>JAQPPZ010014470.1:5000000-6250000 GCA_028583015.1 Wollemia nobilis
ACTCTTCACTCCTATCTCAAACAGATTATTGCCAAGGACCGTCACACCAAATTCTTCTTGCACATAAAACAATTGCACTTACCAAACAAAAATAAGTATGATGCTTGAGACCTTAGATGAATTCCATAATAATGGACACCGCTACCTTTAATAAGAAAAGAACATTTACATCTTTATAAAAACCATAAAAGACACAAATTGAATTTTTAAACAGGTCAATGTTGTTGAATGTGGTAATCATATTTTAATCTGTTTTGCAGCCACAACCACAATAGCACTCAAGCATGTTCTACTACCACCATATCTTTCTAGTATATTCTATTATTATTGGATAAATCTTTTGTCAATGTTTATATTTAAAAGTTATTTTTGTATATGTAGTAATCAATAATTTATTTATTTGTTATCTATACATCTTATAATTAATAAAAAATATACACTACAAAATTTATAAAATATAATAATCAATTCTTTATAGAAAATAATAGATATTAAATAAATTTTATGACAAAATACTTTTTAAAATTTAATATAATTTAAAAACACAAATATTTTGAACTTCAATTTATTTTAAGCTTTAAAATATCAAATCTAAAACTAAAAGAATAATTAACTATAAACCATAAAAACTTTATTAAATGGATTAACTAATTATCATAGTCTAGTTTTCCATATATCCTTTAATCAATAAAATATATACACTAAAACAAACCAATCAGATCATCATTTTTTATATAAAATAACAACTATTATATAAATTTAACAACAAAAATTACTTTTTAAAAGTTTAATATAATTTAAAATCACAAATATTTCAGACTTTTGTTTGTTTTAAGCTTTGAAACATCAAATCCAAAACTAAAAGAATAAGAACAATTAACTATAAACTGTAAACTTTATCAGATGGATTGACTAATTATCGGATGGATTGCTTAATTATCATAATTTAGTTTCTTGTATCACAATAACCACAAATAAATAAAATAAGAATAATACAAGATTGAAGAATTGAGGGTGTTCATTACATAGAGGTTAAGGACTCAAAGCTTTATTATATATATTAAATATCATAAGACTGAGGGGTTTTGGTAAAGTGGTGAGTTGAAAGTACTTTAAAAATAAAAAGTAAAGAGGTGAGTTAAGAGTGCTCTACAAATAAGGAGGTAAGGTGAGTTGACTCAAGCTTTATTAAAAATCATAAGACTACGAGGTTTTGGTAAAGTGGTAAGTTGAAAGTGCTTTACAAATAAAGAGGTAAGGTAAAGTGGTAAGTTGAAAGTGCTTTACAAATAAAGAGGTTGAAAGCGTTTTACAAATAAAAAGTAAAGTGGTGAGTTGAAAGTGCTTCACTAAAAAAGGTAAAGAATTTGCAGTTTTATTTTTATTAGAACACCTAAGTTGATATATCTTTGAGCTTTCATAAAGGAGATCCAACTTCGAAGTATATGAAAGGTGGTCTCTCTTGCATCCCAATTGTAGGCATTCTACTTATAAAAAGGTCTTTGAAGGCTTGTAAAAACTCATTTTTTAATTTTTAATTTTTTTTTTTTGTTAAATAAAGGAATTCATAATAATTTTGTCTCGTATGATTTAGAACTTCTCAAGACTTTGTAGAACCCCAATCAGATCCGGAAACCTCGACCATAAACCTTATGGGATGAAGTTAACAAACACCTTTGCTAGTTGGTTAAGACAAAGTCAACCATACCCTAATCTTCCAAGAAATTGAACGAGGGCAGCTGATCAACAAACTCTCAACCTTACCAATCAACATATCCCTTTTAGATATGTCATGGTTTGAACCTGAATCTCTTAAAAAAACCAAAATATAGGTTCAAACCTCAGGGGGAAACCGGAAACCTGTTTGTAAAGGTAGTATTTTGAGGTTTAAACAGGAAACATGTTTGTAAAGGTAGTATTTTGAGGTTCTCGGGGGCAGCCTATTTGTAAAAGTAGTAGTCTAATCTAAATCCTCTGAGTGCGTGCCAGATTAATAATAATCAGATTCATAATAACAGTATGAATCTCGAACGAAGGGTGGTCTTTTCACACCGGGTCAACAATAATGAAATGAATCACAAGGTTTGATGAAAGCAAACCCTATGATTTAAACCCTGTACTTATTAGTTACTATAGTGTGGTTGTGACCAACTCTCCTATGTAACCGAAAAAAATAAATAAATAAATAAACTTACTTTTTTTTTCCTACATAAAGAACCTCTGTAATCTCTTACTGTGTTAGAAAAATAAAATTAAAGAAAAAACTAAATCAAACCAAAACAACCTACCTAAAAACACTTGCTTGCTACCAATAAAACTCACCCAAATCAAAGATTCCTCAATTTAAAAAACAAACATATATGCTCCATCCGATATTATTTGTATAGAAACTGCCAAATGTGTCAACTATGTCGACATGCGTGTCGATTTTCATTCGTTGGAGAGCCGTGGGATCCAAATAGAAGAACCACCGTATTATCTACACTGGTCGTTGGGGCAGGGAATGGAGTCATCATGTCCTCATTCCCTTCGATGCTCCCGATGCCATTTGCCCTCTTCTACCGCCACTCTTGTATAAAAAAAAAATTGTGTTCGCTTGAATTCGGAATTCATCTCTGTAGTTTTACTTTTTCACAGCAATGGATCTCATGAGGCGCTCGGTTCGATTCTCGTTAATCATCGTGCTGAGAAAACCGCTGTCAAAGTTTGAGGAGCTCATAGATTTGAGCGAAACGATGTTGTGTATGACTAGATCTGTCATGCGCATGGTGCCTCTCTTTCTTTACAGCGTTAGTGTTTCGGATAATCTGAGAAGACGAAGATCGGCGAACATGGCAAGGGCATCTGCATCTACCGCCATATAGCAGTTGGGAGATAGAGAGAGGGGCTTTGCCGGTTTAATTCCGAGCTTTCTTCTGTATATATGTTCAATTTTAATGGATTTGTTTTGAATTCTTGAGCGAGTAGAGGAACAAGATTGTTATCTGTGTTTAACAGTATGTTTTCTGTGTTATTTTACTGATCTGGCTTGGTCTTTTGCTTTTTATTTTTAGCTTTACTGTCATCGGTGAATGTAAATTTGGGAGGTGGTTTGAATTTTAGTTGATAATTGAGGAGGTGCTTTGAATCTTGGGCTGACTAGTTATTATTGTACAAAATTTAGTTTATCAAAATTAAATTGAGGAATGAAGGTTGTTAGGTATTGACATTTATCTTTGATGTTTTGGGCAATCTAATATTATAAAACTATTTACAATTGTCTAGAAATTTTTGGATTGTTAGGTTGATGGTTTTTAGTTTCATCTAAGGGATTAGGGTTTATAGACTTGGTCAGACTTTAACAATGAGGTGAAAAACATCTAAGAAATGGTTCTCTTGGGAGAGGGGTTAGGATTTTAGGTTCTCTTTAGGAAACTCAAAGTCCGAATTTAATAATGAATTTAATAATGAGGTGAAAAACATTTAAGAAATGGTTCTAGTTAGGATTTTGGGTTTTCTTTAGAAAATTCAAAGTCCAAATTTAATAATGAGGTGAAAAATATTTAAGAAATGTTTCTCATGTAGTAGTTAGGGTTGTGGGTTTTCTTTAGGAGATTTAGATTCAAATCATGGCATACTTAAAAGGGGATAGGCTGGTTGGTAGGTTAGAGTGTTTGTTGGTTGGCTGCCCTAGTTCACTGGTTAACTTCGTCTTATCTAGTTAGCAAAGGTGTTGGTTGGCTGCCTTAGTTCAATTCCTTGAAGGGTTGAGGTCTGGTTGACTTATGTTGGTTGACTGCCATAGTTCAATTAGATGAATCTTGTCTTACCCAGCAAAATGTAGTGTTTATCATCTTAAAATCCACAATACCAATTCCTTCAATCAAATGCAATAAAAAAACTATCCAAGAAATATATATATATATATATATATATATATATATATATATATATAATTCTTGACTTCGTCCGATAGGAATAGGCCTTCCAGTGGCGGCCTCCAAATCTGATTGGGGTTTTCTAAATCGTATACGAAAGTCTTATGGATTCTTTTATTGAACCAAAATAATAAAAATAAAATAAAATAATTATTAATGTAAAAAATTAAAAATTAAAAACCATTTGAAAATTTTGATTGTCACTCGATGTCTCTATAAAAAATTTTAAAAAATAATTATTTTAAAATAAATTATTATATAAGACTTGTGTTTTTAAGATGGTGTATTTGATCTTTATTAGGATTTTCATACTTTTATAAAGAAGACTACTTTTAATTCCATACTAAACATAATTAATTAAATAAACCTTTAAAATTTAAAAATTAATTTGAAATAAATTTAAATATACAGATAAAAATGATACATTAGACCAAATTGAATATGAGGCCAAATTTTTGGTAAATTTATTTTTAAACTAACTTTTATAAATTTTAATTTAATAAATAAAAATCGAATTATTGAATCGTTGGAGTTTTCTATTGACAATCATTAATTCCCTTAATAATAATTATGCAATCGTTGGGTTAGGGCAACCTATGGAGTCGGAGTCGTTGGGTTGGGGCAATCTATGGAGTCGGAGTCGTTAGGGCAGCCCATGGAGCCGCTAGAACAGCCTACTGACAATCATTGAGTCACAACCTACTGACAATCATTGAGTCACAACCTACTGACAATCATTAAGCCTCTGGGGTTGTCTATTGACAATCATTAAGCCCTTTAGGCCATTAATCTATTAAATAAATAAAAAATCAAAGAAAATTAGGACAACTCATTAACGAAACACTAAATAACTAGTTTGAATTTATTCTTTTTAAATATGTCATTGTTGTTAACCTATTAAATAACAACCCATTAACAAAACACTAAATAACTACTCTAAATTTATTCTTTTAAATATATGTCATTGCTGTTAACCTATTAAATAAAAAGAAGTAAAAAAAAAAATTTGTGACAACCCATTAACAAAACACTAAATAACTACTCTAAATCTATTCTTTTAAATATATGTCATTGTTACATATAATCTATAACATTATAAATATCCCTGGATTAAAAAAAAATTACGTGTGTGGCCTTGACATTTTAGTAGGGCATGCATGCAATTTGGTAGAATATGCCTACAAGAGCCTTGCTTTTCGTTGGGAGGGGAAAGCCCAATACTTTGAAAGCTTATCTCCTTAATATCTAAAGAACTTTAGCTTACGCTTTAGTAATTTTATTATAGCACTTATAACTTAGACATTTGCAAACAGCGTTATGCATAGCGGCGAAACTTCGCCATTGGGGCGAAAAAACCCATTTTCGAAAATTCAAATTCGCAAAATTTTCGAGACCCGGACGTCGGCCATGTAGCCAGAATTTTTGGGAAAAAATAAATTTTTGGTGTCGGTTAGCCGTCCTTTGATGAGAGTATCACGAATATTTTAAAAAATTCGCAAGTAATCCCGCCTAAATAAAGTACCCTTTTAGCCCTAAAATTTTAGAATTTCTAAATTATCCCGCCAAACTCGCCAAGTATACCTCTATATATAATTAACACCCTAGGGAAAATACCTACACAATTCTTCACAACATCGAAACCTTTTCTGCTATCGACCGCAACAAATTCAGCAACCGAATGGAATAGTGTCCTGTTCTGCAGTCGTACGAAACTAATTCTGCAACCGATCGAAATAGTGTCCTGCTCTACAACCGGACGAAACTAATTCTGTAGCCGGTCGGACACTTTTGGCCACTATCGTGCAACCGGACGGAGTTTTTTATGCTTTCGGATACAACCGTGCAACCGGGTGGGTCTTTTATGCCACCGAAACCATTTCTGAATCCGAACACTTTCATGCAACCGAACGGAACCATTTCTAAATTCGAACACTTTTGTGCAACCGAACGAAACCATTTCTAAATCCGGACACTTTTGTGCAACTAGACGAAACCATTTCTAAATCCGGACACTTTTGTGCAACCAAACGAAACCATTTTTGAATCTGGACACTTTCATGCAACCAGGAGGACCTGTGTTTACCAGGATCATTATCTACGTGTGATCGAAACCAGTATCTCTGCATACAGACATAATATCTTTTAGCACCAGGTTCTCTATCACTTCTCTACTTTTCTTTATATTACCATGTTCTGCTTGTTATTTTTCCAGGTTTTGAATGTCATTGCTCTGTTGAGTCTGTTCCCTTGTTTTTCTCTATTTTGTCATTGCTCTGTTGAGTCTGTTCCCTTGTTTTCTCTATTTTTCTTTGATTCTTAGTTTTAATTAAGATATTTTTTTATTGCTAAGATTATACATAAGTAAATGCTTTGGTTCTCTATTGACATATTGATGCTCTTTTTCTCTATTAGAGTGCTTTCACCAGAATAATAACTAGTGGCATAAACTGATAAAATCACAATAAAGAATGGCTGGAAAAAAGTATGTATAATTTACTACCCAACAATTGTTTATTCTATTTACAATAATATCTAAAGGCCTCCAGAAAATACACCCTCTTTAACTTTTTTTGTCACTAGTAAATTGTCACCCAGTGATGGAAAGAAGGGCACCAAATCTTCTGCTGAAAAGAGTATCCTCAAATATTTTAGCCAAACTTCGAAATGCGACGAGCCAATGACATCTCATGCAAATTCAAGGTACAAATGATTTTTTACTTCCCAGTATGTGCTTGATTGACGATTTGTATATTTTTTTGTAAATTTTTTCATCCAATAGTGATAAAAAATATTATGGTATCCTACTATGCAGAATACCCTGTCGATCCCGATATGCCTCCACTTGAAGATATTCCCCAAGAAGAGATGACTTTCATTGAAAATCCCCTTAGAAATGACATCCAACAAACACCTGATGACAACACGCAAAATGACATCACAATTGAAAATGAAAGTGATAAATCAAAATCATTACAAGCGTCAATTGAATCTTCAACCAAAAATTCCAAAAAAAGAAAAGCATCTCTCTGGATACTTGGAAGGGGATTTAGGAAAGAATGGGCAGAAATATTTCCCTGGCTTGAGCCTGTCATGACTGAGGATAACCAAATTGATGAAAAAGAATGTAGATGCAAAATTTGCAGTTGGAGACTTGGTAAGGATCATAGGCTTCAAAACAAGATTGATACAATTGAAAAACATGTTGGCAAATGTTATGTTAAAGTTATAAAAAGTAATGGTGAAGTTAGTAAAGAAGTTAAGTGGAAGGATGCATCAGAATGTATGCATTTAAGATATGCTATAGAATATGACAATCACTTAAAGCAACAACAATCTCTTGTTGAGAAAGGTGGAACAATTGGAGCCCAATTTGACAAATTACGAAAGACTGTTTTAGCTTCAAAAAGTAAGCAGTTTGCCATTGTTTACAATATTCTCAAGAAAGGTAGACCAATGTCCGATTTTATTGATTATAAGCAGCTATTATGCCTTTTTAATGTGCAAAACCTTCCTAGTTCTCATTGGTCAGACCGAAGTGGTTGGGAAATGGTAAAATGTTTATCTTTGGTTGAGAAAGAAGACCTAAGGCAGCAAGTAAAACTTGCCAAATTCATTTCACTTTCTATTGATGAGGTAACAACTATGGATAACACTTCTTGGATTTGCATGCATGTGTACACATTTCAAAATCATGTTAGAAGGCCTATTTTTTTGGGAATACATAAGATGTTGGAAAGTTCAAATGCAGAAAATATTTATAATGTTGTTGTTAAAAGTTTAAAGAATATTGCGGGAATGAATGATATAGACATTGCAACAAAGTTAATTTGTGTTGGAGCTGATGGAGCTGCTATTATGCAAGGTCACAGGTCTGGTCTGTGTGTTCGACTCCAAACCACAGTTGCACCATATATGATCCCCATTCACTGTATGGCTCATAGAGTAAATCTTGCATATAAAATTGTGAGCACATTTTCAAATGTTGCTAAAGTTGAAAACCTTGTTCATGATATTCATTCTTATTTCTCATTAAGTCCGAAAATATTTGTAGAGTTTCAACAATTTGCACTAGGAGTTACAGAAGGGAAAAAATTGTTAAAAGATGTGGATACAAGATGGATTTCACTGTTTCAACCTGCTTAGAGAGTTTTGGCAGAATATCAATCACTGACAGGGTTTATGCATGCAAATCGCATAATAGTTGATAAGGCAAAAGATATGTTGTTCCGTTTGACTGACTTGGAAACACTTTTGACATTATGTGGTATTCTTCCAATGTTAAAAGAAATGAACAGATTAATTAATCTTGCACAAGAGAGATCTATCTATATCATTGATTTTATGAGGATGAGAAAACAAATATGCATGCTTCTTGATTCATTATATGTGTCTAATGCAGATTTTACAGAACCTGTATTTGATAGTTGGAATACATTGATAAACGTGAACAATCCAAAAAGCTTTTTGAAGTTTGACATCAATGATCATCTCTGTATTAATGTTCATGAAAAGATGATACATGTTTATTGTTTTGAAAGGCAATCAAGTATTGTTGTGGAATATTTTGAAGAAGTTCCTGTAACACATAATAGATTTCATGTTGTAATACAGAAAACAAAGAGTAATTTGTCAAATATAGCAAAAACTTTGACAGGTGAGATAAGAGAACGGTTTCAGAGAGATGAGTTGCTTGAGTCCATGGGTGTGGTTAACCCCATGTTTTGGGGGCCTTGTACTGAATACAGTTCTGCAAATGATTTGTTTATTAAATATATGGGTAATCTCATTGACCATTTTAGTAAGAGTGTTGAAGTCAATGGTGTAGCAATTAATGGTATACTCAACAGTGAACTTTTGAAAGAACAGTCATCGCATTTTGGAAGAACAATGGTTTTGCAAACATCACTTATGTCAAGTGTCCATGAGATTGGTTCCACTACACGTTTGTGGCAAAAATTGTATCCAAGCACAGTCTTAAAAGATACTATAAGTGAATACTTTCGTTTATATGAATTATGTGAAACAATGATTTTGGGGTCAATCGAAGATGAAAGAGTTTTCAGTGCACTTGCTTTTGTTAAATCTAAAATCCGCAATAGACTTGACAAGAATTTAGAAAATTGTTTAAGAATTTATGTGTCCTCATATCAGTTGGATACATTTTCGTATGACAGGGCGTTGGAATACTGGAGTTCCTTGGTAGACAGAAGAGGAACGTTGAATACGATTGATAACGATGATGATGATGCTTTCAGTGATCAGATGGTGGAGACACAGATTTCTGCTATGCTTCATAATGATTCTGGACAAGCTGATATGTTTCAGCTTCCATAGTGATAATTTTCCATGATTTCATTGACAATAATAAACACGAACTGATTTGATAGCAAATTTCTCAATATTGTTCCAGATTTATATGATTTCAATGAATTGTTGTTTTAAATCATATTATTGTTTTAAAATTACATGGCTTAAATCATTTTTGTAGATTGTAAAATTTTATGTTTGGGTCTTAGTGTCTGAACTCTCATTTCATTGACAATGATAAACACAAATTGGTTTGATAGCAGATTTCTGAATATTGTTCCAGATTTATATTATTTCAATGAATTATTTTTTTCATAACTTTCATGTGCATCATAACTTTTTTCAAACCGAAATAAGCTATTGCAGTCTTTTTAAAACGTTTTCAAACAAATTGAAATTGTATGTTTGGGTCTTAGTGTCTCAACTCTCATTTCATGGACAATGATAATAACGAATTGATTTGATAGCAGATTTCTGAATATTGTTCCAGATTTATATTATTTCAAGGAATTGTTTTTTAAATCACGTTATTGCTTTAAAATTACATGGCTTAAATCATTTTTGTAGATTGTAAAATTTTATGTTTGGGTCTTAGTGTCTGAACTCTCATTTCATTGACAATGATAAACACAAATTGGTTTGATAGCAGATTTCTGAATATTGTTCCAGATTTATATTATTTCAATGAATTATTTTTTTCATAACTTTCATGTGCATCATAACTTTTTCAAACCGAAATAAGCTATTGCAGTCTTTTTAAAATGTTTTCAAACAAAACTAGATATTGCATCATAACTACAAATTAGATATTAGATATTGCAGTCTTTTTCAAACCCAAATTATGTGCATCATATCTTTTTCAAACCAAAATTAGATATTGCAGTCTTTTTTAAAACATTTTCAAACAAAAAATTTCAAATTAACTAGTTCAAAAAGATTTATATTACATCGTTCAAACATTTTGAAACCCAAAAATTACATAACATTTTCAAACTCAAATATTACATTACACTTTCAAACCGAAATTAGATATTACAATCTTTTTAAAACATTATCAAACAGAAATTACATGACATTTTCAAACAGAATATTTCATATTAACTAGTTCAAAAAGAAACATATTACATCATTCAAACATTTGTAAACATAAATATAACATAACATTTTCAAACAGAAATTAATATATTGCAATATTTTTTTAAACATTTTCCAACTCATATCTCAAATATTACATACCAATTTCAAATAGAAATTCCCAAATATTAGATAACATTTTCAAACTCAAATATTACATAACATTTTCAAACCCAAATTTTGTGCATCATAACTACAAATTAACTATTTCAAAAAGACATATATTACATCTTTCAAACACTTTAAACCCAAATATTACATACCATTTTCTAACTCAAATACTACATAACATTTTCAAACCGAAAATAAATATTCCAGTATTTTTAAAACATTATCAAACAGAAATTACATGACATTTTCAAACATAAAATTTCATATTAACTAGTTCAAAAAAAATATTTTACATCGTTCAAACATTTGTAAACTCAAATATAACAAAAAATTTTCAAACAGAAATTAATATATTGCAGTCTTTTGAAAACATTTTCAAACTCAAGTCTCAAATATTACATACCAATTTCAAATAGAAATAACATATTTCAGTCTTTTTAAAACATTGTCAACATTTTCAAATTTCAATCTTTTGATTGGTGCTTGGATGCTTCACTAGTGTTTGGAGTTGTCGTTTCTTTTCCTTTAACAACTTCTATTTCTTCTGGCAGTGCTCCAACTCTAACAAGGTTGTCACGTACTTTCACAATACTTGACACACATGCAACTTCTTCTTTGTTTGGATCTTCAAGTATTGTTGGAAGCGTTTCTTTCATTTTATCAAGCACCTTTTTCGGATCTTCATGCAGCTTCTCTCTGATGTATTTTTTTAAACGATTGTTTTCTGAAATCTTTGACTGCATTTTCTTTTTCATTTCCATTGATTTCATCAAACATGATTTTGTTGTAAGAATATTGACATCCATGCTCTTAACTTGTGTTTTCAAGTTTTCAAAATTTGACTGCAAAACAAATTGAAAACTTAATTCAAAAGGGATATATTGAAATTATTACAAATTTTCAAGAAATATAAAAATTTAAATGCAATAGAAAATTGGAATATATATAACTTTTTTACCTCAGCCAATTCTTTTGCAGCCTCAACAACTGCAACCCTGTCCTTATCAGAAGCCCATAAGTTGTAAAATGCTTGGGCTTCAACATTAACATTCTCCAATCTACCAACAACAACATTTAAGACATCATCTTCATAAATAAAATCAGATTTAACTATTCCTGAAGTAGCCTGTTTTAGCAAGCCATCAAGCTTTTCAGGTTCATATTTGACTAAAGAATAAATAGAATCCCTTTTTTCATAATTTTTATATCGGGCATTAATTTCCCTAATAAGGACCTTTGCCCGATATTCCCATTCTTTCAACTCCTGCAAATATTTCAAAACAAACTCCTGAATTGTTGACTCGGTACTTGCTGCCAATGAAATATTTTCATTAAAATTGACAACATCATCCTCAGTTTGAGGACCTTGAGGATGAGGGTTGTCTCCTTGGGTGGGTGGTTCTGATGTCTGTTGAGCTACAGGGACTTCTTCTCGTGCTAGATATTTAAGCACATATGTTGCCCTGAAGCCTTCAATCTCGCCCTGCATCATGTAATCCTCATCAAGTGGAATATTGTCCAATCCCTGTCCAGAACATTCAGGTACCTATGAATTTGAAGAAAATGTAAACTGAGAGAATCCATGCCCCCCAAACTTGTTGTTGGTCTTTGTGATCTCTGTGGTTGTGAAATCCCACGCCCAGAACTTCGTGAAGTGGCTTGTGAAAACAAATGTTTTCCAACACCGACTTGCCCTCGCATAGGCTGAGGTTGTGACTGTCCCTATTGTTGATTGCGTGTAACCGATGAGTGTGATGCTTGTGGAGGAGGTGGTGGTGGCATATGCCCTCTAACTTGTGATGTTACTACTTGAACACGAGAATCAACTAAAAATAGTCAAAAATATTTTGTTACAATTATACTTAAAATAAAAAGAAATCTAAATTTTAATTAACTACACATAGAATCATAGATTTACCTGATGAAATGTGTTGCAATTGTCCTGCATTGGGGGAGGGGTTGGCCACACTAGATTCGGCTTGCACATTTTGTGCATACCTAGGTGTACGAGAAACCCCATGAGTAGTTGCTTGCCTGGCACGTTTGTGTGACCTCTGCATAGTAACAGGTGTTGCTTCAGAGCCCGTATCTTCAGAATCACCTGTTTGCTCGGGCCTGTGACCCCTATTGGCAGCAATCTGTTTAGTCCTTGAAATTTTTGCCTTCGCCTGCATATAGATGAAAAAAATTAAAAAAGGAATGTAGTAAACTATAAAATAGTATGTCAAAGACAATGATGTAGTTATTACCCTCAATTCCTCTGGTGTCATGGCAATAGAGTGTAGTTTTGAATGCATAACAGTTGGTACAGGAGTAGTTGACAAATTATGAAAAGACTCAAAATATAAAGCTAAAAGATAATTTACACTGCCCACAATGGGCTGAGTCTTGGGGGGCTGAGTCTTGGCGGTTGCAAGTTGGACCGCGTGCAACTCAGTCTTGACTCGATCTGAAATATAGGTACACCAATCAAACTTTTGATTTTTTTTAGACTGAACAATATAATACAGTGCCCAAAATAGAATTTTTGGTCTTCCCAACAGAATAAGCCTGGCCTGGAAAAACTCGATAATGGCCTTCAGAGTTTGATGGTTAACATCGCTAATCATTAAACCTCTTTTTGTTTTGGCGTTAGAAGCTGCATAAAAAAATTCGATGTCAATTTTGAAATTTAAAACATTGAAAATTAATAAAATACATTTAACAAGATTTATACCTGCCAAATCTTCTGATGAAAGACCGTAATTGTTATCGAGGTGTTCTTTGTCATCTGGAGAAAGTTGTGACCTCGATGACACTTGATTAAAACCAATAAATGGAAGACCTATCAATCTGTGAATATCTGCAAGGGTGATGCTGAAAAGAACATTTTTAGTTCATAGATTAATGCTTACAGTACCCCTATCATGGTCATAACCAGAGATAATATTCTGTAGGAGCACTTTGTCTATTCTGAAATGTGGCATGGAAATGAGGGTTGATAAACCTACGTTATGGAGCCACTGAAAGTCCATCCCTGGCATTGTCATGAGATCTGATATCAAAGTGCACGTAAAATTCTTGAATTTTGGTGCGATTATGGAAGGGGTATCCATTGGAAGTAGTTGGAAGTGGAAGAAAAAGGATTGGGAATCGAAACTGAAAGGTCGATCAGAAAGGTTAGCTCTGGTTGTAGCAGTCGTAAAAACGAAATGGGAAAATGATTGTTGATGCCCTTTTATAGACTTGAAACATATTTGACATGTGGCAACATCATATTAGACATGTAGGATGGGACATGCATTATTAGACACATGGCAGTACGATGGCGGTCGGACTAAACTATGCTTTCGGTTCGAGACAGGAGCGTTTTATGCAACCGGTTAGGCCCAAACAATGCATCCAGAACAAAGTATGCATCCGTCCAACGGATGGATGCATAATATATTTCGATAATATATCGGATACACAATATGCATCCGATCATTACCCAGAACATATTATGTATCCGGATAGCACCCGGATGCAAAACATGAGTCGGGCATTATCCCGAATGCATATTATATTTCGAGCAATGGTCGGATGCATAATATGCACCCGGGTTAACGTCGGAGCATATTATGCATCCGAGCAATGGTCGGATGCATAATATGCATCCAGGATAACGTCGAAGCATATTATGCATCCGAGCATTATCCTGGATGCATATTATATTTCAAGCAATGATCGGATGCATAATATGCACCCGAGTTAACGTCGAAGCATATTATGCATCCGAGCAATGGTCGGATGCATAATATGCATCCGAGATAACGTCGGAACATAATATACCTTCGAACACTGCCCGGATGCAGAATCTGATCCGGACACTATACCGAATGCATATTATGCTCCGGGCAATGCCCGGATGCATAATATGATCCGATGTTATCCCGGATGCATATTATGCATCCGATCATTGCTCGAAATATAATATGCATCCGGGGTAACGTCCGACTTATATTGTGCATCCGATCATTATCCGACACATAATATGCAGTCGACCATCATGGAACACATCATGTTGTCGATCGTCGAGGAGCATGTTATCGTCGTAACATTAAATGCATCCGTCCGTTACCCAAAACATTATATGCATCCGGTTCGTGGTCGTAAAAAGCCAAGATCCAAGACAAGACACGTTGGTCTTCTTCCTGACGAGTGTAGTTGATTTCTTGCCTACTACATCCGTCAGAAAGAGGCCACCCTTCTTGTCTTAAATCTTCACCTACTTTACTATGAAGGAAGTTTCTTATTTAAGCTTTGAAATTAGAGTGCACTAAATCATGTGGGATAAATAGTTATGTGGGATAGATAGTTATGTGGGATCAACTTTGCCAATATTGCATGGGTTTTCCCCTAACAACGCCAATAGCGATAAGCTGCGTCGTGCTACAATCCTTATCTTTACTAGATGCCATATCATATCTCTTACTCGAATACCCAAATTTTGAACGTTGTCAATCATAAAAATGCATCCGATCCGAGACCGGTACTTATTATGCACCCGACTCGAGACCGTTTCATATTTTGCAACCCGTTCGAGGCCGGACTATATTATGCATCCGGTTCGGGTCCGGACCATATAATGCATCCGGTCCGAGGTCGGATCATATTATGCATCCGTTCCATTATCGGGCCGAAATTCGCATCCAAGATTTTGCCAAGATTTTAAACGTAGCCGGTATATTTTTTGCCTGGTCCGACAAAACTTTGAAATTCACCCTTTTTTGCCAATTTTTTGAGAAAAATTAAAGTCATTCGCCATGCCATCATACATGCAGTTCGACAGGTTTCACCGTCGTTTCGAAATAGTTTCACCATTTTTTTATAAGTACCTTTGGGGTCCTACCTCTTATGCATAACCCTCTTTGCAAAAGAACTTATTCATATATAATGGGATTTTCCTTCATAAATACACCATTATTAATGTATAAAAAAATCATTTTTGTTATTCTTTGTACATATACATGCATTTGCTTTCATACATACTCAATGTAAAGGTAATCCTAGAGTAACCCAAGATTCTTCATCTTTTTAAGTATCTTATAGCTAAGATGTAGTTGAACTCATTTATGGTTTGGATGTCCCACTTTTCATTTATAGTTTGAATGTGAAAATTGTCCCAATATTCACTCCTGTCTCAAAAATATTATCAACAAGGACCCTCACACCAAATTCTCCTTGCACATAAAACAACTGCACTTACCATAATGCTTGAGACCCTAGTTGAATTCCATAATAATGGTTTTGAAC
Organism: Wollemia nobilis; assembly: GCA_028583015.1. Classification (NCBI taxonomy): domain Eukaryota; kingdom Viridiplantae; phylum Streptophyta; class Pinopsida; order Araucariales; family Araucariaceae; genus Wollemia; species Wollemia nobilis. Next base: position 5,015,744 of record JAQPPZ010014470.1, read on the forward strand.
ACCACTACCTTTAATAAGAAACAAAGATTTACATCTTTATAAAAACCATGAAAGACACAAATTAAACACGTCAAGGTTGTTGAATGTGGTAGTCACATTTTAGTATGTTTTGCAACCACCAAAGTCACTCAAGCATGTTCTACTGCCACCATATCTTTCTAGTATATTCTATTCAACCACCACCATAATCACTCAAGCATGTTCTATTATCACCGTATCTTTCTATTATATTTTATTATTATTGGATTAATATTTTGTCAATGTTTATATTTAAAAGTTATTTTTGTATATGTAGTAATCAATAATTCATTTATTTCTTCCTCAGAAGATCCAAGGTTCAAACCGGGATGTGGACGAGTGGGTGGACTACCTTTAATAAGAAACAAACTTTTACATCCTTATAAAAACCATGAAAGACATAGATTAAACACATCAAGGTTGTTGAATGTGGTAGTCACATTTTAGTACGTTTTGCAACCACCAAAGCCACTCAAGCATGTTCTACTACCACCATATCTTTCTAGTGTATTCTATTCAACCACCATAGCCACTCAAGCATGTTCTATTACCACCATATCTTTCTAGTATATTCTATTATTATTGGATAAATATTTTGTCAATGTTTATATTTAAAAGTTATGGCTTGGGCGAGTGGGTGAGGGGTGGGTGTGTGGTGGTTGTGTTAAATTCCCTATTGATAAGCATAGCTCTCGACTTACGAGGGGTCATGGTTGGGAGGAGATTGTTGTGCAACCTTGTGTGTTGCTCGTAGGGGTTTCTCACACTAACCAAATCAAAAAAATAAAAATAAAATAATAATAATAATTCATTTATTTATTATCCATATATCTTATAATTAATAAAGTGTTAGGATTCACTATATAAACAAAAAGGGATTCTTGAAGCAAGCAACTTAATCAGTAACAACATAAACTATTAACCATCACAGAAGAAGAACATAAACATGCAAGACAAGATAAAACACAACATATAACGTGGTTCACCCAACACCAGTCTTTTGTATTAACACAAATACATTTTCTAAAGAGAGTAGTCTTGCAACACAACCAGTTGCAAACTCCTCTTCAAAACACCAACATCTCCACACAATTACTCTAACAGTAATTTAACATGCAAACACCTTTGCATCAAGCTCTATACCAAGCTTCCTACTCTACTCTCTCTACAAGAGATGCACAATTCTATGCACTTCCCATAAACAATATACAATCCTCTCTATCGAAGGTATTACATAAATAGGAAAACCAGTTATATGCATGCTAAAAAAAATAATCATCCTATAATTTAACCTAATCCCTACTTAAGGCTTAATTCAATCTTTAAAAGTTTTTCTTTTTCATCTTTAAATCTATCTTTTTTTTATCATTTTTTTGCTTTCTTGGCTTTTTGCTTTTCTTTTTTTTTATATATTTAGAAAAAACTTAATTTTAGCCAAGATCGGACTCCACAACCTAACATAAATAATATACAGTACAAATTTTATGAAATATAGTAATCAATGGCATCGTCATTCTCTATATAAAATAATAGATATTAAATAAAATTTATGATAAAATTACTTTTAAAAATTTAATATCATTTAAAAACACAAATATTTCAAACTTTAATTTATTTTAAGTTTTAAAAAATCAAATCCAAAACTAAAAAAATAATTAACAACCTGAAACTTTATTAATTGGATTGACTAATTATCATAGTCTAGTTTTCCATATATCTTTAATCAATAAACTATATATACTAAAAAAACCAAACACATCATATTTTTTTTATTGAGTAATACTTCTTATATACATCCACTATGAGGATTGAAATTTTATGAAATATAGTAATCAATGGCATCGTCATTCTCTATATAAAATAATAGATATTAAATAAAATTTATGATAAAATTACTTTTAAAAATTTAATATCATTTAAAAACACAAATATTTCAAACTTTAATTTATTTTAAGTTTTAAAAAATCAAATCCAAAACTAAAAAAATAATTAACAACCTGAAACTTTATTAATTGGATTGACTAATTATCATAGTCTAGTTTTCCATATATCTTTAATCAATAAACTATATATACTAAAAAAACCAAACACATCATATTTTTTTTATTGAGTAATACTTCTTATATACATCCACTATGAGGATTGAACTCAGTCACATCACCGATAATATAAGTGACATCCTTATCATTTTTTATATAAAATAAAAAATATTATATTAATTTAAAATCATAAATATTTCAAACTTTTGTTTGTTTTAAGCTTTCAAATATCAAATCCAAAACTAACAAAATAATTAACTATAAACCAAACTTTATCGAATGGATTAACTTGTATCACAATAATAATAATAATAATATAAGATAAGAAGGTTTAAGTAAAGTGAAGAATTGAGGATGTTCATTACATAGGACTCAAGTTTTATTAAATATCATAAGATTGCGAGGTTTTGTTAAAGTAGTGAGTTGAAAATGCTTTGCAAATAAAAAGTAAACTGGTGAGTTACTCAAGCTTTATTAAATATCATAAGATTAGGAGGTTTTGGTAAAGTGGTGAGTTGAAAGTGCTTTACAAATAAAGAGGTAAGGTAAAGTGATGAATTGGAAGTGTTTTACTAAAAAAAGTTAAGAATTTGCAGTTTTAATCTTATCCTTTGTCATTTTAATTTTATTGGAACACTTAAGTTGATATATCTTTGGGCTTTCATAAAAGAGATCCAACTTCAAAGTATAAAAGGTTGTCAGATTAGGCATTCTACTTAAGAAAATAAAAGTCTTATAATAAAAAAGTAAACTGCGGTTATGTTAGAAAAACGAAATCAATGAAACCATAATCCTTTAAGGAGTCAAACCAAGTCAATCTACTTAAAAACCTGTCAAGAAACCTATCCCAAATAAAAGATTTGGTAAAAAACAAACATATGTGCTCCATCACGTCGATATTAATTGAATAGGAACTGCCATATGTGTCAACTATGTCGACATGCGTGCCGATTTTCATTCGTTGAAGAGCCGTGGGATCCAAAAACAAGAACCACCTCCTTCCCTACAATGGTCGTTGGGGCAGGCCATGGAGTCATCATGTCCTCATTCTCTTCGATGCTCCCGATGCCCTTTGCCCTCTTCTACCGCCACTTTTGTATAGTATAAAAGGATTTGTGTTCGCTTGAATTCAGAATTCATCTCTGTAGTTTTACTTTTTTCACAGCAATGGATCTCATGAGGCGTTCGGTTCGATTCTCGTTAATGATCGTGCTGAGAAAACCGTTGTCGAAGTTCGAGGAGCTCATAGATTTGAGCGAAACACATCTGAATTTTGAGTTTTTTTTAGGAGATTCAAGTTCAAACCATAACACACCTAAAAAAAATAGGTTGATTGACAAGCTTTAAAGTTAATTTAATTTTTTAAAAGATTGAGATCTAATTAACTTTGTTTTAACTAACTAATAAAAGTGTTTGTTAACTTAATACCATAAGGTTTACAGCTAAGGTTTCAAAATCTCATAGGGTTCTACATAGTTTTGAGAAACTCTAAATCATATCAAACAAAAGTAATATAAATTTTTTTATTTAATCAAAAAGATTTAAGATTTAAACTTTTTACAAGCCTTTAAAGACTCCACAAATTCTTATATTTATGTATATATCTTAATTATAAGATGATAATTTTTCCTGATTTTTTTTAAGGTTTTTAATTAAGTTTATATATTTTTAAAATTATGTAGTATTTTTCAAATTTAATAGAAAATTTTGATTATCAATCGATGATTATATAAAAAATTATAAATAATAATATTTTTAAAATAAATTATTATATAAAAATTATTTTTTTAAATGTTATATTTGAGTATTTTTTAATTTTCAGAAAAAAAATATTTTTAATTCCATACTAAACAAAATTAATTAAATAAACCTAAATTTAAACACATAAAAATGATACATCATACCAAAGTGCACACGAGGCCAAATTTTGGTAAATAGTAATGGTTTTGTTTTTTGTTTAACTTTTATACAATCATGGAGCCGTTGGGGCCGCTACTAACAATCACGGAGTTATTAGGGTTGAATAATAATAATTATTAAATTATAGTTTTTAAAGGTTAGGTGGATTGGTAAGTGTTTGTTTGCCATACATTTATCCAGAAGACACCGAGGTTTAAACCACCTCAGGGGGCAGCGTGTTTGCAAAGGTGGTAGTCTAATTTGAATCCTCTGAGTATGCATTAGACCGACGATATGGTACGAACCTCCGGCAATCGGTGGTCCCATTCACGTCGGGTCAACAATAACAAAACGAAATAAGTTTGATGAAAGCATTTCTTGCACTTGTGAGTTACTAACAATAATGTGGTTGTGACCAACTCTCCTATGTACGGTTAAAAAAATAATTATTAAACTACTAAATAATTGAATAAAAACAAAGTCAAAGGAAATTAAAACAGCCCATTAACAAAACATTAAATAACTATCAATGGATCTATTTAACATATAATCTATACCCTTATAAATATAAAAAACTCTTTTTATAAGATGCAGGTATATTAAAAGCTACGTGTATGGTATCTCAGGGGATAGGACAGCGTATGGTATCTCAAGGGATAGGACAGGGCAACGGTTTGAGCTTTGACTTTTCTTCCAAAAATCCAAGGTTCAAAATATAATGTGGATAAATGTGTGAAAGGTAAATGTGTCTTAAAAAAACTACTTGTACGACTTTACAATTGAGTAGGACATGCATGCAGTTTGGTAGAATATGTCAACATGAGCCTCTTCGTTGGGAGGGGAAAGCCAATACACGAAAACCGTCCAAGTTGTCCGCATCTAACCACTATGGCACTCTTTGTTTTTAGAAGGAGGAAACTCAATCAACAACATGATTAGAAATATAGTTGTTAACGTTTTTTTTCGGTTACATAAGAGAGTTGGTTACAGTCACTATTTTTAGTAATTAGCAGTGTAAGGTTCGGACTATAGGGACTGCAACCACCAAATCTATCCGTCTCGTTAATTGTTGATCCGGCGTGAGATGGGAACCGTCGGTCGCTCGGGGTTCGTACCGTTGTCGTCGATCTGGCACGCACTCAAAGGATTCAAAGCAGACTACTTCCTTTGCAAACTGGCACCACCAAGGTTTGAACCCAGGTCTCTTCTTAGCAAGTGCCCATCCAAACTAGCACTTACCAATCCACCTAGCCCTTGGGGCTAAAATATGGTTGTTAATGTTACTTACATGGAACGGTATTCATATTAATATAAGTAATAAAAACATATTAAAAAAATTTATTATTATTATTTTGATACATAGAGGAGTTAGTTATATTTATATTATTTTTAGTAATTGCGAAGTGCAGGGTTCAAATTATAGAGGTTTCTCTTAACAAGTCTATATTACCTCGTTATTTTATAATCCGATATGAAGAGGACCACCAATTGCTCAAGATTCGTATTGTCGTCGTTAGTTTGGTGTTCACTCAGAGGATTTGGATCAGACTACTACCTTCGCAAACAGGCATGCTTCCAAGGTTTGAATCTAGATCTCTTTCGGGTAAGTGCTTGGCTAGACAAACAATTATGAATCCACATAACCCTTGGGGGCACAAAAAGGAAATTATGAATCAATAGAGTTAAGACAATGTTTTCAAAAAATAAATAATTTTCCAAGAGTTATATTTTTGCATAGTGTTGTCTGATTTAGATAATTTTTGTGTCATTTTGTGCGAAATTTGAAATTTTTGAAATAAATGATCATTTGAAAGAATTCAAAGAGTATTGAGGGAGATATGATCATGTGAAGACAATTGTTCGAAACTAGGGCAACTCTAGGGTAATTTTTTCTTGAAAAATATCTCACCTTTTAAGAGCAATTTCTTTGTGAAGGGTTGTTTGGTTCTTGGATCAAATTGTGTTGAATTTGAAGAGCTTGAAGGAATTTGAGCAGTATTGAAGGAGATACAACCCTCTGAAATAAGGGTAGTGATGATTTTTCATGTCACAAAAAATGAAATTACATATATTTGTCAATCAAGGTTTGGATGATGGGAGAGGGCATCAAAAATGCAAGACATTTTGTCTGGATGTAAATTTTTTTAACTAAGATTATTTTTTCCCTTTGTTATCTTAGAAGTTTTGCATGTAAATTATTATAGGTTTATTTTCAAATAATATAATTGTTATAAAGATATAATGGTAGATTTCAATAGATTTTGAGTTACAGTTTCCTTCCCATGGACCGATTTATAGCTAAGTCCTTAGAATCATTTCTAGTAGTAGAGGTAAGTGAAGACCTCACAAAGAAGTGATCTATGTTGTTCAAAGGTAGGACAATTATTGGTAAATTTAATGGGTCTTGGCCAGGGGCTTTGGCCTTGAGAAAATAGATTAATAGGAGTCAAAAGTCTTTAGGAGTAAGTCTATCATTTCTTCTCAAAGGTTTCTTCTTAGCCATTTTTTGTTCTAGGGAGGAAAGTGATAGAATTCTAGCAGGGGTCCTTGGTTTATGGGAAGAGCAAGACTCTTCCTTACCCACTGGTATGAAGGATTTACACCTAAAAACATAAATCTATCCCTAGTACTAGTTTGGATTAAGATGTATGGGTTACCCATTGAATTCTAAGAAATGGATACCTTCAAGGCAATAGACAACACTTTAGGAGAATTTCTTGAGATTTCAAAAACTACAAAAGGTGGATTCTTGGCTATTTATGCTTGGATATTGGTCATGATTGATACAGGAAAACCTTTACTGAAATTAATCATTCTTAAGTATGGTGTAAGTTGTGGAACCATAGAATATGAAAATATATTTTTTAGATGTAAAAGATCATGAAGTGGCACATATCGAGAGATCATGCCCTAAGAAGAGTCCAACGGAAACATATGGCAAGTGGCAAAGTTCCAATCAACCAAACGGGACACGATGGCTAGGTGGCATAAAATGAATGGTTATCACCAGCAAATAAATAGATACCAAGTGGTAGATTGGGATTCACTACTTCTCTTCTAAGGTTTAAGGCTTTAAATTTTGTTTTTTTTAGGGCTATTTGGGTAAATCTTCTAAAGGCTATAACTTTGGTATATTAAAGCATTTTGAGCCCATTTTTTTAGATTGCACAAGCTTTATGCCTTGGTGATATTAGTTTATAGACTTGTTCCAATGTTAGGGGAAGAATTGTGTAGAATATTCTTCAATCTCTATTGTCCTATTTTGAAAGAGCATATTTACATATTCTATGCAATCAAAGTCTTTTGATCCATTTCTTTGTGAGATAGAGTTGGATTATTCTATTCAATAAAAATCTTTTGATCCATTTATTTATGAGATACAGTTGGATTTGTGATATTTGTAGCAAATTTTGAGTCATTTGAAGGCATACACGAAAAGTATTTAGGACTTGCTTTAGTCAATCCTTCTTCCTTTGGGTGATTGATTCAGGTTATTTATGAAAATCTAATCATTCACGATCTCTTCTTCCTCCTATTTCCTATCCAAGTACTCTTAGAATTATGCTATAATATTTTAGACAAGTTCATGCAAAACCTTTTTTGGTGATAAAAATCAAGTGGTCCAAGGGTAAATGGAAGTCTTCAAACAAGGTGATATATGCTGTAAAAGGAAAATTTGTGTCTTTAAGTCATACCTTATGTGACTATGGAAGATTAAAACAACTATCTTTAAAGGTGGTGGTGATCTTGACTTCTTTTTGTTTATTTGAATTCTTAGTAGAACTGTACTTTGGATGTGTGTGAGAGTATCTAATAGTGGCAATGATGAATATGGTCTAGCTTAAGGAGACTCGTGCACAAGAATCAATTTTATAGTTGTGGATTTCAAATAATGAGGGGGATTCAAATGAGTCTACCTCAAGTGTGGAGGCCCACTAAAGCATCTATTATGGGAGAATTTATTATTGTCACTAATGTCTTCTCTCCTTGGTCCCTGAATTTGTATTATGAAGGGGTGTTGGAAGTGTAATATGAGTCATGGCCAAGGATGACATTATATGATGTAATATTGGATAGGCCTAAGGGCATTCATTATACAATGTATTTAACTTATTGTAATATTTTATTAACTAATTCCTATGGCCATGATTAACCTTTTCAATGTTAAACCCATCTAATAACTTGTCATTAACCTAAGGCCATTTTGTTATGGTAGCTTAGGTTAAACTTATCGATGTAATTTGGGTTTTCATATTGATATAAATACCCTTCACTATACCATAATTTTATTATTGGAGTATTGTGATTCTTATCAACGGATAATATAGTGATTATTTATGGTGCCTATGGGTGCCTACTATATCTTTTTTGTATTTTCTATATAAGATTTGAGTGCATGGATTGCTTCACAAAATATGATGAATTCCAAAAATATACACCAAAATTTTTGGAAGTTCAAATCTATGTAAAATATTGTAGTTCCGATTATTTATCCCTCCAAGATGATCATATAGATCAATGAAGAATTGAGGACCCCCCCCAAAAAAAATTCTTCTTAATCAACAGTGGATTAGACAAGAAAGTATGAAGTGGTTGTCTTAGATCTTGTAATACTTTGTTTAAATAAACAAAAGTAAAACATTAACTCAAATCTTATGCACTTGAGAAATTAAAGAAACAAAGATAAATATGGATACACACAAGGATGGAAGGGTTACCTTGAGCACCCAAACAAATGATCATAATCAAATCACACCAATAAAATGGATCAAGTGGTTGAGAGGTATTTATACCAATCACAAAATCCTCAACATTATTAACTACAAATTACTTAACAATTGCCAAACCATGTCAACCACTTGAACTTAATTCAATAAAAACAATAACATATAATATTATGTTAAAACAATCTTCTTTTATGTGTTCGTAAGTTTTATGTACCAATTTGAAACAAAGAACATAGAATGAAAATGTTTACAACAAAAAATGAAGTAAAAATATAAAAGTTAAACTATAGTCTTTAAAATTAACATTAGTGAACATCCCCATAAAAAAATATTTATTATAATTAATGTTTTTTAAACTTTACAAAAATTTTGTCCTTATATAATAACTAACTATAGTTTTTCTTATATAATAATTGACTATAGTTTTTGTGTTGTGCACACTTTCAAAAAGGCTACAATCAATCCAATGAATAAAATTAATGGTTTTTACAATCTTCTATTAAATATTTAGTTTAGGTTATATTCATCTATTTTTCAATCATAAAAAAAAATACCATTAACAAGGATAAGATGTTAGAAGGATAAGATGTTAGAGACTATTTCTAAGGCCACTAATTGCCAAATAAAATACCATCAACAGTGATAAGATGTTGAAGACTTTGTTTTCAAGGTTATTCATTCATGTTTGTGAAAAAATAGAAAGTTTCTTTTATTTTAGCATTGTCTTCTATTAGGGTATTGAAGTTAAATTTTGTATCTATGGTACGATGTGCCCAAATAACATATATATACTAGCTTCACCAATCATATCCATAATATTTATGTCTTGACTTCTCTAGTTAGGAGGTCCAAGGTTTGTTTTATTTTAGCATTGTCTTCTATTAGTATATTGAAGTTAAATTTTGTACCTATAATACGATGTACCCAAATAACATATATATACTAGCTTCACCAATCATATCCATAATATTTATGTCTTGACTTCTCTAGTTAGGATGTTCAAGGTTTGAATCCATAGGGTAGGATATATGTGCCTTATAGGTGAATAACATAACACAAGAACCTCCCCATGTATAGTGGACATGAGAAGTATAAGGTGGTTTGAAATTATTCAATACTTATGGACCTTAAACGTTACTTAAACAATAAAGTTTTAAAATGATTTAAAAATTAAAAAAAAAAACTTATAAATAGAACAACTACAAAAATTGTAAGTATGTCTTTAAATAAGCATGCTCAAAAGTTCCATAACCATTACAAAAATACATCTAATTCTCATTTTTTCATTAGACACTTACACAATTTTAAATTCAAACAAGTTAATATATGTAAAGATTAAAATTAAAACTTTTTTGTAACGAGCATATACAAATTTTAAATAAAAAATTATTCATAACCGCAAGGACTAATCACTACACGACACTTGTTTTTAAATACAAACATATTTACAACCGCAAGGACTAATCACTACAAGATAGTTATTTTTAAATGTGAAAGTGTTTACAACCCCAAGAACTAATCACTACATAGCACTTGTTTATTTAATAATAAAATAAAAATAAATATTATGTGTGTATGTTTATTTAATAGTTAAGTGTTAAAATATTAACTTATTAAAAAATAATAAGTTACAAACTTTTTAAACATTGTTAGTTGAGAATCATTTTCTTTAAGAAAAATGAATTAAAATAATAAAAATATTATCCTGCTCATCCTTAATTTTTTTTTTCTTGATAAAAAAGGGTTGTACTCGGGTCCCCCACCCTTAACAAATTACATATCTATTCTTTAGAGCTTGAGAGTTTACAAATAGATACACTTCTCATCTCAATTGAGATGCTATAGTTAGAAACCTACATCATTTTACATAAAATGTTTGAATTCTTGATTTTCATTTTCTGGATCTTTTCAAATCTCTATATGAATACAATTACTCCAAAATTTAGCATTTTTCTTGACATTTTCCTATAGCAGCCTTCACAATGCCAAAAATTCACCTCTACTATCTATGCCTTGCATCTTAGTAGATTAATATTTCCAAAATAGTGCACTAACATAGTTCGCTTTACCAAATCTGGATTGCTAATTTCCTTCCTATAACACAAGTGCAACCACAAAAATTATAATAAATAGTCTAAATGAACACACATTATTGTTACAAAATAAAATAGATATTACCAATGGAGAATATTAAAGTAAATCTTAATCATTAATTAATTTAAGCAATCAACATTTTTTGTCAGCTTCAACTAAACTTTCTACTTCCTCTAACCATGGAAAGGAGATGTTAACTTCATGATCCTCAACCAAAACCCCTCTATTGGCTAGCTTATCTGCACATTTGTTTCCTTCCCTTAAAATATGTGTAAACCTGATTTCTTCAAACTCTTTAGCAAGATCTTGAATTTCCATAATTATCTCTTGTATGTTCCATGGAGCCTTTGCTTTCCTCAAAATTGCTATGATAGAATCACCTTCCATCCAAACTCTATTCCATTTCATTTGTTTACATGTTTTTAACCCTTCTAAAGCTGCCCAAGATTCAACTTCATTATTCGTCTTAAATCCACAATTGAAAGAGTAATGAGACAAAAATTTTCCTCTATTATTTCTAATAATTCCTCCTCCTCCTCTTGGTCTTGGGTTTCCTTTAGATATTCCATAAAAATTCAACTTAACCCACTCCACATCTGGTGGTTTCCACTTTATATTCTTTACCTTATTTTTGCTTCTCTTGTACCCACCATCATAATTCCATTTAATGACTTGACTCCATCTATCAAGACTCTCTCCAAATTAGGGATTGGGTGAGTTGATAGGGTTTGTTTAGACTCCTCTATGGCTAAACATATCTTCTTTTCATCACCTCTAAATTGCTTTCCTTTTCTTTAAATATTGTTCTATTTCTTTCTAGCCATATAGTCCAAAGTATTGTATCTTTTGATATATCCCATATTATCTGTAAAGCCTCACTTTTATAAGTGCTATGCCATTGCTTTAACCAATCTTCAATTTTGCTATTCATCATCATGCATTTACCAAACATATTAAGAATCCATTACCATAGATTCCAGAAAATTGAGCAATGTCCCAAGAGATGATCAATACTTTCCTCCTCCTTATTACATAAAACACATTTAGAGGGATCACGAAAACCCCTTTTCATAAGGTTATCCCAAGATAAAATTCTTCTATGACCTACTAGCCAAACAAAAATTTTGACTTTAGGAATGCTTGGGCTATCCCAAATATTTCTTCAAATTCTAGTGATATTATTATTATGTTAGTGTTAAACATTATATCCACTTCTTGTTGTGTATTATCCAGAGTTATTCAACTCTCAAATCAATTTATCCTTGGCACCCCTCAGAATAATTACAGTTGTTATCTTTCTACTCAATTGCCTCCTAGAATCAATGTCTTGTATATTGCTCGTCCTTAATTTAGTTTATTAGTTTTACTCATGTTTTATTTTAAAAAAAATCCTATACTTTAAATCTATAGTGAGAGTTATGCTCATCTTCTATGGCACATAAATATTCATGCAGTCAAAACGTGGTCACTCATGCAAGTGTAGATATCCTAATAAATTGGTCCAACATATAAGTGGGTACAATGGAATAAAACCAAAAAGTGTGTGTCCACGAAAGTGTAATACACTCTTAATCGATAGGCTACGTTGTATTGGTGGGCAAACTCCACAAGATGCATTTTAGTGAGAGAAATAGACATTTTCAATATAAATAGATATATGAATAAATACCTTTGTTTTTTAAATCGATTATTTATATTTTAAATCAAGTTTTTGTGTTAAATTGTTTTTTGGTACTTTATTTGACACTTATATTAATGGAGAACTCGAGTTATAGAAAGTTAATTTATGTGACATAAAATACCACTTGAGAAATTTTGATATCATTGTGAACATAGAAAGCATACCATAATCAAATTATAAATCTGGTTAAAAGCTCCTCCTTATGAATTTGGTTATGATGCTATCGGTAGAGGCATCCACCTTGAATGCAACAAAATAACTTCTAGAAATAACAATTAATAATAGTAAATAATAGAAATGCAAAAGCAAAAAAGCATTCACCAAAATATAATTTAGATTCGATGATGGTAAATCACAATAGCAATTAAAAGATCAAAATTCCAAGTTATAGAATAGTCCAAGCCAACTAGAGATGGAAAAGTCTCTTATGCACACTAGAGGCAACAAAAGATTACAAATATGAATGATGAAACAACTACTACATGATCCATCTATTTATAGTCTAAAATAATAAATGAATCCTAACCTTAATACTCAAGGGTTCACTAAACTAGTCTAAGGTTGAAGACAACAATAATAAAAATAGCTTATGTGTCTATATTGAAGTTGTTACATGGTTGCCCCCTTAGAAATCTTTGTCCTCAAAGCTAGAAAATACTGGATAAATATCATTGGTTTCCATGTCACATCTTAATCTAGAATATCCTACCTCTTGATGAGGAACTCTTGCATCTTGTGATACTATAGCTTACAAAACCAATGTTGTAAGGTTGCTTTTGATTGGAAATCAATATGCCCTTCATCTAGGATTGAAAGCTCTATCTAGGCTCATACTTTCTGACCAATCACCTACTTAACAAACATGAAAAACATGATGGATTTTTGAAGTAGGATAAAGTTCCAATTGATATGTCCCCTACCCAATATAGCAAAGCACCTTGAAAGGACCAAAGAACTAATGTGCAAATGTATGGCTAGACTTGGTCTTCAAGGACAACTTCTTATAAGCCTAGAGCCAAAAAAGACCATATCACACACTTCAAATTATTCTATGAGTAGTATAAATCTTCTTATTGCTTCACATATTTTTGTGATTGGCAAAGATTTTCCTTGAGGAGTTAGACAACAATATGAAGTTGTTGCAACAAATCATCTACATGGAAAACCTTAAAAGAGCCTATGATATAGTCTACCATAAATTATACAATACTTTAAATGGAGACATCTTGATGGAAATTATAAGAAGTATTAAACCACGAGTTGGTTAAAGAAATTAATTCAATCCATTGATATTGTTAGTTGTAGTAAAAACATCTAAGGAAGTACCCATACATTTGTTGACACTCTCCAATTGGCCATGCAACTATGGGTGACAAGAAGAGGTCATATTCAACTGAGTACCATTAAGAGTGAACAATTCCTTCTAGAAGTCACTAGTGAAAACTCGATTGTGATTATTGACAATAGACCTAGGCATACCATGCAATTTAAAAAAATATTCAAGGAATACCTTGGCTATCTTGTTGGTAGTGAAAGGGTGTTGCAGGGCACAAAAATAAGCATGCTTCAAAATATTATCCACCATGAAAAATTTATTATTTTACTCTATGATTTAGGAAGATTCTCAATGAAATCCATGGATATGTGTTCCCATTGGTGATCTATAATAGGTATGGCTTACAACAAGCCTAGAGACTTAACTTTCCCATTCTTTCTCTTGCGCACCTCACATTTGGTCACAAATTGCTTGACATCTACTTGCAGTTCTTTCCAAGAAAAAGTCTACTTCACTTAATGATAAGCTTTTAGAAATTCTAAATGCCTTTCCAAAAATGAAGCATGTAATTCCTAAAGAATATTGTTCTTAACCTTGGAAGACTGAGGATATAAATATGAGCCTTCTTCCTAAGGACTCTATCAACATAATAAAATGAGGAATTAGGCTAGTTTTCAACCTCAATATTATGAAACATTATGAATCAAATGAACAATCTCAAGATCCAACTATCATTCCTTATGAAGTTGGAAAAGATAATAAGGGGACTAGAGATAACATTGACAACAACCATGTCTTTATATTTGCAAAAAAGAGCATATGCTAACACATTATCCTTTTTTTCTTGTATTCAATGGCAAAGTCATACCCCAACAACTTGCTCAACCATTCATTTTTCTAAATAAGAGAGATGTTAAAATAAATGGTTGAGAATACTATGGTTTATTTTAATAATAAAGCAATGACCCAACAAATAAGGTTTTCGTTTATATATTGCATGCAATATGACTAACACCTACTTATCATAAGTGGAATGACCAAGATTATTGTTAAAGAGTTGCTTACTTTCAAAATCCAAAGGGTGGTTGTCCTCCATTAAAATAACCCCAATAGTTTTTCCTAAAGCATAACACAATGACAAAAAACTTGCTAAAGTTAAGAGTAGCTAAAATAGGAGTGGTGCACATGACCTCGTTTGAGGCATAAAAGGCCTAGGCAACCATTTTTTACCAATAAAATACATCCTTCTTAGTGATTGTCATTAGGGAAGTTGAAATCTTTGCATAATTATTGAAAATTTTCTTGTAGTACCCTATAAGATCTAAAAAAACCTTGAATATGCTTCAAAGATTTAGGTAGGGGCCAATCCTGCATGGCCTTCATCATGTTGGGATCCACCTTAACTCCATGAGACATAATATGACCCAAGTACAAAGTGGAGGACTTGTTCAACATAAATTAAATGGGTTGTCCATGACTTACTATAAACTAGGATATCATCAAAGAAAACTAGCATTAACTTATGAAGAATACGACAAAAGATAAAATTCATTAGGCTTCAAAAAGTGAAAGGCATATTAATAAGACCAAAGGGCATGAAAAAGAACTCATAATGACCCTTATGTATACATAAGGAAGTTTTTGGAATATCATCTTCTCTAACTCTAATTTTATGAAACCTAGAATGAAAGTCAAGCTTGGTAAAAATATTTAGCACTATCTAGTTCATTTGATAAATCATGAATAACTAGAATAAAAAACTTATCTTTGACTACAATCTTATTGAGGGGGTATACATTAGGACACATGCACCAATAATTATGCTTGTGTTGAACCATGATCCCTAGATATGAAGAAGGGCCTGTGCTAGAACAAATAATACCCTACTCCAACATCTCTTGATCTGGCTACTCTATTTTTGACTTGTAATGTAGAGATGGTAGCAAGGATGAACATGGGTTGTTGACTTTCTCGGATAAGGTGAATGGCATGATCATGAGTTTTCTTAGGTGGAATATTTTTGGGTTAAAGCATATCTATCAAGAATTAATTTGGGCTTCTACAGGGGACTACTCAGTGGCCTAGACTTCCATGCAATTAATTTTGTGAAGAAGGCTCTATCATCCCTCTTTAGTAATTTTTCCATTTGGTAGGGTTTGACAACCTTGGAAGGTGGAGGGTCGATATCTTGGAGAATTACCTTGTGATTTTACATCCATTCTACATAGATCCATTATATATTAATAGTAGCATCCCCTAACTAAGACAACCATTAAACCACTGATATAACATCAACACTACTTAATTGCATTACATAAAGATCATTGGACCAAGTATAAGGACTCATTTAGATATGGATATTTTCTATACAACCCATATATTAAACCTTGATCCATTGGAAATCAAAACATGAATGTTTTTATGGATAGTGTGACTAAGGAAATGCACCATAACAATGTAAATAAACAAAATGAAATTTGATATTGCATTCATAGACTTTGTTTGTTACAAATCAACCCTTTTTATTACAATGGACCTCCCAAAAGGGAGGGTTTTATTTTGCAAATGAGTTCTATGGTGCCACAAATCATCTCCTCGATCACACAAAAAATTATAGGGAGGATTTTGAAGTCTTATTACTTGACCTCCCGAGACTCTATGCGGGTTCTAGTACCTACACACAAGCCCACAATGAAATCATTAATAGCATCTATTGGCCTTATAAAATTGTTTACAAAAGTTACCAAACTATGAAAAATGGTTACAAAACATTATAAACAACATTGCTTTACCTTGCTTGGCTACCTACTTTTGATTTTGGATTTCTGTCTGTCTTTGAGACTTAACCACCCAGGGTGGTTGGCTCTATGTAACCACACAAGGCAGTTGGTTACTATGTAGCCACCAAGAGTGGTTGGCTCTATGTTTTGATAGAGACTTCAAACTTAGATCTGGACCTTTCTAGAAGTGTTTCGAGGATTTTGGTGTTGTTTGGTTTTCGAAGATGAGCACAACTATAAAACAATGATTAAAATGCATTCCAAAGAGACTCCATGATTTATGTTCTCGAACTCTCTAAATGAGGTACCTTCATTCACAAATTCAAAAATCCACAAGGAGGACCAAACAAAATCTGGACAGAGTTTTGGTAGTGCTTTGTGTGCTGTCTTTTTTGCAAATGAAATGGAAGCATATTTATAATATTTCCCAAGGGTGAGGAGAATAATGATGGGGAGATAAGATGATAAACAAGTGGTCTGAGTGAGATAAGGGAGGAATTTTAGGTTTCCCCACTTGGTCGCTTGGATGGACAAGTGTGCAATATTCTATAGTTGGGTTATGATACACTATGATGTGCTATGACATATCTCATTCATGCTCTTAGGTGAAGGGATTCCTCACCCACAAAAATGGCATGCTTCATCAATGTGCTTGGGTGGAGGGAATCCTCACCCATGTGCATTAATGAGCTTGGAATATGGAGGAGAGAAGGGAGTAAATACCAACTAGAGTGAGGTGGACCTGGTCATCTTTGAAATACCATTGGTTGTCTTCGTTATGCCACTGATCGTCTTCATAATTCCATTAGTCATATTCATTATGCCACCGATCATCTTTTTTATGCCATCGGTCATCTTCGTTATACCATCAGTTATATTTTCTATGTGATTGGGTGTATTTTGTTTGTAGTATGTTCTCTACGATCGTGTATCGTTCATTTATAGTATTTTCTATGCAATCAGGCATCTTTTTTTTGTAGTATATTCTCTATGATCATGCATTATTTTTTTGTAGTATTTTCTATGCGGTCGGACATATTTTGTTTGTAGTATCTTCTCTATGACTGGGCATCATTCATTTGTATATTTTCTTTGCAGTTAGAAATATTTTGTTTGTAGTTTGTTCTCTGCGATCGAGCATCATTTTTTTGTAGTCTATTCTCTATGACTGAACATCTTTCATTTGTAGTTTGTTCTTTGTTTATTTCATTCTCTACTATCGCTCATTTTTTGGCTTCTTTGTTGTTGATTGAGGATAACTAATGTTTAACGTGTATGATTGTCGCTATCACATTAGGTATGATTGTTGCTATCACATTAGGTATGATTGTCGCTATCACATTAGGTATAATTATTGCTATCACATTAGATAATTCATCACTATGAATAACCCTAGTAGCAAGGACAAACATGGGTGGTCAACTTTCTCAAACAAGGTGGATGGCATGATCATGATTTTTCTTAGGTGGAAGATTTTTGGGTGTACCGAAGACTAGAGCATATCTATAAAAAATTAATTTGGGGTTCTAGAAAGGATTGCTTAGTGGCCTAGACTTCCATGCAATTAATTTGGCAAAGAAGCCTTTGACACCCTTCTCTAGTAATTTTTCCATTTAGTGGGAGTTGAGGACCTTGGAAGGTGGAGGGTGGATATCTTGGAGATAAATGACCTTACCATTTTACATCCACTATACATAGATCCATTGTAGATTAAAATTAAAATACCTAACTAAGATAACCATTAATCCCCCATGATAATTGCATAAAGTTCATTGGACCAAGTATAAGTGTTAACTTTTGACAATGTTTAATATGTAAAACAACCACAAGATGCAAAGTAGAAAGATAACAAACTTCTACAATAACTCTAAAATATGCTATTAATAGAAACTCATGAAAATATGGAACTACTATACTAATGCATGCTATGAGAAATGCACCTTCGATACATATTACAATGCTTTATCACACATATATAATAGTATGTGACTCTTCATATGGTGCACTCTTGGCCTTCACACTTCTAGACTATTCAGCTCCCTATTGTATGGAGTCATGTACAAATGGACTAATGTGCATATTTACATTAGTGAATATTATGCAAACTTGTACATTTATTACATTACATAAAGTAAAGCCTAATATAAGACATAAACCAAATAATGTAATATACTCCAACACCCTCTCGTATTACATTATTTGGTTATTGAAGACTTTAGTCTTCAATATGGATCTTCATTCTCTAACTCACTTTGCATTGTATCCCTTCTTGGTCATGCTCTTTTTCCTCTTGCTTGTTTTCATCAATAGTGTCGCTTTGTATGTCTTTTGTTGATGTTGTATTGTCAGGTGATTCCTACAAAACAACTTTCTCTTTCCCTCTATATCTGTAATCTTTTAAGTATCTTTGATGAACTATAGATCTCATAATTTTATAAGTTATGAGTGGATCAAAATTCATCCATTCTATTTCCTTTAATTCTTTGAACAACATGTCTTCGTGATCTTCAAAAATATCCAACTTGAATTCATCATTAGTGGATGCTTCAAAAATGAGAACTTGAAATAGACAATCTAGTTTGAATACCAATTCTTCTTCAAATATTTTATAGAACTTGTCTTTATAATAACAAGTGAAGGGTGGATGAGTTTTTCCTCCATAATATTTGCATGGATGGAAGTTCCAACAATTTGCTTTTTCATGACCAGATTTATTGTAGTAGGTACACTGTAAGATTGTCCCAACTTCTTTATCAATTGACTTGGAAGAATCAAGCTTGTCCAATTCCTTGATGAGGTAATCAAACCAACTTCGTACAACTGAAGTAATTCTTTCTTTGCTTCTTTTCCTGATTTGTAAAATATCTTCATTAATATATATATTATCAACTCCTTTTATTATATCATTAGAAACTAACTCTTTAGTAGCTAGTTTATCCATACTATTAGGTTGTGAGTTTTCAAAAATATTTCTAGGCCATATTGATTCTCCTTTTGCATTTTCCTTCTTCTCGCTTTTAGAATCAAGTATGTCTTTGAACCTTCTCCAATCCTTGAACCCTGTATACTTAATAAATATTTCCATCTTGTAACCCTTGATTAACAATACACCTTTAGTCCCTTGAGATTGACTTCCCTTCTACTTCCTTAGTCACAAAAAATATAAACTCTAAATTTCTTAATTCCTATGTTGATGTAGAATACCTTATAACTCCAAGCTTAGAAATTTAGATAAATTATATTTGCAATTCTATAATTCTAATTTGATGTAGAAACCCTTATTACTCCCTCTTTAATTAAATTGCAAATATCTCAAAATTGTTTTGTAACTTCAAATAATTAGATTACAAAACCTTATGATTACTTCCTTAATTCCTTTCAACCTAACTTTTTGACCTTGGTATAAATTTTTAAATATCTTTAATTTAAATCTTTTATTTTCAAAGATAATTTCACTTCCAACCTTATATAATATTATCACCCTTATTTCTCCTATCTTAGATGTATAAGCAACTCAAAATAAAGTGGATTACCTTCACCTCAGAATTGATAATCTGTTGGTCAAAAAGGTTTGACCCTTTTTTGAGTCTTCTCTCCTCTATGTACGTCATTGGATGATGCTCGCTGGCCTTTGGTATATGTTGATCTATTTGAAGTGTTTATTTCCTCCGCTCTAGCCTCAACATCTCTGCACCTCGATGCTCACTGCAAAATCTGACTTCAACCTCCACACTAGTATCTTGAAGTTTTTGCCTCAACCTACCAAGTGTAATATTCCCTTTCATTGTGTCCAATCGATAATTTTTTCTGCATGCTCATTGATAACCTATGCATTCACTGTATTGCCATTACTGTGGTCCTCATTTATCCAACATCTAGAATATGTATTCCTTTGAACTGACACCAAAAGACGTTCGACCTTCCTCCTTACAAGTGCCACTTGGCACTCAACGTATTCATTACTCTTTGAAATGCTTCTCCTTCCTGTGCGTTGAACGTTACTTCTGCAGGCACTTTGGTTTTGGCTTCATGCTTCTCCTACATGCAAACAATAGCTTTAATTCCTTCCTCCATGTGGCATATGCATGCTCTACATCTGATGACACTTGTGACTTCCTTTGAACCCTAAATATTCCTTTATCCAACGTATTCCTATGCTCCTTCACACAAAAATTTGAATGTATTTTGCTAGCTTACACAAGAACATTTTTGCTTCACCTTCCCTAATGATATCCCGATGGCTTTGGTGTGATGGCAATCTCCTTCAACTCTATGCAAGCTCTTCTATGTCATAGTGATGCTCTATTGCACGGTGACGGCTTCTATCTTCTATCATGGTGGTGTTGAAAGCATTGTGAGAGTGCTTCTATATCATGATGATGCTCTATCCAATGGGAGTGAGTCTTCTTCGACAAACATTTGCTCTTCCTTGAGCAACAATGGTGCTCGAATCTTCTATGTTTGCTCTTTAGCTAGTGTCTTTAGACACTAAAATACTTCACCTTGATTTTTCAACCCTTTGTCTAATCTTTCGCACGTTTGCACTATTGCACTTACGTAGATAAATCTACACTTCTTAATCACTATAGAATAGCACTCATAATATTATGCTTTCTTCTTATTTCTCCTTTATAAGTTGGCTTAAACTCTTCCTATTTTATCTTTGCAAATTATAAGGTGTAAGCACTAATATCACCTTGATTAAAGAACTCTTTTAAGCTCTTATTTTCAAACTCCAAATGATAACACTATAATGCAAATCTCAAATAATAATATGGTGCTCTTAACTCCTTGATGTAAAGCTTATTTCAATGTATAGATAATAAACTTATATTGCACCAATACTGCATATCTTTCTAATGTTTTATTTGCTAATTTTGTTGGTGATTTGATTCACACCAACTCTTTGTCTCAAACTTGCACCTCTATTCTCCTTCACTCTTCTTCTCCAAATCTTACCAAATTTGCAGCCTTAGTTGTTGCTCAACTTCTTCCAGGTTCACTATCTAATAACTTCTCCAAATCTGCTCTATAGTTCTCAAAGCTCGCAACTCCTTATCCTTCTCCAATGCTGTCCACAAAATCTATTTTTGTGGCTTTGATTCTACTCCAAATTTATCCTCATAAATGCTAAAACTTAGAAGCTATTAATGCTTCCCCAAATGGTGTTCATAAACCTGCAACTTTACAATCAACTCCTTCCTTATTTCGCTGTCCAAAACCTGCAACGAAAGTCTTTGGAATGCTGTCTTTTGTTGCTGTCTCAACACCTTCAATATCCTATCCACGGGCACTCCAAAATATACCCAAGTCTTCTCCAAATCGTAGCTCTAGGTCTCCTTCACTCTATTCTCCTACAACCCTTCAATCTCTGCTTCACAACCTACAATCTTCTCTCTATCAAATCAACCTTCAAAACTTTGTGGCTATCCTTAGATTTCCCAAAACCTTGGGTTCTTCAATCTCCTCTTCTCTTGAAATCTCTTGGTCAAATTCTGACTTCAAAAATTATCTCCTACGCTATCTACTTTCTCAAGAATCTGAATGTCTTGAGATCTTCAAATCTCTTCTCCAAGATTTGGTAAACTTCTTGCCAAACACTTCTTCCTTTTGGGCTTGTTGTCGGATGGCGACAATTGTCCCAAAAACCTATTTATCAAAAACTTCTCCTTGCTTCTAATCTCCTATCACAAACCTTCTCCAAATCTCCTTCACTAGATACTTCTTCAACTCTACAAAGTTACTCCTCCTTGCTTGCAATCTCTTACTTCTCACTTTCTCCAAGATGCCTTCAATGGTTGCTTCTATAATAAGGCTTTCTCTAGACTTATTCTTCTTCTCTGAAATATCTTGAGACCACTTCTCTTGGGTCTAATAATTCTGCAACTCTTCAAATCCTCTTCACAACTCTTCAATTTCTCTTCTTGAATCTTTACTAAAACCTTTTCCTAGTTTCTGCAATCCCAACTATGGGAATTCTGCAATGAGATCTCTTTCTTGGATCTCCAAAATCTTCTACTCTTCAAATCTCACGAATCTTCAAAGTCTTACGCTCTTAAAATCTGCAATAGGACCTATTCTTAGGTTTTCTCTATCTCCAATCTCCAATCTTTAATGAGAACCTTTTGCATGGGTCTCTTCAATCTCCAATCTACAGTATTCTACCTGCAATCTTCAATCTCCAATCTTCTATCTTCCAAAACTAGAAGTTCTTCAATTTGACCTCTTTAGGGTCTCTTCAACTTCTCCAATCTACAACTATCTTAAATATGTTGTGGTTGTCGCACAACACACCCCAATTTGGGGACCCACTTTAAATTTTGATGTTTATATGGAGTTTTGGCTTGCATTGAATAATTGTTGGAGTTTGCCATGGTCTTAGTAGTGGATATTTTTGTGCTTGATCTCATTTAGTTGACCTCATGTTTTACCACTATAGTCATCCCATTTTGAATATCAAGATTAGTGTCACTCTTGCTTTACCATATGGTGCATTCTCCTAATATTTATCTAGCAGATTTGAACTTTGTTTAGGATTAATTTAATATTTTATATTAAATTATTCCTAAATCCAATCTAGTCATTACCCATGCATTAATAAAAACATATATATATATATATAAGAGAATAAAAAATAATAATAACCATGAAAATAAAACAAAAAAAAGGAAATTAATATATATATATATATATATATATATATATATATATATATAAATTAAGTCATCAATGTGGTTTTTGGAAAGTTTAATTTTATTTTATTAATGGTTTTTGAAGAACATGTGCTTCTACTGAGAGGGGGTGTGAACTGTATATAATAATTTTTTTTGCTTTTTAATCCAAATGACATCATCAGTAGTATTAAAGCAATAAACATCACATAGAGCATCACACATATAAGAGACATGATTTTACGTGGTTCACCCAAAGATGGCTACCTCCACGAAGAAAATATTTCTTATAAATTTTCTCAAATAAATTCTCTTGGGAATCCTTTCCCTACAATTTTTATGGACCTCTGTCCAAAGGAGATACCAATCCCCTAAATCAAGTTTGTGGATCTCTATCCACAAGATAACTCCTTCTCCTCTGCTCTAGATGGTGATCCTCCAGAAGACTACTACCTCCATTGCACTGGGTTGTATATCTCTCTCCACTGAAGACTCTTATCCCCACTTAGAAGACCTATCCTCATTGCCCTGGCTGATGGATCTCTATCCACTAGAGATTATTGTCCTCTCTGCTTTGTCACGTCCAAAGCTTTGTCTAAAATTTGTAGTACAAGTCCACACAGAACTTGCTCAAATCTGCTCAACAAGTCCATTCATAACTTGTCCAATCTGCTCAACAAGTTCACTCAAAACTTGTCCAATCTTCTCAAAAAGTCCACTCAGAACTTGTCCAATATTCTCAACAAGTCCACTCAGAACTTGTCCAATATTCTCAACAATTCCACTTAGAAATTGCTCAAATATGATCAACAAGTCCACACAGAACTTGTCCAATCTGTATTGTAAGCTTCCACAAAAGCTTACCCAAAACTATCCACAAGTCTTCTCAAAGACTTACCTCAAATATGCTCAAATACTTTCAATCACTTTATTAGAAACATAAGGAGAATTGTTAGAGACTCAATATGCTTCAACTCAATGCTCAATCACTTTCTCAACTCAATTCAGAATATAGAATAATTTGTTTTATGGAACTTGAACAATCACTTCACACATCCACTTGACTAGGCTTAACCAACTCTACTCAATCAATGACTCAATGAGATAATCCTTGCTCACAAACCCTAGTCCAATTATATGATCACTTACTCAAAATATTTCCAACAATTCTCAACAACCAATCTCACATAACAATGGGAAACCCTAATCAAGTCATTTTCACTCCAAACTTATTTTCTAGAAAACCAATCAATCAACTCAACTATGGAAGAATATGCTCATACCTTTTTCTTGATTGGAGGATGATCTTCAAAAACTACCTTCAGGAATATCTTCTTCTTTACCAAGTGCCAAGGGTTAGATGACAAATGTCATACTTCAAAAAACACAAGAATAGCTCAATTTCATAATACACCTTATATTTCCTTCTCAATAGCAATATTTGAAAATAATATCTTCACAAAAATTTCCTCTTCAATTTTTTTCTATTTCACAAAATTGATATTCCATTACTACCACAAAACATCACAAGTCTCAATATAAAGAAGACATAATAGTAAAGGTCTAATTGTCAATAATCAAGAGTAGAATTATATATATGAGCAATCAAATATATATCAAGGTCAATATAATAATGAAAATAACATTCACTTATAATATCAAATATGAATGTAAAATGACCAATATTATTCATTTACATGCATGAAGAAAACTTATAATATGAATTGCTCAAAAATCTATATATGAGCTTTATTATCAATGAGACTATTCTCCTTTTTCACGTGTGCATGTTACATTGTATGGAGCTTTATCTCCATAATATATACATATTAATGCGACTCTTTAATACTTATTTGTTGCAGTCCTCATATATCTGGAAGATGTGACCTTTCCTATTCTTGACCTTTGGCTTCTCATATTGCCACTTGTATACTAGACTCTTCACTCTCTTCTTACATGCATACTTGACTCTATGACACTTGCATACTTCTACATGACTCTTACTCTCCTACATGCACTCCTAATATAAGATACTTGTGCACATCCCATGAGTGAAATTTTGCATACCTTCACCCACTCTTGTTTCCAAGATGATGATATACAAATTTGGCCAAAGTTTTGAATCCTAACTAATAGGGCCCTTGTATTAATGGCCGAAGTAGATCCCAAAAGTAAAAGGTGGATGGCGTTCATGTTGAATGCAGTAGGGCGAAAGGTTGAAAGAACACTTTGACAGACCAAGTCATCAAAATCAACTAAGTTCAAGGTCAAGCAGACAATTGAGCACGTATGTATTCAAGGTGGATCCCCAATATTCGCCCAAAAAATGGGTGGAATAATGGGGTGACAATGCATTAGCTCCTGCTCCCAAATATCTATCCTGAATAGAGAGTCAATCATATTCCTCAGATCGTACTCGGATGGATAAAAGGGACTCTGACATAGTTCAAAAGCTTACCCTAGCTAGGATAGAACTTCTGAGAGTTAGCATGGGATGTTCTGTGATCAAATACCTACCTTGCTTAGGGTAACAGTTTGGGTGGAATTTTGGAAAGAAGACAACTAAGAATCAATCCCGATTGCCCGCCCCTTTGATAATATCACGTCAAGCAAAAATTTAGGATATTGATAGGAAATAGAACGAGCTCAATTATCCGTCCCATACCTATCACCCGTCAAAGGAAAACATCAATGATCCCCAATAAGTGCATTAAATATTGTAGCTACCAAGGTACAAAATGATAATGGAAGAAAGATGGTAGTTTAGAATACACAGTCCTAGAGGTAATCAACTCTGACCCACCATCCGAATGAAGGGGTAAAGTAGATGGAGATTTATGGCCTAACAAGAATCTTAGAATGATCAAGGGCTTATATTTGTCTAGAAGCACCTAACCCTTTTGGATAACCGCCATTATTCCAAGACACCTAGTTCTAATTGAATACTTATCTGCTTCAAAAGTGTTTTCCTACCAGGCGCTATTAATGCTTGTATTCAATTTTACTATAAAAATATTTATAAATATTGGGATGTTAAGCATCTCAGGGGCAACTCTTTAGCTATTACAATTTATGTGTAAGGCATTTGCGATTATGTTAATACAAGTTTATTACTGTTTGGCCTCCAAATCAACTCTCGGATATATGTTTGTATGTTGTGGGTTTATTTCTACTAATGCTTGTTGAATGAATATGCAATTAATTATAATATATGGATTCCCTACATTTTCATTCATAAGTTCTAGAATTCACTTGCAACTAGTGCGATGAAGTCTGATCGAGGGTGAAATTGGTTGATTTATTAGGTGTAGGTTTGTGTTTTCAATAATGAAATTCTCTTACCTTGTGCATATCTAGATGCAACTATAATCCATCCTTGTGAGTTCTAGCTATGACCTCTTTTTATCTCTTATCCCTTTCCTTTTCTCCCTTAAAGCATAGGCAACTAATACTTGAGGAACCGAACTTCTTTGAAGATCGATCGTGAGCACTTCAACTTCACGATTTTTCAATTTTGGTCGAGGTTCGTAGGGTATTCTAGGTACGAATTTTTAAACTAATATTTTTTGGTGACTCTACTAGGGATCCAAAAGGTCTCCATTGCTCAAGGAAATTAGATTTTGGTGATACTCTAGTTTACCTAAATCTTCTTAAATCATCTAGCAACTCCTTTGAGCGAGAAATCTAGATAATGCAACCTGTTGCCTTCTCAAAGCTCTAAAAAATCCAAATATCTTAGAGGAATTAGGGTTTAATAAGTATCCCTAATCTTAGTAGTAGAGAAAGCATACTCATCTGGTGACTCCAACCTAAAAAGAAAATCCAGAAGATCTGAAGAATAAACCTTACAATGGCTCAATTGATCTATCCTTATTGGAATAATATTGGTCCTTTAAATATCTTGAATCTACACAATATTCCTAAGGTAGCATTCAAGACACTTCCTAGCTATGATGGTACTAAAGGCATTATATGTGAGCACTATTAGGACGTAGCCTCCTTGGTTGTCATCCATAATATTACTTCTGAGGGTGTCATACTTAGGCTTCTTGCTCTATCTTTCAAAGGAAGAGTGTTGTGGTTCAAATCTCTCGAGCATGGAAGCATTCACACATGGGCCAACCTAGTAGAAGCTCTCATCAACATATTTGATGCCTTTGCAGATCCCTTCCTATTGCTTACTCAACTTACTTTTATTAAGAGAGCCAATTATGAAATATTATTTGATTTCAATGTTTGCTTCACAAGAATATTGAGGAGGATACCTCACAAAGCCAAACCATCATATGCTCAAATCTACATTTACTATGTTTGTGCCTTTGATCCTGATACAAGCCTCCTCATCTAGTAGTGAGGAGAAAAATGATTCCTACAAATATTCAAGGAGGTATCCTAAGTTGAAATAATTCTAATCAAGACTGGAAATCTTTTCCATGTGGAATATCCCTAATCTCTCCTGACCTATGCATCCTCAATTCCTCCTATAGGACCCATACCTAAACAAAATCATGTTATGATGGGTAGTTCCCCTTAATATCCTCATGAAAATGCACAACAAATACAGTAGGTCCAAGGATGAAAATCCATTGGTCGACGAAAGAAGTTAGCAACATGAAGAAGAAGCTCTCGGATGAAATAGGAGATCGTGGTGGTTGGGAATAAAAAATGCAGCACCATAATATCCAACCACAGGAAAGCAAAGAGCGAAAAGAAGATCAAAATTTTGGTCATTTTTCATGTTCTATGATGAACAATGTTATTACCTCTAGCTCTCAGCAGGTATTTAGCAGTTGGGAGGATGAACAATGAGAAACTCCCATGAGGAAACAACACCATAACAACTCCCCATCACTATTTGTGTCAACCATAGTGGCGGTGGAAGCAACCCCTACAACACTTCTTCCCTAGCGGTTGGGAGGATGAACAATGGGAAACTCCCATGAGGCAACAACACCATAACAACTCTCCATCACTATTTGTGTCAACCATAGTGGCGGTGGAAGCAACCCCTACAACACTTCTTCCCTAGTAGGGATCACCTCTAAGCCAACAAGAGATTGAATTTACTAATCAACCCATGCGTAAGCTTGGGTTGAATTCAAACAAGGTGGCAGTAGAAGAGATAGTCCACCCCAAGTTGTACTACATAGTTCCCTATTGTAACCTGGTTGATAGTCCCTAGATCCAAGAAATCTCAAGCGGGCAAAATCATGAAGATTGGATCATGGCTAAGACTGTCATCCCTGCTAAAAGGGAGGAGGTATGGGTGATGGTGCATACCGACCCATACATAGTGTAACTTTAGAACCCACTCCCCAAAGGCTCACTAATTGGATCATGGACCAAGATGCCAAATTCAATCTTTGATCGATTGGCATATGGTCAAAGTACGAGAGTACTGAGGCCAAGCATGATATTTGGATCAAACTACAGAACAATTAATGGTGAAAGCCATCAACTCCAAATCAAGCATGAGGAGCAGCTCAATTTTAGTGCCATTTGGTCTAAACACTACAAATTCACCATATAGGTTGTAGAAGGATCATTGGCTTAGGCATGTCAATTACACCATAATTTTGTGTAAACAGACCGATAATTAAATAAAAAGTGTAGCATGTGTAGGGCCACGCGGTAGCTAACATCATCTTGAGCTAAATTTATAGGGAATTCATCTCCATCATCCTCCCACCAACTGGCTAGATTGCCAAATCTTCCAGACCCAGAGGTATGACCATTTTCTATATGGCGTTTCCTTTTTTGAAAAGTATTTCTCTCATTTTCATTCTTTTGTTCTCATCCTTGTTTCATTTTGTGTTTATGTTGTGACTCCGTAGCCCAATGGATAGCACTCCTAAAAGCTTACAAGCATTTAAAGCAAGTACATTTAGGCTCATACATGCATCACTCCAGCCTAAGAATGAAGAAACTTGAAGAGCAAGATTTGAAAGCACTACAAAAGGGATTCACATCAAGCCGAATCTTTCAAGAAGTACTAGATCCTGGTGGACTAGAGGAATTGCTCTATAAAATACCTCATGATCAGTATTGATAATTCACCAAGCAATGAGTCAAAGAGTGTGATCAATAATCCTCAAGATGTATCCTCATGAGCTGAGAAGGTATTTTCTAGATTACATAAAGAAAAAAGGGTTGTATCAAGGAAGACAAATGTCTTTGGTATTCTGTCTGTTCTTGAACCAACCCTGGGCTTTGGCAGAGTCTGTTTATGGGAATGTTTTCTATGGAGGTATCACGTGGATCTTGTAATTAGTCTGAGTTATGCATTGGGATATTCTGCAAGTCACCTTCCATTTCATTTCTTCGTGATATTGTCCCTTTATCCCTCCTTCGTCTTCCCCGCATGCTAGTTTTTGCTAAATTTTTAAGTTAGTAGCGTTGGTTTTCTTCCTACAGCTACCTCTTTACTTCTTCCCTTCCCTCCTCTTTGTTCTTGTTCTTGTTTCCTGGGTCTTCCTTCCTTCGTGTTCCCCCTTCTCCTCTTGTGCCATATTTTTACTTATTTTCTTCGCTCTGTTTCACCTTGTTGAAAGTGTTGCACCCACCCCATCGTCCACCACTCTCTGTTGTCTTGCAGCCTCTCCTGGTTTTCCTTGTTTCTAATTTATTATTTATACCCCCATCCTCATTCTTTCCCATTGTGTTGTTTTTCCAAATGGAGGTTATCTATATTTCTATTCCCATGATATGGAAATCCCCTGTGAGTCACCAAGAATGTGGGTGACATTTTGCATCTATTCACCCAATATTATTTACAAGATGATGATCTATAAATCTAGCTAAATTTTTGAAGCCTAACTAACGAGATCCTTGTATTAATGGCCAAAGAAGATCCCGAAAGGAAAATACAGATGGATTTCGTGCTAAATTCAATAGGGAAGAAGGTTGAAAGAACACTCCAATGGACCAAGTCATCAAAATCATCTAAGTGCAAGGTCGAGCAGATAATTGGGAAAGCATGTATTCAAGGTGGATCCCTAATATTCACCCAACAAATAGGTGAAATAATGGGATGATAATGCATTGGTTCCTGCTCCCAAATCCTCACCCCGAACAAAGAGTCAATCGCCTTCCTCAAATCGCACTTGAACGGATAAAAGGGACTTTGGTATAGTTTAAAGACCCGCCCTAGCTAAGACAAAAATTTTGGAAGTTAGCATGGTATGTTCTGCACCCACAAACCCACCTTACTTAGGGTAACAGGTTGGGCAAAATTTTGGAAAGAAGACAACTAAGAATCAATCCCGATTGCCCTCCCCTTTGACAATATCGCATCGAGTAAAAATTTAGGAGGTTGACAGAAAAGATAACGAATTCGATTATCCATCGCATACCTATCACTTGTCAAAAAAAAACATTGGGGATCTCAAATAAGTGCATTAAATATTGTAGCTACCAAGGTATGGAATGACAATGGAAGAAAGGTGGTAGTTTAGAATACACAGTCCTAGAGGCAATCAAATCTAACCCGCAATCTGAATGAAGGGGTAAAGTAAATGGAGATTTATGGCCCAAAAAGAATGTTAGAATGATAAAGGGCTTAGATCTGTCTCGAAGTACATAACCCTTCCATACAACCGCCATTATTCCAAGATGCCCAATGCCAATCAAATACTTGTCTACTTCAAAAGTATTTTCCCTCTTGGTGCCATTAATGCTTATATTCAATTTTACTATAAAAATATTTATAAATATTGGGATGTTAGGCATCTCAGGGTTCTTTAGCTATTACAATTCATGTGTAAGGTATTTTTCATTCTGTTAATACAAGTTTATTACTGTTTGGTCTTCAAATCAACTCTCAGATATATGTCTGTATGTTGTGGGTTTATTTTTGTTAATTCTTGTTCAATGAATATGCAATTAATTATGATATCTAGATTTCCTATGTTTTCATTCATAAGTTCTAGAATTCACTTGCAGCTAGTGCGATGAAGTCTAATCGAGGATGAAATTGGCTAATTTGTTAGGTGTAGGCCTGTATTTTCAGCAACGACGTTCGCTTGCCCTGCACGTGTCTTGATGTAGCTATAACATGTCCTTGTGAGTTTTGGCTATGGCCTCTTTTTATCTCTTTTCCATTTTCTTTTCCCCTATAGGCGTAGGCAACTAGGACTTGGGGAATCGACCTTCTTTGGAGATTGACCGTGGGTGCTCCAGATCTACGATCATTTAATGTTGGTCGATGTTCGCATGACGTGCTAGGTGCAGATTTTTGAACCAACACATCCTCACTTTACATATTTGCACACTTACATACATGACACTTGTGCACATTCTCTCAATGTACACTTGCACTCTGACTTACATGACACTTTTGCATTTCTTACACACTAACACTTACAAAAAGGTAAATATAAATCACTCATCTAAACTATAGAATCAACCCTAATATATTAGATATTTACAGTTATACCATGAAGTTACCATGGAGGTACATTAGCATGTACCAAATAATGTAATATTCTTCAACAAAATTCCATATGCCAATTTCCAATGGGACAAGGTTCAATGTATGGGTTGTATTAAAAATATCCATATCTAAATGATTCCTTATTGTTGGAGTATATTACATTATTTGGTACATGTCTTAGATCATACTTTACTTTATGTAATGTAATAAATGCACAAGTGTGCACAATATTCAATAATGTAAATGTTCACATTAGTCCATGTGTACATGTCTCCATAGAATAGGGAGTTTAATAGTCTAGAAGTGTGAAGGCCAAGAGTGAACCATATGAAGAGTCACATACTATTATATATGTGTAATAAAACATTACAATATGTATCGAAGGTGCATTGCCCATGGTATGCATTAGTAGAGTGGTTCCATATTTTTGTGAGTTTTTATTAATAGCATATTTCAAAGTTATTGTAGAAGTTTGTTATCTTTCTATTTTACATCTTGTGATTGTGTTACATATTAAATATTATCAAAAGCTAACAATGGTATCAGAGCCACAAGGGACTTTGATAAGAGATAGGTAGAACTATTGCAAGGATTGGACGTGCGCATATTTTTGAAGTTGTGAAGAAGAAACCAATGAAGGAGAGGAGATTATCTCTGGAAGGTGAAACCAGAGAAGATTGAAGAATTTATATTACAAGAACAAATTCAGAATAGAAAGATATTTCAGGTCTTAAAGTCAGACCTTGATATTGTGGAGATTGAGAAGATTAAGAGGCCCAAGAAGGAGGTCTTATTGGATAAAGTTGGTAGATTGAAGGAGACTGCAAATTGTAGATTGGCTAGAGTCTTTCCACAAGATTGTGAAGACTAAGACTCAACATAGAATTTGTTCCACTAGTTTTGAGAACAACTAGTAAAGTTTATTTATTTTAGAATTCTAGAAATTCTAATATATTTAGTTCTATTATCTAAGTTTCTGGTTGCAAAAAATTATCACCTAGAAGTTGAGAAACTTCCTACAATAGATAGAGAATAATTTCACCTTTGTTGCCTGAAAGTCTATGTGCTTTCCTTGTGTAGGGATTAATTCTTTGTTGCAAAAAACTAGAGATTGAAGAGTGAGGAGGTCTAAGACAAAGTCCCCATTGGAGATTGAAGATTGAGGAGACTCGAGAAGGAAGTCCCCATAGAAGATTGTAGATGTTGAGTGATAATTTTTCCCAATTGTAAAATCACCATCACAGTCAGGGTATTGTTAGAAAACCCTCTCTTGCAAAGAAATTTAGAATTTCTCCAAGGTTCTTGCTTGCTCAATTATTTAAAATGTGCTTGATTGCTTGTAAAAATATAAAAAAGTGCTTAAATAACTTAGAGGTGTAAGAAATTGTTAACAAGAGACCTGTGGTTTAGTATTGATTTAATTTGTGACAATTTTTTTGCTCATGTGATTATTAAAAATGTGTATTTATTGATCCACTATCTACTTTGAAATAATGATTCCAGAACGGTGATTTAATCCATTTTATCTCAAATTGTTTAAGTATATTTTATCTTCTTTTGTTAAGCTTTGTTTGAGCATGAAATAAAATGACTAAATCTAACTTTGAAATGTGAATCCCGGAACGGTGATTTAATTCATTTTATCTTCTTTGTTAAACAAATTTTATCTTGCTTTGTTAAACAAATTTTATCTTGTTTTGTTAAACTTTGTTTGAGCATGAAATAAAATGACTAAATCTAACTTTGAAATGTGAATCCCGAATGACGATTTAATTTATTTTATCTTATTTTTTTACAAATGTTTATCTTGCTTTGTTAACAAATTTTATCTTGCTTTGTTAAAATTTGCTTGAGCATGAAATAAAATGACTAAATCTAACTTTGAAATGTGAATCCCGGAATGGTGATTTAATTCATTTTATCTTACCTTTTTGAACAGACTTTTATCTTGCTTTGTTAACAAATTTTATCTTACTTTGTTAACAAATTTTAAAATGATGGAACCTGTGGAGTGCAAGATTTTTTTTTTTGTGTGTTTTAAAATATTAAGAAATCCCTTAATTAGATGTGTCTAAATAATTTAATATTTTATCCTTAAAGAAATAGTTATTTGGATATTTTCAATTACTTCAAAACCCCCATTATTGATTTTAGTGTAAACAATATAACCTTTTAGAGTTTTGAGTGTTTGATGGAACTTAAAGAAAATAAAATGAAAAATAAATAAAAACAAAAGCTTAGGTTAGAGAAAAAATAAAAAAAATCTGAAATGAAAACAAAGTGCGAAAAAGCGATCAAAGTGAGCTACTGTAAATTAATTTCTCTTATTCTAAAGAAAAAAGAAGATCATGAACACTGAAACAAAACCAAGTTAGACCTCCATCCACACAATCTAAATCTGGTTAAGTGCAAGAGTCTGAGGGATAAAAACATGTAACAAAAATATTAAATGATGCTACCATATCCATGCATAAAACACCATTAAATAAACTCAATACATGTGTGAGAAAGATGTGCAATAAAACAAATTGTATTCAAAACCTTCTATCTGCATACAAGGTGAGAAAATATGATTTGCAGTAGCTTTAAAACCTTCCAATCCTCTTCACGCCCTCATGTTCCAAAAAATTCCAGCCCTTCTTCATGAGCTTCAATGACTATTTAAAATTTCCAACATTGGCTATTTGTTTCCCTCTTCCTCTTGTTTGGTTGGAATTCCTTCTATGATGTGGCATGTGGTAAACAATATCTTCATATTCTCATAACGCTATTACCAAGTGGCACTTACATTTTAACATTACACTTTGACTCATCATTTCTATTGGTAACATTTTTTCTTTTAGAGTGTTGCTGCTTATTTTCTTTTTTAGTAGTAGCATTTTAACGTTACACTTTGACTCCTTTATCTTCCTCAAACTTGTAACTGTCGTGTAATCATTTCTATTGGTAACATTTTTTCTTTTTAGAGTGTTGCCACTTTTTTTTTTTTTTAGTAGTAGCTATAAAAGAACACATACATTAAACTTTCCCAAGAAAATATTAATAAAATCAAATTAAAACAAAATATAGATAAAATTAAATTAAACTTTTCCAAAACAAAATTGTTGGACATTTTGAGCTCATTTAGTTGTCATTGATGTCAAGGTGAAAAGTTGTCATTGATGCCAAAGTGAACACATGAAGCTATCATTAACACCATGGAGTACATCATCATTAACACCAGGAAGCAATGCAAAGAGATGGAGAAAAGTTGTCCAAATATGTTTTTATAAGGGTTTTTGTTAAAACCATGATGGCACATTAAAAGGTTTTTTATTAAAACCATAATGATAGTTCTCTAATATTGTGATGGCAGAATTAAGGTTTTTATTAAAACCAAGGTGGCAAAATTATTTTTCATCAACCCGATGAAGTGCAAATGACAATTTGATATTAACTCAAGAGGGCTTTAATTTTTATTAAAGTCTAAAGTTTATAAATTAAATTTATAATATTTAAATTCTTTTGAATTTAAATTAATTATAAATTATAATTTATACAAGCCGACGTCATCAAATCGAATCATCCGCCGACATTGTATGCAAAGCAAATGAAGGGTATTTAAACCCTAAGACAAACCTTAGGGAATGGTGTGTATCGAATTTGAACAAAGCAAAAATTTGAAGCCTCCAAAATTTGTGAGTGGTGTATTTTTCAAAATAGGACAGTGCATTGTAATCAGGGTAGAGCATCGTGATCGAGGCAGCGCATGGTGTTCGAAGCAAGGGACAATGCAAAGGGAGAAGTGCTCGCAGTCTAGCTTGGTGCTAGACGTAGGAGAAGGCCAAAGGCTTTGAAGCCTTTGTGAGAAGGCTTAAGCAACCTTAGGGCTTAAGCTAAGCACGTGGAGCGCTTAGCTCACACGGCTAGCTTACCGCAGCTAAGGTGCCAGTCGTGGAGAAGGCGCAGGTTCGAAACTCCAAAAATTGTGGAAGGGGGATTCACCAAAGGTTTTTATAATTTGATTTTTTATTTTTGCATAATACTAAGGTTTAGGAGGAATAAGGGAATATTTGTGGTATTTGATTATTGTGCTAAGGTTTTAGGGGTGTATGTGGAATTTGATTAATTGTGCTAAGGTTAGGGAGTTATAAGGTGATATTAATTTATTTACCTAAGTGGTAAATAGGTGCTTTATTAAGGTAAATATTATTTTACCTTAGGAGATAGAAATTAAGTTGGAATATCAATTTTGTGAAATAGAAAAATTGAAGAGGAAATTTTTGTGAAGATATTATTGTCAAATATTGCTATTGAGAAGGAGATATAAGGTGTATTATGAAATTGAGCTATTCTTGTATTTTGTGAAGTATAACATTTGTTATCTAACCCTTGGCACTTGGCAAAGAAGAAGATATTCCTGAAGGCAGTTTTTGAAGATCATCCTCCAATCAAGAAAAAGGTATGAGCATATTCTTCCATAGTTGAATTGATTGATTGGTTTTCTGGAAAATAAGTTTGGAGTGAAAAGGACTTGATTAGGGTTTCCCATTGTTATGTGAGATTGGTTGTTGAGCATTGTTGGAAACATTTTGAGTAAGTGATCATATACTTGGACTAGGGTTTGTGAGCAAGGATTATCTCATTGAGTCATTGATTGAGTAGAGTTGGTTGAGCCTAGTCAAGTGGATGTGTGAAGTGATTGTTCAAGTTCCATAAAACAAATTATTCTATATTCTGAATTGAGTTGAGAAAGTGATTGAGCATTGAGTTGAAGCATATTGAGTCTCTAACAATTCTCCTTATGTTTCTAAGAAAGTGATTGAAATTATTTGAGTAGATTTGAGGCAAGTCTTTGAGAAGACTTGTGGACATTTTGGGTAAGCTTTTGTGGAAGCTTACAATACATATTGGACAAGTTCTAAGTGGACTTGTTGAGCAGATTGGAGCAAGTTCTGAGTGGACTTGTTGAGCATATTGGAGCAAGTTCTAAGTGGACTTGTTGAGCATATTGGAGCAAGTTCTGAGTGGACTTGTTGAGAAGATTTGAGCAAGTTCTAAGTGGACTTGTTGAGCAGATTTGAGCAAGTTATGTGTGGACTTGTAGTGCAGATTTTAGATAGAGCTTTGGAGGTGATAGAGCAGAGAGGACAGTAGTCTCCAGTGGATAGAGATCCATCAGCCAGGGCAGTGAGGATAGGTCTTCTGAGTGGGGACAAGAGTCTTCAGTGGAGAGAGATCCACAACCCAATGTAGTGGAGGCAGTAGTCTTCTAGAGGATCACCAACTAGAGCAGAGGAGAAGGAGTTCTCCTATGGATAGAGATCCATAAACTTGATTTAGGGGATTGGTATCTCCTTTGGACAGAGGTCCATAAATATTGTAGGGAAAGGATTCCCAAGAGAATTTATTTGAGAAAATTTATAAGAAATATTTTCTCCATGGAGGTAGCCATCTTTGGGTGAACCACGTAAAATCATGTCTCTCATATGTGTGATGCTTTATGTGATGTTTACTACTTTAATACTACTGATGATGTCATTTGGATTAAAAAGCAAAAATTTTTATTATATATTGTTCACCCCCCTCTCAGTATAAGCACATGTTCTTCAATTGGTATCAGAGCGGGTCCCTCCATGAAAAGACTAACAACTTGGAGGAGGATCCATCAGTAGCACACATGACTTCAGAAGATGAAGAAGAGACTATGTTTAACATAAAAGAAGAATTATTTGCTGCTCTCAAAAAATTGGAAAAACTTAGAGAAAAGAATTCAAGCTTGAAGGAACAAGTTCAAGAAGATGAAGAAGCAAGAATGGAACTTATACAAAATCTAACAGAACTCAAGATCAGGGTGGAAGAAGGAAAGAATATTGAGTAGGACATGACCGATATATTGAGAGCCAGGGAAATAGAATGTGAAATATTGGAAGCAGAAGTTGTCCACCTAAGGAATGAAGTTGAAAGGACCAAGGTACTACAAGATGCAGAATATGAGAAACAAAAAGAGGAATCAAGTCTTCAAAAAGTAGAAACCTCAAACAAGGATAAGCAAGCAAAGGATATAAGAAAGGAAGAAAGCAAAGAAGAACCCTGGATAAGAGTTAATCACAAGAGGAAGATTACTTCACCACAAACTTCAAGACATCCAAACAGGTTACATAATTTCTTCCATGGTCATTGTTTTTCTTGTAATAAATATGGTCATAGAGTTGTACACTGTGCAAGAAACAATGTCAATAGAAATTTCAATTCCTTTGCACCTCTCATGGATGATGATATTATATGTTACAAATGCAATAATTTTGGGCACAAGGCTAGATGGTGTAAAATGATGTTTCCTGAGTCTAGAAAAGCAATTTCAACAACTAGGAAAGATGAAAGGGAAAATGTTAAGGCTAGATCAATGTTAGTTCAAACAACCCTTCATGCTCAGGATAAAGAAGAACAATGGTATCTTGATAGTGGTTGCTCTAGTCACATGACAGGAGACAAAGACAAATTCATTGTGCTAAAAGAAACAAATAGAGGATCAGTAAGTTTCGGTGATAATGGATCAACAAAGATTGGTGGAAGAGGAACTCTAAGTTTAGATAATGGGAAAACAAAAATAGAAAATGTATTGTATGTTAAAGGGTTAAAACACAACCTGCTGAGTATAAGTCAACTTTGTGATCAAGGGTACATGGTTACTTTCCATCCAGATAGATGTGAGATAAGAAAATCAAAAACTGGAAAAATCATTGCCAATGCAAGAAGAACCCCAAACAACTTATACATGCTCAATGAGATCAAAGGGGAAAAGTGTTTTCTATCACAAGAAGATGAGAGTTGGCTATGGCATAGAATATTGGGTCACTTGAATTTTGACAACATAGTCAACATAAGCAATAAACACGGTCAGATATTTACCCAAAATAAGAAGACCTCAAAACACAATCTGTGCACCCTATCAGCATGGAAAGCAAACCAGGACAACCTTTAAGTCAAAAGGATATATGTCATCTGAGCCATTGAGCCTAATACATACTGATCTATGTGGTCCTACTAGAACACAAAGTATTCAGGGTGATAGCTACTTTATACTATTTATAGATGATTATTCCAGAATGGTTTGGGTGGCCTTCCTAAAAGAGAAGTCAGAGGCCTTTGAAAAATTCAAAGCATTTAAGGAATTGATTGAAAATGAAACTGGCAAAAGGATTAAGTGTCTGAGATCTGATAGAGGAGGAGAATTTACTTCAAATGAATTTGTAGAGTTTTGTGAACAACATGGGATCAAGAGAGAGTACTCAACAGCAAGAACTCCTCAACAAAATGGGGTAGTTGAAAGGAAAAATAGGACTGTTGAAAATATGGCTAGGGCTATGTTAAATGAATCTAAGCTATCAGATGGTTTTTGGAGAGAAGTTGTAAACACAGTAGTATACATAATCACTAGGGCTCAAATGAGGGTAAATCATCACAAGACTCCATATGAGCTTTGGAAAGGAAGACCTGCCACTGTAAAACACTTCAAAAATTTTGGAAGCAAATGTTACATAAGACGGGAAGATCAAAACTTAGGCAAGTTTGATCCAAGATGTGATGAGGGAATTTTTCTTGGTTATTCCACAAGGAGTAAAGCCTACAGATGCTTCAACAAAAGAACACACACTATGGTGGAAAGTATGAATGTAACAATTGATGAGAAGATAGATTCAAGAGAACCAGTTCAACAAATTGTGTATCAAGAAGATGGATGTTGTCAAGAAGAATTTTGTGAGGAATCAGATAAAGAAGAAGAAGAAACACAAAGACTTCTTCCCAAAACTCCATCCAGGTATGTACAGAAGCATCATCCAAAAGAGCAGATCATCGGGAATCCAGATGAAAGACAGACAAGGAGAAGAATAATAAAACCATCTCAACAAGCAAATTTTTCTTTGCTATCTAAGATTGAGCCAAAAGACTTCACTCAGGCAAGTGAGGATAAATTTTGGATTAAGGCAATGGATGAAGAATTAGATCAGATAGAGAAAAGCAAAACTTGGGAACTTGTTCCAAGACCAAAGGACAAAAATGTGATCGACACAAAATGGGTATTCAGAAACAAGTTAAATGAAGATGGACAAGTGGTCAAAAATAAAGCAAGGTTAGTATGCAAAGGTTATGCACAGGTAGAAGGAATTGACTTTGATGAGACTTTTGCTCCAGTTGCACGACTTGAAGCTATAAGGATGTTTTTAGCTTTCTCAAGTTTCAAGAACTTCAAGGTATATCAGATGGATGTCAAGTTAGCATTTCTAAATGGTGTTCTAGAAGAAGAAGTTTACATTGAACAACTAGAGGGATTCATACTAATAGATAAACCAGATCATGTATGCAGATTGAAAAAGGCATTGTATGGTCTAAAGTAGGCTCCAAGAGCATGGTACTCAAGATTGGATAAGTATCTTCAGGAACAGGGATTCAGAAAAGGAATAGCAGACATTAATTTATATATCAAAAATGAAGGGAGTGATCTACTAATAGTGGTTGTTTATGTTGATGATATCATTTTTGGGGGAAACAATGATAAGATGTGTAAAGAATTTTCTAAGAACATGCAAAATGAATTTGAGA
This sequence comes from Wollemia nobilis, assembly GCA_028583015.1. Taxonomy (NCBI): domain Eukaryota; kingdom Viridiplantae; phylum Streptophyta; class Pinopsida; order Araucariales; family Araucariaceae; genus Wollemia; species Wollemia nobilis. The sequence goes on from JAQPPZ010014470.1 coordinate 5,055,943, forward strand.
TGTCTATGCTTGGTGAATTGTCCTTCTTTCTTGGACTTCAGATTTCACAATCAGAAAGGGGAGTGTTTCTCTCACAAGCCAAGTATATAAAAGAAATGTTAAAGAAATTTAGGCTAGAATATTGTAAACCAGTAAGTACCCCCATGGTCACAGGATGCAAGTTGAGTAAGGATGATGAATCTCCAGAGGCAGATCAGAGATTGTACAGATCTATGATTGGCAGTTTATTGTATGTTACCGCTACAAGACCAGACATTGTACAATCAATGGGATTAGTGGTAAGGTTTCAAGCAGCACCTAAAGAAACACATGTGGCAGCAGTAAAAATAATTTTTAGGTATCTAAAAGGGACTATGGATTTTGGGCTTTGGTATCCCAAAAGTGATAGTTTTACACTGACAACATATACAGATGCGGATTGGGCTGGCAGCATTGATGACAAAAAAAGCACAAGTGGAGGAGCATTCTTTCTTGGAGATTGTTTAGTCTCTTGGCTAAGTAAGAAGTAGGTTTCAGTATCCTTATCCACAATAGAAGCAGAATACATTGCAGTAGTAGCCAGTTGTACACAGGTGTTATGGATGAAGAGAACTTTGGAAGACTTCAAGATAAAACATGATAATCCTATTCCCATACTATGTGATAATACAAGTGCTATAAACATCTCAAAAAATCCAGTGATGCATTCCAGGACAAAGCACATTCCCATTAAGTATAATTTTCAGAGAGAACAGGTGACAGATAAACAGGTCAGGCTAGAATATATTTCTACAAAGGAACAAATAGCAGATATTTTCACCAAGCCACTTCCAAAGGAAACCTTTGAGTATCTTCGAGGAATATTGGGAGTGAGACTCCCACCCCAGAATTAACCACCTCAAGAGGAGGTGGGGGAGGGGCTAAGCTAAGAGGCTCATTCTTAGCCCCGAGCCCCAAAGGTGACCCTTTGCCATTGATGTCAAAGGGGGAGAGATTTGAGTAAGGGGGAGAGATTTGGTATTTGAGAAAAGAGGAGAGAGCATTGAGCCAAGGGGAGCATTGTCCCAGGGGGAGCAGAACAAAGGAAAGGTCAAGTTTTCGGTAAAAATAAGTTGGGTTGCCATCAATGACAAAGGGGGAGATTGTTGGACATTTTGAGCTCATTTAGTTGTCATTGATGTCAAGGTGAAAAGTTGTCATTGATGCCAAAGTGAACACATGAAGCTATCATTAACACCATGGAGTACATCATCATTAACACCAGGAAGCAATGCAAAGAGATGGAGAAAAGTTGTCCAAATATGTTTTTATAAGGGTTTTTGTTAAAACCATGATGGCACATTAAAAGGTTTTTTATTAAAACCATAATGATAGTTCTCTAATATTGTGATGGCAGAATTAAGGTTTTTATTAAAACCAAGGTGGCGAAATTATTTTTCATCAACCCAGTGAAGTGCAAATGACAATTTGATATTAACTCAAGAGGGCTTTAATATTTTATTAAAGTCTAAAGTTTATAAATTAAATTTATAATATTTAAATTCTTTTGAATTTAAATTAATTATAAATTATAATTTATACAAGCCGACGTCATCAAATCGAATCATCCACCGACGTTGTATGCAAAGCAAATGAAGGGTATTTAAACCCTAAGACAAACCTTAGGGAATGGTGTGTATCGAATTCGAACAAAGCAAAAATCCGAAGCCTCCAAAATTTGTGAGTGGTGTATTTTCTGAAATAGGACAACGCATTGTAATCAAGGTAGAGCATCATGATCGAGGCAACGCATGGTGTTCGAAGCAAGGGACAACGCAAAGGGAGAAGCGCTCGTAGTCTAGCTTGGCGCTAGATGTAGGAGAAGGCCAAAGGCTTTGAAGCCTTTGTGAGAAGGCTTAAGCAACCTTAGGGCTTAAGCTAAGCACGTGGAGCGCTTAGCTCACATGGCTAGCTTGCCACAGCTAAGGCGCCAGTCATGGAGAAGGCATAGGTTCGAAACTCCAAAAATTGTGGAAGGGGATTCACCAAAGGTTTTTATAATTTGATTTTTGATTTTTGCATAATACTAAGGTTTAGGAGGAATAAGGGAATATTTGTGGTATTTGATTATTGTGCTAAGGTTTTAGGGGTGTATGTGGAATTTGATTAATTGTGCTAAGGTTAGGGAGTTATAAGGTGATATTAATTTATTTACCTAAGTGGTAAATAGGTGCTTTATTAAGGTAAATATTATTTTACCTTAGGAGATAGAAATTAAGTAAGGCTCAAAAGCCAACAAATTTGTCTTGGATTGAATTATTAATATATAACCCTAGGGATATGGTTGTCTTTATATCAGTAAAATTATAAGTACTCCTCAAATCAATTAAAAAATTGACTCAATTATATTTAATAAAGTCATGTACCTATATAGTGTGATGATATTATAGCCCCATAAGGGGAAATGCTATAAAGGCCATAGTATATGTATCTTGATCTTGATCCTCTATTTTTGTTAGGAACTCCTATTGAGTTAGGACAAACTCCTCTTCCTATGATACTACTTCATCCTTGAATTTCAATTAGAAATTATATCACTCCTCATAAGCTTTATCCTAAATATTGAAAGATCAACATCTATAACCAAATGATCCTAATGTATGCTCATTATTGCAAGTATTGAAGTATGGCCAATGGATATCAAAATCATGTCATGTTTGGGGTTAAGACAATTGAAATTTCATTTCTTCTACATAAGCCAAACACTCAACATCATGAAGGATATAAGGATCATGCATATCTATCTCCCACTCGATATCATCCTTGAGGCCATGATAAAATGTTGATGCCACCATAGCTAGATCTAAATGATAGGCATATATGAGGAGGACCATGAGCTTAGTGTTATATTCCCCTATCATGCCTATTTGTTTGGTTTACATCAAGCAAACCATATAATAGGTAGAGGTACCCTTATAAAAATTAATAAGTAACATCTTTTTGAACTCTAGCCATGAAATATGGTGACTTTAATGGGTACCTATCTTAGAAGCAACTAAGGCAACTTGGCCATTCTTAAAGAAATAATGCAAGGACATGAGGTAATCCATATTAAATATCCAACCACAAAGATTGATACCTTCAAAGGTCATGATATTAATTCAAGGAACCAAAAAATCATGAGGCCATTCAAGTAGAAACATAACACCTCCTATGGAAGAATCAAGATCAATAGCAAATTATAAATTAATCTCATCCATACCTAGAAGAGTGACCATGATAGAGTAGGTATGCATGTGGACCAAGCAAGAGAAACTCGATTTTTTCCCAAAAGGTGATTGCTAGAAGAATCCTAGTTTTGGCCCCAAGATTGCATATGAGTACTACCATGGATCTTGATGGAAAATATCCTTGATTCCTTCCTATAAGGTATTTTTTGGAAGTTCCATGGATCTTGATATTTAAAATTACCAACTGGTAGATGCTCATATGATTGAAGCTTAGGCCTCATTTGCTTATGTTGTTGGTGCACCCTGGTAACTTGTTGTAAGTTATTTTACTTTGAGTGCTTAATGCAAGGAAGGTCATTACAATGTTTCTTGAGTAGCTATTTCAATTGTTTTTAGATTTTAGCAAGTTGTAAGATGCATCATTGTTGGGAATGACTAATGCCATTGAAAATGTTATTCACTTGTTCATGCTCATATGAAAAAACTCATAAAGATCTAATTATATACCTATTGGAAGGGGGTGGGAACCTATGGGATATGTGAGAGGGGTACTCGTGGTGCCTAAAGCAGAAAGAGCATGAGTTTTAAAGCTTGTGATATAGTATTGTATATCATGGTGCTTGCCTAGGTGTATTGGTTAACATTTCTTTTGGTTCATACAATCATCATTATAAATATCTATGCACTATAAATACCCATTTACTCATGCCCAATTAGAGGAAGCCATTGAATTGCACGTACACTATGGGCTAATGACAAAGTCCTAAATGTTTGTCAATAACTCACCAAAAATATTATTACCAAAGATATATCTTATTTTTATTAGCTTAATGAGACAATCAAAATAGGTCACCCATAAGGGTCCAGACACCACTAATTTTATTTTATTTTGGGAAACATGAATGGATTTGTATAAATAATTTAATATTATACAAGAAAATTGTATCATAAGTTGACATAAAAAAACTAGACAAAAATTACCCAATTGGAAATCATAAATCTGGTCAAAAGAGGTTTTCGAATAGCTCGTACATACCTTTGTTATTTTTTGCACCATTACATGGAGCCAAGATCATTGCTTAGATATGAGCTGTAACAAAAATAGTAATCAACAATAATAAAATCGTAGGAATGCAAAAGTACAAAAGTATTCACCTGAATATAATTTATTCTACAACTCTAAATCAAACTAGCAAGTAATAGATCTAAATTCTAAGTTATAGAACAATTCTAACCACTTAGGGAGGGCATAGGCTCTTACAAACACTGGAGGCAAAATAAGATTACAAATATGAATGATGAAGCAACTACCATATTACCCATCTACTTATAGTCTAAAACAATAAATAAACCCTAACTATAATCCTCAAGGGTCAACTAACTTAACCTAAGGCCTAAACAACAACTAATAATAAAGATAGTCAATATGGCTATATTGGAGCTGTCACATTGAATCTCATATCCTTCACAATTGGAAAAGACAAGGTCGACACAACCTCATCCTCAATACTACTCCAAAGATCATTGAAAATCCCAATTGTGACTATGATAGAAATTGGGAACATCATGTCATTCTTATAGACTTTTGTAGTTGGATTGACAATGAGGTCACCCATGAAATTCATAATGAGTGTGCCCTACTCAATGAAGTATAGGGTTCGAATCCTAATCTCTCCTTAACATTTGAAGACCTCTAGCTTATTTTTTAGCCCATGTTATGCAATCCTATTGTGGCACTTGGAACTTAGACACTTGAAAAATGGCCTCATTAATATACAATTAGATTCTCCTTCATAAATACACCATTACTAATATAAAAAATTACCTTTGTTCCTTCTTGCACATAAACACTCCTTTGCTTTTATATATGTCCAATGCAAAGGTAACCCCAAGGCAACCCAAGATTCTCCATCCATTCCAGGTATTTCATAGTCAATATGTAGTTGAACACATTTATGGCTTGGATGTCATTGATAAAGTTGATAATGAGAATGTGGAAATTGTCTCACTCTTCTCTCATGTCTCAAAAGGAATATCAACAAGGGTCCTCACAACAAATTCTCCTTGCACATAAAAAATTTGTACTAACCAAACAAAAATCAAGTATAATACTTGAGGCCCTAGTTAAATTCAATAATAATGGTTTTGAACACCACTAACTCTAATAAGAAATAAACAATTACATCTTTATAAAAATCATGAAGGGCACAAATCGAATTTCCAAATGCGACAATGTTGTCAAATGTGGTAATCACATTTTAATATATTTAATTCTACTCTTCATTAATTATATTAAGACCTAACATATTATGGATTAAATATACTAGGGCTTGAGATAGTTTGGCTTAAAAGCCAACAATGGTATTAGAGCTACTATTGAAATCTATTTATTTTTGATAGAGATATTCAAAATCACTATGATATTGGATTTTGTCCACTTTAATAAGTAGTAAAAACTTGGACTCTATTTTAAATGTTTGAAGGGTTAGATATTAAGGGGACAAATAAAAGTCACCCTAATTTGGATGCTAGACTCTAGTCATGATTCAACGAAGACAAAGGAATCAATACAAAAGATTAAGATCCAACTCAAAAAGGACGTGAGGGGATATTCAAAGTCACCTTGATAGTAATTTGGATTCTCTAGAAAAGAGAACTATATAAGAAGAAAAAATATTGAATGTCCTCAGGCTAGAACCTAAGAGAAAGAGAATATAGAAAAGAAAAAATATTGAATGCACTTAGACTAGAATCTGAGAAAGATTCAGTGCAAAAGAGAAAAGAGAACTTGGATTAAATCTAGAGTAAAGTAGAAGAAGAAAGGAAAGTATTGAATCTTTCTAAGATTATATATTATATTGAGCAACAATTCTATTCAAGGTAGGTAAGCAAATGATCAAGCAAAGCAAGAGTTCAAAGAAGAAAAGTGCAGGTGAGCCAAAGCATGTGACTTAAACAGTCAAAATTGGACTAGAAAGTATAGGCAACTCAATAGAAGCTCTATTGAAAGCATAGAATTTGACTTATCACCACATAATCAAAGAGGTCAACGGATGAAATAATCTAAGCAACCAAAGAAAAATAGTGCCTGAGCTGTCAAAAGAGAATATAACTACCAACAACTAAGGGAATCTAAGGGGTCAAAGGATAGGAGATCCTAAGCATAGAAAATAATTGGCCAGCATCTAAGGAAATCTAAGCAACTAGAAGAGAAAAGAACCAGCCAAAATCTAAGGAAATCTAAGCAGCCAAAGAATAGGCAATCCTAAGCAACTAGAAGAGAAGAGAATCTAAACAACGACCAACAACTAGGAGAACCTGAGTGCCTCCTAAACCAGATCGCCTTCTAAAGATGAAGTCCAAGCGATGAAGACCTAGAGCCTTTTGAAGAAGAAGTCCAAGTGATGAAGACTGAGCACCCTCTGAAGACGAAGTCCAAGCGATGAAGACTGAGCACCCTTTGAAGATAAAGTTCAAGCATCTCCTAAAAATAAATCTTGAGCGTTGTTTAAAGACAAAGTGTCCTCTAAAGATAAAACCAAAGCACCTCTTAAAGATAAAATTTAAGCAACTTTCAAAGGTTATATTTGAGTGCGTCATAGCAAAGCCAAAGTATGATAGCAAAGACGAATCATTTTTGCATTTTCTACCATACTCAGAGGAGCATTAATGTAGCATAACTTTTATCTCTTGGCAACAATCATTAGTTGGAGAAGTATTCAAAATATTTGTCAGGTGGTTAGTAAGTAACGTTACCTTCCTAAGTGAGACATTATTTAACATTTTTGGATCCTAGGAACTTTAATAATTAAGGTGGAGTTAAAAGGATTACAACATTTATTAGTAAGAGAAAATTTAGGTGGAACTTATAAGGACTTCTAGTATATATTAAAATTGATATTTTTTTTCCTTTTTTTGGAGTGATAAGGTATTCTACTTGAAATAGGATTTAGAAAAATTTGAATTTGAAATTCGAGTTTTAGAAAATTTGAAGATTTAAAATTTTTAGAAATTTTGAAATTTGAAGATTTAAACTTTTTAGAAAATTTGAAATTTGAAGATTTAGAGAATTTGCAAATTTAATTATTAGGGAGATAAAAGGTTTGCTACTTCAAAAGATTTGGAAATTTTAAATTTGCAAATTTATTTAGTTATTTGAAATTGAAAAAGATAAAACTTTGGAGTAATAAGGCTTTCTATGGATATAATAAATATTCAAGAAGAAAACAACACATCATTAGAAAATATGTGACTTATTTATAAAGAAAATAAAGGAAGAATGACTTTAATATTGCATTGGTGGTTGTGTTGCTTTCTTAAGAATACAGATGATCATAAAGCATTAGTATGGAAGCATAGAATAAAGAAATGATATTGTAATCAGTTGAAGTATAATCATTGCAATAAAATTGGGCATGAAGAAGCTAATTGTTGGAATCTTTATCCATGTAAATTTTATGGAAAAAATACTCATTCTTCAAAATTTTGTTGGTACAAAGGAAAATACTATAAAATTTTTGAAAAATGTTATTGTTCATATTAGACAATTTTCTTCAAAAACTTATTTTTGAAGCAACTCCTACAGTCATTAAAAATAGGGCAAAATGTTTTATTTCATAGATATAGACTAAAATTGGAAAATATCAAGAAAGATAAATTCAAAAAGAAAGATTCAATCATTTTTGTCTAAGGATCAGATTAATGATGAATTACTTGATTTTTCAAAAAGGCAGGAAACAGGAAAATGGATCAAGTGTATATTATCTTGTCGAAAAACAAACATGGGATTACATGACAATATCAATATTGTAAGAATATAAAAATAAAAGAAGCACATGATCCAAAGAGCAAATTCAAGCCATTCATGAACAAGATAGCAAAGAAGCAAAGATTAAAGAACCAAAGAAAGGAGAAGAATCTCAAACAGAGGTTCATGTGTAATGTAAGGTTAGACAAAGATAAATATTGAAGACAAAGTCTTCAATAACCAAATAATGTAATACAAGGGGGTGTTGGAGAATATTACATTATTTGGTACATTCTAATGTACTCCCATGGTACCTTTATGGTACAAATGTAAATATGTAATAGATTAGGGTTTGAGTCTATAGTTTAGGAGAATGATTTATATTTCTCCTTTATGTAAGTGTTTATGTGCAAGATATGCACAAGTGTCATGTAAGTAAGAGTGCAAGTGTGTAATGTGCAGGATATGCACAAGTGTCATGTATGTAAGAGTGCAAGTGTGTAATGAGAGAAAGTGCACAAGTGTCATGTATGTAAGTGTGCAAATATGTAATGTGAGGATGTGCACAAGTGTCATGTATTAGGAGTGCATGTAGAAGCACAAGTGTCATAGAGTTAAGTGTGCAAGTAATTAGAGAGTCAATATTCTTGTATACAAGTGGCAAGATGAGAAGCCAAAGGACATGAGAGTCTTGTCTTATGTAAAGAATAAGAAAGGTTGCAACTCTTAGATATATGAGGAGTGCAATAGTCAAGTATTGAAGAGTCACCTTTCTATGTCTATATTATGAAGACAAATCTCCATACATTTTAAATGAGAAAACGGTCTATAAATGATCACTATAGCAATTATTCATAATATTGAAGCTTGTAAACATATTTTGAGTAATATTATTGTAAGTATTTTTCATGTTATTACATGAATGATTTTGGCCATTTGCATTCATATTTGATATTTTTTTTAGCAAATCATAGCTCTCTTCTTTAGAGCTTGAGAGTTTAAAAATAGATTCACCTATCATCTCAATTGAGATGCTATAGCTAGAAACCTACATAATTTTACATAAAATGTCTAAAATCTTGATTTTCATTTTCTGAATTTTTTTCAAATTTTCGTGTGAATACAAATATTCTTGAATTCAACATCCTTCTTAACATTTTTCTATAGAAACCTTCACAATATCAAAACTTCACCTCTACGATCTATGCATTGCATCTTAGTAGAGTAATATTTCCAAAACATCGCACTATCATAGCCTGCTTTACCAAATATGGATTGTTAGTTTCCTTCCTAAAACACAAGTGCAACCACAACATTATAATAATTTTTTTTATGAAAATACATTAATGTTATAAAACAAAGCACATATTACCAATGGAAAACATTAAAGTAAATATTAATCACTATTTGATTCAAGCAATCAACATTTTCTTGTCAACTTCAACTAAACTTACTACTTCCTCTAACCATCGAAAAGAGAACTTAACTTCACGATCCTCAATTAAAACCCCTCTATTGGCTAGCCTATCTACACATATGTTTCCTTCCCTTAATGTATATGTAAACCTAATTTCTTCAAACTCTTTAGCAAGATCTTCAATTTCCACAATTATCTCTTATATGTTCCATGGAGCCTTTGCTTTCCTCAAAATTGCATTTATTATTATGATTTAATCGCCTTCCATTTATACTCTATTCCACTTCATTTGTTTGCATATTTTTAACCCTTCTAAAGTTGCCCAAGCTTCAACTTCATTATTTGTCTTAAATCCACTATCAAAAGCATAACGAGATAAAATCTCTCCTCTATTATTACTAATTATTCCTCCTCTTACTTATCTTGGATTTTCTTTAGATGCTCCATCAAAATTCAATTTGACCAGCTCCACATCTAGTGGTTTCCACTTTATATTATTTGCCTTCTTTTTATTTCTCCTATACCCAACATAATAATTCCATTTGATGACTTGACTTCATCTATCAAGGCTCTTTGCTTCTAGATTAGGGATTGGGTGAATTGATATGGTTGAATTAGACTCCTTTATGGCTAAACATATCTTCATTTTCATTATTTCTAAACTGATTTCCTTTCTTTTAAATATTCTTCTATTCCTTTCTAGCCATACAGTCCAAAGCATTGTATCTTTTGATATATCTCATATTGTTTGAAAAGCCTCACTTTTAAAAGTGCTCTACCATTGCTTTCTTCAATTCTGCCATTCATCACCATGCATTTACTAAACATATTAAGAATCCATAGCTATAGTTTCCATACTATTGAGCAATGTCCTAAGAGATGGTCTATACTCTCTTTCTTTTTACAAATAACACATTGTGAGGGGCTATGAAATCCCCTTTCATAAGGTTATCCCACGATAAAATTCTTCTATGACCTACTAACCAAACAAACATTTTAACTTTAGGAATGCTTAGGCTATTCCAAATCTCTCCATATTCTTGTGGTATTTCTATTTTGTTGGTGCTTTACATTATATCCACTTCTTATTGTGTATTATCATGAGATATTCAACTCCAAAATCAATTTATCCTTGCTCCCCTCAAAATAATCAATGTTGTTATCTTTCTACTCAACTGCCTCTTAGCATCAATGCCTTGTATGCTTGTAAAATAATCCTCTTTCCATTTGTATCTTTCTTTCATATCTTATATGTAAAAAAAATATAAAATCATAAGGTTTTGATAAAGTGATGAGTTGAAGGTGTTCATTACAAAGAGGTCAAGGATTCAAGCCTTATAAAATATCATAGGACTACAATATAGTTTGGTAAAGTGGTGAGTTGAAAGTGCTATACTACAAAGAAAGTAAAGAATTTGTAGTCTTATCTCTATTGAAACACCCGAGTTTATATATATTTGGGTTCTCATCAAGCAGATCAAACTTCGAAGTATAGGAAGGGTGACTTTTGTTGTGTTCCTCAATTATACTTTACATATATATATATATATATATATATAGAAAATAAACTGAATTTTATTTTTTTCTTTAGGGAACCTCTACAATCTCTAACCGGTTAGGTAAAGACGTAAAGAAGACATCAACGAAACCTGAACCTCCATGAAATCAAACCAAGAATCACTACCAAACGACATTGGTCCCAACTCTCTCAGTGTGGCAGACACTTGGATGATGGAGCTGGTCCTTCCTCCCACCAAAATTTTGGGTGGGATGTTCGGCCCACCGCTTCTGAACCAGTTGTTGGGTGGGGTGATACTGCTACTACTTCGTTGTTGTTCGTCATTTTGATGCACCTGCCGCTCCTCAACAGACTTTGGTTGGCGGTAATACAGAAGAAAGATGGAATGCCCCAGTCTCTTCGGATGAAGGCTGGTAGTATGTTAGTGAGGAAGATATTTTTCGTCCGCTCTTTGATCTTTCTTTAATGATTATGTCTTGGGATATCTGTGTAATGATTGCTCGCGACCGTATGCATGACTGTTTTTTGGACTCTGTTTTTTTTCGAGGAGGTGTGATTTCCTTCACCTAATGACTTTTATGGTTTGTGAGGTGTGTTAATTCCATTTTTTTTTTGGTATGATTAATCTCAATTAATTTAAGCATTTTTATTAAAAAAAATCCCCATTTAAAAAACAAACATATATATGTGCTCACATCACGTCGATAATAATTGAATATGAACAACCATATGTGTCAACTATGTCGACATGAGTCTCGATTTTCATTCGTTAAATAGTCATAGGACCCAAAAATAAGAACCAACCTATTATTTACACTGGTAGTTGTGGCAGGCAATGTAGTCATCATGTCCTCATTCCCTTCGATGCTCCCGATGTCCTTTTCCCTATCCCACCGCCACTTCTGTCTAAAAGGATTTGTGTTCGCTTCTCTTCGGAATTCATCTCTGTGGTCTCACTTTTTCTTAGCAATGGATTTCATGACGCGTTCGGTTCGATTCTCGTTAATGTTTGTGCTGAGAAAACCGCTGTCAAAGTTTGAGGAGCTCATAGATTTGAGCGAAACGATGTTGTGTATGACTAGATCTGTCATGCGCATGGCGCCTCTCTTCTTTTATAGCGTTAGTGTGTCGGATAATCTGAGAAGACGAAGATCGGCGAACATGGCAAGGGCATCTACATCTACCGCCATATAGCAGTTGGGAGATAAAGAGAGGCAGGCTTTGCCGGTTTATTCTGTAATTATCTTCCCAGTTTTTTTCTGGATTTTTTTTTTTAATCCTTTCTGGGCTTGAATGAGTATAGGAACAAGATTGTTGTCTGTGCTGAAGATTTGTGATATTTTGGGTAGGTTGATAGTAATTTTTTTGAATATTTAAATATTTTTTATAGAACTAAAAATTAAAATAAAAATTAATATTTTTTTTGAAAGTTTTTATAAAATAAAATTTTAAATTATACTTCAAAGATTTGTCGACTTTGGTGCGAATGATGATGACTTCACAAATTTGTATATTTATTTATCGTAGAATGATGACTCTGCCTTATTTTTTTTTTTTAAGTTTTTAACCTCTGTAACTTAAAAATATTTTATACTTTAAGAAAAAAACAGTAGTTATTTTCAATTTTAATAATTTTTTTTTTTTTTTTTATATGGGGAATTGTAAATAGTTTTGCTTACAAGGGGTAGGATACGAGTTTGTACTTAGATATTGTTATTATAACTTTAACTTATTGGGTAAAAGAGACCCTTTGGTCGGCCTTCCAAGTAATCTAATCGAGGTAGTCAGGCGTTACCTTTTAAACTATCTCCTTTTGGGTATGTCTGGTTTTAATACAGGGTTTTCAAAGAAAACCCAAAACCTTTACCAGTGTGCTATTCTTGTTGACAAATAAATGTTAGGGTAAAGCATAGAGTTTTCAGAGGGATCTTGGTCCTCAAGTCTAAACCTAGGTCTCTTGTATGCTATCCTTACTGACAAAGAAAATGTTAGGGTAAAGCATAGGGTTTCCCGAGGAATCCTGGTCGCTGGCATTGGGGTTTGAACTTAAAACAAGGACTTACTACTATAGTATCCTTTTGGAAAAAATGTTAGGTAAAGCTTTGGTTAAGCTTGGGTTGTTATGAGGGATCACAATCCCCTCATTGTATTGAACTTGGGTATATGTATTGAAACCCAAAGACTGACCACTGTTGCATCTTATTTGAGTTATTGTTGGGTTTTCTAGGTGAAAATCCAAAAACTTATCACTATTTTTTTTTTTTTTAAGAAAAGCTAGATTGTTTATTTATTTATTTTACTTATTTATTTTTGTTGAAGATATCATTAACCGGAACATTGCCAATATTGTCCACCAGCTAAAAAAACAAAAGGAGGTGGATCAAAAAACAAAAGGAGGTGGATCAGGAGTAAAGCATCCATAACTGAATATACATAAGAATAAACTAATATCAACAAAAGGAGGTGGATCAGGAGTAAAGCATCCATAACTGAATATACATAAGAATAAACTAATATCAACAAAAAGCCTATACATTGCCAATACTGTCCACCAGCTAAAAAAACAAAATGAGGTGGATCAAACAACAAAAGGAGGTGGATCAGGAGTAAAACATCCATAACTAAATATACATAAGAATAAACTAATATCAACAAAAAGCCTATAGCTATATCTTGTTGCAATACACCATATATCAGCATTCATCTGTGGGAGAGTCTGTTATATGAAAAAATTCTAGGCATGTCTTCCGTGCTATCTTCTGAAGTCTTCAGAGAAGAAAAAAAAGTAATCAAATCCATCATTGTTAACTGTCTTCTTCTTAGCTTTCTGTTGGACTTTCTGAAGATCTTGAATCATATGAGAAAGTTGATTAAGTCTATCAATAACATCTTGAGGCGTGTTGGAAGGACCATAGACTTGGGAATGAATGTGTCTCACATGTAGCAAAAGATCAAAGGTCAAGTCTGCCAAAACTATATCCCATGGAAGAGCAGATCCAGTAAACACCTTTTTGCATCTGTACTTTCAAATGTGCTTGAGAAGGATGAGTCTACAAACATCCCAGAGTTTGGGGCATTGATCCAGCTGAGAAAAACCAAGCAGAGAAAACTTCCAAGATCTAGCAAAAGAGGGAAAAAGAAAAGAGTAGAAAATATCCCAAAACTATTTAGCCATGCCATAAAACCAAAACAAGTGAATAAGAGTTTCTAAAGCATTACAAAAATTGCATTGAGGGGGAATATATAAAATCACAGCTAAACTTTCAATTGTTGGCAATTTTTGATGCAAAATCCGCCAACCAAGAAGTTGTGTTTTTTATTCAACAGGAGCTTTCCAAATTTGAGTAGCAAGAAACTGCCATTGGGCATTGGTAAAATTTACTTGCCACTTGACATTGAGCTTAGAGTCTAAAGAAGCTGGACAGAGAAGATTTTTGTATAACCAACTAGAAGTAATGGAAGAGATTCTATGACCATTAAGCCATCTCCAGGCATTCCAAATATTATGGGCAGTTGTTCCCAACTTCATAAAGACCTTACAAGGGATGGAAGCCACAATTAAACCATAAGACTCTTTGAACCTAAAGAGAAGGGAGCCATTATTGTAGATCTGGTTCCAGGCAAGAATTGAGCAGCTACCCGGATCCCAGATATCTCTAATTCTATTAATTCTTTTCTTCAAAAAAAAAAAACTAGCCCATGAATAATATTGGATTGAGTTAATGCCATTTGAAAATTATTTTAAATTCCTAAAATTAATACCGAGTTTGAGTGGAAAGGGGTCTATCCCTACCCTTTGGGAATCATCCTGCGTATCTGTGTTCTACGTGGCTAGTCCCTTAACTGACATATATATATTCTTGTAGTTCCATTGATTTCCACTCCAAACTCCAGAAAGAGAACTTTCCAAGTAAAAGGGCTATGAGGCTTATCAACATCCAAACCAACTATGATTGGGCTTTCGAGGATAAGAACCAGGTGAAAAACCTGTATGGTAGTTCCCACCACAGCTAGCATAGGAGGAATTACCCCCAACCTATACATTAGCATTGGTCCCCTTCAACATTATTCAACGCATACATTAGCGCTGGTTCCCTTCAACATTATTCAAGTTGACCAAAGGAAGGGCCCATTGCCTTCGCTATATTGCAACAGTCCCAAGAGTTCAGGAGACTTAACACAGTACCAGCTGAATTCCCGACTGAACTTACCACTACTTATCTTTTTAAAAAACTCAAAAAATTTACTACTACTCTTAAATAAATCTTAGATGTTTTCAAAGGAAAAAATGTTATTAGATAAATTCTAAATTTTTTGTAAGGGAAAAATGTTATTAGATAAATTCTACAAATTTTAATTATGAAAAGTTGATTTATGAAGAAATAAAAAACAATAATTATTTTTAAATAAATTATTATATAAGAGTTATTTTTTTTTAAGATGTCGTATTTGATTTTTATTAAAATTTTTAAAAAGTAATTAAACAGAATTAATTAAATAGATATTAAAAATCAATTTAAAATAAAAATAAATTAAATTTATTTAATTAATAAATAAATTAAATATAACTAAAAACGATTGAAAAGTGACATCAGACCAAACTGAACGTCAGGCCATCTTTAAACAGTATTGTGTATGGTTTTGTTTTTTTTAGTTGTTTAAGGAATCTTTGTATTATGGATAAAGCCAAATAAGTATTGGTCGCATTAACTTTAGTTAAAGAAGAAGTTAATGCATTGGATTAACCCTAACCGGATAAATAAAAACTGAAAGGAAATTGAAATAACCTATTAAATTAATAAATTTATTTTTTATAAATATATTATTGTCACCTATAACTTATAAGCTTATAAATATTAAAAAAATTATAAGATGCACCCACAGCCACTAATCCCTAGATTAAAAACAACGTGTATGGCCTTCTAATTTGAGGAGGAGATGCAAGCATGCAGTTTGGTGGAATATGTCGACAGGAGCCCAATAAACGGAAAACGTACAAGTTGTCAAGGGTGGAATGATGACATCATGACATCATTCCTTTCAGTTGTATCTCCTTCCAAAACTGCATAGACTGCATTCTGCTTACGTCATTCTCTTGATTTGTTTTCTGATTTTTTTTTAATGGAGATTTTGAAATCATCAAGGTAGAAAGAGAAAGATTTTAAAACAGCCTTGAACACAGGTTTCTTCGCATCGGTCCATAGCACATATGACATATGACCTAATAAATATTAAATGTTTACTCTTTAATGTAATTTTTATCCTTTAAAAAATATTTAATAATATTTTTTAACAAAAATTTTGCTTTTAATTTTATTCATCTACGTAAAGCCTTTCTTTTTTCCAAAGTTCAAGAAGTTGATAGATCCTCGATAAAGTTCAAGATATTGAAAGATTTGTGATAGGCAATGGAATGATTCCTTTGTTATTCAATGGTGTTAGCATATAAAGTTTAAGGAGTTGATAGATTTGTGATAAGCAATGGAATGGGTCTTTTGTTATTCAATGGTGTTAGCATATAATATGAGAAAATAAAGTTCAAGGAGTTGATAGATTGTGATAGGCAATGAAATGGATCATTTGTTATTCAGTGGTGTTAGCATATTATATAAGAAGATAGAGCTAAAGTATTATGATAAGAACCTCTATTGTCTACATCTTACAACTATGGCACAACATGTTTAGAAATATAGGTAATGTTATATATATATATATGGGAATTGATAACTTCCCTTTTTTTTTTACTATCAAACTTGGTTATTGTCTACATCTTATAACTATGGCACAACGTGTTTAAAAATATAGGTAATGTTATATATATATATATGGGAATCGATAACTTCCCTTTATTTTTTACTATCAAACTTGGTTTCAAATCCTTGGATCTACCTCTATAATCCCTACCTCACCTTGTTATTAGCAATCGAGCGTGAGGGAAACCTTCAATGGGTCAATATTGGAACCATCGTCGTCGAGCTAGCACGTACTCATTGGAGTCAGGACAATTTACTACCTTTGCCCCAAGAAAGGTTTACCTCCAAGGTTTGAACCTGGGTCTCCTTACCAATCCACCGAGTCGTTGAGACTTTTGTTAATCTTAGGTATAAGAAACGAATTCGTATATATATATAAAATGAGAAACATACAAAAGAGAAAATTATGAATCACTAGAATTAAAGACAATTTTTTTTGAAAAACAAATAATCTTTTAGGAGTTCTAATATATTTGCATAGAGTCGTCTCATTGAGACAATTTTTGTGTCATTTTGTGTGGAGTTTGGAAAACTTTGAAATGAGTGGTCATTTAAAAGAATCCAAACAATATTGAGGGAGATGTGACCATGTGAAAACGATTGTTCAAAACTAGGCCAACGTTAGGGTAATTTTTTCTTAAAAACATATCATCTTTTAGGAGTCATTTCTTTGTGAAGGGTTGTTTGATTCAGATGATTCTTGGATCAATTTGTGCGGAACTTGAAGTTCAAGCCTGAAATTTTGTATCAGAAGTTGACATAAAAGAAACTAGACAGAAATTACCCATTTGGAAATCATAAATATAGTCAAAAAAAGGTTTTGGAATAGCTTGTACATCCCTTTGTTATTTTTTGCACTATCACATGGAGCCAAGATCGTTGCTTAGATACCAATTGTAACGATGCAATAATAATAACTTCCAAAAGACATTGAGCCACGATCATTGATTACAAATTCCAAAAATAGTAATCAACAATAATAAAATATTAGAAAAGTAAAAGTACAAAAACTTTCACCATTATACAATTCATTCTACGATCTGAATCCTCTGAGTGCGACCCAAATCGACGATGATGGTACGAATCCCGAGCAACTAGTGGTTCCCTTCATGTTGGGTCAACTATAACAAGGTGGAATAGGTTTGGTGGAAGCAACCCATGTGGTTTGAACTTTGCTTGTCAGTTACTAAAAATAGTGTGATCATGACCAACTCTCTTATGTAACAAAAAAAATACAATTCATTCTACGACTCTAAATCAAATTAGCAAGTAATAGATCTAACTTCCAAGTTATAGAACAATCCTAACCACTTATGAAGGGCAAAGTCCAATAACGTCTTAGGGAGGGTGTAGGCTCTTACAAACAATGGAGGCGAAGGAAGATTACAGGTATGAATGATGAAACAACTACCACATGACTTGTCTACTTAATAGTCTAAAACAATAAATAAACACTAATCATAATCCTCAAGGGTCAAGTAACTTAACCTAAGGTCTAAAGTAGTACTACTAATAAAGATATACATTGTTGCTATATTGGAGGTGTCGCATTGAATCTCATATCCTTCACAATTTATAACCTCACCCTTAACACTACCCTAAAGATTACTCAAAATCCCATTTGTTATTATAATAGAAATAGAAACCATCGTGTCATTTTTATGGACTTTTGTAATTGGATCGACAATGAGATCACCCATGAACTCCACAACGTATGTGCCCTCCTCAATCAAGTCTAGGGTTTGAATCCCAATCTCTCCTTAACATCTAAAGAACTTTAGCTTATGTTTTAACCCATGCTATGCAATCCTATTGTAGCACTCATAACCTAGACACTTGCAAAAGGGCCTCATTCATACACAATGGGATTCTCCTTCACAAATACACCATTACTAATGTACAAAAAATCACCTTTGTTATTCCTTGCACATAAACACTCCTTTGCTTTTATACATACCCAATGCAAGGGCAACCTTAGGGTAACCCAAGATTCTCCATCTTTCTAAGTATTTCATAGCTAAGATGTAGTTGAACTCATTTATGGCTTGGATGTCCTACTCTTCATTTATGACTTGAATGTGAAAATTGTCCCACTCTTCACTCTTGTCTCAAACGGATTATCGACAAGGGCCCTGACACCAAATTCTCCTTGCACATAAAACAATTGCACTTACCAAACAAAATTTAAGGATGATGCTTGAGACCCTAGTTGAATTCCATAATAATGGTTTTGAACATCACTACCTTTAATAAGAAAATGACATTTACATCTTTATAAAAACCATGAAAGACACAAATTGAATTTTTAAATAAGTAGGTTTTTAAATGTGGTAATCACATTTTTATAAAACCATGAAAGACACAAATTGAATTTTTAAACAAATAGGTTGTTAAATGTGGTAATCACATTTTAGTATGTTTCGCAACCACCATAGTCTCTCAAGCATGTTCTCCTAGCACCATATCTCTACAATATTCTATTATTATTGGATAAATATATTCTCAATATTTATATTTATATGTAGTAATCAATAATTCATTTATTTTGTTATCTATATATCTTATAATTAATAAAAAAATATGCACTACAAAATTTATGAAATATAATAATCAATCACATTCGCCATTCTCTATATAAAATAATAGATATTAAATAAATTTTATGACAAAACTACTTTTAAAAATTTAATAATTTAAAAACATAAATATTTCAAACTTTAGTTTATTTTAAACTTTAAAATATCAAATCCAAAACTAAAAGAATAATTAAATGTAAACCACAAAAAATTTATTAATTGGATTAACTAATTATGATAGTCTAGTTTTTTTTTATATATACTAAAAAAAACCAATCACGTTGTCATTTTCTATATAAAATAACAAATATTATATAAATTTAATAACAAAAATTACTTTTTAAAATTTTAATATAATTTAAAATCACAAATATTTCAAACTTTTATTTGTTTTAAGCTTTGAAATACCAAATCTAAAACCAAAAGAATAATTAATTATAAACCGTAAAAACTTTATCTAATGGATTGACTAATTATCATGGTTTAGTTTTTTTTATCCCAATAACCAAAAAAATAAATAATAATAGATCATAAGGTTTAAGTAAAGTGAAGAATAGAAGGTGTTCATTATATAGAGGTGGAGGACTCAAGGACTCAAGCTTTATTAAATATCATAAACATCGTAAGACTACAAGGTTTTGGTAAAGTGGTGAGTTGAAAGTGCTTTATAAATAAAAAGTAAAGTGGTGAGTTGACTCAAGCTTTATTAAATATCATAAGACTACGAAGTTTTGGTAAAGTGGTGAGTTGAAAGTGCTCTACAAATAAAGAGGCAAGGTAAAGTGATGAGAGGTTGGTTAAGTGGTGAGTTGAAAGTGCTAAAGAGGTAAGGTAAAGTGATGAGAGGTTGGTTAAGTGGTGAGTTGAAAGTGTTATGCAAATAAAGAGGTAAGGTAAAGTGATGAGAAGTTTTTGATGTAAAGTGATGAGAGGTTTTTGATGAAGTGATGAGTTGAAAGTGCTTTACAAATAAAAAGTAAGGTGATGAGTTGTCTTAGTCTTTATTAAATATTATAAGACTACTACTACTAGGTTTTGGTAAAATGGTGAGTTGAATGCGCTTTACAAATAAAGAGTAAAGTAAATAAAGAGTAAAGTGGTGAGTTGAAAGTGCTTTACAAATAAAGAGGGAAGGTAAAGTGATGAGTTGAAAGTGCTTTACTACAAAAAGGTAAAGAATTTGCAGTTTTATATTTCCTGGAACACCCAAGTTGATATATCTTTGGCCTTTCATAAAGGAGATTAACTTCGAAGTATATGAAAGGTGGCCTCTCTTGCATCCCAATTGTAGGCATTCTACTTTAAAAAAGGTCTTATAATAAAAAAAAAAAAAAAAAAGTGAACTGATGTTTCTTATAATAAAAAAAAGAAGGTAAACTGATGTTTTTTTCCTGTTTGAGGAACCTCTATAATCTCTAAAGTGTTAGAAAAACGAATTCAATGGAACCATAACCCTCTAACGAGTCAAACCAAGACAGCTTGCCTAAAAACACTTGATCGCTATCAACAAACCTATCCCAAACCAAAGATTTTTTAATCGCTACGAACAAACCTATCTCAAATCAAAGATTCCTCAATTTAAAAAAACAAACATATGTGTTCCATCACGTCGATATTAATTGAATAGGCACTCCAATATGTGTCAACTATGTCGACATGCGTGTCGATTTTCATTCGTTGAGGAGCCGTGGGATCCAAAAACAAGAACCACCTCCTTCCCTACAATGGTCGTTGGGGCAAGCAATAGAGTCATCATGTCCTCATTCTCTTCGATGTTCCCGATGCCCTTTGCCCTCTTCTATCGCCACTTTTGTATGAAAGGATTTGTGTTCGCTTGAATTCAGAATTCATCTCTGTAGTTTTACTTTTTCACAGCAGCAATGGATCTCATGAGGCGTTCGGTTCGATTCTCGTTAATGGTCGTGCTGAGAAAACCGCTGTCAAAGTTTGAGGAGCTCATAGATTTGAGCGAAACGATGTTGTGTATGACTAGATCTGTCATGCGCATGGTGCCTCTCTTTCTTTACAGCGTTAGTGTTTCGGAGAATCTGAGAAGACGAAGATCGGCGAATATGGCAAGGGCATCTACATCTACCCACATAGCAGTTGGGAGATAGAGAGAGGGAGAAAGAGGGGCTTTGCGAGTTTATTCTGTAATTATCTTCCGAGCTTTCTTCTGTATACATGTTCAATTTTAATGGATTTTTTTTCGAATTTTTGAGCGAGTAGAGGAACAAGATTGTTATCTGTGTTGAACAGTATGTTTGCTGTGTTATTTTACTGATCTGGTTTCGTCTTTTGCTTTTTAATTTTTAATTTTTAGCCTAACTGGCATCGGTGGATGTAAATTTGGGAGGTTTGAGATTATTCAAAGTTTTGGGTGGTGTACTGCAGGGCAAAAAACCAAGTCCGTACAAAATTAAATTGAGAAATCAAGGTTGCTAGGTATTCTTAGGTTTTGGCTCTTCTTTAGAAGGTCTAAGGTTTAAGTCGTTGTGTGAGTGAGTCGGTGTGGGTGTGTTAACTCTTCTTCATAAGGTTCAAGGTTTAAACCGCAACATAAGCGAGTGGGAGTGGGAGTGGGGATGTGGTGTGGTGGATGTGTGTTAAATTTCCTATTGATAAACATAGTTCTCGGTTTTATGAGGGGTCGTAGCTAGGAGAGCTGTGAGTTGTTGGTTGTAGGAATTTCTCACACTAACCAAAAGAAAAAAAAACCTTACTGGGTATTAACATTTATCTTTGATGTTTATAAAACTACTTACAGTTGTCTCCAACTTTTGGATTGGTAGGGTTGACGGCTTTTGCTTTCACCCAAGGGACTACGATTTATAGACTTGGTCCATATTTAACAATGAGGTAAAAAACATTTAAAAATTGGTTCACTTGAGAGAGGGTAAGGATTTTAAGGAAACTCAAAGTCCCAATTTAATAATGAGGTGAAAAACATTTAAGAAAAAGTTCCTCGGTATTAACATATTAACATTTATCTTTAATGTTTTGGGCAATCTAATATTATAAAACTACTTACAATTGTCTTCAATTTTTGGATTGTTAGGGTTGATGGCTTTTGGTTTCACCCAAGGGGCTAGGGTTTATAGACTTGGTCCCTATTTAACAATCAGGTAAAAGAATTGGTTCACTTGGGCCAGGGCAAGGATTTTGAGGAAACTCAAAGTCCCAATTTAATAATGATTTGAAAAACATTTAAGAAATGGTTCTCTTGGGACAATAGTTAAGATTTTGGGTTTTCTTTTCTTTAAGAAACTCTTCGGAATTTAATAATGAGGTGAAAAACATTTAAGAAATGTTTTTCTTAGAACAATGCAATGATTAGGGTTTTGGGATTTCTTTAGGAAATTCAGATTCAAACCATGGCATACTTAGAAGGGAATAGGTTGAGTGGTAGACGAGAGTGTTTGTTGGTTGGCTGCCCTAGTCCAATTCCTTGGAGGGTTGAGGTCTGGTTGACTTCGTCTTACCCAGTTGGCAAGGATGTTGGTTGGCTGTCCTAGTTCAATTTCTTGAAAGGTTGAGGTATGGTTGACTTCGTCTTACCCAGCTGAGTGGTAGAGGAGAGTGTTTGTTGGTTGGCTGCCCTAGTCCAATTCCTTGGAGGGTTGAGGTCTGGTTGACTTCGTCTTACCCAGTTGGCAAGGATGTTGGTTGGCTGTCCTAGTTCAATTTCTTGAAAGGTTGAGGTATGGTTGACTTCGTCTTACCCAGCTGGCAAGGATGTTGGTTGGTTGTCCTAGTTCAAGATCAATTTCTTGAAAGGTTGGGGTATGATTGACTTCATCTTACCCAATTAACAAAGATGTTTGTTGTAGAGTAACTAATTTTGCTTAAGTGTTTGTCAACATAAAATCAATAATACCAATCTCTAAAATTAACTGTATCAATTTCTAGCCCTCAACCAAATGAAAAAAAAAAACCATAACCCTTTAACCAAATTAAAAAAAAAAATCCATAACCCTTTAACCAGATTTGAAAAAAAAAAAAAAACTTGTTGACATCGTCCGATTGGAATAGGGGAATAGGGCTTCGAGTGGCGGCCTCCAAATCTCATTGGGATTTTCTATATCTTATATCAAAGTGTTATAGATTCTTTTATTTAATTAAAAATTAAAAATTAAGATTTAACAAGCCTTCGAAGACTCACACAAATTCATATATTTATTTATGTCTTTGTCCTAAGATGACTTTCTCTGATTTTTTTAAATGTCTTTTTATGTCGACACGAGCCTACATTTTATATTTATTTATGTCTTAGTCATAAGATGATGACTTTCTCTGATATTTTTAAAGGTCTTTTTATGTCGACATGAGCCTACATTTTCGTTGGGAGGGGAAGCCCAATAAACGGAAAACGTACAAGTTATCTTATGACTTTCTCTGATTTTTTTAAAGGTTTTTTTTATGTCGACATGAGCCTACATTTTCGTTGGGAGGGGAAGCCCAATAAACGGAAAACGTACAAGTTGTCAGGGGTGGAATGAGGATTATTCCTTTCAGTTGTCTCTCCTGCTTCCAAAACTGTATAGATTGCATTCTGCTTACGTCATTCTCTTGATTTGTTTTCTGATTTTTGTTTTTTAATGGAGATTTAGGTACAAATTTAAAGGTACAAAAATTTTTAAAAGCAGAAAGATATTAAAACAGCCTTGAACAGAGGTTTCTTCACATCGGCTCATAGCCCATATGACCTAATAAATATTAAATGTTTTTTACTCTTTAATGTAATCTTTGTTCTTTTATAGCATATTATTTTTAATAATATTTCTTAAAATAAATAAATAAATAAAATTAGTTTTATTAATTTATACAAATCCTTTTCTTTTTCTAAAGTTTAAGAAGTTGATAGATCCTTCATAAAGTTCAAGATCTTTCATATGTTGAAAGATATGTGATAGGCAATATAATGGCTTCTTTGTTATTCAATGGTGTTAGCATGTAATTAGGTGAGAAGATAAAGGTCAAGGAGTTGATAGATTTATAATAGGCAATGGAATGGCTTCTTTGTTATTCAATGGTGTTAGCATATAATATGAGAAGATAAAGTTTAAGGAGTTGATAGATTGTGATAGGTAATGGAGTGGATCCTTTGTTATTCAATGGTATTAGCATATAACATAATATGAGAAGAATAAAGTATCATGGTGTTAGCATATAACATAATATGAGAAGAATAAAGTATCATGGTAAGAACCTCTATTGTCTACATCTTATAACTATGACACAACATGATTAGAAATATAGGTAATGTTTTTTTGTTTTTTTTTTTAAATAGGAGAATCGAAAACTTCCTTTTATTTTTTACTACAAAACTTGGGTTCAAATCCTTGGATTTGCCTCTATAACCCCTACCTCACCTTGTTATTAGCAACCATGCAAGAGGGAAACCGGTGGCTCAGGATTGGAACCGTCAATGTCGAGTTGGCATGCATTCAACGGATTCAGGACAATCTACTACCTTTACCCAAAGAAAGGCTTACCTCCAAGGTTTGAACCTAGGTCTCTTTTTGATAAGCACCAAAACTTACCAATCCACCCAACCGTTGGGACTTCTGTTGATCTTAGATATAAGAAACAATTTTTTGTATATTCATATCAATATATATAATGAGAAACATACAAAAGAGGAAATTATGAATCATTAGAGTTAAGACATTTTTTTTCGAAAAATAAATAATCTCTTAGGAGTTATAATATCTTTGCATAGAGTTGTCTTATTGAGACAATTTTTGTGTCATTTTGTGTGGAATTTGAAAAGCTTTGTAATCAGTGGTCATTTGAAAGAATTCAAACATTATTGAGGGAGAAAGAATTCATACATTATTGAGGGAGATATGACCATGTGATTATTTTGAAAGAATTCAAACATTATTGAGGGAGATATGACCATGTGAAAACAATCGTTCAAAACTAGTTTAAAACTAGGCCAACGTTAGAGTAATTTTTTTTCGAAAAACATCTCATCTTTTAGGAGCCATTTCTTTGTGAAGGGTTGTTCAATTCAAATGATTCTTGGATCAATTTGTGTGGAACTTGAAGAGCCTGAAAATTTGTATCAAAAGTTGACATAAAAGAAACTAGACAAAAATTACACAATTAGAAATCATAAATCTGGTCGAAAGAGGTTTTGGAATAGCTTGTACATCCCTTTGTTATTTTTTGCACCATCACATGGAGCCAAGATCGTTGCTTAGATACAAGTAATGATACAATAATAATTTCCAAAAGATCATTGAGCCAAGATCATTGATTAAACCTTCCAAAAATAGTAATCAACAATAATAAAATCTTAGAAATGCAAAAGTACAAAAACATTCTACAATTCTAAATCAAATTAGCAATTAATAGATCTAAATTCCAAGTTATAGAACAATCCTAAAATCTTAGGGAGGGCAAATTCTAATAACCACTTCGGGAGGGTGTAGGCTCTTACAAACAATGGAGGTGAAAGAAGATTATAGGTATGAATGATGAAAAAAGTACCACATGACTCGTCTACTTATAGTCTGAAACAATAAATAAACCCTAATCATAATCCTCAGGGGTCAAGTAACTTAACCTAAGGCCTAAACTACTACTACTACTAATAAAGATAGTCATTGTGGCTATATTGGAGGTGTCACATGGAATCTCATATCCTTCATAATTGATAACCTTGTCCTTAACACTACCCCAATAGATTACTCAAAATCCCATTTGTGACTATGATAGAAATAAAGAGCATCATGTCATTCTTATGTACTTTTGTAATTGGATCGACAATAAGGTCATAAATGAACTCTACAATGAATGTGCCCTCCTCAATTAAATCTAGGGTTTGAATCCCAACATCTGGTTAATATCTAAAGAACTTTAGCTTACGTTTTAGCTCATGTTATGCAATCCTATTGTAGCACTCATAACTTATACACTTGCAAAAGGAACTCATTCATACACAATGGGATTCTCTGAAGCAGAGTTGCATAAAAAAACACATACAATCCACTGAAAACAAGAAATGCTAAAAGGAGCGAAAGCTTTCCATTATATTCATGCTAAAAATGAGGATCCCAAAAGAAGAGCCCTTTTAAAATTTCGAAAATTCCTACTTATGCCCTATTTTCCCCTTTTTTTCCCACCTAAAACTTGAAATTTCAAATTTGGGGCAACTTGCGGAGGTCATAACTTTGCGCTCGTTGACCCGATTGACTATTACAACATATTTTCGAAAACGACATGAAACGAGCTAAGTGGGGCGAGCCTTGGCTCTTTGTGCCAAGGCTCACGTCTAGTCGAAAATCCTCAAATTCAACCTCTAAGACCTTATAAAATATCTTGCAAGAAAAATTTACTAGTTTTACAAAATTAAACAATTACAATCTTTTTTGGGTGATGCAAGATCACTTTTACACCATTGGATGCTCCTGCATCAGACACCTAGGGTAAATTGAGAAGTGACCTTCACTTCTTTGTTGTTGAAAGAAAACCAAGGCGTTCAACCTCAGCCTTCGACAACCAAGATGAATCTTCAACAGGCTTGCCCTTCCACTTAACCAGATATTCTGCATACTGCCTATTTATTCTACTTTTGCCTACACGGGTATCTAGGACCTCTTCTATCTCTTCTATCTTCGGAGTAGATGTGGGAATACTCCATAATTTTGCAACTAGTCCGCCATTATTGTCACCTTCATGATATTCTGCCAAATCTGAAATGTTGAACACAGGTGCTATATTCAGCCCACTTGGCAATTCTACCTCATAGGCATTCCCTGAATCCCTTTTCCCTATGACTCTAAATGGTCCAAACTTCTTCATTTTTAACTTTTTGTAGGATTTAGCAGGAAATATTTCCTTTCTCAAGTGAACCATAACTTGATCTCCCACTTGGAACTCCTTAAGTTGTCGCTTCTGGTCTGCTCTTGTCTTGTACTGAGTGTTCATCTTATTGATATGCTGCTTCACTTCATCATGCAGGCTCTTCAAGTGCTCTGCAAAGTCCTCAGCCTCAACACTGCTCTTTTCCCCTCTGTCCATATTTCTCAACTCGAAAGCATTCCTTGGGCTACTCCCATACACAATATGGAATGGGGATTTATTAGTACTCCTATTGACAGAATTATTGTATGCAAATTTTGCCTGTGGCAAAACCAAATCCCATCCCTTGGGCTTATCTCCTACCAAGCACCTCAGTAGATTGCCCAAACTTTTGTTCATCAACTCTGTTTGTCCGTCAGTCTATGGGTGGTATGCAGAACTAAATTTTAGGTCTGTCTTCAATTTCTTCCACAGGGTCCTCCAGAAATACCCAACAAACTTGTCGGAAACGATACTCTTTGGTAGACCATGTAGGCGTGCCACCTCTTTGAAAAACAACCTTGCAACATGAACTGCATCATTAGTTTTTTGGCAGGGAATAAAATGTGCCATCTTCGAAAACCTATCAACCACCACAAATATGGAGTCATTCATCCTCTGTGTCCTTGGTAAGCCAAGAACAAAATCCATGTTGATGTCCTCCCATGGCCTATCTAGTACAGGTAACGGCTGATATAATCCAGTGTTTTGTCTCACACCCTTGGCCATTTGGCATACTCTACAACTCTGTACAAACTTATTCACATCTTGTTGCAATTGTTGTCAATAGTAGTTCTCACTAACGAGGGCAATGGTCTTATCTCGACCAAAGTGTCTAGCCAACCCTCCATTGTGCTTCTCCTTGACCATATTCTCCCTCATTGAACTCCTTGGAATGCATAATTGATTTCTTTTGAACAACATCACATCTTGGATTAGAAAATCCAACCACTTAGTCTTGTCTAAAGTAACAGGTGTTAAGCAAGCCCTCCAAGCCTCAGCAAAATTAGGATCTTTAGGGTACAAACCCTTAAGTTCATCAAACCCTACAACTTCCACCTTCATTTCAGTCAACAAACATTGCCTTGTACTTAAGGCATCTGCAACTCTGTTTGAATTCCCATTCCTATGCTTCAACACAAGGGTATAACTCTGTAGAAACTCAACCCACTTTAAGTGCCTCTGATTTAGCTTCCCTTGGCTATTAATATACTGTAAGGCCTGATGATCAGTATATAGAACAAACTCTTTTGGAAAAAATAATGCCTCCACTTCTTTAGAGCCTGAACTATAGCATAAAACTCCTGATCATATACATAATACTTCTTCCTAGCATCATTGATTTTCTCACTAAAATAAGCAACAGGTTTACTTTCTTGACTCAACACAACTCCTATGGCACTACCACTAGCATCACGGTCTATCTGAAATACCTTATTGAAATCTGGAAGTGCTAAAACAGGTTGTTCTGTGACCTTCTTTTTCAACATATCAAAGCTCTTATCTGCTCCTGAGGTCCACTTAAATTATTTCTTATCCCCTCTCATTGTTTCTGTTAGGGGTGCACAAATACTGTTGAAATTTCTAATAATTTTTTTGTAAAAACTTTCTAGACCATGAAATGATCTTACCTCAGTTATTCTCCTTGGAGTAGGCCATTCAATGATAGCCCTCACATTTTCTGGGTCCATTTTTAGACCTTCAGCTGAGATAACAAATCCCAGATACACTAACTTCTTCACAAAACTGCACTTCAAATTAATCAGCAATTGCTCCTCCTTCAACTTCTCAAAAACTCTTCTGATATGCATCAGATGTTCTTCCAGGGTCTTGCTAAATATTAAAATGTCATCCAAATAGACAATGATGAATTTTCCTAAAAACTCCTTCAATACCTCATTCATCAGCCACATGAATGTGCTTGGTGCATTGGTTAGCCCAAATGGCATGACCAACCACTCATACAAACCCTCTCTGGTCTTGAAGGTTGTCTTCCACTCATCCCCTTCTTTGACACAAATTTGATGGTACCCACTCTTCAGGTCAATCTTTGTGAAGTACTTGGCTCCACTCAAACAGTCCATAATGTCATCCATCCTTGGCAATGGGAACCTATATTTTATGGTGATCTTGTTAATAGCTCGGAGTCTCGTACACATTCTCCACTCCCCATATTTCTTTGGTGCTAGTACTACAAGTACTGCACATGGACTCGAGCTCTCCCGAATCAGTCCCTTTTTCAGCAACTCTTGGACTTGTTTGTTTAGCTCCTCACTTTCTACAGGAGTCATTCTATGGGCTGCCTTATTGGGTAAACTAGATCCTGGTACCAAATCTATATGGTGATTGATCTTCCTCACTGGTGGCAAACCCTCTGATACATTATCTGATATAATATCTGGAAATTCTTCTAACATACCTGAGACTTCTATTGGGGTATCTTTGCATTCTTCTTCCCTAACTCTAGGAATTAATGCATAACACATGCTCATGTTTAAAACCATCCAAAAACCTTCTACCTTAAACTAAACATATTCTGGCACTACTACATACCTTTTCGTCCACCTCTTTTAGGGGCTTCAACTTATGGCGCACTCCATTCTTTGTCAGGGAGTAAGTGTTGGCACACCCATTGTGCATTGCAAACCAATTAAACTGCCACAACCTTCCCAATAGCAAATGACAAGCATCCATAGACAAGATGTCACACAAGACTTCATCACAGTAATTCTCAATATTAAATTTTACCAAGCACTGCTCATTGACCAAAGCCCTATGGTCCTGCAACCACGGAATCCGATATGGATGTGGGTGTCTCTTCCTCTCTAACTGTAATTTGGTAACCATATCCGTGCTACCAATATCTATGATAACATTACAGACCTTACCTGCACATTTACACCTTGTGCGAAATAAGCTCTTCCTCTGATCTGGATCTTTCTCCTCATTTAGCAAGGCTCTCCTTGTTATCAGTACTTCTTCTCTTTCTGCTTCTTCAGAGTGCTCAAATTCAACACCTTCATCAACAATAGCAGCTCGGGCATTACCTTCAGGCCTCCTATTTGTTCCTCCTTGGTGTTGTGGACACTCGTATGCTCGATGTCCTTTTTCTCCACAGTGGAAACAGGTTCCACAAAATCCTCCTCTTCCAAACCCTAGTCCATATCTTCTTCTTCCTCTCTGGTAACCATTATTTTGGTAGTTATTTTTTTGCTCACCGGGACGGTAAGCATTTTCTCCCTTTTGGTCTTGACTGTTGCTTGTATCCCTAATTTTTTTTTGTCCTCATACCATCCTCCATTTGTTCTCCCACCAGTTCTTCCACCACGACCTCTCCCTCTCTGTTTGCTTTCAAACCTCTTGTTCAACTTCTCTTCTACCTTCAAGGCAAACTGGTAAGCATCTTCAATGGTGGTCATCCTGACCAAACTCAACTCTTCTTCTGGCACCATATTTCTTCCACCACCACGGTTTCTTCGTAGAGTCATTCTGTTCACTTCTCCCACAAACCCTAACCACAGATCCTATTGTAAATTGCCTCATGTTCGACGCTCTATTTACACACTCAGGAACTCTCGCTCTGATACCACTTTAAGCAGAGTTGCATAAAAAAAACACATACAATCCACTGAAAACCAGAAATGCTAAAAGGAGCCAAAGCTTTCCATTACTTTCATGCTAAAAATGAGGATCCCAAAAGAAGAGCCCTTTTACAATTTCGAAAATTCCTACTTATGCCTTATTTTCCCCTTATTTTCCCACCTAAAACTTGAAATTTCAAATTTGAAATTTGGGGCAACTAGCGGAGGTCATAACTTCGCGCTCGTTGACCTGGTTGACTATTACAACATATTTTCGAAAATGGCATGAAACGAGCTAAGCGGGGCGACCTTGGATCTTTGCGCCAAGGCTCGCACTAGCCGAAAATCCTCAAATTCGACCTCGAAGATCTTTAAAAATCTCCTGCAAGAAAAACTAGTTTTACTAGTTTTTATTAGTTTTATAAAATTAAACAATTACAATTTTTTTTGGGTGATGCAAGATCACTTTTACACCATTAGATGCTCCTGCATCATTCTCCTTCACAAATACACCATTACTAAAAAAATCACTTTTGTTATTCCTTGCATATAAACACTCCTTTGCTTTTATACATACCCAATGCAAAGGTAATCCTAGGGTATCCCAAGATTCTTCATCTTTCTAAGTATCTCATAGCTAAGATGTTGTTGAACTCATTTATGGTTTG
Organism: Wollemia nobilis; assembly: GCA_028583015.1. NCBI lineage: Eukaryota > Viridiplantae > Streptophyta > Pinopsida > Araucariales > Araucariaceae > Wollemia > Wollemia nobilis. Next base: position 5,087,243 of record JAQPPZ010014470.1, read on the forward strand.
GATGTCTCACTCTTCATTTATGGTTTGGATGTGAAAATTATCCCACTCTTCACTCATGCCTCAAACGGTTTATCGACAAGGACCCTCACACCAAATTCTCCTTGCATATAAAACAATTACACTTACCAAACAAAAATTAAGTATGATGCTTGAGACCCTTGTGAATTTTCATAATAATGGTTTTGAACACCACTACCTTTAATAAGAAATGAACATTTACATCTTTATAAAAACCATGAAAGACACAAATTAAACACGTCAAGGTTGTTGAATGTAATTTGAATGTGTAATCACATTTTAGTATGTTTTGCAACCACAACAGCGACTCAAGCATGTTCTACTACCACCATATCTTTCTAGTATATTTTATTCAACCACCATAGCCACTCAAGCATGTTCTACTACCACCATATATTTCTAGTATATTCTATTATTATTGGAATCTTGGATAAATCTTTTGTTAATGTTTATATTTAAAAGTTATTTTTGTATATGTAGTAATCAATAATTCATTTATTTATTCTTCGAGAGGTTCAAGGTTCAAATCGGGGCGTATTTGTTTATTCTTTATTCTTTGAGAGGTTCAAGGTTCAAACCAGGCGTGAGCGAGTGTGTGGTGGTTGTGTGTTAAATTTCCTATTGATAAGCATAGCTCTCGACTTTACGAGGGGTCATGGTTGGGAGGAAACTGCTCTGCTAGTAATCAATAATTCATTTATTTTCTCTTCGGGAGGTCCAAGGTTCAAACAAAGGCATGGATGAGTGTGTGAGGGGGTGGGTGTGTGGTGATTGTGTGTTAAATTCCTTATTGATAAGCACAAATCTCGGCTTTACGAGGGGTCATGGTTGGGAGGAGACTGCTTTGCTAGTAATCAATAATTTATTTATTTTCTCTTCGGAAGGTCCAAGGTTCAAACCGGGGCGTGGGCGAGTGTGTGAGGGGGTGGGTGTGTGTTAAATTCCCTATTGATAAACATAGCTCTCGGCTTTACAAGGGGTCATGGTTGGGAGGAGACTGCTATGTGGCCCTATGCGTTCGTAGGGTTTCTCACACTAACCAAATAAATAATAATAATAATAATAATAATTCATTTATTTATTATTCATATATCTTATAATTAATAAAGAATATACACTACAAAATTTATAAAATATAATAATCAATCACATTGTAATTCTCTATATAAAATAATAGATATTAAATAAATTTTATAATAAAATTACTTTTAAAAATTTAATATCATTTAAAAACACAAATATTTCAAACTTTAAAATATCAAATCCAAAACTAAAAGAATAATAAAACTTTATTAATTGAATTGACTAATTATCATAGTCTAGTTTTCCATATATCCTTTAATCAATAAAAGATATATACTAAAAAAATCAATCATATCTCATTTTTTATATAAATAATAAATATTATATAAATTTAATAATAAAAATTACTTTTTAAAAGTTTAATATGATTGGGTCCGAGGTGTGGATCAATTGGTTCTCCAAACCCTTAGGGGGGCGGAGGTCCAAGGTTCAAACCTCGGGCTCCGTCGGACTGAACGCCTGTCCCTGTCCTGGTGCTTTCAGCGACGTAAAAGGTTCAAATGATTGCGGCTTGGTGGTTATAGGAGCGGTTTATTAGGAAACTAGATGCTGGCGGTTTCATCGGATTCTTCAAGACACCGACGATTTGATCGGAGACGTGGTAGCTACCGATTCCACCATGAAAAAAAAAAACGGTAAAAAAAATTATTAACTATAAACGGTAAAAACTTTGTCGGATGGATTGACTAATTATCATAGTTTAGTATCTTGTATGACAATAACTATAAATAAATAAAAAATACTAATAATATAAGATCATTAGGTTTAAGGTTTTAGTAAAGTGAAGAATTAAAAGTGTTTATTACATAAAGGTTAAAGACTCAAGCTTTATTAAATATCATATAACTTAGAGGTTTTGGTAAAGTGGTGAGGTAGAAGTGTTTTACAAATAAAAAGTGAAGTGGTGAGCTGTCTCAACCTTTATTAAATAGTATAAAACTATAAGATTTTGGTAAAGTGGTGAGTTGAAAGTGCTCTACAAATAAAAAGGCAAGGCAAAGTGATGAGAGGTTTTGGTAAAGTGGTGAGTTGAAAGTGCTTTACAAATAAAAAGTGAAGTGTCGAGTTAACTCCAGCTTTATTAAATATCATAAGACTATAAGGTTTTGGTAAAGTGGTGAGTTGAAAGTGCTTTACAAATAAAGAGGCAAGGTAAAGTGATGAGTTGAAAGTGCTTTACTACAAAAAGGTAAAGAATTTGCAGTTTTATTTTTATTAGAACACTTAAGTTGATATATCTTTGGGTTTTTATAAAGGAGATCCAACTTCGAAGTATATGAAAGGTGGTCTCTCTTGCATCCCAATTGTAGGCATTCTACTTAAAAAAAGGTCTTTGAAGGCTTGTAAAAACTCACTTTTTTATTTTAAATTTTAATTTTTTTTTAGGTTAAAAAAGGAATTCATAATACTTTTGTCTGATATGATTTTGAACTTCTCATACCTTTGTAGAACCCCAATCAGATTTGAAAACCTCAGCTGTAAACCTTATGGGACGAAGTTAACAAACACCTTTGCTAGTTGGTTAAGACAAAGTTAACCATACCCAAATCTTCCTAGAAATTGAACTAGGGCAACCGACCAACAAACACTCAACCTTACCAACCAACCTATCCCTTATGCCATGGTTTGAACCTGAATCTTTTTAAAAAAACCCAAAATGCAGGTTCAAACCTTCGGGCAGCCTATTTGCAAAGGTAATAGTATGAGGTTCAAACCTCGAGGGTAGCTTGTTTGCAAAGGTAGTAGTCTGATCTAAATTCTTTGAATGCGCGTTAGATTGATGATGATGGTATGAATCCCGAGCAACCGATGGTCCTCTTCACTTCGGATCAACAATAACACAGTAGAATAGGTTTGATGGAAGCAATCCCTGTAATTTAAACCCTACATTTATCGGTTACTAAAAATAGTATGGTTGTGACCAACTCTCCTATGTAAAAAAAAGTAAACTGACCTTTTTTTTTTTCCTGCTTGAACCTCTATAATATAATCTCTAACTTGTTAGAAAAACGAAATCAATGGACCCATAACCCTCTAAGAAATCAAACCAAAACAACCTCCCTAAAAACTTTTGGTTGCTACCAACAAACCTATCCCAAATCAAAGATTCTCAATTTAAAAAACAAAAATATGTGCTCCATCGGGTCGATATTAATTGAATAGGAACTGCCATATGTGTCAACTATGTCGACATGCGTGTCGATTTTCATTCGTTGAAGAGCCGTGGGATCCAAAAACAAGAACCACCTCCTTCCCTACAATGGTCGTTGGGGCGGGCAATGGAGTCATCATGTCCTCATTCCCTTCGATGCTTCCGATGCCATTTGCCCTCTTCTACCGCCACTCTTGTATAAAAAAGAATTGTTATTCACTTGACTTCGGAATTCATCTCTGTAGTTTTACTCTTTTCACAGCAATGGATCTCATGAGGCGCTCGGTTCGATTCTCGTTAATGGTCGTGCTGAGAAAACCGCTGTCAAAGTTCGAGGAGCTCATAGATTTGAGCGAAACGATGTTGTGTATGACTAGATCTGTCATGCGCATGGTGCCTCTCTTTTTTTATAGCGTTAGTGTTTCGGATAATCTGAGAAGACGAAGATCGGTGAACATGGCAAGGGCCATCTACATCTGCCGACATAGCAGTTAGGAGATAGACTCTGAAATTTTTTCTGTATATATGTTCAAGAGCTTTTTTCTGTATATATGATCAACTTGAAAGAGTACAGGAACAGATTGAAGAGTATCTTTTGAGGATTTTTTTTGGGTTACATATATTATTTTTAATGATAAGTATAGGGTGTTCAAATTATATTATAGGGTTGTTTCATCAAACTTATTGTATCTGGTTATTGTTGATTAGGCATGAAGGGGACCATCGGTGTCTTGTTATTGTTTTATTAGGCATGAAGGGGACCACTGGTTGCCTGTTTGGTTTCGTACTAGGTGCACTCAAGATGATTCAGGAACAGATTGAAGAGTATCTTTTGAGGATTTTTTTTGGGGTACATATATTATTTTTAATGATAAGTGTAGGGTGTTCAAATTATATTATAGGGTTGTTCCATCAAACTTATTGCATTTGTTGATTAGGCATGTGATTGTTTTTGGGTTACATATATTATTTTTAATGATAAGTGTAGGGTGTTCAAATTATATTATAGGGTTGTTCCATCAAACTTATTGCATCTTATTGTTGATTAGGCATGAAGGGGACCATCGGTGTCTGGTTATTGTTTTATTAGGCATGAAGGGGACCACTGGTTGCCTGTTTGGTTTCGTACTAGGTGCACTCAAGATGATTCAGGAACAGATTGAAGAGTATCTTTTGAGGATTTTTTTTGGGTTACATATATTATTTTTAATGATAAGCGTAGGGTGTTCAAATTATATTATAGGGTTGTTCCATCAAACTTATTGCATCTGGTTATTGTTGATTAGGCATGTGATTTTTTTTGGGTTACATATATTATTTTTAATGATAAGTGTAGGGTGTTCAAATTATATTATAGGGTTGTTCCATCAAACTTATTGCATCTGGTTATTGTTGATTAGGCATGAAAGGGACCATCGGTGTCTTGTTATTGTTTTATTAGGCATGAAGGGGACCATTGGTTGCCTGTTTGGTTTCGTACTAGGTGCCTCAAGATGATTCAGATCTAACCTGGATTTTGGATTTTTTTGGGTTTTGGTCTAGGGTGCAATCAGATAATTCAGATCAAACCTGGATTTTGGGTTTTTTTAAGAGATTTTAGTTCAAACCATGACATATCTAAAAAGGTTTGGTTGATTGGTAAGGTTTAAAATTTATTGATAAATTACCTTAATTCAATTCCAAAATTAGCATTTAATTAACTTTGTTTTAATCCACTAATAAAGGTGTTTGTTAACTTCATACCATAAGGTTTACTGCAGAGGTTTCCAAATGTGAGAAAAAATATTATGAATTCTTTTACTTAATTTAAAAAAATTAAAAATTAAAAAAGTGAGTTTTTAGAAGCTTTCAAAGACAGAAATTCTTATATTTATTTATATATCTTAATCATAAGAGATGATTTTCCCTGATTTTATTAGGTTTTTAACTTCCGTTAATATTTAAAAAGAAAATAAATAGTTATTTTCCAATTTAATAAGAGATTTTAATTATTAATCAATAATTCTATGAACAATACAAAATAATAATTATTTTAAAATAAATTATTATATAAGAGTTCTTTATGTTGTATTTGATCTTTACTAAAGAAAACTACTTTTAATTCCATACGAAACACAATTAATTAAATAAACCTTAAAAATCAATTTGAAGTAAATTTAAATACACCTAACCAAATTTTGGTAAATAGTAGCGTGTATTTTGTTGGTTTTGATTTTTGTTTAAGTAATTTTTTTTTTGTATTTACATGGTAGAATCACTACACTGTCCAATTTTTTTATGGCTTTCATAGTATTCTGCGTTGTCCGCCCCAAAAGCTGCCACACAGATTTTCGTGCAGTCTGTCCCTATAACTACCATGGCACAATCATTTTAAACTTTTACTCACTGAAAGCACCAGGAAAGGGACAAGCGTTCTGTCCGACGAAACCCTAGATTTGAACTTTGGACCTCCACCCTTTATGGGGTTTGGATGAACCAATTAGTCTACTCCTCGAACTTTTTTAAAGTAATTTTTATAAACGGCAATCTACTCTATTATTAGGCCGCCTATTGACAATCACTAAATTTTTATAAACGGCAATCTACTCTATTATTAGGCCGCCTATTGACAATCACTAAACTGCTAATCAATTGAATAAAAACTAAATAAAAATTGAAACAATTTATTAACAAAACATTAAATAATTACAAATCTATTTAAATATGGTCTATAACCTTATAAATATAAAAAACTCTTTTGGCCTACGTTTGAGTAGAATATGTCGACATGAGCCTCGCTTTTGGTTGGGAGGGGAAAGCTCAATATACGGAAAACGTGCAAGTTGTCTGTATCTAACCACTATGACACTCTTTGTTCTTAGAAAAAGGAAACTCAACCAGCAACATGTTTAGAAATATAGTTGTTAGAAACGGATTTTTTTTATAAATTTTTTTAAATTAATTAAGATTAATTATTAAAAAATGTGAGTGAAATTAGTATATTTTACAAATTATAAAAGTTGTTAAGTGGAGGAAATCATATCTTTTTAATAAAAACAGAGTCCAAAAAACATTACTATATGTCGTTGCGAGTAATTATTACACAAACATCCCAAAGACATAATGAGTAAACAAAGATCAAAAAGCGGAACGAAAGTTATTTTCTTCGCTAACACACTGCCAACCGTCATCTGAAGGGACTAGGGCAGTCCATCTTTCATTTGCATTACCGCCAACCAGAGCCTATTGAAGAGAACCTTGGTTGATTCAACTTGGAATGCTTGGTAGATACATGTTGCTCATAAGTTGTGACCTCTTTTGCCTCTAGGGTTGCTCTTCTTTTCCTAGGTAAATGCTTGGTAGAATACATGTTGCGCGTAAGTTGTGGCCTTTGCTACCTCTGATAGTCAAACCTGAACAAACTCTATGCTTCAAGCATTGGGATTTGGTTAGTTTTTCATCATCACAATTCGCATGAGGACTTGTTAGGATTCATAATATCCATGACATCCTCAAAATCACCTAGGCCCTGAAGCGAACTAAAGGAATTAGCGCCTCCACTGAAATTACCCTTGCCCGAGGACATTTGGTGATGCTTGTCAAAGCTTAGGCCCAAGCTATCCCTCGAGGGGCTTCGAGAACGATGAACTTTAAAAACTAGTTCCTCCGCAGTCGTGGAGTATGTGGGCACCGTCGATGAAAAAACTAGAATGGTAGTGGGACGAGCCTTCGCAACAATCGAGGCCCAAAGAGCAGCGAAAAAAGGTGGTAGCTGAGTAACTACACGAGTGGTCGGAGTAGCATTCGGGACCCCTACAACTTGCATGGCGAGCTGCATGTTAACGACAACCGGTGTGATGGCTTTAGAAGACTGCACAGAGCTAGTGGGGGCTTGCATAACCTGGGTATCAACAGGTTTTGTCTGAGTAGGCTACACAGAGGGATTGACTTGCTCATAATGCTTAGAAGCACAATTTTTTCGGGTAGTAACCATTTGTCAGTCGTATTGGCATTCTCGAGCCCCGTTAGACTGAGCTATCGGGGCAGTTGAAGGGGGTTGGGTCTGTTTGAACTTCCACTCCATCAGTGGGCAATCTCGAATCTTGTGAGTAGCAGACTAGCAACGATAACAAGTATTCGGTAAATTGATATAGGTGACAGGTTGCCTAATGGAGGTATCACCAATATGGATATCTATGAAATCCGGTAGGTCTTTGGTGAGGTTGACTTTGACACAAGCCCGCTTGGTAGGGCGAGCTGAGAAAAATCGTTCAGGCTCAAGACATACAAACTTGTCGAGGGAAGAGGCGAGCATTTGCAAAAACCCCAAAAGGGGACAGGTAAACTCGGGAACTCAATCCACACAGGAACTTCCAACTCAGCTTGGTCACTGGCTGTGAAGTCACAAGTGTAAGATTGCAAAATTAATAGGGAATTTCTCACCGTCCACGAACCTTTGGCTAACACTTTTTGAGCTTGAGCAAGATCAGGGAAGCGAAAAAGGAAATAACCCTTGGTGAGATTCTGAACATTCTCAACTATCACACCATGTGGACCCCAAACTTGTTGCACCTAGGACCTAATGAGGGTATCATTGGGAATTCTACCCAGGAAATACTCGACAAGGGTATGTGACTCAAACCAATGGCAAGCATTATGAAACTCATGCAAGGGAATGGAAACAGCAGGGATAGTACTCTTACCTTGTGAAACACTTTCGGGATAAACTTTCTCGGGTGCTTCCCTGGCGCCATTGCTCTCCCCAACCGACTCAGTAGCAACTGAGCTAGCCATTTACGAATGACGGCAGACCCAAACCCTAGCAAAGCAGTTTTTCCTCATCAAACCCTAGTAGAGCTAATCCCCCAGGAACGAATTTTTGACATATTCATATCAAGTAATAAAAACATACAAAAAGGAAATTATTATTAATTTTTTTATACATAGGGGAGTTGGTTACATCCACGTTATTTTTAGTAACTACAAAGTGCAGAGTTCAAACTATAGGAGCTGCCCCTAATAAGTCTATACCATCTCGTTATTTTATAACCCAATGTGAAGAGGACCATCAATCGCTTGAGATTTGTAAAGTCATAGTTGGTTTGGTGCGCACTAAGAGGATTCAGATCAAACTACTACCTTTGCAAACAAGCATGCCCCCAAGGTTTGAACCTAGGTCTCTTCTAGGTAAGCGCTTGGCGAGACAGACAATTACCAATCAACTTAGCCCTTGGGGGCACAAAAAGGAAATTATGAATCAATAGAGTTAATACAATGTTTCTCAAAAAATAAATAATTTTTCGAGAGTTATATTTTTGCATAGAGTTGTGTGATTTCGACAATTTGTGTGTTATTTTGTGCGGAATTTGAAAAGCTTTGAAATAAATGGTCATTTGAAAGAATTCAAAGAGTATTGAGGGAGAAATGACCATGTGAAGACAATTGTTCGAAGCTAGGGCAATTTTTTCTTGAAAAAAAACTCACCTTTTAAGAGCCATTTCTTTGTGAAGGGTTGTTCGATTAAGATGATTATTGGATCAATTTATGTTGAATTTGAAGAGCTTGAAGGAATTTGAGCAGTATTGAGGGAGATACAACCCTCTGAAGTCAACCATCCGAAATAAGGGTAGTGACGATTTTTCAAGACGTAAAAAATAAAATTACATATATTTGTCACTAAGGGTTTGGATGATGGGAGAAGCAATGAAGGTCTAGAGCATCAGCAATGCAAGACATGATGATGGGAGGAGCAACGAAGGGCTAGGGCATCAACAATGCAAGACATTTTGTTTGGGTTTAAATTTTTTTAACTAAGTTTATTTTTTTCCTTCGTTATCTTAGAAGTTTTACATGGAAATTATTATAGGTTTATTTTCAAATAATATAATCGTTATAAAGATATAAGGTAGATTTAAATAGATTTTGAATTATAGTTTCCTTCCCATGGACCAATTTATAGCTAAGTCCTTAGAATCATCTCTAGTGGTAGAGGTTAGTGAAGACCTCACAATGAAGTGATCTATGTTGTTCAAAGGTAGGACAATTATTGGTAAATTTAATGGGTCTTGACCAGGGGCTTTGGCCTTGAGAAAATGGATTGATAGGAGTTGGAAGTCTCTAGGAGTGAGTTTATCCTTTCTTCTCAAAGGTTTCTTCCTAGCCATTTTTTGTTCTAAGGAGGAAAGTGATAGAATTCTAGAAGGGGTCCTTGGTTTATGAGAAGAGCAAGACTCTTTCTTATCCAGTGGTATGAAGGCTTTGCACCTAAAATCGTAAATCTATCCCTAGTACTAGTTTGGATTAAGATGTATGGGTTGCCCATTGAATTATAGGAAATGGATACCTTCAAGGCAATAGGCAACACTCTAGGAGAATTTGTTGAGATTTCAAAAGCTACAAAAGGTGGATTCTTGGCTATTTATGCTCGGATATTGGTCATGATTGATATAAGTAAACCTTTACCGAAATTAATCATTCTTAAGTATGACATAAGTTGTGGACCCAAACCATAGAATATGAAAACATATTTTTAGATGTAAAAGATATCATGAGGTGACACATTGAGAGATCATGCCCTAAGAAGAATCCAATAGAAACATAGGCAAGTGGCAAAGTTCCAATCAACCAAAGGGGACAAGGTGGCCAGGTGGCATAAAATGAGTGGCTATCACCAACAAATAAATAGATACCAAGTGGTAGATTGGGATTCACTACAACTCTTCTAAGGTTTGAGGCTTTAAATTTTGTTTTTTTAGGGCTATTTGGGTAAATCTTCTGAAGGCCATAACTTTGGTATATAAGGCATTTTGAGCCCATTTTTTCAAATTGCATAATTCTTCAAACTTTATACCTTGGTGATATTAGTTTATGGACCTATTCAAATGTTAGAGGAAAAATTGTATAGAATATTCTTCAATATTCTTCAATATCGATGCAATCAAAATCTTTTGATCCATTTCTTTGTGAGATGTGGTTGGATTGTTCTATGCAATCAAAATATTTTAATTCATTTCTTTGTGAGATGCAGTTGGATTTGTGACATTTGTAGCAAATTTTGAGTCTTTTTAAGGCATACAGGAAAAGGATTTCGGATTTGCTTTAGTCAATCCTTCTTCCTCCTTTGGGTGATTGATTTAGGTTATTTATGAAGATATAATCATTCATGATCTCTTCCCTCTCCTATTTCCTATCCAAGTACTCTTAGAATTTTGTTATAGCTCTTCTTTAAGCAAGTTCATGCAAAGCCTCTTTTGGTGACAAAAATCAGGTGGCCCAAGAACAAGTGGAAGTCTTCAAATAAGGTGATATATGTTGTAAAAGGAAAATGTATGCCTTCAAGTCATACCTTATGCGACTATGGAAGATTAAAGCAACTATCTTTAAAGGTGGTGGTGATCTTGACTTCTTTTTATTTATTTGAATTCTTAGTAGAATTGTATTTTGGATGTGTGTGAGTATCTAATAGCGGCAGTGATGAATATGGTTTAGCCTAAGGATACTCTTGCACAAGAATCATTTTTATAATAGTGGATTTCAAATGATAAGGGGGATTTAAAAGAGTCTACCTCAAGTGTGGAGATCCATTAGAGCATCCATTATGAGGGAATTATTGTCACTAATGTCTTCTCTCCTTGGCCCTTCATTAAACTAGGAAGGGGTGCTGAAAGTGTAATATGATTCATGGCCAAGGATGACATTATATGATGTAATATTGGATAGGCCTAAGGGAATTCATTATACAATATATTTAATTTATTGTAATATTTTATTGACTAATCCCTATGGGCCATGATTAACCTTTTCAATGTTAACGCCATCTAATAACTTGTCATTAACCTAAGGCCCTTTTGTTATGACAACTTAGGTTAAACTTATGGATGTAATTTTGGGTTTTCATATTGGTATAAAAGCCCCCACTATACCACCATTTTATTATTGGAGTATTGTGATTCTTATCAACGGATAATATAGTGATTATTTATGGTGCATATGGGTGCCTACTATATTCTCTTTTTTTTTTATGAGGAACCATTTTTATGTACAACATATCCGCAGCATGTGAGGGGAGATATTTGAACTTGGACCTCTCGATAACTGGAGAGTTTTAACTACCCATTGCTCTCCAACTCCTCTACATGAGCGGATTATATTATTTTTTTGCTTTCTATATAATATTTGAGTGGATGGATTGCTTCTATTAATTTCTATAAAATATGATGAATTCCAACAACATACACCAACAAATGTGGAAGTTCAAAACTATGTAAAATATTATAGTTCTGATTTTTTATCCCTCTAAGATGATCATATAGATCAATGAAGAATTGAGGACCCCAAAAAGAAATATTTGCTTCTTAATCAACATTGGATTAGACAAGAAATTATGAAGTGGTTGTCTTAGATCTTGTAGTACTTTGTTTAAATAAACAAAAGTAAAATATTAACTCAAATTTATGCACTTGAGAAATTAAAGAAACAAAGATAAATATGGATAGACAAAAGGATGTAAGGGTTACCTTGAACACCTAAACAAATGATTATAATAAAATCACATCAACAAAATGGATCAAGTGGTTGAGAGGTATTTATACCAACACCAAATCCTCAACATTATAAACTACAAATTACTTAACCAGTGCCAAACCATGTCAACCACTTGAACTTAATTCAATAAAAACAATAATATATAATATTATATTAAAACAATCTTCTTGTCTGTGTTTGTAAGTTTTATGTACCAATTTGAAACAAAGAATATAGAATGAAAATGTTTACAACAAACAATAAAGTAAAAATATAAAATTTGAACTATAGTCTTTAAAATGAACATCCCCATAAAAAAAGATTCATTATAGTTATTAATTAAGTTTTTTCAAACTTTAAAATTTTTTAGTCCTTATATAATAATTGACTATAGTTTTTGTGTTGTGCACACTTTCAAAAAGGCTACAATCAATCCAACTAATAAAATTAATGATTATTTTACAATCTTCTATTAACTATTTAGTTTAGGTTATATTCATCTATTTTTCAATCATAAAATAAAATATCATTAACAAGGATAAGATGTTAGAGACTATTTCTAAGGGCATTAATTGCCATATAAAATACCATCAACAATTATAAGACGTTGGAGACTCAGATTTCAAGGTTATTCATTCATGTTTGTGAAAAAATAAAAAGTTTCTTTTATTTTAGCATTGTCTTCTATTAGGATATTGAAGTTAAATTTGGTACCTATGGTACGATGTAGCCCAATAATGTATATACACTAGCTTCACCAATCATATCCATAATATTTTTGTTTATCTCAATATGTCTTGACTTCTCTAGCTAGGAGATCTAAGGTTTGAATCCATAGGGGTAGGGGATATATGCCTTATAGGTGAATAACATAACACAAGTATCTCCCCATGTATAGTGGACATGAGAAGTATAGGGTGGTTTACAATTATTCAATGTTTGTGGACCTTAAATATTACTTAAACAAATAAATTCTTAAAACGATTTAAAAATAAAAAGAAACTTTTAAATAGAATAACTACAAAATTGTAAGTATGTATTGAAATAAACATGCTCAAAAGTTCCATAACCATTAAAAAAATACATTCCATCTTCTCCTTCTCATTATACACTTACAAAATTTTAAATACAAACACGTTAATATTTGTAAAGATTAATTGTTATATGACAATATTATAACTTTTTTTGTAATGAGCATATACAAAATTTAAATACAAAAATATTCACAACCGCAAGGACTAATCCTTACACAACACTTGTTTTTAAATACAAACATATTTACAACTGCAAAGACTAATCACTACAAGATAGTTGTTTTTAAATGTGAACGTGTTTACAACCCAAAAAACTAATCACTACATGGCACTTGTTTATTTACTAATAAAATAAATATAAATATAATTTGTGTATGTTTATTTAGTAGTTAAGTGTTAAATTATTAACTTATTAAAAATAAGAAGTTACAAAGTTTCTAAACATTGTTAGTTGACAATCATTTTCTCTAAAAAAAAATGAATTAAAATACTAAAAATATAATGTTAGTTGACAATCATTTTATTTAAGAAAAATGAATTAAAGTAATAAAAATACTGTCTGCTCATCCTTAATTTAGTTTATTAGTTCTACTCATATTTTATTTTAATTTTTTTTTCCTATCCTTTAAATCTATAGCAAGCTTTATGCTCATCTTCTATGGCACATAAATATGCATGCAATCAAAAAGTGGTTACTCATGCAAGTGTAGATGTCCTAATAAATTGGTCTAGCACATAAGTGGGTACAATGGAATGAAAACCAAAAAGTACGTGTCCACGAAAGTGTGATGCGCTATTAATTGATAGGTTGTGTTGTATTGTTGGGCAAACTCCACATGATGCATTTTAGGAAAAGAAATAGACATTTTCAATATAGATAGATATATAAATAAATATCTTTGTTTTTTAAATCAATTATTTATATTTTAAATCAAGTTTTTGTGTTAAATTTTTTTTTGGTACTTTATTTGACACTTATGTTAATGAAAAACTTGAGTTATAAAAAGTTAATTTATGTGACATAAAATACCACTTGAGAAATTTTGATATCATTGTGAACATAGAAAGCATACCACACATTCAGATTATGAATTTGGTTAAAATCTCCTCCTTATGAATCTGGTTATGATTCTATTGGTAGAGGCATCCACCTTGAATGCAACAAAATAACTTTTAGAACTAGAAATTAATAATAGTAAATCTTAGAAATGCAAAAGCAAAAAAGTATTTATCAAAATATAATTCAAATTCAATGATAGTAAATCACAATAGAAATTAAAAGATCAAAGTAGAGGCATCCACTTTGAACGCAACAAAATAACTTATAGAAATAGAAATTAATAATAGTAAATCTTAGAAATGTAAAACCAAAAAAGCATTTACCAAAATATAACTCAAATTCAATGATAGTTTTAATACCTACCAAACAAAATAAAAAATTCAATGATGGTAAATCACAATAGCAATTAAAAGATTAAAGTTTCAAGTTATAAAACAATCCAAGCCAACTCAAGAGGGAAAATTCTTATAGCCACTTAAAGAGTGTAAAGTCTCTTATGTACACTAGAGGTGATAAAATATTACAAATATGAATGATGAAACAACTACCACATGATCCAACTATTTATAGTCTAAAATAATAAATTAATCCTAACCTTAATGCTTAACGGTTCACTAAAATAACTAAGGTTGAAGACAATGATAATAAAATAAGCTTATGTGGCTATATTGGAGTTGTTACATGGCTTTCCCCTTAGAAAGCTTTGTCCTCACAACTAGAAAAGACTGGATAAATATCATTGGCTTCCATGTCACATATTAGTCTAGAATATCCTATCACTTGATGAGGAACTTTTGCATCTTGTGAAACTATAGCTTACAAAACTAATGTTGTAAGGCTACTTTCGATTAGAGATCAATCTGCCCTTCATCTAGGATTGGAAGCTTTATCTACGATCATACTTTCTGACCAATCACATACTGAAAAAACATGAAAAACATGATGGATTTTTGAAGTAGGATAAGTTCCAATTGAAATGTCCCCTCCCAAATATAGCAAAACACCTTGAAAGGACCAGAGAACCAAGGTGCAAATTTTTTGGTAGACTTGGTCTTCAAGGACAACTACTTATAAGCTTCGAGCCAAAAAAGGCTATATCACCCACTTCAAATTATTCTTTGAGTAGTACAAATCTTGTTGTTGCTTCACACATTTTTGTGCTTGGCAAATATATATATATATATATATATATATATATATATATATATATATATATATATATTTTTTTTTTTTGATTTACATGGTGGAATCAGTAGCAACCACGTCTCCGATCAAACCGTCGGTGTCCAGAAGAATCCGATCAAACCGCCAGCGTCCAGTTTCCTAGCAAACCGCTCCTATAACCACCAAGCCGCAATCATTTGAACCTTTTACGCCGCTGAAAGCACCAGGACAGGGACAGGCGTTCAGTTCGACGGAGCCCGAGGTTTGAACCTTGGACCTCCGCCCCCTAAGGGTTTGGAGAACTAATTGATCCACACCTCGGACCCCGTGCTTGGCAAATATTATCCTTGAGTTAGAAAACAATATGAAACTGTTGCAACAAATCATCTACATGGCAAACCTTAAAAGAGCCTAGGATATAGTCTACCGCAAATTATGGTTACTAGTCATACAATACTTTAAATGGAGATATCTTGATGGAAAATTATAAGAAGTATTATACCACGATTTGGTTAAAGAAAGTCATTTAATCCATTGATATTGTTGGTTGTAGGAAAAACATCTGAGGAAGTACCCATACATTTGTTAACAGTCTCCAATTGGTCATGCCACTGTGGGT
Organism: Wollemia nobilis; assembly: GCA_028583015.1. Classification (NCBI taxonomy): domain Eukaryota; kingdom Viridiplantae; phylum Streptophyta; class Pinopsida; order Araucariales; family Araucariaceae; genus Wollemia; species Wollemia nobilis. The sequence goes on from JAQPPZ010014470.1 coordinate 5,102,875, forward strand.
GACAAAAAGAGGTCATATTCAACTGAGTACCATTAAGAGTGAACAATTCCTTCTAGAAGTCACTACTGAAAAGTTGATTGTGATCATTGAAAATAGACCTAGGCATACCATGCAATTTGAAAATAGAGCCAAGGAATACCTTGGCTATATTTTTGGTAGTGAAAGGGTGTTGCAGGGCACAAAAATGAGCATGCTTTAAAAGATGATCCACCATGAAAAAAATTACTATTTTACTCTTTGATTTAGGAAGACCCTTAATGAAATTCATGGATATGTGCTCCCATTGGTGATCCTGAATAGGCATGGATTGCAACAAGCCTAGAGACTTAACTTTTCCCTTCTTTCTCTTGTACACCTCACATTTGGCCACAAATTGCTTAACATCTATTTGTAATCCTTTCCAAGAAAAATATACTTCACTTATTGATATGCTTTTAGAAATCCTAAATGCCTTTCCAAAGGTGAAGCATGTATTTCCTAAAGAATATTGTTCTTAACCTTGGAAGACCGGGGGATATAAATACAAGCCTTCTTCCTGAGGACTCTATCAACATAAGAAAATAAGGAATTAGGCAGGTTCTCAACCTCAACATTATGAATCACATGAACAATATCAAGATCCAACTATCATTTCTTGTGAAGTTGGGAAAGATAAGAGGACTAGAGATAACATTGACAACAACCATATCTTTATATTAGCAAAAAAGAGTATATGCTAACACGTCAACCACTCATTTTTTTAAACAAGAGAGATGTTAAAATGAATGGTTGAGGATACTATGATTTATTTTAATAATAAAGCAATGACCCAAAAAATAAGGCTTTTATTTCTCTATTGCATGCAATATGAATAACACCTACTTATCATAAATGGAATGACCCTGGTTCTTTTCAAAGAGTTGCTTACTTTCAAAATCCAAAGGGTGGTTGTCCTTCATTAAAATAGCCCCAATACGTTTTTAGAAAGCATCACACTCAGCTAAAATAGGACAAGTGCACATGACCTCATTTAAGCCATAAAAGGCCTTGGAAACCATTTCTGACCAAAGGCATCCTTCTTCGTGATTATCATTAGGGGAGTTGAAATCTTTGCATAATTTCTAAAAAAATTCTTGTAGCACCATATAAGATCTAAAAACCTTGAAGATGCTTCAAAGATTTAGGTAGAGATAAGTCCTGCATGGCCTTCATCATGTTGGGATCCACCTTAACTCCATGAGACATAATATGACCCAAGTACAAAGTGGAGGACTTGTTCAACATAGATTAAATGGGTTGTCCATGACTTAATATAAACTATGATATCATCAAAGAAAACTAGCATAAACTTATGAAGAATAGAACAAGTTGGATCTTTCTGGGGAAGGGAAGGTAATCTTGTTAATTATAGTTATTCTGCTATTCTTATTTTTGGTTTGGAATAACATAAATCATATTAGAATGAGGAGAGGAAGAGGAGGTTATACCCAGCTCAACAAGAATATGCAGGAGCTACAGGTACAAGTTACTTAGTTGTCTGGAATGATGTGCAGATCTAGATTCTAGATAATGAGACTATGGAAAGAGACAACAAGATAGAGGTTCACGTTGAGGAAGAACCAAAGGAGACGCGAGAGTTTGAGGATAAGCTAATTAGGGCCTTGGAAGAAAATAAAAATGGGATCAAGATTGATGTCCTTGAGTATGCAGGAGGGTTGAAACTAGAGGATTTGATAGACTGGTTGAATAGCATGGAGAATTTCTTTGAGTTGAAAAACCTTTTGAAGGAATAGAAAGTGGAGCTTGCATGCACGAAGTTGAAAGGGCATGCGCTGATATGGTGGGATCATCTACAGAAGGAGAGACAAAGAAAAGAAAAGGAAAAGATTAGGGTCTGGTATATAATGGAAAAACAAAATTGAAATAAAAATTCTTGCCCAAATATTATACCCAAACATTGTTTTGTAAACTTCAGAACCTCAGACAAATGGATCAAAACATCAAGTACTACACCAAAAAAATCTACAAGTTATCAATTTGAGTGGGGCTTGAAGAATAAGAAGAACAAAAGGCTGCAAGGTATGCAAATGGATTAAGTTATGTTGTACAGTCTAATTCAGACCCATAGTGTAGAGGATGCATATCGGTTAGCTTTAAAAAGCAGAAGAGAAACATAAGAGGAGAGGAGTGAGGAAAGGACCATCGTCACCTCCAATCAGTTGGCATTGTGGATTTAATCCCTCAAAGGAAGAATCCTCCAGTACAAAGAAATAAGAAGAGTCTGGGCATGGTCAAGATAACCATTAGAGAGGTGGAGGATTTCAAAGAGGTAGAGGCTATGGTGGAGAACGAAACTGGGATGACCTACAAAGGCAATATACCTGTTATAGATACAATGAGGAAGGACACAAAGCTTTAAAGTTTCTGCACTATCCTGCATAAGAAAGAAGACAGGTAGAATAAGCCAGATTCAATTCGGTTGAGGAAGAAGAGCAAAATGAGATACAATTTGCTATAGATATGGATGAAAATCTCATGATAAAGAGGGTGATGATTTTTCCAAGGAAGAAGAAAACACAAGATAGTGATGATGTAGTTCTTGGCTACGTACGGATATATTTCGAATTCAGTGCACATCTAGAAGAAAGGTATGTAAGATGATTATTAATAGTTGTAGTAGTAAAAATATTATTTCAAATGAAATGATTGAGAAACTTAACTTGAAGTGTTAGAAGAACCCATATCCCTACAACATATCATGGTTCAAGAAAGGGAACGAGGTAACTATAGATAAGAGGTGCCTGGTTAAGTTTTCAATTGGAAAAACCTACAAGGATGAAGTATGGTATGATGTAGTTCCAATGGATACATGTCACTTATTATTGGGGAGACCTTGGCAATATTAAAGGAAGGCTACCCATGATGGGTGAAGGAATACTTAAACATTCTGGAAGGATGGACTAAAAGTGGTCTTATTACCACATAAGGAAGAAGGATAGAGTGAAATTCTGGTGATGACTAAGGAATTTATCATAGGGATGAAAGAAGCTGGCTCTTATTATGTGATGACAACAAAAAACATGGATACTAAGGATGTTGCTACACCACCTGTAGTAGCAAAGCTGCTGAAAGAGTATGCAAATGATGAGCACATGCAAAAATTGTAGGAAGGAGTCAGAAAGATGGTGCAAGATAGTAATGCAAAGTATATAGTAGCCACATATGCAAGAAGGACAACAAAATTATTTGGAGTGTGTTTGCAAGAGCTTGATCATAGGAACTTGCAAGAGCAAAGTTCTTTTCAACCAGAGAAGACTGATGTAGGAGCCTACCTTTCAGAGGGCATAACTTTTGATCCGATCATTGGATCGACTTGCGATTTTACGAGGAGATAGTTAATGAGGACAATGTCGTGGCTAGGTCACAAAGGGGTCTAGATCACCATTTCTAGGCCTTTTAAGGATTTTATTGGCGCATAATTCCTTCATCTAGTGCCTCGAAAATGGATTTGTGTTTTTTTAAAACCCTCATGTAAAGCTTTAGAATTTAATAACTCCTTATTTAGACATGGTTAGGTGTTGAGATTTTCTAGGAGGTTTAATATGGGTGATACGATGATGTATATTAATTTAGAGGGCTATTTGAGATTTTTTTATTTTCCTAAAAAAAGGCCATTTTGGCTAAAATTGTAAATTGCCCAAAAATAATAATTTCTTATCTTTAGGGCTTTTGTTTTAGGGTTTCTTTTGGGATATATATTCTCTTGGTATCGTATTGTAAAAGCGTGAAATATAGAAATGAGAAAATAAAGCATGTTTTAGTTTATTTCCATTGCAACTCTTATGTGATTGAGGGATTTACTGCTTTATTTCTATTTGTCACAGTTGTTTTGTGATTGGAGGTTCTTGTTTTGGCCTCTTGCAGCTGGATTGACATCATTTGGTATCAGAGAAAGTTAGATCTTTTTGATGGAGGGAAGGTAATCTTGTTGATTATAGTTATTCTGCTATTCTTATTTTTATTTTTGGAATAACAAATGTCATATTAGCATGGGGAGAGGAAGAGGAGGATATGCCCAACCCAACAGGAATATGCAGGAGATATAGGTACAAGTTACTTAGTTAATTGGAATGATGGCCCGTACGAGGGAAATATATCCCACAAAATTTACAGATATGGATTTTGATAATGAGACTGCGGAAGGAGACAACAAGATAGAGGTTCACGTTGAGGAAGAACCAGAGGAGAAGTGAGAGTTTGAGGATAGGCTAATTAGGGCATTGGAAGGAAATAAAAATGGGATCAAGATTGATGTCCCTGAGTATGTAGGAGGGTTGAAACCAGAGGAGTTGATAGACTGGTTAAATAGCATAGATAAGTTCTTTGAGTGGAAAAATATTTCAAAGGAAAAATAAAGTGAAGCTTGAATGCACAAATTTGAAAGGGCATGTGTTGATTTGGTGGGATCATCTACAGAAGGAGAGAAAGAAAATGAAAGGAAAATATTAGGGTCTGGTGTAAAATGGAAATTTTATTTTGAGAAATTCTTGCCCAAGGACTATGCCCAAACATTATTTCATAGACTTCAGAACCTTAGACAAATGGATCAAAACATTGAGGACTACATCAACGAATTATACAAGTTATCAATTCCAGTGGGGCTTGAAGAATCAAAAGAACAAAAGGCTGCAAGATATGCGAATGGATTAAGTTATGCCATAAAATATGAACTAAGTATACTTTGGACCCATAGTGTAGAGGATGCATATCAGTTAGCATTAAAAGCATAAAATAAACATAAGAGGAGACTAAGGAAAGGATCATTATCACCTCGAGCTAGTGGGTGTGGTGGATTTAATCCCTCAAAGGGAGAATATTCTAGTACAAAGAAACAAGAAGAGTCTGGGTAGGTTCAATATAACCATCAAAGAGGTGGAGGATTTCAAAGAGGTAGAGGCTATGGTTGAGGATAAAATTGGGATGGCCCACAAAGGCAATATACCTATTATAGATGCAATGAGGAAGGACACAAAGCTTTTGAGTATCGATACTATCCTACACAAGAAAGAAGATAGGGAGAACAAGCTAGATTCAATCTAGTTGAGGTAGAAGAGCAAATTGAGATAGAAGTTATTGTAGACATGGAGGAAAATCTTATGATAAAGAGAACAATGTTTTTTCCAAGGAAGGAGAAAACACAAGATAGTGATGATGTGATTCTTGGTTGTGTATGAATATATTTAGAACTAGGTGCACATCTGGGGTAAATGTATGTAAGATGATTATTGATAGTGGTAATAGAGAAAATATGATTTCAAATGAAATGGTTGAGAAACTTAACTTGAAGTGTGATAAGAACCTGTATCCCTACCACATATCATGGTTCAAGAAAGGGAATGAGGTAACTGTAGATAAGAGGTGTCTGGTTAAGTTTTCAATTGGAAAATCCTACAAGGATGAAGTATGGTGTGATATAGTCCTAATGGATGCATGGCACTTATTATTGGTGAGGCCTTGGCAATATGAGAGGAAGGCTATTGATGATGGGGGAAGGAATACTTACACATTCTGGAAGGAAGGAGTAAAAGTGGTCTTATTACCACATAAGGAAGAAGGGCAAAGTGAAAGCCTGTTGATGACTAAGGAATTTGTCATAGGTATGAAAGAAGTTGGGTCTTGTTATGTGATGACAACAAAGAACATGGATACTAAGGATGTTGCTATACCACCTGTAGTAGCAAAATTGCTGAAAGGGTATGCAAATGTTGAGCACATGCAAAAATCAGAGGAAGGAGTTAGAAAGAAGTTGTAAGATAGTAATGCAAAGTATATAGTAGCCACAGATGCAAGCAATAGAACAAAAGTATTTGAGTGTGGTTATAGGAGCTTGATCAGAGGAACTTGCAGGAGCAAAGTTTTTTCAACCAAAGGAGAATGTTTGAGGAGCTTACCTTCCAAAGGACATAAATTTTGATCCGATCATTGGATTGACTTGAGATTTTACAAGGAGATAGATAATCAAGAGGACAATAACATGGCTAGGCTATAAAAAGACCTAGATCTGTATTTCTAGGTCTTTTAAAGATTTTATCGCGACCTAAATCCTTCATCTAGTGCCCTAAAAATGGATTTTAGTATTTTTTTGAAAACCCTCATGTAAAAATTTAGAATTTAATAACTCCTTATTTAGACATGGTTAGGTGTTGATATTTTCTAGGAGGCTTAATATGGGTGATACGATGATGTGTATTAATTTAGAGGGCTATCCGAGTTTTTTTTTATTTTCCTAAAAAAATGCCATTTTGGCTAAAAATGTAAATTGCCCAAAAATAGTAATTTCTTATCTTTAGGGCTTTAATATTTAGGATTTTTATTTTAGAATTTATTTTGGGATATATATTCCTTAGTATCGCATTTTAAAAAGGTGAAATCTAGAAATGAGAAAATAAAGCATGTTTCGATTTATTTCCATTGCAGCTCTTGTATGATTGAGGGATTTACTGCTTTATTTATATTTGTCACAATTGTTTTGTGATTGGAGGTTCTTTTTTTGGCCTCTTATAGCTAGATTTACACCATTTGGTATCAAAGCAAGTTAGATATTGCTAGGGGAGGGAAGGTAATATTATTGATTACAGTTATTCTATTATTCTTATTTTTCTTTTTAGAATAACACATATCATATTAGCATGAGGAGAGAAAGATGAGGTTATGTCCAGCTCAATAGGAATATGCAAGAACTATAGGTACAAATTGCTTAGTTATCTGGAATGATGGCCCGTACAAGGGAAAGATATCCCACAAAATTTGCAGATCTAGATTTTGATAATGAAACTATGGAAGGAGGCAACAAGAAAGAGGTTCATGTCAAGGAAGAACCAGAGGAGAAGTGAGAGTTTGAGGTAGGCTAATTAGGGCCTTGGAAGGAAATAAAAATGGGATCAAGATTGTTGTCCTTGAGTATGTAGGAGGGTTGAAACCATAGGAGTTTATAGATTGGTTTAATAGCATGGAGAAGTTCTTTGAGTGGAAAAATCTTTCGAAGGAAAATAAAGTGAATCTTGCATGCATGAAGTTGAAAGGACATGCGTTGATTTGGTGGGATCATCTACAAAAGGAGAGAAAAATAAAAGGAAAGGAAAATATTAGGGTCTGGTGTAAAATAAAAAAAAAATGAAGGAGAAATTATTACCCAAAGATTATGCCCAAATGTTGTTTCATAGACTTTAGAACCTTAGACAAATGGATCAAAACATCGAGGACTACACCAATGAATTCTACAAGTTATTAATTCGAGTGGGGCTTGAAGACTAAAAAAACAAAAGGTTACAAGGTATATGAATGGATTAAGTTATGCCATATAAGATGAATTAAGTATGCTTCAGACCCATAGTGTAGAGGATGCATATCATTTAGCATTAAAAGCATAAGAGAAACATAAAAGGAGAGGAGTGATGAAAGGACCATCGTCACCTTAAACCAATGGGTATGGTAAATTTAATCCCTTAAAGGGAGAATCTTCTAGTACAAAGAAACAATAAGAGTCTGTGCAGGGTCAAGATAACCTTCAGAGAGTTGGGAGGATTTCAAAGAGATAGAGGCTATGGTGGAGGACGAAATTGGAATGTCCCACAAAGGCAATATACCTATTATAGATGCAATGAGGAAGGGAACAGAGCTTTTGAGTGTCTACACTATCCTGCACAAGAAATAAGATAGGGAGAATAAGCTAGATACAATATGGTTGAGGTAGAAGAGCAAACTGAGATAGAAGTTATTGTAGACATGGAGGAAAATATCATGATAAAGAGGATGCTGTTTGTTCCAAGGAAGGAGAAAACACAAGACAACAATGATGTGATTCTTGGTTGCATATGAATATATTTTTGAATATATTTTGAACTAGGTGCACATATGAAGGAAAGGTATATAAGATTATCATTGATAGTGGTAATAGTGAAAATATGATTTCAAATGAAATGGTTGACAAACCTAACTTGAAGTGTGAGAAGAACCCGTATCCGTGCCACATATCATGGTTCAAGAAAGGGAACGAGGTAACTGTTGATAAGAGGTGTCTGGTTAAGTTTTCAATTGGAAAAACCTACAAGGATGAAGTATGGTGTGATGTAGTTCCAATGGATGCATGTCACTTATTATTGGGGAGGCCTTAGCAATATGACAAGAAGGCTATACATGATAGGGGAAGGAATACTTACACATTCTGGAAGGATGGAGTAAAAGTGGTCTTATTACCACATAAGGAAGAAGAGCAGAGTGAAATCTTATTGATGACTAAGGAATATATCATAGGGATGAAAGAATTTGGGTCTTGTTATGTGATGACAACAAATAATATGGATACTAAGGATGTTTCTATACCACTCATAGCAGCAAAATTGCTGAAAGAGTAGGCAAATGATGAGCACATGCAAAACCGTAGGAAGGAGTAAAAAATAAGTTGTAAGATAGTAATGCAAAGTATATAGTAGCTACAGTTGCAATTATGAAAACAAAAGTATTTGAGTGTGGTTACATGAGCTTGATCAGAGGAACTCGCAAGAGCAGAGTTTTTTCAACCAAAGGAGAATGTTGCAGGATCCTACCTTCCAAAGGATAACTTTTGATCCAATCGTTGGATCAACTTGAGATTTTTTGAGGAGCTAGATAATGAGGAGGAAAATGCCATGGCTAGGCTACAAAAGGGTATAGATCACTGTTTCTAGGTCTTTTCAATATTTTATTGGGGTCTAATTCCTTCATCTAGTGCCTCGAAAATGGATTTGTGTTTTTTTGAAAACCCTCATGTAAAAATTTAGAATTTAATAACTCTTTATTTAGACATGTTTAGATGTTAATATTTTCTAAGGGGCTTAATATAGGTGATATGATGATGTGTATTGATTTAGAGGGCTATCCAGTATTTTTTTTTTCCTAACAAAATATTGTTTTGGCTAAAAATGTAAACTGCCCAAAAATAGTAATTTCTTATATTTAGGGCTTTAAGATTTAGGGTTTATTTTGGGATATATATTCCATTGGTATCACATTGTAAAAGGGTGAAATCAAAAAATGAGAAAATAAAGCATGTTTCAGTTTATTTCCATTGCAACTCTTATGTGATTGAGGGATTTACTACTTTATTTCTATTTGTCATAATTATTTTGTAATTGGAGGTTATTGTTTTGGCCTCTTGCATATGGATTTACACCACAAAAGGGCATAAACAAGAACTCATAATGACCCTTATGTATACAAAAGGAAATCTTTGGAATATCGTCTTCTCTAACCCTAATTTGATGAAACCTAGAATGCAAGTCAAGTTTGGTAAAAATATTTAACACCATCTAGTTCATATGATAAATCATGAATAACTAGAATACATAACTTATCTTTGATTGTAATCTTATTCAGGGGGTATACATTAGGACACATGAACCAATAATTATGCTTGTGTTGAACCATGATCACTAGACATGAATAAGGACTTGCACTAGGACAGATAATACCCTACTCCAACATCTCTTGGTCTAGAAACTCTATTTTTTACTTGTAATGTAGGGATAGTAGCAAGGGTGAATATGGGTTGTCAAATTTCTTGGATAAGGTGAATGAAATGATCATGAGTTTACTTAAGTGGAAGATTTTTTGGGTTAGAGCATATCTATCAAGAATTAATTTGGGCTTCTATAGGGGGCTACTTAATGGCCTAGACTTCCATGCAATTAATTTGGTGAAGAAACCTCTATTACCCCTCTTTAGTAATTTTTCCTTTTGTTGGGAATTGACGACCTTGGAATGTGGAGGGCAGATATCTTAGAGAATGACCTTACCATTTTACATCCATTGTAGATAAAGAGTAGCATCCCCTAATTAAGACAACCATTAAACCACCAATATAACATCAAAACTAATTAATTTCATTGCATAAATATCGTTGGACCAAGTATAAAGACTCATTTAGATATGGAAATTTTCAATACAACCCATACATTGAACCTTGACCCATTGGAAATCAACACATGGAATTTTTGTGGATAGTGTGACTAAGGAAATGCACCATAACAATGTAAATAAACAAAATGAAATTTGACATTGTATTCATAGAATTTTTTTGTTATAAATCAACCCTTATGATTACAATGGACCTCCCAAAAGGAAGGGTTTTATTTTGCAAATGAGTTCTATGGTGCCATAAATCATCTCCTCGATCATACCAAACATTGTAGGGAGGGTTTTGAAGTCTCGTTGCTTGATCTCCCGAGCCACTATGCGGATCCCAATGTCTACACACAAGCCCACAATGAAAGAATCAGTAGCATATGTTGGGCCTTTTAGGATAAGGTCCAAGATCATGAAAAAGGATTACAAAAAGCTTACAAAATCTTACAAAACCTTTTACAAAAGTTACAAAACTATGCAAAATGGTTACAAAACCTTATAAATTGTCTTGTTTTACCTTGCTTGGCTGCATGTTGTTGATTATGGGTCTATATTTGCATTTGAGACTCAACTGTCCAGGGTGGTTAGCTCTATGTAACTGCAAGGGTGGTTGGCTCTATGTTTTGGTAGGGGCTTCAAACTCAGATTTGGACCTTTATAGAAGTGTTTCAGGGCTTCTGATGTAAATCCAATGTTGTTTGGTTATCAACTATGAGCACAGTTGCAAAACAAAGATTAAAATGCATTCCAAAGAGGACTTCATGATTGATGTTCTTGAGCTCTCTGAATGAGGTACCTGCATTCACAAATTAAAAAAACAACAAGGAGGACCAAACAAAATTTGGGAAGAGTTTCGGTAGTGTTTTGTGCGCTCTCTTTTTTACAAATGAAATGGGAGCATATTTATAATATTTTCCAAGGGTGAGGAGAATTATGAGGGGGTGATAGGATGATGGACAAGTGGCCTGGGTGAGAGAAGGGAGGAATCTTAAGTTTCCCCACTTGGCTACTTGGATGGACAAGTGTGCAATATTCTCTATTTGGGCTATGACACACTATGATGTGCTATGACATGCCTCATTAATGCTCTTGGGTGGAGATATTCCTCACCCACCAAAATGACATGCTTCATTAATGTGTTTGGGTGGAGAGATTCCTCACCCACCAAAATGACATGCTTCATCAATGTGCTTGGATGGAGGGAATACTCACCCATGTGCATTAATGAGCTTGGAATGTGGAGGAGAGAAGGGAGTAAATACCAACTAGAGTGAGGTGGACTTGGGTTAAAATAGAGGGATGGTATCATGATGACCATGGGTTAGGCGTAGGAAGGTGCTTAGGATGGTCAAAGGGGCTAGGATAGTCAACATTAATATTTATAAGGTTACAATGTATTAATTAAAATAATTGCACAATTTATTAAATATTAACATTTAACTAATGCCAATGTGATACTTTTTAGGTGTTTATAAATAGAATTATGCAATCCTAGGGATTTGGTTGTATTGCTATCAATGAAATTATGAGTATTGCTCAGATCAATCAACATATTGACTTGATGATATTTGATAAATTATTGTACCTATATGGTGTGATGATTATAGCCCCATAAGGGAAAATTCTAAAAAGGCCATAGTATATGTATCTCACTCTTGATCTTCTATTTTGGATAGAAACTCCTATTGAGGTAAGATAGACTCTTCTTCCTATGATAATACTTCATCCTTAACTTTAAATTGGACGTTATATTGCTCCTCATAAGCTTGATCCTGAGGATAGAAAGATCAAAATCTAAATTAGAAGAAACCCAATGGACACTCTTTATCACAAGTATTGAATTATGACCAATGGGGGTTAACATCATGTCATGTATGGGGTCGAGACAATTGGAATTTTATTTCTACTACACAAGCCAAACACTCAACATCATGGAGGATATAACAATCATGCATATCGACCTCCCATATGACATCATCCTTAAGTTTGTGATACCACCATAGGTAGATCTAAATGATAGGTATATATGAGGAGGACCATGAAATCAGTATAATATTCCTCTATCATGCCTATTTGTTTGGTTTAAATCAAGCAAACCATATAAGAATTACAAGGACCCTTATAAAACTTGAGAAGGAACATATTTTTGAACCATAAAATATGATGACTGTGATGCTTTAGTTTCCAAATGAGCCATTTATGAGCATGGGTACCTATCTTAGAAGCAACCAAGGTAAATCGATCATTCTCAAAGAAACAATGCAAGCACATGAGACAATCCATCTTAGATATCCAACCACAAGGATCGATACCTTCAAAGGCCAAGATATCATTTCAAGGAACCAAAACATCATTAGGTCATTCAAGTAGAAATGTAGAACCTTGTATGGAAGAATCAAGATAAATAAAAGATGATAAATTAAGATCAACCATACCTAGAAGAGTGTTGATGATATAGTAGGTATGCATGTGGACCAAGCAAGAGCAACTCAATTTTTTCCCAAAAGGTGACTACTAGAAGAATTGTAGTTTTGACCCTAAGGTTGCACATGAGTATTATCATGGATATTGTTGTAGAATATCCTTGATTCCTTTCCATAAAGCATTTGTTGGAAGTTTCATGGATCTTGATACTAAAAAATCCCAATAGGTAGATGGTCATATGATTGAAGCTTAGGCCTCTTTTACTTATCTTGTTGTTAGACCTTGAAAACTTGTTGGAAGTTATTTTCCATTGAGTGCTCAATGCGAGGAAGGTCATTACAATGTTGCTCGAGTAGCTCTTCCAATTGGATTTGGATATTAGTGAGTTGCAATATGCATCATTATTGGGAATGTCTAATGTCATTGTCCATGTTTTTCACATGTTCATGCTCATTTGATAAATACTCATTAAGATATAAGAAAATACCTATTGGAAGGGGTTGGAGCTCATGGGAGGTGTGGGAGGGGTACTCATGGTTCCTAAAGCAGAGAGATCATGATATTTAAAGCTATCGATGTAGTGTTGTATATTATGATACTTGTCGAGGTGTCTTGTCTAACACTTATTTTAGCTCATGCAATCATCATTACAAAGATTTATGCACTATAAACACCCTTTGACTCATGTCCAACTAGAGGAAGCCAATGGATTGCACATACACTATGAACTGATGACAAAACCCTAAATATTTTGTTGACCATATCTTATTTTGATTAGCTTGATGAGACGATAAAAAAAGGTCACCCATAAGGATCCAGAAACTACCATTTTTTGAGTTTGAGAAACATAAATGGGTTTGTCTAAATCATAATTTTATAGAAGAAAATTGTATTGAAAGTTGAAATGAAAAAAACTAGATAGAAATTACCTAATTGGAAAGCGTTAATTTGCTCAAAAGAGGTTTTAAGAATAGCTCGTACATCCCTTTGTTATTTTTTGCACTGAAACATGGACCCAAGATCGTTTCTTGGATACCACTTGTAATGAAACAACTTCCAAAAATAGTAATCAACAATAGTAAAATCTTAACAATGTAAAAGTATAAAAAAATTCACCTAAATATAATTTATTCCATGACTATAAATAAAAAAAGCAAGTAACAGATCCAAATTCCAAGTTGTAGAACAATCCCAACCACTTTGGGTTGACAAAGTCTACTAACCATTTAGGGAGGATGTAGGCTCTTACAAACAATGAAGGTGAAAGAACATTACAAGTATGAATGATGAAACAACCCCCACATGACTCATCTACTTATAGTCTAAAAAAATAAATAAACCCTAATCATAATCCTCAAGGGTCAACTAACTTATACTAAGTCCTAAACTACTACTAATAGTAAAGATAGTCATTGTGGCTATGTTGGAGTTGTCACATTAAATCCCATATGTTTCACAATTGACAACCTCATCCTCAACACTACCCCAAAGATCACTCAAAATCTCATTTGTGACTATGATAAAAATTGGGAATATCATGTCATTCTTACAGATTTTTGTAATTGGATCAATAATGAGGTCACTCATGAACTCCACAACAAATGCGCCCTACTCGATCAAGTCTAGGGTTTGAATCCCAATATCTCCTTAACATCTAAAGACCTCTAGCTTATGTTTTAGCCCATGTTATGCAATCCTATTGTGGCACTCATAACTTAGACACTTGCAAAAGGGTCTTCTTCATACACAACGAGATTCTCCTTTGCAAATACACCATTACGAATGTACAAAAGTCACCTTTGTTCCTCCTTGCACATAAACAGTCCTTTGCTTTTATATAGGCCCAATGCAAAGGTAACCCTAGGGTAACCCAAGATTCTCCATCCTTCCACATATTTCATAGCCAAGATATAGGTGAACTTATTTATGTCTTGGATGTTGTTAATAAAGTTGATAATGAGAATGTGGAAACTATCCCACTCTTCACTGATGTCTCAAAAGGATTATCGACAAGGACCCTTACACCAAATTCTCCTTGCACATTTAACAATTGCACTTACCAAACAAAAATCAAGTATGAAACTTGAGGAAATTCGATAATAATGGTTTTGAATACTACTACCTTTAATAAGAAAAGAACAATTACATCTTTATAAAAACCATGAAGGGCACAAATCAAATTTTTAGATGCGTTAAGGTTGTCGAATGTGGTAATAACAAACTACATATTTTGCCACCACCATAGCCATTCAAACATGTTCTGCCACCACCAAATCATTCTAGTATATTCTATTACCACTGTATAGATCTTTTGTCAATGTTTATATCCAAAAGTTATTTTTGTATATGTGTCAATCAATTCACTTATTTTATATCCATATATTTTATAATCAATAAAAAATATACACTAAAAAAATTATGAAATATAACAACCAACCACATTACCATTCTCTATATAAAACAATAAATATTTAATGTATTTAATGAAAATTTTACTTTTTAAAAGTTTAATAGAATTAAAAAGTACAAATATTTCAAACTATAGTTTGCTTTAAGCTTTGAAATGTAAAATCAAAAACCAAAAGAAATAATTATCTCTAAACCATAAAACTTTATTGAATGAATTGACTAATTATCATAATTAAAGTTTTTTATATAACAACAAAAAATAATCATAAAGTTTTGGTAAAATGATTAGTTGAAGGTCTTCATTACAAAGAAGTCAAGGATTCAAGTTTTATTAAATATAAGACTGAAGGTTTTGTAAAGTGGGGGAGTTGAATGTACTTTACTAAAAACAATTAAGTTAAAAAAAAAAAATAGTCGTATTTTTATTAGAACACCCAAATTAATATATCTTTATAAGAAAGATAATGTCTGTTGTATCTCCAATTATACTTTACATAATACTTAAAAAAGTCGTATAAAAACTAAAAAACTACTAAATATTAAAAAGTAAAAAATTCTTCAATTTAAAAAAACAAACATTTGTTTAAGAAAGGTGAACTTTGTTGTGTGTCCAATCATCTTTACATCCTAAAAATAGATCTTATAATAAAAACATGAACCAGATTCCTCAATTTAAAAAACAAACATATGTATAAATCTTATAATAAAAAGATGAACAAGATTCCTCAATTTAAAAAACAAACATATGTATAGGAAAGGTGAGCTCTCTTATGTGTCCAATTATAATTTACATTTTAAAAAGAGGTTTTATAATAAAGAAGATGAAAAAAAAACTTACTATTAAGGAATTAAAGATTCTTCAATTTTAAAAACATTTTTTTGGTTTTTTTTAATCGGGTAATTGGTTAGACTTATAAAAAAAATATCAGATTTTAATCATTTAGGGGCTACTTTTTAGTTTATTTTTATTTTTATTTTTTGTTTGGGATATATCAAAGTTTGAATATAAAATTAAAAAAAAAAATCTAAAACTTTTACTAAAAAAACTTAACATTATTATTATATTATCTTTGCAAACTCAAACATTAAAATAAAATATAAAATTTTATAAAAAATCTCGAAACTAATTTCAAATTAAGTCTCCTAAATGTAAACCCACATTGTTTCTGGACCTACGTCTATGTCTCGAGTCGTTGTTAATTGAACAGGAACTGGAACTGCCATATGTGTCAACTATGTCGACATGGGTGTCGATTTTCATTCGTTAAAGCGGCGTGAGATCAAATAGAAGAACCACCAGATTATCTACACTGGTCGTTGTGGCAGGCAATGGAGTCATCATGTCCTCATTCCCTTCGATGCTCCCGATGTCCTTTTCCCTCTCCCACCGCCACTTCTGGATAAAAGGATTTGTGTTCGATTCTCTTCGGAATTCATCTTTGTAGTTTTACTTTTTCTTAGCAATGGATTTCATGAGGCGATCGGTTCGATTCTGGTTAATGTTTCTGCTGAGAACACCGCTGTCAAAGTTCAAGGAGCTCATAGATTTGAGCGAAACGATGTTTTGTATGGCTAGATCTGCCATGCGCATGGTGCCTCTCTTCTTTTATAGCGTTAGTGTTTCGGATAATCTGAGAAGACGAAGATCGGCGAACATGTCAAGGGCATCTACATCTACCGCCATAGCAGTTGGAAGATAGATAGAGAGAGGCAGGCTTTGCCGGTTTATTCTGTAATTATTTTCCAAGCTTTCTTCTGTATATATTTTATGGATTTTTTTTTTTTAATTCTTTCTGGACTTGAGTGTGTACAGAAACAAGATTGTTATCTATGTTGAAGGGAATGTTTTTCTGTGTTATTTATAATGTTTTGGGTACATTCGTAGAAGTTTTGTGTTTGTTGATAGGTTGCGGGATTATTTTATTTTGTTTTTATTTAATGGATTAGAATTTATAAAGGTTTCATTGAAACAAACAAAAATATTAAATTGGCAGACAGTCAGTTGCCCTAGTGACTAAGATGGTGGTTGTTTCTTAAGTGATCTTGTGTTTAAAACCCGTGGTTGTTGATGTAATTTGTAAATATTCTTCTAAAAAACAAATATTACACTTTAAAAAAAATTCGGTAAAAAAACATTTAAGAATTGTTCTGTTTGAATTTAAAGCTTTTAGAAAATTTTTCTAATAATAAGTTCGAATTTAAGGTGGAAAACATTTAAGAATTGTTCTTGTTTGAATTTTAGGTGAAAAATATTTAAGAAATTTTTTATTTGAATTTAAGGTGAAAAACATTTAAGAATTGTTTTTGTAGGGATAGTATAAGTTAAGATTTTGGGTATTTTTTTTTAAGAATTAGATTTAAACCATTCTATATTTAAAATATTTAAAAGGGTTAAGTTAAGACAATATAGTGATTAAAGTTTTAAGTTTTGAATTTTCTTTAGAAAACCAAACCCCGATAAAGTATACACTGTTAACAATTTATGAGTTAGCTGTCTAATTAACTTAATCCCACTTAGGCTTCTGTTGCCTAGGATGTTTGAATAGGATCTCGAGTGCTGCACAGTACCAGACAGTGTTTTGGGCGAAGATATTTGGGCGAATTGAGCCTTCATTTTCGTTGGAAGGGGAAAGCCCAATAAATGGAAAATGTACAAGTTGTGAGGGTCAGTGGTCTGTCCTCTTTACAAAACTGCATAATCTGCATTCTGCTTACGTCACTCTTGACTTGTTTTCTGATTTTTATTTTTTCAATGAAGATTTTGAAAAAGTACAAATCCAAAGGTCTGATTTTTATTTTTTCAATGGAGATTTTGAAACCTCGATACAAGGTACAAAATCCAAAGGTAGAGAGATTTTGAAACCTTGAAGAAAGGTTTAATTTATAAATTAAAATTGATAAATTTAATTTTGTTTATGATGGGGACGGGAAAGTCGAACACACGCAAATTCCAAAGTTTTTTCGATTAATCTGATATTCTTTACATAAACAGATAAACATCCCGTAGGCTTATAATAACCAGAGCTCCCCTGGCATTTCTCACGCACACTCTATATCTCCGACCTTTCAATCCACCACCTCGACTATTACATTAAGCTGGGTTTTTTTATAGAGGCCCCAACCCTCTGAAACAACTTCACAAAAATCGGGACACCAACCCGATTTAAGACCCTACTCCGCACGGTCCCTGTCACCGTCGCTTTCGTCAGAAAACTCTGCGTGCCCATCCTTCTCGTTTCCCGCGCTTCTTGGCAGTCGCCCGCTTTAACTGCACCTTGGTGCCACGTGTCATTCTGGAACAGTCCCCGAAAATACCGCCTGCCGCGGTTTCCCGCCATCTCTTTCTTCTTCTTCGTCGTCTTCTCTCTCCGTCGCGATATCGCGACGACTTCTGCCTTTGTCTCGATTTTCTCCTTTGATGTCGCGATATCGCGACGACTCCTGCCCTCGCCTTGGTTTTCCCCTCTGATGCCGTAATATCGCGACATGTCGCGATATCGCGACGACTTCTGTCTTCGCCTTGGCTTCTTCCTTGCCATCGCGACATCGCGATGTCGCGATGTCGCGACCCTTCCGACCATCGCCCGCTGAGTCTTCGCTCCAACGTCGCGATTTCGCCACCAGCCTCCGCCTTCACTTTCGCCTCGCTTGTTCGCTACTCTTGACTTCTTCTGCCCTGGCCTCCATTTGACGTCACGATTTCGCTACAACTTTCAACTTTTGCCTTAGAAAAATTTTCTTTGCCTTCTTCTTCTTCCTGACTCGACTCTTCAGAAGTGGCCCTCCTACCACTGGATGCTTCTACATCAGGTGTTGTTGGATGCTCCTGCATCAGACACTCGGGGTAAGAGGAGAAGTGATCTTCACTTCTGCACTGTCTGGTTACTGCCTCCTGCAGCACTTCCAGACCTTTCTCTGCCTCAACAGCCTGCTCCAACCCTTTCTCCTGGCCCACATAACTTCTGTCTTCCTCCAGACAGATTCTCCCACTGTTGTATACTTCTTATGCAGCCTGCTTGCACTCCTCTTCTTGGGCAGTTAGATTTCTGTCTTCTTCCAGGCAGTTCCTGGCACTACTACACTCTTCTTTGCATGCAGCCTTCTTCAACTTCAGCTTCTGATGCACTCCAGCATCTCTCTTTTTTTGTCTTTCTTCTCGCCTTCTGTGCCGCTCCTCTTGCTCCCGCAATTTTATGCTGAGCCACTCTTATTGCAAGGCTTTGAACTGCCTCTGCAAAGCTTCAAACTCTTCCACTGTCATCATATCGCTCTTGTTGTCCCGGCTTCTTTAGGGATGCATTTTTCTACCGGGTCCTGGCGTAAACTGCCTCACGCTCGACGAATCTGCTTACGCACTTAAAGACCCTAACTCACTCTCTCTCTCTCATAACCCTACCACAGATCCTAGTGTAACTGCCTCACGTCCGCGATCTGTTACACACTCAAGAACATTAGCTCTGATACCACTGATGGGGGACGGGAAAGTCGAACACACGTAAATTCCAAAGTTTCTTCGATTAATCTGATATCCTTTACATAAACAGATAAACAGCCCGCAGGCTTACAATAACCAGAGCTCCCCTGGTATTTCCCACGCACACTCTATATCTCCGACCTTCCAATCCACCACCCCGACTATTACATTAAACTGGGTTTTTTTATAGAGGCCTCGACCCTCTGAAAAAACTTCACAAAAATCGAGACACCAACCCGATTTAAGACCCCACTCCGCACGGTCCTTGTCACCGTCGCTTCCGTCAGAAAACTCTACGCGCCCATCCTTTTCGTTTCCCGCGCTTCTTGGCAGTCGCCCGCTTTAACTGCACCTTGGTGCCACGTGTCATTTTGGAACAGTCCCCGAAAATACCGCCTGTCGCGGTTTCCCGCAATCTCTTTCTTCTTCGTTTTCTTCTCTCTCCGTCGCGATATCGCGACGACTTCTGCCTTCGTCTCGATTTTCTCCTTTGATGTCGCGATATCGCGACGACTCCTGCCCTCGCCTTGGTTTTCCCCTCTGATGCCGCGATATCGCGACGACTTCTGTCTTCGCCTTGGCTTCTTCCTTGCCGTCGCGATATCGCGACGTCGCGATGTCTCGACCCTTCCGACCATCGCCCGCTGAGTCTTTGCTCCGACATCGCGATTTCGCCACCAGCCTCCGCCTTCACTTCCGCCTCGCTTTGACGTCGTGATTTCGCTACTCCTGACTTCTTCTGCCCTGGCCTCCCTTCGACGTCGCGATTTCGTGACGTCGCGGAATCGCGACGTCACGATTTCGCTACAAATTTCAACTTTTGCCTTCTTCTTCTTCTTGAGCCGACTCTTCAAAAGTGGCCCTCCTGCCACTGGATGTTTCTACATCAGGTGCTGCTGGATGCTCCTGCATCAGTTTAAGGTATAAATTTAAAGGTAGAAATTTTTGGAAGTAAAAAAAGTTGCAATTTGAAATAAGAAATAAAAAATTTAAATAAAAAATAAAATAGAATTGTGCAAGGGCATTATATATATTTTATAGTTGTTTTTGGCCCATACGATAATTGATACACATTCTTATAGTTGTTTCGGCCCATATGTTATATGATTTAACAAATGTTAAATATTGTTTTTATATTTTATATAATTTTTATCTTTTAATAAAATATTATTTTTAATATATTTTGAAATTTTGTTTTTAATTTTATTTATATAATTTTTTTTTTTTTTGCCAAAGTTTAAGGAGTTGATAGATCCTTAGTAAAGTTTAAGAAGTTGATAGATTTATGATAGGCAATGGAATGACTCTTTTGTTATTCAATGGTGTTAGTATATAGAAGATAAAGATGAAGTATCATGGTAAGAACCTTTATTGTTTACATGGCACTCTTTCTTAGAAAAAATAAATACAACCAACAATATGACGAGAAATACATTTGTTAATCTTAGGGATAAGAAACTGATTTTTGTATATTAATATTAATATTTATAAGAGTAGTGAGAAACATACAAAGGAGGAGAATCAACAAAGTTAAGACATTTTTTTTATGAAAAAACAAATAATCTTTCATAGTCATATCTTTGCATAAAGTTATTTGATTGAGATGATTTTTGTGACATTTTATGCATAATTTGAAAAGTTTTGAAATGAGCGGACTTAAACCATAGATTATGAGATGGTGTATATTGAGAGAGCATGCCCTAAGAAGAGTCCAATATAAACATATGGCAAGTGGTAGAGTTCTAGTCAACCAAAGGCAAAGGGCAGAGTTCCAATCAACCACAGGCAACCAGGTGGCATAAAATGAGTGGCTATCGCCAACAAATAAATAGATACGAAGTGGTAGATTGGGATTCACTATTGCTCTTCTAAGGTTCGAGGACTACTTGGGTAAATCTTTTGAAGGATAACTTTTGTATATGAAAGAATTTTGAGCTCATTCTTTTATATTGCACAATTCTTCAAGTTGTATGCCTTGGTGATATTAGTTTATTTACCTATTCCAATGTCGGGGTAAGAATTGTATAGAATATTCTTCAATACCTATTGTCCTATTTTGAAAGGACATATTTACATATTCTATGCAATCAAAATATTTTAATCCATGCATACAAATTTGTGATAGTTGTAGCAAATTTTGAGTCTTTTAAAGGCATACAAGAAAAGGATTTAGGATGTGCTTTAGCCAATCCTTCTTCCTCCTTTGGGTGATTGATTCAAGTTATTTATAAAGATCTAATCATTCATGATCTCTTCATTCTATTTCCTATGTAGGCACTCTTAGAATTTTGTTATAGCTCTTCTTTTAAGTGGGTTTATGCAAAGCCTCATTTGAAGACAAAAAATAGGTGGCCAAGGGCAAGTGGAAGTCTTTAAACAAGATTATATATGTTGTAAAAGGAAAAGTTATGCCTTCCAGTCATACCTTATGCGACTATGAAAGATTAAAACAACTTATATTTAAAGGTGGTGGTGATCTTGACTTCTTTTTTTTATTTGAAATCTTAATAGAATTGTACTTTGGATGTGTGTGTGAGTATCTAATAGTGGCAATGATGAATATGATTTAGCTTAAGGAGACTATTGCATAAGAATCATTTTTATAGTAGTGGATTTTAAATGATGAGGGAGATTCAAATGAGACTATCTCAACTTATGCGACTATGAAAGATTAAAACAACTTATATTTAAAGGTGGTGGTGATCTTGACTTCTTTTTTTAATTTGAAATCTTAATAGAATTGTACTTTAGATGTGTGTGAGTATCTAATACTGGCAATGATGAATATGGTTTAGCTTAAAGAGACTATTGCATAAGAATCATTTTTATAGTAGTGGATTTTAAATGATGAGGGGGATTCAAATGAGACTATCTCAGCGGAGGCCCACGTAAGCATCCACTATGAGGGGAGTTGTTATTGTCACTAATGTCTTCTCTCATTGGCCCCTTGGTTCATATTATGAAGGGGTGTTGAAAGTGTAGTATGATTCATGGACAAGGATGACATTATATGATGTAATATTGGATAGGCCTAATGACATTCATTATACAATGTATTTAATTTATTCTAATATTTTATTAACTAATCCCTATAGGTCACAATAAAATTTTCAATGTTAAACCCATCTTTACTTGTGATTAACCTAAAGGCCCTTTTGTTATGGCAACTTAGGTTAAACTTATTGATGTAATTTGGGATTTTCATTTTAGATTAAATCTATCTAAAAACCTCTAACTTACATTTTAGCCCATAACTTAGACACTTGCAAAAGGGCCTCATTCATACATAGTGGGATTCTCTTTCACAAATGCACCATTACTAATGTACAAAAATTACCTTTATTCCTCCTTGCACATAAACACTCCTTTGCTTTTATACATACCCAATGCAAAGGCAACCCTAGGGTAACCCAAGATTCTTCATTCTTCCATCTATTTCATAGCCAAGATGTAGTTAAACTCAAATGCAAAGGCAACTCTAGGGTAACCCAAGATTCTTCATTCTTCCATCTATTTCATAGCCAAGATGTAGTTGAACTCATTTATGACTTGGGTGTTGTTGATAAATTTGATTATGAGAATGTTGAAGTTGTTCCACTCTTGACTAATATCTCGATAGAATAATTGACAAGGACCCTCACACCAAATTCTCCTTGCACATTTAAATGTACTTACCAAACAAAAATCAAGTATGACACTTCACACCAAATTCTCCTTACACATTTAACAATTGCACTTACCAAACAAAAATCAAGTATAACACTTGAACACTGGTACCTTTAATAAGAATAAGAAAAGAACAATTACATCTCTATAAAAACCATGAAGGGCACAAATAGAATTTCTAGCTGAGCCAAAGTTGTCAAATATTTAATTTGTTTTTCAACCACACCAAATTCTCCTTACACATTTAACAATTGCACTTACCAAACAAAAATCAAGTATAACACTTGAACACTGGCATCTTTAATAAGAATAAGAAAAGAACAATTACATCTCTATAAAAACCATGAAGGACACAAATAAAATTTCTAGCCGAGCCAAAGTTGTCAAATGTTTAATTTGTTTTTCAACCATCCTAGCCATTCAAGCATGTTCTACCACCACCAAATCATTCTAGAATATTGTATTACCATTCCATAAGCCTTTGTCAATGTTTATCTCCATTGTCCATGTATCAATTAATTTTGTTTATTTGTTATTCATATATCTTGCAATCGATATAAAATTTATAAACAATAACAACCAACCACATCATCGTTCACTATATAAAATAATAAATATTAAATAAATTTAATAATAATATATATTTTTAAATTTAATATAATTATAAAATACAAATATTGCTTAAGCTTTGAAATGTCAAATCCAAAACCAAAATAAATAATTAACTGTAAACCATAAAAAGTTTATTGAATTTAATAAATACCATAGTTTAGGTTTTTTTTTTGTATAGTGACCCAACAAAAAAATACAAATATAAGATCATAAGGTTTTGGTAAAGACAAGGTAAAGAGGTTATATAAGGTAAAGTGGGGAATTAAAAGTGCTTTATTATAAAGAAGTAAAGAATTAGTAATCAAGTAATCTTATTTTTATTGGAAATCAAAGAAATCTAACTTTAAATTATGGGAAAGGTGGCTTCTGCTTGTCTCCAATTGTACTTCACATCCTACTTCAAAAAGTCTTTTCAAATGGATTTTGCTTATCTCTAATTGTACTTCACATTCTACTTAAAAAAAAAAGTCTTTTCAGGTGGCTTTTGCTTGTATCCAAATGTACTTCACATCCTACTTTAAAAAAAGTATTTTAGGGTGGCTTTTGCTTGTCTCCAATTGTACTTCACATCCTACTTAAAAAAAATCTTTTCAGGTGGCTTTTGCTTGTTTTCAATTGCACTTCACATCCTAATTAAAAAAAGTCTTTTTGGATGGCTTTTGCTTGTCTCCAATTGTACTTCACATCCTACTTAAAAAAAATTTCGAATAACTTTGCTTGTCTTCAATTGTAATTTACATCCTACTTTAAAAAAGTCTTATAATAAAAATACCATAAGGTTTTGGTAAAATGATGAATTGACCCTTTACAAAATCAAATCAAAACAACGTTAAAAAAGAAGAAGCAATCTTTACTATCAACGAACTTATCTCACATCAAAGATTCCTCTATTTAAAAAACAAACATTTGTACCCCTGACGTCGATATTGATATTAATTGAATAGGAACTGCCAAATGTGTCAACTATGTCGACATGCGTGTCGATTTTAACTCGTTGGAGAGCCGTGGGATCCAAATAGAAGAACCACCGTATTATCTACACTGGTCGTTCGGGCAGGCAATGGAGTCATCATGTCCTCATTCCCTTCGATGCTCCCGATGCCATTTGCCGTCTTCTACCGCCACTCTTGTATAAAAAAAAATTGTGTTCGCTTGAAATTCGGAATTCATCTCTGTAGTTTTACTTTTTCACAGCAATGGATCTCATGAGGCGCTCGGTTCGATTCTCGTTAAATTATTTATTTAATAAATAATTTTTAATACGTGGTTAAAAACAATTGAAAAATGACACATCAGGCCAAATTTTGGTTTGTTTAAATAATTTTTATAAACATAAAACAAAGTTAAAAGAATTTGGGAAGCCTATTAACAAATATTTGGATTATAAATATTAGTTAAAGATAAAATAAAAAAAATTTAAATTAATTTATTGACAAAATAATGTGTAAAAATAAAGTAAAAAAAGGACTATGTGTATATCCTTTGAATATATGTCATTATTACAGATAACCTAAATGAAGTCCGTGTATAATAATATAGCATGAAATAAATAACATCCATAAGGTAATTTGGACAAGTTGATATTAATTTGCAACAAAATAACAAAAATTGATATATATTATTATATCCTATAAGTGAAACAATAAATATGGTTAATGCTCGCTTTGATGGCATTGAAGAAGAAATACAAAACTTTTGAGAATTCATCGAGTGTGTTGATCATGGTATTATGTGGAACAACCACAAATGGGATGTCATTGGGATATAATTGATTGGGCGCATAGTTTGAGTTTAAATATATATAGATGCAATTTAAGTTTAAATTCGTTGTAATGTGTATTAAGTTCAAATTTTTATAGATATAATTTGAGTTGAAATTTTCATGAGCTCAATTCAAGTTCATATTCTTATAAATACTTTCATATCTAAGTCTAAAATCAATTGGATTTATTTCAATTTCAAATAGATAATTAATCATAATATAATTTATTATAATAGGATAATATAAATGTGACAATACAATGTTAAGTACCCAAGATAAAAATTTAATATTATAATAAATGTAATATCTTTGAGGACTAGATGGATTGGTAAGTGTTTGTTTGGCTAGGCACTTACCAAGAAGACACCTAAGTTCAAACTTCGGGAGTAGCCTATTTGCAAAGGTAGTAGTTTGATCTGAATCCTTTGAGTATATGCCAGAGCGAGCGATTGATTGTCCCCTTCATGCCAAGCCAACAATAACAAGGCGGAATAGGTTTGGTGGGAGTAGCCTCTATGGTTTGAACCTTGCACTTGCCAGTTACTAAAAACAGTATGGTTGTGACCAACTCTCCTATGCAACCAAAAATAATAATAAATCTAATTATCCCATATGTATAGATAAGTGGTAATGGTAGGTAGCTGAGCATTATATAATGTAGGCAAGAGACTCATATGGGAGGTAGAATATTGTATTATTGAAAACTCATATTGAGATATGTTAAGGAGTGACTTCCTTCCAATAAGGAGCATTGTATGGTGTTGCCTTATCTTAAGGGTTTGAATTATATTTTGAATAAATTTGTATTTGTTTATGTAGGTTTTTATTTTAAGTGTGGAAGAATCTTTTTGCAAATTGTAATAATATTTATGGATGAGAAAGGAGGCTTATAACAAGTGATATCAAAGCACTTATTAAGGTTGTATTTTGTTGTAAGAAGCTTGCAAAAGTTTCAACCATCTATTCATTGTTTGGATTCACATTTCATTGCTTAATAAATGAACACACTAGGCTAATAACCTCTTACAAAATCAGATTGGATATAAGTCTCAACCGCTTAATTAGGGGAAGTACTTGGGCTGATATTTCTGCTAAAACTCATTTTGAGAAGTACCCCAAGAACCTAGAGTAATTGGTTTGAGTGTCATCAATGAAAAGGTTCAATGACCCCACACCTTGTTAGTAGTATTTTTACCCTCAGAGAGTATACAAATAGTTCTTATTTAAAGGTATAACCATGGGTGGTTTCTTAGCAATTATTCCCTAGAGGACATATTGTTGGTAATTAGAAAGCGATATTCACTTAGGCAACCTTTGTGGTTGGGGAGGTTTGTCTTAAGCCACTAGGAAGCCAAAGTATTAGGGCCAGTTCATTGACAAAATTTCCATAACAACTTTAGTAAGTCTCTACATAGTTTTCATAGTTTACAAGAGTTTCATAGCTTCCACAAACCAAACACTTTCAAGTGAGTACAAAAAATAACCAATCTACAATTGGTAGTAGTTTGCCAGACCATAAAAAAACTAGTTCACAATTGGTAGCAGTTTGTCTGCAGAGCAAGCCATTATTAGTTTGCAGAGAAAACCACAAAAAAATAATAGTTTGAAGAGCAAACCATTAGTAGTGCTAGTTTGAGTGTAAAAATACATAGTCCATAGAGCAAGTCTTTATTAATATAAAAAAAGTCTATAGAGGAGTTCGTTATTAGTTGCCAAAAGTATATAGTTTGCAAGTCGTAAATAGTTAATAAGCTAAGTGCTAAAAAATAAAAACAAAAAAAGTCCATAGAACAAGCCATTATCAATTGTTAGAATTTTAGAGTCTACAGGTTGTTAAAAGTTGTTGAGTGCACAAAAAAAAGTCCACAAACAAGGCCATTATCAATTGTAGAAAGTATAGTTCGTAGGTCATTAACAATTACTAGTTTGGTGTAGATTTAATTTTTTATTGAAATGAATAAGATGATACTTTGGGGTTTGAGGCCATGGAGTTGTTAATATTCTTCTATATTCACTAGAAGAGATGATATTGATGCTAAAAAATGGTGGAGGTAATTTAAATGCATGTATTTGTTGGCACAAAAACTCACTCATTGCTTTTAGATTGCTAGTGTATATAAAGTACAAAGGATGATGACACATGTCATCATAGGAAAAATAAATGACAAGTATCAAGGACACATGTCAAGGAGAAGTACACATTAACTTTAACATTCCCCCTTAATGTGTACTTTCCAAAAAAGGTAAGTCAACATTAGAGACATTCCCCCTTAATGTTGACTTTCATTACATGATTTGGAATAGTGTCTAGGCTTTTGCTTTTGGCTCTTGGCTCTTCTACTTTGAAAAATAGTTCTAGATCCGTGGTGTTTGCCTCTAGGTCTGTTGCCTCAAGGTCAGCCACTTCCTCGGGTATGTTACCTTTGGGTCAGCCTTTTTCTTAGTGCCTTAAAATTAGCCTCTTCCTTGGATTTGTTGCCTCTGTAGGTCACTTACTAGGTTCACCATGGGTATGATCCCTTCATCATGGTAAAATATTTATGTAGAAGGTATCAGTCTCTACCAAAAATGCACCTTTATACAAAAAAATGTGATCCATATGAGAGTGTCCGATACTACCAAAAGTGCACTCCAAATTATAAAAAATACGAGCCATAGACTAGAATCCAAGATGGAGAAAGAAGAGAATATTATGAAGTGTCTATGTTTGTAGTCTTTAGAAGTTGATTTAAAGTGCCTTCATGGAATAGTCTTCGGATAGAGTATAGGGTGTCAAGATTCTATAGTCCCTAGAGTGGTAGGTGTCTTTATGGTGACCTCATCCTACCAGAATGCATTGATAACCAGTTACTACATCCGCCAGGTGCTATAGAGAAGGTGACTAGGTACTAGGTTCATCTACATCGATGAGGAGTATTGGGTTCAATCGAGAGTGCCCTCCAAAATACAAAAAAATTTGAGACCCATAAAATCATATCAAACTTCTCCAAAACTCAAAATGGACAGCACCAATGTGTCCGTATTAGAAAAATCTTTCTGATGAGTATAAATACCTCTATGTTTGGGTCTAAATGGGGTCTCCATTTATAGAAAAAACAACATGCCTCTCTAGCAAAATAGAAGAGGGAAACTGTCCCTTTACAATAGGGAATATTCTCCTTGGAATATTCCATTTGTTTTAAATGTTCCACATGTTTTAAAAATTTCCCTCGTAGAGGAATATTCTAGAATTTTCCTTTGGAATATACAATATTTTTGAAAAACATTACATGGGGTCCGCCTTAATTTTTTTACTTCCCTGAAAGGAGAGAAACATGTGCCCTTAATGGGATACATTATGGGTCCTCCCTACCCTTTTTAAAAACAAAAAAAATCCATCACCCGTAATATTTAAAAGATACATGGGTAGGGAACAACCCAACAAGGAATTTTTTTTCTTCAGATTCTACTTCCTGCTATCACTAATAGTAAAAAGTTTGATTGAAACCAAATGTGAGAGGCTGGATTTGGTGGCGTGCATCTCTGTGTAAGACACTTATCCTGCACTGCTACAGTTAAAAAAAAAAAAGGCCATAGAACAACACAGTTGTTCGCAGAGTAGGGTACGAAGTTCTAGGGGGCCATGGTGGTGGAAACGAAGTTTAAATTTTGCTTCTCACCATTGTTAATAGTAAAAAAATTGACTGAAACTGAATGTGAGAGTATGGATTTTGCGGCATCCATATCCAAATAAAAAAAGGGTCAAAAAACTCACTCATTACGTTCATATTGTTAGTGTATATAAAGTACAAATGATGATGACACATGTCAAACACATGTCATCATAGGAAAAACAAATGAAAAGTGTCAAGGACACATGTCAAGGAGAAGTACACATTAAATTTAACATTATTTTATTAATTGTATTGGGTCTATTGGCTTATTTAATATTTTGAAAAATAAGCTCAACCTTAGCTTCATAGTTTTCTTAATACCCATAATTATCAATTAACTTGAGAAGAAACAAAGCAAACATTTTTAAAATAAGAATATGAGAAAAATGATGGCACAAAATCTCACTTGTTGCTATGATAGCAAATATAGGCACAAAAACTCACTCATTGCTTTCATATTGCTAGTGTATATAAAGTACAAAGGATGATGACACATGTCATCATAGGAAAAATAAATGACAAGTGTCAAGGACACATGTCAAGGTGAAGTACACATTAAATTTAACAGTATTCTACTAATTGTATTTAGGTCTATTGGCTTACTTAATATTTTGAAAAAGAAGCTCAACCTTAGCTTCATAGATTTCTTAATGCCCATAATTATCAATTGACTTGAGAAGAAACAGAGCAAGCATTTTTAAAATGAGAATCTAAGAAAAATGATGGAAAGATATCTAGTTTGAATATTACATTCAAAATCTATGCAAAAGAATTAAACAAGCCTTAGAAGGAACAAAAAAAAATTAAGAGAGTTACTTTGCAAGAAATTGACAATAAGAAAAGAGAAGGATGGTAGTGTACAAACTGAAAGAAACACAACTTGGATGTCAGATAAGTTAAATAATGCTCAAAAAGATTTGTTTGAATCTAAAATTTCTATTTTGTAGGTTTATAGCTGCATCCAAAAAGAAAATTTTATTATTTTTATAAACTCTACTAGTAGATACAATATTATTAACATGTCTTTGGCTAAGAGGTTGTAGGCTCATGCAAAGAAAATAAAAAAAATATAGCTTGAGGGTACGAATATTCAAATTTTTGAAGACTTGAAGATCGCTATGGACAAATATGTTTTACATTCAGATTTTTATGCTATTGAGATGGATGATGTAGACAAGATTCTTGGTTATCCTTGTTTAAATTCCTTGGAACTATTAATATTAATGTACAAAACAAGTTCATAAAGTTTTGGTATAGGAAAAAGAATAGTTGTACAAGATATTTCCAAGTGTAAGAGGTAAGGATCTAAGGAAATACAATAATTTCCTTTTATGATGGAAAAATAGGAATCTGTTGTAGGGAAAAAATTGAGGAGGAAGCATCGAAACCTAAAACATAATCCAAGAAAGAAGTAGCAACAACAAATTCCATGAAAGAAACAACAACAACAAAGTACACTATAAAAATAATAACAAAGTATAAGAAAGACATAAAAAAACACAAGGACACCTCTAACGAAGGGTACATGAGAGAACAAAATATGGAGTCAAAGAAGGTAGAACATCAGATTAAGGTTGTATCATATCACCATCCACACCACTAGGAGTGACGACAATCTTGGAGGCATAGGAGTGACAACAATCTTGGAGGCACGTCTTAAGAGAACAATATTATGGCTCTACATGGAATCATAAGGGCACAAAGTATGACAATGTTTGGAAAAGTAGACATAGTGATTCTAGTTTTTAGAGTGGTGTAGTAGCATCAGGGAACAAATGGACTCATCATTCAAGTTACCAGAGTAGAGCAGCATAAGCATGGAGCCAAAAAAGCAGTCTTGGATACTCAAGTGATAAAGGTAAGCATGGATGAAAAAGAGTGATACTTATTGCCAGTAGAAATATACCACCAACACATGGAACTAAAGGATTACTTTCAAGTATTCAAATTGTAAAATGTCATATCAGCATCAACGAATACCACCACCAATGAGAGTTTCACTAAGATGGATAGATGATCAAGATCATTACTAATTCACAACAAGGCTTAAAATATCATATAATTTAGTCTCTTCTTATGTTTTGAAGAAGAAATATTTTATAAGGGGGATGGAATATTAGGTACCCAAGATATAAATTTAATATTATAATATTGTACTTAATATTACAATGAATGTAATTATCCCATATGTATGGATAAGTGGTTGATGAGCACTGGAATATGACTATGATATGTCGTTTATTTCTACATTTTAGTTACAAATCTACATGGTATATGTGTGTTTTATCAATAATGTGCATGTTTTATATGATTTTTGGATAAATGTGATCTGCAAAATGTTATGCATTGAATGCTTACAATTTTACACAAATTTTGTTGGAGTGTTGTGTTTTAGTAGGTAAATGTTATAGGTGATTCATGGGGAATGCTACAGGTGAACACAACTGAAGTAGACTATAGGAAAGTGTGAAAGAAACAGGTTACAGATGCTATCTACGAAAAGCATCTACAAAAGGGGGCTATAGAAATAGTCTACAAAAACCTATTGATTATTCATAAACCTGTTTTGTGCAATAAAAATGCCACGTATGTTGACAGCTTGGTCAATGCCATGTGGGCCATTGGAACAATCAGACGTGGATGATCTATCATTATTTATTTGAGTTGACCACATAAGAATTTGTTATGTTATTTGTTATATGGTCACGATTATGCTTGTAATAAATTTGTCCTTTCCTAAGGAAAAGGATAAAGTTGTTTGTAAAAGTCCAAATTAGTTATTAGACTCCATTTGTAAAAGTCCAAATTAGTTATTAGATTATTTAAATTATAGATTATTTTGTTAGGTATTTTTAATGTTCGATCTGAATCCGTTCAACGTGTAACAAAAAGAAGTTGAAACTTCTATTGAAAGACATGATGTAAAATTATATATTACAAAGTCAAGACCTGGAAAAAGGTCCACACAAATACGGAGGAAAGGAGAGAATAATTCTACAACATGCTACATTGTACATATTATATGGATCAAAATAAAAGAGTAATTTAGTGTCAATAATATTTCTTCTATGAGTGTGGTAATGAAATTTTGTATTTTCTTCATGCCTTATTTTCTTCTGTAACTTTATTTCCTTTCCTGCATCCATTAATTAAGTAGCACCAAATTAGTTTAATGAACATAAATTACTGAAAGTAAAGTAAGGTAAAAAGGAGAAGAGATTAATACTGACCTTGAGGAGGTAGGGCCCACTCCAAAAGGTTAGTCCCTAGATATCTTCCTCCTAAAGTACAGTAGATTTAGTTAGAACGTAGAATAGTCCTAGAATTTAAATTCCATAAAATTACATATTATAGAATTACAGAATATAATAAAATAGATAATGCATTATTAAAATCACAAAAATAGATCAGCATAAATCATAATTGTATTCATTAAATTAAGCATATTTTCATTTATTGCAACTATTATTTTTATACCAAAAACCAAGAAAAAGGAATAAAAATCAATGGTCAAAATTGTGGGTATCTATATGAGATAACTACTTGTAGCACCCTAAAATTGGCGCAGTAAAATTGGAATAATTACATTCACCTTAGTAAATAAATTTAAATTCAAATTTAACCTCCCAAACCGCCCGTTAACCGTCGAGAAACCCGTTTCCCCTTTTTTCGCGCCATTTTTAGAGGTTGTTTTGACCGTTGGACGATATCGTCGCCGATCAGACGATATCGCCCTAGATTTGACGATTTCGTCTGGACTAGAACGTCCAGACGATTTTGTCGCAAAACTGAATTTGCATAGTTGGAATCCGTTCCAACGGGTCTCCAATCCGGGCAGAAGCGTGTCTGCATCGTTGGGACCCTCCCCCGTTGGAGATCTCCCAAATTGGGAAGATCTCCAACCTCCCAACAACTCTCCCTAAGCCTATTTAAACTCTAAGATTTTCCCTCCCCAACCCCTGGCTGAATTTATCTGCAAATTGAATCCCTCTCGTACTAAAACATCATAATCTATCTTTTGCACTAGTCCTATAGCCATTTTTTTGCAGGTACACCATTGATTTTCAGCCGGAGCCAGCACCCATCGTCGCCGACGAACCTGTCAAGATCGGAGACGATCTCATCAAATTCGAGACGATTTCGTACTGATGCGAGACGATCTCGATTGCAGTCCACATCGAGGCAATCAGTGCCTGGAGTTTGCTTTTCTCAACTTTGTCTCTGTTATTTTGTTTTGCAAATTAGATAATCTATTTAGTTTTTATCCTATTTTGCATCTGGAGTTCACCCATCTAGTCTAGATTGCATGTTAAGCTCATAATCTGCCATTAAAGTACAATAATTTGCTTTAAATTCTGTTTTTAAATATTTTTTAGTATTCATATTGCAATTTTATGTAATTTACCTCTGTCTGCACAGTAGAATTTTTTTGTATTTTGCATCTGTTTGCTGTTTTGCAGGTCTTTGACGAATTCGTCATGATTCTATCAGTCTCAGACGATTCTGTCAGATTGCAGACGATTCTGTCAGATTGCAAGCGATTCTGTAGAATTCCAGACGATCCAGACTGCATCAACCGCCATAATCTTCTTCAGACATCCGGATCAGGTATTCCCCATTTTCCTCCTGTAAATTCTCTATTTTTTGCTTTCAAAATCTGTTTTCTGTATTCATTGAAAGTTGCATTTTCATATAGATTAAGTTAGATTCATTCGGCCAAACCTAGGATGAATGCTTAAAGGATAAAATGAACTCATCTAAACACATTCCAAAACCTAGGCATGGAAACTGCCGCCAAATGTTTCTTGGTGAACCCACCATCCGTCGAAAAATCACCAAAATACACCTCCCTTGAGAGGCGGGACCTTCGTGAAGTCCTCTCGTCCGAGGTACCGCACCATCCTTTTCCCATCCTCCTTCCGGGCGCGGATCCAATAGCCTGAAGGTAGGGATGCGAAAAATTTGGAGCGATACATTTTGGTGAACCCGACGTGAATGCATCATAACCTTTTGAAAACAAAAACAAAAAAACAAAAAAATATATATATACAAGAAAAACAAAAACAAAATCATCATTTCAAGTTTGTATGTTTTATATTCAATCCTAAATAGTAGATGCTAAATATTACTTTTAGAAGTACTAAAGAAACCATGAGTTTTTACTCAAATCAATATGAGTCCATCAGTAATGTTGGAAGAATTCAGCTAAATACATTTGTTGATTATGACCAACCTCATCCCTATTCAACACCACCTCCATCACACTCTTCTTATTTTTCATCCATAACCCAACAAAACAATCCCTTTGCCAATCCTCTTCATAATGATATTATCTATTCTCCCATATATCCATATTATGTCTATCAATCCACATATAATCCTCCGCCACCTTTTCAAAACTCTTCTTTCAATACAACACATCCATTTCAACAAGAAAATACTTATTCTTCCAATTCTACCGTGCACTCACCTCCTACATCGCAATCTTCCTGTCATCATTCTACCCATAATAAAGAAAGTAGAGGTGAGAAACCATTAGGTCCTTTTATGACGAAATTCCTAAGGCATTTATCAAAAACCTCTCAAAAACCTTCATCACGTAAATTTACTAAGCTCAATCAACCAATGGATATAATTCTCAAGTATTTACTTGACACAAATAAGATTGAACTCCCTTCCATAAGACAACTCGATACCACATCAGATTGGTTTAAACCCGAGCTACATTGTGAATATCATAGAGTAGATGGACATATGACACAAAATTGTAAAGATTTAAGATGTGCAATTCAAGATTTGATTGATAAGGGTCTTTTTAATATAAAGGAATTACAATCTACAACTCATTATAAATCTCCAGTAAACAATCAAACTCCTACACAACAAATACCAATAATCAATCAAGACATGGGGATCTCCCAAGAACCCCTACTCAATTATCAACAACAAGAAACCAATCAAATATTGCATGTTAATGTGTCCCATCATGATGATATTATTAATATTGTAACAAAAACTACAAATGAGCAACCTCAAGTTCAATCAACTCAATCCGATATTCAAGATATGGATTCCTCATTTGACCAACCTTCAAAACTATCTTTGGCTCTAGAGAATGATCCAAAATGGAATGTAAGCATAGAAAGCTCATCTTTAGAATCAAAATCTCAATCTGAAATCCACTTTGATAACCAACAACAAGTGATTAATCCTCAAGCAAAGATATCCCTTTTAGAAGTATTACAAATTTCTCATAAGGAAATTTTGTTCAAAATACCTAGCCAACAATTTGTTCCTCATCATATTTTCTCTAAGAACATAATTAATGGTATAAACCCTCTTGAGGTTAACCATATTTCATTCTATGATGAGGATATTCCTTCCTCTACTCCACAAGAAGACTCCTATCTTTACATTATCGGATCTAGTAAAGAAACACTTGTTAGAACTATCATGGTAGATAATGACTCCTCTCTTAATTTATGCACTTATCAATTATTTCAAAAACACAAATTAAAGGAAGAACATATTAATGAATCAAATGTTATTATAAAATCTTTTAACAATGAAATTCAAGAAGCTCAAGGTACTATAATTATTCCCCTTAATATTGGATCCAAGATCCTGGATACTTTATTCTATGTAGGATATTGTCCTTCACCTTACAACCTACTTCTCCAGAGTCCTTGGATTCATACGATGAGGGTTGTCCCTTCCACTCTTCACCAATGTTTGAAGTTTGAACTTACAAATAAAATTGTTACCATACATGGTGACCCAAAACCATTTGAAGAATATTTAACGATTGAAACATCAAGTTCTATACATTCTCTATTGTCACAATTATTTTCTATCCATCACTTTTCTTCATCCATATATGATCATCCTTGTTTACCAAATAACACTCATGCATATCTTTCACATATACTTTCTCCATCTTATCAAGACTTGGAATATAATAATAAGAATGAAGAACCTTCTTATCCTTCTGACATTTTATTTTGTAACATGATCAATTTTCCACATATAAAAGTCAAATCTTTTTCTACATTATTCTACATTATAACAAAGCTTTTGTTATCACTACCTTTTATTCATCACCTTATATTCTTACCTTCACCTCAACCAGATTATCCTTCAAAACCTCCTTTGATTTTGAAGCAACCTTAGACATGCTATACTCAAATAACCTTGTATAGTGTATATAGATCATCTTGTATATACCACCAATTTCAATTCATAAATTAAAATCAAAATACAAAAAAATCAAAATCCTCAAAATCTTCAAAAAAATACAAATGCAACTAAGGACCTTAAAGGTAAATTTGAGCCCAACTGGCTTGGACCATACATTATTACTGCAAAATTTGAATCAGGAGCATATAAATTATCTACCTTAGATGGTAAAGAACTTAAAGAACCCATGAATATTTTGCATCTCAAACGTTACTATGCATAAATTTGGTCATTTCATCCATGTATATATTTGTTCAAAGTTACTATCTTATATTTCTTTCAATTTATAAAAAATTCAAAAACACCAAAAACATTCATAAATCTCCAAAAATCTTCAAAAACTATCTATTGCATTTATTTAAAGCACTTGTTAAAGTTCTTTTTGCTCAAAAACAAAAATCAAAATAAAAATCTAAAAACAGCTATATGCTTGACTCTTTCGAAACCAAAACAATATACAAAAGAAAGAGAGAGTCAACATTCTCCCAACTTCTAAAAAATCATGTATATATATTTTCTTACAATTATTGCAGCTTATATGTTTCAACTTATTTTGGATACAATTAGCATTTATTTGGCATCCCTCACTTGCACACTCACAACAATAAATATCTTGATTTTACCTGGCATGATTACTAATCTCTCTTATATCAAAGTTCACAAAATTCAATTAAATAAAGTTTGAGCATAGAGAATTGATCTTGTTATTTACTTAAACCAAGCACATCTTTTCACAATAAAATGATTATATTTGTAATTTCCATGTTTTGCTACATAGTAGAACCGATTTCTTGGGTGAAAAGTTTCCCCTGCTATCCTATCATGCACATGGTCTAGAATCTTTGAGAATTGGCAAAAGGACAAGCTCACCCCTACCCATAATAAAAATCCCTTGCTCTACAGCTAATCCGAGCAAGTATCCCTAGCACAGAAAAAGAAAAAAAAAAAAAAAAAGTTCAAGAAAAGAAAAAAGAGAAAAGAAAAATGTTATTTCAGCAATATTCCAAGCATTATCAAGCAAAAGAAATACAAAAGAAAAAGAAACAAAGTTCAAAAGAAAGCAAGAAAGCAATAAAATCCCTTTCCCTACCCTTTGAAAAGAAAAGAAGGGTTGATGAGCTTGAATCCCCGGAATTCTCAATTATTCGAAAACCGTGAGGTAAGCCCCATAACAAGGGGTTTGTGCCCAACCCGCTTGGCCTTGGGTAACTCCTAGCGTGGCGATATGTCCGTCACATTAGCGACCTTCTTTTGTACAGACCTATGTCCGCTTATGGATTAGCTAGCTCTTGATAATCCGATCTACATAGTAGTCTAATATGGTTATATGCATCTACATCATGGTTAATGAACACTTATTTGGTTTCTTCAAATCACTTGTATCATAGTATCTTGCTCAAACCTGGTAAATGAACAATACAATTGCACACACATTTGTATTTGAGAGATTTTGTCTATCATTATGATAAATCAAGATTGGAAATGAATTCACATATGCACATGGGATTCCTTATAAATCTAACTTTTGTCTTCAAAATACTTTGAAATATTATTTTTGCAACTTGTTTGGAATAAATCAAGTACAATTATTTTTCACAAAGACAACTATATAATAGAAAAATCAAAAATTTCTTTCAAAACATATCATATATATCGTGTCGACTTTCGCGACGATGGTATAGTTTCAAAACCAAAATTGAAATTTTATGCCTAGCGCAAGTCCTCATTTTCATATTTTTTGTTCATCAAAAATCAACCATGCAATAAAACTATTTTCTTTGATTTTCGCGATGATGGTATAAGTCTATACCTACATATTCTATGCCTAGCGCAAACCATTGTAACAATTTTTATTCCCCATTTATTCAAAAATCATAAAAACCATATGACTTAATTCATTATGTTACACAAATTATGCTTTTCAAAAGCAAACACATTTTCATTATTTCATGTCATTATGTCAACCTTCTAATTTTGCAATGATGGTATAATTCCTAAGGAATTATCCAAAAATTTTATCACACTTAGGAATTTATGCCTAGCAAAAATCATTTTAAAATATTTCATGCATAATATTTTTTCATGAAAATCTGAAAACAAATCATCATCATCATCATCATTTGCACTATTGCACCAAAGTCTTAAGACAGTCTCTTAAGCACTCTTTTACTTTTAACAATATTTCTATACTGGGATTAGCTTGACGACCGAGTGAGCAGCGACTCCATGAAATGGTCTATAATAGCGACAATGTCCTTTGAAATTATTGTTAGAAGTCTCTTTTTATTTTTTATCACATTTCATTACAAACAACCAATTTGTTACATCAGATTATTTCATTTAAAATATTACAGCATGACATTCAAATTATAATATTTCCAACGACATAATTACATGAATCCTCAATGAATTATCAAATCAATCAATCAAACATAAAAGCATCATAAACATACACATAACACAAGTCATATGATCAAAAAATATCTCATATATATATCACAAAATTATGTACATCATATCAACCATTTTTGCTTCCAGAGCTCTAAAACCAGAAAATGAACAGTAAAAAATGAATTAGGGTTTTACCCTATTTTTCTTAATTTTATTCAAAA
Source organism: Wollemia nobilis (assembly GCA_028583015.1). Classification (NCBI taxonomy): domain Eukaryota; kingdom Viridiplantae; phylum Streptophyta; class Pinopsida; order Araucariales; family Araucariaceae; genus Wollemia; species Wollemia nobilis. Next base: position 5,141,644 of record JAQPPZ010014470.1, read on the forward strand.
ATAATTCAAATTAATTTTTTGCTTTTTCGCGTTTTTACCTCAAACGTTCGATTTGGGTAAAAACACGGAGGGGGCACCATAGTAAGTTGTCGTACGATTCGACCAAGAATCGTCGCCTAAAAATGGGTATAATTTTTTGCTTTCTCGTAGATCGAGAAGAACTCATCTTTAACGCATTTTCTTCGAAAAATTCGCTAAAGAGGGGGCAAAATGTAGCACCCTAAAATTGGCGCAGTAAAATTGGAATAATTACATTCACCTTAGTAAATAAATTTAAATTCAAATTTAACCTCCCAAACCGCCCGTTAACCGCCGAGAAACCCGTTTCCCCTTTTTTCGTGCCATTTTTAGAGGTTGTTTTGACCGTTGGACGATATCGTCGCCGATCAGACGATATCGCCCTAGATTTGACGATTTCGTCTGGACTAGAACGTCCAGACGATTTTGTCGCAAAACTGAATTTGCATAGTTGGAATCCGTTCCAACGGGTCTCCAATCCGGGCAGAAGCGTGTCTGCGCCGTTGGGACCCTCCCCCGTTGGAGATCTCCCAAATTGGGAAGATCTCCAACCTCCCAACAACTCTCCCTAAGCCTATTTAAACTCTAAGATTTTCCCTCCCCAACCCCTGGCTGAATTTATCTGCAAACTGAATCCCTCTCTACTAAAACATCATAATCTATCTTTTGCACTAGTCCTATAGCCATTTTTTTGCAGGTACACCACCGATTTTCAGCCGGAGCCAGCACCCATCGCCGCCGACGAACCTCGTCAAGATCGGAGACGATCTCATCAAATTCGAGACGATTTCGTATCGATACGAGACGATCTCGACTGTAGTCCACATCGAGGCAATCAGTGCCTAGAGTTTGCTTTTCTCAACTTTGTCTCTGTTATTTTGTTTTGCAAATTAGATAATCTATTTAGTTTTTATCCTATTTTGCATCTGGAGTTCACCCATCTAGTCTAGATTGCATGTTAAGCTCATAATCTGCCATTAAAGTACAGTAATTTGCTTTAAATTCTATTTTTAAATATTTTTCAGTATTCATATTGCAATTTTATGTAATTTACCTCTGTCTGCACAGTAGAATTTTTTTGTATTTTGCATCTGTTTGCTGTTTTGCAGGTCTCTGACGAATTCGTCTGACGAATTCGTCAGATCTCAGACGATTCTATCAAGTCTCAGACGATTCTATCAGATTGCAGGCGATTCTATAGAATTCTAGACGATCCAGATCGCATCAACCGCTAGAATCTTCTTCAGACATCCGGATCAGGTATTCTCCATTTTTCTCCTGTAAATTCTCTATTTTCTCGCTTTCAAAATCTGTTTTTCGTATTCATTGAAAGTTGCATTTTCATATAGATTAAGTTAGATTCATTCGGCCAAACCTAGGATGAATGCTTAAAGGATAAAACGAACTCATCTAAACACATTCCAAAACCTAGGCATGGAAACTGCCGCCAAATGTTTCCCGGTGAACCCACCATCCGTCGAAAAATCACCAAAATACACCTCCCTTGAGAGGCGGGACCTTCGTGAAGTCCTCTCGTCCGAGGTACCGCACCATCCTTTTCCCATCCTCCTTCCGGGTGCGGATCCAATAGCCTGAAGGTAGGGATGCGAAAAATTTGGAGCGATACACTACTCTTTAAATCTAATCCTAGTTTGACAAATTAAATTTGAGACATCACAACTCAACATTTTGGTACTGTTGTCGGGGAGAATAGTGCTAAGTTTTTATTGGAGATTGTGGGATTGCATGAGGAGGCTTACCTGCATGTAGGATAGGAGTGGCATAAGAAGTTCCATTGAGTGTCTTCATTTTAGCATTTCCAGGTTCCATTTTCTTGGGTTCAATTTCATTGCTTTTTAAGTTAGCATTTAATTTTAGCAAATTATTTTTAGTATTTTGTGGTTGTCACATATTTTATTTGGAAAAATTTACTTGTATACAAGTCAGTGGTGTGATAAGATCATATGGAGTGTTTCCTAAACTAAAGTAGCGACAACATTAGTTAGTTTATTTTCAACATTTTAATTTCAGCATTTCTTGGTTGTCACAATTTTGTTTGAGGAACTTTACTTGTATACAAGTCAATGGTATGACAAGATCATACCGAGTGTTTCTTAAACTAAGTAGTGGTAACATTAGTTAATATTTATTTCCAGCATTTTACTTTCAGCATTTTATTTTCAGAGCTTTGTAGTTGTTACATCTTTGGTTTTAGAAACTTTACTTGTATACAAGTCAGTGGTGCGACAAGATCATATCGAGTATTTTTAAACCAAAGTAGTGGCAACATTTTTATTTTCCTTGCTGCATTAAAATTGACTATTGTATTTTAGATCTGGTTTTAATAGCAGTAAGATTGCTTCTTTTGAAAAAAAAAATTTAGATTATGTGAATTAATTTTTATCAAAAAAAAAAGAACTGTTGAAAACTAAAAAAGAGAAATGTATGTTGCTAATGGTGGAAACTTGCATTAGTCAGTCTACATAAATAGACCTCAGGATAATACTGCTAGAACAAGAAATCAACTTTATTTATGAACAAGACATAGGTGCATCTTGGGAATAGTGGAACCATTTGTTGGAACACTTTGATGGTATTAGGCAAAGGTCAAAATATTTGGGCAAAATTAAAAGGATAATATAACTAAGGCCCTAGGTACAAATTATCACTCATCCTACTTTGACCTATTGAGAAATTGTGAACGTTGGTTAGGGGACAAAAGAGCAAGCATAAACTCATCTACATATCCTTGGGAGCATTACTTTGAGGATTCTCTTGTTTTCCATAATTTCTTAGCAGATTTTGAAAACATGGAGGTGAATCTGGAATATAGTAAAAGATACCACAAAACACCTAAAATTATACATTTCGGAGAGTTGTGTCAAGTTTTACAATTTGAAAACCCTACTGCTATTCAAGGACAAGCTTTTATTACCCAATTGATCCATCTTTTAAAGCAAGATTTCACATTTGAAGAAGAACATTATATGACCATTGAACAGTTAGATCCAATCAATGATATCCATAAACTATTTATTGAATAAGGAATGATTTTATTATAGAAATTAAGAGTTCTATATATTTATGAATCGACTTAGAGACTCAAAAAGAAGATTCGTTAAAATTTACGAAGAGAAACAAGAAGAGAACTTTAGAAGAGAATCTAGTGAAAATCTTGACATTGCTAAATTAAAAGAGACTGAGGTTGTAGCAACTGAGGATCCTTCAAAAGAGCAAAGCAAATTTCCATTAACTCTACTAAATCAAGACCCTGAAACATTTCTATTACTAGAACCTAAATTAGATAATCATTTAGATCCTTCCACTATCTTTTTTGAACCCATACATGGTCTAGTCTTAGAATTTCTTCAATTAGTCATGGACGACCATAATAGTGAGCAAGGGGAAGTAGAAGGAAACTGGAGGAGAAATAGCTAAAGAAATAATGATCACGGAGAAGTAGAAGGAAACCAAAGGAGAAATAGATAAAGAAAAACTTTTGCCTTTCCAATTCCTTCTCTAGACAACAGGGTAACAATAGAACCAAAACTTGTCTTCATTGCTATTTTACCTACCTTCCATGGAAAACCACATAAACATTCTGATGTATTTATTTTTGAGTTCGAAGTGGTATGCCAAGATTACTTCTACACCACTAATGAACATAAGCTATGATTGTTTCCCTCTACACTTAAGGATGCAACTTTAATATGGTTTATGGGTTTAGGTGAGAGTGTTTGTAGATGGTGGGATGGAGAAAATGGATTAAAAGATATGTTTCTTGAATGGTATCAGGATTACTGCAGAGTTAGGGATAATAAAGTAGAATTATTTTGCATTAATCAACAAGAGGAAGAATCCCTTGAAGACTACCTTGAAAAATTTCAATTTGTAGGATCTCGAGTAAACATTGAGCTAGATGAAGAAATCTTAAAAGAACTCTTCCTAAAACTAATTCAAAGAAGATGTCATTGATGTATTAAACCCCATGGCTAAGGGATATATTCATTAAATGGTACTTGAAGAAATTGTAAATCTTTGCAAGAACTATTCAAGAAATAAGCCACTTAGAAACAACAAATACTCATCAACAGGTGGTGTGACAAGAGCAAATATTGGCAACATGTTGGAAAGTCTGAAGACTGATTTATTAAGTACATTAACATCTCTTGAACTCATGGAAAAGAAACCAAAATAGCAAGATATTGAGGAGATATATTTTCATATATGTAGGAAAAGACACAATCTAAGAGAATGCCCTCTTAAGAGAGCCTAAATTTGATGAAGTAGAGGATGTTTATTTTTAGCTGAAAAAAGAAGCAACCCATTCAATGGTCCATCTAGTTGGTCAAATTCCAATTATTCCAATCAACAAGACCTAACTATTGGTCAAGTGCACCAAATTGGACAAATTGGAATCCATCCAATCAAGAATGGAATATACCTCTATGGGCTCAATTTATTTCCAACCCTTATGGGAGTCCACCTTCATGGACTCAAGGAATGTCAGGTCAAAATCAGAATGTGCCTAATTAGAACATGAATTACCAATATAATCAAGGGGGACCTAGCTGGTCTCAAGGTCCACCTTAACAACAAAATTTTCAAAATCAATTTATGGGACAAGCTCCTCAAAACCAACCACAAAATAGACTCCTCCCACCTCCAAATAATGTGAACAATCCTCCTAAGCAGCCACCCTTACTAGCTCAACCAGTACCCAATCCTAATAACAATAAAATAATTCAATAGGTATTTGAAGCCAATGGAACATGTTCAATAATTATGGTACCTTGCCAATAGATCCATTTAAGGTCTAGAAATATGTTGGATAATAATAGGGTAACTTTCACAAAAATTGAGGAACCTACCCACAACTCATTTGGAAAAGGAGACAAAGATGAAAATATGAAAGATGAGACAAAAACCTTATCAGAGAATATACCATAAAAGAAAAAAGAAACTCAAATTCTTTAAAGAATAGAAGTGGAAATCCCATTTCTTGAAATACTGACAATAACTAAAGAACCCTCCATACCAACTTTCAATTTCCTTGAAGAATTAGAAGATGTTACCATTAAAATTACTCTTTTACAAGCTATCAAGGATATTCCCATTTACTCCAAATTAATAAAAAGTATGTGCACAACAAATTCAGGGAGGAAAAATAAAAATAAATCTCAAACTATCCAAGTTATTGGGTAATTATATGAGATAATGATTGGAGGAAGGTTACTGCCAAAATATGTAGATCCTAGAGTACCTATACTTACAGTCCACATTGATAAAACAACCTTGTAAAATGTATTAGAATATTTAGGGGATGTCATCAATGTTATGACTAAGGAAACAATAGAATATTTAGGGGTATATACATTACAACCAATTCTATAGTGCTTCAACTTGCAAACAGATCTACCATCAAATCATAAGGAAATTTGGAAGACATTATAGTTTTTTTAAGTTCATGGGAGTATCCTGTAGACTTTGTGGTTCTACAATCGAAGAAGAAATTAGGGGAACATCCCTTAATTATAGGATACCCATGGCTTGAAAAAGCTAATGCCTAAATCAGTTGTAGGTCTAGGAATATGACTATCTACCATGGTAAACACACTAAATACCTCAACCTATTTCTTGAGTCAACATTTGATCAAAGTTTTTTAGGACAACTTTGGTATGATTTTCTTGATGAATTAGATGATGTTAAAACTTTATCGGTCAATGTATTAAGTGATTATTTACAACAAGATATTGAAGGACCATTATCATCACTTTTAGATGATCAAAAGGAAGATCAAGAACAAAATGCTAATTATTCACCCGAATGTACCATGTCTAATGATGAAGCAAGTACAAGTCAATCTCATCAATTGGTGCCCTATAACTATCAATTAAATGTTCTTAAACATGAAATAATGGGAATAGATGTAAAAACTGAGAACTAAAAATAAATAAACATTATACATGGAAAAACTTGAACAATAATCAAGCACTCACAAGCATACAAGCATCACAATTGGTATACGTACTTAGGAAACACCAAACAACATTTGCATGGAACTATGAGGATATGAAAGGAATACAACCAAATGTTTGTACCCACCGTATATCTATCCAAGAAGGTTGCCATCTAGTGAGACAACCTCAAAGAAGGTTGAATCCCACCATGAAGGACATAGTACACGAAGATATTATTAAGCTATTGAATGTAGGATTTATATACCCAAATATTTGATAGCCAATGGATATCACCACTTGTGATAGTTCCAAAAAATAATGGAAAATAGAGAATTTGTGTGGATTATAGGAAATTAAACAAGGCAAAAAAGAAGGATTATTTTTATTTACCCTTCATTGATCAAGCCCTTGACACCTTGGCTGGAAAGTACTTTTCTTCGTGGATGGTTTTAGGGGGTACAATCAGGTTTCAATAGCAAAAGAAGATCAAGATAAGATAAATTTTACATGTCCCATAGGTACCTATGCTTACAAAGTTCTACCCTTTGGACTATGCAATGCACTTATCACTTGTCAAAGGGCTATGATAGCTATTTTTGCTGATTTAATCAATGAATGTGTAGAAGTATATATGGACGACTTCATAGTTTAAGGTAACACCTTCGAAGAAACTTTGTTGAGCTTATAGAAAGTTTTTGTTAGATGCCAAGAACAAAATCTCTCCTTGAGCCATGAAAAATGCTTCATGATTATGAGAGGAGGTATTTTATTAGGATATTATATATCTGAGAAAGGTGTTAAAGTAGATCCTGCAAAGATCCAAGTTATTAAATCCCTCCAACCTCTAAAGACGCAAACAGGGGTAAGGAGTTTTTTAGGATATGCTGGATATTATCGTAGGTTCATTAAGGATTTCAGCAAGATTACCTCTCCTATTCTTAAGATCTTAACAAAATAAAGTGAGTTTAATTGGATAGAGGGATGTCAAAAAGCTTTTGAAATTATAAAAGCCAAGTTGACTACCTATCCCATTTTAAGGGGACCAAATTAGGAATTACCCTTCCATTTTTTATTGTGATGCTTCAAGTTATGCAATAGGGACATTACTACAACAAATTGAGAACAAAGTAATTTATGCTATCTATTATGTGAGCAAAAACTTGCATGGGGTAGAACTCAAATATACAGTTATTGAAAAATAATTTTTAGTTGTAGTTCATGCCATTAATAAATTCAAGCATTATATAACAAGGTATAAATTATTTGTCCATACTGACCATTCTGCCATTAAATATCTAATGAAAAACCACAATTGGGGAAAGAGTGGTTAGATGGTTGCTCTTATTTCAATAATTTAATGTTACAATTATAGATAAAGTAGGTAAAGATAATGTCATTGTAGATCATTTTTCTCGTATGCATATATTTGATGATGATGAATTGATTATCGATAATTTTCCAGATGAACATTTGTTTGCTCTTTCTGTTTTCACTCCTTGGTATGCTGGTATTGTAAACTATTTAGAAAAAAGAAAAATACCATAAAGTTTCACACCATATGAGCATAGAAAGTTAATACATCTAAGTATTGTCCCAACCATGTGATTAGAAAGTGTGTGCAAGAGGATGCTATTTATGACATCATTTCGACAACACATGAAGAAATTTGTGGAGGTAATTATGTTGCTCAAAGAACAGTTAGTAAAATATTTCAAACAGGTTATTTTTGGCCTACTATGCATAGGGATGCCCATAGGTTTGTTGACCGATGTGATGCTTGTCAAAGGGCTAGCAAACCTACACCCACAATGGAGATGTCTTTAGTGCCACAAATAATATTTGAATTCGAGAAAAGGAGAATTGAATTTTTTGGTCCAATAGATCCTCCAAGTAAAGGTAATAAACATATACTTGTGTGCACAAATTATGTTACTAAGTGGGCTGAAGTAAAATCCTTACCGTGAGCACAAGCTGAGCTCATAGCTTATATTATTTATTCACACATCATGCAACGCTCTGGAGCGCCAAGAAAATTAGTTTCAGACCAAGGGACTCAATTTACCTCTCATGTGATTGAGTATTTTATTAAACTATACTAGATCAAACATATAAAGATATCCCCATATCACCCTTAAGTAGGGTTACACATAAGGGGTTGGACTCAAAATGTACTTGTAAAAAAATGGTGAATCCTTATCAAAATCAAGGTGAATCATGGAGAATCCTAGAGCATCAAAATTTGGGGTATTTTAAGCCCTAAAATGTAAGTTCAACTTTGGGGCCACTTTTGACCTATTAAATTATATTATAACTTCATAAAAATACCATCATTAAATCCAGATTGAAAAGAGCTTTCCAACGAGTACAAATATGCCTATGTTTGGATATTATTGTGGTGAATTGACCCTAAGAAACAATTGGTCATAAAAAATTTAGGCGAATGGGCCGATGTTCAGGGTCCTCATATTCGCCAATTTCTAATTTTAAAAATCCTAATATTCGCCCAATTGGCAAATATTCGCCACTATGCATAACCTTGCCCTCAAGCTAATGGACAAGTAGAGGTTACAAATAGAGAGCTTGAAAATATTATAACAAAAATTGTAGTTGTCAATAGGGTTGATTGGGCAGAAGGATTGAAAGAAGCTACATGGGCATATAACACAACTTGGACCACCACCATAGGACTATCACCTAATGAAATGGTATATGGAAAATAAGCCATTATGTCTATTGAATTTGAAATTGAAACTCTTGGTATAGCGGTAGAACTTCACATGGATTTGCATCAAGCACAAAAGGCTAGGTTGGAACAATTAAATGTTCTAGATGAAAGAAGATTAAAGGTGCTACACAGGACAAAACTAATGCAAGTACAAAGAAAAAATGGTATGATAAACATATTGTACCATGAAAATTTCAACCAAGATATTGGGCCTTGCTATTTGATTCATGCTTCCAAGATTTCCAAGGAAAGCTAAGGACATGATGGCTTGGACCCTACAAGGTTGGAAAAATATTTGAGAATGGTACAATCAAACTTAAGTGCACTGATGATTCAACATGAAGATTATTAGTTAATGAACATAGGCTTAATATCTATAGGAAGTTATTTTCTAAAGAAGAATTCTTAAACCACCTTAAGCAACAAGTTGATTTGTAGTGCATCTCTGAACTGCAATCAACGACTATCAATTAAAGAACTTATCCTTCCTTATCTAAAGAAAAAAAATTCTAGTAAAACAATAAATAAATTGTTGCTCTATAATTTAATATATGCTAAGCAAATAAGTGCAGTCATTAAAAGAATGTAGTATAATCAATCCTCTTATTCATATGTATAAATACTAGTAAATAAGAAGCAAGGCACACATCTTTGCACTACTTGACCAATGAAAGGAGATTATCACGAAACAATAATATTTCTTGAAAATCAACTAGAAGATCATACTATGTTCTTTAAATATACTTTCTTTATTTAATTATGGAGTTCTAACATAGAATATTTTCATTCATTTTATCATTCATCACTTTTCAGTCACAATATTAGGTTTTAAGGAAGAAGTCAGATTTAGTCTGTGAAGATATATTCTTACCTTATGGAAGGGAGGTCATATAGTCATGATGGTATCACAAGTTAATAAAGCAAGGTAGTAAAAGGTCTTGTTTCGTCTAGCCCACGAGCAATAAAGGGAAGGAAATAATAGTAAGGATAGAATTACATTTCCATCCAAATGGTTATGCAGTTCGAATCCCCAAAGTTCTAATTTCTTCCACAAATAAAATAGAGGGTAATAAGGATAGGATTACATTTCCATTCATATGGTTATGTAGTCCAATTCCCCAAAGAATTAACTCTTCTTACATAAGGGAGTAGAGTAGTAAGGATAGAGTGATAATTCCCATCATGACTTTGATAGAGTGGTTGGGAATCTGGCTCCCCAAAGCTCTGCATCCTTGAACTAATTTTTTTTATCTATATGTATGAAAAAATGGGCAATAAAATGGTAAATCAAAATGATACCATAATGACTACCTTACTTTCCTCTTCCAAAACAGGTTTTGAATGTGTCCAACCAGTGATAAGACCTATTTTTGTGAACCAAAGTATTTTTGATTAACATTGGTTTAAGCTCATTTTCATTTTTCTCTCATAAAGAGCTCCACAATGATGCTAAAGGAAGTAGAAATTTTTTTTTTCTCTCTAGGATATTAGAAAGGTTTCTTATGAAGACCATGGAATCTTTCTATCAAAGGTCAAGGAAGACATCAATATTTTTGTAGACCATATTGATATTGGGAATAAAAAAATTTGTTTCAAGAAGATTTATTATCCTACAATCTAGTTTAAATGGATGATATATATAAGTAAAAACCTTCCCATATTATTAAAATAATAATAATAATAAAATTATTATAATTAATATTTTTTATAGTAAAACCCCCTATAAATAAAAAATTTCCTCCTTATTTGCTTTGGTTATGTAACATGCAAAATTTTCCCAATTCTAAAACTAATAGAATATGTGCAAAAGAGTTATGTTACTATTGAATTAGAAAGAGTGTTACAATACAGTCTCCTTGGAGACAAGTGTTTCTTTATCTCTTAATACAAATTTAGGTGAACTTGTGGGGTCACCCTAGACTTAGAGGCATTAATGGTAGTAGTACCTTGATTTATGTGTAAATTCATGGTGTTCAAGCTAACATCCCTTTTTACACCACCTCTCCGTCCAAACCCGACCACCCCTTTTTGTGTTTTCCCATAGGAGTCTACATATTTATTTGACATATTTATTTGGTCGTAAATGCATCAAAGAGGGGTAAAAATGTAGACACATAAATTGACCTACCCAAATGAGCCAATTATTCCTTATATCCCTAACTAGCCATCCAAACATGCTAAGTGAAAATTTGGGGCCCTTTTGCCCTCCTCTTTGGTATTGTTTCCTTAGATTTAACAAATTTGTGCTTGATCAATATGGGGTATGAATTTAGACTACCATATTCATGCCCTGTAATGACAGGGCACAAACTTGGTATTTTAGGGATTTTTCTCACTAAACCCCTCCCCTTGCTTGCTTGTTTTGGGGTCGACCTTTACCCATGGTGAAATTTTATTTTCGTGCTTGTTTTCCCCTACAAACCTCTTATAAATAAGGGTTTTGGATCCCTTTATTTCTCCTAAGTTTGATCCAACAACTTCTTTTGAGATCCTAATTCTTGACTTGCTCATTGTTCAAGCTAACAAGTGTTCATCTACTCCAAATTGCTATTTTTGTTGTTTTATGCTTTGATGGTGGCTATCCTTGGGGATTGAGTGGAGGAGTCTTTGTTACTGGATTGATCAACCTTATTAGAGTGATTCATCCACCTCTTCATTGCTTATTAACCTCCCCATCATCTCATTAGGTTTGGTATTCACGTTAGTTACTTTTTGAGTTTGCTTTTCATTGTTTTGTGCCTCATTTTTTATCGTTTCAAGGCCCAAAAAGGGTATCTTAACCAAATTCACACCCCATACATATAGGGCATGAATTTTTTCAACTAGATTCATGCTCCCTCTTTGCAGGGCATGAATTTGGTAAATTATGGCTTGGGGGTAAGTTTTGCATCCCAAAACCCTAATTTACATATTGCATTTTAGCACTATATTGTGTGACCATCCTATATGTATTTTATTTTACTATTACATGTTTTACTCTATTGTGTATGTTCCAAAGGTCAAAATAATTTTTCTTTTGAACGGTCAACTAAAAGGACCGTGGGAGTTTGAATGTTGCACCTCCAAGCTCAGTATTATAGTGACCTAAGTAGGCTGCCAAATGCTGATAAAATTTTCTAGGGTTTGTGAAATTATTTTGTAGGTTTGAAATTATTGGATATTCTGGATGCAAGACAACCACCAGATTAGATAAGTGCCCTAATAAATCTTTAGGTTGTTTGGTGTTTTCTTTCTATTCATTTTTTTTTAAAACCTATATCACAATAAAATGAAAGTATTTGACTGAATTTTTAGGCATTTGAAAGAATAAAATCATATAGTGTGCATATAGGGTTTTAATATTGTTTTCATATTTCCCTTGAACCCTTTTTCAAAGTCTTTATTCTGCAATTCTAGGGTTAGACACCATTGAATCTATAACAACCCCAATTGTTACTACTTATCCTCTTGGATTTTTTTTTTCATTTATTTATCTTCCAAAGAGTGAAGGACATAATCATGATCTAAGAAAAAGTTATTCCAAATGGATTGTAAGTTACCAAGGCATCAATCACAATATCTATTATGACTTGGTCAAAGTCACTCTTGAGTAGAAGTGATCAACTTTTATAAAACCCTCATACTGCCACCACGGTATGCGAAAGTTCAAATGGTCTCTACCATAGAGTTAGGAGTTTATCCTACACACAGAGGAATAACCCTTCTCCATACTATCCATGAAGACTAGTACACAAGTAAATACCTTGAATACTAGATATCCACCTTCATGGTGGATCATTAAATCTTAACTACTTAGTTACTACCCTCATCTCAATGATGAGGTAACTAATATAATTATCACTCCACGTGATAAAATTACACAAGCCTTGGAACAATCATCTTAAGCGCAATTATATTCCCCTCTCATTCATAATATTTATTAGGTCTTGTTATCTATTGACCATATTTTTTAATTTAAGGTATCCCTTCTATTATATACTTTAATTCATTAGTTACATTATCATGAAGTACTTTTACATCGATATGTGAGCTTTAATTCCACATGTACATTTGAGCTACAACTTAGAATGTAAGAACTCTGTTTGAGCTCCAACTCAAACATGGATTGCAATCCCTGGGCTTCAACCCCTTCGAGCTCCAACTTGAAATATACTAACTAATTACCATTTTACATTTTATTACTATAATAATTTTAGATTAAAGCATACATAAGTGTTGTAAACCAATCCACACCACATAATTCCATTCACATTCTCACATTAATGAAAGACCATTCATAATAATTAAAATAAGGCATATAAATTATTGCATCACAACTCTTTGATAATACATATCTATTATATAGTAAAACATCTCATACTAATACAATATGAATATCAATAATCTACTAAAAAGTAAATGAAACATCCATGTAAAACATCATTTGCAAACCACAAGGTAAAGATACACAATATATATCCTGGGAACCCTCACGGGGAATAAACCTAGCCTCCAAAATATGTTTCTCCTCTCATTTCATAAATCAAATTGTCATAATTACAAATATAGAAAGGTATCCTACATATTCGTTAGCCAAATCAGATTTACAAATAAAGGAATCAAATCATTATTTTTTCAAACATGATGTATATAAGGAATTCCACATTTCCTTTTTCCAAACCATCAATACAATACATAAGAATCTCACAAATTTTTATACCCCACATATCTATGAAATGATCGTCGTATTCATATTAAGGAGATATTTATCAACTATTAAGGAGGAAACCCCATAATTCCCTCAAGAATTAATCTACATTCATTCTCCAAGATTGTTACACATTCAATTTCCAATAATATGAATTCTTCTAATTACATTAGAAGGATTCACTAATTAATCCTGTTTATAATATATTGCATAAAGTAAAAGAAGAGGAGACTCCATCCCCCAAGACTCTATAAGACTATAAAGCACCTCTTAACTAGATGTCTTCCAATTGGTCAATTTGCCTACAAGCATCCTTTTCATGGGTTATTTTTTTCTAGTCTAAATAATAAAATCCCTTAGTCTAAGGCTTCTCTCCCAAATATCCAAATTAACCATTTAACCAAACATCTATATTATTATCAATTTAACTTCAAACGGTCATCTAATTTGCTAATGGTTAAATTATAAACTTTTATTAGCAATTGGTAGAAGCATCCACATAACATAAGGTCCAACATGAAGGTATAAACAAACATTCAATTTAATAAAATAGTTTTAACATATTTTGCTCTCTGAACCGACCAATAGATAATGATCATGAAGCAGGAGAAGAGATTTGGCCTAGTCAAACTAAGTCAGTGACAACCATCAAATCCACGATTAGGTGATTAGCACTCATAGCTAAATCTGACCAATTAGATGCGACCACATGACAGGAGGAGGTTTTAGTCCAAGTATCATGTAATAGCATAACACGTGCCTACTAGCATGGAGTGCCTCCAACTGGCACGCATATGACCCCCACTCGGTGATCGAATTTAAAAGAGAGTGTTCTCCCTTGTAAGGAGCTTTCAGCCTACCACACATTATGTGTGAGACAAAGAAAAATAAGATTTTTCCCTATTGGAGCCTACCCGAGAATAGGTGTCACCATCGCAACGTTGCACTCATAGTGGCTCAACTTATGGAGGAATATCAAACCTAAAAACCATGCAAATATTTTTATACATATTACTAAAATTGATTTCCACCCAAATCCAATCTAGAGGTAATAAAAGGACTTCGAATAGGTGATAATTTGTTATTGACAGGTAGAAATTTGGACTTGAAGGGTTTTAACACAGTATACATAGGCAGAGTGTGAGGTGTAAAATTGCAGGACTCTAATATAGTAATTTCACCCAGTATGAATAAAAAATAAAAACATAAGAAATACATTATGTGACCATCCATCATTCTAGATCAAAACATAGATTGGGTCACCATTGCAAGATGGAATTGGCGAAAGGGTCTCAAAAAGCAAGTAACTATGTTTGGGTAGATTTTAGATGTAAATAATGGTTAAGGAAGGGATCTATTAGGTGTTTGTAGCTAAGAGTCATATGACAGTGATTGAAACAAGGACCTACTATCATGACCATCTTGTTAGATTATATTATTTCTCGAGCATACAAATCTCCCTGATAAATTAACTCGAATATGTTAGAAAGATATATGTACATTGATAGCAGGATTTGGTTCTATATGATGGAGTATTTCAACCTCGAGCTTGCATGCAAAGGGTTATAACTTAGACCTATCAAGAAATTAATAAGATTGTGATAGCAAAATATCAACACTCAGTTCGGGGATTTAGAATTACACATATTGACAACATCTTTCCAAAGCACATAGCATTGAGTTGCAGGGTATTTCAATGGACTTCAAACTATTTGGTCTTCCAAGCACTATCGCACGAAGAACACATTAATACCACATGTGCTACATCATCAACATAGCACAATAATAAAAGTACTTTCACACTAAATAAATGGTAACCAGCAAGCGGTGGCCGTGGAGGCATTGCTGGTGGTGGTTCAACTTGCTAGACTTTGGTGGTGGTTTTCTAGACTATAGTTTAGCGGTTTGACTTACAATAGGGCCTACCATTCTATGGCCTCCTAGGCCGAATTATCATTTTATATAAATAAAATAACTTAAACCTTATGAATTTTTTCAATGAAAATATTGATTAAATCAAAGATTAAAATATTCACATATTACAATTCCTAAAGCATTTACAAAGGATTAAAGAAGGTCTTTTACAAGATTCCAAAAGAGGAAATATAGAGGAAAACCCATTACTGAATCAAAATTTGTAATCATTCAAAGCAATTAAATTTGGAGTCCCCTACCTAGGAAATATAGAGGAAAACCCATTACTGAATCAAAATTTGTAATCATTGAAAGCAATTAAATTGGGAGTCCCCTACCTAGAACTCTAGCATGGTAAGATTCCTTGTCTTGCATCTCCTTCTACTCCTTCATTGCATGCTTGACCCTTTCTTATCTATTCTCCACTATCCCATCCTCCTCTCCTCCAAATTGCTTCCTTGAGAAACTAAAACCTCTTTTTAAAATATTCTTATTTCTTCACAAGCCCAATAGTGGTTATTATTTTAATAATAAAAGGTGTCTTTATTCAAATAAGATATTTCAACACATGTGGAAGGGAAATCCAAAAAGTAGAAGAGGGTCCAAATAGAGATAAGGTAGGTGATCTTGTTTGTTTTGTGTCCCCTTTGTCTCATAACCTTACAAATTCAGCACTATTAGGGATTAGAAAGGGAAACCTTCCCTTAATTTCCACCAATAAGAATAGGTCATGAATAGGGAGTAGATAATCCTAAATAATAAAATGATCCCTATATTATTTAATACCCCTAAAGTTCTTTTGGTCCAATTAAAATTAGACAACTTTTATGAAGTCCAAATCTTCTAATTGTTTATGAAATTAGACTAATTAAATCTAATTTGAATCACCTACTTCAAAAGATAATGAATTATTTTCATAAAACCTCACAAAATCCCTTGGAATTTTGTAGAAATATTTAGGGCCAATGACCCCTTTAGTTAGGTATTAATTGATCCCTCATATCAATTAATATCCTTTTGAAAAGATCCAATGGGGATGGGCTATGATGAAATCACAAAATCGTACTAGGGTTAGCTCTTGTCTTCTTGCATCTTGTGTGTCTTGCATTGTTCTTTTCTTTTTATAGCTTAGTTTAGAAAGGCCAAATATAGGTGCATTGATACATTTAAGCATTTCCACCCTAAACTTGGAGTGAGTCCTAAAACCATTCCTGGTGAACCCTTTTCCTTGTCCACTGAGTATAGAGATTGTAACGGCCACCGCGGTAACCTCAGCTCCCAACGGATCCAACCAAGAATCGTATGGGTTCTTTTTTCCCCATCTACACTAATATTACTTGTGCATTTATTGTACTGTATAAAGAAAATACTCAAACATTAATATAAGATAAACTTATAATCTAAATATGTACCCAAGGTGGTACATTGATATGTACCAAATAATTTAATATATTCTAACAACCCCCTATTTTACATTATTTGGTTATTGAAGACTTTAGTATTCAATGCGGTCTTTGTCCTGGTTCTGGAACTTGAGCTCTTCTTTTTTGCTTTATTCAATTTTCTCCTTGTCTATATCATGATTAAGTAAATAATTAGTATATTCATAAAATACTATTTTTTTTGAAAGAGCTTTAACTTCATATTCATATGTAGATTCTTCTAGTTCCTCAATTTCCTGAATCTCTTAAACTAAATATACTTTTTGTTTCCCTTCTCTATATTGTAATTGAGGATGATTGTATTGATTCTGAGAAGTATATGAATGCTGAAATTATTGCTGATGTGAATTATATTGATTTTGATATTGTCTTGGTTGGAATGGCCTATTTTATTGGCCTCCAAAATTTGTTTGATTTCCTTGATACCGATTTCTTTGATTGAATCTACAATAATTGGTACTATGTCCTTTCTTTCTGCATACTTAAAAATATCTATTATTCCATCTTGATCTACCCTTTGAGAATGAATCAACATTTCCTTATGAATTATCTTTTGAGACTAATGCATTGTTAGTCATTTCATCTTTCACTAAATTTTCTACCTTATATTCTTCTAGTATATTGACTAACTCATCAAATTATGTATCTTTACTTAGAATTTGTAAATATGCAACTAAATGCTTGTAACTTTCTAGAACTGCCCTTAGGATGGACAAGAAACTTGTCTTCTACATTTTCTCCTAAGGTTAACAATTTTCCTTTTATATTTGATACTTTTCTTAGAAACGGTTCTATACTTTCACCAATATTATTATTATTTTTTTTGGTAGATAAGATACTATAGTATTAATACCGGGTTTTACAGGTTGATCCAAAATCTTTTACAAAAATCAGCCCAGGGTTGTTGATGAACATGTCCTTACTAAGGATCCTATATATGTAAAATCTACATGCCGCCAAAGCCATTACATCCGGTAAGGCACATAACCTGTTATCAAAAAGAAACTTCCCATACAAAATTTTGGATATACCCTAAGAAAACACACTTGCATCATAATTATAAAAAAAAAAACAAACACAGATCCCTTCCTTGAAATAGTGGAGAAACAAAAAGCTGCAGACACACATAGAGGACTACTAAAAAAACTCCCACAAGCTCTGTATTTACAGTCACTCTTAATAATTCTTTGGTAATTGCTTTCTTTTGTATATGACATGCTTTGGGACCACATCCCATCTTGGCCAATCAGCCTTGGAGAAGTGAACCTGCTAGCTAGATTTATGGCGGTGGCTATCTGGTGGTCCACGTGGCTCTAGTTCGAAGTCTTATATTGTTGTTTCTTTCCTACCCTGTGATTATCAACCAACCTCAAATTACTAAGATGACTAGGAGCCATGTTATTTGACATGTGACTATCCCCATTAGTCTTTGTGGTATTTCCAAGCAGCATCCATGAAGACTGACAACTCGGATAATTTTTATTGTGAGTTCATTTCAAAAAAGAGACAATAATACTCATAGCCTTATAACTTACAGTGCCTTTCCTATTGGTAAATTCAACTATCATTCTTGGTATTTTTGTTGAATAAGCTCCTCTACTTTGGTTGGGACACCATGTTCCCATTTGAAAATTTTGTCACCATCGACACCCAAATTGGCCAACTTATCAACAACTTTGTTAGATTCTCGAAAGACATGTTGGGATTTTCTGTCCTGTCTTCCCTGAAAAAGGATCCTAGTCTCTTCAATGATTATTTTAATCCTCCAAGGAGGTGTTTTCCAATTATTGATGATATTTATAACATGCATAGAGTCTCCTTATATGATCAAATTGCCTTCTAATTCTTGAGTCATTTGAAGGCCTCTCCACATAGCTCTAGCTTCAACTTCGTTGTTTGTCCTTGTTCCCAAATATTCAAAAAATGCAAGCATCATATTCCCATTATGATCTCGCATAATACCACCAACGCCTGCTCTACCAGGATTGTACTTAGCCGCTCCATGAAAATTAAGCTTAAACCAACTCGTAGGAGGTGGGGACCACTTAGCATTGGCTCTGGGGTTGACTACCCTAGGGATAGACTCATATAACAAGGATAAGCTTAAATATTGAGCAATCATGATCTCTTGCAGATGAGGTTTACGACTATAAAAAGGGATAAGGTTCACATTCTCATTGGCAAAGGATAAGATCCTGACAATGATAGTTTGATGATAATGGATAGACTCATTAAAGAATCTATGGTTGCTTTCTAACCACACCTACCAAAGATAGTGATTGAGACAAATTTTCCACATGTATCTAAGTCTTTGGATTGAAAAGGGGTAAGGCCACTGGATGAAAAAATCAAGTACGATGGCTGGTTTAACCCAAAAAATATTGAAGGCCTGAAAAACCCCACTTTGGACAATCAAGGAAAAAGGGCACTCAAGGAAAATGTGATAAATGGTCTCCCAATTAGCCCTGCACAGATAAAAATGATTAGTGATACAAATACCTTTACACATCATATTATCAATGGTTAGAATTCTTCCTTGGATAACCAGCCATGAAAAGACTGTAATTTTTGGAATTAAATTTTTTATCCAAACTAAGTCCTTTTGGAGGACAAAATCCTCGTCATCAAGCAGAATCTTGTAAGTTGATTTAACAGTGAATTGCCCATTTTCCGTAGGAGCCCAGGTCACTTGATCTTCCTTGGGTCTCATGGGGATAAAATGTTGCCCGAGAATGTTACAAAGATCATTTGATTCCGCTTGAAATCCCTGAATCCTTATTTGTTTCCACTTCATTATGCCTCTGTCCTCAACCATATAATCGAAGGCTTTTCTGCCAATGAGTTCTTCCATGATATCTCTGATTTAGGCTAAGTTAGGATATTGTGTCAGTGGTTCATCCTTAGTCCACCTGTCATTCCAAAAATTTATCCTCTCACCATTGCATAAAACCCATCTTAAACCTTTTTTGATGATTTCATTACAATTGAGAATTGCTTTCCAAAAAGTAGAACCTCTGATTGGAACTGAGTCACTTGGAAATTCCATATTTTGAAGATACTTTCATTTGATTATAGTTGTCCATTCATTTTATTCACCATAAATGAGATGCCACGCCTGCTTAGCTAGTAAAGCTAAGTTCATATGAGCAATTATCCTCAGACCTAAGCCCCCATTTTCCCTTGGTCTGCACACTTTGGTCCATCCTACAAGGTGTATCCTTTTTTTCTCCTCTGATCCAGTCCATAAAAATTCTTTTTGGAGTTTCTCAATTTTTTGGAAAACCTTCACAGGGGCTTTGAAAATGGAGAGGAAATATATTGGAATGCTCTGAAGAGAGGCCTTAGTGAGGGTCAAATTTCCTGCTTGAGATAGAAGATGACCTTTCCATCTAGCAAGTTTTTTTTTTAATTATTTCAATAACCCTGTCCCACATTGACTCTCTCGGAGAACCAATGAAAAGAGGGAGACCAAGATATGAAGTGGGGAGGTTTGCTATATCACACCCTAAAATTTTTGCAATCCTTCCTTGCCTCTGAATGGGGGTGTTCAAGAAATATAACTTGCTTTTACTGAAATTAACTTTCTAACCAGCAGCGTCCTTGTAGAGTTACAGGATGTATTTAATTATTTTGGCCTCAACCATCGATGCCTTAGTCAATAGAAGGGTATCATCGATGAATTGTTGGTGAGAAAAAACCCTAGTGAGAGATGTTGCCTTTATTTCTGATATTAGCCTTGAACTGCAAGCATTTTTGATGGTTTTGCATAAAGCTTCTGCCACAATGATGAATAACATGGGGCTGATAGGGTCCTCCTGCCGAATTCCTCTACAAATTTGAAAGTAACCAGTAGTTGTTCCATTAACCAAAATCAAGAACCATGCTTTAGAAATACATTCTTTGATCAAATTAACCCATTGGTGGTGAAAACCAAACTTAAGGAGGACAACAATCATAAAGTCCCAATTTAGCTTGTCAAATGCTTTGTTCATATCAAGCTTGAGGGAAAAAATAGACATGTTAGTCTTATGAGCAGAGTGTAGAGCTTCATTATTATTTTTTAGAGAATGCAATTGAGTTTATTCATGATAGTGGCTTTGTTCCTTCCATTTAAATATCTTGGTTAAAGTTTTCCAAGCTTATGTAAAATTTGATACTGAACTAATGTATGGTTGTATTTCATCTGTAATTTTAAATGTTGTTATCATAAGTGTTTTTGCTTCATCTTATTCATACTTTTGATTTTTTCTAGCATCTGTAGTAGGTTTAGTTTTTGCTCCTTTAACTATATCCCAAAGCTTTTCAACTATCAATATTGACCTCACTTTGTTTTTCCATGAAGTGTAATTAGATCCTTTAAGAAGTTGGGATTATGAAAGTATGAATTTATTTGTTGTCATGATGATACTTGTAGACTACCTTATATCTCCCTAGTTTTGAGTATTTGACCAAATTTGATAAGATCTTTTAATTCTCAAGTTTTGTAGAATACCTTATATCTCCCAAGTGTTTTGAATATAAAATGGTTTTGATAAAGTACTTAGATTTCTTAGTTTTTCTTTGAGTTGAATCTCTTTTGTCTCCCTAATTTTCAACTACTATTCTTCACCTTATTTCTCCCTATTTATGAATAGAAAGCTAAAGATAATTTTAATGCAATTTCAATTGGTAAAATTTTGTATCTTCAAAATCTTTAAGTTGGATTCCTTATGTCTCATTAATTTGAGCAAGAGACTAATTCCAATGTAGTTTTCCAACTTTTAAAAAACCTTTGTTTATATTTATGTCTCTCAATTTTCAATAATATGGTTTCTAAATTTCAAGAGACTAAGTTGGTGTTGAACTCCTTATAACTCCCTAATTAGAAATTTAGAAAATAAGGATATTTGCAAACTTAATATTTCAATTTCTATGTAGAAGTCCTTATGCTTCCATGTCAAATTATTTGCAAATATTTTATGCTTGAATTTCAAATAAAGTAAATCCAAAAGCTTTCAAATTAAATCCTCCTTACTTCAAAAAGCTTTCAAATAATTTAATAAATCATCTAAGGTTATAGTTCATCAATGCAATTCCTTATATCTCCATTCATCTAATTAATTTCAAGCATAATAGATTATCTAAGCTTAACCTTAGAATTAATATTCCTTATACCTCCTTGATATTTATGAAAATGCAAATATTTTTATGCACCTTTTTAATATGGCACACTACGTATTTGGTCTACTTCTCTTGTGACTTATTTTCTCTACAACTTGCACTCTAATTTAGGCGTTATTCACTTCCCAGACTTCAATACAAAATGATGTGCATTTAATGTTCTTCCTTATGGCTCTCTTTAAGAATTTGACTATCCACCTAGTGTTGGTTGGTTTATCTTACCTTTAATTATGTTGTGCTCACTTCACTTGCATTATGATCTAATTTCATGAATAGGCTTGTATGAATTGTATTTCATGCAAAAAAGATGTTTCACTTCCCTTGGAGTTACCTTCTACACTGTGACACTTGGAAATGTATCTCTTTACTCCTCTTATGACTATATTCTATCCTTCCAAGTGGTGACACTTTCTCTTCTTTGTAATGCTTCCTCTATTCTTCTTTGCTCGGTAACACATTGAATCCTTTACATAGTGTGTTTCCTTTCCTTTGTAATGCTTCTTTACTCTCTTAGCTTGGTAACGTATTACTTTTACTCTAGACCTAGCAGTGACTTGATTATTTTCCTTGAACACTAGTTTTAGTTCCTCTATACTCAATGTCTTCGTAACAACAAATGGCATTAGGTTTTTGACCTATCCAAAAAGCAATGCGCCTATCTACTGCATAAATAAAAATCAACATAAAAATATATAACAATAAACAAGATTGCACATAATGAGAAAATAGATGTTTCTTTTATTAATATTGATAAAGAATCTTAGTTACAATCATACCCCTCTCAGGGTCACCCAAATGTTGATATGATTAATACAATTCCAAATCCCCCAACGGGGTAGGCATAATACTAATGCTCTCTAAATAGTCACAAATTGCTCTAGGGTGGAGTTGGCCCTCTTATTTGTGTTGAGGAAGGAATTTGATGATTTAATCTCCTTCGAACTTGCTTTCCTGCGGTCAAGAAACAACACAAAAGCATTAAACAAATAGGCAACCTCTCATGATGAGGCTCTTTGAGGAAAATATGCATAAAGATGCCATAACAACTATGAAATCAAGAAGATGAATAAAACATATTAAACTTATGCAAGATTCATAAAGATTGTTAGAAACATGAAAAAAATAAGTGCAAATATCTATCTACTTGATCAATTGCATGAAATTAAGAAAGTTAACATGAAAAGAAGCCATTAATGTCCTACTTACTATAATGAAAACAAGATTGATTAAACCCTAAATATACCGGTCATATTATCTCTAAACATGAATTAACCCACTAAAATGACTAATCTAACCTAATTAGGCATACTGAAACAAAAATAGTAAGGAGATCTGTCACCTGTTGCAAACGACAACTCTGGTGAGCGGTCTACACTTTACACTGCGATTGTCAGTCGTAGTGAACAATCAAGTGGTTTTACCCTTCAAATATAGGGTTTTGGGATTGATCCTCCTTGTCAAATTGATGATCAAGGATTACCTCAGTGTCCTCTGACAAGTTTTGAATTGCTTGATAGGGCCTCCGTTTGCCCGAATTAGCATTTCTTGGCATTCTAGCTCCTTAGGGCATCCATGGCATGATGCTCAATTTGGTCACAATTGGATAAAAACACTTCCTCTAAATGCACTCAAGTGAGTCCACAATTCGACAGGGCTTTGTTGATTTGATCTCCAATGTTTGATCTCTTACTATTTCGATAGTGATTCACTATCAAAATGCACTATATCTTTTCCCTAATTCAAAGGGGTGCTTATGGGACTACCAAGGGCTAGGGGTGGCTTCATGGAGAAGCCAAGATCAAGAAGAGGTAATTGGGTCAGTTGGATTGGAATATTATGTCCTTCAACTACCTTCTTTTAGATCAAATGGCCGTTCCAACTATTTTGGCTCGGATGAAGGCCAACTAAACTTAAGTTTAGATCACAGGTCACAGCTATAGCCTAGGCTCGAAATCGCAGGTGTTAGCAGTGGTTTAGACTGCAAACTATAGGTCTCAGCTACAGTTCAGATTGATTAGGCCAAGGAGCCCAAATTGAGTGGTTAGAACCACTGCTCTATCTTGGAGTTTGTCCAATATCTTCTATATGGTCTTGTAGCATGTCCCATATGAGTAGTCGCCTTTGACATGACACATTTTAGGTATCTAAAGATGCCCATTTTGAGATGTGTTGTGGTTGTGAACAACACGTGAGAAAAAATAGACCTTCTAAAATGATGTCGAAGGTTGCATGATGATCATTATTCTCGATCAATATTAGATGCCCCAGGTCCTACAAAAGGACGTGCATCCTAGAATAATTGCTTCCAACTGGGTGAAAGACTTAAATTTGAAAATATTGTGCCCTTCTCATCTCATTTAGTGCAGCTGTGCATTCCATAGGTATATTTTGACCCATAGATCTGAACGACGGAGAACAACAAGAAATTATCATATTTACTATTTTTCCCAAGGAAAGGGGTAAGCTTATGATAGATGTTGACAATGATTCCTAAGACGAATGTAATTTTGACAAGATCAAGGGATCTACAATTTAGGGATCTTCTGTTGATTTTGTTTATGATTTGATATTATGACTACCCCCTCAAGTGATGAGTCGATGAGGGTAATGACAATGAGTAAAGCGATGAGGTCGCTTGACCACAATGAATGATCTATAAAGAATTAGATTTGATCATTTAATTATGTGGCTAGGTCTTTGTTCATCTTATGATTGCAATTGTTAATAGTAATTGTACATTTCTATCCCATGGAGCAGTTGGGTTGCAATAGCCTTCTTAGAGAATCAAAATGATACAATGCTTAATAGAGTTATGTTAAATCAAGTTGTCGATGATATGCTTAAAATATATCATAGGAGAAATGACATGAAACACCTCGTTCCCATGGAGCGGTCCAACCTTGAAGGTCTTCTTTAGGTTTGAAAAGAAATATATCAAATCAATGATGACAATTTTGTCCCAAATGTCCTTATGGTTATTTACTCATCTCATCGGATTGCATGGAGTGTTAGTCGCTACAACCACCAAGTGTATAGGGTAAATGACTAAATATGAGGTGCATTTGTTTTTTTATTATTTGATTTATTTTTTGGTTAATTTGAAATTTTAATTGATCATGGTGCTTTAAAATCACCAAATTTGTTAAGTTGATTGTTCTTATTAAGATTTTGATCTGTTAGGAATAATTAATTTGTCATTTAAGACCTTCCCACAATGGGATTTTAGTGCATTTAATTCTAGTTGCAAACCACGCATACAATCTGTGGTTGGTATTTCAAATTTTGGGAACCGCAACTTAGGGCTATGGTTGCAAAACCCTAATTTCGATACCACGATTGTTAGTTGTGGTCAAGTATATATGATTTTCTTATTTGAAATTTTTCATTATCACTCCTACAATCAACTAAAACTGGAAGAGCTCTAAGAGGTTAGGAAGCAAATTCGATGCGAAGCGCTGCTGAAACCACAATCGGATACCTCACACACATATCAATGGCAGACCCTGAGAAACCTTCTACTAGCAGAGGCCTTAGAGTGAGAAAGGTAACTCAAAATCGAGACCACACACTCTACCAACTTAGAATGAATCACATTAATTAATGGGTTAAATCAGTCTCACTAAACTATTGGTAATGAACCTCACCTTAGACTAGGCTAGATTTAGGTTTTTAATTTTTGTCTTGCCAAGCTAGAAAGTGATCCAAAAAAGGTCACGTTCCTACACTGTAACTGGCAGGTGCAGTTCCCAATTGTTAGATTGGGAACCACAACTATCAATCGTGGTGGGATTCAAATCCCAACGGTCAAAAATTTGACCATTATGCGGACCGTAAATTTGACCTGCGGTTCCCAACTTTTGAATTTTTTTAATTTTTTCTAAGGTTTTCTGGAATTTAATGCCATCTATTGCACTTTTGAGATGCATTTTTGAATTTTCTTGAATTTTTTGATCACTTTTTGCATGTTTTTGTGCTTTTAGAAATTTTTAGATTTTTTTGACATTTTTAAGGTCGTTTTAAGCTATTTTTGGTTATTTTTAGTTATCTTTTCTTTATATATTTTTGCTCTACAGAAATTGACCTCTAGAGCTAGGGAGCCATATATCCTTCCCACCCTTCGCGATCAGTTGAATGACCAGGAGCGGGAGTCGTTTGGTATCTGAAGAACACAAGCTTATACTGAGAGGGGGGGTGAACAATATAAGACCTCTTTTTACTTTTTCCTTTATACTTCAAAATAGTAAAGCAATATACCCAAAGCAATATCAAAACAATGCACAATATCATCCACAAAGTGACACCAATTTTAACGTGGTTCACCTAGAAAGCCTAGGCTACGTCCACAAAACTTTTCTCTAAAATTTATCTCAAAGTTCTTTGGGAAACCTTCCCAATTACAATGTTTATGAGCCTCGGCCCAAAGGAGACACCTTCCCCCAATCTGAATTTATGAGCCTCTGCCCAAAGGAGATACCTTCCCCCAATCTAAATTTATGATCTCCTCCCATTTGCTTTGGAAATGATCCCTCAGAAGATCAATTGCCTCTACCTCTTTCCAGCATGTGGAACTCCTTTCCACCGAAGACCTCTTGTCCTCAACCTAAGAGACCTCTGCCTTCTATGATCACGTCCACAGTAACTCGGCTACCTGTACCAAACATAGTCGAGTCGGTCTAGTACAAGTCTTCCTCTGTCTGTCAGATCTGTCCAACTCTTTGAACAAATCAATCCTCTACACACAAGCCTTCTCAAAGACTTGCCAAATCTATCCTCAGGTTCTTCTCAAAGAACCAATGTACCTCTATCCTCAAGTTCTCTTATAGAACTCTCAAAAACTCAGCTCACAAGTCCTCTGCTAGGACCTGTCCAAATCTACTCACAAGTCCCCACCGAAACCTGTCCACAACCTGCTCTCAAGTCCCCACTAGAACCTGTCCAAAACCTCAACAAGCTCACCAAGAAAAACTTGCTTAGCATGAACCCACAAAGAGAATTGTTAGAGACCCAATGTGATTCATAAACCTCATAGAAGCATAAAGAGAATTGTTAGAGACTCAATATGTTCTATACTTAACTCCCAATCTCAATCTCAAATCTCATAGAAACATAAAGAGAATTGTTAGAGACCCAATATGTTCTATACTTAACTCCCAATCTCAATCTCAATCTCAAAAGAATAAGATAGATGTAGTATGCTTTTCTCAAGAAAATGAAACACAACCCAACAATTGCCAAACATGCAATATCTCATATAACAATGATACTTATATTCTTTTTACCAACAACTAGGGTTTCATCATCTCAATGCAAGTAGCAAGATTTACTAACATAAACCCTAGTGCAAAAATGCTTCCTCTTACTCAACCAGAATTATGCATTCACCCAAAAGTTCATCAATGACTTTAATGCATAAACAATCTTCAATATCCAGAAAATAAGATTTACACAAAAATACCTAGTAGACAACCTTTTCACTCCAAACTCAATTTCAGAAAATATACCATAAACAACATACATGGAAGAAGTTGCCCATACCATTACTTTGATGAAGAAGGAGAACTCAAAATCTATCACAACACTAACTCTCAATTTGCCACCAATTAGAGTTAGCAACTATACAATAATACACAATAATAAAGATCCAAATATAACACCTTATTTCTCCAACTTAGTAAAAACCACCAAAGTACAATAACATACAAAGTAAAACCTCTTTACACCTTATTACTCCACATAAACATTAAACATCAATAAAACAATGTCAAAAATAATTATGATACCTTAACCTTATACCTCCTGCGCATTCACAGCCACCATCCTTTGCACACCGCGACCAAAAGAAAAATTATCAACGAAGAGAATCGAACGTGGTACCTCTGCCTACTAGCGCTTCCGCTTAAATGCCACCGTCGTTGGGTCACAAGTGCCCAACGAAGTAATACACCGCTGCCCTCTCTTTTATCTTCCTTTGATGCCAAGGATCTGGAAAACGTAAACGTCTTCCTCAAACCGCATGCAAACAATCCACTGCCGTCAAGCAACAAGGTAAGGATGCAGCCCAAGCTCAAATCCGAGTTTGTCGAGCACAGTCTCCAAGACGTCAATCGAAGATTCGAAAACATAGAGCAAGCTCAACTCGAAGACACCAAGCGTTGTTCGAAGGAAATATAACAAATGCAAATCGCAGACGCCAAGCGCAAATCAAATGAAATAGAGCAAATGCAAATCGTGGGCGCCAAGCACAAATCGAACAAAACAAAGAAAATGCAAATCACGGACGCCAAGTGCAAATCAAATGGAATAGAGCAAATGCAAATCATGGACGCCAAGCACAAATCGAATGAAACAGAGCAACTACAAATCGTAGATGCCAAGCGCAAATCGAACTAAAATAGAGTAGCCACAAATCGTGGATATCAACATTAATTGGAGGTGCTTACTTTTGAAAATCATGCCAACTTATATAGCCATTTTTCCTTAACTGTTTGACGTCGGCGCTCCTCCAACGATGGCAACATATCGGCCGCTTAAGGGTTGAAAGACCCTTTAATAATAATTAAAATAATAATAATTATTATTTTATTAATAATAAATTAAACTTGGACCTTTGACAAAGGTTTGAGTTAATTTAATTATTAATAATAAACATGGACCTTTGCATTAAGTTAAGCTTGGTTTTAATAAAAACCCTTAATGAGTCCAAATGGTTTTAAGAAAAACCTTTAGCCTTGCCACCATGGTTTTAATAAAAACCCTTTAACATAATGAAGCTTCTCAAGATATTCTTGACATCACACTCTTTTGATATCAACACAAAAATGCCTTTTGACATCAATGACAACTTATACATTTGAGCAAAGGCAATGTACCCAAAGTACCCAAAATTGCCAACAATCTCCCCCTTTGTCATTGATGGCAAACCTTTACTGAAAACACTTCTCAAGAGCCAAAACTGAAACCAACTGAAACCAACCGTGCTAACAACTGAGAATCTTCCTTTGAAGTTTTGCTCCCCCTGACTTGAAGCTTTCCTCTTCACTTTGAAGCTCTCCCCCTTACTTATATCTCTCCCCCTTTGTCATCAATGGCAAAGGGCCACCTTTGGGGCTCGGGACTAAGAATTAGCCTCTTAGCTTAGTCCCTCCCCCACCTCCTGATGAGGTGATTAATTCTAGGGTGGGAGTAAAACTCCCATTAGGCACTGATCATCATCAGCATCTATAACTTCCTTGTCGGGCCTTCTCTTGAATTCTTTGTCCATATTCCTGTTCTCGTCACTTGTTCTTGTTCTTGTTCTCATCCCTGTTTTTATCCATGCCTTGATCCTTGGACCTGATCATGCCACTGTTCCTGTTCGTATATTCTGGAATTTCAGCTCTACACTGTTTGACTGTGTGACCTTCATTGTTGCACTTATAACAAGTAACAATGTTATTTCTTTTAGGCATACCTATTCTTTGAATCCACCAGTTTTAACCAAACGTGTTTCGACCAAACTTATTCAAAAACCAAACTTGTTCTGATCAAACCTGTTCCTGATATTTGCCTTGCAATAAACTGCCTTGTGCCCAAACTATTGACAAGAGTAGCAATACCCTTGAAAGAAATTACCACCTCTAAAATTGTCATTTACCTTCTTCACTTGAGCCATGCAATGTGAAGCTGTGTGACCAAACCTGTGACAAGCAAAACATTTGCCTTGAAACTTCCCTTTATTTGACCTCTTAGGCTCTGAAAACTTCTTCTTCTCATTCTGAATTCTGTTTTCTATTTCTGTGCATCTATCATTCAAGGACTCATGATCTGAAATACTTTCCTCATCAGAACTCTCTTCCTTTTGGAGTCTCTTACTAGACTCTCCAACTTGTTCCTTGTGAGGCTTAACAAAACCAAGGCCTGTTTTATCTGTTGTCTTTCTTTGACCTTTGATGAGAGACTTAACCTTTTTGGAGCTATCTTGAAACCTGTGAAGCTTGTCCTTGTACCCTTTAGTTTCCTCTTTCAAAGAAGCCATTTTTTGTTCTAACTCACTATACTCAAGAACCTTAGACTCTAACTCATCCTTGAGTTCTTGTGTCTTAGCTATAGAGAAGTCAAGACTTTCTATAAGATCATCTCTCTCCATACAACATTCATCCAACTTATCCTTGAGTCTAGCATTCTTCTTTCTTTCCTTTTTCAAAGCACTAAGAGCACTAATAAGTTCACCTTTAAGATCTACTTCACCTTCCTCTATATGTTTGCTTTTAGAATCATCAAAGCATTTTTCAGATTTCTTATCACTAGAGGTGCTACCCTTTTCAAAAACCATACATGCATCTTCCTTATAGTTTTCTGAAGCATCCTCATACATACTAGAAACCAAATCATTATTTGTGCAATCATCCTCAAGGTGACCAAAATTTCCACATCTAAGACATTTCATGATAATGAATCTATGTTTTGGTTCTTCCTCTTTTTTGATATGAACAACATCTCATTTTCATTATCACTTGAAGAACTTTCACTATCACTACTAGAACACTTACTTGCTTTGTCTAGGTAGAAACTCTTCTTGTGTTTGTGAGAATACCTCTTTCCTTGATTGTTGTGCTCATCTTTGTTTTTCCTATGATGCTTGTGCTTTTCAGAATCCTTGCTCTTACGGTCCTGTTTATCTTCATCACTTTCATCCTTGGCAACAGATACGATCAGTAGCATAATGACCAAACTTTCCACAATTGAAACATCTTACGTTTTTCATATTTTTGTGCTTTCTAGAGAACTTGCCTTTCTTGTCGTAATATGCCTCTTCATCACTAGAAGACTCATCACTCTCTTGAAACTGTTTACCTTTGGATTTCTTGGTAGCCTTGAAAGCTGCCTCCTTCTTGACATCAACTTTCACTTGAGTTCTTAACTCAAATGCTGCAAGTATACTATGGAGCTCATCCTTTTTCAACTTATCCAAATCTTTAGCTTCCTTAATAGCAGAAATATTTTCACTAAATCTATTAGGAAGAGATCTTAAAATCTTATCACAAACATCATTTTCAGCAAGCTCAAGACCTAAGTCTTTCATGGAGTTAACAACCTCATCCATACGAAGCATGTAGTCACTAATATTTTCATCATCATTCATCTTGAGTTGTTCAAACATACCTTTGAAGTGTCTCAACTTGGCCTTTCTGACATTTGTATCACCTGTATGAACCACCTTCAACTGATTCCACATTTCACTAGTTGTCTTGTAGTGAATCACTTTGGTGAGATCTGCTTTCTGTAAGCCTTTCGGGATTGCATTCATTGCTTTTGAATTGCTGTGATGTAGGAGCCTTTCTTCTTTAGTATTAGGACCAAGTTCGGGAATAGTGTACTCATCTTCAATCACTTCCCAAACCTCATTCCCAAGTGCCATTAGATGAACCTTCATCCTTGCACTCCAAAGACCAAAATATGACCCATCAAGAATAGGTGTTGCATTGCCACTTGAATGATCCATTGTGTTCTTTACTAGCTTTTCCTTCAAGCTGTTAAAATTTTTGAAGGCACCCGCTCTGATACCAATTGAAGAACACAAGCTTATACTGAGAGGGGGGGGTGAACAGTATAAGACCTCTTTTTACTTTTTCCTTTATACTTCAAAATAGTAAAGCAATATACCCAAAGCAATATCAAAACAATGCACAATATCATCCACAAAGTGACACCAATTTTAACGTGGTTCACCCAAAATGCTTGGGCTACGTCCACAAAAATTTTCTCTAAAAGTTATCTCAAAGTTCTTTGGGAAACCTTCCCAATTACAATGTT
Source organism: Wollemia nobilis (assembly GCA_028583015.1). NCBI lineage: Eukaryota > Viridiplantae > Streptophyta > Pinopsida > Araucariales > Araucariaceae > Wollemia > Wollemia nobilis. Next base: position 5,173,343 of record JAQPPZ010014470.1, read on the forward strand.
TATGAGCCTCGGACCAAAGGAGACACCTTCCCCCAATCTGAATTTATGAGCCTCTACTCAAAGGAGATACCTTCCCCTTTGCTCTAGAAATGATCCCTCAGAAGATCAACTGCCTCTACCTCTTGCCAGCACGTGGAACTCCTTTCCACCGAAGACCTCTTATCCTCAATGCTTAGCCTAAGAGACCTTTGCCTTCTATGATCACGTCCACAGTAGCTCAGCTACCTGTACCAAACATAGTCAGTCGGTCTAGTACAAGTCTTCCTCTGTTTGTCAGATCTGTCCAACTCTTTGAACAAATCAATCCTCTGCACACAAGCCTTCTCAAAGACTTGCCAAATCTGTCCTTAGGTTCTTCTCAAAGAACCAATGTACCTCTATCCTCAAGTTCTCTGATAGAACTCTCAAAAACTCAGCTCACAAGTCCTCTGCTAGGACCTGTCCAAATCTGCTCACAAGTCCCCACCGGAACCTGTCCACAACCTGCTCTCAAGTCCCCACTGGAACTTGTCCAAAACCTCAACAAGCTCACCAAGAAAAACTTGCTTAGCATGAACCCACAAAGAGAATTGTTAGAGACCCAATGTGATTCATAAACCTCATAGAAGCATAAAGAGAATTGTTAGAGACTCAATATGTTCTATACTTAACTCCCAATCTCAATCTCAAATCTCATAGAAACATAAAGAGAATTGTTAGAGACCCAATATGTTCTATACTTAACTCCCAATCTCAATCTCAACTCAACTCAATCTCAAAAGAATAAGATAGATGTAGTATGCTTTTCTCAAGAAAATGAAACACAACCCAACAATTGCCAAACATGCAATATCTCATATAACAATGATACTTATATTATTTTTACCAACAACTAGGGTTTCATCATCTCAATGCAAGTAGCAAGATTTACTAACATAAACCCTAGTGCAAAAATGCTTCCTCTTACTCAACCAGAATTATGCATTCACCCAAAAGTTCATCAATGACTTTAATGCATAAACAATCTTCAATATCCAGAAAATAAGATTTACACAAAAATACCTAGTAGACAACCTTTTCACTCCAAACTCAATTTCAGAAAATATACCATAAACAACATACATGGAAGAAGTTGCCCATACCATTACTTTGATGAAGAAGGAGAACTCAAAATCTGTCACAACACTAACTCTCAATTTGCCACCAATTAGAGTTAGCAACTATACAATAATACACAATAATAAAGATCCAAATATAACACCTTATTTCTCCAACTTAGTAAAAACCACCAAAGTACAATAACATACAAAGTAAAACCTCTTTACACCTTATTACTCCACATAAACATTAAACATCAATAAAACAATGTCAAAAACAATTATGATACCTTAACCTTATACCTCCCGCGCATTCACAGCCACCATCCTTTGCACACCGTGACCAAAAGAAAAATTATCAATGAAGAGAATCGAACGCGGTACCTCTGCCTACTAGCGCTTTCGCTTAAATGCCACCGCCGTTGGGTCACAAGTGCCCAACGAAGTAATACACCGCTGCCCTCTCTTTTATCTTCCTTTGACACCAAGGATCTGGAAAACGTAAACGTCTTCCTCAAACCGCATGCAAACAATCCACTGCCGTCAAGCAACAAGGTAAGGATGCAGCCCAAGCTCAAATCCGAGTTTGCCGAGCATAGTATCCAAGACGTCAATCGAAGATTCAAAAACATAGAGCAAGCTCAACTCGAAGACACCAAGCGCTGTTCGAAGGAAATATAACAAATGCAAATCACAGACGCCAAGCGCAAATCGAATGAAATAGAACAAATGCAAATCGTGGATGCCAAGCACAAATCGAACGAAACAGAGCAAATGCAAATCACGGATGCCAAGCGCAAATCGAACGAAACAGAGCAAATGCAAATCGTGGATGCCAAGCGCAAATCAAACAAAATAGAGCAACTGCAAATCATAGATGCCAAGTGCAAATCAAACTAAAATAGAGTAGCCACAAATCGCAGATATCAACATTAATCGGAGGTGCTCACTTTTGAAAATCATGCCAACTTATATAGCCATTTTTCCTTAACTGTTTGACGTCGACGCTCCTCCAACGATGGCAACATATCGACCGCTTAAGGGTTGAAAGACCCTTTAATAATAATTAAAATAATAATAATTATTATTTTATTAATAATAAATTAAACTTGGACCTTTGACAAAGGTTTGAGTTAATTTAATTATTAATAATAAACATGGACCTTTGCATTAAGTTAAGCTTGGTTTTAATAAAAACCCTTAATGAGTCCAAATGGTTTTAAGAAAAACCTTTAGCCTTGCCACCATGGTTTTAATAAAAACCCTTTAGCATAATGAAGCTTCTCAAGATATTCTTGACATCACACTCTTTTGATATCAACACAAAAATGCCTTTTGACATCAATGACAACTTATACATTTGAGCAAAGGCAATGTACCCAAAGTACCCAAAATTGCCAATAGTATCGTTGGATTCGGCTATGTGCTTGATCTTCCCACTATTAGGGTAGATCAAGCCTATATGACTGCATTTACCCGACGCTGAAATCCGCAGACTAACACATTTCACCTATCGATAGGTGAAATGATGATTACTTTGGAGGACGTCTACTAGATCTTTGGGATCCCTATTTATGGCGAGCCCATCACCTCCACTCCTTTCATCAAAAAGGAGGATGTTTTTGATGAGATCTATTGATTTGTGTTTTATACACACCTTGAGAAGAGTATACAAGAAACACCAATAACATATAAATGGGAATAAAACCCTCTCACTTTAGGATCTTGTTGGTTATCCAAGGTGTGAGTTACAAAGTTGGATCAAAATCTCTCACTCTTTTCCACTTATGGAATAGTTTCAAGTATACTGTGTTTTACATTACAACGGGTTCAACCTTCATTCATTGGTGTTTGGTGGTGGTTTGTGTTGTTCATGATCAAATTTGCATTTGTGAATGGATCTAGCTCTTTGAATTTTAGCAGATTAAAAGAATAAAGAATTTTAAGAAATATAAAAATGAGAACCTTTCAGAAATAAAACAGAGAGGGTAAGGTAGGGCAGAAAAGAAGGATGAAATCCTATAATTTTAATTGTTAATAATTCTTTCAACTTGGCATACTATTATGTTCAATCGTAACCAATAGAATAATAAATTGTCCAGCTTTCTAAGATCAATTCATTACCTAGCAAGGGGTGAAACAAGTTTATAGAATAGACCAATCTATTTAAATTATAATCTTCCTTGCAACTAACAGGGTATATCTATGGATAGCAAATGCTCATGCACACAGACCAGAGCTATCAGTTCCAAATCCTTAAACTATAGATTTAAATACTCTCTTAGGATAGTTTAATCATTCTAAAGATTTAATCTTACTGGGATGGTTTTGCTAGTAGCATAGCACATGCAATAAAACCAGAGCTAGTAGGAAAAGAACTAAATCTCAGAATGAGTAATCTTTAATGAAGCTCTTCACATAACATCAACAACATGCCTAAATCAATCAAACTCATAACAATTACTATCACATACATTTCAATAAAAACAAGAATAAGGAAGGAAAGCACCATCAAAACTTAAGAAGCGGATTAAGCGCCTGGCTATGCCACTTCAGAGTAACAACGCCGCAAAATATCCCATGTCGATAACAGATGAGTTCTTCAAAAAATGATTTAAAAAAAAAGTACTTCTATTATAAATTCTTGCATCTTGATTTTACATCCAACGGAAGTATATATAGACTCAGGACATACCCTGATATTTTCAAAATATCTTCTTCCAAAGATTTAAATCCTATTATAAAAATCCCACCGCCCGGGGGCCTTACAAGATAAAACATATTTTAATAGCTTCATTCAATTCTAACCACTTTTGAAAATCCGTTCGAATATCTTGCCATTAATGGTGAAGAAAGAATTTGATCTTATCCTTATCAAAATCTAACCGCTTGTGGATATTTTACTTTTCAGCTAGTTGCAGCCGCACTTCATTAAATGGGCACTTCCTCGACCATGCCTCATCAAGTCTTTGTTTGCGACGGGCTCTCTAGAATTCGGGTGGATTTTTAACTTCCCGTGTCTTCTACCTCTACACAACCATATTTGCCCACTATTGCATTAAATTTTGATGTCCGCCATCACATCCGCCATTACTCTTGCCACTAGCAAATTTCCTACGAAAATAGAAATAAAATGGCAAAGATTAGACAATTAATAGAATAATTAATTAATTAATTTCATTTTTCTAAGGTTTAAGCTTTTAATTTTTAATTAATTAATTAATTTTTTAATTATCCCTAAGGTTTAAGCTTTTAATTTTTAGGGCAAAAAAATAATTAAAAAATTAAATTCTAATGTCTTCTTCTTTCTTTGTATAAACCAACGGATTCCCATTTGAAATTTTTTAACTCAGAAGCGCAAGCAGAATCAAATCTGCAGCGGACTTGGGAGTGGAAATAAAATCCGCAAGGATTGCTTGTATGCGAAAGCGGAAACGAGACTTTAAAATCCGAAATAAATACTGTGCAATGTGGAGCGGAATAATTATACAAAGGAAAGTTGCGGAATGGAGTCCGCAACTTAATGCATGGGAGGAGGTGTGGATTATCAATCCATAAAATATTTAAGATGATGTCACACTTATTGCAAATAAAATGCGAAATAGGAATCCACAAGATTTAACAAGATAAGAGGAGCGGAATGGAGAAAGCTTTGATTTTTTAATTAATTAATTAAAAGCTTTAACCCTTGCGGAATCCGGAGAAGATTAAATTGAATGAAATAGTAATTAAAACCCAACAAGCTTTCACTAGCGGAATAAAACACGCTTTGATTTTCAAATTGGAGATAGCTTTGATTTTTTTCGGAATGGAGCAAGCTTTGATTTTTTCCTAGAATGGAGCAAGCTTTGATTTTTGAGTGGAATGAAGCAAGTCTTGATTTTATGGAATGGAGATAGCTTTGATTTTTTGAGCGGAATGGAGCAAGTTTTGATTTTCCGGAATGGAGATAGCTTTGATTTTTTTTCGGAATGGAGCAAGCTTTGATTTTTTTTAGAATGGAGCAAGCTTTGATTTTTTCCGGAATGGAGCAAGCTTTGATTTTTCCGGAATGGAGCAAGCTTTGATTTTTCCGGAATGGAGCAAGCTTTGATTTTTTAAAAGCCAAAAATTTACTCCCGAACCCTAATAGTGCAAAATAGGTGAAAAATAAAAGTTCTCGGATTTAGATGAAATTTTGCACACTTGTAAAAAAGCCAGTATCCAAATCGGCAAAGAAAACATAAAAATTTAGTTCTGATCAAGAGATATTGCATTAATAAGGTCACAACCTGCAACAAGAAACTACTATTTATGGAAATGAAACTATATCTAAATTTAGGTAAATTTTGTACCATTGGAAAGAGGAGATTAAGATCTTCCATCCAGAATTTGAATGACTCCAAACTAATTTCCCAATTAAAAAATATGTTGATTTCAATTTTGATGTGAATTTAGGGTAAGATGAAGAATTGAGGAAAAACCTAAAATTCGATTTTAATAATTTAGATCTTAGGAAAACTATTGAAGGTTAATTTTTTAAAATTAATAATCTAAAATAATATCAATGAAGGAAAAATATCTAGATCACTTCAATTGAGATCAATGCTTTAGGTAAGCAATCACAAGACCTTGATGCGAACAAAATTTAAAACCTTGACGAAAGCACAATTTGGAAATAAAATCAAAATACTTCAAGAGGGTCCCCTTGGAAATAAAAAATTAATCATTTTAAAGGAGTTCAAATTTTGTTTTCAGTAGGGGTGTGTTGCTCCTTAATAAGATCTTTGGCAATTGCAACGAGGATGCCCAGGGCAGGGCTGATCATAGGGGCGTCCACATCGGATATTGGTAGGAGCATGGCATCTTCTCTGTTAGAGAGGCCGTCTTCATGCACTCGGTTGTGAAGATTGTTCTTCCAGAATCCTCAGGCATGAGGATCCCATGGAACCTTCTGGCTAGTGTCAGGAGGGTTACACAGAGTTCTATCGATAATCCACTACTCCTAGCCTTGGGGAACACTCTACTATGCTAGTTGTACCAAGACCTCTACCAGATTACCAGCAAGAGTCAAGTAGGGATTAGTTGTAGTCTGCTTCTCTAGATCTGGGACTGGTAGTATATCAGGATCAAGAATCTTGTAGATCTACCCCTTGCCATTACTTCTATTTATGATGCTCATCAGTGCTACGCCGCATGCTGGCCCTACGAGGAGAAGGGGTTTTGGAGCAGGTCCCATGCTGGGGATGTAGAGCACTACATTGGCAGATTTGCAATGCTTCGATCGAATGACATTGAGTGGCATTTTTATATGGACTGCCCTGCATGGGATGAGGTTAATGAGCAACTACGCCAGGATCGATGTGACATGTGGCTACTTGGCCATAAGGATGAGATTCATGAGTATCATTACTACTCTCGTGTATTGTGGCAGTTTGGGATAGTTTAGGACATATCGGAGCTACCCATTATCTATAGGCGATTGGTGCTGGAAAGTCATTTACCCTAGGTTTAGCCAAAACCACTGAGAGATGTTGCTAACAACTTATAGGAGTCAGGGGTTGCTAGGGCTGGGACCACCCCAACATATGATACTTGGTGGTCCTTTCTATAGTGGTAGGGAGAGGGGCCACTCAGCCAGGTGGATGACGATGTTGAGACTGATATAGAGGGGTGCAATGTGCACCAACTGACCGAGAGTGGATGGGGTGTGGAGGTCCCTATAGAGGATGCTCCACAGGCTGAGGCAGAGGAGGAGGTCCTAGAGGAGGGTGAGGTACATCTTGACAATGAGGTAGGGCAGCTATTGGCTTAGGTTGCAGATTTACAGAGTCAGGTGGGTAGGCTTCAGACCCAACTATTGTAGAGGGATACTAGTCTTGCCATAGTAGAGGTAAAACTTAGACATGGTCAGAGCCAGTGAAGGAGCTATGAGGAGAGGCCTCTCCTAAAGGCACAGTTGACTACAACTGGTACAAATATCCAAAGACTCACTACCGAGCGTGATCTTGTATGGACACAGCTGGATCTATTAAGGGCATAGAGGGGAGATCCCTTGTCTACATAGGTTGCCATGGCCCCTCCTGCAATACCATCATCTGTACTATCAGGAGGTCATGATCCCATATTCGAGATCAGGTGACTCACTTCCCTCATTGAGGAGGATAACACTATATAGGATGCGAAGGTAGCTCACATATCTTAGCTGGAGGTCCACATCAGGTTGATAGGTGGGGAGGTTCTAGAGGATATTTATTCTATAGGGACACACATGAGTAGCTCTAGGACCAGGAACAAGGAGTTAGGACAGTCCACCACCAGATCTAGTCATAGGACCCATAGGTCTAAGAGGATACATAAGTCCTCTAGCACTCATAGAGCCAGCTCGAAAAGGGTCCATAGGGATGGTGGAGGTGACGAAGGTGCTTCACAGTCTGGGGGCCCAGGCCCTTAGTACATATTGTAGAGATTTTTTTGTGTTGTACTATTTTTGAGTGTAAGGTCAAGGACCTACATAGTTGTAGCCTACGGGTATTTTTGATGTACCCCCATGTACTCATTTTTGGACACACACACACACACACACACACACACACACACATATATATATATATATATATATATATATATATATATATATATATATATATATATGAGATATTGATCATTTTGGCTCATTATGTGTACCTGTGTATTTTTAATTTTATGTTTATGTTATGCACATGGATGCAAATGTTTATATTGATGCTATGCTTATGTAATGTGATGTATGGATGACATGCACTAGATAGCTATTTAATTTATGATGATGATGGTATGCAGTGATCTAGATGCTTAGATGTGCTATTTATGATGGATGCATATGGATGCAATGTTTACTTTTAAACACATATTTAATTTTGTTTTATTGTATGCATTTAATTTATGACAATGTCATGATGTGCTAATGCAATGTATGTAGTGCATTATTTACATTATGATAATCTAATGTAAATTAACCTGTATGCTTTAATCACTTAAAACATAATGAATGAATGTGATATGTGTTTAACAATCTAATGGGTGACGCCACAAAATATGAAAAAATCATGAATTTTAATTGAAAATCCTCATTACAAGAATTTAAATAATTAATCAACCATATATGAAATATAATGTTGTATGTTTTCTGTTCATAAGATTTTGTAAATTAAAAGAATATGTATGATATAATAAGTGGTTGCCTAAATATCATTTCTGACATCCATCTGGCATCTAATCATATAATAAAAATAATTTTAATAGACAAACTCTTATAAAAAGAAATTGATGTTTTATGAATGCATTTGAAAATTGAATTGTTGTTATTTGGAAATTTGTGAGGTTTACCATAAGACTCAAACACCCTATTTGACCTATCAAAAGTTGTATATTGACCACACTAGACTTCTGAAATGTAAGGCTTTTTCTAGGATAGGCCCTAGTTGTTCATTATCCCTATGTGTGCACATGAATCTATTTAAGATAAAGCATAAGCATACCCCGATGTCAGGCGAGATTCTTTCAACCCATTGCTAAGATAGGGGATCCACAAATGCTTATCCAATCCTAGACCACTAGGCGATATAGGACACATGAAGCTAGCTCTTCCACATTCAAACATTGGTCTGTACATAATTGAAGTACTAATGCATCAGACATATCATCATACGTAAGGTATAGTAGTATTGGCAATTCCATGGATTCAAGTTCACTCCCTTATTTTCTTTAATTTTTTGGGATACTTGCTCATATATAATTGTGCAAGGGATTTGATTCCACTTTGACTTTGAAATTTCTTTAGATCTTCATTTGATCGTTATTTGAATTTTGCTTTTTGATCTTCATTTGATCTTCATTTGAACTTTGATTTCTGATCTTCGTTTGATCTTAACTTGAACTTTGATTGCTGATCTTCATTTGATCTTCACTTTCTGGAATTTACATTTGATAATTTTCTTCAAAAACTTCCCTTTGGGGATTTTACTTTGGAGAACTATTTCTAAGATATCGATTGAGGATATCGATCTATGATATCAATATGGGATACAATCTGGGATGTCGATCAATGATATCGATCTAGGGTATCAATATTGATTATTGATGTGGGATATCTTTGGGATATTGCTCATTTTATCGTAAGCAAGGGATTTTGGGTAGGGAACGAACTTCTCATTTTTCCAATTACCAAAATTTTCCATACTGTATGCACAGGGGATAAGCAAGAATAACTCTTTTCACCTCAGAATACTTGGTCTTGCTTTGTGGCTTTCATATTCCCCTAGTCCTTATTAGGATTGTTTAATTTATTGATTAGTGATAGAATTCTGATATGCTAAGGGCTATACTAACTAGAACTCAACTACAAAAGTAAAGCAAGCTTTCTATCAACTCTAGAGAAGACCTATAGGTATGGTTGAATAACTGGGAAACCCTAGTATATTCCTCATAGCAACATTATGGGTTATGTTAAAAAATACAATTACTCACATGAATGATGGATTATGATAAGTACAAAAGTGCATGATTAAAACACAAACATGGCATCGTTTGTAAGACTGACAAACACAATACATCCTCCTACAGAATGCAGCGGATGCAAAATACCTATATGCAATGCCATGATGAATGCATGTGGGAATGCAAATGAAAAATGCATAATGCAAATGCAAATGTTTTTGGATTTTATGATTTACCAATTTTTTTGGATTTTATTAATTTTATGATTTTTATTGATTTTGAGCCTTAATATCTGACAAAATGACGATTACATGCCTTTGGAGCCTTTAGGAGTGACCAAATGGTGAGGAAATGTCATTGGAACCTTTAACTTGCCTAAGCAATTTGCTGGAAAATCCTTGGATCTTTTTAGGATGATCGAGCGGTTTTAAGCAAACCCTCAGAGCCTTTTTGGGGTTGACCAAAGGTTTGAAATACCTGTGGAGATTTTTGATTGACCAAACTACTCACAAGAGAGCCTAGAGCCTTTTAGGATGACCGAGTGGTTTTAAGCAAACCCTCGGGACCTTTGGGTTGACCAAATGGTTTCTCAAAAACCCTTGGTACCTTTTTGGGATGATCGAGCGGTTTTAAGCAAACCCTCGGGGCCTTTGACTGACATGACCAAGCGGTTTTAGGAACCCTTGGAGCCTTTTGCTATGATTTCAAGCATAGAATGCCTTAAGATGGATGATATTGAGAGGTTCAAGCTCTTCAACACCCCCTAGTGACGTTAGACGATAGGTACCTGGACCAATATTTTAAGATATGATATAAGGTTCTAGCCAATTAGCCATGAATTTGTATTGCATATCAAATGACAAATTAGAGTTTTGTTCATTCTCTTTGAGCACAAGATCCCCAACTTCAAAGTCTCTCTAATGGACTTTGATATTATAAACTCGTTTTAGTCACTCCTAATAAATGCAAAGATGCTCTAGGGTATTCAAACGATGTTCATAAAGCAATGTCAGTTGATCTAGGCAAGCTTATCGTGTGATGTCATCATCGATGAACTATTTCAATGCGATGCACAACGTTGGTATTTCAAACTCTAAGGGCATAATGGCCTCAATGCCATATACTAGTTAAAATGAATTTGCCCCAGTGGGCATCCGAATACTAGTCCTGTAAGCCCATAATGCAAGGGGTAGCTGGATATGTTAATCTTTATGGTTTTCTTAGATCATCTTTTTCAAGATAGCCACCACTGTCTTGTTTGAGGCCTTAGCTTGCCCGTTTGCCTATGGATAATAAGGAGTTGCAAAAATGTGTTTGATTCTATACTTAGACGTCAAAGCTCTCACAATTTTGTTCTTAAATGATGTTCCATTATCTGAAATATCTTGGATGGAATCCTAAAATGACATATGATATGCTCAAGTATAAAATCTGCTATGTGAGCTCAAGTTGTCATTGTTAAGGGTATTGCTTCCACCCAATTTTTAAAATACTTAGTTACTGTGATAATAAATGTATGTTGGTCTGATGACGAAGGAGAGATATTGCCTATAAGATCTAATACCCACTGAGAAAATGGCTAAGCCACTTGGATGGGTTGTAAGGCCTATGATGGCAAGTGCATAAGATTAGCATGATGCTAATATTTGATGCATTTATTGACATACATATTGCACTCCCTATCAATAGTGGGTCAATAGTAACCCATTTGAAGGATGTGCTTGACGATGGCCATGTCGCTGAAATGACCACCACACATACCATAATGAGATTGTGAAATCACCCATGATGCCTCTTGGGGCTCTAAACAACAAAGGAGAACTCCATCGTAGCCTCGTCGGTACAAAATATCTCCTATCAAGACATATTTAGTCACTTTCTACTTGAATGTGCATTTTGTGGCACACGATAATCCCTCTAGGATCACACCAAGTTTTAATAAGTCTTGGATTTGTGACATCTAACTTTGATAAGCCTCAAATTCGACTGCCAAGATGACTTGATCCCCCTGCATATTTATTTTTGCAAATGCAAACTAAGAACCAACCTTGTGGTGAATGGTGATACCACTCCCCGTCGGACTTTGAGAGGTTAATGACCCCCTGGGTGCCTTCTTTAGAAAATATTCAGCTCTATAGAACCACTCAACTTTTGGTTCCATGCTAATCATATTGATTGAGTCTTTATTATCAAAGGCTGCACGCTCCGTTGTAGGATGCGATAGCGTTTTAACATGGATGGTAGTAAAATTAGTAGACAAATTCTGAGGGATTAAGGATCTCAAAGATGCCATAGTGTCTACAAACCTATTCAATGAATGAGAGATTGCCTCGATATCATACCATTCTAATTTAGCCAAATATGTAACAACAAGATCTTTATAGGCTTTTAGTATGAGATATCGACACTAAAAGAGTCCCTTAAATTGGTTTACTATGAGCAAGGAGTCACCAAAGATGTTTAATATTTTAATGTTCATGGCGATGGTTGTGTGGAGGTCCAGCAGTAGGGCTTCATACTCAGTGTTGTTATTGGTGCACAAAAAGTCTACTTTAAATGACAAGGGCATTGAAGCCCCTTGTGGCATGAAAAACACTATTCTTGCACCACCCCCTTGCTCGCACTTTGAACCATCGAAGAACAGAGTCATGTCAACATTATTCTCTGGTTCTTTGGGTTCAGGAGCTTTAGATACGATGAAGACTACATCATCTAGAAGCTCAATGGTCATAGGCTTACTATTTGACAATGGTGCCTCAGCCAGTTGATCAACTATGACTTATCCCTTAATGGATTTTTGGCTTATGAATTCCAAATTGAATTCTATCAATAACATGATCCACTTTGCAGTACACGTATTGTGATACATCTTACTCATCATGTACTACAAAGGATTTTGTTTTGATATTACATATGTCGTATGAATTAACATATAGTTCCGCAATTTCTTGGTAGTGAACACTACTGCTAAACACAGTTTCTCCACATATGCATACCCGAGCTCATAGCTCACCAAGGTTCAACTAATATAATATATGGCCTGTTATTTACCTTGCACATTCTTTTGGGCTAACATGGTCCCTAATGCAAAGTTAGTTGCCAATATATAGTAGAAATGACACATTTGGCCTTGGTAGATCTAGCACTAGCGGTGTTACGAGGTATTGCTTTATTTCAATAAAATCTTCTCAATAGTCCTCATCCCAATTGAATGGGACCCCATTATGTAGTAGTCGATTCATAGGTTGATATTTATCTGATAACTGAGTGATGAATCACTTTATCGATGCTACTTTGCCATGTAGGCTTCTTTATCGATGCTACTTTGCCATGTAGGCTTCTTATATGTCCATGTGAAAATATTAGGTCTCTCTTTCAGTATAGGGATGAGTGTGGCGCGCTCATCAGGAGTGAGACTCTCCAAATTTTACCTTCCTTGGATTAGTGGGATCATTACTGATATCCACATCGAAGGTTTCCTCCACTGACATGTGTGATCCCTCCTCAAGCTAATGAGGCGTAGGGATCAAATGGATGTTATTAGCTGGGTTGATAGGTTTTGCATTAGAAGCATCCTCAACATGATGCTTGAAACAAAATGAAATAGTTGCAACATTTCTTTTTTAGGGAAGAAATCTTCAGGCTCAACAGGTGAGCCAATGCGATCCCAGTCGATAGCATCTACATTTAAATGCAACGGTTTGGATGGATCTACTAGATTACGAAGTGGGGTGGTCAAATCAATGGAGACCATATTGATGGAATGGAATTGATCTCCAGGACCACATAGATAAACCTCTACATCATTGATGCAGCTCCCATACCCAATATTTGGCTCTATCAGTACAAGCACAAATGGATCCTCTCTATGTGAACCATGGATAACTGGGTCCTCTCTATGCACTGCTTATAATATTGGATCATTCGGCTCAACGAGCTCCCTGTACATAGGCAATTCAGGAAACACCATGTGATAGATCACCTCGATGTTTTATGGTATTCCCCTAAGGTGAGGATTTATATTGATCTCCCTACACATGTCCTTAGCCATATATGGCACATTGCAATAGCGTAAGTAGGGAGGTCCTAAGTAGTCTCTATCTGTATCGTCCTATTCATCGCTATCATAATACAATTCTTAATTTACCCCTACTAGAATGGGATGTTCTGGAAAATGTGGCCCTATATAGGCTATCTCTTGATTAGTATCATTGATGTCCGATAAAATTAGGTACAAGTATCATAAATATGATACTGCCTCATAAATCGGCTCAGCCTCATCCCTCGTTTGATTTTTGGGTGAAGACTCACTGTCCACCAAGATATTCTCATGATACGTCTCGGGTGGTGCTATGGTGACATAAGACACCATATGACTATCCCTATGGAACATCGAGAGATTAGGGTGATATGGGTTGAAATCCACATCGTCCCCCAGATGAAGGTACAAGTGATCTAAGGATACTATGAGCAAATTGTCTTGTCCTCGTATCTGTAACCCTATCTTGAACCTATCAGTTGCCAATTGATAATGCGGCTCAAGCGGAGTCCTACATCCTTGTTAAAAAATACTAAGGTCATGCCCATGCTAATGATATAACTCAAAAATGTGCATGGAATATTCAGGGTTGGATAAGTAATGAACATTCATTGTGAATGGTTCGTCGTCATCTTCATCCATGGGTGTTCACATTGGAAGTTGATCTAGCCCAGTGTAAATGAAGTTATTTTGATTGGGTGGCTCTCCTAATGGAACTACTAATCCAACCGGAAAATGATGAGCATGCAGTCAACCCATCTCTTGTGTGGTCTCTAGAATCGATTCAAAGGTTACATTCTGCACAATATACTCACCTAACCCTATGTTGGCGAGATGTACAATCACCTGATGTGCGGATGACCCTGTTGATGATGTAGGTGAGGTACCTCCTTGAATTTGTCCTAGGATTCTTCCACTTCCATGGGAGTGGGATCCTGTTTTGTGACTATTTCGGGCACATGCTTCTTCTCTTTTTCATCCATTTTCACCTTTAACTTCCTGTCATCCTGATGCATCATTGATGCAATCAGTTTCAATAAAGTAGCAGTAGTGTGCTCATATATGTGTGATATAGATGTCGATAGTTGAGCACACACTTGTTGTTTGCCTCCTAGATTCTTAACTGGTGATGTTGGTCGGACGTCCAGGTGCATTGATGGGAATATGAAACTTCCAAGAAAATAAGCTAGGTTCAAAAATTTTAAGGGCTCTTTGTCTAACGACACCATATGAACCTGTCCTTCATGAATGCACTTTACACATTAATGTAATATGGAGGGAACACAACACATTTCTCAAATCCAAGGCCTCTCGAGTAGGATGTTATATTGCATGGCGCATTCGATCACGTGACACATCATGGGGATGGTATTTAGACCCACCTAAATAGGTAGGATGATTTTGCCAACTGTTGAGCATAACACATCATTAAATGCTCTTAATGTAAATACGGTGGGCATAATATGTAACTTGGGTAGATTTAAAGGACTCAACGCCTTGGTTTTTATAATATTAATCAATGAACCAATGTTGATAAAGACCCTCTTGAATGGCACGTGATTAACACATGTGATAATATGTAACGATGGGTCAACCATATCTGTAGGAACCGTATTGATTTTATGATCATAAAATTGGATCGTAGGTTCCTAGCACTACTGAAAATGTCCCATGAAATTGGTGAATGCTTGAGCATATTGGGGCTGCACTTCGATGGACCTCAAAATGTCCATGAGAGTCCCTGTGCCTAGGGTACTATTGTATTAGCTCATAAAGAGACAACTTCGTAGGAGTTATCTGTAGGTTTTGAACTAGCCTGCTCCATATGGTCACCACCGGTATCGTTGGTGGACCTAGAATATTTTGAGCTAGCCATTGATTCGACGTAGCTTGTATCCTTATGGGAGTGTGAGGTTGATTTGACTGCTCCTATCTCCCATGTCTGGTAACAAAATTCACCATGCCTACGAACCCCTGGGTAGGCAGTTTGACACACACTTGATTGACAAGGCCGACATTGTTACATGACACCTCATGGTTTGGCAATGGATTTTTATAAATCCCCATGTTTTGGTTGTCAGGCACCAATGGGTTGTTCTGCACTATAAGCTCACCTTTATCGTTCATATTCTGCATAATGTGTTTGAAGGACCAACACACCTCGATGTCGTGGCCCTTCGCATGATGGAAGATGTAAAATAGATCGTCCTGATACCCTTTTGACTTGGGCTAATTTGGATCGACCAACTTAACCTTGGGCAGTCTGATTGCCTTAGCCTCACATAACTAATGGAATATTGAAGTCAATGACTCCATCAAAGGTGTGAATTGGTAAGGCAGACGTTGTTCCTTATTTTTGCCCTTATAATTATTATTGCGCTTTTTGTACTGCATAGGAGGAGGTTGGGCCTGATAATTCTGCTTTTGTTGCCCCTTATCCTCTCCTTGGAGGTTTAACCTCACTTGATTTACATGGGCCTGCTTGCCTTGATGTTTTGTGAAGCTCTTCTTGTACCCCTCCTTCATGTTCTTGAGCTTCAAGTTGCCTTCTTGCAACTTTATATCCTCAATTACTTTGGCTTGTGCCAAAGCTTCCTCGAATGTTGGATACTATTTAGTTGCAACAATAATGAGATGTGCTTGGCAAAACTCTTAGTGAAAATTTGAGTCAATTCCGTAGCAAGAATAGGGAATGGTAGCTTTGCCATTAATCTCCTCCATCTCTTTTCGTACTTTTTAATTGGCTTGTCATTGCATTGAGCTAACACAGCCAAATCAAAAAGGTTAGCCTGTTTATTGATGCCAAAATAAAAGCATTCAAGTGTCAACCAATTGCTCAAAACTAGTGATATTGTGCTTCTTAAGCTAATTGAACCACTCCCGGGATGGGCCTGAGAGGGTTGTGATGAATGTATGTAAAAACAAGGCATTTTTGCTTGCAATCTGGAAGCATACATCCAAAAAGCTTATGACATGCTCTTGCACATCTTCGTCACCTTTGAATTTATCTAACCTGGGCATGAAAAAATGCTTAGGATATGTTGGAGTAGGTATCAAGGGGTCCAAAGGCTCATTATGAATCTTGCTCAATGTCAGATTTTGAAAAGTCATGCCTTGCCTCTCGATTGCTTTTACCTTCTCAACTAAGGCCTTATAGGCCTACGAGGATAGAAAGTCCTCCTCCCTAAGCTAATGCAGGGGTAGTCTTGGAGGTGCATTCTTCCTATGTCAAGGTGGAGGACGTTGCTCTTCCTCCTCCTCAACTTGGGAGTCTTTGGGATACTCTTGATCAACTCCATCTCCCTCTTCTTCCTTATATTGTCGTTGCCCCTGCTTTTTGAATGATGGTGGCCATTCTCTCTATTGGGCACTGACATGAGTGTGAGCATCTCTACACTCCTACTACACATCGGCTTGTAAAAAAACTTTCTTATGTATACATTCTCCTTGCTTAGCATGAGTGTATAGACTAGCCCTGGCTGGCCTATCCTCCTACTATACACATTCCTTTTGGATAAGGATGCATTCCTCACGCATGTGCTACTCATATAGTATTTGTCTGATTTTTACTCATATAGTATTTGTCTGATTAGCATGTGCTACTCATCTTCAATGCGCTGCCTCTCTAGGCGAGTATCCTCCAATTGATCTTGGAGGAGCTGTCATCGCTGCTCAGATACCAATTTGTGTAATATATCAAGTTGATAGGCTATAATAGGCCTCTGGTATGCATACTCCATACGAGCGACCTTATGGGTTATGTACCCATTTGACTGATTTGAAATGCTTTTGCATTTATTTGTGAAGATAGTATTAGTGTCCTATTGAGTCTTGTGCTCTATACCACCATGCGTGGATGGTGTATGTATCACATGAGGGTTCTTGTAAGCCTCTCCATGATCTCTAGCAGTATTAATAGAACCCCCACTACACTCACTCAAAGCACGAGTGGGTGGAGCCAAAGGCTTATAACCTAGCTGCTCAAGGATGCTACCTACGCCATCCAACTGTCTGGACCTCCACCACTTGTGCGGTGGTGTACCATTGACTCCCACATTAGCCACATAAATAGCGATCTTTCAAGGTTCACTACATGTGGGATTTTACACAGGCCTATGCTCATCAATGGCTCTGTATGCATGCCCCTGAATGGGTGGATCTTAATCTTGTCTATACTCTGAAGGTGGAGCCATGGATCCTCCTACAAACCTATGACAAAGGGGTACCAACTTGGACCCTTGTATAACATACTCTTCAAACAATCTTGTGGACACACATGTAATGCGATCTCAATAATGGCTTTCGAGTGGAACACCCTCATGTTGAGAGACTCCATGCTCTATTCTGTGTCTAGAA
Organism: Wollemia nobilis; assembly: GCA_028583015.1. Taxonomy (NCBI): domain Eukaryota; kingdom Viridiplantae; phylum Streptophyta; class Pinopsida; order Araucariales; family Araucariaceae; genus Wollemia; species Wollemia nobilis. The sequence continues at coordinate 5,191,271 of JAQPPZ010014470.1, forward strand.
GAATGCACAAAAACTACTCTGTCGAGGGTATGCTCAATAGGTTACCCTTGTGTTGAATTATCTCCTCTAATGATCATCGAATGACGTTCAAGAAGCACATGTGGGCAAAGGTTCGACATGTGTTGTTGTGAATCTGTTGGGACTTGGTCATTAGCATCAGCCTTATGCCTTTGTCGACCACCCCGTGTCTCCACCATGGTGTACCTAGTATCTAGATTTATCTTTTATTATGCAAAAAAGGTATACAATGGTTATTATCTCTTTTACAATTTAAAATTAGCCCTAAATTATTTGATGTTGTTTCAATGATTTGTTGTATCAGTATTAGAAACTCTTATCGTGTTTTGAAAAACTTGTTGGGTGATATTCTTAGTTTAATTGCCTTTCACTAGTACACTCGTAGCTCAAAAACCTGGGTGTGAATTCAGGCTACGTAAATCCCCCATGTGTGGCAATGAAACTCCACACCTGGACAAGGAGCACCAGTCCTACCAGTCCCTCACTCATTTTTCATCAGTCAGCGTTATACCCTCCGAAGAGAATACATGCAAATTTTCTAGGGTACAAAAGGTTCTTGAGCCCGAACTTGGTCTAGAAAAATAGGTACGTGGGAGTTGGGCCAACGGATGGAAATGACTGCCACCGTCGTTGGACCCTACTAGTGGTTGGATGTCACTCCCAATTTACTAGTGTTTTATTAAAACGTGGTGTGTGTGGTTCATCTTAATCATTGCATATAAAAAAAATGTATAATACAACATGAATAATTATTTCCTACATGATATGCAAATAGGAATGTTTCATTTTAGAGAATGCATGCTATATCCTATATGATTTTTGATAATGTAAATTATGATGATATAGCCTCTAATTGGGCCTCAAGCATGTAAACCAACATATGATTTAAACCTAGCACACTGTATTCTAGGGTAGACTGCACTCAGAGGTTCATTTTTCCTAGAAGCACCTAGCCAAAATAAAAAAAAAAAGAAACCCTAAGACCAAATTCATTTCCTTGTTTCTTTAGTGTCCTAATTAGCTTTCCATTTTTTATTTTCTAGAAAACACAGAAAGAATAAAAAAGTACACAGAGTGAAAAATAGGGCCTACCTCAGGTCCTCATCTGATCAAACTTTGGATGCTTGCTATCTGTTATGTCTGCTATGAACCATAGGTCTGATGCATGGTTCAGACTGTAGCTCACGTTTTGAAGCCGCGAGCCAACAATGAGATCGTAGCTGAAACCTATGGTTTGCACCTGATATTAGAAAAACACAAGGGTCAGAGATCAGATGCAAGAACCTATGGTTTGCACTTGATATAAAAAAAACACAGGGGTCAGAGATCAGATGCAAGAAATGTGCAGTTCTGCCATGATCACCTTCTGACCTATCCAAAAAGCAATGCGCTTATATACTGCATCAATAAAAATCAACATAAAAGCATATAACAATAAAACATATTGCACATAATAAGAAAATAAATGTTTCTTTTATTAATATTGATAAAGAATCTCAGTTACAATCATGACCCTCTTAGGGTCACCCAAATGTTGATACGATTAATACAATTCCAAATCCCCCAACGGGGTAGGCACAATACTAATGCTTTCTAAATAGTCACAAAAAGCCCTAAGGTGGAGTTAGACCTCTTATTCGCGTTGAGGAAGGAATTTGATGATTTAATCTCCTTCGAACCTACTTTCCTACAGTCAAGAAACAACACAAAAGCATTAAAAAAATAGGCAACCTCTCATGATGAGGCCCTTTGAGGAATATGCATAAAGATGCCATAACAACTATGAAATCAAGAATATGGATAAAACATATTAAACTTGTGCAAAATTCATAAATATTTTTAGAAACATGAAAACAATAAGTGCAAATATCTATCTACTTGATCAATTGCATGAAATTAAGCAAGTTAACATGAAAAGAAGCCATTAATGTCCTACTTACTATAATGAAAACAAGATTGATTTACCCTAAACATACTGGTTAGATTATCTCTAAACATGAATTAAGCCACTAAAATGAATAATCTAACCTAATTAGGCATACTGAAACAAAAAACGTAAGGAGATCTATCACCAGTTGCTAACTGTAGCTCTAGTGAGTGGTCTGCACTATACACCGCGGTTGTCAGCCATGAAGAGCAATAAAGTGGTTTTGCCCTCCAAATATAGGGCTGTAGGCTTGATCCTCATTGTCAAATTGATGATCAATGGTCTTCTCAATGTCCTCTGATAGGTTTGGTAGTTGAATTGCTTGATAGGGCCTTCGTTTGCTCGAATTGGTGTTTCTTGGCATTCTAGCTCCTTAGGGCATCCATGGCATGAATTGGCATGATGCTCAATTTGGTCATAATTGGATAACAACACTCCCTCTCAATGCACTCAAGTGAGTCCACAATTCAATAGGGCTTCACTGCTTCAATCTCCAATGCTTGCTCTCTTACTATTTCGATAACACTTTGCTATCAAAATGCACTATATCTTTGCCCTAATTCAAAGGGGTACTTATAGGACTACCCAAGGTCTAGGGGTGGCTTCATGGAGAATCCAAGATCAAGAAGAAGTAATTGGGACAGTTGTATTGGAACCTTTCATACTTCAACTACCCTCTTCTAGATCAAATGGCCGTTCCAATCGATTTGTCTCAGATGAAGGCCAATTGAACTTCAGTTTAGACCATAGGTCACAGTTGCAGCCTAAGCTAGGAACCATAGGTGTTAGAAGTGGTTCAGACTGCATACCATAGGTATCAACTACGGTTTAGATTGATTAGGCTAAGGACCCCAAATTGAGTGGTTAGAACCACTGCTCTATCTTGGAGTCTATCCAAGATCTTCCATATGGTCTTGTAGCATGTCCCATATAAGTAGTTGCCTTTGACATGACGCGTTTTAGGTGTCTATAGTTTTCTTTCAATGACTTAATGTTTTGGTACTCTCCACTTATTTGTAACATTGCTCACTCTTGGTTTTCATAGCTCCTCTTAGATAGTGGTATAACTCCTTGGTTACGATATGGTGGTGCTAATGATGCTTTTGTTCCTTCATTCATGATGCTATCCTGAGAATATCTTATTGGCACTTTGTTGGTTGCTATCTCATGACACTTAGGTGGTGCTTTGATGGTTGGCTTGTCTAACTCGTCTCTTTACTTGGATTTACACTTCACAAAGAAGTATTCTCTCAAATCAAATCCCTTCTTCAACCATAGATGCTCTAAATACTTAACTTTGGCTTTTTCCTAGGTCTGAGGTTTAGACCAATTGGTTCATCCAAACCCCATAAGGGGGCGGAGGTCCAAGGTTCAAATCTCGGGCCTCATCAAACTGAACGCTTGTCCCTTTCCTGGTGCTTTCAGTGGCATAAAAGGTTTAAAATTATTGTGGCATGGCGGTTATAGGGGCGGACTACGTGAAGATCTATGTGGCGGCTTCTGGGGCAAACAACGCAGAATACTATGGTGGCCATAAAATCTGGACAGCCTACCTGGATTCGTGGTGGCTTTCGATTCCACCATGTTAAAAAAAAAACTTTGGCTTCTTCCTTTTAATATAAATTCTTTTTACATTTGTTATCAAACTCTATGCTACCTTCCTTATAAACTTTGCCTTTGTTTGAGCTCCTCGTGTGGAGCTATGACATTGGAACTTCATCTTGGTGGCTCTTCCTTGGGGTGTGGTGGCTCTTCCAATTTGGTGTTCCCTTGGTGTCTTTAGACACTCTAAAATTTTCAGCACTTATTTAGTCTTCTATTTGCTTAATAAATTTTCCCTTATTCGGTTTCTTTCCATTTCAATAAATATACACTTTTATAAGCTTGTAAAGAATAACATTTAATACTAATATTCTTTCCTCCTTATTTCTCCTTTTCAAGAAAACTCTAATTTTGATCTTTGCTATTTTTTTTTTTGCAAATTTTAGGACAATAATGCTACCACCTTCCTTTGCTAGAAGACTCAACAAAAACTTAGAAAAATGCATCCCAAAGTGGCCTTGCTAGTCAAAGGGGAGTTAGAAAAACTCTTGAATGTTGTTTTTATACAAGCTATTGATTATGATGAATGGATCTCAAATGTAGTTCTAGTCACCAAGAAAGAAGCTACCAAAGTTAGGGTTTGCACAAACTTTAGAGATATTAATGTTGCATGCCCTAAAGATGATTTTCCTCTTCCAAACATGGATCAAATAATTGAATTTACTATCGGGAGTGGAATGATGTCCCTAATGGATGGATTTTTTGGTTACAATCAGATCAGGATAGCTCCTGAAGATCAGGCTAAAATAGCCTTTATTACCCCTTGGGGTACATTTTGTTGGAAAGTGATGCCATTTGGTTTAAAGAATGTAGGCGCAACATATCAACGAGCCATGACTTATATCTTTCATGATATGATGCATGATATCCTACATGATTATGTAGATGATATTATAGCTCACTCTATTAATGAAGATGATCATTTAGATGATTTGAGAAAAGTATTTAATCGGTTAAGAGAATACCTTATTCAATTAAATCTAGCCAAATGCATATTCAGAGTTAAGTCCGATAAACTATTAGGGGTTTTAGTTTCTTTATGTGGTATCAAAATCGACCCTCTCAAGATTGCGGCTATCACTGATATGCCTACACCTACCAATATATCTGAGTTATAAAGTTTACAAGGTAAACTTCAAGCCATCCGTCACTTCATCGATAAGCTGGCGAACAAAACCGATCCCTTTATTAAGCTTCTTAAGAAGGATGTACCTTTTAATTGGGACGATGAATGCAAGGAAGCTTTTGAACTTCTCAAACAATACCTCCTTAACCCACCTGTGCTTTCATCGCCTAGACCTAATCGCCCATTTATCCTGTATATTTCAGCTTTAGATTTTGCTTTAGGAGCTATGCTAGCTCAACTTGATGATGAGAAGAGAGAGCGTGCTAATTATTATATTAGCTAAAATTTAATCAGTTATGAAACCCGCTACACATCATTAGAAAAATTATGTCTAGCAGTCATATTTTCTATGCAGAAATTACACCATTATATGCTCAGTCAAAAAACATATATCATTGCTAAATATGATCCCTTGCGGTATCTTATGAGTCGACCTTATTTATCGGGTCATACAAAAAAGTGGGTTCTTGCTCTAAGCAAGTTTGAACTCACATTCATAGGACAAAAGTTTGTTAAGGGTCAAATCATAGCAGATCAATTAGCTGCTGCACCCTTAGAGTCTACCCATCCCCTCATCATTGAGTTTCTTGATGAATGCCTTCAATTAGAGGTAGACCATATTGAACAATGGTCCTTATACTTTGATGGAGCCCGATGCATGAGTGGGGCTAGTGCGGGTATTATTTTAATAGCCCCACAAAAACATCTTATGATATTCTCACAATGACACTGAGAGGGGGGGTGAATCAATGTAGCTATTTAAAATTCAATTCTACCACTCTTAAAACTGAAGCAAAGAGAACTTAAAAATAGATAAAGCAATTATCACAAGAGAGCACACCACAACACACAATGTAACAAGGTTCACCAATTTGGATACTCCTCAAGAATGACTGCTTGGAATACGGTCCAAATCCAGTCTTTGCAAAACATCAATTTTACAATCTGTTTACCAGCACCACTGGAAAGAGCACCAACCCCTGATTTATCTGCACCAATAGAAAGGAGCACCAACCCCTATCCAAGCACCAAATTGGATCACAGTTTTGAAAGCTATATCAATGACATACAAATGCCTTCACTTTTTCAAGACCTTGACTAGTCTCTAATTTATCAAAACCCAGTAAACCCTTACTACTCTGCTTGTCTCTCTCTTACAGCACTCTTCTAACCCTCTTTTGGTAGTACTTTCACACATTCGGTGACAACTTTAATTCTCTGCGCAACTCCCCTTTTATAACTAACCTTTCGCTCTGTAACTCCAGTTATAACACCTTCTTTCATTCCTCATATGCCACTTGTCAATTGTAACTGTTCTTTTAATATTCTCTTCTGCCACTTGACAACTATAACTCCTTCTTTATGTAACTCCTTTTGTATATATAGAGTGGGTATTTCGTTAAACACGTTACATGCAATGTATACCTCTACCATGACTGTTCGTCTTCTCGGTCATGACTGTTCGTATCCTTTTCTGTGCATGCATGCATTTTTTTATTCTATTTATGTGACTATTCGATCTCTCCTTCTTCGACAGTTCTTAAAATAGCTTGCATGATTTATATTTGTAACTGCACTTGTAACTGTCACACTGACTCTAGTTAACTATCCGTAATTATGCTATTGCGACCTATCACGAAATAACGACACTTCTATCTCTTTGTGCTCTTCTCACCTTTTACCCGTGAAAACATGACATGTCGTGATATCGCGACATTTTTCGCCTCCTTGCACTTCCCTGCCTTTTGCCTGTGAAAACGGAACATGTCACGAAATTGTGACACTTTCGTTGCCTTGTGCCTTTTCTGTCTTTGGCCCGCAAAAATAGAACATGTCGCAAAATTGTGACACTTTCGTTGCCTTGTGCCTTTTCTATCTTTGGCCCGCAAAAATGAAACATGTCATGAAATCGTGACACTTTCACTGCCTTGTGCCTTTTCTGTCTTTGGCTCGCGAAAACAAACCATGTCACGAAATCGTGACACTTTCGCCTTTGAGCTCTTCCTCCTTGAATTTTTCATGAAATCACGATGCTTCTGCTTCCATGCTCCTTTGTTTTGCTTCTGTCACAAAATCGTGACACTTCATCCTTCTCCTCTTTCTCTTTGCTTTGGACCGCAAAAATGAAGCATGTCATGAAATCGTGACACTTCATCCTTCTCCTCTTTCTCTTCGCTTTGGACCATGAAAATGAAGCATGTCATGAAATCGTGACACCTTTTTCTATCGGACTCTCTCTCCTGCATTATGTCACGAAATCGTGACACTCTTCCTCCTTAGCGTTTTTCTTCTCATCGGGTTGCGAAAACCTGACATGTCACAAAATTGCAATAGTTTTCTTTGCTTGTGCCTTCTTTCCAAACATGTCATGAAATCGTGACAATTTTCTTTGCCTGCACCTTCTCTCCAAAAATTTCATGAAATCGTGATAGTTTTCTTTGTCTGCACCTTCTCTCCAAACATGTCACGAAATCGTGACAGTTTTTCCTGCATGCGCTTCTTCAAACATGTCGTGAAATCATGACAGTTTTCTTACTTGCCTTCTTTGCTTCCAACATGTCATGAAATTGTGACAGTTTATCTTGCACTTTCTCTTTCATCCAACATGTCGTGAAATCATGATAATTTTGCCAGTATTTTCTCTCTCCTTCGATATGTCGCAAAATCATGATAGCTTTTCCAGCTTTTTCTCTCTCCTCTAATATGTCGCAAAATCGTGATAGAAAACATGTCGCGATATCGCGACAGTTTTCTTACTTGTATTTTTCTTTGATTCTGTGAATCTGGGCCACTTCTATCTTCCTAGAAATTTATTGTACATGCTCTCACTAACCTCTGAATTCTTGTCCACTGCATCAACTAATCTATCTGTCTGTGTTGACAACAATGACAATACTGTTTCTGCACCTTGCTCAACAATCTCCCCCTTTGGAGTTGTTGGCAACACTCATGCAATCTCCTGTAATTCTTCTCCCCCTTTGACAATAATACCAAAGGGCTACCGCAGACTCCCCCTGAGTCTATGCACAATATTCTCAGACACACATTGTTATAGTTAGCAAAAATCATGAATATGAGCAAAACTATAAACATAGGCATAAATGCTCCCCTTGAGAATGTGGTCCCAATTGATAGTCAGTTCTTGGGAAACGTGACCACTCCCAACTTACTCTGAAGGTACTCAAAAACTTCCTTGGGCAATGGTTTTGTGAATATATCTGCTACTTGCTCTATAGTTGGAACAAAATCCAATTTAACCTCCCCTTTTGCAACTTTATCCTTCAAAAAGTGATATCGGATTGCAATATGCTTGGTTTGAGAATGCATAACCAGATTCTTTGAGATGTTAATAGCACTGGTGTTATCACATTTAACAGAAATTGGATCTTTGAAGTGAATACCAAGATCTTTCAGGGTTTGTCTCATCCATAATATCTTTGTACAGCATGTTGTTGCTGCAATGTATTCTGCCTCTACTATGGATAGAGAGACTGATTCTTGTTTCTCTCTGTGCCATGCTACCAGCCTGTCTATAAGATAAAATGCTCCTCCACTGGTACTTTTTCTATCATCAATACATCCTGCCCAATCTGCATCAGAATATGCAATAAGAGTGAAGTCCTTACCTTTTGGGTACCACAACCCATACTCGATAGTACCCTTGAGGTACCTAAAAATCCTCTTCACAACTGTCACATGAGTCTCTTTGGGACTAGCCTAAAATCTTGCTACCATGCATACTCACCGTAAGATATTTGGTCCAGTAGTCATCAAATATAGCAGAGCTTCCAATCATAGACTCGTACATGGTTTGATCTACATCTGGAGATTTGTCATCCTTGCTCAACTTGCAACCTGTTGTCATGGGAGTGCTAACAGGTTTACTATCCTCCATTATGAACTTTTTCAACATTTCTTTCACATATTTAACTTGAGAGATAAAAATGCCCTTTTCACTTTAATTGACTTGCAGTCCGAGAAAATAAGAAAGTTCACCAATCATAGACATCTCAAATTCTTTCTTCATTTTATTTTCTATGTCACTACAGGACTTATCATTGCTGCTGCCAAAAATGATATCATCTACATAAACAACAAGGACAATAAGATGGCCATTCTCTATTTTGACATATAGATTGTTGTCCACCAAACCTTTATCAAACCCCTTTTGAATCAGATAGTTATCCAGCCTTGCATACCATGCTCTAGGTGCCTGTTTCAAACCATACAAAGCTTTCCTCAACTTGCAAACAAAGTTGGGATTATCACCAAGTTGGAAACCATCTGGCTGCTCAATGTAAACCTCTTCTTCCAGTTTTCCATTCAGATTTTACGTCCATTTGATATACTTTGAAATTTTTATGAACTGCTAAAGCTAGAAACATTCTGATTGCCTCTAGTCTGGCTATCGGTGCAAAGGTTTCCTCAAAATCAATACCTTCAACCTGTGCATAGCCTTTACAAACCAGTATTTCTTTATTCCTTACAACCTGTCCATCTTCATTCATTTATTTCAAAAAATCCATTTAGTACCGATTATATTTTTATTTGTCGGCCTTGGTACTAACTCCCAGGTTTTGTTTTTCTCAATATGATCTAGTTCTTCATTAATAGCCTTCATCCAACTTTCATCTGTGCTTGCTTCAGCAACATTTTGGGCTCAATGCTGGATAATAGAGATTAGTTCTGTACTACTGCTCTTCTTGTCTGAATACCAACTGTTGGGTCCCCAATAATCTGTTCTCTGGAATGATTTTTCTGTCAGCTGCCTGTTTTGAATTTCTTATTTTCTTCTTCTTCTGAGTCAATTCTTAAATCATCTGGGTCAATTTTTTGATTTTCTTCTATTTCCTTTTCTTCATCTCTTTCAATGACTTCTTCATAAATAGGGTAGTTTTCTTGATAAGTAATTTCTCATTCTCTACCTTCATCAACTTTAACATCAGCACTCTCCACAATTTTCTTTAGCCTCTTGTTGTAACATGTGTAGGCTTTACTTTTTGTCGAGTAACTAAGAAAAATACCTTCGTCAGCTCTATATTCAAACTTACCGAGATTATCTTTAGTTCGTTTGATGTAGCACTTGCTGTCGAACACTTTGAAATATCTTGTTTTTGCCTTTCTGTCGAACCACAACTCATAAGGTGTTTTGCTTTCATGCGTCCTTAGCATGCACCTATTTTGGATGTAAATCGTAGTATGGACTGCCTCTTTCCAAAATTTGTCAGCTATTTTATTCTCAGCAAACATTGTCCGTGCCATTTCCTGCACTGTCATGTTTTTCCTTTCTACAACACCATTCTACTGAGGTGTCCTTGCTGCTGAAAACTGTCTTTTGATCCCATATTTTTGATAGTACTCTGCAAACTCTTTTGAGATAAACTCTCCTCCTCTGTCTGATCTTAGGCATTTAATTCTTTTTCCAGTTTGATTCTCAACCTATTTTTTAAAAATCTTGAACATCTCGAAGGCATCTAATTTAAGCTTTAAAAATAGTACCCATGTCATCCTGGAGTAGTCATCTATGAACAACATAAAGTATTTGTCACCATTTATGCTTTGTGTTCTCATGGGTCCACACAAATCAGTATGTATTAGTTCTAAAGGCTTACTAGTGAAGTATTCATTTGATTTAAATGTGGCTCTAGTTTGCTTCCCTTTTTGGCATGAAGCATAGATGTTATTTACTGGTTTGCCAATGGTGGGTATATCTCTTACTGCCCTTTTTGAACTTATTTTTACCAGATTGTCAAAGCTAATATGATCGAGCCTCTTGTGCCACAACCAATTTTCATATTCCTGTCCAATCAAGCACGCTCCTTCTAAAGTTTCTAAGAGAGTATATAGATTTCCATAAGTCCTCGATCCAGTAGCTATCAGCTTCCCACTGTGTGCTTTTCTTACTTCACAGCCCTGCTTCTTAAAGATGACTTCATGACCTCTATCACAGATTTGACTTATGCTCAGTAAGTTGTGCTTCAAACCAATCACAAACAAAACTTCTTTGAAATGATCTTTCCATCACTTATCTTGACTGATCCTTTGCTAACTATCTTGGCTCCATCATTATTTCCAAACTTTACAGAGCCCCCTTCATATTTCTGTAATTTTTCAAATTTTTGTTTATCTCCTGTCATGTGGTTGGAGCATCCACTATCCAATATCCATGGTGCAGGTTTGTTCTGTGCTTTGAATGTTGTCTGAACAATCAAGGATTCCTTTTCTTCCTTGGGTCGCTCATTTTATTTCCACTCTGGTTTGGCTACAGTTTTGGTCACTTGTTTAGACTTTTCTTTGTCAGTAGCCTGTGCATGTTTTTTTGGGAATTTTTTATTTTGCCTTAAACTGTTTGGTTGAGATCTTCTTCCCTGATATCTGTTTGTTGCATATGTGCTTCTACAATTTCTTGCAATGTGTCCAAAGTTATGATAGTTATAGCATTCTACTACATAATCCATCAAGGGTGAAAAGACATTTCTACTAGTGAAATTTCTTTGTCCTATATTATGAATGCAGTCTAAAATCTTATGACCATAAGCATTGCATTTAAAACAATAACCAAAAAATGAATGATTGAACTTGGGAATTGGTCTTTGCCATTTTGTAGTAGGAGCCACAAATTTTCTTCTCCTTTGATGTGTGACTTTTATGAATCCCTCATTGTTTCTCGTGCCTAGCACTATTGCTTTTTTTTTCCTGATTCGTTTTTCCTTGATCAACCTTGATCTTGTCTTCTTTCTTTACTTGTTCTACAGTTATGGCCTTTGATGCACTTGACGATTCTCCTTCGACAAAGCCCAAGCCAAATTTGATGCCTGCAGTCCTCTGACTATTTATAATCTTTTCAAGCTTCACAGAACTACCTTCAAGTTTGTGATAGCAACTCAATTTTTTATTCTTTTCTTCTAGCCGCATTCTTAAGACAACAATCTCTTCTTCCAGTTTGCTGCACTCATCTATTTTCATGGTTAACTACACTTTGAGTTCTTTAGACATTTTCTTAAATTTTTTTGTCTGTACTTTCAAAGTTTTTATTATGTCATTCGCATCCTCAATATTTCTTGAGACCTTTGTATTCTTTTTCCTTTTTGTACTCAACTCTTTAAGTGCAGCAACCAACTCTCCTTCCAGATATACTTTAGCCTCATTCTTAATGTTTGTGTCACCTTCTTGTTTTTCTTTTGTTTTGTCTTCTTCAAATGCCATGAATAGAGCTTCACCTATTTCTTCTTCAGAATCTTCACTTGAGCTATCTTCAGAAGAGCTGACATTCTTGGATATGACACTTTTCTTTTTGAAGTTGCTTTTTCTAAAATTCGGTTTCTTCTTCCAGTCACTTCTTTCTTGGTGTGACCCTTCATCACTTTTGGTTTTCTCATTCATTGGACACTTAGCTACAATGTGACCGACCCCTCCATAATTGAAGCACTTAAATGGTAACTTTCCTCTATATTTTATTTTTCCCTTTGTAAGTTTCTGAACAAAGTTAGCTTCCGTTTAATCTGATGTCTTTTCATCCTTAGATTCTTGTTCAGCTTTTATATTTTTGTGTGCTTTAAAAGCAGCTTCTTTGTCTATGGGCTTAGTTTGTCCTATTCTCATTTTGCATGCAGTCAAAGAACCATGCATCTCGTCCATGCTAAAATTATTTAGATCTTTAACCTCTTATATTACAGAAACTTTAGAATTAAATATTTTGTGAAGAGTTCTAAGTACCTTTTTCACGACAATCGCATCTTCAATTTCTTCGTCGAGTCCTCTGATTACATTAATGATTCCATTGACTCTCAGCATATAGGCTTCTATGTTCTCATCATCATTCATTTGTAATGCTTCGAACTAAGCTTGATGCATTTGCAGCTTGGCTTCCTTGATCTTGTTGTCTCCTTCATGGATTCTCTTCATTTTGTCCCACATGTATTTTGCTGATTTATAGCTCATGATACTTATCAGTTCACTGTCTACTAGCCCTTATGGCATTATTTGCTTTGGAGTTATTCTCAAACTTTTTCTTCTCAGCAGTATCTGTTGGAGGAGTAGCGGGTACTGTGTATCCACTTTCTACTGACTCCCAAATGTTGTATCCTAATGCACTCAGATATGTCTGCATCCTGAGTCTCCAGAATGAGTAATTAGTTCCATTGAACAAAGGAGCTTTGTTTTATAAGAATCCTTCACCACCTACCATTGTGTTCCTTCTAAGATCACCTTAGCTAATTAAGCTTGTTCAAAAACCTTGCTATGATACCAATTGATATTCTCACAATGACACTGAGAAGGGGGGGTGAATCAGTGTAGCTATTTAAAATTTAATTCTACCACTCTTAAAACTGAAGCAAAGAGAAATTAAAAATAGATAAAGAAATTATCACAAGAGAGCACACCACAACACACAATGTAACGAGGTTCACCAATTTGGCTACTCCTCAAGAATGACTGCTTGGACTACGGTCCAAATCCAGTCTTTGCAAAACACCAATTTTACAATCTGTTTACCAGCACCCACTAGAAGGAGCACCAACCCTTGATTTATCTGCACCAATAGAAAGGAGCACCAACCCCTATCCAAGCACCAACTTGGATCATAGTTTTGAAAGCTATATCAATGACATACAAATGCCTTCACTTTTTCAAGACCCTGACTGGTCTCCAATTTATCAAAACCTAGTAAACCCTTACTACTCTACTTTTATCTCTCTTACAACACTCTTCTAACCCTCTTTCGATAGCACTTTCACACATTCGACGACAACTTTAATTCTCTATGCGACTCCCCTTTTATAACTGACCTTTCGCTCTGTAACTCCAGTTATAATGTCTTCTTTCATTCCTCATATGCCACTTGTCAATTGTAACTGTTCTTTTAATATTCTCTTCTGCCACTTGACAACTGTAACTCCTTTATATAACTCCTTTTGTATATATAGAGTGGGCATTTCGTTAAACACGTTACATGCAACGTATACCTCTACCATGACTGTTCGTCTTCTCGATCATGACTGTTCATATCCTTTTTTGTGCATGCATGCATTTTTTAATTCTATTTATGTGACTATTTGATCTCTCCTTCTTCGACAGTTCTTAAAATAGCTTGCATGATTTATATCTATAACTGCACCTATAACTATCACACTGACTCCAGTTAACTGTCTGTAATCATGCTATTGCGACCTGTCACAAAATTGCAACACTTCTGTCTCTTTGTGCTCTTCTCACCTTTTACCTACGAAAACATGAGATGTCGTGATATCATGACATTTATCGCCTCCTTGCACTTCCCTGCCTTTTGCCCATGAAAACGAAACATGTCAAAATAACGACACTTTCGCTGCCTTATGCATTTTTTGTCTTTGGCCCGTGAAAACATAACATGTCGCAAAATTATGACACTTTCGCTGCCTTGTGCCTTTTCTGTCTTTGGCCCACGAAAATGGAACATGCCATGAAATCGTGACACTTTCGCTACCTTGTGCCTTTTCTGTCTTTGGCCCATGAAAACGGACCATGTCATGAAATCATGACACTTTCACCTTTGAGCTCTTCCTCCTTGAAATTGTCGTGAAATCATGACACTTCTGCTTCCATGCTCCTTCATTTTGCTTCTGTCACAAAATCGTGACACTTCATCCTTCTCCTCTTTCTCTTTGCTTTGGACCGCAAAAATGAAGCATGTCACGAAATAGCGACACTTCATCCTTCTTCTCTTTCTCTTCGCTTTGGACCATGAAAATGAAGCATGTCATGAAATTGCGACACCTTTTTCTATCGAAATCTCTCTCCTACATTATGTCGTGAAATCGTGACACTTTTCCTCCTTAGCGCTTTTCTTCTCATTGGATCGCAAAAACTCGACATGTCACAAAATCGTGACACTTTTTCTCCTTAGCACTTCCTCTTGCAAATTGTCATGAAATCGTGATACTTTTCTTTGCATGCTCTTTCTCTCAAACATGTCATGAAATCGTGACACATTTCTTTACTTGCGCATCCTCTCTGAACATGTCACGAAATCACGATAGTTTTCTTTGCCTGCGCCTTCTTTCCAAACATGTCACGAAATCGTGACAGTTTTCTTTTCCTGTTCCTTCTCTCCAAACATGTCACAAAATCATGACAGTTTTCTTTGTTTACGCCTTCTCTCCAAACATGTCACAAAATCGTGACATATTTCCTTGCATGCCCTTCTTCTTCAAACATGTCACGAAATTGTGACAATTTTCTTACTTGCCTTCTTTGCTTCCAATATGTCATGAAATCACGACATTTTATCTTGCGCTTTCTCTTTCGTCCAACATGTCGTGAAATCGTGACAGTTTTGCCAACATTTTCTCTCTCCTCCGATATGTCGCGAAATCACGACAGCTTTTCCAGCTTTTTCTCTCTCCTTCAATATGTCATGAAATCATGACAGAAAACATGTCACGATATCGCGACAATTTTCTTATTTGTCTTTTTCTTTGATTTTGTGAATCTGGGCCACTTCTGTCTTCCTAGAAATTTACTGTACATGTTCTCATTGACCTCTGAACTCTTGTCCACTACATCAACTGATCTATCTGTCTGTGTTGACAACAATGACAATATTGTTTCTGCACCTTGCTCAACATCTTATACCTTTGTCCTTTAAATTAACATTTGCTTGCACCAATAATACTGTTGAATATGATGCTCTAATCCTTGGATTACGAACTACCTTGGCGCTAAAAATCAAACATCTGCTAGTTTTTGGTGATTCTCAACTTGTTATAAACCAAATTAATGAAGTTTATCAGACCAAAGATGATAAATTACCCCCATATAAAGCATATGTTTTATAGTTAATATCTCTATTTGATCAAGTTACCTTGGAAGCTATTCCTCGAACTAGCAACCGTGCGGCTAATGCTATGGCCGCAGCTGCATCTCTTCTGCCCTTGGAGTTATATGACGAATATGCCACCATCATTATTCGTTGACTCCAAGAACTCGCTTCAAATAAGTCATGTTTAGAACCTTTGGATGTGTTTCTAATCAATGAAACTACTCCTAAACCTTGGTATATGGATATATTTGATTTTCTTCAAAATGGGACTTTCCTTGCCAATTCTAATAGAAACCAGCATCTGTTATTACGTAGACGAGCAAGTCGATTTGTAATAATTGGCAATACTTTATATAGGAGATCTTTTGAAGGTATCCTATTGAGATGTTTGAATCTAGAAGAATCCAAATCAGCTTTAAGTGAAGCCCACGATGGATCTTGTGGAGGACACTTCAGTGGTAGTGTCATTGCTAAAAAGCTCCTTAGGATAAGATACTTTTGGCCTACCATGGAAAATGATGCACATGATTATGTGCACCATTGCAACAAGTGCCAAAAACATGTTGACCTTTTCCATGCGCCTGCACAAGAACTGCAGGCTATTTCATCTCCTTGGCCCTTTTCAAAATGGGACTTAGACATTATTGGCAAAATTAATCCTGTGTCATCTGATGGACACAAATTCATCATAACGGCCACTGAGTATTTCATGAAGTGGGTTGAAGCTATGCCTTTAGCTTCCTGCACTGGAACACAAGTCTCTAAATTTATTTTTAATCAAATCATTTGTAGGTTCAAAATTCCTGCAAATCTCATCTCAAACAATGGAACTTGTTTCAAAAATAAAGATGTTAAGAAATTATGCCAAAAATATAAGATTCAACATCGCTAGTCCACTCCCTATTATCCTTAGGGTAATGGTCAAGCAGAAGCATCTAACAAAACCTTAATCAAAATTCTTAAAATATTGGTCAATAAATCTGGTCGTGACTGGCACATTCAATTATATCCAGCTTTGTGGGCCTATCGAACTAGTGTTCAAACTCCCACTGGAACTTCACCTTTTGTCTTGGTTTATGGTGTTGAAGCTATTTTTCCCTTTGAATTAGAAGTTCCTTCTTTGGCTCTACTACTTCAAGATACCGAAGTAGGAGATGAATATCGAGCTAGAAGACTCAGTTAGCTAGAACTCCTAGATGAAAAGTGCATCAATGCTTTGGAGCATCTTCGTGCCTACCAAAACAAGCTTAAAAGATCATATGCCAAGAAAGTTCGTCATCGATCCTTTGAGGTCGATGACCTTGTTTTAAAAGAAAATAAAAAAAATACTAATGCAACTAAAGACCTTAAAGGTAAATTTGAGCCCAACTGGCTTGGACCATATATCATCACTGCTAAATTTGAATCAAGCGCATACAAATTAGCTACCTTAGATGGTAAATATTTAAAAGAACCTATGAATATTATGCATCTTAAGCGATATTATGCATACAATTTGGTCATTTCATCATTTGTATATATTTTGCATGTTGTCTCATTCTAAAAATATATATAAAACTGTTTAAACAAAAACAAACAAAAATAAAAGTAAAAACAACAATATTATTGACTCTTTCGAAACCAAAAAAATAATAAAGAAGAAAGACAGAGTCAAAATTATCAAACTCCTCAAAAATATTTGTTGTATATATTTCTTCTTAAAGTTTTGCAGTTATATTTTCAAATTATTTTGGATAAATTAGCATTTATTTGGAATCCCTCACTTTCACAAACAAAAAATAAATATTTTGATTTTATCTGGCATGATTACTAATCTCTCTTATATCAAAGTCCACAAAATTTAATTAAATAAAGTTTGAGCATGGAGAATTGATCTTGTTATTTACTTAAACCAAACATATCCTTTCACAATAAAATGATTATATTTGTAATGTCCATGCTATGCTACATAGTAGAAGTGGTTTCTTGAGCAAAAAGTTTCCCCTGCTATCCTATCATGCACATGGTCTAGAATCTTTGAGAATTGACAAAAGGACAAGCTCACCCGTACCCGGAATAAAAATCCCTTGCTCTACAGCTAATTCGAGCAAGTATCCCTAGCATAGGAAGCAAAAGAAAAAGAAAAAGAAAATAAAATTATGAGCAAAAGAAGCATTATTCCAGTATCATTTTGTACTATCTTAGCGCTATTTCAGCATTATCTCAAATACAAAAAGAAAAATACAAAAAAAAGAAAAAAAAAGCAAAAATACAAAAAAAAGAAAGTAAAATCAGAAAAAGCAAAAGCAATAAAATCCTTTTCCCTACCCATTGAAAAAAAAAGAAGGGTTGATGAGCTTGAATTCTTGGAATTCTCAATTATTCGAAAACTATGAGGTAAGCCCCATAACAGGTGGTTTATGCCCAACCCACTTGGCCTTGGGTAACTCCTAGCATGGTGATATGTCTGTCACATTAGCGACCTTCATTTGTACAGACCTATGTCTACTTATGGATTAGCTAGCTCTTGATAACCCGACTTACATAGTAGTTTGGTATGGTTATATGCATCTAAATCATGGTTAATGAACACTTATTTGGTTAATTCAAATCACTTGTATCAAATTATCTTGCTCAAAACTGGTAAATGAACAATGCAATTGCACACACATTTGTATTTGAGAGATTTTGTGTATCATTATGATAAATCAAGATTGGTAATGAACTCACATACGCACATGGGATTCCTTATAAATCTAACTGTTATCTTTAAGATACTTTGAAATATTTTTGCAAATTGTTTGGAATAATTTCATTTTCTTATTTGAGAACAATTTTTTAGTATAAAGACAACTACATACATTTTCAAAAAAATCAAAATTTCTTTCAAAACAAACACTCAAATCATATATATATTATCGAATTTTGCGACGATGGTATAGTTCCAAAACTTAAATTGGAATTTTATGCCTAGCGAGTCCTCATCTTCATATTATCTGTTTATTTTCAAAAATTAAAAAATCAACCATACAATAAAACTATCAATTTCTTCTTTGGATTTCACGATGATGGTATAAGTCTATACCTAAATATTCTATGCCTAGCGCAAACCATTGTACTAATTTTATTTCCCATTTATTTAAATTCATCAAAACATGTGACTTAAATCATTATGTTACACAATTATGCTTTAACAACAATGCACATTGTTTCTATTTCATGTCATTATGTCAACTTCAATTTTGCAATGATGGTATAATTCCTAGGGAATTATTCAAAAATTTTATCACACTTAGGAATTTATGCCTAGAAAAAATCATCTTTAATATATTTCATGCATAAATATTTTCATGGAAATCTGAAAACAAATCACCATCATCATCATCATTTGCATCATTACAACAAAGTCTTAAGACAGTCTCTTAAGCACTCTTTTTCTTTTAACAATATTTCTATACTGGGATTAGCTTGACGACCAAGTGAGCGGCAACTCCATGAAATGGTCTATAATAGCGATAATGTCCTTTGAAATTATTGTCAAAAGTCGCCTTTTATTTTTATCAAATTATCACACCACAACCACCATTTGTTTACATCAGATTATTTCATTTAAATTTTAAAACATGACATTCAAACCATAATATTTCCAAACAACATAATCACATGAATCATCAAATCAATCACACCAAAACATTAAAGCATCATACAAACACATAAGACAAGTCATATGATCAAATATATATATATATATATATATATATATATATCTCAACAATATATGTACATCATATCAAAACTAGATTGGTATGCCACAATCTACATCTTGGCATACTCAATCCTCTTAATCATATATTCAGTCTATATAGTGTAGTAGCCTAGCCTCGAGAACCCCTCGAGCTCTCAGCCTCATCTCCTCCCCTGCCCTGTGATGGATGAGGTGGCCCCATCGTAGTATGTGTGGTACTACGAGTCCTAGTCATCGATCGAGATGAAGTCCTCGACGACCCAACCTTGATCGTATCCACAATGTCGGCTAGCAACTGTACCCTCTGGCCCTTTGGAACCAGTTGGAAGTAGATACCTTGATAGAACACGGTCTGAGCAATCGACCGTGCCAGCTCCTGAGTGCTCACTCCACTCTGTGCTTTGAGGCGTGCAACCTCATCTCTGAGCTGTGTAGCCTCAGCTCAGTGGCATGTAGCCTCATTCTGTAAAGTCTACACCTATGCCTAGAGACGAACAGTCTTCACCCAGATAGTAGCCATCTCACTACTCTCTCCTGTATCCACACCCTTGCCCTTATCGAGCGATGGTGGCCTCTCTCTCCATGGAGAAGGGGGTCTATCCTCCCTCCTCTACCACTATCGTGACCTCTACTGAGCCTGTGGCCTCCTCTACTCTCTCTCGTCGTGACCCTGTGCCACCTCAATGGCTTCTTGGAGTTGCCTCCCCATTCGACGTACAACTATGTGAATCAAACCCTGAGCCCTCATCATCCGAGGAGGGCGGATGCCTGTGTACCAGGCATCATATCCATCGGCTACCCCAGCATCGTCCCCATCCACTGGTTGGATCAGGGCATCATCTACGTCTTGAATCTAGAAGCACTGCATATTTGGAGCCTCGCTAACTGTAGTGTTATCCTAGATGGTCTAGGAAAACTCATAGTATTTGAGAGATGGGATCCCCTACTATAGACCAAACTACCTTGAAACTCGATCGTAGCGGTGGAGCTCCACCTCTCCCCTCTCCATCCTTAGCAAGTAGGTTTGCCTAATGCGAGCCAACTCCTATCCATCCTTAGCCCACCCTGGATGATATCTCCAAGGCCTCTAGGTGATCTGGTTGGAGATAAGGTCATCAAGTAGTCTCTGGGACATTGGCAGATCTATCTGCCGCTGTGACCCTCTTTGGAGCCACCAGTAGAAAGCTCGAGGCCTCTTCCCATTAATCCCTATCACTGGGAGCCCTATCGGCCTCTGCATCGTGATGTACTACCAAAACAAAACCTGTAATAGTGATGTCATAACCAGACATCAGTCGCCCTTATATACGACCCCATGCAGGATCCTATACAATCGACATAGTACAAAGCTCCCCCAAGAAAACTTGTACCTATGGTCTCTCATGTTGCAGACCACATCTGTCAGTAGCCATGGTACTCTGCATCCACTCTGATGGCATAGCAGCAGACCACCTACCACCCCAACCAAAACCTATGTTAGTCTAGATGCCCTAGGCATCTGGTGTAGTGACTCGATGTTCACTCTGCCCTTCTCCAAGGCGAAGCTCGGATCTCCGCACAGTCGCATCATCACGTGGCCCTGATTGGCCGTGGGAGTTATTAGTCATCCTTGTATGGGGATCCTCAAAATTCTCCATACATCCTCCAATGTGGGAGTCATCTCCCATGTCGATAACCGGAAATAGGAAGAACCTGAATACCACCTCTCTGCTAGGGTTGTCAATAGCCCCATATCTGTAGAAACCTGTGGCATATCTGCCACATGCTGCAAGCCAACTCGAGCCAACTGATCTCGCTTTTCCTGAGATAGAGCAGCCAAGTCATCCCTCAGCCCACCGTATTTCCATTCTCTGCTCTTTAATAATCCTCTCTGCAACATAAACAACAAAACAATAAAAATCATTAATAAAATAGTGATTAAAAATGTAAGTAAAACAAGTTCAATTTCATATAAATGATGATATCGTCCACTATTGGATGATATCGTCCAAAATTTGAGCAAATTCGTCTTCGATTTCACAAGCCAAAATCGTCCCTTATTTGACAAAATCATCCCCATTTTGTCGATTTCGCCTCTAGACGAAATCGGCAATATCGAGACGATTTCAATGAAATGGAGACGATTTCGTCTCGACGACATCAACGGCCCAAAAATAGCCGCGATGCTCAAAAATCATTTAAAATTAATCTAAAAAGCATAGAAAATCAAAATTAAAGCATTCTAAACTAAGTTTAGACTCTTACCCATAGCCCGCGTCGGACCTCTGTCGATCTGTGCGCTATCTCGACCATTTTGTTTTGCAGAGCTCCAAAAACCAGAAAATGAAAATGAACAGTAATAATGAATTAGGGTTTTTCCCTATTTTTTTTAATTTTATTCAAAAACAATTCAACAACATTTTAATTTTGCTTTTTCGTGTTTTTACCTCAAACATTCTATTTGAGTAAAAACACGGAGGGGGCACCATAGTAAGCTATCGTACAATTCGATCGAGAATCATCGCCTAAAAATGGGAATAATTTTTGCTTTCTCGTAAATCGAGAAGAACTCGTCTTTAATGCATTTTCCTTAGAAAATTCGCTAAAGAGGGGGCAAAATGTAGCACCCCAAAATTGGTGCAGTAAACCTTAGCAAATAATTAAAATTACTTTAGTAATAATTCAAAATTCAATTTTAACCTTAAACCGCCCGTTAATCGCCTGTTAAACAACTTTTCCTATTTTTTGTGCCATTTTTAGGATTTGTTGTGACCGTTGGACGATATCGTCTCTGATCAGACGATATCGCCTCAGATCGAACGATTTCATCTGGAGCAGAACGTCCAGATGATCTCGTCCCAAACTAATTTGTGCATAATTAGCTTCTATTTCAACGATGTCTCTAATCTGGGTAGAAGCGTGTCTGCGCCGTTAGAGACATCCCCCATTGGAGATCTTCCAGATTAGGATGATCTCCAACCTCCTAACCTCCCTCCTAAGCCTACTTAAACCTTAGGACCCCCCTTGACATTCCCCTGGCTGAATTTTCCTGTAACTTGACCTTTGCACACATTAGAATACCTTGGATTACCATCTGCATTTGTGCTTTCCAAGTTTTCTTGTAGGGACCTCATTGATTTTCAGTCGGAGCAAGCTCAGATCATCGCAGACGATATTGTACAATCTTGGACGATCCCATAAAAATTCGAGACGATTTTGACTACAGTCTGCATTGGGGGCAATCAGTGCCTAGATTTTGTGTTTTTCCTATACTTTGTTGCCATTTTATTCTGCATTTAGTCAATTTCATTATTATTTCCTGTTATTCTGCATCTTGGAGTTCACCTATGTAGTTTAATTACATAATAAAATCATGATTAGCTATTAAAGCATCATAATTTACTTGCATTTCTATTCGAGATTATCTTATTAACATCCTTATTATTATTTCACATTATTTTCCTTTATCAGTATAGCTACATTTTTTGTATTCTGTGTACATTTCTCTAATTGCAGGTCTCTAATGAATTTGTTTGACAAATTCATCAGATCTCAGACGATCCTATTAGATTGGAGACGATTCTATCAAATTCTAGACGATCTTGACTGCTTCAAAAATTAGAACCTCCATCAAACATCCGGAATCAGGTATGGCTTTTCTCATCTAGCATATTCTTTGTGTTTTATGTTTAATTATGTTTTCTATATTTATTTAATTTGCATTTTCATAATAGAACAACTTAGATTCATTTGGACAAACCTAGGATTTGAATGTTTAAAGATAAAATTGAACACATTAAACACATTCCCAACCTAGGCGTGGAGACTACCACTAAACGTTTCCTGGTGAACCCCACCATCCGTCGAAAAATCACCTTAATACACCTCCCCCAAGAGGCGGGACATTTAAAGGGCCTCTCAGTCCGAGGTATTGTCCCATCCTTCCCGCATTCTCCTTCCGGGCGCGGATCCTTTAGCCTGAAGGTAAGGGTGTGGAAAATTTGGAACGATACAATGGATATCCCTAAGAGAAGTATCTATGTAAATTATAATGGGGTTATTGCCTCTATGTTAGTTGTTAAACAACCAAGAAATATTTTTATTAAACATACCCATGTTGGGATTTCCTAATATCATCCTAAATATGGTACAAGATCAATGTAAGGACTTCCACTCATAAGGAGAAAATCATGTTAGATTCACAATATGTTTTACCTAGATTTGGATAAGCTAAGGTATACATAGCACCACATAAGTCAACACAAGATCATATCTAAATCTAGATAAAAATTAAAAAATAAAATAATAAATTATATATTGAGTGAGGTCATGTTAGGTATTGGTACAAGGATATTTCTAGAAGGATTGGATAACTATGGTTGAGGGTGTAAGTAATAGATTTAATAATATAAAATATGGATATAGGTCACACATACACAAAAAATGACTAGTGACCATACCAAAAATAAAACAATTGATTTAATATTCAAGTAAAGAAATGAAAGAATGAAGGAAGAGGTACTAAATTTGGAGCATACTCACCTTGTTTATAAAGTTTAAAGTATATATTTGGTAAATACTTGGATGAATAGTTATCCTTGATATTTAGCTTTCACCTTGGTGTTCTTGTCCTTGATTATTCTTTTTGGATGATCTTTGTCATTAAATGGCTTGAGACCCTTATTAATTAATGGTTCTCAATCATGACCTTCAAGTATATAATCCTTTTGAATGAATACTAATCTAGGGATGAAAGGAGAATGATTTATATTTTGATTGTGTGATAAAAAATAGTATTTGGTTTCCTATAACCTCCCTTAGTATCCTATAGTATGTTTAGATAATATAATGGATTTCAACTAGGAGGTATTTGTTTAGAAGAAAAACAAATTGCTTATGGTGAATCTTTGTATGCTTTATGTCAAACATGATTGTTGATTATCATTGGAAATGACTATATTACCCCTTATTTATGTTAGCTTTTGAAGCTATAAAATTAAAGGAAATACAACCACAAGTATAGAAATAAGCATGCAGTGTCATAACTATGATAATGACTAACTAATATGTATGAAACAATGATAGAAAACTTGATACAATGCTCAAGAAATGATCATATATTAAAGCTCATAAAAATATACAATGCTATTTAATGGAGGTCACTACCTCTCCATCTTACAAAAATAGATCTACATTGTATCTACTACTATTCTATGTATGCACTCCAAAATCCTCACTCACTTCTACTCTATGAAGACCTATTTATAATAAGATGCAACTCTTTACCTTCAATATTCCTATAACACCTCACTATTCTAATCTAAGGACTTATGTACATGTGTACTATATGCACATTTACATCATTGCATATTCTAAAACTTGTGCATTTATTACACTGCTTTAATAAAGTAATAAACTCCTAATATAAATATGTGCCCATGATGGTACATTAGAAAGAACCAAATAATATAATATGTTCCAAAACCCCCCTATATTACATTATTTGGGTATCGAATATTGTAGGTCTTCAATATGGATCTTCATATTTTAGATATGCTTTATCTTGATTAGGTCCTTCTTCTCTTTTAGTTTCTAGATGGACAAGTAATGCGTAGTTTTTTTGACCTCTCATCCTCCTGATTTTGAATCTTCTAGTTCTTTGTCTGTCTTTATGATATTTTGATTCTTCATTCTCTACAATCTATTTCTCAGAAAAAATGTTAGCATTGTTTTGTAATACAACATCTTGTAAGGTTCCAATTGTATCTAGTGCATATATATTTCTATGGATTGATCCAAATGATTCTATCTCATCTTGATTCATGATGAGATACCTATTGATTCCATTTGAGTATCTAAAATCAATTATATTTTTGCTCTCTACTAGCTTTGCTACTGAAATAAGATTAGATTATAATCCAGGAACATACATTACATTATGTAGCAAAATACTTGGAAATTATTTACTAGGAGTTACACATCCATATCCATGTATATGACAGAATTTACCATTTGCAATTTTCAATCTATAATTTTTAGTGACTTGAAGGCAATGAAACCATTGTAAGTTTCCTATCATATGATGACTTGCACCAAAATCAATATACTGAATATCCTTTTCATTTTGACTTGTGAAATTGTTTTTGTTTAAAGTGATTTTACATATTTTTTGTGGTATATTGGATATATTATAATCCTGAGTCCTTTTGTAGTGAGTATTGTGATAAAATATCCCTTTTGCCAATCTATCCATACTCTCAAAAAATTGTAGTATTTCTTTTATCAATATGACCAAACTTTGATTAGAATTTCTTGTATTTGAAGAATAATTTTGATTCAAGTTTTATAATATTTGAAGTTGTAAACTGTATGAATCCCTAGTAAAAGGGTTAACTATTCCCTTTCAATTTGAGAGATAAATTTTGAAAAAATAGTTTACAATTTTTAAGTTATTTAAAAGATATCTATATCTTGCAAGTTCATGAGTATACTATGAATTCAATAATATGCCTAGCTTTCAATATTTTAGTTGAATTCCTTTTGCCTCTATAATATTGATATGAAAAGTTTAATATAATGTTCAACTCTTTAAAACAACTATTTTCCTTGTAGAGAAAAAACTCAATGATGCAATTAGATAGAAATTCTCAATATCTTCAAGATAGTTAAGTTGGATTTTCTATGTCTCTTCAATTTGACTATGAGACTAAATCAAATTTTCCAGCTAAATTTTGACTTCCTTTTAGATTTGTAGTTTCTAAATTTCTATGAATTCAATTTGGAGTAGGATTCCTTGTATCTCCCAAGTTAAAAATTTAGAAATACTAAATATTTGCAAATTAGATTTCACTAATCTTATGTCTCCTTGTTTATGGTTTGCAAATGTTTGAAGCAATAATAATAAATATTTTAATGCTTCTATTTTCTACTTCCTTCTCAAGATTATCAAAATGCTTTCTATATATTAATACCTTATTACTCTTATCATTAAATATATCTAGAGTATAATTTTTAGTTGATTTCAACCTTAATAAACTTGCAATATAACTCTTACCTTTAATTTGGACTTGCAAGCTCTTTGTAATCAACTTTGATCTCCTACAACTTAATTATAGTTGACTCCTTGTCAACTTTGAGGTGCTACATAAATATTTCACTCTCTTTCTTCACTGATTTGCATGCTTCTTCCAACGTCTATATTCTAACCAAAGCACTTCTAATCACCTTAGAAAACATGCTTCCATTTAACATTGATATTATAACCTTTGCACTTCTATTCACGTGTAAATTGTGCTCCTTTTCAATATTTTTTAGCTTGGTCTATGAGCTTCTATCTCACTGGGTGGATGTTCTCTTCTATAATGTTGAATTGTTTAGTTTGTAAACTTCTATACCCTATTGGGCATGCTTCTTTTCAATGTAATTGTGTTGGCATGTGCACTCTTATTTTACTGATTAGCTACCTAGATATTCCTCTTCAATATCTGCACTATTTTACCTCTTAAATGCTCCTTAATTTCACTCCTCTATCTTCTAATTGGCATCACTTTTATGAGCACTATACAAGCACTTCTTTTTTAGGGCATCTCTCTAGATTGAAATGTAGTATGCTATGGATGGTGCCAAGTGGCACTAGCATTGTCTAGCCTCTTCAAAAATGCTTCCACTCCACCTTCTATCAAAAATAAATGATAAATGGCATTAGGTGGGTTAATATATTCCTTCAACGTCTCTAACTTGCGATTAACGTCTCTTTAGGAGCGTTATATAAATGATGTCTAAGGATTCGTATTTGCTCGAGTTATCCTTGATATTGTGGATATTGCATAAAATTCCTTCTTTCACATGGTTTAAGCCTTTCACAATTTTTTCCCTAACTAAGTTAGGTTATTCAAATTCTTGTTTTGTACCCTTATTGCTCTACTTTCAATGCTTCTTTGATAAGAGAATGATGGTTATTCTCTAATGCTTCTATGGAAGAAGTAGCTATTCTTCCAACATTGTAATTGAGTATCGAGTAAGGCTATGAGGTGGCTTCAGGCAATGAGTATCCTTATTCAAAACCAAACCTTCTTTGAAACTAATTCACCCTTGCTATTTGCATTGCATGATGGTTTGTTGTATCTCCTCCTTAGGGTTGTTGAGTTTGCCTTGCAACCTATGATGTCTTCCATGCTAGATATCCAAGTTGAATGGACCAAAATTGGATACTTATCTAAGTGCCAACAATGCTACTTCCAATTGTAATTATGTTGGTTGAATAGGAACGTGTTCTATGAGTCATTCGATTGCATTGCTTAGTTTTTCTTCACAAAAGAATTCCAACTATCAAGTTTACCTTGCTTTATCTTCACAAAATGTTATCGGATGTACCTTCATTTGCCTTCACCAAAGACTATTTTGATTCTAGACGTATTCAAATTGACATCCTTAGTATAGTTATACCTTCTACCAATTTATTTCATCTTTATTATTTTATTCTACTTGTAAGTAATATCTGCTATTGCTTAGGTGATGAACACAGGTTGATGCTACTAAAACTATATCCCCTTCCTTAGAAATACTTCATTTTTAGAACTCTTTATAATGGCTCTAATGAGGTGCTATGCAAACATAGATTGATATGGTGTAGATTTTTTCCCCCTTATGCTCTTCATATGGTTCTCTTGGCTTCTTGAAATGTTGAGATAAAACCAAATTCAATGTTGCCTTCAAACCTTTGGCAATACTTCTCTTGCTTGGTTACTTTTACACTAATAATCCAAGCTTTTCAATAATTTTTGCACTATAGAATATGCAAATTTTTAGAGTCTTCTCTTGCTTAGAATAGTCAATAGAATGTTGATATTTTTATTTCTCTCAAAATATATCTAAATTCTATTCTTATGTGCAAGTTGATCCTTGAATATTATAACTTATGCACCACCTTGAAGACTTCAAATAGAAACCTATTTATGCAACCTTTAAATCTTGAAACTGGTGCTCAATAAACTTTAATAAGAAACCAAATATAAAATTTTAGCTAATGATCAATTTGACAAAATTCTTACCAAATATTTCTCCCTTGGGTTTGTTATTGGATGACAACAATTGTCCCAATTTCTTTAATATTAGGAGCTTCTCCTTGGTAGTAAATTTCTCCAATGAGTTATTATAGGAACTCCTTCAATGAGGCTCTCCATGCATTATTATTTCTCCTTGAGACCTCTCCAAGGCCTTCAATCTTGTAGCTTAAAAAATACTTCAATGAGACCTTCCTTGATCTCCTTATTTGATCTCCCAAATCCATTGCTACTAAAATTTGCAATAGGAATTTTATTAGTTCTTCTTAATTATCAATATTCCCCTATGGAAGTTTTTCAATAGGGCCTTATATGGACCTCTTATTCAATGTGAAGTTTTTCCATATTGAATGGACATCACCAATCTCTAATCTTTACAAGGACTCTTCTCCTAAAGTCTCTAAATCTTCAATCTCCAACCTATTGCTTTTGGTATTGGATTGATTCCAAAGAATATATTCTTCCTAGATCCCATAGGAAGCTTTCCAAATTTATTTGAATCTCCTTTATTCTACAATAAAATATTAGGAAATAATAAAAGAAATTTATATAAATCTACAGAAAATAATCTTCACTAGTTGGATTGCCAATCTAGTGGAAGCAATGGTGAGTTCTAGTCTTCACAAGTTTTTATACAACTTTGTGGAAAAACTATATACAATAGTAAATTTATAAATCTAAAAATAATATTTACAATCTCCTCTCAATCTCTCTTGTGGCTCTCTTTATTTCCTATTGCTATACCTAGTGCTCTGATGCCACTGTTAGCATTTGAAGCTATAAACTTAAAGGAAATACAACCACAAATATGGAAATAAGCATGTAATGTTATAACTATGATAATGGCTAACTAATATTAATGAAAATAGGATAGAAAAATTGGTACAATGCTCAAGAAATGCTCATATATGAAATCTTATGAAAATATACAATGTTATTTAATGGAGGTCACTACCTCTCCATCTTGAAAAAGTGGATATACATTGTATCTACTACTATTCTACCTATGCACTCCAAAATTCTCATTCACTTCTACTCTATGAATACCTATTTATAATTAGATACAACTCTTTGCCTTCAATATTTCTATGATACCTCACTATTCTAATCTAAGGACTTATGTACATGTGTACTACATGCACATTTACATAATTGCACATTCTAACACTTGTGCATTTATTACATTGCTTTAATAAAGTACTTAAGTCCTAATAAACTCCTAATCTAAATATGTACCCATGATGGTACATTATAAAGAACCAAATAATGTAATATATTCCAATTCTTTATAGGAATTAACTATCATAATTTATCTTGATGAGTACATCAACCAACATCTTGCACACTAGTCAACCCAAATTTGGACAAGACCAATAAGGTTAGAGATGAGTCAGATGGATAAGAAGAAGTTGAGTCCAAAGTCAATTTAGGTTTTTGGTAATATTTGGTGAGTTCATTGTTGTTAAAAATTAAGTGCACCACTCTTTCAAAAGCTAATGCAGTTGATTGGTGTTTTAGAAATTTTTACCAATGCACTAGTTAGAATGATGAATACAATGGTCATCATGGCCAAATATAATGGAAATAAAGATGAAAACTAATTTTTAATGGTTTTTTAAACTTCTTGATCCTTCTAGATGATCCTAGGTTTCCAAGTTAAATGATTTCTAATCCATAAATTGATCAAGGGAAGGAAATCCTAAAGTCTAAGGCTTACATGCCTCAAGGACTACCCATCCCTTCTTGGGAATCATTAATCAAGAAGAGAAAGAAGCCTATTTACATTTTCTTATTTGATTTTGTTGATTTACTTTTGATTTTGAGTTTTAGAATTTTCTCTAGGATAAACAAGGTTCTCAAAGATCTTTTATTGACTTGATTCAATCATGGTATGTAGCATACTTTCAACATATTTTATACCATTTGTTTCTTTCAAAAAATAGTATGGTCAATTTCATTTCCAAATACATGCACTTTTTCTAAGAATTAGAGAAAGGTGTAAATAAATACTATGTGAAAAAAATGTAGAATATGAATATCAATTTTTACTTCTAGAAAAAATAGATAGATAAAATTAAATTATGTAATTTAGAAGAATTTATGCTTACTTTTTAAAGTTTTATGAGGATAAACTAAATCTAATTTCTACATAATTCCACGTACCATTGAACATTTTGAATATTTTTTTATGAACATTTATCCTTTGAAAATAAATGTAGGGAAAAATATAATTTTGTGTTTGATTTTTAAATCAAGTAATACCAAAAAAATTATAGATTGTTTTGATTCTATATGTTGGGAACCAAACATAAATGGGTTTTTATATTATTTACAGATAATTAAAGAAAACAAATATGTATGGGGAAGGTATATATTTTATAATTTACATATTTTTAAAGCTTTGTACTTGCGTAGAAATAAGAGTAAATTTTTGCTTTTAGATATACCTTTAATAATCAATAAATAGAAATCATATAACTACAATAAACCTAAATTAAAAATTTTATATTTAGAATCAACATTCTAATACTTACCTATACAAAAACTTCAATTCAAAGTGATATCATTTAACATGTATGAGGCCTCCAAATTTATGATAGTGACCTTATCAACACAAACATTGCTATAAATATAAATATATAACAATAACAAAAATAAATAAAATTTATATATTTATCATTTACATTCTATTATCTATCATTCCACAAACTTTCATCATAAAATGATAAGTTTTGACCCTTTTTAGAAGCCTTTAATATCATGATAATGATTGTATCAATACTAAACCTAGGTGGTAATAAATTTTGTCAACAATATATTTTTATGCTCAAGTCATATTTTACCTAGGTCTTACATTATTGTCTTCATTTTCAGTAAGTTCCATTACTTATTCTAACTCTTTTTTTGGATAGAGTTAGATCTATGTTACAAAATATTTTTTGGTGAACCCAATTGAACCCTTTTTTATTTGTTCAATCTATTTTTTTTGCTCTTCCCATATAGGTTAGGATTTGGTGCCAAGTTTACCTATGCCTATGCAAATATCTAATAATATTTTTTCCCCAAAGGATCCACTACCACTCATGAACAATTCAAGTGTGGAAAAGGAGTTCCTTTTATTGGATTACTAAGATCCATTTGTCACTCCAACTATTAGTGAATACCTAGATGGTATCAATTATTTATATAATGTTGTAAAGACCCTAAGGATGTAATACTTTCTCAACTACTTTAAAGTTAATATGAATCATCTAAAACTATTCTTAAATATCATCATAATGTTAAAGTCTTAGATACTTTGACAATATATGACTTTAATGAAATTGCATCCAAAGATAGTATCTAGCTAATAAGTTATTCCTTTGGTATTGTTTGTTAATTCAATAACAACATGGATACTTTAGAATAGTGTATATTATTTTTTAAGTGATATTTATGGTAAAACATAGGTTTTTGAAAGGTCTTAGACCCTTTTACACATTTTTACTGGAAGCACCAATCTTATTGCTCAAAACCTCTTCTTATAGGGCTACAAAAGTTTGGGCTATTTGTATTAGTTTTCAAACATTTCCAAATGATTCTATACTACCATCCTAACTCCAATAACATATCTGACACATCTCTTAGGCCTTACTCAAATTTCAAAAGGGTTGTAAACCTCCATAACCTATTTATCTACCCCATATCCAAACTACCATCAAACCACACCTGCTACTATACTATCCTTGAGTTTGGTTAATCATAGGGACATATCTCAACTATTTAATCACTAGAAACTATATACCCTCAAAATATTTCCCTTATTTATTCAAACCATTGATCAAAGCACTTGAATAGTCTACCTAGGTCTTTGATGCGGTTACCACATGTCTAGATGGGGTAGTTCACATGCCTATGGACCATAAATGGGTATCTTAAATAGACTTCCACTACATATGTCATGTTACAAATGATAGCCAATGATGGGAATTTATATTGGAAAATCCATAACTAGGATTTTATAATTGGGTAGGCTATAGATCAACTAGATCAAAACAATATGTCTTGATGCATTACCATGTGACCCGTACCTGCTAATGGTTGGGATTACTCATGAGAGTGTACTTTGACTTGTGAAAAAATGTAGGTCCTTGGATTAACCTTTGACTATATCATAAACAACCTATTTATGCCCCTTACATTTCTACTAAATATTTAATTTCTAGATGAATATTATCGGAGGGAATCCACCTTTAGTCCTCTTCACAAAATATAGTTAGCTAGCCAATTTGCTATCCTATTGCCTTCTCTAAAAACATGATTCATATTCATATCCTCTACTAAGTTAAGGATCTTTAGATTTTACTTTATTATACTTCACACCTGTCAGCTTTCTATAGCCCTCTTGTTAAGGTGATTGATAATGTTGAGAGAATCTCCCTACACTATTAGCTTGCTTACTCCTAATTGCCTTGCTAGTTTTGCTCTGACCAAACTTGCTATGGATTTTGCTTTATGACTCTTCATAAAGCCTAAAAACTCACTAAAAACACCAATTTGATGACTCTTTAGTCTTTATTGCCCATCCCTAGGTGATTCACAATTTAAATTTCCTAGGCCTAGGCGATTGATAATATAGACTATCCTTGCATGGGGGGTTCCTTGTGTTCACTTTAAATAGGGACCCAATAGTCAGGTACTTGATTTCACATAACACATCACAATTATTTTAGGTGTATATGAGTCCTTACCACCTAATCATATATTTCCAATCAATTTGGGGTGTACAAATGTATATCACCTTCCCCACCAATCGCTTTTGTTTACTTGTAGATGTTCCTGCTTTCTTTACAAGTTTGATTTTTTTTGCTAGTTAGGTTTATTTTTTCGTTAATTTTTTTTAATTACTTCCTATCATTTTTTAGTTATTTTTGTCATATTGTCTTATTATAGCCCTATTTGTTTTGTATTCAAAAAACTATTTTTTTTTCTATTTGTTATATTTTGTAGGAAAAACTACTAGATCATCCCACAGAGGCACATAAACCTAATTCAGCAAAGCCAACTCACTAGAAACCCCTCCTAAGCCCAACCACCTAGGGTGTGATGGTTGCAATCATAGAGTAGATCCTAATCATAGAACTTGAACCATGTACCCTATCAATTTCCAATAAACATAGGACCTCATGTAGGTGTTCCTGTGTCATATTTTTAGTCTGATGTTGTGAAAGCAAGTATGATTTAAGTCTTTGGCTTTGATTGGTAATGTTAAATGATTTTGCACCTTAAGTTACATTAGATAAAGGTTATATTATTATATGTATGCTATCCTCTTATGCTCAAAAGGCAATATTAAGGATCAAAAGGGTGGAAGAATATTTTGGGGTTAAAGAATTTGTGGTTGCTTTACAACATGTTTTATTTCATTTGCATTTTGTATATCATACTAAATAGAAGATTTGACCTACGTATGCTCTATCCTCACACCCTAGGGTGATCTTGGAGATTAAAATTAGGTCATTATTTCTAAGGTAATTAACCATCACCACATACTTCACATTAATATAAGGATTTGACCTCATATGCTCTCTCCTCGTGCCTTAAGGTGATCTTGGATATCAAAAGAGCATTTTTCCTTCTAGGTCAAAGAATATCACATCAATATCACAATATTATCACATTAAAAGGTCCCCATTCCCATGTATGTTCTTTCCTTGCACTTCATGCAAACTTGGCAATCAAAAGTGTGTAGGTCACCTTGGATCATCAAACATCATCATCATTATTTTATGTTTTCTTACAATGGTTTTCATTTCACGAATTTTTTCATGTTTTCTTAGAATAGATTTTATTTCATGTCCTTTATTGCTTTCCTAAAGTAGACTTTATTTTATGTCCTTTATTGCTTTCCTAGAGTATAATATTATTTCATGTTCTTCTTTCTTTCCTAGAATAGTTTCCTTTCAAGTACTTTTCTCACATTCCTAGATTAGTTTCTTTTCTAGTCCTTTGTTGCTTTTCTAGATTATTTTCATTTTAAGTAATTACTCACTTTCTTAGATTAATTTTATTTCATGCAATTTTTCTTGCTTTCATTAGAGGTAGATTTCATTTTATGCTTTGTTATTTGCTTTCCTTAGAATAGATTTATATTTCTTGTATTGTAATTTTCTTTCCTTAGCAATAGATTTCTTTTATTGTATTCACAATCTACTTTCCATAGAATAAAATCTTATTTTCTTGTCTTTTGCATTTCATTTTTGTTATCATAGCTTTTTTTTGTGCAAGTTAGCATAGGTCTTCCTTTTGCTTTCCTTTTATAGCATAGACATATTTCTTTTGCTTTATTAGTCTAGGAGTCTCTCATTGCTTGCTTTTTAGATTAGGTTTCTTTTCCAAACTCATATTATTTAGGTAGTTTCATTTCTTGTCATTTAGTTTAGGCAAGTTGCATTTCATTTTCTAGATGAAATTTCATTTTTGTTTGTACCTTAGATAGTAAAAGGTCATTCTTAGGTTAGCATCTGCTTTATTTGAATTTAGCCTAGGAAATATTTTCATTTTGAATCCTTAGGATAGTTTTGTTTATGCATCCTAGTTAGGCACATCTAAAATAAAATAAAATACAAAAAAAACATCACTTTGCACAACACATTTGTAACCAATTAATGATGTTGGACTGCATCCCCAACCATTTGTTGATCCCATTAGAAACCATATTTAGATCACATAGTTTCTTGGATTTCATCATCTAGAAGTTGACTACCCTTGGGACTAGCTCAAGGTAGTCTGAGGTTATACACCCTTGCTCATAGGGCTAAATAATCAATGGGTGCATAGTTTTCATTCTTAATCAAGCCTGGTTGAGGGTTAAGTGAAAGTTGATTGGGCCACCACAGGTTCTAGACAATGCTATCTCTTATACCCCTAAAAATGGCATTGGAGGTATTTTTACCTTTTTGGATACCCTAAGACATCCTTTTCTTAGGAATATTTTTGGTTGTTTATGCATAACCTTTCCCCACATGCTTTTGGGTATATCAGGAAGCGTACATAGCCACACCTTATAGATACCCCCTTATTCACTTATTCTAGTTTTTAGGGATAGGAAACATTAAAACACACAAAAACAAAAACTCAAAAATACCAAAAACCTAAGCAACAACAAACATAAAAAAAAATCTTAATCATGCTACACATCCATATCAACCATTTATTTTTTGCTTGTTTGTTTGTGTAGATAGAATATTATTCAACAAAAACTCCAAAAATATTCATAAAAGTAGAAAAGACCACAAAAATAGCCAAACCATATTTCTATCACCTATTTTTATTATCCCAATCTTTGTAAACTATCTATGGAGTTAACTACCTAGGCACAAATGGTTCTCTACAAGACTGCCTAGGTAGGTGTGGTTCATATTTAAAACTACCTAGATAGGGATGATTCTCTCTAGAGTTGAATTACATCCCCTTTCTATATTTTTTCTTCTTCACCTCCTATTTTATTCCCAATTGCTTATGGTCTTGACTAGAAGCCAATATTGAGCTCAAGAGTGCCCTCTCATGGACCACTCTACTTCAATTCCCTGCCCTTTGGTGACTCCTACAACTCATCCAAATGAGACTTATCCTACCCTATCTTGTACTCTATCGACTCTCCTTCATACCCTAGATCCAAGTGATGTCGATCACTAGTATTATGACCACAATCTACTCATCTAGACCATTTTGCCTAAGACCCCTAATGATGGTATGTCTTCACCTTCTTCCCATCAAAATATCCTATATTATGATCCTAATTTTCATTGAGCATACTTAGCCCTCATCACCCAATCTTCACCTCCTACTTCTCTCGTTTTGTGTTATCCCCTCTTGTTGCATCCTCCTCCATCTAGCTTATTGAGTCTCCTTATTCTTTCTCTACATTTATAAATTCCCATTTTTATCTATTTTCAAAGATCAAGCCTACTCTCACATATCTCATTTCCTATTTTCATCCACTCCTCTTATCATCACCCAAGCCATGGACACTGTTTTGGTTGCCACTAATCGTAATCATCCTCCTAATATTGCTTCTTCACAAAATCCTCCTCTAACGCTACCTTCATATGCCTTCTTCAATTTTAATATATTTCTTTATCCTTGAGAAAATGTTGCTTCTCATTCTACTTTTTCTATTCCTCAAATCCCCTTTCATCTTCCTACATCACCTCATGAATCCACACTTCCTAATACAACTCCTTTTATAAATTTATTTTCTCATACCAGACTTCCTCTTGTTTGTATGCATGCTACTTCTTCTACTATCCCTCAACCTCTTTTTGCTTATTCTAATTCTTTCCTCTAATATTATTATCATTAATCTCCTCCTATTCAATAAAATTCTCCTCTTCAACATCCTTATGCTTACTCTTCTTCACAAAATGTGCTAGTTAGAACTTCTCAACATCATTCTCAGATTATATTCTATATTGCCTCTCAACTACTCTATCAACCTCCTCTTACTATTCCCCATATTGCTTCTCTTTCTACTCCATATTCATACTTCACACAACCTCTTTTATGGACTCATATGTTGCCTACCACACATCCATCTCCACCTCCTCTATCCGCTTTCTATCAGTGGCCACCCACATAGTCAAAGATCCCAAGTCACAACATACCTCTCTAAAACCAATCTCATCCTATCCAAACCCAACCTCCTACCCTACAAACCAACCCCCTCATCCAAACCCATGTGATAATCCTACATACATTGTACCAAATTCATCCTCTTCAACCCGATTCAATGGTTGTAATACCAACATATAAACCCCCCCATCATCTTAGGTTTTCCAACACCCATATCCTCCACCTCATCGAACACCTCCTTCCTCATCACAGGTAGCACATGCGGCCTATGATACCCAACCCCATAACTCATCCTATCCTCCTCCACCTCCTTATCCTTATTCCTATCCATATGTCCACCCTTATGATATTTTCCACTTTGTCAACCTTGTTGAGCCTCTGCATGCATTTGAGGATCCCCAAACTAATATTAAGAGAGTAATTTGACTCAATAATTTAGAGTTACAACTTGGTGACTACGGGTATCAAAAACCCACATATAATTAAATTTACACTCAATCTATTCATTCATTAGTCCCTGTTTATCTATACCCATATCAATTTGAGATGCCTAAATTTGATAAGTTTAATGGAAAAGAGGATCTCAAGGAAATTTTTTAAAACTACATCAAATCTTGTCACCTCATCATTGAGAATGATCCCCTCATGTTGAACACCTTCCCCATGTCCCTTGGAGGAGAAGCCTTGGATTGGTTTAACAATTTGCCTTAGCATAGTATCTTTTTTTAATTCCTAGAGCATTTCTTTATCAACATCAATAAGTAAAATTATTTGATGGACCTCTATAGTATTCACCAATTTGAGGATAAACCCATTAATAATTATGTCGCTAGGTGGCATGGAGTCATCAATGAATTGACATACTCTAATATCCTTATTGAATTGGTGAGGATGTTCACTCAAAGATGTGCTAAACACATTTGAACCACATTATAAATTCAATAAAACTACTCATTCAAGGAATCCATTGCTCAAGAAAATATTAGCAAAGATATTAAAGTTCAAGAAGGGAAACTTAAGCTTAAAATAAATAGTTCCTCAACAAATACAACAAAGACACCAATAATAACAACCAATCTAAGGCCCTCCATGTTAATCAAGTAGTGTTGAATACACCAAAAATCCCTCCTCAACATAGTAGTCAACCTTAGTAGCATAACTTCCAACCTCTGTCAGCCCTTGTTCAACCACCCAACATATCTTATTTTTTCCAACTATCCAATCAGGGTCAATTCCCTCCTCATCCATCCTAAAACTAGATAACCTTGCCTGAGCCATTGTCAAAAATATTCCAAAAGATCTATGATGCAAAAGTAATCTCCTTGCCAAAAATTTGGTTGGAGGACCCTAACAAGCCTAAATCCAAATGGTATAAGAAGCATCACTTTTGTATCTATAATTGTCAAAATAATCATGATATTTATGATTGTAAAACACTCAAGCATCTGGTGCAAGACATGATTGATCAAGGGGGCATAACTATTGACAACCATTTAGCTCCCGCTAACCAAAACCTTGGAATATATTAGAATCCCCTACCTCAACATGGGATGACCTAATAAAATAATAACAGTCAACTTTTGCAACTATTGCTAATCAAATTAATCATGTGAATAGGGTCCCATCATACCAAGAATTTATTGGAATGATTAAAATTATCACTAGAAACCAATGATACCTTGGAAAACCACCTCTACAATATGATCCTCTTATAGACACCTAAAACGTGCCATGTCAAGGATGACTACTCATATGGGACATGCTACAAGACCATATGGAAGATTTTGTATAGACTCCAAGATAGAGTAGTGGTTCTAACCACTTAATTTGGGCTCCTTGGCCTAATCAGTCTAAACCATAGTAGAGACCTATGGTCTAAAGTTTGAACCACATTGAAGACCTACAGTCTACATTCTAGGCCATAGCTATGACCTGTAGTCTAAAATGAAGTTCAGTTGGCCTTCATCCAAGCCAAATTGGTTGGAATGACCATGTGATCTAGAAAAAATAAGTTGAAGGATGAAATATTCTAGAGGATTCCAATCCAATTGTCTCAACTACCTCTTTTTGATCTTGGCTTCTCCATGAAGCCACCCCTAGCCCTTGGGTAGTCCTATAAGTACCCATCAAAATTAGGGCAAAAAAGAGAGAACAAGCATTGGATATTGAAGCAACGAAGCCCTGTTGAATTGTGAACTCACTTGAGTGCATTGGTAGGGAGTGTTATTATTCAAATTCCAACTAGTCAAGCATCATGACAATTCATGCCATGGATGCCCTAAGGATCTAGAATGCCAAGAAACGTTAATTCAGGTAAACGAAGGCCGTATCGAGCAATTCAACCACCAAACCTATCATAGGATACTGAGGCAACCCTAGATGATCAATTTGACAAGGATTATTAAGTCCATAGCCCTAGAATTGGAGGTTAAAGCTACTTAATTGCTCACCATGGCTGAAATCCATGGTGTATAGTGCAGATCGCTCATTAGAGCTATGGTTTGCAACAAGTGACAAATATCATTACTTTTTCTATTTCAGTATGCCTAATTAGGTTAGATTAGTCATTTTAGTGGGTTAATTCATGTTTAGAGACAATCTGATCGGTATATTTAGGTTTCAATCAATCTTATTTTCATTATAGTAATTAGGATATTAATGGCTTCTTTTCATGTTAATTTTCTTAATTTCATGCAATTGACCAAGCAGATAGATAGCTGCACTTCCTGCTTTCATATTTCTAACAATCTTTATGAATATTGCACAAGTTTAATATGTTTTATCCATATTCTTGATTTCATATTTGTTATGATATTTTTATGCATATTTTCCTCAAAGGGCCTCATCATGAGAGGTTGCCTATTCGTTTAATGCTTTTGTGTTGTTTCTTTACCATAGGAAATAGGTTCGAAGGAGATGCAATCATCTAATTCCTTCCTCAATGCAAATAATAGGGTCAAATCCACCCTAGAGCAATTTGTGACTATTTGGAGAGCATTAGTATTGTGCCTACCCCATTGAGGGCTTTGGAATTGTTTCAATTTTATCACCATTTGGGTGACCCTAAGAGGAGCATGATTGTAACCAAGATTATTTTCAATATTAATAAAAGAAGCATCCATTTTCTCATCATATGCAATCTTGTATCATTTTATGCTTTTATGTTGATTTCAATTGATATATTAGATAGGTGCATTG
The DNA here is from genome assembly GCA_028583015.1 of Wollemia nobilis. NCBI lineage: Eukaryota > Viridiplantae > Streptophyta > Pinopsida > Araucariales > Araucariaceae > Wollemia > Wollemia nobilis. The sequence goes on from JAQPPZ010014470.1 coordinate 5,231,321, forward strand.
CTTTTTGGATAGGTCAGAAGGTGATCATTATGGAAATCTACAATTTATGCAACTAATATCTGACCTCTATATTTTTTTTGATATCAGGTGCAAATCACAGATTATAGTTGTGGCCTCATTGTTGGCCCGCAGCTACAAAATGCGGCCTGTAGTTTGAACCGTGCATCAAACCTATGGTTCACAACAGACACAACAAATAGTAGAGAGCCAAAGCTTAATTGGATGAGGACCTAAGGTAGAACCCATTTTTCACTCTCTATACTTTTTTATTCTATCTGTGTTTTCCAAAAAGCAAAAAAGAGAAAATTTAATTAAAATACTAAAAGGAAATGAATTAGGTTTTGGGATTTCCTTTCTAAGTTTGGCTAGGTGCTGATAGGAACATCAAACCTCTGAGTGTAGTCTACCCTAGAATCCAGCGTGCTAGGTTTAAATCATGTGTTGGTTTGCATGCTTGAGGCCCAATCAGAGGCTATATCATCATAATTTGTATTTTCAAAAATTCATATAGAATATAGCATGCATTCTCTGAAATGAGACGTTTCTTTTTGCATATCATATAGGAAATAATCATTCATGTTGTATTACACATTTTCCTTTCTATGCAAAAATTAAAATGAACCACACACACCACATTTCACTTAAACGCTAGTGAGTTGGGAGTAACATCCAAAAACTAGTAGGGTTCAACAACGGTGGGCGTAATTTCCATCCATTGGCCCAAATCCTACGTACCCTTAGATACTAGACCAATACAAGATTCGAGAACCTTTTGTACCCTAGAAAATTTGCATGTATTCTCTTCGAAGGGTATAACACTGACTGGGGGAAAATGGGTGAGGATATGGGAGGACCTATGCTCCCTAACCGTGTGTGGGCTTCATTACCACACATTATAGGTTGGATTACATGACTTGGAGTTCATAGCCAATTTGTCGAGCTGCAAGTATACAGGTGAAAGCCAATTAAACTGAGAATATCATCCAACAAGCTTTCAAACATGATAAGGAGTTTCTTTACTAACACAAAAAATTTAAAACAAATCAAATACTTTAGGGCTCACTTTTAAAAGTTAATATGAGATAATCACCATTGTATACCTTGTTTGTGTAATAAATAATAAATCTAGATACTAGGTACACCATGGTGGAGACACGGGGTGGTTGGCAAAGACATAAACCTGATGCCAATGACCAAGACTCGATAGATTCACAACAACATATGTCGAATGCTCACCCACATGCGCTTCCCAAATTTCATTCGATGAGCATTAGAGGAGACAATTTGATATGAGGGGAACCTATTGAGTGTACCCCCGATAGAGGAGTTTTTGTGCATTCTTCTAGGCATAGAATAGAGCATGGAGCCTCTCAACATGAGGGTGTTCCACTTGGAATCCATTATCAGGATCACATTGCATGCATGTCCATGGGATCAACCGAAGGGTATGTTATCCATAGGTCCAAGTTGGTACCCCTACGTCATAGGTCTACATGAGGATCCATGGCTCCACCTTTGGAGTATAGACGAGATTGAGACCCGCCCATTCAGGGGCATGCAGATAGAGCTATCGTTGAGCATTGACCTGTGCATACTCTTGTACGTAGTGAACATTGAAATATCACTATTGATATGGCCAATGTGGGATCCAATGGGACACCACCTCATGAACAATGTAGATCCAAATGGTTGGATGACTTAGGTAACATCCTTGAGCATCTAGACTATAAGCCTTCAGCTCTGCCCACTCGTACCCTAAGTGAGTGTAGCGTAAGTTCTATTAGGACTACTAGAGAGCATGGAGAGGCTTTGAAGTGCCCTCATGTGACACATCCACCATCCACGCATGGTGGCGTAGAGCACAAAACTCAATAGGATGTCAATACTATCTTTATGGACAAATGTAAAAGTGTTGCAAATCAGTCAGATGGGTACAAAAACCATAAGATCGCTCACATAGAGAATGCATACTAGAGGCCTATTATGACCGATAAAATTGATAGATCACACAAACTGGTATTCGAGTAGCGATGACAGCTCCTCCAAGATCAATTAGAGGATACTCACCTAGAGAGGTAGCGCATCGAACATGAAAATCTTCAGGCTCATAGGCTCATCAAATAAAGACTATATGAGCAACGCATGTGTGAGGAATGTATCCTTATCCAAAAGGAGCATGTAGAGTAGGAGGATAGGTTAGCCAGGGCTGGTCTATACACTCACATGGATAATAGAGAGCACATTTAGAGAAAGGCTTTTTTAAAAGCTGATGTGCAGTAGGAGTGTAGAGATGCTCACACTCATATTAGTACCTTATAAAGAGAACGACCACCATCGCTTTAATATGAGAGGCAACAACAATATGAGGAAGAAGAGGGAGAGGGAAAAAATCAAGAATATCATGAAGACTCCCAAGTTGAGGAGGATGAAGAGCAATGTCCTCCACCTTGACAGAGGAAGAATGTACCTCCAAGACTGCTCTCACGTCAGCTTAGAAAGGAGGAATTTCTATCCTCATAGGCCTATAAATCCTTAGATAAGAAGGTAAAAGCAATTGATAGACAAGGCACGGTTCATCAAAATATAACATTAAGAAAGATTCATAATGAGCCTTTGGACCCCTCAGTGCCTGCTCCATCATATCCTGAGCATTTTGTTATGCCCAGGCTAGATAAATTTAAAGGTGAAGAAGACATGCAAGAGCATATCATAGGATTTTTGGATGCGTGCATCCAAATTGCAAGTAATAATGCCTTGATTTTGCATACATTCATCACAAACCTCTCAAGCCTAGCCTGAGAGTGGTTCAATTAAAAAAAGAAGCACATCATTACCAATTTTGAGTTGTTGACTGATGCTTTCCTTGAACACTTTTCTTTTAGCATCAAGAAATAGGTTAACCTTTTTGATATGGTTGTGCTAGCTCAACGTGATGATCAGCCAATTGAACAATACAGAAAGACGTGGAGGTGATTAATGGTAAATTTTCTATTCCCTATTCCTGCTATGGAACTGAACCGAATGTTCACTAAGAGTTGTGCCAAGTACATCTCATTATTATTGCAATTGTAGCAGCATCCAACATTTGAGGAAGCTTTGGCACAAGCCAAAGTAATTGAGGACATCAAATTGCAAGAAGGTAACTTGAAGCTTAACAACAGGAAGGAGGGGCACAAGAAGAGCTCCACAAAATAGAAGGGCAAGCAGGCTCATGTAAATATGGTGGTGTTAAACCTCTAGAGAGAGGATAAAGGTCAACAAAAGCAAAATTATCAGGCCCAACCTCCTCCTACATAGTACAAAAAGTGCAATAATAATTATAAGGGCAAAAACAAAGAATAACGTCCACCTCACCAGTTCATGCCTTTGGCAAAATCATTGATGTCAATATTCCATAAGTTATGCGATGCTAAGGCAATCAAACTGCCCAAGGTTAAGCTGGTCGATCCGAATCAACCCAAGTCAAAGGGGTATTAGGATGACCTATTTTGCATCTTTCATCGCACGAAGTACCACGACATCAAAGTGTGTTGGTACTTCAAGCATATTATGCAAAATATCATTGAAAAATGTGAGCTTGTAGTACCAAATAATATGTTGGTGCCCGACAACCAAAACATGGGGATTTACAAAAATTTATTACCAAACAATGAGGCACCGTGCAACAACGTTATCCAGGTCAACCAAGTGTGTGTCGAACCACCTACCCAAGGGTTCGTAGGAATGGTGAATGTTGTTACTATACATGGGAGATATGAGAAATTGAATCAACCTCCCATTAGGATACAAGCTATGCTAAATCAACAACCAACTCAGAATATTCTAGCCCCACCAATGAGACCAGTGGTGATCATACGAAGCAGGTTGGTCCAAAACCTAGAGAAATCTCCTACAATTTTTTCTATATATGAAATGATATAGCAGTCCCCTAGGCATAGGGAGACTCTTATGGATATTCTAAGGTCCATTGAGGTACAATCTCAAGATGCTTAAGCATTTACCAATTTTTTGGGACATGTATAATAGTGCCAAGAGCCCATGATACAATTTTACAATCATGAAATTAGGATGGTTCCTACAGATACGGTTGACCCACCATTGCATATCATCACATGTGTTAATCACATGCCATTAATATGGTCTTGATCGACACTAGTTCATAGATAAATATAATAACAACCAAGGCATTGAATCATATAAAGCTACCAAAGTCACATATTGTAACCACCATCATCACATTGAGATCATTTAACGATGTCTTATGCTCAACGATTGGCACAATTATTCTACCTATTCAGGTAGGCCTAAAGACCATCTCTATGATGTGTCATGTGATCGAGGGTACCATGAAATATAACATCCTACTCGAAAGGTCTTGGATTTGAGAAATACATTGTGTTCCCTCTATATTACATCAATGTGTAAAATATTTGCATGAGGGACGGGTTCATGTAGTGTCATCAGATGAAGAACCTTTCAAGTTCATGAATCTAATATATTTACCTGGGGGTTTCATACTCCCATAAACACACCTAGGCATCTGACCTATGTCACCATTGAAGAATCTAGGAGGTAAACCAATAGTACATGCTCAACCATCGACATCTATATCATGCAGATCTGAGCACACTACTACTACTTTTCTGAAACCGACTGCATCAGCTATGCTTCAGGATGATAGGAAGTTAAAGGTAAAAATGGGTTTCAAAGAGAAGAAGCATATGCCTAAACCAATCATCGATGAGGCTCCCATCCCCATGGAAGTGGAGGAAGCCCAAGATATAGTCAAGGAGGTACCTCATCCTACCTCGCCTACATCGTTAGTAGGGTCATCCGCACTGCGGGTGACTATACATCTCACAAACACAGGGTTAGGTGAGTATATTATATAGAATGTAACCTTCAGATCAATTTTGGAGACTGTACAAGAGATGGGTCGATCACATGCTCATCATTTTTTGGTTGGATCAATAGTGCCATTGGGAGAGCCACCCAATTAGACTAACTTCATCTACACTGGGCTGGATTAGCTTCCAATACGAATGCCCATGGATGAGTATGGTGATAAACCTTTCACAATAAATAATTGTTATCTATCCAACCTGAAGTACTCCATGCATATTTCTTAGTCATATCACTGGTATGGGTATGAACTTGGTCTATTTGAACAAGGACGTAGGACTCCGATTGAGCTGCATTATAAGTTAGCAGTTGATAGGTTTAGGCTAGGGTTACAGATACAAGGACAAGATGATTTGCTCACAACATCCTTAGATCACTTATACCTTAGTTTTGGGGATGATGTGGACTTCAACCCATATCATCCTAATCCTTCTAGCTTCTAGAGGAGTAACTCAATGGTATCTATCATCGCTTCTGAGCCACTTGAAGAAGATCATGAAGAGCTCTTAGAGCAGACTGATATAGAGAAGGACCCCAAAGGAAACCTGGGTCATCAAATCCATAATGCTACCAATGACATAGGTGTGTAGGTGCATAACCCCATAGTTTTAGGAAATATTAAGTCAGGAGATCTCTACAGGGATGATGGAGAGGAGTCCACCTCCGAGATAAGTGGACCGAGTCATGATGTTGATAAAGAATCCTCAAATGGTGATCAATTTGAGGATGAGGCTGAGGAGGGCTATCTAAGGCCTTTGTATACACATTACCTATTGACTACATAGTTGGTACATGTTATCGAGGAGATTCTTTCCAATATTGATCACTTGGGGGAAGAAGCAGATCTAGTCTTGTAAATGTCATACATATGGACTTGTTATCTGATTTTTCTAGACATGGATGATAGCAACCAAGAAGTGAAATTCATGGGACGTAACTTCTAGAGTGTCCTCCACCTATAGAGGTAAATTAAGGATTTTATTATGACAATGATGAAGAGGATGAAATAAAGAGAGCCTATATAGGACCTCTCTACCTACGTCACTGTAATGCACCTTATACGGCTGAGGACATGCATAGAGAGATAAATCTCAATCCTTGCCTTAGGGGAAGACCACAAAACTTTAATGTGATCTATCACATGGTATTTCTAAATTTTCCTATCTACATAGAGCTCCTTGAGATGAATGATCCCATATTGTAACCAGTCCATAGAGAGGATCCAGTCATCCACAGTTCTCATAGAGAGGACCCATTTGTGCATGTGATGATAGAGCTAGATATCAGGTATGGAAGTTACACTAGTAACATAGAGGTTTATCCGTGTGGTCCTAGAGATCAATTCCATTCCATAAATATGGTCTCCATTTATTTAACCACTCCACTCCATAATCCAAAAGATCCATCCAAACCATTGCCTTTAAATTTAGAATCTATCAACTGGGATCATGTTGACTCACCTGTTGAGCCTGAATATTTCTTCCCTAATTAAGAAATTCTACAACCATTTCATTTTTCACTAGGTTATTCTTACAATGTATATCATGCTGAGGGTGCTTTTGATGTAGAACCTATCAACCTAGCTGATGACATCCATTTGATTCCTATGAACCTTCAATGTGGATATCAGTAACGATCCCACCAATACAATGAAGGTTAAATTTGGAGAAAGTCTCACTCTAGATGAGTGTTCCATCCTCATCCCTCTGTTGAAGGAGAGACCTAATATTTTCACCTGGACTTACAAAGATATGCCAGTTCTAGACCTAAAATTGGTTACCCATAACCTTTCACTAGATCTATCAAAGAAACCAGTTAGGTAGAAGCTTAGAAAGATGCATCCAAAAGTAGCCTTAATGGTGAAATATGAGCTAAAAAAATTTTTGGATGTAAATTTTGTAATATCCATCGACTATCTAGAATGGGTGTCCAATATGGTGCCCATAGGAAAACCTGATGGAAGAATCCATATTTGTATGGATTTCAAAGACCTGAATAAGGCAACACCCAAGGATTCATTTTCATTGCCAAATATTGATGCTCTTGTAGATGCAACTGCAGGTCATGAAATGCTCTCCTTAATAGATGGTTTTTCTAGTTACAATCAAATTTGGATTAAACTCGAAGACCAGCATAAAACCATGTTTATAACACTATGGGGAACATTTTGCTATAAATTTATGCCATTTGGCCTCAAAATTGTTGGTGCCACATATCAGTGGGCCATGACATATATCTTTCATGACTATATGCATAAGATCCTAGAGGATTATATGGATGACTTTCTGACCAAGTCATTACTATGTGTTGAGCATGCAGAGGTCTTCGATCACCTAATAGAATATGATGTCAGGTTGAATCCTAAGAAGTGCGTATTTGGCATAACTTTTGGTAAAATCTTAGGATTCATTATTTCTAAATAATTCATCGAAGTTGACCCAATGAAGGTCAAGGCTATTCTAGAGATGCGTCCCCCCACAAATATCAAAGAGCTAAGAAGCCTTTAGGGGAAGGTAACATCGATAAAGTGATTTATCACTCAATTATCAAATAAATATCGACCCATGAATCAACTGCTACACAAGGGAGTCCCATTCAACTGGGACAAGTACTGTCGAGCAGCTTTCACTAAAATAAAGTAATACCTGGTAATGCCACCAGTACTAGCTCCACCAAGGCCAGATGTGCCTTTTTTTCTATATATATCAGTGACCGAATTTGTGTTAGGGACCATGTTAGCCCAAAATAACATGCAAGGTAATAACAAGCCATATATTATATTAGCTAAACCTTGGTGAGTTACGAGCTAGGGTATGCATATGTGGAGAAATTGTGTTTAGCAATAGTGTTCACTACCAATAAATTATGGTACTATATGTTAAGTCATACAATATATGTAATATCAAAACAAAATCCTTTATAGTACATGATGAGTAAGACGTATCATAATACATGTACTGCAAAGTGGATCATGCTAGTGATAAAATTCGACTTGGAATTCATAAGCCAAAAGTTCATTAAGGGACAAGTCATAGTTGATCAGTTGGCCAAGGTACCATTGTCAAATAGTAGGCCTCTGACCATTGAGCTTTCAGATGATGCAGTCTTCGTCATATCTGAAACTCCTAAACCTAAAGAACCAGAGAAAAATGCTAACATGACTCTGTTCTTTGACGATTTGAAGTGCGATCAAGGAGGTGGTGCAGGAATAGTGTTTTTCACATCGCAAGGAGCTCTAATACCCTTGTCATTTAAATTAGACTTTCTGTGCACCAACAACAATGTTGAGTATGAAGCCCTACTACTAGGTCTCCACGCAGTCATTGCCATGAACATTAAGAGACTAAACATATTTGGTGACTCCTTACTTATAGTCAACCAAGTTAAGGGGCTCTTTCAATGTTGATGTCTCATACTGAAAGCTTATAAAGATCTTGTTGTTATATATTTGGCTAAATTAGAATTGTATGACATCGAGGCAATCCCTCGTTCATAAAATAGGTTCACAGATACAATGGTATATTAGGGATCCTTAATCCCTCAAAATCCATCTATGAATTTCACTACCATCCATGTCCAAATGCTTTTGCATCCCACAGTGGAGCGTGAAGCCTTTGATAATAAAATGTCAGTCAACATGATTATCATGGAACCAAAAGTCGAATGGTTCTACAGAGCTGAAGAATTTCTAAAGAAGGCACCCTGGGGGTCATTAACCTATTAGAGTTTGATGGGTAGTGGTACTACCATTCACCATAAGTTTATTTCATAGTCTACATTTGCAAAAGTAAATATGCAAGGAGAGCAATTCGTCTTGGCAGTCGAAGTTGAGGCTTGTCAGAATTGGATGTCACAAATCCAAGACTTCTTAAAACTTGGTATAATCCTAGAGGGATTATCGCATGCACAAAATGCACATTCAAGAAGAAAGTGACTAAATATGTCTTGATAAGAGATATTTTATACCTATGAGGTTACGATGGAGTTCTCCTTCATTTTCTAGATCCCCAAGAGTCATATTGGGTGATTTCACAAGCTCATGATGGTATGTGCGATGGCCATTTTTGTAGCATGGCCATCGTCAAGTGCATCCTTCAAATGGGTTAGTATTGGTCCACTATGGAGAAGGAGTATAATGTGTATATCAAGAAATGCATGAAATGTTAGCATCATGCTAATCTTACACACTGAAGAACACAAGCTTATACTGAGAGGAGGTGAACAGTATAAGACCACTTTTTACTTTATTTCCAAATCAATATCAATTAATGTCCTTAATTTTAATAACCAAATATAGTAGTGTGCATTAATAACTTAGATAACAGTAGTAAGCAAGAGCATAAGTCACCACACATAATTGAGACATAATATTTAATGTGGTTCCACCAATGTAGGGTACTCCACCAAATAATTTCCTTATAATACTTCACATAGAAATAAGGATCCTTATCCAATACAATGATTTATTTGATCTAATCAAAGATAGACAATAACAAGTTCACACATAACTTGTCCAAATCTAAATAAAAAGCTCACATAGAACTTGTCCAAAACTAAATAACAAGTTCACACAGAACTTGTCCAAATCTGAATAACAAGCTCACACAGAACTTGTGCAAAATTGAATAACAAGCTCACATAGAACTTTTCCAAAACTAAATAACAAGCTCACACAAAACTTATTCAAATCTGCTCCAACAAGCACACCAAGAACTTATCCAAATATGCTCTAGCAATATCACCAAGAACTTGCTCAAATCTGTCCACAAATTTGTCCCAAATTTGTCCACAAAGTTGTCCACAAATCTGTCCACAAAGCTATCCCAAAATTGTCCACAAAGCTGTCCCAAAAATATCCACAAAGCTGTCCCAAAACTGTCTACAAATTTGTCCCAAAACTATCCACAAAGGCTATCCCAAAACTGTTCACAAAGGCCTTCTCAAAGGCTCAATCAATCATGCTCAAGTAGAACTCAAATATCATCCACAAATATATCAAGGCAAAGCTCAAAGATGAACTCAACAATGAATGATAATGTGCTTTTCAATGGATGACAACAATGATCCACAATGATTTCAACTCAACTCAACTCAAATCAACTCATAGAAGCATAAAGAGAATTGTTAGAGACTCAATATGTTCTAAGCTCAATCTTCAACTCAACTCAACTCAAATCAATCTCAACTCAACTCAAGTCAACTTATAGAAGCATAAAGAGAATTTTTAGACACTCAATATGTTCTAATCTCACTCTCAACTCAAATCAGAATTATGGAATAGTTTATTTCATGGAACTTGACCAATCACCTCACACAATCACTTGACTAGGCTCAATCAACTCAACTCAACAAATCACCACAAGGGACTACTCTTTCTCATAAAAACCCTAGTCCAATCATGTATCAACCAACTCAAATGTTTCCAACAATGCTCAACCACAAATCTCACATAACAATGATACTCATGTTCTTTTCAAGTTCTTTCACAACTAATGGGCTTCAACAACTATGCTTATAAAACAAGGTTTAAACACAACTCTCAAACCAAAAAACCTTGAAGCATTAAACCAACCATTTTCGAAAAGGAAACCACAATCAATCCTTTTCACTCCAATGATATTTCATAAATCAACCACCATAAACAATCAATAGGAGAATGTGCCCATACCTTTTTGATGCCAAGAAGTTGTCCACAAAATCTACCATACTAAATACAACTTTCCTTTCCAATCTCAATAAGGGTTAGTGGACTTCAAATAATAATCACAAGATAAGCATAACTTAATTTACACCTTTTTACTCCAACTTAATAAACACATCCACCAAAGTCATTTTTAATAAAAACCCTTATCAAAAATAATAATCAATAAGGCTCTCAAAAATATTTTATAACAACTCCTTATTTCTCCTAAATCTTAATTTTCAATTTCATGAATATCAAAATAAATCAACAACTCATCCACCTCTGAAATAATAATCATAGCCCTTATAAAATAAAAAATTTAATTATTCCTTAACCACCTTATAACTCCTATCCTAGGGCATCAACGAAATTAATTAGAGCAAAACGTAATTACCTCCTCAAGGGGATTCGAACCCCCAACTTGCACACATTGCGAGTGCCTTAGCCACAGCTAAGGTTGCCACACGAGCTAGCCACTCATTCAAAAGGAAAAGGCATGACGTGCCTTAAGTCCTTCCTCCCTTCCATGGAAACCAAAAGTGCTTCGAGCGCTTTCCTTCCAATACCTTCAAATGTAGTCAAGGATATTTGAACCTTGACGTAAAGCGCTGCCACACACCTTAGCAAAAATCCAATTGAAAATGTGCCACTCTACCCACAATGTCTTGGGCTTTCGACCAACCTTGGATTTATTCGGTGTCTCCCTTTTCAAAATGATTTGTGCACGAGCTCTCTTTGGATGCTATCCAATGATTAACACGAGCAAGGATCAATTTCAAATGAACCTTAGGATCCCCCTTTAAATATTCTTCTCCTCATTTTCGATGACGTCAGCGCATTATTGATTTGCCCTCTTTCTTTAGACGTCGGTGCTAACTTTAATTTTAATTTTAAAATTTTAATTTTAATTTTAAATAATTAAAATTTAAACTAAATATTTAAAATTAAATATCTCCATCACGGGGGCACATTTTTCGATGAAACAAAAGTCCAACCTAGGTTTTAAGAAAAACCCATTTCAAATCTGCCATCCATGGTTTTAAATAAAAACCTTTTATTTTCCTACCTTGGTTTTCACAAAAACCCTAAATTTATCCATGCTTTCCAAAATATCACTTGCCCATAAAAACTCAATGTGATCCATATTACATCAATGATTCATGTGACATCAATGACAACATAAAATAACTCAAATTGCCAACACACACTTGCCATCACAGGCCTTACAACCCATCCAAGTGGCTTGGCCATTTTCTCAGTGGGGATTAGATCTTATAGGCAAGATCTCTCCTCCGTCATCAGGTCGGCATACATTTATTATCATGGCTAATGAGTATTTCACAAAGTGGGTGGAAGCAATACCCTTAACAATGACAATCGAAGCTCGTATATTTTATACTAGAGCATATCATAAGTCATTTTGGGATTCCATCCAAAATAATTTTGGATAATGAAACATTATTTAAGAACAAAACTATGATAGCTTTGACACCTAAGTATGGAATCAAGCATAGTTTTGCAACTCCTTATTATCCGCAAGCAAAAAGGTAATCTTGAAAAATACGGTCCAAGAAAACCATAATTATTGGCATATGCAGCTGCCCCTTGCATTATGGGCTTATAGGACTAGTATTCGGATGCCCACTAGGGCAATGCCATTTTCACTAGTATATGGCACCGAGGTCGTTATGCCCTTAGAGTTGGAAATTCCAACACTGCACGTTGCATTGAAAGAGTTCATTGATGATGACACCATGTGACAAGCTCGACTAGATCAACTAACGCTACTTGATGAACTTCATGTAAATTCCCTGGAGCATCTTCGTGTTTATCAGGAGTGACTAAAAATACTTTATAATAGCAAAGTCCACCAGAGAGACTTTGAAGTTGGGGATCTTGTCTTGAAATAGAACCAACAAAACTCTAATTTTTTGCCAAATATGCGAGATAAATTCATGACTAATTGGCTAGGACCCTATATCATATCTGAAAATATTGGTCTAGGTACTTATCATCTAACATCGCTAGGAGGTGTTGAAGACCCTGAACACCTCAACATCATCCATATTAAGGCATTTTATTCTTGAAAGCATAGCAAAAGGCTCCAAGGGTTCCTAAAAGTGCTTGGTCATATCAGTAAAAGGCTTCAAGGGTTTGTCCAAAACCACTCGATCATCCTAAAAGGCTCCAAGCTCTCTTGTGAGTAGTTTAGTCAATAAAAAGGCCCCAAATTTTTGCTTATAACCACTTGATCATCCCAAAATGCCTTGAGGGTTTGCTTAAAATTGCTCGGTTACCCTAAAAGGCTACAAGCTCTCTTGTGAGTAGTTTGGTCAATCAAAAGGCCCTGAAGGTTTGCTTATAACCACTCGATCATACCAAAAGGCCCGAAGGGTTTTCTTACAATCGTTCTATCATCCTAAAAAGCTCCAAGGATTTTCTAAAAAATTGCTTGGTCAATTTAAAGACTCCAAAGGCATGTACTCGTCGTTTGGTTAAATATAAAGGCTCAAAATTAATAAAAATTATAAAATCAATAAAATCCAAAAAAATTGGTAAAGCATAAAATCCAAAAACATTTGCATTTGCATTATGCATTTTCATTTACACATGCATTCATTTCATCATTGCATTGCATATAGGCATTCATCATACATTGCATTCCATAGTAGGATGGAATGAGTTTCTCAGTATTACAAATGATGCCATAGTTGTGTTTTAATCATGCACCTTTTGCATTTATCATAATACACTGCATTCATACACAAAACCTGTTGCTATGAAATATGTGTGTATATATACTAAAGTTTTCCAGTCACCAGCCATACCTAGTAGGTTTCTCAAATGTCGTAGAAATATTATTTTAATTTTGTAGATTAGGTCATTAGTTATGATAGTGCTTAGCATATCAGGATCCCGTCACTAATTGAAACATTTAAAATCCTGCTAAGATAAGGGGTATGAAAGCTATGAAAGTGGTCCTAGGTATTTAGAGATATGGATTTTATTACCTGCTTATCTTGTAAATAGTTTGGTCTAGAGTGGTGAACCTTGGAAAAAGGAAATAATTTCCCCTACTCGTACATAGATACAAAGTTTAAATTTCAAACCCAAAGTTCAAAGTTCAAATATAAAGTGATATAGTGAATCAAAAGCACTAAAAAAATCCCTTGCTCAAGTAAAATAGGAATAAACAGTGATTTTTATCACTTAGATTAAAATGTGCAAAACAGTGATTTTTAGCACTACATATGAGAAAATATCAAAAACGAGGCGAGAACTTGAATCCCTAGATTTTTCACTATTCAAAGCCATAGAGTGAACCCCGATTGCAGCAATGGGTTGAAATATTTCCACCTACTTCCAAAGTAGAAGTTCTATTAGGTGATCCCCAATTGCAACAATGGGTTGAAAGAGTTTCGACTATTTTTGGAGGGGTAGTCCTGATCAATTTACAAGATGAGCTATCTCTGAGTGCTTGGGGTTGTCTAGTAGTATATTCCAATTAAGTCTAAAATAAGGATGATATGAACATAAGAGGAACCCGATCTCACATATGGGTTGGAAGAGTCCCGACTAATATCTAGGGTATGTCTATGGTCTATCTAAAAAAACTCACATGCACACATAGGGGTAATGAATAGTTGGGTCATTCGTGACAAAATATTTGTCCAACAAAAGCCTTGTATAGTTAGTATGTGACATTTGAGAAGTCTACTAGGGTGTTTGAGTCTCATGGAAAACCTCAAAAATTTCTCTGATAGAAACAAAATACTAACTATCACAAACCATATAGAATAAAGTAATTGAAATCATCAAACTGCAAAGTATCAAATCTATGATACATCATTACATAAAAAACAATCAAGATATAGGATAGATACCAAATGGATATTAGAAATGATATCTAGACCTGCTGTGAAACCCCTCCTCCTCATGGGGCCAGCATATGGCATAGCATGGGGCCAGATTTGAATTCCACCGTGGCTGGTAGCTACGATTCCCAATATGTCAATTGGTAACCACATCTGCCAGTTGTGATCTAGGAACGTGACCTTTTTTGGGTCACTTCCTAACCTGGCAGACCAAAAATTAAATCCTAAATCTAGCCTAGTCTAAGGTGAGGTTCATTGCCAATAGTTTAGTGAGATTGATTTAACCCATTAATTAATGTGGTTCATTTTAAGTTGGTAAAGAGTGTGAGGTCTCGATTTCGAGTTACCTTATCCACTCTGAGGTCTCTGCTAGTAGAAGGTTACCCAGGGTCTACCATCAAGATGTGTGGAGGTGTCAGGTTATAGTTTTAGCTACGCTTCACGTCAAATTTACTGCCTAACCTCTCAGAGCTCTCTCAATTTAAGTTGCTTGCAGGAGTGATAATGAAATTTTTAAATAGTAAAATTATTTATACTTTTCCTAATTTTTGTGGACTGCAACTAACAAACGTGGTCCCGAAATTAGGGTTTTCCAAACGCAGGTCTGGTTTGTGGTTCCCAAATTTGAAATTGCTAACTACAGCCCATGAGAGTAGTTTGCAACTGGAAATAAATGCACTAAAATCCCACCATGGGAAGGTCTTAAATGGTAAATTAATGAATCCTAACAAATCATAACCTCAATAAGAGCAATCAATTTAACAAATTTGGTGATTCTCAAGCACCAAGAAAAATAAAAAATTCAAATTAGCAAAAAAAATTAAATAATCAAAATCCAAATGCACCTCATCTTCAGTCATTTACCCTATACACTCGGTGATTGTAGTGATTGATGCTCCATGCAATCCGGCGATATGAGTAAATAACCATAAGGAAATTTGGGGTAAAATTATCATTGTTGATTTGACATGCTTCTTTTCAATCCTGAAGAAGACCTTCAAGGTTTGACCACTTCATGGGAACGAGGTGTTTCATGTCATTTCTCCTATGATATATTTTCAGTAGATCATCGACAAATTGATTCAACACAAATATAATTGGCATTGTATTATTTTGATTCCCTAAGAATGCTTTTGCAACCTGACTGCTCCATGGGATAGGAATGTGCAATTACTATTAACAATTGCAATTATAATCTGAACTAATGCCTATTCAAGTAATTAAAATGCTCAAATCTAAGTTTGTGTAGATCATTCATTTGTGGTCAAGCGACCTCATCACTTTATTCATTGTCATTACCCTCATCGACTTGTTGCTTGAGGGGGTAGTCATGCTTTCAAATCATAATCAAAATCAATTAAAGATCCTAGAAATTGTAGATCCCTTGATCTTGTCAAATTGTGTTCATCTTACGAATCATTGTCAACAGCTATCATAAGCTTACCCCTTTGCTTGGGGAAAATAACAAATATGACAGTTAGTTTTAACTCTCATACTTTTAGTTATATAGGCCTAACTCCTATTGTAGTGCCAAAGCTACTTGAATGTTTGATGATGAGTGCAATCTCTTACAAATTTAAGCCTTTCACCCAATTGGAAGCAATGATTCTAGGATACACGTCCTTTTGCAGGACCTAGGGCATCTAATGTTGATTCGACTAATGATCATCATAGAACCTTTCGCATTATTTTAGGAGGTCTACTTTTGCTCAGTATTGTTCAATCTCATAATGCATCTCAAAAGGGGCATCTATAGACACCTAAAACATGCCATGTCGAGGGCGACTACTCATATGGGACATGTTGAAAGACCATATGGAATATTTTGGACATACTCCAAGATAGAGCAGTGGTTCTAACCACTTAATTTGGGCTCCATGTCTTAATAATTTTGAACCATAGTAAAGACCTATGGTATGCAGTATGAACCACGGTTAAGACCTGTGGTCTAAATTCTAGGCCACAGATGTGACCTACAATCTAAAATAAAGTTTAGTTGGCCTTCATCCAAGCCAAATCAATTGGAATGACCATGTCATATAGAAGAAGGTAGTTTAAGGATGAAATATTCTAGAGTTTTCCAATCCAACTATCCCAACTACCTCTTCTTGATCTTGGCTTCTCCATGAAGCCACCCCTATCCCTTGGGTAGTCCTATAAGTACCCCTTATAATTAGGAAAAAAAATAGAACAAGCATTAGAGATTGAAGCAGCAAAGCGTTGTCGAATTGTGAACTCACTTGAGTACATTGAGAGGGAGTGTTGTTATTCAAATGCCAACTAGTCAAGCATCATGACAATTCATGCCATGGATACCCTAAGGATCTAGAATGCCAAGAAATGTTAATTCGGGCAAATGGAGGCCCTATCAAGCAATTCAACCGCTAAACCTATTAGAGGACACTAAGGTGACCCTTGATCATCAATTTGACAAGGAGGATCAAGCCCATAGCCCTAGAATTGGAGGGTAAAGCTACTTAATTGCTCATCATAGCTGAAAGCCATAGTGTACAATGCAGATCGCTCATCGGAGCTACGATTTGCAATAGGTGATAGATCTCCTTACTATTTCTATCTTAGTATGTCTAATTAGGTTTGATTAGTAATTTTAGTGGGTTAATTCATGTTTAGAGACAATATGACTGGTATATTTAAGGTTTAATCAATATTATTTTCATTATAGTAAGTAGGACATTAATGGCTTCTTTTCATGTTAATTTGCTTAATTTCATGCAATTGATCAAGTAGATAGATAGCTGCACTTCCTTCTTTCATATTTCTAACAATATTTATGAATCTTGCACAAGTATAATATGTTTTATCCATCTTCTTGATTTCATAGTTGGTATGACATTTTTATGCATATTTTCCTCAAAGGGCCTCATCATGAGAGGTTGCCTATTCGTTTAATGCTTTTGTGTTGTTTCTTGACCACGAGAAATAGGTTCGAAGGAGATGCAATCATCTAATTCCTTCCTCAATGCGAAGAAGAGGGTCAACTCCACCCTAGAGAAGTTTGTGACTATTTGGAGAGCATTAGTATTGTGCCTATCCCGTTGAGGGCTTTAGAATTGTTTCAATTGTATCAACATTTGGGTGACCCTAAGAGGGGCATGATTGTAATCAAGATTCTTTTCAATATTAATAAAAGAAGCATCTATTTTCTCGTCATATGCAATATTGTATCATTTTATGCTTTTATGTTGACTGTGATTGATATATTAGATAGGTGTATTGCTTTTTGGGTAGGTCACCTCTTAGTATACCTTCAATATTGGTTGCATCACACCTATAGGGTATGCCTCCCCCACCATGACATATTCTCATCTTAAAGAGTTGTCTTACCCATAGCCTCAAGATGGAACCAAAAAATTGTCTACATATGACCTCATACAACAATCTCCTCAACATTAAGATGCCTTAAATGATATACTAAATGCCATAGAAATAAAGAAACAAGATTCCAATGCCTTTTCCAACTTTGTGGGTAATGTGAGGACTTGCATGTCACCCTCTATTGTGTTCTATGTATCTCTATGCATAAGCATGAATCATCATAAATTGGCTATATTTAGGATTTTCAAAATTTTAAATTTGCTAATTTTGGGACCTTTCACTAGGGCCCATTCACCCAAAATTTTTGGGGTGAAATTTTTTTGGGGGCGATTCGCCTAATGATGATAATATTTATCCTATTTTTATTTTTATTTTCCAACCACTTTCACCCAATTCCATGGATAATTCACCTTCAAATTATAAATAATTTTATTTTTTCCACCCAATTTTCCACATATACTACTTGTATAAATACTTGAGGGGGTAATGATAAACATACATTTAAAACACTCTAACTCAAAAATAGCTCTAAATAAATGAAAAACCTATTTTTATTCAATATATTTATTGATTGGTTGTAGGGGATTGTCAATCAGAAGACACTGATTGGTTCCACAAACTTGACAAGTTTGGAGAGGAGTGCTTCTCAACATAAACCAATATTTTATAGAGGTGTGTCAATCAGCATATGTCAATCAGTCTCAAAAACCTGAAAAGGTGAATCCATTTTAGAGAATATCTTCTTGAAACAAACTGATCTATTGTAGAGGAGTGTTAGTCAACATATGTTTATTAGTTGTAGAAACCTAGGTGAATCAATTTTAGAGGATAGCCTCCCGACATAAGCCAATAGGTTGCATAAGAATTTCAATTGGCATATGTCGATCAGTTGTAGAAACCTAAAAAGGTGAATCAATTTTAGAGAACAACCTCTCAACATAAACCAATCAGTTTTATAGGAGTGTCAATCAGCATAAGTTAATTGGTTGCAGAGTATATTTGGTCACCCAAGGATGATCACATTTAGAGAATTATTAATTAGCAATTGTTGATAGGTTGTAGATATCTTAACAGTGATGATTTATTGTAGAGGACTATCCCTCGATATATACCGATCGATTATAGAGGATTTTCCATTGGTAAATATTGATCGGTTATAGATATATTGATAGTGACGATATCTTGAAGAGTACTACCTCTCGATAAATACCGATTAGTTGCAGTAGATTGTCAATCATCAAAACTAGTCTATTGTAGATATTTTGATAGTGTGATGATCTATTGCAGAGGATGATCTGTCGTAGAGTATTTTCAATAAACCATGATCGATTGGTTGTAGTAACCTTAAAGTGGCTATCGATGAAATTTTTTTTTGATGACTATGACAATAGGTAAATTTAAAGCTTCCAAAAATCTATGTGCTTATTTTGTTTTGGATAATCTCTAGCAATAAATTTGACTTAATACCTACTTGTTGTTGTAGCCTTGTTACTTCTTTTTAATTTTTTTTAGTTTCTTTAGAATTTCTAGGTAGAGTATTCTTCTTCCATAGTTTTATTGTCCAAAGCCCTTTTCCTTCAATTTCATAGGTAGCATAGATGCACTATCTGCAACAGTGGTGGACAAGTATCCATGTCATCCTGTTGTGTGTTAGGAGGATTTTTGTTGTCAAATACTACTTTTTGTCTATTAGAGTATGTTTTCTTAGCATTGTTTAGATTTTTTGTTGTTCTCTAAGCACGTAGGGAGAGGTCATTCTAGAGGGTAGCGTAGGTTCATATGAAGACTCATAGATTGTTTATGGAATTATAGTTTAACCTTGGTTACTTAGAAATGCAAATTATTATTAAGGGAAGTATGTGATTTTTTTTTCAATTTCATATTCATTTCCTAACATCTAAAGGTTTTTTATTTATAGGTACAATGTCACCTACTGAAGATGGAAATAACAGAGGCCAATATTCTAGTAAAAAGTCAATTCTAAAACATTTTACACAAATATCAAAATTGCAGTGAGGCATCCATATATTCACAACATGAAGACACAAACATCTTTTACCATCAAATAATTACTTTTTCTATCTATTATTCTTAAATATAAATTCTTTCTTTATTAATAGATAAATGGTTGTCTACTTATCTACCTCTTTTTAAATGCTTTGTAAAATTGTATTTTGTTAATTCTTTAAAATAGTGCCTTTTTACATCCAAAAATGATATAGAACACCAAAAATTGAATGTAGTAAACACTATCAACCCTGATATGCATCCACTTGAAGATATTCAAGGGGATGAGATGGGACCACATGATAATTTTCCTAATAATATTATTCAACAACCACTTCACGAGATGCCTAATACAAACACATCAACCAAAAAAGAAAATAACTAGTACATTTAAAATGTAGACCTCTGGGTAATCTTCTAGTCAAAAATTTAAATGTCAAAAGACAAGCGAATGGACTATTGGAAGGGATTTTAAAAATGAATGGGTATGGTTATACCCCTTTATTGAGCAAGATGAGATAAAAAATGTATAGATACATTATTTGTAGTTGGAATCTTGGAAAGGATCATTTGTTGCAAAATAAGAAAGACACAATAGAAAAACACCGTGGGAAAGTTTATATCAAAGAAATACAAAGTGATGGAACAAATAAGAAATATCATAGGTGGAAGGATGCATTGAATTATGTATATGTTAGATATACACTTGAATACAAAAAATCAATGAAACATAAAAAAACTCTCATTAGGAATTGTGGAACAATCCAGAACCAATTTCAAAAAATTAATAAGACCGTATTAGCCTCAAAATATTTTCAATTTGTTGTTGTATATAGATTTCTAAAAAAGGGTCAACACATGTCTGATTTTGCTGATTATAAGCAACTATTTCAACTAGTCGATATATAGAACCTTACCAGTTCCCATTGGTCAGATCAAAGTGGCTAGAAAATGGCAAAACGTTTATCACTAGTTGATAAGGAGGACCTAAGAGAGAATGTAAAACTAGCCAAATTTATTCCACTTTCCATTGATGAGGTAACGATTGTTGACAACACATCTTGGATTTACATATATGTTTACACATTCCAAAACTATTTGAGACAACCTCATTTACTAGCACTACATAATATGATGGAAAATTGTAATGCAAAAAATATTTACAATGTTGTTGTAACAAGTTTAAAGGATATTACTAGAATGGATGAAAAATAAATTGCCACAAATTTAATTTGTGTTAGAGCTGATGGTGTAGATACAATGCAAGGACAAAGTAATAGGTTTTTTGTTATACTTTAGACATAAATTATGCCATATTTGATTCCCATCCATTGCATGGTACATTGAATAAATCTTGCATACAAAATTGTGAGCACATTTGAAAATGTAGCCAAAGTGGAAGATCTCATCCATGAAATACACTCTTACTTTTCATGCAGTCCAAAAAGGTTTGAGAGTTTCAATAATTTTCTCTAGGTGTAACTGAAGGCAAACAATTATTAAAATATGTGGACACCATGTGGATTTCATTTTTTCTTCTTACAAAAAAGGTTTTTCATAATATCAATCCTTAGTGGGATTTATGTATGCACATCGTAGGGATGTTGACAAGGTAAAATATTTTCTATTTCTTATGATTGACTTGGAAACTCTTCTCACATTATGTTATTCTTCCATTGTTTTTTTTGAAAAATAATTTGAAAAAACTTGTATTAAAAAAAAATCTTTACAAGTTGGTATGGGACTTCTCCCAGCAGTAGACAAAGAGAACACATGTTTACAATAGTAAAAGAAGATTTGCATTAGATCCAAATCTCTTAAATCATATTTCTAAAATGGTTGTTCACCTATCTACAATTGTAAAATAAGATCTACATTGGAGCACAAATATCCTAAACCATATTCTTGGAATGGTTGTCCAAATTAGCTAAACAATGAATTTGCTCACCAACCTGCCTAATCATCTCATCCTAAATAACCATGTAATTGTGCCACTAAAACCCTACCTCCTTCCCAGTGCTCATCTTAGCTAGGAATTCTACCACTTTATTTAGATATCTACTCACATAAATTGGAATCACATCATCTAATTCCCTCCAAAATTCCTTAATTTGAGTGACAAGAATCCTCAACCTCCATGTCTTCAAATCAAAGTTCCTCATGCAATCTAGAGCTCCAACTATTATTTAAGAATTTGATTCTAGAATTATCCTCCTGTAACCTTGTTTTACTACCCAAATAGAAACAAATTTGATAGCTAAGTCTTTCACTTAATTTTTTGTGGCCCTTCCCAATCCTTGTAGTTTCTAATAGAGCACTGTTCCAACATGATTCTGGAAAACCACTCCAATTCCAACTCTACCCGGATTGCCTTTTACAACTTCATTAGTATTAATTTTAATCCAACCTTCTAGGGGTTGTTTCCAACTAGCTCTATCCTACCCCTCTTGCACTTCAACTTCCTTCTCCATTGTCCCTATAAAAACCTGAGTTTCCTCTTTAGCATACACTACCAAGATTTTTGTGACTTTGTTCCAAATGACCTGCCAAACTCCATCTAAATATGAAAAGGTTTCTCTAAAAAATTTGCCATTTCTCTTCAACCACACTTACCACCAAATGAATTTTAATACAAGATCCCAACCAATACAAAGATCTTTAGATTTAAATCTACCCCTCTTCCATTTTTCCCAAATATTAATCCGATTCAAATCACCATTAAATCAAATTTTATAATATAAAAACCATCTCTCCTAGATCTGGCATGTGAATGGGTACTCAAACATCAAGTGATCAGTTTTTTCCTCACTCTTGTAGTATAAAACACATTAATATGAACCAATGATTCCTCTACATCTAAGATTATCAACAATAATAATTCCATTATGCATGAACTACCAAGCAAAGAAGTTTACTTTCGGCCAACCCTTGGACTACCAAATCTTTCTCCAATCCTCAACTTGATATGCATGAGGAGGAGGTTCTGGAAGGATCTTATCATATCCATACTTCACTGTGTAGGCACCAAGTCTCCCATAGCCCCAAGATAATTCATACTCATCATCTCTACCTGTGATAAATATTTCTGCCAATATTTTAGTCATGATGGGTGTCAAATCCTGAGGGATTAAAATTGGCCACTGATCCAACTTCTTAAACTACTTAAACTTTTAATCCCCCAGCTGAATAGTGTTGAAATAAATTTTAATTTATACCCAACCCCTATTTTCCATGGTTGTTTTTATTGGTTGTAGTTTAGGTAATTCAAAATGATAGGTGGGTATTGATCCTATGAATCTATCCAAAATCGTGCCTTCTCCCCTCTCCCCATTTTCCAAAATAATCCATATTTCATTATTTGATATCTTAACTTAATATCCTATCACACTAAGGATCCATTATCATCCAAATAGAAATGACCCACCTCATTTGGGTTTACCTGTCCCAAATATTTACTAGTTAAAATTATACTGAATAAAGTTGGTTGGGAAATCCACCTCTAGTAAAGCTTTCCATACAAAGATTTATTATTTAACTTTGATCTTCTCAGTCCCAAAACTTCTTTTACCTTGGATTGGATTACTTTTTCCCAATCTACTAAGGCCCATTTCATCTCTCCTTTTACTCCTTCCCATAAAACTTTTCTAGCCATCTTGTCCAACTCTTTCCATATGGTATGTTGGGTAGCAAGGATAGAAAATTTATAAATTGGCATGGCCTAAATGACTGACTATAAAAAATTTAATCTACCCCATAGCTTAACCATTTTTGAGACCAATGATTAATTATTTCCTTGATATAATCCAAAATATTCCTCCATATATCTATTTTTAGTTTTTTTATATGCAAAGGGACCCCCAAGTAAACCACAAGGAGAGAAGTCCTTGTGAATCCAAATATCTCTAAAATTCTATCTTGAAGCATTTGATAAAGATTCAAAAAGACCACTTTGGATTTTTTATCATTCATGACTTGGTTTGTAGCCCTAAGGTAGACATTAAGTGTATCTCTAATCATTATTGATTCTCTAAAGTTGGCCACTCCAACCAATCCTATGTCATCCATAAAATATAGGTGAGTCAAAACTTCCTCACCCACCTTAATACCTATTATCAAACCTTGTTTTCTTCTCCTCAAGATGAGTCTACCCAAGCCTTCAGCCAATATAAGAAAAATATAGGAAGAACAAGGATCTCCTTGATGAAGGAGTCGAGTAGCTTCAAATGGTTGCGAGGGAAGACCATTGATTAACACTGAGTATATCAGAGTAGAAACATAGCTCATGACCCATTCTATCTAATCCTGAGAGAAACCAAAGGCTGCCATAATCTTTGACAAGAAGCTCCACTCCACCCTATCATAAGCCTTTGACAAATTCAATTTTATGTACATTCCTCTATTACTAGATGTTTGCATTGAATGGATTGCCTCTTGAGCTATAACCACATCGTCCAATATTTTCCTACCCTCTACAAAACCCCCTTGCTATGAGGATATAATGCTATGTAGAAGAGGTTTTAGCCACTCAACCATTACCTTTGTGATTATTTTATATATGACATTGCATAAGGAAATAGATCTATAATCTAAAATATGCACTCCCTCATCCCATTTTTGAATTAAGGCAATGAAAGTATGATTTAATGCTTTAAGCATTCTTTTACTACCTTTGGAATCCTCTATAATAGTCATTACATCCTCCTCCAAGTTGTCCCAAAAGGCCTAAAAAACTCAATTGCAAAGCCATATGGACCTAGTATTTTTTTGATACTCATTCCAAAGACTACATTCTTTAGTTCCTCTCTATCAATGGGTTTAAGTAGGGCCTAATTTTCTTCTTTAGAGATAACAGAGGGTATGACAACAAGAAATTTTTGAGCCTCTTCATATTGCACCATACTTTTCTTAAATAGTTTAAAAAAATAATCCATTTAATGGAAATGCATACCTGGAATTGTATCAAAGGAGTGTTTGTTCTCATCTTGAAGAGCTTCCATGTTGTTTTTCTATCTCCTAGCATAGGCAGCCTAATGGAAAATTTTGTATTTTTATCACCTTCTAATAACCAAGTGGTTCTTGCTCTCTATTTCTAGTAGGTCTCCTCTTGGTTTTCAATGTCCTCAACCACTTTACGCAATGCATCATACTCTTCTTTGAGTTACTTTGTAATTGTTCTTTCCCTAAAGATTTTTTTAACCTCATCTCATCTAGCCACCAATGGAGCTCTTTGGACCTGGAATTTTATCTTGTTAGCTCGCCTCCATTATTTCAATTGATCTTTGACATAATGAAACTATTTTTGGAATCTAAACATTATTGTCCCATATGTTGGGTGGCCTTCTTCCCACCACTGTGTAATTTTATTTCGAAGTTCCTCTTTTTGTAACCAAAAGTTTTCAAATTTAAATGGTTTATGATGTTGCACTATCTTGATCCCCCTTCCAACAAAATGGGAAAGTGATATGAAACTAGACCCTCCAAAATCTAAAATTTTATATTCCATTTTACAAATACCTCCTTTGAAACCAAAAAATGATCTAACTTCACCTTCCTGCTATGTGGCTCCCTCCTCTTATTAATCCAAGTATAGTTGGTTCAAGGGCATCTAATATCCACCAAGTGTAATGCTTGGACTTGGGCAATCATAAACCAATCCCCTGGATCTAAAATTGGGATTCCCCTTTCATGATCTCTAGAGTATAATTTAGCTTTAAAATCCCTAGCAATAATCTAGTCTAACTCTTCCCTTGAGACTCTCATGTTATGCACAACTTTCCATTGATGCATCTAACCATCTAGGTTTTGATTCCCATAAAAATTTGTGATTAAAACATGTTCAACTGTGACATTGTTCCTAAAATGTGATGTGAGGACACCCCTCCAAGCTATATATTCTATGCAGTCCATTCAAGAGAGTTCCAAAAAGTTACATATAAGATCCAATGACATTTTTATCTCCTGGATAAGCAAAAAAAAAAATTACATTTTTCTAAGTCTTCAAATAGTAGATTGATGGGTTCTACTATTTAAACCCCTAACATTCCATGATTGTATAATCATTGGTTACCTTGAGAGTAGTAAAAATATATTGGCCTCATCGATCCTCCAGTGATCAGTTTGTCTCCTTGAACTACTATCAATTCCTTATTTAATTTTCTACCCACTCCTTGAGAGCTGCTATTTTTTTATTTCTTTTCCACCTGAGTTATCCCTAGATTTGGCCTTTATCTATTCTTTTCTTCTATGCCCATGATGACATCCTTAATTATTAGTTTCTCTTGGTTATGCACTATCAATGCCCCTACACTCTCAAATTGTGATAACTCACTACACTCAATTACCTGCTCTATGATGGGAGGAGATGAAATAGGGGCTTGAACATGGTTGTTATTGCTTTCATTACTCCCATCCACTCCTTTCATAAATTATTCTTCTTAGTGGTCCATTAGTGTCTTAAAGATATCATAGCTATTGGAGGGCTTGATTTGGGTTTGATATTTACCATATTTTTTATTTTACATTCTCCTTATTTTGGGTTGTTCAAAACCATCTCCCTATGCTTCTTTACCCTAAGAAATATTGGTTGTTTCTTTATTGATTGTTGACTTACCCTCCTTAGGAAGATTTGACATTCCTAAAGGAGCCTCCATTTTTATGTTCATATTATTTGGGTAAGATCAGTCCAAATACCCATATTTGTGGTAAACTTTGCATCTAAAATGCAATGCATCATAATCCATTTGTTGAATCCAAGATAGTCCTACAAGTTTGAGTTCCACCTTTGTCAAAAAATACTAGCTAAGATCCATTTCCACACATAATATTGCATAAACATTTGTGTTTCCTTCCATTGTGTCTTTGGAAACACCCAAATGTCTTCCAAGAGAATTACCAATAATTTCCAATACCTTCTCACTCTAAAAATCCATTGGAAGTGCATACAAATGGACCCAAACTAGGATAACCGTGAGTTCAATTCAAGGATCAAATCCCACTCTCCAGGATTGAACAAATAATACTACCAGATCATGATTCCTATTTTTTTATTTGAAAGCTCTATTTCTATCAGAAAGTGAAGAAAAAATAACAATAAAATATCCATTGCTAATAAACCACAAAGAATACTCACCAAGAGGCTCCCAATTTTATCAAATCTAGGAATGCAAAAAATTTAGAGTAGGGCAAATACCCATGAATTTACAGATCAAATCATGATTGGCTCTATATAAAACTATTTCTTCATCCATCCTTTGCTCAAAAATAATATTTGAACTTGATTCTGATTGTGGCAAGCATCCATTAATTCATTGAGATGTTGATCTATTTCCAGTAGTCATAAAGAGCATTTTTAATGCAATTTTTTTTGCTTATTCAGTCTCTAATGGATATTTATCTACATTAAATATCCTTTAAATATACAAAAGGACTATTTCTATTTAAAATAGGATATGAATGTGTCCCCATTGGGCCCTCCTGGGGTAGCAATATTGTCTTCAAGTCCACATTATTCAGAAATATCTTTGGCTACCTAACTGATGCCCTTGTTTTCTCTTCTAGAGCTCTCCCTTCAAATATCCCAACCAAAATTTCCATTTGTTATTCTTCCATTGTTGTAATAAATGAATTCTTTGATTAAACTTGCACAGGAAAGAGCAATTTATATTATCGATTTCATCAGGATGAGAAAACAAATATGTGTGCTTATTGATAAGATTTACTTGTTCGAAAATAAATTTAAGGATCATTTGTTTGATAGTTGGAATACGTTAGTTCAATTCAATGATCTTAACAACTTTTTAAAGTTCAACATCAATGATAATATTTGTATTGTTATCCATGGAAATATGATTCTTTTATATCATTATGAAAAGCGGTTAGATACACTTACAGAGGATGTTGAACAAGTGCCCATAACACATTGTGGATTTGATGAGGTTTTGCATAGTACTAAGAATAAATTGATAAGAATTGCACAATCATTAACAAGGAAAATAAGAGATCATTTTCATAGATATGAGCTACTTGAGGCCATGGTTGTTAGTTCAATTTTTTGGAATCCTTGTCTTGACCACAGTAGTAAAAGTGAGTTGTTTATAAAATATATGGGCACTTTTATGATACATTTTTCTAAATATGTGGAAGTAAATGACATTCAAATCCATGGTATTCTAAAAATGAATTTATGGGACAACAATAAACCAATTTTGGAATAGTAGTGGTTAATAAAATTGCACATTTCAAAAACCCACATGAGACTAGTTCCATCATGCGTCTGTGGAAAAAATTGTATCCAAGAAGTGCCTTACAAAAAAATATGAGTGAATACTTTATTTTATATGAATTATGTCAGAAAATGATTTTGGGATCTACTAAAGATGAAAGGATTTTCAGTGTACTATCTTTTATTAAATCTAAAGTTCATAACAGGTTGGACAAAAATTTGGAAAATTATTTGAGAATGTATGCTTCATCATACAAGCTAGATAAGTTTTCCTATGATAGAGATTTGGCATATTGGAAGTCCCTAGCCGATAGAAGATGTCTCACTAAAATTGTTGATAATGAGGATAATGAGTCAACTTATAGTGATGAGATTATGGAAACATAGAATTCACAAAGGATTCCTGGTTCTTTTGGAGAAGTTGAAAAGATCCTATTTCAACTTCCAGCAATGTAAAATTTGAATGAATTAAACAAATTCATATAATCAATGATTTTCAACTTCTAGCAATGTCATAATTAGTAAATATTTCTTTTAGAAAGTATTGTATGTAGTCTAGAATAGTAGAATGTACAATGCAAATAGCATAAATCTCAAGTTACGAAAATAACAATACAATATAAATGGAAATAGCATGAATACAAGTTATGGAAATAACACAAGACAACTCTCATTATTATATCATAGCTTTTTTATTGAATTACTATCTATGTTGAAAAAATATTGTGATTTATGCTTTGACTTTGAATAAACTAAAAATTTTAAAGCCATGCATATATGTATCATTAGTAAATATTTCTTTTAAAAGGTGTTGTATGTACTCTATAAGGCAAAATGCAAATAGCATATTACTCTAGATATTGAAATAGAAAAACAATATAGCATAATACACAATACAATACTCATTTTTATATCATAGCAAGGTTGGATTTGAATAAAATGAAAATTTAAACCCATGCATAGATATATCCTTCGTAAACTCAAGCATAATTGAAACAGGTAATACTCAAGCGATGAAAATAACACACAAATATAAATGCAAATAGTTTAATACTTAAGTAATAACAACAAATGTCCTATTTTCAAACAAAAACATATCATAAAATTATATTTTTGATAAAATCAATTTTTAAAAGAAATAACACATCCAGGCTATCTTTTTCATTCCTTAGATGGGGGGTTAGAGGTAGTTTTAGATCATTTTTCCCTTTGCATTGCTTCCACATTCTACAATTAAAGGGGTTGATATCCTACATCTAATCTCCCCACTTCCTCTATTAAAGGTCCTCCCTCGGGTTGGTTATGAATCCTCTCCTCCATTGGTCTAGAACTAACAAGGATATTCTCTATACTTTTCAAGCCTTCGAGCAATATTTTTTTCTCTTTCCCAGCATATTTGGATATTGTTGCAAGAACTTATTTACCCTTCTTCTTAAGCAAAATATCAATATCCAATCCATTTTGGATAATGATCTTCTTGAAAGCATTTTTTTTTCAGACTATTTCTTGAGCTCTTTTTTCATTGCCATAGAAGCCATTAAGAAATCCTTTGCCATATGGAGATAGTCTTGCAGGTTTTTAACTTGCTTCCTCTGATTATCAAACTTTACTTGCAAAATAAAAAATAAGTAGTCAATAGAAATTTACATTTTAAAAAAAAAGGAAAAAAAAAAACTTTAGAATGCATTAGTCTAACCACGGAAAAATTCCTTGCAGAAACAACAACATCAACCATTTTCTTATCACATGCCCATTAATTAAAATAAGCTTGGGCTTCAACGTTTAAGTTCTCTAATATGTTCAACGTAATTCCTAAAATTTCTTCATTGTAAGATGTTGTAACCTTCACCATGCCATATTTAGCTTGATGTAGTAGAGCATCAAGATTTTTTGGTTCATTTTCAACTAAAGAAAAATAGTTTTCTCTTTTTGAATTTTTTTGAATTGGCCATTTATTCCCTTTATCAAAACTTTAGTCCGATACTCCCATTGTTTCATTTCTTTTACATATGAAATGAAAGAATCTTTAATGGTTTCTTGAGCATTGTCATAAACTAATTCATTTTTAGAAATTTTTACATTGTCATCCTCTGGTAGAGGATGAGCCTAAGGGGTGTCAGTTTCCTTTGGAGTAGATGGACTTGAACATTTTGCTTTTGCTTTATTTTGAGGATCTCGAAGTAGATTTGTTTCTTGAAAAATAGTGGGCATGTTTCCATGTACAATAAAATCCTCATCAATTGGAGGATTATCTAACCCAACACCAAAAGCTTCTTGTACACCTATAAAATTACCAAAAGATAAATTTTCAAATCCTAAAAATTTATTGGATGTTGTTCCTTATGGCCTGAATGGAAGAAAATATTTTCCACCCTGGAACCATTATTGACATTGTATTTGAGGTTTGTGTGGTGGAGGAGGGGGCAATATTGACTGTTGTCTTCCTTGAAGAAATTGTTGTTGGGTAGCTTAAAAAATCAAAATAAAATCTGGTTACAAAAGTTGTGAAGGTAGATTGTAAAATTTACTATTAATTTATAACACTTACCAGTCAAAGATGAGACCTCTTGCATAGCCACATATGAAAATGGAATGTTTGTGCATTGGACATCTGAAAACATATTATAAAAATTAATAAAAACATAATAAAATTTGGTAATAAATTTTGTGAAGGCAGACTATAAAACTTACTAGCTGAAGCTGAGACCTCTTGCATAGCTATGCCAATTGGCAGTGGATGTGCAGGTGGAGGTTTTTGAGGATTAGGAGAATTAGATCTTATGCATTTTCTAGATCTTCTTCTTAGTTGTGGCATCATTTTCACAGGTGTTTCAAAGTCTCCTGATTCCTCTAAATTATAAGCTCTAATAGCAGCATCCCGCTTTGAAGAGGAAGAGAATCTCCTTTTATGTATTTTGTATAAATTGTTAAAATTATAAAAATGACAAAAATATTGAATATAAAAAATTATTAGTTTCATATTAAAGAAAAATTACCTACATTTATTGTACTATCATGGCTGTAGTGGCTAGGTTTGTGTGCCAAGAAGTTGATATTACAATATTATGTTAATTATAACATGATTCATAAAAAAATAAAGAATGTAGTTGCATGTGTTGAGTTTTGGAGTCGAAGAAGCATGGGTTTTCATATTTTGGATTTTCATTTTGATGCGATGCAAGATATAGGTGGACCAGTTGAATTATTGGTGTGCAATACAATGAACCAAATATGCCAACGCTCACGTCAAAATTTTTATCGATATTCCTTGCAAAATGAGTCTGACTAGGAAGAATTCAAAACATGCTAGAAGAAACTTGATTTTAATACCTAGTATAGTCAAACTTCTTCTGGACTTGGTAGTGGTAACTACAAAAAAAATAAATCAGTAATTGTAAAACCCTAGACTTTAAATTCAATTAAATATAAAAATATGCAGTTATATCTGTAAAATATTATGATTGAACATTGAAGTTGGTCTCTAGGTAGTCTTTGTCATCATCAGTTAAAATAAATTTGATGTGATAGGATCACAACCAGTGTGAGTTAATCCTATCAATTTGGAGACGTTTGAGGCTGTGAAAGAAAATCTAACATTTTTGTTATCAATAAGAACATTTACCGTGGTTGAATCAATGTCGTAACCCTCAATTATCCTCTATAGTAGTTTTGTGTTTGTCTTGAAATGTGGCATCGAAACTAGATCATAAAGACCATATTCTTGGACCCATGACATGTCGTAACATGAAAACTACGTTAGAAAAGGCAAAAAAATGACTATTTATGCCTTTATATAGGATTTCTAAATGAAACCATCAAATAAATAGTTGACACATGGCATCTACATGTAATAATTTAAGGTATAGTTGACACATGACACAGATCCAATACATCATAAATGCAGCTAATTGACATTCATATATCTAATCAACATTGTTGCATCATATCGATATTTGCTACAATAGATTAGCATTGTTGCACCTGATCAATGTTGCTACATTAGATCGATATTGTTGTAATTGATCAATATTATTACATCTTATCGATATTACTGCATCTTATCAGTGTTGTATCTAATTATTATTGTTTCATTCATTGATATTATTGTAATAAATCATCATTGCTACATCTTATCGACATTTTTGTATTCGATCATCATTGCTACTTCGATCAGCATTGTTGTAATAGATCGTTGTTGTTGCATTTGATAGGCATTGTTAGATTTGATCAACATTGCTACATCCAATCAATATTGATGCATCTAATTAGCATTACTACATCACATCGATATTGTTGCATCCAATTGATATTACTGCAAAGCATCAACATTGCTACAACACATCGATATTATTGCAATACATTGGTATTGCTACAACACATTGGCTTTACTACAACACATCGGTATTGCTACAACACAATAGTTGTTTTTGATCGATATAATGGATATCTTAGAGCTTATTGGCATTTTATTTTTTCTTACAATGGTTGCATTCATATTATTTGTTGGCATTGTTGCATCATATCGACATTGCTACAACCAATCGATGTAGATCAATTATCATAGTTTGACCATCATGTTTGCATTCAATTAGCATAGTCCTATCAGCATAGCTTTATCCTATCTATATTGTTTCATAGGCATAGCTTTATCCTATCGGTATAAAGCATTTGATTTTGCCATACATGTCTATAATTTGGAAACCAATAGGCATAGCCCCCAACACAGAAAAATGTTCCATAGTTTGAAAATTTTGGTGAAATATGAATGTAGTTCGCCAATTCTCCTTGGACATGATTCATCGGGATTTTGATACCGATTCGCTAGGATTTTATAAAAATATTTTTGGGCTAACCCCTTATGCATAATCCTAGTTCTATGACTATAATATCAAGAATCTTAAGGGAGTGGGGCTTGATCCCCCATGCATATCATGGCATGCATTAATGACACAATGTTCAAGTGTGCCCTTGTCAACATTGGCTCCTCCATCAACGTCATCTCCACTGCTACCCTTAAACACCTAAACATTCCATCAAGCCATTTAGACACCCCTACCATCACCTTGTAGGATTTCAATGACATACTCTACTCAATGCTTGGTACAATCATCCTTCCTATCCAGGTGGGTGCTAAGATCATCCCTACCCTTTGTCATATCATTGAAGGTGAGATGCAATATAACTTACTTCTTATAAAACCATGGATATGAGATATACAATATGTGACATCTACCCTACATCATTGCTTTAAGTATACCCATGAGGGATGTGTTGAAGAAATTTGTTATGTCCCTTATGGATTATCACACCATAAGAAATTCTTGATTCCAACTAGTATTATGGACTCTAGTTGATCCACCTATTTAATTTAGTAAAATATTACCCTAATATGCTAAACAGACCAAGTATGGTGAGGAAACCCCTGAGGTGAGCCTATAATATTATAATACACTAATGATAATCTAGATTAAATAAAATGTAAAGTATTAATTTGATCAAGAATCACAATTTTCATCTAATTATGCTCTATAAGTAGACCAATACCTTGTCCATTAGGTAAATTGTAGTAATATTTTAAACATTCAATGAGAAAGAAATAAAAGAAAGAAGAAATTGGGGCAATTATGACCATTCAAATAATTTAATAAACATAATTGAAATTCGCTAGCAAAATAAAGTTCAATAAGGAGGGACATATAAGTATATGGTAGATGATGGGATTGGTAGATATGGAGGGGATGAGTAGCATTACCAATACATATAAATGGGTAAATATTGACTGCATATTTTTAGCAAGCAAAAGGAAGGTCCACCAGTGATGTGACTTTGCAAGGGTTGTTTGGCCCTAGAGGAGTCAAAAAGGTTGTGGTCTGACCTCAATGATAAGAGCATGGCATAAGCATAAATCATAGGAAATTAATACATAGTAAATTTGAAGAGAAAGAGATGACCTGAAGACTCTTGATCTAGACCCATGTGATCCAAGTACTTCAACACACACGATCACATGAACCAAGGAGGTGGGCATCCATGCTTTTTTGTGAAATGGATCTAAATTGGTTAAATCAAACCATCTAGGTCAGCTTGTAGTTTTACATGCATGCATTGTAATATAGATATTTACCAACCTACCAACCTTCATTTGTGCATAAAATAAAAAATTCAAACACCCAACAAACCAACACATAATATTATACTAAGATGGGGGTGAACAATATAAGATAAAAAATATATATTTCCAAAGCAATAACTTCAAATAATATCAATGCATTAATAAAACAATGCACAAATCACCATACATATAAGATACCTAGATTTAATGCGGTTCACCCAATATGGGCTACATCCATGGAGAAATATTACTTATAAATTTCTTCAATGAATTTTGTGGGCTCCAACCCACAGGAGATACCAATCCCCTATTACAATGTTCATGGACATCAATCCACAAGAGGCACCTATCCCCTCTCACAAGCTCGTGGGCACATACCCATAAGATACACCATCCCCTCTCAAGTTCATGGACACCAATCCATAGGGCACACCAGTCCCATCTACTAGTTCATGGACACCAATCCATAGGAGACACCAATCGCCTCTACTCTGGTTTGTGGACACCAATCCACAAGAGACACCAATCCCCTCTACTTTGGTTCATGGACACCAATACACAAGAGACACCAATCCCCTCTATTTTGGTTCATGGACACCAATCCATAGGAGACACCAATCCCCTCTGCTCACAAATATGGCCCAAACTCTATTTAAGTTCTCTCTCAAATCTGCTCCCAAATATTGCTCCAAACTTACTCATAAAACCTAATCAAATATTCTCTCAAATATTCTCACAAATCCTACTTAAATCTACTCACAAAACTTGCTCAAACCTACTCCAAAATCTGCTCACAAATCCAGCTCAAACCTGCTCATCAATCCTACTCAAATCTTGCATACATGCAATGCTCATCTATTCCCAAATATTGCATACAAACAATGTTCATATATTCTTAAATCTAAAAATAACAATCCACTTCACCTTCATTAAGCCTTTCCCTTTCACATGTCTCACATAAGAGGTAGCTCTATTCTAGCACTTGATAACTGACCTTGTAATTGTTGATTTGCACCTTTCCTTCCTTTTGTAGATGGCTGGAAATGTTATTTTCAATTGAATCTCGTCACACTATTTCTTACACTAGATGACACTTTGACTTATTTTAAAACAACCCTTCTATTTGTGTGAGACTATACTATATTTCTTATTTCCACATGCACTCCCAAACCAATCTCAATGCACAAGTTTTCTTACAAATATGATCTATAATATTTGCACATTTACTCCTAATTTCGATAAAAAATAATGCACAAGTTTGCTCACAAATATAATCTATAACCTTTGCACATTTTCTTCCAATTTCAATAAAAAATAATGCACATCCAATAATACCTTATACCTCCCACTATATGACAACAAAAATATTATCCTCAAACAAAACCACTTTTAGAAAGGAATTAAATCACCATACCTCTAAATCTACCTCAATGATGATGGTTTTCTATTGCATGAGCTTTCTAAACCTGTCTTGACAAGAATTATTTTTCTTTTGTTTTTCCCTTCAAAAACTAATTAGCAATTCTCTTTTTCCTTTCTTGATTAAATATCAAATCAACCACTTTAAAATCCCTTATCAAAAACATACACAATAAATCTTAAAAATAACTCGTTATATCTCCCTTTTTGAAACTCACAATAAAAAAAATTATTAACAACTAAAACCCTTATATCTCGTTTTATTTATTTTCAAAAAATGGAATCTTATACTAACATCATAACCCTTATATCTCCTTTTATTATTTTGCAAAAATCAAACCTTATACTAACATTATAATCCTTATATCTCCCTTTTATTAATATGCAAAAATAAAAATATACACTGGCACCATGACCCTTATATCTCCCTTAAATAAATTTTATAAAATAAAACTTTAAATACCTTGCACAACCATGACGAGATTCGATCCCCTATCCTCTAGAAGCACAACACCCTCACAAGTGCTTGTGACTAGTTGTGCTACCATAGCAAGTGAAACCTAAAAGGGGTGCACGAATATTTGACTCCTTATAGCTCTGTCTCAACTTCTTTAGCTAAATGATGCCGAATATATTTAACCCTCTAACCTCCTGCAAAGCAGTGCTCCATGCAAGCTAGACAACCAGTTGGGCTATCCTATCAGGTAAAACCAAAGGGGCATGATATAATGTTTATCCTTGTCTTTGCGCTCCCTCAAACATCAAAACCATAGCAAAATGGCATCAAAGAGATTTGACCCTCTAACATCCTACACGAAAGCACTCCACGCAAGGTAGACAACTAGCTGGGTATCCCAGCATGTGAAACCAAAGGGGCATGATATAATATGTATACTTGTCTTTCACTACCACTAATTTTTTGTTGTTCTTCTCCTCTATCTACTGCTCGCACTTACCATGATGGATTGATCGATTATTGCACATCACAAAGGTGAAATAATACCTCATATTTATACGTTTCCCATTATCTTTGATTTCATCAAGGAGGTCGACTTTTATTATTTGCTTTCAAATTTATATCTTCTCCAAATATGTCAATGCATTTTTTTCAAACACTTTAGATTATAATATTTAAATCTATGATTTAAATATTATAATATTTAACTTTTAAAATCTTATATATTTAAATTCTTTGATTTAAATATGTCAAACCTTTGTCCCAACCTTTGTCCTTCTCTTTATAATATTTCAAGCCTTTGTCCAAACCTTTGTCCTTCTCTTTATAATATTTCAAGCCTTTGTCCAAACTTTTGTCCTTCTCTTTATAATATTTAAATTTGATATTTAAATATTATAATATATTTACCTTACTTTGAAATATAATTTCCTTGCTTCTCTTGAAATATATCTTTGCCTTGGATGATTTTTTTTTGTTTGCTATTTATCAAGTCCATATCTAATATTATTGATATATTGTACAACCCTATAAACTTATCACCCTTGAAGAATATTTCAGCCTTGAATACCATGCACTTTTGACATCAATGACAACTCAATATTTCTAACAATATCCTCCTTTGTCATTGATGGCAACCCTACAAAAAATTTTATTTTACTCAACTAGATTCACAATATACTCCCCCTAAAAATATGCTCCCCCTTACTGATTTCTCCCCATCTGACATCAATGACAAAGGGCTCCATGGGGCTAAAAATAAGACACTTAGCACAACACCCTTACTACCTCTTTTTCTTGAGGTGATCAATTTTGATATGGGAGTAAAACTACTCCAAACTTACAATGCTTTTTTTCTTTTTCATTTTTCTTTTTCCAAACTTTTGAGGTTATACCTTTTTGAACATTTTGACTATCCTTCTTTTTGCTTGATTTTGAGAGTTTAAGAACACTGTTCTACACCATTTTGCTCTATGCCCAAAATTGTTGCAATTGTAAAAAATGATGTTCTAGTCCATGAAAGGTGCAAATAAATTTATATTTCTTCTACAATTTATAGCTTTATGACCATAATTATTACATGAAAAAGAATAAACTTGAAAAAAATATTCATCTTGCCTTGGAGGATTTGGTCGCATGCTTCTTTATTTGCTTTTTCTATGATGGTCCATGTTCCTTGATGGTGCATTGTTTTCTTCCTCACTGATACTTCCACTTTTCAACATATCAACATAGGTCTTAGGCTCTTCTTCAATTAATTTATTTGATGCTTCTATTTATTTTGATCTTGACTCCCCCTTTTGTTTCTCTTTACCTTCTTCAAAACCAAGTCCAGTCTTCATAAATGTAGATCTTTGTGCTTTGATAATATCATCCAAGTTTTTTGAGCTTTTCCTAAACTGATATATCTTATCATTAAATTTTTTCAAGTCTCTTCCTTAGAACGACAACTTCATGTTCTAGTCTTTCATACTTTATTTATTTTACCTTTAACTATTTAGCCTTTGCCTTCTTCAATTCTCCTTGTCTCTTCAACATTTACTTTTAAGTCGATGAGATTTTGTAGAAGTTGTCTTTGTTTTCTCATCCTCTTGTACTTGAGCCTTAAATATTGATTTCTTCTTTCTAACCCTTTTCAACTCCTCAAGAGTAACAATAATTTTCTCTTCTATGTCAACTGTGGCTTCCTCTTCCTTTTTTGAATCTTTCTCTTCTTCTTGGTCTTCAACTACAGGATCATCTTCTTTCTCTTCTATGGCCAAAAACAAAATTTCTTCTTTTTCACTATCGGTGAGGTTTTCATTACTTCTACTGGAAGTAATATTTTATTATTCAAAATAAAAACTCTTCTTGTTTCTTTTAAAGATCTTCTCATGCTTGCCTTGACACTTCCTATTTTTCTTTTCATGATAAAATTTTATTTCTTTCTTTTTCTTGTATTCATTTTCTTCTTCACTGCTACTAATTCTAGCTTGTGGACAATTAGATGCATAGTGACCAAGGTTATCATAATTAAATTATTTCACATACTACATACCTTTGTGTTTTCTTGGACCCTTCTTATTCCTTCACACAAAGTTAGCTTCTTCTCCACTGCTTGAAAATTCACTTGATTCTGGTTTTTTATTCTTTGCCTTCTTTGAAGCTTTGAATGTTGCCTCTCATTTGGATGTTTGATATTTTTTTGTCCTCATATCATAGGCTATGATAATTCCATGTAGCTCATCCATACTCAAAGTTTTGATATCCTTCATTTCTTCAATTATTGAAACCTTTGCATCAAACCTTATGGGAAGTGACCTCAAAATTTCTAAAAAATATTAGTCTTCAATACTTTCTCCAAGTCGACA
Organism: Wollemia nobilis; assembly: GCA_028583015.1. Taxonomy (NCBI): domain Eukaryota; kingdom Viridiplantae; phylum Streptophyta; class Pinopsida; order Araucariales; family Araucariaceae; genus Wollemia; species Wollemia nobilis. Next base: position 5,270,182 of record JAQPPZ010014470.1, read on the forward strand.
AATGGTGTTGACAACCTCATCAACATGAAGCAGGTACCTAGCAATATCTTCCTCATATTTCATCTTCAAGTCTTCAAAATTCCTCCTATGGATTTTAAGTTTTGCCATTTTAACCTTATCATCTCCTTCATATGTTCTTTGTAACTTGTCCTATATTTATTTTACTGAAGTGCATTGCATGACTTTCACAAACTCTGATTTACATAACCCAATTAAAATTGTATTCATTACCCTAATATTATTTGCATCCTCACACTCCAGAAAGTATAGTTAGTCCCATCAAACAATGGAGTTATATTTGATGAAAATACTTCCTAATGATCCATGTGTGTTCCTATAAGATCTTTCGTCAAGTTGTTAGGATTTCATTAAGGAACCCGCTCTAATACCAATTGAAGAACACAAGCTTATATTGAGAGGGGGTGAATAGTATAAGATAAAACTTTTTTCTTTCCAAAGTAATAACTTCAAATAATATCAATGCATTAATAAAACAATGCACAAATCACCACACATAAGAGATAAAAATTTAATGTAGTTCACCCAATATGGGCTACGTCCATGGAGAAATATTACTTATAAATTTCTTCAATAAATTTTGTGGGCTCCAACCCATAGGAGGTAAAAATCCCCTATAACAATTTTTGTAGATACCAATCCACATGAGACACCTATCCCTTCTCACAAGTTTGTAGGAACCTACCCACAGGAGACACCTATCCCCTATCAATTTTATGGACACCAAACCATAAGAGACACCAATACCTTCTACTAGTTTATGGACACCAATCTATAGGATATACTAATCCCCTCTACTCTGGTTTGTGGACACCAATCCACAAGAGACACCAATCCCCTATGCTCTAGTTTGTGGACACAAATCCATAGGAGACACCAATCCCCTATGCTCTAGTTTGTGGGTACCAATCCATAGGAGACACCAGTCCCCTCTAGTCACAAATCTGGTCTAAAATCTACTTAAGTCTTCTCTCAAATTTGCTCTAAAATCCTACTCAAACCTGCTCCAAACCTACTCATAAATCCTACTCAAATTTGATCTTAAATTTACTCATAAATATTGCTCAAAACTACTCTCAAATCTACTCACAAAAATTGCTCAAACCTATTCCAAAATCTACTCACAAATCCTGCTCATAAATCCTACTCAAATCTTGCATACATACAATGCTCATCTATTCCCAAATCTTGCATACAAACAATTTTCATCTATTCCCAAATTCAAACATAACAATCCACTTCACATTCATTAAGTCTTTCGCTTTCACATGTCTCACATAAAAGGTAGCTCTATTCTAGCACTTGATAACTGACCTTGTAATTGTTGATTTGCACCTTTCCTTCCTTTTGTAGATGGCTAAAAATGTTCTTTTCAATTGAATTTTTTCACACTATTTCTTGCACTAGATGATACTTTGACTTGTTTTAAAACAACCCTTCTATTTGTGTGAGACTATACTATTTTGCTTATTTCCACATGCACTCCAAAACCAATCTCAATGCACAAGTTTGCTTACAAATATGATCTATAACCTTTGCAGATTTACTCCCAATTCCAATAAAAAATAATACACAAGTTTACTCATAAATCTGATCTATAACCTTTGCACATTTTCTTCCAATTTCAATAAAAAATAATGCACATCCAATAATTCCTTATACCTCCCACTATATGACAACAAAAATATTTTCCTCAAATAAAACCACTTTGAGAAAGAAATTAAATCACCATACCTCTAAATTTACCTCAATAATGATGATCTTCTTTTGCATGATCTTTTCAAACCTGTCTTGACAAAAATTATTTTTCTTTTGTTTGTCCCTTCAAAATCTAGTTAGCAATTCTATTTTTCATTTCTTGATTAAATATCAAATCAACCATTTTAAAATCCCTTATCAAAAACATACACAATAAATCTTAAAAATAACTCGTTATATCTCCCTTTTTGAAACTCAAAATGTAAAGCTTTATTAACAACTAAAACCCTTATATCTCCTTTTATTAATTTTCAAAAAATGAAATCTTATACTAACATCATAACCCTTATATCTCCTTTTATTATTTTGCAAAAATAAAACCTTATACTAATATCATAACCCTTATATCTCCCTTTTATTAATATGCAAAAATAAAACTCTACACTAGCACCAAGACCCTTATATCTCCATTTCTCAAAAAATAAAATAAAATTTTAAATACCTTGCACAGTCGTGATGGGATTTGATCTCCTATCCTTTAGAAGCACAGTGCCCTCACAAGAACTCGTGACCAGTTGTACTACCACAACATGTAAAACCTAAAATGGGTGCATGAATATTTGACTCCTTATAGCTCTATCTCAACTTCTTTAGCAAAATGATGTCAAAGAGATTCAACCCTCTAACCTCCTTCATATAAGCACTCCATGCAAGCTAGAAAACCAGTTGGGCTATCTCAGTAGGTGAAGCCAAAGGGGCAGATATAATGTTTATCCTTGTCTTTGTGCTTCCTCAAACATCAAAACCATAGCAAAAATGCATCAAAGAGATTTGACCCTTTAACCTCCTACACAGCAGTGCTCCACACAAGCTAGACAACTAATTGGGATATCCCAGCAAATGAAACCAAAGGGGCATAATAAAATATTTATCCTTGTCTTTCATTGTTACCAATTTTTTGTTGCTCTTCTCCTCTGTCTACCACTCGCACTCACCATGACAGATTAATTTATTATTGCACATCACAAAGGTGAAATAATATCTCATATTTATACATCTCCCATTGTGTTCAATTTCATAAAGGAGGTCGACTCTTATTATTTGCTTTCAAATTTATATCTTCTCCAAAGATGTCGACACATTTTATTTTTCAAACACTTTAGGTTATAATATTTAAATCTATAATTTAAATATTATAATATTTAACTTTTAAACTCTTATATTTAAATCCTTTGATTTAAATATGTCAAACCTTTGTCCCAACCTTTTTCCTTCTCTTTATAATATTTAAATTTGATATTTAAATATTATAATATATTTGCCTTACTTTGAAATATAATTTCCTTGCTTCTTTTGATATATATCTTTGCCTTGGATGATTTTTCGTTGTTTGCTATTTATCAATTCCATCTCTAACATTATTGATATATTGTCCAACCTTATAAACTTATCACCCTTGAAGAATATTTCTACCTTGAATACCATGCATATTTGACATCAATGACAACTCAATATTTCTAACACTATTCACACATTTAAATTATGTAATATGTAAACATGCAACATATACATGATTATACCAAAGAATTGCTCCAAGATGAAGCAAGATTGTATTAATATTGAAAGCTTTTACAATGGGATTCTAACTCAGAATGCCAAGATCTCACTCAAAAAATGCAAATGGTATTTCATGGCAAACTCATACAAGGATTTGAAATGGAGGTTTTGTGGGTCACAACCTAAACTATTACTAATATTCTTCCTTCAGAACAAGAATTTACAATAGGCTACTCTGCGAAAATGGTGTCAAAATATTGGGCAAAAACATTGGTTAGTTTTCTACATTTAAGTTCACTACCTCATTTAATTTGTCAACCCGGGGTAGCTTGTAGACTTGTGAGCAGCCTTGCACAATATATGCTTATAATTTCCTCCACAAAGATGAGTCCCTCATATTTATGGTTTGGGGGGTGTTTGTGTTCATTGAAGTTCTGATTTTTCTTTTTAAACCACTAATCTATCCCATATTTATGAAAATATGCCTAAATTACATTGAAAAATTAAAACTGCACATTGTTGGAATTTACAAAAAATAGGGGAAAATACAGGAATTTAAATTAATCTACAAAAACCAAATTAAATTGAAGAAAACAAAAAATAGGGGAAAGGAAAGGGAAGAATTTTGTTGAGAGTGGTCCCACACTTCTAGTAGGTTCTACCCGTGTTAAATTAGTCACCGAACGCTAGTCAATTTAACCAAAAATTACTCAAAATATATTTATTAAAACTTTTAGCATAAAATATACAAGGGAAATTTGGGATCACGTTTTTAGGGGTGGCCTGCATATTTATAAGATATGCAACCACACCCTATTACAAATTGGAAATAAATCAAAGTCTTGATTCTATTTTACAATGACATGCATGAATACAGGGAATTGAGCAAAATATCGAAACTATTTCAACGTATTTTATTTTATCATAATACGTCTGATATTCACTTTGCTTGATTTACATAGATATTTACATAGCAACTAAAAAATAGATGGTTAGTCATCTTTGACATTGTCCCTAGTTTGGATTCAATGCTGAAACTCCATCTACGCTTATCACTAAAATTGCATTTTGTTTTATCGACCACAAATCCATGCTGGAATTTGGCTTCAATGGGAATTAGGCACCTTATTTGTAGAAGTTGGGAAGCAAGCGCCAACATAGGATTCAGGTGCCTAATGAGAAGCAGGCACCTAATGGGAATTAGGCACCCATTAGTTAAGCACCAAATGGAAGTCGGGCGCTTCAAAGGGAATCAGGCACCTGACTTAGCACTTCACATCGGTGTACTGTAGATGTTTTGCCTTCATGAAATCGAAGGTGTTAGGTCCGAGTGGGACTTAGAAACAAATATTAAATAACATGTAAAATAAACTGTTAAATATATATATATATATATATATATATATATATAATTCTTATTAAACATATATATCTACAGAAATAAGTGTTGTTGTTTATAAGGAAAGTAGTACAAAAAATAAGCATTTTCAAGGCTCATCAAAGAGCTTGCAAGAACTCTTAGAGGGGAAACACAAAGAAGAAACTCTTCTGATCTTGTTAGACATCTACCAACAACGTAATAGGTCATGTGCTATTTCAACACAGGTAACTTCAAGTTTGGTTCATTTGAGGGAAAATAACAACAACAAAAAATCATCTTTAAAGGCTAAAAAGCCTATTCTTAACTTAGTTTTAGGTTAACAACACTCCCATAAATTATCACCATTTCAATACATGTCAAAAATCATAAGCATTCATGTAAAAATGTAATAAGATTCCTCCAACCTTATCTCTTTGACAAGTATGGTCCCTTTAAGCTCTTCTTGATTTTACGTCCATTTGTGTCCCTCTGGCTCCTCCCTCACAAGCAAGGCCTCTTCTCCTCCTTCTTAGTCGGTCACCTTACTTGCTTTTATGGAGGCCCCTCTTTTTACCATCCAAAACGTCTCTCTTCACTTTATGCGTGTCTGCATCTCTTGAATATCACCCATCCCTTGTGTCAGAAGCCCCTTGCTTTTTTAATGCAAAACCTGCCATCCCTTATCTAATACGGCAGAGAGATATTTCTAAAAAACAATATTTTAATTTCAACTTGAAACAAATATCCCATCTCAAAGAATATTGTCCCTTTTTTAACATAAGAACCTTATTTTATTTTATAATAACTTATTATTATAAAACATCCTTTATAATAATAATCCTTAAATGTCATTTTATAATTACCTTTGATTATAAAAAACTTATTATTATAAATCATATTTTATAATAATACTCTTTTATTATGATAATTTTATAATCACCTTTGATTATAAATAACTTATTATTATAAATCATCTTTTATAATAATATGATAATATCATTTTATAATCACCTTTGATTATAAACAACTTATTATTATAAATCCTCTTTTATAATAATTCTCTTTTATTATAGTAGCAAGCTTATTGTAGTGGTAAGGGCTTTGGCTTCTCTTTGAGAGGTCCAAGGTTCAAATCCCACTTAGTATGAAGGGACCATGACCCCTCATAAAACATGTATAAACTCATTGAAAAATAATATTATTTGCCGACAGGCAGTTGCCCTAGTGGCTAAGATGATGGTTGTTTCTTAAGTGATTTTGTGTTCAAACCCCTTGAGGGTGGTTGTTGATGTAATTTGTAAACGTTCTCCTAAAAAAATACTATTTTATTATGATAATATCATTTTATTTATAATATTTTATCCTCCTATTATAATTATATATAATAGTCTATATTATAAATAAATCTTTTTATTTATAATTTTATTCTCCTATTATAATTATATATAATAGTCTATATTATAAATAAATATTTTTATTTATAATTTTATTATCTTATTATAATTATATATAATAGTCTATATTATAAATAAACCTTTTTATTTATAATATTTTATTCTACTATTATATATATATAATAGTCCTTAGGGTCGATTCTATACATTGCATAGTTGCTTACAACAAAATTATGTATAAGTTATATTTAAACATCACACTATTTCTATGCCCTAAGGCCCACCAGGGAGGGTCATGACAAATCCACTATTGAAAGCATAATGAGATAAAATTTCTCTGTTATTTCTAATAATTCCTTCTCCTGCTAATATTGGATTGCCTTTAGATGCTCCATCAAAATTCAATTTAATCCATTCCACATCTGGTGGTTTCCACTCTATATTCTTTGCCTTCTTTTTGTTTCTCTTGTACCCAACATCATAATTCCATTTAATGGCTTGACTCCATCTGTAGCCCAAAAATTCTCGCACTCCTTTCCTCAAGGCTAATGGATTCATGCCTTAGAGGTATATGGGAGAATGAGTGGTCTACGCCTCAAAAGAGAGATACTTAATCGTACCTTCTATATATGGTAATTTTTTGACGAATGGGTTTTGGATAGGAAATATTTTTGGTTGTTTTTGAGCCTAGGTTTTGGGATTTGTTTGAATGGTTTCTTTTTGTTCAAATCACACGTACCTAAGATTGGCCAATATGCAAACTAAACTAATCTATATGCACTTTTAATGTCAAATGTAGACAAAATAATATAGAAAATAGAATGTATAAATTAATGCAATGCCTATGAAGAGATTTTAAACCTTACCTGTATTCGAATGTCTGATGTAGGTTCTAAAATTTGTAAGCAATCTAGTTTTGTACAATGCAGGGTGATATCATATTATGATTTTACAAGATCATATTATGATCAGCGAGATCGTATTTTTATCATAGATAGACAAATCTGATTTTGATAGAATACAACAAATGCATGGATAGAGGGTAAATAACAAAAATTTATGATTATATTTATCTTTGCAAATATGATTCTGATCTATAAAACACCATTGAACAATGACAATAACAGGAATTGATAAACAAATGCATCTAATTACCTAAAACATGCAATTACATGAGATTTTAGGTGAACTCCAAGAATGCAAATGATTTAATCTAATATGTCCTATGATAAAAATATTAAATGAAATATAAATCAGAAGAAGAAAGGCCATAATACGTAAACCAAAACTCGGAGTTGCCCCTAAGCAAATTGTAGATGATATCATAGCATTCTGGGTGATATTGTATCCCGAACTTGCACATTCGTGCTACGATCACACTGTCGTACCCTCCAATCTGCATCAAAATCCTTCGATCTACGATGAAACACTCTGATCCTGCAAGCAAATGACAAAATAACGAGCGTTAGAATGCAGAATGAAACTAAGTTTTTCTACGTGTATAGAGTCAAGAGATTTTATGAAAGGAGGGGTCTGGTTAAATAGGCAAGAAGGAGTGTCCAAAATAGGGAGGAGGTTGGATTGTTGCAACTTCTTCCAATCTGGGCGAAATCGAATGGATCCGATCTCGCAAATCCCATGCAGTTACACATGCCGAGGCAAAAACTAGTTTGAACAGCTTTTGTCATTTTCCATTTTAAATTTTTTGTTTTCAAACAATATCGTATTACAATCGACGATATCGAACATTGATCACAAGAATCGTAAACCTGAGATCGTGCTATGATTTTGAAATTTGTACTATGATTTTGCTAAGCATAGTATGATCTCATCATAACAACATAAATTTTGAGGTGACAAATGCAAACATATTGTTTTTATATTATTTTTGTGTTTTATGCAAATAGGTCAAATTTAAGGTGCTATATTTTGCCCCCTCTTTAGCGCAGTTTTGGAAGAAATTGCATTAAAGAAAAGTGCGACATGTTTTACGAGAAAACAAAATTTTATTGCAATTTTCGTTGATGAATTTAAGTTTTAATGCAAATTGTTTTGAAATTTGATGTTTATGGTACCCCCTTCGAGTTTTATATCCAAATTGACGTTTGGATAAAAAAAAACTTGAAAATTAGGAGTAAAATGAATAAATAAGAAAAATAACAGGAAAAGTAATTCATTTGCTTTTTACCTTTTACCTTTTTAGAGCTCTAGAGAAAAACATGGCAGGAGCTTCATATCACGCTGATTTGATCTGAATAGGAGATGGAGCACTTCGGGTATGCATTTTATTTTTCCTCTAACTTAGATTTTTGTATGTTTTTGTTAAATTTTTAGGACACAGCTACCATCACATAGCCCTAATTATGAAATCGTAACAATTTTGCAAAATCGTAACGATTTCATAATATCGTATGGTACGATATTGGGAAAATCAATACGATTTTGTCAATATAGTATCGATATGAACGATATCATATGATACGATATCATAGAATCGATACGATATCGTAAAATCGATACGATATCATCTATTTTGATACGAATTTACACTATGTTTATCCAATTTTGTATTTTTTAATCCAATCACTAATTTTTGATTTTATGTTTTTATTTTTGACAGATGGTTGAGTTAAAGAATAGGGAGTGGAGGCATGCTACCTTGCAAGCAGACTTAGATGCTCTCGTAGATGACGAGCAGGCTACTCTAGAGGCGGTGGGTCTCACACATGTGGTAGAAATGCCACATATTGGCACAAACATGTGACTGTTGATAGCGTTAGTAGAGATATGGTATTTGAAGTCCTCTTGCTTTCAGCTACTTACAAGGGAGATGGCTCCTACCTTAGAGGACGTCTAGTGTATTCTAAGGTTCCCACTATGGGGTGCTCGGGTTATCGCATCTAGAAACCAAGGCTAATATATGCACTGATTGACTGGAGATCTAAGCTTCCTATTAAGGAAGGGAGGAGTTCCACTAGAGAGACTCAGTAGAGCAGAGGGAGTCTCTCGATTGATAGTGTTGTTGAGTGGTGTTGTGAGTGGACTGATTTTATGTCATCCGAGTGGGATACAGTTTCCCTAGACATTAGAAGAGATCATCTATGACATGTGATACTAGAGGCTCTTCTTTGCTTGGTGTTCCTTCCTCCTATGTAGACTATATATATTTCTGCATAGAGTAGTCTACAAGGGGGGCAAGGGTCTCATTTTGACATATTTCTATAGGTGTGGTGCTAGGAGCACATAGCTATCCAGTGACCTACAGGGCTTCTTCTAGTTAGGGTGATAGATGACCAAGCTGATGACATACCTAGGGTATTTTATTGACCTCTACAAGGAGGACATGGGAGATGAGCTAGCCTTAGCATTATGCGATGGCTCATAGATGACTTATTGGTTGATGACATTACATGGAGGCCATGGAGAGGGCTTCCAAGATGGTAGGAGGATGCCTTTGAGCTGGCCCGCATCAGGCAGACCATTTGGTTATGGATGCATGAGGGGGAGGTAGAGTTGCACCATTTTGATCGGGTGCAATGATAGTTTGGGCTCCGACAGGATATTCCTCAGTACATGAATGTCACTTTTTCTAGGTCTACTCGGGATCCTATTACTCTTAGTAGGGCTCCTAATTTGGTAGAATTTTTAGATTCGGAGCCTGACGATGCTCCAATAGAGACAAAAACTAGGGATGAAGTTGGGATTACTGATCAATATCAATAGTGGTATGTCAATATCTGTCCTACTCATTTGACACCAAGGAGGAGTGCAGTGTTGTGGATGGTTAATCAAGTTTTTAGACAACGTCATGTAGCTAGTCAGTAGGAGTATTTGGTTACCTAGGCATCTATAAGGATATCAATTCCTCGTACTCAGGATGGGCACATATCGTAGAGGTGACATATCCACCAAGGGAGACATGAGAGGAGAGCATCACCCCAGGAGGAGGGAGGAGCATCCACTCACCAAGAGGAGAGACCATACTCACATAATAAGGGCAAGAGGGTTTCAGAGGAGGGGGAGAGCAGTGAGATGGCTGCTCTAAGATTAGAGGTATCTAGGCTAAAAGGCGATAATGCAACCCAAAAAACTATGATAGAGTCTCTAGAGGAAGAGCTAGTGCAGGCTAGAGCTGAGGATGCGGGTCTACGCAGTAGGATTCAGACTCTAGAGGGAACTGGTAGAGGCTCAGGCTCAGGCTCAAGTGGGACAGGGAGCTGTGGTTGTGATATCGACTTAGATAGGTTGATCTGAGCAGAGTCGAGTAGGGGATGAACTATTACAAGTAGTGCAGCATATGGCTTTCTATCAGACTTTATATTTTATATTAGTACCTTCAAATTGGATAGAACCTCTTCCTGTAGATATTGCAGAGCTGATTCGAGTTGGGTCATCTTGCTCTTCATCCAGGCGACTTCCTCTAGGACTGCTACAAAGACATGGGAGATGCCACCATCGCCTCCACCCGCTGGTAGAGATGATGAGGCACAGAGTTCTAGGGATTCTAGGGAGTGAGCCTAGATATTTGTATAGTTGTATGTGTAGCACCCTAAAATTGGTGCAGTAAAATTACAATAATTACATTCACCTTAGTAAATAATTTAAAATTCAAATTTAACCTCCCAAATCGCTCGTTAACCGTTGGGTAATCCGTTTCCCCATTTTATGTGCCAATTTTAGAGGTTGTTTTGACCGTTTGATGATATCGTCATCGATCAGACGATATCGCCCCAGATTTGACGATTTCATCTGGACTAGGACGTCCAGACGATCTTGTCGCAAAATTGATTTTGCAAAGTTGGATTCTGTTCCAACGGGTCTCCAATCCGGGTAGAAGCGTGTCTGCGCCGTTAGGGACCCTCCCCCGTTGGAGATCTCCCAAAATGGAATGATCTCCAACCTCCTAACTACTCCCCTAAGCCCTCCCCTTAGCATCCCCCTGGCTGAAATTATCTATAATTAACTCCATCTACGTTGAATCATCCCAATTTTCCATTTGCACTGGTCCCATACCAACTTTGTTGTAGGTACATCACTGTTTTTCAGCCGGAGCCAGCACCTATCGTCGTCGACGAACCTATTCAGATCGGAGGTGAACCTGTCAAATTCGAGGCAATTTTGTACTGATGCGAGACGATCTCGACTACAATCCATATTGAGGCAATCAGTTCCTGAAGTTTGCACTTCTCAACTTTGTTTTTACTGTTTTATTCTGCAAATTAGATAATTTATTTAGTGTTTATGTTATTTTGCATTTGGAGTTCACCCATTTAGCTTAGATTGCATACTAAGATCAGCATTTGTCATTAGAATATTATAATCTGCTTAAATTTTTGTTCATAACTATTATCCAATATTCATACATTCATTTGGTGTTGTTTCCCTCTGTTAGCACAGTAGTATTCGTTGTATTTTGTATCTGTTTTTCTGCTTGCAGGTCTCTGACGAATTCATTTGATGAATTCATCAGATCTCAAATGATTCTGTCAGATCTCAGACGATTCTGTCAGATCTCAGATGAACCTGTCAAATTTTAGATGATCCTGACTGCTTCAAACATCAGAATCATCATCAGACATCCGGATCAGGTATTTCTCATTTGCATTCTGTAAATTCTCTATTTTTCTGTCTTTAAATCTGCTTTCTGTATTCATTGAATTTGCATTTTCATGTAGATTAATCTAGATTAATTTGGCCAAACCTAGGATACAAATGCTTAAAGTTAAAAATGAACACACTAAAATACATTCCAGACCTAGGCGTGGAAACTACCCTTAAATGTTTCCTGGTGAACCCACCATCTGTTGAAAAATCATCAAAATACACCTCCCTTGAGAGGTGGGACCTTCGTAAAGTCCTCTCAGTCCGAGGTACCACGACATCCTTTTCCCATCCTCCTTCCGGGCATGGATCCAATAGACTGAAGGTAAGGATGCGAAAAATTTGGAGCGATACATTTTGGTGAACCCGACGTGAAATGCATCATAACCTTTTGAAAAAAAAAACAAAACAAAAACATATATAGAACAACTAAAACATAGATGCATTTTAAAACATTTAAGTTTGAAATCATGTTTAGATGGTAGCTCCTAAGAAAAGGTTAGTAGTTACTATAAACGTAGAAAATCAATTGGCAGCCATAGAAGTCAATTCTGTCCTTAGTGTGCCTAAAACAAGTAGAAATCAATTCCTGTGGAACGAACTTGATAGAAGACTTAGTATCATCTCATCTAGGTCCACACAACTTAAAGAAAATCAAGAGGCTAGTCCTAGATAGAATCTTGGATCCTCATCAACTAGTTTTTTTATCATGAACTTCAGAGAGCCTGCCATAGATGGTTAGCCTATAGGAAAGCTCTTGTATCTTCAAAAATTTTAACTCTCGAGGAATATCTCAAAGACACAACTATGGTACACCCATTTCTAGTTCATGTAGATTCCCTAGAAACTGATCTTATGATTAGAAGAAGATGGAACAAAATTCCTAGAGCTATGTTGTATCGTGAATATTGTCGTGAGAATTATTATTATAAACCAGAATCTGAAATACATGGTATTTCTATAGCTCTTTTCATCAAATTTTTAAAAGAAAACTTTCAATTTGAAGAAGAACACTTCATGACTCCTGAAAAACTCGAACCTATTAATGATATTCATAAATTGTTTATATAAAACTAGATTATTACTTCAGTATTATTTCTTGCATTTATTGTGTTATTTGTTGTCTTTATTATATTGTTTCAAAAAACTAAAAACTAAAAAATCAAAAACTTAGCAAAAACTTAAACATTTCATTTTCAAATATTGTAGTAGGTATATAATAAATATATACCTCTTAATTTGTTGCATATATATATATATATATATATATATATATATATATATATATATATATATATATATATATTTACTGAAATCAAAACTTAGCACCATGCCTAAACTTAGGAATGGTAAAGAAACTTTAGGAGAAGGAGAAGATTGGTTACAAGATACAACTAAAGACCCAAATGTCCTTCTTGGAGATTCAAATCCGGAAGGAGAAACTCTAGGTCAATCAGACAAGGACCTAGGTGAAGATAAGGAACAAGAAGGAAGTGTTAAAGAGGATGGATCCTCATCCCCTAGAGTAGCTCCAAATGGAACTATTGCCTTTGACAATGCAGAGCATTTCAAGAAATTTCTCATGGATAACATTGATGACCTTAATGTGGCAATTCGCCTTGATAAAGGGCAAATCAGTAACACTCAAGCAACCATGGAATATATGTGCAATATGCGCACTAATCCCTTGTCTTTCATTGATCAAGAAAGTGACAAGGCTGGGCCATCCAATACGGATATGGTCACTATGGCTCAAAACATGTCAAAACAACAGGTTACCCAACCTCCTAAGGAACCTGTTATTCAACCTAAAATCACTCCAATACAAAAGAAACCTTCCTTCACTACTTTGTTCCACAAAACTATTGAGCAATATGCTTCAAGTAAACAAAAACCTAAAACAAAGCCAAATACAAACTTTCAAAAATCCGAAATACAACATAATCCAACTTCAAAATTCCTCCATAATACTTTTCCTACCAATACTTTACACAACAGTAACATGGCATCTAATCTTCATGTTCCTCCATCATATGCCCATAACACTCATGTCAATGCCCTACCAAACCAATATGGGGGGCAAACTAGTAATCTGGAAGCCATGGTGAAACAATTAGCTTCACGTATGGACCAGATAGATCCCTATCGTCCCTTGTATAATTATCGAGAGATCTGTAGTCAACCTTTGGACCCCATAGTTGTAGCTCAACCATACCCTAAGCATTTTCCCATGCCCGTCCTGCCTATATATAAAGGAACCAAAGATCCCATAGAGCATCTTTGCATGTTTAGGATAGCATGTCACGACATATCGCATGACGACTTGCTATTACTAAAAATGTTCCCCAAAATTTTAGGTGGAATGGCATTAGAGTGGTACTATCAATTGCCCACTCATTCTTTGAGAAACTTCGAAGAAACAGCGAAATCATTTGTCCATCAATTTAGTGCCTACATCGAGAGGCATGTAACTATTAAAGACCTATACAATTTAAAACAAGACAAGGATGAATGTTTTGCCGATTTCTTAGCTAGATGGAGGCAATTGATAGGAAAACTACACTTTGTGCTGCCTTATAGGGAAATGTTGGACATTTTCATCAACAATTTACAAGAACAGATATCTTATGAGCTATCGACTGCTACTTTAACTACCTTCGATCAAGCTATAGATTTAGCTCAAAGAGTAGAAGATGCCCTCATTAGGAGAGGCCAATTTAGGAAGAAGGATGATGAGAAAACATCTAGAAATCAATATAAAAACAAACAAGTTGTCGATGATGGAGTCACTGACAACAGGAATGTTGCTAATATCAATGCAATGAAGACAACAGAAAAATTCATATTGAAACCTCCTGACAAGCCTCCTCGAGAATTCACTAGATTAAACCAACCCTTATCAACTATTTTACCTCAATTACTCGAAAGAGGTTTGATCCAATTACCAGCTATCCGGGAACCTGACCCAACTATACCCGGATACAGAGCTGACTTGCACTATGATTTCCATAGAGGACCTGGACATTCTACCAATTCTTGTAAACGGTTGAAACATAAAATACAAGATTTGATTGACAATAATGAAATGGAAGTGCAAGCCTTCCAACCTAAACAAAACCCTCCCAATAATACTCAAAAGACCATTCCCCAAAATCAAAATCAAAATGCCAATCAAACTCTAGACATATTTCAACACCCTTTACCAAGACATGGTAAAGAGGTAGCCAATCAAATCGAACATCATAATGTTCCCCCTCCTACCCGATATGTAGGAACCATTAGCGGACAATTACCTATTCAGGATCCTCAAATATTTGACACGACCTTATCCCTAGTTACGACCAGGCCCTTACATAATTTTCAAACTTCTGATTCTAGTGATATAGAATCAGATAGTGAAAGTGAACTAGACATTACTTCAAACCAATCAAATAGTTCTGAAAACGAATCAGACCCTATTCAACCCGTCATAGATGCTATGGTTCCAGAAGAACCATTTCCTAGAAGAGTCACTACTCGACCTTCTTATAATATATTCCTTTCTAATGAACAAGCCATTAATGCTCAATCGAGACCAGTTCAGCATCTTCACTATAACATTGTAGGTACCATTGGAGTCGTTACTCGACAACAAGCTCAAAACTCTCAACAAGAACCAAACCAGAATGATGGATCGATTCCATTCATTTTTAAAAACCCCAATAAAGGGAATCATGTTCCTACTGTTCAATCTAAACCCCCTTACAATATTAATGAGCAATTGTCCAATACTACGGCCAGAATTTCCCTCTTAGATTTATTAAGATCCTCTCCCACCCATAGGGATGAGTTGATGCTTACATTGAGCCAAATGATGGTACCTCAAAACATTCAACCTGAAGCTATGGCCAATACTATCATCACTCGAGAGATTGATTGTATTGACTTTCGGGATAAATATATCCCACAACACAGTTTACATAAGGATAATCCCTTATACATTACTGCTTTAATTGGAGATGTAGTCTGTCAAAAGAGTTTTGATTGATAATGGCTCATCTCTAAACATTTGCACTTTTGACTTCTACCAATGATTTGGCTTTAGAAGTGATGAAATGAAGAAAACTGATATGATTATCAAAGCTTTTAATGATGAAACACAAGAAACGTGTGGAGTTATTACCCTCCCATTGCAATTTGGCCCTAGAACCCTAGAAACAACCATGTTTATTGTACATTGCCCAACATCGTACAATATACTTTTGGGTCGCCCTTGGATCAACGCCATGCGAGCGGTCCCATCAACTTTACACCAATGTGTTAAATTCGAGTTTAAAAATTAGTTGGTCACTATTCATGGTGACCCTAGACCTTTGATATGTGTGCTTTGGCGAGAACCCGTTGGAGTGCAATTTTGCCTCGCTCTGTCATCCACACATCCTAGTTCTTATTTTTCATCTAAAACTGTGAAACATACGCCTATAACTTCACCTATTTCCTCTCCATTAATTTCATCCTCCTATATAGATCAACAACCCTCTAAACAAATCATTTTAGAACCTCAAAAAGATCTTAAGTCTACAACCAATCCTTCAAGTTCTATCCCTATAAATTCAAAACCTATAGACACACCTATCATACCTTCCACATCTAAAGATATAGGTAATAAGCCTTCTACATCTTATGCCCTTTCTGATGAACTCTTACCAGACTTATCTACAACCTTAATATTAGAAAAAACAAATGCTTTCATGCAAGATTCAAACCTTTTAAATAACTTGTCGCCATCTCCTCGTACTTTGGGCCTCCCACAACCTATGGGAAGTACTTACCAAGTCGGGAGTTGTGCCTTCATTTATAAAGGATATGACTGGGGAAGAATCCCTCGGAATATCAAAACTCATCATGAAGGATATGCTCGGTGTTATTTTACCAATGATTATATTAAAGCTAAACCCATGATGCTTAAAATGGGATATGAATGGAAAGGCTTGGGACCTTCCCAAAATGGCATGAAAGAACCTTTCGAGGTAGAACCGTGGCCTGCCCGTTGTGGTGTGGGCCTATTTCCTAATAAGGGTCAACCCTTTCCTTTTGAGGATGATGATCATCTCATATGCTATCAAGATTATTTGGATAGGCATGTTGATTTGCCTCTTAAAAATCAGTCATTTTCATGCAACATGCTATCCATAGCATACCCTGAAATGATTGCTGACCCCGATGAAGAGTTGGAAGGAGATATCTTCCATGATGTCTCTATTGAAGAAATGTTACACAATGGATTTTATTTTTATGGTTCTATAACAACTATAGCCCAACTTGAGGCCACTGATCCTCAGAATGAATTATCTAAATTAACCTTACAAGAATTACAATAATTGGGCGTTTCACCCGCCCCACCTAATTTTGAAAGAGATCTACACATGGAAGTAGAAAACGTCATTAAAATTAATATTGGAACTGAGGACAATCCTCACATAATCAATATTGGATCAAAATTAAGTCAAGAAAAACAAGAACAATACATTGCATTCCTTAAAGAGTATGAAGATGTCTTTGCTTGGACATATGAAGATATGCCAGGTCTAGACCCTTCTATAGTCATGCATCATCTAGTGGTCCATCCGGATGCTAAACCTATTAAACAAAAACTTAGAAAAATGCATCCCAAAGTGGCTCTGCTAGTCAAAGGGGAGTTAGAAAAACTCCTGAATGTTATCTTTATACAAGCTATTGATTATGCTGAATGGATCTCAAATGTAGTTCCAGTCACCAAGAAAGAAGCTACCAAAGTTAGGGTTTGCAAAAATTTTAGAGATATTAATGTTGCATGCCCTAAAGATGACTTTCCTCTTCCAAACATGGATCAAATCATTGACTTCACTGCCGGAAGTGGGATGATGTCCTTAATGGATGGATTCTCCGATTATAATCAAATTTGGATAGCTCCTGAAGACCAGGCTAAAACAGCCTTTATTACCCCCTGGGGTACCTTTTGCTGGAAAGTGATGCCATTTGGCTTAAAGAACACCGGTGCAACTTATCAACGAGCTATGACCTACATTTTTCATGATATGATGCATGATATCCTACATGATTATGTGGATGATATTATAGCTCGCTCTATTATTGAAAATAATCATTTAGATGATTTGAGGAAAATATTTAATAGATTACGAGAATATCTCATTCGATTAAATCCAGCAAAATGCATATTCGAAGTTAAATCCGACAAACTATTAGGGGTTTTAATTTCTTTACGTGGTATTGAAATTGACCCTCTCAAGATTGCGGCCATCACTGATATGCCCGCACCTACTAATATATCTGAGTTACGAAGTTTACAAGGTAAACTTCAAGCCATCCATCGCTTCATCGATAAGCTGGCGGATAAAACCGGTCCCTTTCTTAAACTCCTTAAGAAGGATGTCCCCTTTAATTGGGATACATAATGTAGAGAAGCTTTTGAACTTCTCAAACAATACCTCCTTAATCCACCTGTGCTTTCACCACCTAAATTCGATCGCCCATTTCTCCTCTATATTTCTGCTTCAGATTCTACCTTAGGGGCTATGTTAGCTCAACTTGATGATGAAAAGTGAGAACATGCTAATTATTATATTAGCCGAACCTTCATCAGTTATGAAACCCGCTACACAGCGTTGGAAAAACTATGTCTAGCAATCGTATTTGCTACGCAAAAATTAAGACATTATATGCTTAGTAAAAAAACTTATGTCATTGCTAAATATGATCCCTTGAGGTATCTCATGAGTCGACCTTATTTATCGGGTCGCACAGCCAAGTGGGTTCTTGCTCTAAGCGAGTTTGATCTCACATTCATAGGACAGAAGTCTATTAAGGGTCAAATCATAGTAGATCAATTAGTTGTTGCACCCTTAGAGTCTACCCATCCCCTCATCATCGAGTTTTTGGATGAATGCCTTCAATTAGAGGTAGACCATACTAAACAATGGTCCTTATACTTTGACGGAGCCCGATGCATGAGTGGGGCTGGTGCGGGTATTATTTTAATATCTTCGCAAAAACATCTTATTCCTCTGTCCTTCAAATTGATATTTCCTTGCACCAACAATACTGCTAAGTATGAAGCTCTGATTCTTGGATTACGAGCTGCCCTAGCACTAAAAATTAAACACCTTTTAGTTTTTGGTGATTCCCAACTGGTTATAAACCAAATTAATGAAGTTTATCAAACCCGAGATGATAAACTACGCCCATATAAGGCCTATGTTTTACAATTAATGTCTTTATTTGATCAAGTTACCTTGGAAGCTATTCCTCAAACTAGCAACCATGCAGCTGATGCTATGGCCGTAGCTACATCTCTCCTACCCTTGGAGTTAGATGACGAATATGCCACTATCATTATTCGTCGACTCCAGGAACCCGCTTCAAATAAGTCATGCTTAGAGCCTTTGGATGTGTTTCTAATCAATGAAACTACTCCCAAACCTTGGTATACAGACATATTTGATTTTCTTCAAAATGGGACTTTCCCTGCCAATTCTAATAGAAACCAGCGTCGGTTATTACGTCGATGAGCAAGTCGATTCGTAATAATTGGCAATACTTTATATAGGAGATCTTTTGAAGGTATCCTATTACGATGTTTAAACTTAGAAGAGTCTAAATCAGCCTTGAGTGAAGCCCACGATGGATCTTGTGGAGGACACTTTAGTGGTAGTGTCATTGCTAAAAAGCTCCTTCGGATAGGATACTTTTGGCCTACCATGGAAATGGATGCACATGAGTATGTGCGCCATTGCGACAAGTGTCAAAAACATGCTGACCTTGTCCATGCGCCTGCACAAGAGCTGCAGGCTATCTCATCCCCTTGGCCCTTTTCTAAATGGGGCTTGGATATTATTGGCAAAATCAATCTTGTGTCATCTGATGGACACAAGTTCATCATAATCGCCATCGAGTATTTCACGAAGTGGGTCGAAGCTATGCCTTTAGCTTCCTGCACTGGCACACAAGTTTCTAAATTTATTTTTAATCAAATCATTTGCAGGTTCGAAATCCCGCCAATCTCATCTCTGACAATGGAACTTGCTTCAAAAATAAAGATGTTAAAAAATTATGTCAAAAATATAAGATTCAACATCGTTGGTCCACTCCCTATTATCCTTAGGGTAATGGTCAAGCAGAAGCATCTAACAAAACCTTAATCAAAATTCTCAAAATATTGGTCAATAAAACCGGTCGTTACTGGCACATTCAATTATATCCAGCCTTGTGGGCCTATCGAACTAGTGTTCGAACTCCCACGGGAACTTCACCATTTGTTTTGGTATATGGTGCTGAAGCAGTTTTTCCATTTGAATTGGAAGTTCCTTCTTTGGCTCTGCTACTTCAAGATACCGAAGTAGGAGATGAATATCGTGCTGGCAGACTCAGTCAGCTGGAACTCTTAGATGAAAAATGCATCAATGCTTTGGAGCATCTCCGTGCTTACCAAAACAAGCTTAAAAGATCATATGCTAAAAAATTTCGTCATCGATCCTTTGAGATCGGTGACCTTGTTTTAAAAGAAAATCAAAAAAATACAAATGCAACTAAGGACCTTAAAGGTAAATTTGAGCCCAATTGGCTTGGACCATACATTATTACTGCTAAATTTGAATCGGGAGCATACAAATTATCTACCTTAGATGGTAAAGAACTTAAAGAACCCATGAATATTTTGCATCTTAAATGTTACTATGCATAAATTTGGTCATTTTTCATCCTTGTATATATTTGTTTTAAAAAAAATTTATATTTCTTTCAAATTTATAAAAATCTAAAAACATCAAAAATATTCATAATCATCCAAAATCTTCAAAAACTATCTATTGCATTTATTTAAAGCACTTGTTAAATTTTTTCTGCTCAAAATCAAAAATAAAACCAAAAATCAAAATAATGATAAAAATATAATAACAACTATATGCTTGACTCTTTCGAAACCCAAATAAAATAAAGAAGAAAGAGAGAGTCAATAGTCTCAAAACTTCTCAAAGTGTTTATATATATTTTCTTACAATTATTGCAGTTATATGTTTCAAATTATTTTTGGATAAATTAGAATTTATTTGGAATCCCTCACTTGCACACTCACAACAATAAATATCTTGATTTTATCTGGCATGATTACTAATCTCTCTTATATCAAAGTTCACAAAATTCAATTAAATAAAGTTTGAGCATAGAGAATTGATCTTGTTATTTACTTAAACCAAGCACATATTTTCACAATAAAATGATTATATTTGTAATTTCCATGTTTTGCTACATAGTAGAACCGATTTCTTGAGCGAAAAGTTTCCCCTGCTATCCTATCATGCACATGGTCTAGAATTTTTGAGAATTGGCAAAAGGACAAGCTCACCCCTACCCAGAATAAAAATCCCTTGCTCTACAGCTAATCCGAGCAAGTATCCCTAGCACAGAAAAGGAAAAGAAAAGTTCAAGAAAGAAAAAAAAAAAAAGAGAAAAGAAAAATGTTATTTCAGCAATGTTCCAAGCATTATCAAGCAAAAAAAGAAAAAAATAAAAAATAAATAATATAAAGTTCAAAAGAAAAACAAGAGAAAAGCAAAAGCAAGAAAGAAATAAAATCCCTTTCCCTACCCTTTGAAAAGAAAAGAAGGGTTGATGAGCTTGAATCCCTGGAATTCTCAATTATTCGAAAACTATGAGGTAAGCCCCATAACAAGTGGTTTGTGCCCAACCTGCTTGGCCTTGGGTAACTCCTAGCATGGTGATATGTCTGTCACATTAGCGACCTTCTTTTGTACAAACCTATGTCTGCTTATGGATTAGCTAGCTCTTGATAATCCGACCTACATAGTAGTCTAGAATGGTTATATGCATCTACATCATGGTTAATGAAAACTTATTTGGTTTCTTCAAATCACTTGTATCATATTATCTTGCTCAAAACTGGTAAATGAACAATGCAATTGCACACACATTTGTATTTGAGAGATTTTGTGTATCATTATGATAAATCAAGATCGGAAATGAATTCACAGATGCACATGGGATTCCTTATAAATCTAACTTTTGTCTTCAAAATAATTTGAAATATTATTTTTTGCAACTTGTTTGGAATAAATCAAGTATAGTTGTTTACCATAAAGACAACTATATAATAGAAAAATCAAAAATTTCTTTCAAAATATACAATCAAAACATATATATCTGGTTGACTTTCGCGACGATGGTATAGTTTCAAAACCAAAATTGGAATTTAATGCCTAGTGCAAGTCCTCATTTTCATATTTTTTGTTCATCAAAAATCAACCATGCAATAAAAATATCTCTTTTTGGATTTTCGCGATGATGGTATAATTCTATACCTATATATTCTATGCCTAGCGCAAACCATTGTAACAATTTTTATTCCCCATTTATTAAAAATCATAAAAACCATATGACTTAATTCATTATGTTACACAAATTATGCTTTTAAAAAAGCAAACACATTTTCATTATTTCATGTCATTATGTCAACCTTCAATTTTGCAATGATGGTATAATTCCTAAAGAATTATCCAAAAAAAAATTTCACACTTAGGAATTTATGCCTAGCAAAAATCATTTTAACATTATTTCATGCATACTATTTTCATGAAAATCTGAAAACAAACCATTATCACCATCATTTTCATCATTGCACCAAATTCTTAAGACAGTCTCTTAAGCACTCTTGTTCTTCTAACCATATTTCTATACTGGGATTACCTTGACGACCAAGTGAGCAGCGACTCCATGAAATGGTCTATAATAGCGACAATGTCCTTTGAAATTATTGTTAGAAGTCTCTTTTTATTTTTATTTTTATTATTATCACATCACAAACAACCAATTTGTTACATCAGATTATTTCATTTAAAATATTACAAAGCATGACATTCAAATTATAATATTTCCAAACGACATAATCACATGAAATCAATCAATCAAACATTAAAAGCATCATAAGCATCACATAATACAAGTCATATGATCAAAAATATCTCATATATATCAACAACATATATACATCATCAAAACTGGATTGGTATGCCACAATCTGTACCTCGGCATACTCAATCCTCTATAAAAATAATAATACAACAAATGACCATTTGTACAATGTCAGTGCAGCCCTCTAGCCTCGAGAGCCCCTCGAGCTCTCTGCCTCATCTCCTCCCCCGCCCTGAGGTGGACGAGGTGGCCCCATTATCGTCTGTGTAGTCCTCGTCCTCGACAGGGACGTGGTCCTCGATGACCCGATCCTGATCGGATCTACGATGTTAGCTAGTAGGGGTAGTCTATTCGCCTCTAGCACCAACTAGAAGTATAAATTCTGGTAAAATTTTAGTTGGGCAATAGCCCATGTCAACTCCCTAGAGCTCATCCCTCTGCCCCGTGCCCTGAGGCATGCAATCTTGTCACACAACTATGACACCTCAGCCCGATGGCGTGCAGCCTCATCCTGTAGCATCTGCACCTGGGCCTGGAGACGATCTCTCTCTGCTCGAAGAGTAGCCATCTCGCTACTCTCTCTTGTGTCAACACCCTTGCCCTTATTGGGCGATGGTGGCCTTTATGGAGATGGGGGTCTCGCCTCCCTCCTCTCCCTCTCTCTCTACTGCGGCCTCTCATGTGCCTGTGGCCTCCTTGCCTCTCTCCCATCGCAACCCTGGGCTGCCTCCATTGTCGCCTGGCACCACCTCCCTATCCGACACACAACCACATGGATCAGACCCTGTGCCCTCGTCATCCGAGGAGGGCGGATGCCTGCGTACCAGGCATCGTAGCCATCGGCTACTCCTATGTCGTCCCCATCCACTGGCTGGATGGGGGCATCATCCGTGTCTTGGCTCCAAAACCGCTGCATGTCGGGATCCCCGCTAACTGTAGTGTTATCCCGGACAGTCCGAAAAAACTCGTAATCCTTGAGAGATGGGATCCCCTACTGCAGACCGAACTGCCTCAAAACTCGGTCATACCTATGGAGCTCCACCTCTCCCCTCTCCATCCTCAGCCAGCAAACTCGCCTAACATGAGCCAACTCTTGTCCATCCTCTGCCCACCCTGGATGCTCCCTCCACGGCCTTCAGGTGATTTGGTCTGGGATTAAGTCATCCAATAGCCTGTGGGACATCGGTAGGTATATCCATCGCTATGCCCCTCTCCGAAGCCACCAGTAGAAGACTCGGGGCCTCTCCCCGTCAACCCCTGTTAGAGGAAGCCCTATCGGCCTCTGCACCACAATGTGCTCCTAGCACCAAACCTATAGTAGCGATGTCATAACTAGACATCGATCGCCCTTGTACATGACCCCATATAGGATCCTATATAATCGACATAGAACAAAAATGCCCCATGAGAATCTGTAGTCGTGGTCCCGCATATCGCAGATCACATCTGCAAGCATCCACGACACCCTACACCCGCTCTGGTGGCACATCAAAAGTCCACCAACTGCTCCAGCTAGAACCCGTGTGAGTGTAGATGCCCCAGGCATCTGGTGTAGTACCTCGATGTTAACTCCGCCCTTCTCCAGGGTGAAGCTCGGGTCACCACATAGTCATCCCATAGCACGGCCCTGATTGGCCGCAGGAGTAATCAGCCATCCTTGTATGGGGATTCTTAGAATCCTCCATACATCCTCCAAAGTGGGAGTCATCTCCCCTGTAGGTAGCCGAAAACATGAAGACCCCGGATACCACCTCTCTGCCAGGGCTGTTAGAAGCCCCATATCTGTGGATACTTGTGGCATCTCCGCCACATGCTGCAAGCCGGCCTGTGCCAGCTGATCCTGCTCTGCATGCATGAGAGTGGCCAAGTCATCTCTCAACCCGTCGTATTTCCATTCTCTGCTCTTTAGTAAACCTCTCTGCAAACATTAACAACAAAACAACAAACAATCATTAATAAACAATTCAAGTAATTAATAATGCAAGTTAAAATTCAATTTTGTGCAATTGATGATATCGCCCACTATTGGACGATATCGTCCCAAATTTGAGTAGAATTGTCTCCTATTTCACAGTTCGAAATCGTCCCTAATTTGACGAAATCGTCCCCCTTTCGACGATTTCGCCCTCGGGCGAAATTGCCGAAATTGAGACGATTTTGTCAAAATCGAGACGATTTCTTCCCGACGATGTTGACGGCCCAAAAATGGCCGCGATGCTCAAAAATCACCTAAAAATTACCTACAAAGCATGTAAAATCAAATTAAAGCATCCTAGTTAAGTCTAGACTCTTACCCATAGACCGCATCGGACCTCTGTCGATCTGTGTGTCGTCTCCATCATTTTTGCTTCAGAGCTCTAAAAACCAGTAAAAATGAATTAGGGTTTTACCCTATTTTTCTTAATTTTATTCAAAAATAATTTTTTGCTTTTCGTGTTTTTACCTCAAACGTTCGATTTGGGTAAAAACACGGAGGGGGCACCATAGTAAGCTATCGTACGATTCGACCAAGAATCGTCGCCTAAAAATGGGAATAATTTTTGCTTTCTCGTAGATCAAGAAGAACTCATCTTTAACACATTTTCTTTGGAAAATTTGCTAAAGAGGGGGCAAAATGTAGCACCCTAAAATTGGCACAGTAAAATTACAATAATTACATTCACCTTAGTAAATAATTTAAAATTCAAATTTAACCTCCCAAACCACCCGTTAACCGTCGGGTAATCCGTTTCCCCCTTTTTTGCACCAATTTTAGAGGTTATTTTGATCGTTTGATGATATCGTCACCGATCAGACGATATCGCCCCAGATTTGATGATTTCGTCTAGACTAGGACGTCCAGACGATCTTATCGCAAAACTGATTTTGCAAAGTTGGATTCTATTCCAACGGGTCTCCAATCTGGCAGAAGCGTGTCTGCACCGTTAGGGACCCTCCCCGTTGGAGATCTCCCAAATTGGGATGATCTCCAACCTCCTAACTACTCCCCTAAGCCTATTTAATCCTAAGCCCTCCCCTTAGCATCCCCCTGGTTGAAATTCTCTGCAATTAACTCCATCTACGTTGAATCATCTCAATTTTCCATTTGCACTGGTCCCATACCAACTTTGTTGCAGGTACATCACTGTTTTTCAGTCGGAGCTAGCACCTGTCGTCGTCGATGAACCTGTTCAGATCGGAGGCGAACCTATTGAATTTGAGGCGATTTCGTACTTATGCGAGACGATCTTGACTGCAATCCATATTGAGGCAATCAGTGCCTGAAGTTTGCACTTTTCAACTTTGTTTCTGTTGTTTTATTCTACAAATTAGATAATTTATTCAGTGTTTATGTTATTTTGCATTTGGAGTTCACCCATTTAGCTTAGATTGCATACTAAGATCAGCATTTGTCATTAGAATATTATAATCTACTTAAATTTCTGTTCATAACTATTATCCAATATTCATACATTCATTTGGTGTTGTTTCCCTCTGTTAGCACGATAGTATTCATTGTATTTTGTATCTGTTTTTCTGCTTACAGGTCTCTGACGAATTCATTTGATGAATTCATCAGATCTCAAACGATTCTGTCAAATATCAGACGATTCTGTCAGATCTCAAATGAACCTGTCAAATTTTAGACGATCCTGACTTCTTCAAACATCAGAATCATCATCAGACATCCGGATCAGGTATTTCTCATTTGCATTCTGTAAATTCTCTATTTTTCTGTCTTTAAATCTGCTTTCTGTATTCATTGAATTTGCATTTTCATGTAGATTAATCTAGATTCATTTGGCCAAACCTAGGATACAAATGCTTAAAGTTAAAAATGAACACACTAAAATACATTCCAGACCTAGGCGTGGAAACTGCCCTTAAATGTTTCCTGGTGAACCCACCATCCATCGAAAAATCATCAAAATACACCTCCCTTGAGAGGCGGGACCTTCGCAAAGTCCTCTCGATCCGAGGTACTACGACATCCTTTTCCCATCCTCCTTCCGAGCATGGATCTTATAGCTTGAAGGTAAGGATGCAAAAAATTTGGAGCGATACAGTATGATATATCTAATTGAGTATACTGATTTTGAGGATTTAGGCATATCGGTCTAACTTTGTATTTGTATATGGACTATTGAGATATATATATATATATATAGATAGATAGATAGATAAATAGACAGATATAGATATTTTTTCTCTTATGTGATTTCATGTGTTTTGTTTGATTAATGTTGCATTTTAATTTTTTGGATGATGATGTTATTAATCACTGACAATAGAATATGCCCTCATTAGGAGAGGCCAATTTAGGAAGAAGGATGATGAGAAAACATCTAGAAATTAATATAAAAACAAACAAGTTGTCGATGATGGAGTCATTGACAACAGGAATGTTGCTAATATCAATGCAATGAAGACAACAGAAAAATTCATATTGAAACCTCCTGACAAGCCTCCTCGAGAATTCACTAGATTAAACCAACCCTTATCAACTATTTTACCTCAATTACTCGAAAGAGGTTTGATCCAATTACCAGCTATCCGGGAACCTCGACCCAACTATACCCGGATACGGAGTCGACTTGCACTTGTGATTTCCATAGAGGACCTGGACATTCTACCAATTCTTGTAAACGGTTGAAATATAAAATACAAGATTTGATTGACAATAATGAAATGGAAGTGCAAGCCTTCCAACCTAAACAAAACCCTCCCAATAATACTCAAAAGACCATTCCCCAAAATCAAAATCAAAATGCCAATCAAACTCTAGACATATTTCAACACCCTTTACCAAGACATGGTAAAGAGGTAGCCAATCAAATCGAACATCATAATGTTCCCCCTCCTACCCGATATGTAGGAACCATTAGCGAACAATTACCTATTCAGGATCCTCAAATATTTGACACGACCTTATCCCTAGTTACGACCAGGCCCTTACATAATTTTCAAACTTCTGATTCTAGTGATATAGAATTAGATAGTGAAAGTGAACTAGACATTACTTCAAACCAATCAAATAGTTTTGAAAACGAATCAGACCCTATTCAACCCGTCACATATGCTATGGTTCCAGAAGAACCATTTCCTAGAAGAGTCACTACTCGACCTTCTTCTAATATATTCCTTTCTAATGAACAAGCCATTAATGCTCAATCGAGACCAGTTCAACATCTTCACTATAACATTGTAGGTACCATTGGAGTCGTTACTCGACAACAAGCTCAAAACTCTCAACAAGAACCAAACCAGAATGATGGATCGATTCCATTCATTTTTAAAAACCCCAATAAATGGAATCATGTTCCTACTGTTCAATCTAAACCCCCTTACAATATTAATGAGCAATTGTCCAATACTATGGCCAGAATTTCCCTCTTAGATTTATTAAGATCCTCTCCCACCCATAGGGATGAGTTGATGCTTACATTGAGCCAAATGATGGTACCTCAAAACATTCAACTTGAAGCTATGGCCAATACTATCATCACTCGAGAGATTGATTGTATTGACTTTCGGGATAAATATATCCCACAACACAGTTTACATAAGGATAATCCCTTATACATTACTGCTCTAATTGGAGATGTAGCTATCAAAAGAGTTTTGATTGATAATGGCTCATCTCTAAACATTTGCACTTTTGACTTCTACCAACGATTTGGCTTTAGAAATGATGAAATGAAGAAAATTGATATGATTATCAAAGCTTTTAATGACGAAACACAAGAAACGTGTGGAGTTATTACCCTCCCATTGCAATTTGGTCCTAGAACCCTAGAAACAACCATGTTTATTGTACATTGCCCAGCATCGTACAATATACTTTTGGGTCACCCTTGGATCAACGCCATGCGAGCGGTCCCATCAACTTTACACCAATGTGTTAAATTCGAGTTTAAAAATTAGTTGGTCACTATTCATGGTGACCCTAGACCTTTTGATATGTGTGCTTTGGCAGAACCCGTTGGAGTGCAATTTTGCCCTGCTCTGTCATCCACACATCCTAGTTCTTATTTTTCATCTAAAACTCGTGAAACATACGCCTATAACTTCACCTATTTCCTCTCCATTAATTTCATCCTCCTATATAGATCAACAACCCTCTAAACAAATCATTTTAGAACCTCAAAAAGATCTTAAGTCTACAACCAATCCTTCAAGTTCTATCCCTATAAATTCAAAACCTATAGACACACCTATCATACCTTCCACATCTAAAGATATAGGTAATAAGCCTTCTACATCTTATGCCCTTGCCGATGAACTTTTACCAGACTTATCTACAACCTTAATATTAGAAAAAACAAATGCTTTCATGCAAGATTCAAACCTTTTAAATAACTTGTCGCCATCTCCTCGTACTTTGGGCCTCCCACAACCTATGGGAAGTACTTACCAAGTCGGGAGTTGTGCCTTCATTTATAAAGGATATGACTGGGGAAGAATCCCTTGGAATATCAAAACTCATCATGAAGGATATGCTCGGTGTTATTTTACCAATGATTATATTAAAGCTAAACCCATGATGCTTAAAATGGGATATGAATGGAAAGGCTTGGGACCTTCCCAAAATGGCATGAAAGAACCTTTCGAGGTAGAACCGTGGCCTGCCCGCTGTGGTGTGGGCCTATTTCCTAATAAGGGTCAACCCTTTCCTTTTGAGGATGATGATCATCTCATATGCTATCAAGATTATTTGGATAGGCATGTTGATTTGCCTCTTAAAAATCAATCGTTTTCATGCAACATGCTATCCATAGCATACCCTGAAATGATTGTTGACCCCGATGAAGAGTTGGAAGGAGATATCTTCCATGATGTCTCTGTTGAAGAAATGTTACATAATGGATTTTATTTTGATGGTTCTATACCAACTATAGCCCAACTTGAGGCCACTGATCCTCAGAATGAATTATCTAAATTCACCTTACAAGAATTACAAGAATTGGGCGTTTCACCCACCCCACCTAATTTTGAAAGAGATCTACACATGGAAGTAGAAAATGTCATTAAAATTAATATTGGAACTGAGGACAATCCTCACATAATCAATATTGGATCAAAATTAAGTCAAGAAAAACAAGAACAATACATTGCATTCCTTAAAGAGTATGAAGATGTCTTTGCTTGGACATATGAAGATATGCCAGGTCTAGACCCTTCCGTAGTCATGCATCATCTAGTGGTCCATCCGGATGCTAAACCTATTAAACAAAAACTTAGAAAAATGCATCCCAAAGTGGCTCTGCTAGTCAAAGGGGAGTTAGAAAAACTCCTGAATGTTATCTTTATACAAGCTATTGATTATGCTGAATGGATCTCAAATGTAGTTCCAGTCACCAAGATAGAAGCTACCAAAGTTGGGGTTTGCACAAATTTTAGAGATATTAATGCTGCATGCCCTAAAGATGACTTTCCTCTTCCAAACATGGATCAAATCATTGACTTCACTGTCGGAAGTGGGATGATGTCCTTAATGGATGGATTCTCCGGTTATAATCAAATTTGGATAGCTCCTGAAGACCAGGCTAAAAACAACCTTTATTACCCCCTGGGGTACCTTTTCTTTGGAAAGTGATGCCATTTGGCTTAAAGAACATTGGTGCAACTTATCAACGAGCTATGACCTACATTTTTCATGATATGATGCATGATATCCTACATGATTATGTGGATGATATTATAGCTCGCTCTATTATTGAAAATAATCATTTAGATGATTTGAGGAAAATATTTAATAGATTACGAGAATATCTCATTCGATTAAATCCAACAAAATGCATATTCGAAGTTAAATCCGATAAACTATTAGGGGTTTTAGTTTCTTTACGTGGTATTGAAATTGACCCTCTCAAGATTGCGACCATCATTGATATGCCCGCACCTACTAATATATCTGAGTTACGAAGTTTACAAGGTAAACTTCAAGCCATCCGTCGCTTCATCGATAAGCTGGCAGATAAAACCGGTCCCTTTCTTAAACTCCTTAAGAAGGATGTCCCCTTTAATTGGGATACGGAATGTAGAGAAGCTTTTGAACTTCTCAAACAATACCTCCTTAATCCACCTGTGCTTTCACCACCTAAATCCGATCGCCCATTTTTCCTCTATATTTTTGCTTCAGATTCTGCCCTAGGGGCTATGTTAGCTCAACTTGATGATGAAAAGTGAGAACATGCTAATTATTATATTAGCCAAACCTTCATCAGTTATGAAACCCGCTACACAGCGTTGGAAAAACTATGTCTAGCAATCGTATTTGCTATGCAAAAATTAAGACATTATATGCTTAGTCAAAAAACTTATGTCATTTCTAAATATGATCCCTTGAGGTATCTCATGAGTCGACCTTATTTATCGGGTCGCACAGCCAAGTGGGTTCTTGCTCTAAGTGAGTTTGATCTCACATTTATAGGACAGAAGTCTGTTAAGGGTCAAATCATAGCAGATCAATTAGCTGTTGCATCCTTAGAGTCTACCCATCCCCTCATCATCGAGTTTTCAGATGAATGCCTTCAATTAGAGGTAGACCATACTAAATAATGGTCCTTATACTTTGACAGAGCCCGATGCATGAGTGGGGCTGGTGCGGGTATTATTTTAATATCTTCGCAAAAACATCTTATTCCTCTGTCCTTCAAATTGACATTTCCTTGCACCAACAATACTGCTAAGTATGAAGCTCTGATTCTTGGATTACGCATTGCCCTAGCACTAAAAATTAAACACCTTTTAGTTTTTGGTGATTCCCAACTGGTTATAAACCAAATTAATGAAGTTTATCAAACTCGAGATGATAAACTACGCCCATATAAGGCCTATGTTTTACAATTAATGTCTTTATTTGATCAAGTTACCTTGGAAGCTATTCTTCAAACTAGCAATCGTGCAGCTGATGCTATGGCCGTAGCTACATCTCTCCTACCCTTGGAGTTAGATGACGAATATGCCACTATCATTATTCGTCGACTCCAGGAACTCCGCTTCAAATAAGTCATGCTTAGAGCCTTTGGATGTGTTTCTAATCAATGAAACTACTCCCAAACCTTGGTATACAGACATATTTGATTTTCTTCAAAATGGGACTTTCCCTGCCAATTCTAATAGAAACCAGCATCGGTTATTACGTTAATGAGCAAGTCGATTCGTAATAATTGGCAATACTTTATATAGGAGATCTTTTGAAGGTATCCTATTACGATGTTTAAACTTAGAAGAGTCTAAATCAGCCTTGAGTGAAGCCCACGATGGATCTTGTGGAGGACACTTTAGTGGTAGTGTCATTGCTAAAAAGCTCCTTCGGATAGGATACTTTTGGCCTACCATGGAAACGGATGCACATGAGTATGTGCGCCATTGCGACAAGTGTCAAAAACATGCTAACCTTGTCCATGCGCCTGCATAAGAGCTGCAGGCTATCTCATCCCCCTGGCCCTTTTCTAAATGGGGCTTGGATATTATTGGCAAAATCAATCTTGTGTCATCTAACAGACACAAGTTCATCATAATCGCCACTGAGTATTTCACGAAGTGGGTCGAAGCTATGCCTTTAGCTTCCTGCACTGGCACACAAGTTTCTAAATTTATTTTTAATCAAATCATTTGCAGGTTTGGAATCCCGCCAATCTCATCTCTGACAATGGAACTTGCTTCAAAAATAAAGATGTTAAAAAATTATGTCAAAAATATAAGATTCAACATCGTTGGTCCACTCCCTATTATCCTTAGGGTAATGGTCAAGCAGAAGCATCTAACAAAACCTTAATCAAAATTCTCAAAAGATTGGTCAATAAAATTGGTCGTGACTGGCACATTCAATTATACCCAGCCTTGTGGGCCTATCGAACTAGTGTTCTAACTCCCACGGGAACTTCACCATTTGTTTTGGTATATGGTGCTGAAGCAATTTTTCCATTTGAATTGGAAGTTCCTTCTTTGGCTCTGCTACTTCAAGATACCGAAGTAGGAGATGAATATATGTTGGCGAGACTCAATCACTGGAACTCTTAGATGAAAAATGCATCAATGCTTTGGAGCATCTCCGTGCTTACCAAAACAAGCTTAAAAGATCATATGCTAAAAAAGTTCGTCATCGATCCTTTGAGATCGGTGACCTTGTTTTAAAAGAAAATCAAAAAAATACAAATGCAACTAAGGACCTTAAAGGTAAATTTGAGCCCAATTGGCTTGGACCATACATTATTACTGCTAAATTTGAATCAGGAGCATACAAATTATCTACCTTAGATGGTAAAGAACTTAAAGAACCCATGAATATTTTGCATCTTAAATGTTACTATGCATAAATTTGGTCATTTTTCATCCTTGTATATATTTGTTTTCAAAAAATTTTATATTTCTTTCAAATTTATAAAAATCCAAAAACATCAAAAATATTCATAATCATCCAAAATCTTCAAAAACTATCTATTGCATTTATTTAAAGCACTTGTTAAATTTTTTCTGCTCAAAATCAAAAATAAAACCAAAAATCAAAATAATGATAAAAATATAATAACAACTATATGATTGACTCTTTCGAAACCCAAATAAAATAAAGAAGGAAGAGAGAGTCAATAGTATCAAAACTTCTCAAAGTGTTTATATATATTTTCTTACAATTATTACAGTTATATGTTTCAAATTATTTTTGGATAAATTAGCATTTATTTGGAATCCCTCACTTGCACACTCACAACAATAAATATCTTGATTTTATCTGGCATGATTACTAATCTCTCTTATATCAAAGTTCACAAAATTCAATTAAATAAAGTTTGAGCATAGAGAATTGATCTTGTTATTTACTTAAACCAAGCACATATTTTCACAATAAAATGATTATATTTGTAATTTCCATTATTTGCTACATAGTAGAACTGATTTCTTGAGCGAAAAGTTTCCCCTGCTATCCTATCATGCACATGGTCTAGAATTTTTGAGAATTGGAAAAAGGACAAGCTCACCCCTACCCAGAATAAAAATCCCTTGCTCTACATCTAATCCGAGCAAGTATCCCTAGCATAGAAAAGGAAAAGAAAAGTTCAAGAAAGAAAAAAGAGAAAAGAAAAATGTTATTTCAGCAATGTTCCAAGCATTATCAAGCAAAAAAAGAAAAAAAATAATATAAAAAAATAATACAAAGTTCAAAAGAAAAACAAGAGAAAAGCAAAAGCAAGAAAGAAATAAAATTCCTTTCCCTACCCTTTGAAAAGAAAAGAAGGGTTGATGAGCTTGAATCCCTGGAATTCTCAATTATTCGAAAACTATGAGGTAAGCCCCATAACAGGTGGTTTGTGCCCAACCTGCTTGGCCTTGGGTAACTCCTAGCGTGGTGATATGTCCGTCACATTAGCGACCTTCTTTTGTATAGACCTATGTCTCGCTTATGGATTAGCTAGCTCTTGATAATCCGACCTACATAGTAGTCTAGTATGGTTATATGCATCTACATCATGGTTAATGAACACTTATTTGGTTTCTTCAAATCACTTGTATCATATTATCTTGCTCAAAACTGGTAAATGAACAATGCAATTGCACACACATTTGTATTTGAGAGATTTTGTGTATCATTATGATAAATCAAGATCGAAAATGAATTCACAGATGCACATGGGATTCCTTATAAATCTAACTTTTGTCTTCAAAATAATTTGAAATATTATTTTTTGCAACTTGTTTGGAATAAATCAAGTATAGTTGTTTACCATAAAGACAACTATATAATAGAAAAATCAAAAATTTCTTTCAAAATATACAATCAAAACATATATATCTGGTTGACTTTCGCGACGATGGTATAGTTTCAAAACCAAAATTGGAATTTTATGCCTAGCGCAAGTCCTCATTTTCATATTTTCTGTTCATCAAAAATCAACCATGCAATAAAACTATTTTTTTTGGATTTTCGCGATGATGGTATAAGTCTATACCTACATATTCTATGCCTAACGCAAACCATTGTAACAATTTTTATTCCCCATTTATTAAAAATCATAAAAACCATATGACTTAATTCATTATGTTACACAAATTATGCTTTTAAAAAAGCAAACACATTTTCATTATTTCATGTCATTATGTCAACCTTCAATTTTGCAATGATGGTATAATTCCTAAAAGAATTATCCAAAAAAAATTTCACACTTAGGAATTTATGCCTAGCAAAAATCATTTTTACATTATTTCATGCATACTATTTTCATGAAAATCTGAAAACAAACCATTATCACCATCATTTTCATCATTGCACCAAAGTCTTAAGACAGTCTCTTAAGCACTCTTGTTCTTCTAACCATATTTCTATACTGGGATTAGCTTGACGACCGAGTGAGCAGCGACTCCATGAAATGGTCTATAATAGCGACAATGTCCTTTGAAATTATTGTTAGAAGCCTCTTTTTATTTTTATTTTTATTATTATCACATCACAAACAACCAATTTATTACATAAGATTATTTCATTTAAAATATTACAAAGCATGAAATTCAAATTATAATATTTCCAAACGACATAATCACATGAAATCAATCAATCAAACATTAAAAGCATCATAAGCATCACATAATATAAGTCATATGATCAAAAATATCTCATATATATCAACATATATACATCATCAAAACTGGATTGGTATGCCATAATCTGTACCTCGGCATACTCAATCCTCTATAAAAATAATAATACAACAAATGACCATTTGTACAATGTCAGTGTAGCCCTCTAGCCTCGAGAGCCCCTCGAGCTCTTTGCCTCATCTCCTCCCCCGCCCTAAGGTGGACGAGGTGGCCCCATTGTCGTCTGTGTAGTCCTTGTCCTCGATCGGGATGTGGTCCTCGATGACCCGATCCTGATCGGATCTGCGATGTTAGCTAGCAGGGGTAGTCTATTCGCCTCTGGCACCAACTAGAAGTATAAAGTCTGGTAAAATTTTAGTTGGGCAATAGCCCATGTCAACTCCCTAGAGCTCATCCCTCTGCCCCGTGCCCTGAGGCGTGCAATCTCGTCACGCAACTATGACACCTCAGCCCGATGACGTGCAACCTCATCCTGTAGCATCTGCACCTGGGCCTGGAGATGATCTCTCTCCGCCCGAAGAGTAGCCATCTCGCTACTCTCTCTTGTGTCAACACCCTTGCCCTTATCGGGCGATGGTGGCCTTTATGGAGATGGGGGTCTCGCCTCCCTCCTCTCCCTCTCTCTCTACTGCGGCCTCTCCTGTGCCTGTGGCCTCCTTGCCTCTCTCCCATCGCAACCCTAGGCTGCCTCCATTGTCGCCTGGCACCACCTCCCTATCTGACACACAACCACGTGGATCAGACCCTGTGCCCTCATCATCCGAGGAGGGCGGATGCCTGTGTACCAAGAATCGTAGCCATTGGCTACTCCTATGTCTTCCCCATCCACTGGCTGGATGGGGGCATCATCCGTGTCCTGGCTCCAAAACCGCTGCATGTCGGGAGCCCCGCTAACTGTAGTGTTATCCCGGACAGTCCAAAAAAACTCGTAATCCTTGAGAGATGGGATCCCCTACTGTAGACCGAACTACCTCAAAACTCGGTCATACCTATGGAGCTCCACCTCTCCCCTCTCCATCCTCAGCCAGCAAACTTGCCTAACACGAGCCAACTCCTGTCCATCCTCTGCCCACCCTGGATGCTCCCTCCATGGCCTTCAGGTGATCTGGTCTGGGATTAAGTCATCCAATAGCCTACGGGACATCGATAGGTCTATCTGTCGCTGTGCCCCTCTCTGGAGCCACCAGTAGAAGACTCGGGGCCTCTCCCCGTCAACCCCTGTCAGAGGAAGCCCTATCGACCTCCGCACCACAATGTGCTCCCAGCACCAAACCTATAGTAGCGATGTCATAACTAGACATCGATCGCCCTTGTACACGACCCCATACAGGATCCTATACAATCGGCATAGAACAAAAATGCCCCATGAGAATCTGTAGTTATGGTCCCGCATATCGCAGATCACATCTGCAAGCATCCACGGCACCCTACACCCGCTCTGGTGGCACAGCAAAAGTCCACCAACTGCTCCAGCTAGAACCCGTGTGAGTGTAGATTCCCCAGGCATCTGGTGCAGTACCTCGATGTTAACTCTGCCCTTCTCTAGGGTGAAGCTCGGGTCACCACACAGTCATCCCATAGCACGACCCTGATTGGCCGCAGGAGTACTCAGCCATCCTTGTATGGGGATTCTCAAAATCCTCCATACATCCTCCAAAGTGGGAGTCATCTCCCCTGTAGGTAGCCGAAAACATGAAGACCTCGGATACCACCTCTCTGCCAGGGCTGTTAGAAGCCCCATATCTGTGGATACTTGTGGCATCTCTGCCACATGCTGCAAGCCGACCTGTGCCAGCTGATCCTACTCTGCCTGTGTGAGAGCATCCAAGTCATCTCTCAACCATCGTATTTCCATTCTCTGCTCTTTAGTAAACCTCTCTGCAAACATTAACAACATAAAAACAATCATTAATAAACAATTCAAGTAATTAATAATGCAAGTTAAAATTCAATTTTGTGCAATTGATGATATCGCCCACTATTGGACGATATCGTCCCAAATTTGAGCAGAATTGTCTCCTATTTCATAGTTCGAAATCATCCCTAATTTGACGAAATCGTCCCCCTTTCGACGATTTCGCCCTTGGGCGAAATTGCCGAAATTGAGACGATTTCGTCCCGACGATGTTGACGGCCCAAAAATGGCCGCGATGCTCAAAAATCACCTAAAAATTACCTACAAAGCATGTAAAATCAAATTAAAGCATCCTAGTTAAGTCTAGACTCTTACCCATAGACCGCATCGGACCTCTGTCGATCTGTGTGTCGTCTCCATCATTTTTGCTTCAGAGCTCTAAAAACCAGAAAATGAACAGTAAAAATGAATTAGGGTTTTACCCTATTTTTCTTAATTTTATTCAAAAATAATTTTTTGCTTTTTCGTGTTTTTACCTCAAACGTTCGATTTGGGTAAAAACACGGAGGGGGCACCATAGTAAGCTATCGTACGATTCGACCAAGAATCGTCACCTAAAAATGGGAATAATTTTTGCTTTCTCGTAGATCAAGAAGAACTCATCTTTAACGCATTTTCTTTGGAAAAATCGCTAAAGAGGGGGCAAAATGTAGCACCCTAAAATTGGCGCAATAAAATTACAATAATTACATTCACCTTAGTAAATAATTTAAAATTCAAATTTAACCTCCCAAACCGCCCGTTAACCGTCGGGTAATCCGTTTCCCCCTTTTTTACATCAATTTTAGAGGTTATTTTGACCGTTTGATGATATCGTCATCGATCAGACGATATCGCCCCAGATTTGATGATTTCGTCTAGACTAGGACGTCCAGATGATCTTATCGCAAAACTGATTTTGCAAAGTTGGATTCTATTCCAACGGGTCTCCAATCCGGGAAGCGTGTATGCACCGTTAGGGACCCTCCCCCGTTGGAGATCTCCCAAATTGGGATGATCTCCAACCTCCTAACTACTCCCCTAAGCCTATTTAATCCTAAGCCCTCCCCTTAGCATCCCCCTGGTTGAAATTCTCTGCAATTAACTCCATCTACGTTGAATCATCTCAATTTTCCATTTGCACTGGTCCCATACCAACTTTGTTGCAGGTACATCACTGTTTTTCAGCCGGAGCTAGCACCTGTCGTCGTCGACGAACCTGTTCAGATCGAAGGTGAACCTATCGAATTTGAGGCAATTTCGTACTTATGCGAGACGATCTTGACTGCAATCCATATTGAGGCAATCAGTGCCTGAAGTTTGCACTTTTCAACTTTGTTTCTGCTGTTTTATTCTGCAAATTAGATAATTTATTCAGTGTTTATGTTATTTTGCATTTGGAGTTCACCCATTTAGCTTAGATTGCATACTAAGATCAGCATTTGTCATTAGAATATTATAATCTACTTAAATTTCTGTTCATAACTATTATCCAATATTCATACATCCATTTGGTGTTGTTTCCCTCTGTTAGCACAGTAGTATTCATTGTATTTTGTATCTGTTTTTCTGCTTACAGGTCTCTGACGAATTCGTTTGACGAATTCATCAGATCTCAGACGATTCTGTCAAATATCAGACGATTCTGTCAGATCTCAAATGAACCTGTCAAATTTTAGACGATCCTGACTGCTTCAAACATCAGAATCATCATCAGACATCCGGATCAGGTATTTCTCATTTGCATTCTGTAAATTCTCTATTTTTCTATCTTTAAATCTGCTTTCTGTATTCATTGAATTTGCATTTTCATGTAGATTAATCTAGATTCATTTGGCCAAACCTAGGATACGAATGCTTAAAGTTAAAAATGAACACACTAAAATACATTCCTGACCTAGGCGTGGAAACTACCCTTAAATGTTTCCTGGTGAACCCACCATCCATCGAAAAATCATCAAAATACACCTCCCTTGAGAGGCGGGACCTTCGCAAAGTCCTCTCAGTCCGAGGTACTACGACATCCTTTTCCCATCCTCCTTCCGGGCACGGATCCAATAGCCTGAAGGTAAGGATGCGAAAAATTTGGAGCGATACAAGTATGATATATCTAATTGAGTATACCGATTTTGAGGATTGTGGCATATTGGTCTAACTTTGTTTTTGTATATGGACTATTGAGATATATATATATATATATATATATATATAGAGAGAGAGATAGATATTTTGTCTCTTATGTGACTTCATGTGTTTTGTTTGATTAATGTTGCATTTTAATTTTTGGATGATGAGATGTTATTAATCATGCTTTGAAAATGATAAATGGATTAAAAATGATTTAATTTTGAAAATGTGTTTTTGAAAAAGGTGTTTTGGAATAATGATAAATTTTGATAGATTTTAGCAATAAACCTCAAAGGATGTTGTGTTGTTATGTGACTGTTGGTGGAGTTCAAAGCTCGCTAAGTCACGAAGCTAATCCTATTTTGTGAGGAATGTTTTTGATATTGCTAAAAAATGGTTGTATGCTTAAGAATAATCTTAAGGCTTTTGTAATGAAAAGAATATGTGTGATGTTTGTTTGAGAACAATGTATTTGATAAATGTTTGTGAAATATATTGATCAAAGCATGAAAAATTCGAAGGATGATTTGCGCTAGGCATAAAATTCCTAAGTGTGAAATTTGAAGAAAATAGTTACTTAGGAATTATACCATCATCGCGAAAATCAAAATGAAATGCATGATGATATAAATTTTGTGTGTTCTTTTTAAAATGCAAAATTAGTGTTGGATAGATCATTATGTCACATATTCAAAATATTTTTATAATAGTTTTATGAAATCATTGTT
This sequence comes from Wollemia nobilis, assembly GCA_028583015.1. Taxonomy (NCBI): domain Eukaryota; kingdom Viridiplantae; phylum Streptophyta; class Pinopsida; order Araucariales; family Araucariaceae; genus Wollemia; species Wollemia nobilis. The sequence continues at coordinate 5,310,100 of JAQPPZ010014470.1, forward strand.
GGGCATGAAAAATTAGAAAGATGACTTGCGCTAGGCATAAAATTCCTAAGTGTGAAATTTAAAGAGAAATAATTACTTAGGAACTATACCATCATCGCGAAAATCAAAATGAAATGCATGATGATATAAATTTTGATTTTGTAATAGATATAGTTGAAATAAATTATTGTGCTATGATGATAAAATAATTTGTAGGAACTAATGCAAAGAATTGAAATTGATTATCTAACAAAATTCCAAAGAAATATTTTAACTTATTTCTAAGACAAATTCAAATTTATCTAGAACCAGTGTGTGAAAAGTGAATTCATTATTTGTTTTGATTGTCATAATGATACAAAATCTCTCAAGTAACAAATGTGTGTGCTTTGTAAGGTTAATTTACCAATTTTGAGTACGTTAATGATAAAGCAAACTTTGAATGAACCAATGTGTGTGCGAGTGAAATGTTCATTTGACCATGATTTTGTGCATGCATTGGTACTGAACTACTATGTAAATCAAACTACCAAAAGCTAGCTAATCCAAATGCGGACATTGGTCTGTACAAAAGAAAAATTACTAATGTGACAGACATATCGCCATGTGAGAAGGAATTACCCAATGTCAAGCAAGTTGGGCACAAATCACCTGTTATGGGGTTTACCTCATGGTTTTTGAATAACTGAGAAATTCCAGGGATTCAAGTTCAATACTCCCTTCTTTTCTTCACATTTATAGGATAGGGGTTTCTTGTTCATTTCTGGACAAGGGGATTTTATTGCTTTGGAACATTTTTCTTGTTTTTCTCTTTTTCTTTTCTTTCTTTTCTTTCTTTTTCTTTCTTTTCTTTTTCTTTCTTTTTCTTTCTTTTTCTTTCTTTTATTTTTCTTTATTTTTGGGATACTTGCTCAGATTAAGCGTAGAGCAAGGGATTTTATTTGGGTAGGGAGGAGCTTGTCCTTTTGCCAATTTCTCAGTATTCTAGACCATGCACATGATAGGATAGCAAGGAAACTTTTTCACTTAAGGTATTAGGATTTACTAAGTAGTATCACTTTATCAAATTTGCAACAAATCATTTTAATATGTAAAAATGTGTTCTTGGTTCAAGAAGTAGCAAAATCATTCACAATACTCAAAATTATTTAATGAAGTAATAGTGTTCTTTGGTACAAGAGAGATTTATAATCAAAATAACGAAATCCAAAACTTATTAAATATGTGAATTTTAGTGCATGGTTCAAGATAACCTTTGAATTAATCTGAAGTAAATGAAAATATAACTTGCAATCTTAGTAGATAATAGATGCAGAGATAATGATCTAATAATGCTTTGAAATATTTTTGTAGATTTTAGATTTTGTAATTTTTTTTGGTTATTTTTGAGGGTATATTGAAATACATAAGAAAAACTATTTACAACTATGTACAATGATAAGACTTTTGGCTTTATGCATAATATCTTTTCAGATGCATAATATTCATGGGTTCCTTGAGATATTTTCCATCCAAGGTAGCCAATCTGTATGCACCTGATCCAAATTTGGCAGTGATGATAAATGGTCCAAGCCAATTAGGCTAGAATTTTCCTTTAAGGTCTTTTCTTGCATTAGTATTTTTTTTATTTTCTTTTAGGACTAAATCTCCAATTTCAAAGGATCTATTATGAACTTTCTTTGCATATGATCTTTTAAGTTTGTCTTGGTAGGCGCAAAGATGCTCTAAAGCATGGATGCGCTTTTCATCTAGAAGTTCCAACTGACTTAATCTTCCAGCATGATATTCATCTCCTACTTCGGCATCTTGAAGTAGAAGAGCTAAAGAAGGAACTTCTAACTCAAATGGAAAAACTGCTTCAGCACCATAGACCAAGACAAAAGGTGAAGCGCCTATAGGAGTACGAACACTAGTTCGATAAGCCCACAAGGTAGGATATAATTGTATATGCCAGTCATGGCCTATTTTATTAACTAATATTTTTAGGATTTTGATCAATGTTTTATTAGATGCTTCAGCTTGGTCGTTTCCTTGTGGATAGTAAGGAGTAGACCATCTATGTTGAATTTTATATTTTTGACATAATTTTTTAACATCTTTGTTCTTAAAACATGTACCATTGTCTGAAATGAGATTAAATGGAATTCCAAATCATGAAAATGATTTGATTGAAAATAAATTTAGAAACTTGAACTCCTGTGCAAGAAGCTAAAGGCATAGCTTCAACCCACTTTGTAAAATATTTTGTTGTAGTTATTATAAATTTATGACCATCAGATGAGATAAGATTGATTTTACCAATAATGTCTAAACCCCATTTAGAGAAGGGCCAAGGAGAGGCTATGGTTTGGAGTTCCTGAGCAGGAGCATGGACAAGGTCAACATGTCTTTGACACTTGTCACAATGACGCACATAATCATTAGCATATTTTTCCATGGAAGGCCAAAAATAGCCCATTCTAAGGAGCTTTTTAGCAATGGCACTTCCACTAAAGTGACCTCCATAGGATCCATCATGGGCTTCACTTAAGGCTTTCTTAGATTCTTCTAGGTTTAGACATCTTAATAGGATACCTTCAAAGGATCTTCTATATAGGGTATTACCAACAATTATGAAGTGGACAACTCACTTACGTAGTAGCCTACGTTGGTTTCTATCTAATCCTTCAGGGAAAGTCCCATTCTGCAAAAAGTTAAAGATATCTATGTACCAAGGTTCTGGGGTGATCTCATTAATAAAAAATACATCCAATGGCTCTAAGTAGGATTTAGAGGAAGCGGGTTCTTGGAGTTTGTGGATAATGATAGTAGCATATTCATCATCCAACTCCAAAGGCAACAAGGAGGCAGCCGCAACCATAGCATCGGCAGCACGGTTGCTAGTTCTAGGAATGGCTTCTAAAGTCACCTTTTCAAACAATGAAATAAGCTTAAGCACATACTCTTTATAAGGATGAATTTTCTCATCTCGTGTTTGATAAAATTCATTGATTTGATTTATCACGAGTTGAGAATCTCCAAAAACTAATAAAACTTTAATCTTTAAAGCTAAAGCGGCTCGTAATCCAAGGATTAGAGCCTCATATTCTGTAGTGTTATTAGTACAAGCAAACTATAATTTAAAAGATAAAGGTATTAGGTGCTTTTGAGGAGATATTAATATAATACCTGCACCTGCACCACTCATACATCTAGCTCCATCAAAAAACAATGTCCAAGTTTTAGAATGATCTTCTTCTAAATAAAGGCACTCATCTAGAAATTCAATATTCATGGGATGAGTAGACTCTATAGGAGCAACAACTAACTGATCAGCTATAACTTGGCCTTTTATGGATTTTTGGTCGATAAATGCGAGTTCAAACTCACTAAGAGCAAGAACCCACTTAGTTGTGCATCCTGATAAGTATGGTCTACTCATCAAGTACCTCAATGGATCAGATTTAGCAATGACATATGTTTTCTAACTAAGCATATAATGATGCAATTTTTGCGTAGAAAACACAATTGCTAAACAAAGTTTTTCTAATGGAGTATATCTTGTTTCATAACTTATTAAAGTTCTACTTATGTAGTATGTGGCTCGTTCTTTCTTTTCATCATCAATTTGAGCCAACATAGCCCCAAGTGCAAGTTCCAAAGTAGAAATATATAAAATGAAAGGACAATCTGGTCTAGGTGGAACAAGCACTGGAGGGTTGAGAAGATATTGTTTAATGCTATCAAAATCTTCTTGACATTCCTTATCCCATTGAAAAGAAATGTTTTTCTTGAGTAATTTAAGAAAAGGTTCTGTTCTATCTACCAATTTATCAATGAAGCGACGAATAGCTTGTAATTTTCCTTGTAAGCTTCTTAATTTTGATATGTTTTTAGGAGGTGGCATATCACAGATAGCCTTAATATTTAAAGGATCTATCTCGATGCCTTGCATAGAAACAATAACTCCTAATAATTTTCCATATTTTACTCCAAATACACATTTGTCTAGGTTTAAACGTATCAGATATTCTCTTAATCTGTCAAACACTTTTCTTAAATCATTAATGTGATCATCTTCTTTAGTTGAGTGAGCTATAATGTCATCCACATAATCATGCAAAATATCATACATCATATCATGAAAAATATATGTCATAGCTCTTTGATAAGTTGCTCCAACGTTCTTTAAACCGAAGGGCATGACTTTCCAACAAAAAGTCCCCCAAGGTGTAATAAAAGTTGTTTTAGCTTGGTCTTCAGGAGCTATTCTAATTTGGTTGTATCCTGAAAAACCATCCATAAGGGACAACATCCCACTCCCAACTATAAAATCTATGATTTGATCCATATTAGGGAGAGGAAAGTCATCTTTAGGGCATGCAACATTAATATCTCTAAAATCTGTGTAGACCCTAATTTTAGTAGCTTCTTTCTTAGTTACTGGAACAACATTTGATATCCACTCAGCATAGTCAATAGCTTGTATAAAATTTACATTCAAAAGCTTCTCTAATTCACTTTTAACTAGTAGTGCTACTTTAGGATGCATTTTTCTAAGTTTTTGCTTTACAGGTTTAGCATTAGGGCGCACTACTAGATGGTGCACAACTACAGAAGGATCTAGGCCTGGCATATCTGCGTATGTCCAAGCGAAGACATCAGGATATTTGGTAAGAAATTCAATATATAGCTTTTGTTTTTCTTCACTTAACTCAGATCCAATTTTGACCATGCGAGGATTCTCTTCTGTTCCAATGTTGATTTTTATGAAATTTTCTACAACAATATTCAGCTCTCTTTCAAATTTGGGAGGTGCGGGTGATACCCCCATTTCTTGTAATTCTTCGAACGTGCATTTAGCTAAATCTTCTTGGGGAGTAGTAGATTCTATGTGAGCTACACATGGCATTGATCCATCAAAGAAAAAATTATTTCTTAGAACTTCATCAAGAGATATATCATGACAAATATCCCCCTCTAAACATTCATCCAAAGAAGCAATCATTTATGGATAAACCATAGTCAACATATTACAAGTATGTATCATTTTAAAAAGTTCTTTTTGTTCCATATACTCTTGATATGTTATAATATGGTCATCATATTTATATGGGAATGGTTCTATTTTTGTAGGAATATAACCAAGACCACATCGGGCAGGCCACTCTTCGACCTCCAAGGGTTCTTTTATTCCATTTTCATGAGGTCCTAGACCTTTACCTCTATAACCCATATTACACATCATTGGTTTTGATTTTACATATCCATTAGAGAAATAACATTTAGCAAATCCATCTTGATCAATTGTAATCTGCATAACTAAAAATTTTCCCCAATCATATCCTGCATACACAAATTCACAACTCCCAATATGAAAAATGCTCCCTTTATTTGGTAAGCCTAATGTTTGGGGAGATGGTGGTAACTTAGATAGTACCAAAGAATCTTGAGTAGCAAAATTAACTTCTTTTGTAGTTGCAAGCACTGAAGATAAATCCGGTAATACTTCATCTGAAATGACATATGAAGTAGATGGATTATCCTCCTTAGTTGGTTCTTTAGATGTTATAAATTTAAACATTGTAGACTCGGGAGGTGACTTTGTTACTATAGACTTAGGAAATGGATTAGGTATAGTTTCAAAAGGTGATGATGATAATGATGTAGAATTTGTTGATGTTGATGATTTAGAATATGTTTTTAGTGATGTTGATTTAGGAGGTGATTTAGATTTAGAAAGTTTTGATGATGAATATGGGCTAGGATGAACAACAGACATAGCAGGACAAAATGGAACCCCTATAGGTTCTGCCACAACACACATATCAAATGGTCTAGGATCACCATGAATGGTGACTAATTGATTTTTAAATTCAAATTTAACACATTGATGTAATGTGGAAGGTACTGCTCTCATTGCATTGATCCAAGGTCAACCTAGAAGAATGTTGTACGATGCAAAACATGGTACAAAAAATACATTCGTATCCAAAATCCTTGGACCAACTTGCAATGGGATCTTCATAACTCCACATGTTTCTTGAGTTTCATCATTAAATGCTTTAATGATCATTTCAGTCTTTTTCATATCTTCTTTCTTAAATCCAAACCTTTGAAAGAAATCATATGTGCATATATTTAATGATGATCCATTATCAATTAAGACTCTCTTAACTCCTACATCTCCAATCAATGTTGTAATGTACAAAGGGTTATCTCCATACAAACTTTGAGGAGGGATATCTTTATCATGAAAATCTATAAAGTTTGTTTCATCCAAAGTTACAACATTTACTACAACATTTGGTTCAATATCTTCAGGTACCATCATCTTGCTCAAAGTTCTCATCAATTCTTCCCTATGTATGGAGGAAGTCCTTAAGAGATCCAAAGGATATATCCTTGCTGTGATAGTAGCTAATTATTCATTAATATCATATGGAGATCTTTTTTTTTGGTATAAGGTAGAGGTGGTTATAAGGTCCACAAACCTTTTACAAAGTCAAAATGGGCTGGTTCTAGCATCAAGCCCGTATAATCAAAATACAAAATGGATCTTTCTAAGACTCACATTAAGCCATACTTAGAGTCCATAGTCCTATACTTGTCGCTTGACTATTCAGGATAAAACAAAAACCAAACAACACCTAGCACTTACTAACACTAGGTTGTTGTACTGTACACTTGTCACCTCCCAGGCCCCAGCAAATGGGATGCCTTTTCTGCCTAATTCCATCTGTCGGATTACTCATCATCAGCCCCTCCGATCTCCCTCGATGCTCTAACAGGTTTGATCTTAGCTCTTCTCTAGCGACCAACACCAATAGTTCTTGAGGGAAGTTATCCTTCCAAATTTGCATCTCCCCAACAGAAACTGCAATATTTGCCATTAGATCCACCGCCTGGTTCCCTTCTCTGAAGGTGTGTTGGATTCGGGCATTAACCAAATGAAATTTATGAATCTTTGCTTCTAGGATAAGCTCCAATATGGTCCAACTGGGGTCTTTATCCTCCTTAATTGCCTTGATTATATTAAGTGAATCCCCTTCAAAGATAACTTCCTTATAACCCTCAAGTCTGGCAATTCTCATTGCCTGCATGTAGGCTCGGGCTTTTGCAAAATGATTTGTTTGAGTTCCCAAAGGCTCCGCAAAGGCAAGGACCACTTTTCCTTCCTCATTTCTCAAAACTCCTCCTGCTCCTACAGCCCCCGAATTTCCTTTAGCTGCCCCGTCAAAATTAAACTTAACCCACTTTTGTGTGGGGGGTATCCACTTGACACCATCCCGTGGGTTGGTTGTAATGTCTAGGTCTGGAAGTTCCTCTCCCCAGTTCCGCAAATTCCTCCTTTCCCTTAGAGACATTGTCTCATTTTTGAAGAAGAAATTTTTCCAGTTTTCTTTCAAAGCTCTGATTATTTTATTACCACATAACCTCGGATCTTTCTTACGTCCTTTAAATACTCTCTTATTTCTCTCATTCCATATCCCCCATAAAAAATGGGGTAAGCTGAGCTTCCGGAGCCAAGTCAAAAGCTTTGCCCTAAGGGGGAAGCCCACCGAATGCGGAAGTCGGACATCCTATTTGGACAGACCCAATCTATATGAAATTTGGACAGATCATTTGGAATACTGTACAAGAAAAATCACAAGTTAGAAATATATGACTTACAGATTCTATTGCTTTCTCACACAAGATACATCGATTGATGAATTGGAAACCTCTCCTTTGCAGATTATCTATTGTCAGGATCTTATTTTGAACTGCCAACCAAAAGAAAAAAGCTATTTTTGGGGTTAAATTATTTAACCAAATAACAGAAGTCGGAGTCCAGCCATTGAATCCTGAGTGGATTAACTTATAGGTAGTTTTTACTGAATAGATCCCACTTGTAGTTTTGCCCCAAATCACCTTGTCTCTTCCTCCCCAAGGAATGATCGGGAACACCCTTAAAGCATCATTGAGTTTGGTTAGGGCCACCTTCTCTTGCTCTGATAGATTATGAACTGTGATTTTCTTCCAAGAGGAAGTTTCCTGTGCTACGAGAATAAAATCTCCTACTTTTCCTCCCATTTCCTTCGAAAGTTTATGTTGGAGGACCTGAAGGTCTAAGTTATCTTTCGGAGGGGCCTCTTCCAACCACCGGTCTTTCCAAAAGTCCACTTGTCTTCCATTACCAATTCTCCATATGATGCCTTTCCTGACTACCTCCCGACATTCAAGCAAACAATTCCAAAAATAGGATCCTCTAGGAAGATTATCAGCTTTCGGAAGTCCTGATTATTTTTGATATATTTTGCCTTAAGAAGTTTTACCCATCCCAATTGATCATTATTGATAAATCTCCATACCTGTTTGCCAATCATAGCTTGATTCATTTCTTTCATTCTCTTTAACCCCAGGCCCCCCTGATCCTTGCTTGCACACACCTGATTCCATGCTACCAACGAAATTCTCTTTCTCTCCTCTGAACCTAACCACAAGAAGTTGTGTTGAATTAGCTCCAATGTAGCTTGGACCTTTGCAGGCATTCTAAATAGAGACAGGCATTCTAAATAGAGACATGCAGTAAATTGGAATGCTCTGTAAAGTAGTTTGAACTAATAAGGCTTTTCCTGCGGAGCTGAGAAGGCTGCCCTTCCACCCTCGCTAACTTTTTGGAGATCCTGTCAATGATCGAGTTCCACAAAGTAGCCTTCATTCTTCCTTCGAACATAGGCATGCCTAGATAAGTTGCTTCGGTAGAAGCTCCTTTCCACAACCGAAGAGGTTAGCTATTCTTTCCTCCCTCCCACCAGGCGTGTTAAAGAAATAGATGCTACTCTTCTTATAGTTTATGTATTGTCCTGCGTCTGTCTCATACTTGGTTAGAATTCTCTTCAACTTCCTAGCTTGAGGCACCGAGGCTTTGGACACAATAATTGTATCATCCACAAACCGTTGGTGAGACACTGCTCGTTGTTGAGGCTGGTTTAAAACCTTCCAATTGACCATCTACCACCGTTGCTGAAATGTTCCTACCCAATGCTTCCGCTAAAATAATAAACAAGTATGGAGACAAAGGATCTCCTTGTCGCAACCCCCTTTCACTCTTAAAGTAACCGGAGGGTGACCCATTCACCATGACGAGAAAATCTTGTAGTAGAGATACAACTAAAAATCAACTTAATCCACCGGGGACAGAAACCAAACTCACCCAAAATCTTGGTGAGGAACCGCCATGAGACCCGGTCGTAGGCTTTATTCATATCAAGCTTTAGTAACATACCCGCTTCCTTACTAGTCACCATTGAATGAATAACCTCATGAATTGTGATGATACCATCCAATATTTGTCGCCCTTTCACAAAGCCACCTTGGTTCATATCAATGATGAAAGGAAGGATAACCTTCAGCCTATTGGCGATTGTTTTTGTGAGAATCTTCATCAGAGTGTTACATAAACTGATAGGGCGAAAACTAGAAAATTCCATTGCTCCCACTAGTTTAGGGATGAGGACTAAAAAAGTAGCATTAACTCCTTCTGGGATTTCCATGTCCTTTTGAGCCTCAATTATAGCTTCCACTACATCATTGCCTAGGATATCCCAAAACTTCTGGAAGAAAGCTGCAGGGAAGCCATCCGGTCCTGGGGAGCTGTTACCATCCATGTCAAAAACGACCTTCTTGATTTCCTCCTTTGTGAAAGGACTATGTAATAATCCATTAAGATTATCAGTTATGAGGGGTGGAATGGCTGCCAATAGAGAGTCCTCTTCTTCAATAGTCGTATTTACATCTTCTAGCAACGATTTAAAGTACTCAATCGCTTCCCTCCTTATGTCTTCCATATCTTTGGTGTTAGACCCATCGGCCATCTTGATCTCCTTAATTTTGTTAGTACTCCTGTGGCGAAGAGTAGAGACATGGAAGAACTTTGTATTTCGGTCACCCTCCTTTAACCAACGCAATCTGGATTTCGCCTCCAAAAGGTTTCTTCAAATCCTAGCATCGTGTGGTATTCGGCTAACGACTCCCTCTCCCGGTTTCTCGGATCCTCTCGTAAGTCGCTCCGACTTCGACTTCTCCTGTAGTTCATTGATCTTGTCTTTTAGTTTCGCCTTTTTAACAAAAATATTGCCAAAGGAAGTTTTGTTCCACTCTCTAATGTTAGCCTTCACATTCCTTAGTTTACATGCCACTTGGGCCAGTTTCGAACCATTATACTTTTTGTCCCACCATTGGGCAACCAGATCCTTGAGATCCTGATGTTGGAACCACATAAGTTCGAATCGAAAGGGTCTAATGTATCTTTTCTTAGAGTCCTCCCCTGTTTCCCATAGAATTGGGTTGTGATCAGACCCGATTCTTGGGAGTGTTGTTAATGAAGAGTCCCCAAACCTCTCCAGGCATTCTTGAGAAAGAAGAAACCTATCTAATCTTATCTCGAATTTGGTTTTCCTTCAATCTTTTGTTAGACCATGTATAGGAGAATCTACGCAGGTCCACATCCATCGGCTCATGTTGCTCAACAAAATCTCTAAACTCGTAGATATCAGTAGTTATTCTTTGAGAGCCCCCCAATTTATCTACAGGATTAAGGTAGCAATTGAAATCCCCCGCCACAATCCAAGGGTATTTGGGGACCGTCTCCCTCAATTCAGCTAGCTGACTCCAAAGAACCCTTCTCAGTCCCTGTCTAACTGGAGCATATACATTCGTTAAGATCCACTCTTCTTGCGTGGTTTTATCCACACATAAGAGATAAATAAACCAACTAGACATCAGAATCACTCTACTATCAATCACATTTTTGTTCCACATAACCAGTAACCCTCCTACTGTTCCAGTGGCCTCTTGGCATACTACTTCAGCTTCTTGCAAAGTCCTATTCTTAAAAGGAATAACTCTACTCTCCTCCATTTTAGTTTCTTGTAGTAAAATCATAGCCGGTTTGTGTTCTTGTCTAAGAGCATACAAAGCTCTTATTTTTGCAGGATTACTCCCACGAATATTCCATGAAATAATCTTCATTTATGGGCTTTTGATCCTCGAGCCTTCGCCCCAAAGAGCAATATTGCTTGAGTGCCATCAGCCACTCCTCGCTCTGCTTCTTTCTGCCTTAAGGCAGCATTGCTAGGTTTCCCTCTTCCTACCAAACCATATCCCCATACATCCGCTCTAGGTTGAAGTTCCTTGGGATTCACTTGGCTTCTAGTAACTATCTTGGGTAGGTCAGTCTTGGTCTTTGGGGTAACAATCTGGCTTTCCAGGTTAACTGGTCTTTTTGACAGTGGAGATGATTTCGTGCTCTTAGCTTCTTGATTAGTAGATTCTTTTTTCCCGCTTTGGGGTTACACCGATATTGGTGGTTCACCTCTTCCTCCCCGAGTATCCTTGCTCGTATTATTAGTTTCCTGCTCCTTCCTCCGATTTTTCTCCTCTAAATCCTTCTCTTGAGTCTCCTCTACCTCGGATTCCACTTCTTGGTTGTCCATCCGATCTCCCTTCAAATGATTTAATGCATCAAAACTGTTCTCCACTCGGATGTTGATCTCCTTGGAATTTCTTCCCATAAATTCCTCTGCAGAGACATGGGACCACTTCCATCGAGCCTCCATAGGCCTCCCGTAACACCCAATCAAACTTACTTGCCCCGTGGCATTGATCTATGGTGTTCTTTCCTTTGTGATTTGGCTCGAGGCTTGTCTGTATCATCTTAGGAGCAGGTTGAGCTTGAGGGTTCCCATCAAAGGGACCAGCTCCCCGGTGAGAGGGTTTCGAGGCATAGGAATTTTTGGGAGGAGGGTTAAAACGTTGCCTCTTGCTTACAATAGGGCGAACAGGGTCTCTGATATTCGGATTTTGAGCTCCACGTCCTTGAGGCCCAGGTTGGGTAGGAATGGAGATCTCTGGGGGAGGGATATTATTCTGGGTTTGAGGATCAGTATTTTGGAGTGGGGGCTGGTTCTTGGAAATGCAGTGGATACCTTGGTGCCCTACCTTCCCACAAACACTACACTTAAAAGACATATTTTCATATTCAAAGACCTGAGTATGAAGGCCAAACATAGACGACAAAATAATGGATTTAGGGAGCTCTTTACTCAAGTCCGCCAACACACACATGCGAGCAGATAGGAGTCTTGTTTTGCTCAAGGTTGCAGGATCAATAGCTATTAGTTCTCCAATATCTGTAGCTATCCCAGCCAAGATTTGTTCATTCCAGAAAAGCAGAGGTAATCCCGGCATCTTAACCCAAATAGGAGCCAAATCCAGCACTTGAGTCTGGGGGTTGAAATCGGGGGACCAACGCTTCAGATACAAGCCCCTTTTCCCAAAAAAACCAAGGACCTCCTTGGAGAGTCCTTTCCATGTCCTGTTCACATTGAAATGTCACCAAAAGAAAACTCTTGGGTAAAGCCGTAATCATCATACCGGCCCTTGGCTGCCATTTTTGGATGGCCCATCTCCTTATGACTTCCATGTCCGGCCTCACCCCCATAAATTTAGCCACCGGAGATGTTCTCGCCCTCCATAGCCACATGCCGAGCTAAGGAATCGGGACGTGCAACCTACCATTGACAGATTTTAGATTAAAACAAGAGTCGGATAATTTTTGCTTACCGCGAAGAGCATTAAGATATGAAGGTCTCCAGTTTCCAGGTTTCTCTGTCTCCTTCTTGGGTCTTCCTTTGATCCTGATGCATAGAGTCATGGTCCCCCTCAGAGAAATCTTCAACCGCATCCGCCCAACGCCCTTGGACCGGTTCCAATAGAACTTCCTTGTCCACATCCTCCGCCTGGGGGCTTGCTATCTCGCCAGAGCCCCCACCTGTCGCGTCTGCTGATCTGCCCTTTGAAGTCCCACACCTAGGGTTTGATGCCCCTAGACCTCTCGCTCCTCCTCCTTGCTGCTCCATCCGTCACAACTTGTTGCCTCCAAAATCTGCCATTTTTTTTTTAGGGCCAAAATTTTTGTGACCGCTACCATGCACGGACTGCTAAAGTGGCGATGCTGCTACAGTATGCAGGCTTCTACAGTGTTTACGCTACAGTGGAAAATTTGATTATTTTAATAATTTTTATTATTTTAAGAAAATATGGATGTTTAATGTGATCATATGGAGATCTTTGTTGTGAACTTGTTACATTATTTGCTTTATTATGAGATGTTAATACAAATGGATTTGTCTTCTCATTTTTATCTTGAGCATTTTGGTTTTGTGCTTGTTGTCTTGTAACAACTCCGATGGTACCTACAATGTTGCTATGTCGTGGATTACCAAAACGAGGTCTAGCATTTTTTGCTTGCTCATTTGAAAGCCATTGTTGAGATGATGGTCTAGTAGTTATTCTTCTTGGAAATGGTTCTTCTAGAACAAATAAATTTTTAATAGGTGTGACTTGATATGATTCATACTCATAACTATTTGAAGCAATCTCTAATTCACTTTTCGTGTCACTTTCTAAAGGTGTGTTTTGACAATTTTTTAAATGTATAATAGTGACTAGGGATTTAGTGGTTATACATGTTTTTGGCAAGTCTTAATGCGATAGAAAACTACTAATAGTTCCCACATATCGAGTTGGATGGGAAACATTATGATGTTCTACATGATTTACGACTTCTTTACCATGCTTTGGTAAAGGGTGTTGGAAGATGGCCAAATTTTGATTTGCGTTTTGATTTTGAGATTTTTGTGTATTATTTTGAGCATCTTTTGGCGAGAATTTTTCTACTTCCATTTTTCCATTGTCAATTAGATATTGTATCATGTGTTTCAATATTTTACATGAGTTTGTTGAATGACCATCAACTCTATGGAAGTTACAATGTAAATCAACTTTAAATTCGGCTACAGTTGTATCAGGTTGTCTTATTTTAGGCAACCATATCAAACCTTGTTCCAATAATTGAGGTAAAATCATAATTAAAGGCTGATTTAATCTTGTAAATTCTCTTGGTGGTTTATCAGGAATTTTTAATAAAAATTTCTTCACAACTTCCACAATATTAACATTTGAGTTGTTTCTACTGTTAGTAACTCCATCGCCTACTACTTGTTTGTTTTTGTATTGATTATTAGAAGTTTTATCTTCATATTTCTTCTTAAATTTACCTCTCCTAATAAGGGTATCTTCTACCCTTCTTTCTAAATCAATGGCTTGATCAAAGGTGGTTACTGTAGCAATAGAAAGTTCATAAGATAATTGTGTAGACACCTAAAACGCATCATGTCGAGGGCGACTACTCATATGGACATGCTACAAAACCATATGGAGGATCTTGGACAGACTCCAAGATAGAGCAGTGGTTCTAACCACTCAATTTAGGCATTTTGGCCTAAGCAATCTAAACCACAGCCTAGACCTGTGGTCTCTAGTCTAAACCATGGTTGACACCTATGGTCTATAGTCAAGATCGCAACTGTGACCTGCGGTCTTAACTAAAGTTTAGTTAGGCCTTCCATCCAAGCCAAATCGGTTGGAACAATTGAAAGATCTAGAAGGAGGCAGTTGAAGGATGAAATATTCCAGAGGCTTCCATCCCAACTGTCCTAACCACCCTTCTTGGTCTTGGCTTCTCCATGAAGCCACCCCTAGCCCTAGGGGCATGCTATAAATACCCCCTCCAAATGGGGAGAGAAAAGAGAGAGAGTTAATTGATCAAGAGAGCAACGAAGCCCTATCAAATTGCATACTGAATCTGTGCATTTGAGAGCCCCTTTGCTATTCACCTAAAGACCAATTAGCCATGGATGCCCTAGGTGCCTAGGAGGATCAAGAAACACAAATCCGAGCAAACGAAGGCCCTTCACAGCGATTTGACCACCAAATCTATTAGAGGACAACAAAGGTGACCCTTGAACATCAATTTGGACAAGGAGGTCAAGCCCACTACCCCTAATTCTGAGGGTAAACCTATCAAAGGTCAAACCATGGCTGTCAGCCGTGGTTCATAGTGCAGACCGCCCACCATAGCTATGGTTTACAATAGGTTAATGATCACCTTACTTGCTTTGCTTTTGATCACATAGATTAGTTATATTAGTCTTTTCATAGGTTTAATTGCATTTTAGAGAAAATTTGACCATAGGAATTAGTCATTTCATGCATTGTATTAAGTAGGATTATATTGGATATTTTATGCACTTTATTGCTCCTAACTTGATATTTGATCCATGCATCATTTGCTTATTCATGTCCTTCATGTTGTAGTATAATTCTTGATCAAATTAGAATAGTTTAAAGTCTTTCTTTATGTTTTCTTGTTTTACTAGTTTAATGGCATTTACATACATATTCCCTTAAAGGGCCTCATCACGAGAGGCTATCAATATTTTTAATCATGTGTTGTTGTTTCTTGTTCGTAGGGAGACAGGTGCAAGAGGAGATTATGTCATAATCCTTCCACATCGCGAAGAAGGGGGTCAGCTCCACCCCAAGGCAGTTTGTGACTAATCAATAGAGCACTATAAGTGCACCTACCCTATTGAGGGCATTGGAAATTGTAATATCAGTATCATCTTTCAAGTGACCCTAAGAGGGCATTTTTGTAATCAAAGCTCATTCAAATATTAATACAAGAAACCTTACTTACGTTGTTTTTGTTCAATTTATGTACTTGTGTGAATCTTTATGCTTTCATGATGGTATAGATCAATACAGTAGCTAGGTGCACGCTCCATGGTTAGGTCAGATGGTGATCACGATGGAACTCCACAATTTTAGCCCTGAGTTCTGAATTTTCTTGGCTTTTTCTTATCTCAGGTGCTAACCGCAGCTTTCAGCTGCAATTATTTTTTGGCCCATGACTGTAACCTGCGGTCACTACTACAGCCCGTAGATCGGACCTACGATTAATAGAGGAAAAGGTAGACAATAGGAAACTCAGTGGGCAGCAGAGCAAGAGCTAAGGTAGGCCCCAATTTCACTATCTATTTTGAATTTTTTGCTCTGTATTTTTCCAGAAAGCATTGAACTATTGCAAACTAGGAACTTAAATAAAAAAATCAATGAACAAGTCTTAGTTTGTTTCCATTTTCCTTTCATTAGAAAGGCATTGTTGGGAACATCGGACCTCTAAGTGTAGTCCACCCCTAAATACAATGACCTTGATAGATATTGTGTGTCATTTGCATGCTTGAGGCCCAATTAGTGGCCATGTCATTGTAATTGCATCATCAAAATATCATATAGGACATTAGCATGCATTCTTTTTGAATTTGAAACATTCCTTTCTTTTCATGCATATCATGTAGGAATGATCATTATGCTCTTCTATGCATTTGTCATTTTTGCAAAGTAAAAGGAACCACACACACCACCTGGCACTTAAACGCTAGTGAGTTGGGCTTCATCTCCAACCACTAGTAGGGTTCAATGACGGTGGGCGTAACTTCCATCCGTTGGCCCAAATCCCACGTACCTTGTGTTACTAGACCATACCGGGTCCAAGATCCTTTCGTACCCTAAAAAATTTGCATATACTCCTCTTCAGAGGGTATGATGCTGATTGGGGGAAAATGGGTGAGGAACTGGGAGGACCTATGCCCCCTGACCATGTGTGGGCTTCACTTCCACACATTATAGGTTGGTTTACGTGACTTGGGTTTCATTGCCAAGTTGTCGAGCTACGGGTATATAGGTGAAAGCCAATTTAACTAAGTATAAAATCCAACAATCTTTCAAAACACGTGAGAGTTTCTAACACTGATACAACACATCTAAAAACAACATCAAACAGTTTAGGGCTCACAATAAAAATTTAAAAGGAGATAATCATCATTTGTATACCTTGTTTGCATAATAAAACACATCTAGATGTTAGGTACACAAATGGTGAACACACAGGGTGATCGAAAAAGGTCTAGGACCGATGCCCATGATCAACCCCCAACTGGTTCACAACAGCATGTGTCGAGTCCTCATACACATGAGTGAACCAAATGATGTTCGATGAGCATTAGAGGTGACAACTCGACATGGGGAGATCTCGTTGAGTAGACCCCCGATAGAGGAGCTTCATTACACTCCTCTAGGCACAAGACTAAGCACAGAGCTTCTCAGCATGAGGATGCTCTACTCCAAAGCCATTATCGAGACCGCACTGCACGTGCATCCATGGGATCGGCCAAGGAATATGTTGTGTAGGGGACCAAGTTGGTTCCCATACATACTAGGTCCATAGGAGGTTCTAACCCTCCATAGTTAGAGTATAGATGGACCAGAGATCCGCCCATTCAAGGGCAAGAGGATAGGCTCGCTTTTGAGCATAGGTCCACCCATACTCCCACGCATGGCCCACCATGCAAGATCACCATTGATATATCAAATGTGGGAGCTAATGGAACACCACCGCATGAGTGGTGGAGGTCTAGATAGTTAGATGGTCTAGGTAGTGTTCTTGAGCAGCTAGGCTGCAAGCCTACAACTCCACCCACTCGTGCTCCGAGTGAGCATAGCGATAGTTGTATCAAGATCACTAGAGAGCATGGAGAGGCTTCTAAGTGCCCTCATATCACATGTCCACCATCAACACATTTGTCCGATGGGTACAAAACCCATAAGGTAGCTTGCATAGAGCATACACACCAAAGGCCTCCCACGGTCGACCAGATCGACAGATCACATAGACTGGTGTCTGAGCAAAGATGTCAACTCCTCCAAGATCAATTGGAGGATGCTCGCCTAGAGAGGTAACATATTGAAGATGAAAATATTCAAGCGCAAAGGCTCCTACGATAGAGATTATATGAGCAGTGCATGCACGAGGAGCGTATTCTAGCTCATAAGGAGCGCATAGAGTAGGAGGATCGGCTAGCCAAGGCTGGCCTATACCCTCCCAAGGAGCATAGAGAGCATGTGCATAGGAGGGTTGTGTCCCTAGCTGATATGCATGAGGAGCACAGAGATGCTCATACTCATGTTAGTGCCCAATAGAGGGAGCGACTATCATCACTCAATGATCTTAGACAGAGGTAGCATGAACATGTAGATGTAGACAGATACGATCAGGGGTATCCTGAGAGTTATCGAGTTGAGGAGGAGGAAGAGCCACGTCCTCCACCTCCCCCAAAGAAGACATTACCTCCTAGACCGCCTCCACGTCAGCTTAGGGAGGAGGACTTTTTATCTTCTAAGGCGTACAAGGTTTTGGCCAATAAGGTCAAAGCAATAGAGAGGCAAGGCATGGCTATGCAAAAGCCGACACTGAGGAAGATACACAATGAACCTCTAGACCCCTCGATGCCTATGCCTCCATATCCTAAGCATTTTGATATGCCCAGGTTAGAAAAATTCAAGGGTGATGAGGATGCCCAAGAGCATGTTACGAGTTTTCTGGATGCTTGTTTCCAGATAGAGAGTCATGATGCCTTGTTGTTGTGCACCTTCATTATGACACTCTTTGGCCTAGCCTGAGAGTGGTTCAACCAGCTGAAGGAACATAGTATTACTAGTTTCGAGCAGTTAGCTGATGCATTTCTTGAACGCTATTCATTTGGCATCAAGAAACAGGCCAACCTTTTTGATTTGGTTGTGTTAGCTCAGCATGACGATGAGCCCATCGAGCAATACGAAAAGAGATGGCATAGAATAATGGCAAAGCTGCCATTCCCTATTCCTATAGCCGAACTGACCCGAATGTTTACAAAGAGTTGTGCCAAGCACATCTCGCTATTGTTGTAGCTACAACAGTACGCTACATTTGAGGAAGTTGTGGTGCAAGCCAAGGTGATCGAGGACATCAAGTTGTAAGAAGGCAACTTGAAGCTCAAGACCAGGAAAGAAGGGTTTAAAAAGAGTACTACAAAGCAACAGGGCAAGCAGGCCCATGTGAATCAAGTAGTACTAAATCTTGGAGGAGAGGACAAGGGACATCAAAAGCCTAATTATCAGGCCCAACCTCCTCCTGCACATTATGAGACACGCAAAAACAACTATAAGGGCAAAAATAGAGAAGAGCACCCACCTCACCAGTTCACACCTCTGACGGAATCGATGACTTCAATTTTCCATCAACTATGCGAGGCCAAGGCCATACGATTGCTCGAGGTCAAATTAGTAGATCCGAATGTGCCAAAGTCGAAGTGGCATCAAGATGATCTGTTCTACATATTCCATAGAGCAAAAGGCCATGACATCGAGACATGTTGGTCCTTCAAACACATTGTGCAGAACATGATAGAAAAAGGAGAGCTTGTAGTACCAGGCAATCCACAGGCACCCGACAACAGAAACATGGGGATTTTCAAGAATCCACTACCTAATCATGAGGTACCTCGTAACAACGTCGTCCAGGTCAATCAAGTGAGAATCAAACCACCTACCCAGGGGTTCGTAGGCATGGTCAATGTTGTTACTAGACACAGGAGGTATGATCAACCGAATCAACCTCATGCTCCCATTAGAATACAAGCTACACCGGATCAACGACCAGCTCAGAACATTCTAGGCCCACCAACTAGACCGGTGGTGACCATAAGGAGCAGGTTAGTTCAGAACCTGCAGACAACTCCTACGAAGTTGTCAATATATGAGCTTATTCAGTAGTCCCCTAGACACAAGGAGACTTTTATGGACATTCTGAGGTCCATTGAGGTACAGTCCCAAGATGCGCACGCATTTACAAATTTCGTGGGACATGTACAACAGTGTCAAGAACCCATGATACAATTTTATGATCATGAAGTGAAGATGGTTCCTACTATGATGGCTGACCCGCCACTGCATATTATCACGTGTGTTAACCACATGCCTTTCAAAAGGGTCTTGATCGACACTGGGTCCTCGATCAATATAATTACGACCAAGGCATTGAGCCATCTCAAGTTACCCAAATCACACATTGTGCCTACCACCTTTACGTTGAGAGCATTTAATGATGCACTATGCTCGATGGTTGGTACAATTGTTCTACCTATTCAGGTGGGACTCAAGACCATCTCTGTGATGTGTCACATGATAGAGGGCACCATGTAGTACAACATTCTACTCGAAAGGCCTTGGATTCATGAAATGCATTGCATCCCCTCTATCTTGCATCAATGCATGAAGTACATTCACGAGGGATAGGTTCACGTAGTGTCCTCGGATGAAGAACCATTCAAGTTCATGAACCTAGCAAATTTGCCTAGGGATTTTGTACTCCCATCGATGCACTTGGATATCTAGCCTGCTTCACCAGTTAATATTCCAAGAGGTAAACCAACAGCCCATGCTCAACCATCGACATCTATGTCACGCAGATCTGAGCATACGACTACAACTTCTCTAAAACCAATTGCATCGATAATGCATCGGCAAGACGAGAAGCTAAAGGTGAAATTGGGTGAGAAAGTAGAAGATCATATGCCCGGACCAATCGCCAATGAGACTCCCACTCCCATGGATGTGGAAGAACCTCAAGACAAAGCCGAGGAGGCACCTCAGCCTACTTCACCTACATCTTCAGCAGGGTCATCTGCACCGTAGGTGACCATTCATCTGGCTAGCATAGGGTTGGGTGAGTATCTTGTGCAAAATGTTACTTTTGGACCTATCCTGAAGACTGCACAAGAGATGGGCCGACCGCACGCCCATCGATTTTTTATTGGATCTATAGTGTCGTTGGGTGAGCCACCCAACCAAACAAACTTCATCTATGCAGGGCTAGATCAAGCGCCCACCATAATGTCCATAGATGAGGATGATGACGAGCCATTCTCTATGAATGTGCGCTATCTATCCAACCCAGAATATGCCATGCACATTTTTGAGTCGTATCATTGGCATGGGCACGGCCTTGGTCTTTTTGAACAAGGACGTAGGACTCCGCTCGAACCTCATTATCAGTTAGCTACTGATAGGTTTGGGTTAGGGTTACAGGTACAGGATCATGATGATTTTCTTGCTGCATCCTTAGATCGCATGTACCTGAGTCTAGGGGATGATGTGGATTTTAATCTATATCACCCTAATCCTTCCAACTTTTGGAGGACTCGCAAGACGGTATCATTTGTTACCATAGGGCCACCTGATTCATATCATGATGGGCCCTTAGAGGACAACCCCAGAGGCAACCTGGGTAACCAAATCCGTAGTGCTATCGACGACATCGGTATGTAGGGGCATAACCCCACTACTATAGGTGATCTCAAGTTAGGAGATCTTTATGATGATGATGGAGAGGAGTCCACCTCCAAAATGAGTGGACCTAGTTATGATGCAGATGATGAGTCCTCAAATGATGATCAATCTGAGGAGGAAATCGAGCTGACCTTTCCAGGTCTGGTGTTTATACGCCATCTACTACCTATGGAACAAGTGGAAGAGACGAATGAGCGCTTCATAGTCGATAGTGATTATAAATATGAAACAAAGGAGGCCTACTTAAGGCCTCACCCAGCTAATCTCCCACTATGCATAGACACAATAGAGTGGTCCATCCATGGTAGTGACCATAGTGATGTAGATGAGAGGACCGATTCTAGGCTCGTGTATCCACAATATCTATTGCCTAGGGAATCGAAGCATGTTATGGAGGAAGTCCCTCCCAACACTGAGTGCTCTAAGGAAGAAGCAACGTCAGTTTATGTGGTAGTATCATATATACGATCGTTCTATCAAATTTATTCGGATAGTGATGATAGTGACCGTAGAATCAGATACATGGGGCCACATCTGCGGATCACCCCTTAGAAGAGGGGGGAAGTGACGGATTGTATTTGTATAGTGATGATGAGGATTCGTTGGAGATGGCCTATTTGGGACCTCATCACCTATGTAATAGGCCTCCACCTCGAGGTCCCCCACCTATTATAGTTGCATGTTTGCATCGGGAGATCAATCTCCATCGTAGCCTGAGTGAAAGAAGAGAGCTCAAAGAGAGGTATCAAGAACTCTTTCACCTATGTAATAAAAACGTATGAGTTGCAAAAGTTTTTTGCCGTAAAGTTTATCATCTCCATCAACTATCCAGAATGGGTGTCCAATATGGTGCCTGTAGGAAAGCCATATGGAAGGGTCCATATTTGTACGGATTTTAGAGATCTCAATAAGGCAACACCCAAAGATTCATTTCCATTGCCAAATATCGATGCTCTGGTAGACACTACTACAGGTCACGAAATGCTCTCCCTTATGGACGGTTTTTCTGGATACAATCAGATTCAGATTAAACCCGAAGATCAGCATAAAATCGTGTTTATAACACCATGGGGGACATTTTGCTATAAATTTATTCCATTCAATCTTAAAAATGTTGGTGTCACATATCAACAGGTAATGAAATATATCTTTCATTACTACATGCATAAAATCCTAGAAGATTATATCGATGACTTACTAGCTAAGTCGTTGCTAGTAGAGCATGCAGAGATCTTAAGGAAGGTCTTCGATCGCCTGATAGAGCATAATGTCAGGTTGAATCCTAAGAAGTGCGTATTTGGTGTAACTTCAGGTAAACTCTTGGGATTCATCATTTCTAAATGAGGCATCAAAGTAGACCCTAGCAAAGGTCAAGGCTATTCTAGAGATGCGTCCTCCCACTAATATCAAAGAAATAAGAAGCCTTCAGGGAAGAGTAGCATCCATAAAGTGATTCATCACTCAATTATTGGATAAATGTTGACCCATGAATCGACTGCTACACAAGGGGTCCCATTTGATTGGGACGAGGACTGCCAAGCAACCTTTGCTGAGATTAAGTAATACCTAGCAACGCTACCAGTACTAGCTCCACCAAGGCCAGATGTGCCTTTTTTGCTATATATATCGGCAACCAACTTTGCATTAGGGACCATGTTAGCCCAAAAGAACGTGCAAGGCAAAGAGCAAGTCGTATATTACATCAGTCGCACCTTGGTGAGTTATGAGTCAGGATATGCATATGTTGAGAAGATTTGTTTAGCAGTGGTGTTCGCTACCAAGAAATTGTGGCATTACATGCTAAGTCATACAACATATGTTATATCAAAACAAAATCCTTTGCAGTATATGATGAGCAAGACATATCATAACACACGTACTACAAAGTGGATCATGCTATTGATAGAATTCGATTTGCAATTCATCAACCAAAATTCCATCAAGGGACAAGTCATAGTTGATCAACTGGTTGAGGCACCACTGTCCAATAGTAGGCCTCTAACCATTGAGCTTCTAGATGATGCGGTCTTCGTAATATCTGAAGCTCTCGAACCCGAAGAACCAGAGAATAATGTTGATATGACATTGTTCTTCGACGGTTCAAAGTGTGAGCAAGGGGGTGGTGCAGGAATAGTGTTTTTCATGCCACAAGGAGCTCCAATGCCCTTGTCATTCAAGTTAGAATTTTCATGCACCAACAATAATGCTGAGTACAAAGCCCTACTTTTGGGCCTCCACGTAGCCATCGCCATGGGTATTAAAATATTGAATATTTTTGGTGATTCTCTGCTCATAGTTAACCAAGTTAAGGGGCTCTTTCAGTGTCGATGTCCCATACTAAAAGCCTACAAAGATCTTGTTGCCACTTATCTAGATAAATTTGAATGGTATGACATCGAGGCAATCCCTCGTTCATCAAATAGGTTCACAGACACCATGGCATATTTGGGGTCCTTGATCCCTTAGAATCCATCCACCGATTTTACTACCATCCATGTTAGAACGCTCTCGCACCCAGCAGTGGAGCGTGCAGCCTTTGATAACAAAGAGTCAGTCAACATGATTGTCATGGAACCAATAATTGATTGGTTCCATAGAGTGGAATACTTTCTTAAGCAGGCACCCTGGGAGTCATTGACTTCTTAGAGTCCTACGGGGAGTGGTACTACCATTCACCATAAGGTTATTTCCTAGTCTGCATTTACAAAGTTAAATACGCAGGGGGAGCAAGTCGTCTTAGCAGTCAAAGCTGAGGCTTGTCAAAGCTAGATGTTGCAAATCCAAGACTTCCTAAAACTTGGTATGATCCCAGAGGGATTGTCGCATGCCGCAAGATGCACATTCAAATAGAAAGCGACTAAGTATGTCTTGATAGGAGATATTTTGTACCGATGCAACTACGAAGGAGTTCTCCTTCGATGTCTTGAGCCCCAAGAGTCATCTTGGGCAATTTTAGAAGCTCACGATGGTACGTGCGATGGCCATTTCAGTGGCATGGCTATCATCAAATGCATCCTTTGCATGGGTTATTATTGGCCCACTATGGAGAAGGATTGCAATGTGTATGTCAAGAAATGTGTTAAATGTCAGCATCATGCTAATCTTACGCACTTGCCATCACAGGCCTTACAGCCCATTCAGGCGGCTTGGCCATTTGCTTAGTGGGGACTAGATCTTATTGGCAAGATTTCTCCTCCATCGTCAGGCCGACATACATTCATTATCATGGCTACTGAGTATTTTACAAAGTGGGTGGAAGCCATTCCCCTTACAATGACCACTGGAGCTCGCATCACAGAATTTATTCTCGAGCATATCATATGTCATTTTGGGATACCATCCAAAATAATTTTGGATAATGGAACTTCTTTTAAGAACAAAACTGTGTGGGCTTTAACATCTAAATACCACATTAAACACAGTTTTGCAACTCCATACTATCCGCAAGCAAACGGGAAAGCTGAGGCCTCAAACAAGACTGTGGTAGCCATCTTGAAAAAGACAGTGCAAGAACACCACAAGGATTGGCATATACAGTTGCCCCTTGCATTATGGGCTTACAGGACTAGCATTTGGATACCCATTGGGGCAATATCATTTTCACTAGTATATGGCATTGAGGCCATTATGCCCTTAGAGTTGGAAATTCCAATGTTGCGCATCACATTGAAAGAGTTCATCGATGATGACACCGCATGGTAAGCTCACCTCGATCAATTGATGTTGCTTGATGAACATCACGTGAATGCCCTCGAGCATCTCCATGTTTATCAAGAGTGATTAAAATGAGCTTACAATGTCAAAGTCCACCAGAGAGACTTTGAAGTTGGGGATCTTGTGCTGAAAGAGAACCAATAGAACTCGAATTTACCGCCTGATATGCGAGACAAATTTGTGGCTAATTGGCTAGGGCCTTACATCATATCTAAAAATATTGGTCTAGGTACCTATCGCCTAATATCACTAGAGGGTGTGGAAGAGCTTGAGCCTCTCAATATCATCCATATTAAGGCATTCTATGCTTGAGAGTGTAGTAAAGGCCCCAAAGGCATCTGTAAGCCCTTTGGTCAACCCAAAAGCTTTGAGGGTTTGTCCACAACCGCTCGGTCATCTCAAAAGGCTCCGAGTTCTCGAATTGAGAAGCTTGTTCAAGTAAAGGCACCAAAGGCATCTGTAAGCCCTTTGGTCAACCCAAAAGCTCCGAGGGTTTTGTCTCAACCGCTCGGTCATCCCAAAATGCCCCAAGCTCTTTATTGAGTAGCTTGGTCAAGTAAAAGCTCCAAAGGTAGTTCCTCATCATTTGGTCATCCTTAAAAGCTCCAAGGACATGTACTCATCGTTTGGTCAAATATGAAAGCTCAAAAATCTATAAAAATCAAGAAAAATATATAAAAGTCCAAAATCCAAAAATTGGTAAAGCATAAAATCCAAAAACATTTGCTTTTGCAGTTTGCATTTTCATACATGCATTCACATCATCATATTGCATTTAGGCATTTGTCATCCATTGCATTCCACAAGTAGAGCGTAATGTGTATATCAAAATCTTACAAACGATCACACGTTTGTGTTTCAATCATGCACCCTTGCATTTATCATAATTCATTGCATTCATACACGATACTTGTTACGGAGAAATATGTATGTATATTAAGTTTTCCAGTCACTCAGCCATACCTAGTGGGTTCTTCAGATATTGTAGAAAGCTTGATTTGTTGTTATAGACAAGGTCATTAGTTGGGATAGTGCTTCAACATATCAGAATCCCGTCACTAAGCAAAACAATATAAAATCCTGCTAAGACAAGAGAGGATGAAAGCTGCGAAAGCAGTCTTAGGTATCTAGAGAGATGGGTTTCACGACCTGCTTATCTTGCAAATAGTCGGTCTAGAAAGGTGTACTTTGGCAAAAGGACAAGAATTTCCCCTATAAATCCCAAAGTCACAAAGTTTAAATCCCAAGTTACAAAGTGCAAAAGTACAAATTTCAAGTTCAAAATGTAAAGTGACATAGTGAATCAAAAGCACTATAAAAATCCCTTGCTCAAAGAAAATGGTAACACATGGACTAACAATGATTTTTATCACTACATATGAGCAAGTAAGAAGGGTGAGAACTTGAATCCCTGGATTGTCCACCTTTTGAAAGCCATAGAGTGATCCTCGATCACAGTAATGGGTTGGAAGAGTCCTACCTGCAATCGGAGGGGTAGTTCTATTGGGTGATCCCCAAACATAGCAATGGGTTGAAAGAGTCCCACCTACATTTGGAGGGGTAGCCCTGATCAATTTGCAAGATGAGCTAGCTCTAGGTACCTAGGATTATCTAGTTGTATAAGTCTAATCAAAGTTGAAACAAGGATGGTATGATCGTATGAGGAACCCTATCTCACATATGGGTTGAAAGAGTCCCGACTGACATATGGGGTATGCTTATGATCTATCTGAAAATACTCACATGCACACATAGGGATAATGAATAGTTGGGTCTGTCATGACAAAAGCCTTGTCCAATATAAGCCTTGTATAGTTAGTATGTGATTTTTGGAGAAGTCTACTAGGGTGTTTGAGTCTCAAGGAAAACCCCAAAAAGTTCTCCAATAGCAACAAGATACCAAATATCATTAAACTTTAGAAATACGAGTCATTCATTCATCGGAATGCATTTTACAAAGCACAATCAAACATATAGGATAGATACCGCATGAATATCAAAAATGATGTTTAGACGACCACTGACTATATAGTGCAACAACAAAGAAATACACAAAATGACATATTCATTCATTAGCATTATACCAATCCATTTCACTGCATTTCATACATGGGTGATTAATTGATTAAGTTCTTGTAATGAGAATTATCAATTATTTTGCATGATTGTTATACATTTTGTGGTGTCATATTTTAAAAATTGATATACACAGTTTACATTCATTCCTTATGTTTTAAGTGATTAAAGCATACAGGTTCATTTCCATTAGATTATGATTATGTACATAATGCATTACCATACATTGCATAGCATACCATAAACTGCATAAAATAAATGCATGCCCACAAAGAAAAAATAAATATGCGTTTAAAAATAAACATCGCATCCATATGCATATATCATATATCGCACATCTAATCATCTAGATCATTGCATATCATCATCATAAAGTAAAATAGCTATCTAGTGCATGTCATCCATACATCGCATCATATAAACATAGCATTTACATAAGCCTTGCATCCATGTGCATCAAATAAACATAAAATCAAAAACAAATAAATAAACATGTACACATAATGAGCCATAAAAGATCATATCATATATAGTGTGTGTGTGTGTGTGTCCAAAAGAGTACATAGGGAGTACAAAATACCCGTAGGCTATAACTATGTAGGTCCTCGACCTTACACACAAAATGATATATCAAAAATGTAGTCGATAATTGCTATAACCCAGATCTAGGTTGCTCCCCTATACTGGAGCTCTCATCACCTCCCTTAGCGCTATGCTCTAGAGCCTACTCTCCTGGCTGACCTGGCACCTATGGTGGATCCTGTTGTGGATCCTGCCTGCCTCCAAATCCTAAAGCACCCAACACATGGGAAATTGGTAACTGTAGTAGGCTAGTCCTCCGAATTGGAGGCCCCCAATGTCTGCCCTAGATCTCTAGTCCTGGCCTACGATCTCGCTGTGTGTGTGCTAGAGGACCTATGCATCCTCTCAGTCCTGTGAGTCCTATGACTCAAGCTCATTGTAGACTACCCTGAGGTCCTAGACCTGGTACACTAAGACTCTAAGGAAAAAGGATCCTTAGGAACCTGTAGCCCATGCATCTCTATGTAACCGACTAGCTGATCAATGCGAGCAAGTCGGGCTATGTGCATCTCATTGGTCCTCATGACCATACCATGCAGTCGCTCTACCTCAATCGTTGGATCCTGTGTAGTTGTTGTACCTACTACTGGTGCTGCAAGAGGCCCCATAGTCACCTGAGGAGGTGGCATAGCCCCCCTCGATGCTCGAGCAAGATCCCACTCTACCTCTACTATAGTCTGTTGTGCCTATGCTAACTCCAAGGCAGTCTGTAGTCTCTACACCTAGGCCTCTACATCTGTAGCCCGAGTCATGAGCTCCTGTACCTAGTCCTATGCCTCAGTTAGGCGTCGCTCCCTATTAGCCACCTTCACCTCTAGAGTGGTGATGGTAGTGTCTCTCTCGAGCTGCTATGTGTGAAACCGCCCGAGCTGACTCTACAAGTTAGCCACCTGAGATAGTAGCCATCCCTCTGTGCTATCAGGAGGGACCTCACCCTCCTCTAGAGTATCCTCCTTAGGGTTAATCTCTAGAATATCCTCAATAGTGGCCTCTGTACCCCAACCACCCTCTGTACGCTGGTGCACCCTACGCCCGTTAAGATCTACCTCTACCTCTTCCTGAGCTAACTCTCAACCCAGAGGCCCTATCCCATGCCATATGAATAAGGACCACCACCCATCATAGTCTGGTGTGGTCCCAACTATCTCAACCCCTGACTCTTGGAAGTCATTAGGTGCATCTCCTAATGGTGGAGGAACTATCAATGGGAGGTCCCTCTCTAGAGCAAGACATCTGTACCTCAGTGGCATCTCTGGTATGTCCTACACCATGCCAAACTATCGTAGGACACGAGAAAAGAACTGATATTCTCTCGACCTCTAGCTTACGCTAGATAAGCCATCTATCTTGGTGGGCCCATCGTAGCCACTCGTCCACCTCAAGCCATGTAGGGCAATCCATGTAGGGGCACCAGACAACGTCCCCTAGACCAAGTGATGCAAACCTAATGATGTAGTGCTTAGTGTTCCCAGCATGAGCCCTACTATGGATACCCTCCTCAGCATGAGGCCAGCATGCAGTGTAACACTGATGGTCGACATCTATGGCGGTGATGCATAGTGGTAGCTCCATAGGATGCTCAATCCGGATGTGCTGCCACCCCCAGATCTGTAACAAAAGACTACAGCTAATGCCCTTATGGCTATGCTCTGTGATCTAGTATAGCTCCTTGTAGAGTTGGCATAATAGGGTGCTCCCCCAAGCTAATCATAGTGGCTCCTTTGTAGAGCTCTGAAGCACCCTCCAAGCAGTGGCTAACATGTTCCAAGGAATCCTCATGCTCAAGGAGTCTGGAAGGACAATCTGCACAATGAGATGCATGAAGAGGGCCTCTCATACAGAGAAGACATCATCACGATACCAGTCATCGATGTGCACCCCTCCGTGGTCAGCATCATCCTGTGCATCGGTGCTCTGGTCACCGAAGATGGTGGCAAAGATAGCATCCTTTACCATGGAGGTAGAGGAGACGATAGCCTCACCATCGATGGGGATCCTAAAGATCCTATAGACATCCTCCAAAGTGATAGTCATCTCACGAGGAGGAAGGTGGAAGGTGTTGGTCCATGCATTCCAACATCGGGCCAATGCAGTAAGATAGGCTTGATCTACCCTAATGGTGGGTAGATCCATGATGTAACCGAACCCGATAGCTCGAAACCAAGCTCGATCATCATCCGATAAAGCCTCACGGAGAGTCTTCATAAGGTCAAGCTCCCATGCTCTAGAAGTTAACTTTTAAAAACAAAAAGCATAATGTAAGCTAAATCTAGCTAAGTAGAGCTAAAGAAAATTAAAAAATTTAATTAGACAACCTAGAAAAATAAAAAGAAAAAGAAAAATAGCAATAGCAAACCGTAGCTGAAACCTGCAGTCCCCAATTTGTAAATTGGGAACCACAGCTGAAACCTGCGGTCCCCAATTTTCCAACTGGGAACCGCAGCTACCAGCTACGGTTTAGGAGTGACACCCATTTTGGGTACCCTCCTAGACCACTAAGGCATAAAATTAAATCCTAAAGCTAGCCTAAACTAGTGGGGTTCATTACCAACAGTTTAGTGAGGTTCATTTTTTGCATTACTTAATGTAGTTCATTTTATTGGTATTGAGTGTGTGGTCTCAGTTTCGAGTTACCTTGCCCACACCCTAGCCTCGACTAGTAGATGGTTGATCAGGATCCACCATCGAGGTAGATGAGTGTAATTGTGGTAGAGTTTGGTAGCATTTCGAATAAAATAATTTTCTCTCTCTTAGAGCTCCCAAATTGCTAGTAGTTGCAAGAAAAATAATGAAAATTTCAAATGGGAATTCAATTTATAGGTCCTCCTAGTCTCCGTAGAATGTAGCTGACACCTACGGTTTTGAAACTAGGGTTTTCTACCCATAGGTCTGACCCACGATTCCCAAAATTTGGAAATGTAAACCATAGACCATACCTATAGTCTACAGCTAGCAATAAATGCACTCAAAACCCACCGTGGGAAGGTCTAAAAAGACAAATTACTGACTTCCATCGGACAAAAATTCAAAATCAATGATTAAAATTGTAAATTTGGTGATGTTAAAAGCACCAGGATCAATCAAATAAATGCAAAATTAAACAAAAAAAAATAAACAAATAATGAAAAACCAAATGTGCCTCGTATTCAGTGATTTATCCTATAAAATTGGTGGTTGCAACGACTTGCGATCCATGCAATCCGACAAGATGAGTAAATCACCATAAGGAAATTTGGGGTAAACTTGTCATTTCTTTTATGACATATTTCAGAAAATCATCGACAATATGATTCAACACAAGTCTAATTGCATTTGTATTATTTTGATTCCCTAAGATGGCTATCATAGCTTGATTGCTCCATGGGATAGAGATGTGCAAATACTACTAAGAGTTGCAATCATAAGCTGAACCAGGCCTAGCCAAGGCATTAAAAGGCTCAAATCTAAAGTTGTTTAGGATCATTCATTATGGTCAAGCGATTTCGTCGCTTCATACATTGTCATTACCCTCATCGACTCGTCGCTTGAGGGGGTAGTCATAATTTCATGTCATAATCAAAATCAACAGAAGATCCCGGAGATCGTAGATCCCTTGATCTTGTCAAAATTGTGTTTGTTCTTGTGAATCATTGCTAATAGCTATCATAAGCTTCCCCTTTTCTTGGGGTAAATAGCAAATATGAAATTTTGTTTGTAGCTCTCATCCTTCGATTATATAGGCCTAACTCCTATTGTAGCACCAAAGCTACCCAAACGTCTGATGGCGAGTGTAGACTTTTCAAATGTAAGCCTTTCCAAGTTGGAAGCAATGATTCCAGGATGCGCATCCTTTTGCTAGACCTGGGGCATCTAATGTTGATCAGACTAATGATCATCATAGAACCTTTGACATCATTTTAGGATGTATATTTTTTCTCAGCGTTGTTTGATCTCACAATGCATCTCAAAAGGGGCATCTATAGACACCTAAAACATGTCATGTCAAGGGTGACTACTCATATGGACATGCTACAAAACCATATGGAGGATCTTGGATAGACTCCAAGATAGAGTAGTGGTTCTAACCACTCAATTTAGGCATTTTGGCCTAAGCAGTCTGAATCGTAGTCCAGACCTACGGTCTCGAGTCTAAACCATGGTTGACACCTGCAACCTGTAGTCTGGATCACAACTGTGACTTATGATCTTAACTGGAGTTCAGTTAGGCCTTCCATCCGAGCCAAATTGGTTGGAACGGCCAAAAGATCTAGAAGGAGGCAGTTGAAGGATGGAAGATTCTAGAGGCTTCCATCCCAACTGTCCTAACCACCCTTCTTGATCTTGGCTTCTCCATGAAGCCACCCCTAGCCCTAGGGGCATGCTATAAATACCCCCTCCAAATGGGGAGAGAAAAAGAGAGAGTTAATTTATCAAGAGAGCAGCGAAGCCCTGTCAAATTATTGCACGTGGGAATAGGATAAAATAAACTTAAGAAAATATATTGAAATGCACTTAGAAAATCATCGGTTACATTGCTTAAATACTATAGGCTTAACAACCTTAGAAGAAATTAAGGGAAGTTAGGAAATGAAAGAAAATAGGGAGGAAAGATAGAAGGGAATTTGGTATCAACTGCCTCACCACCCATGTCGTCCAATCTGTCCAATCAGATGCCGTCCAAGTCAATCTTCTTGCCTAGTCAGCTGTCGTCCAAGGAAGTAAAAGGGTAAGGTCCAAAGCTTACCATTGTAAACAAATTTTTACCCCTTTTCACTGTGTCATTTTCCAACATTCTCCCCCTTAAAGTTGAGAGGCCTGACTATATAGTCTCTCAGCTTTATATATTGAGCTTTAGCTATACCTTTGGTGAATATTTCAGCAATATTATCCAAAGTATTACAATATTGAAGCTCAACTATCTATTGTTCCACCATATCTCGAATGAAGTGATACTTCATGTTGAAATGTTTTGATCTACTGTGGTGGACTGGATTATATGCCAACTGAATGACACTTATGTTATCACAATATAGTCGTGTTGGACCACTTTGACTTTCTCCAATCTCTTCAAGAACTTTTTTTAACCATAGGGCCTGAGTACTAGCATGAGTGATGGCTATATACTCAGCCTCAGTTGATGATAATGCTACAACAGTTTGTTTCTTGGAACTCCATGTAATTAGTCCTGATCCTAGACTAAAACAATTTCCTAATGTAGATTTCCTGTCATCTATGTTTTTGCCCCAATCACTGTCACTAAAGCCAACTAAATTCATAGAATTACATTTTTGGTAATGGATTCCAAAATCCAATGTACCTTTTACATATCTTAATATCCTTTTAGTTGCTTGTAGATGCAGTTTAGAAGGACTAGCCATAAATATTGAAACTAGAGAAATAGCATATTGAATATCTGGCCTAGTGTTGGTGAGAAACATCAGACTCCCAACCATGCTTCTATAAGAAGGTCATGTCAACCTTTGATGCTCCATCTTCCTTGCTCAATTGGATCCCATGTCCAGTTAGAGTTGCAACTGATTTGCACTGCTCCATGGAAAATTTCTTTATCATGTCTCAAGCATACTTGTGTTGACATATGAAGATCCCTTTATTTGATTGATGCACTTCCATACCTAGGAAGTATCGCATTAAACCAAGATCTTTCATCTCGAATTGTTTCATCATGGAGTTTTTGAACTCCATATTCATTTTATTATTACTACCCATAAATATTAGATCATCCACATACAAACAAACTATGAGAATGTCTACTCCATGCTTTAGGTAGTACAGAGTTGGTTCACTTTTGCTTCTTGTGAATCCATACTCACTAAAATAGCCATCAATACGTGAGTACCAGGCTCTTGGTGCTTGCTTGAGGCCATAAAGTGCTTTCTTTAATTTGTAAACAAGGTTCTCTTTACCCTATTCTTGAAAACCTTGAGGTTGTTGAACATACACCTCTTATGTCAAGTATCCGTTTAGAAAAGCACTATTTACATCTATGTGTTGAACATTCCATCCTTTATGAGCTGCTAAGGAAAGAACTGATCCGATTGTCTCTTGTCGTGCAATAGGAGCAAAGGTTTCCTCATAGTCAATGCCAAATTTTTGAGTAAAACCCTTTGCTACTAGTCTCGCCTTATGCCTCTCAATGATTCCATCAGCATTGTACTTGGTCTTGTAGACCCATTTACATCCAACACATTTTTTTCCTTTTGGTAGTTGTACTATCTCCCAAGTATCATTATTGTTTATAGAGGTTATTTCCTCTTTCATGGCTTATTGCCATATATTTTGAGTACATGCCTTGTCATAGCTAGATGGTTCTAACTGTGTACTAGCCAATAAGGCATAATTAACTACATCTCCCATAGGATCATGGGAATCATCATCTCCATACAATTGTAAATTTTCAAGTTGTTGCAAAACTGAATTCATCTCACTAGCTTGACTTCTAGTGAATCTTCTTTAGAAATTCTGATCCAGCATTTGAAAGGATGGATGATGTTGTAATGTTCTTCTGCCTCTTAATGGAGAGTCTCTATCGATGTCCATTGGTGAAGAACTTACTGATCTCTGTGGAGGACTTAAAGTATTTGTTGAAGTACTTGATGTAGCTCTTCTGAATGGGTTTGGAGGGGGTGGTGTGCCTTTGCTTTGCTTTAGAGATACCCGTTGTACCTGTGAAGAACTTACATCGTGGGATTTATAATCAACAAAAATTCTTTGATGACCCCATTCTCCCCCTTCATCAAAAATTACATCCCTAGAGATTACAACTTTATGAGTTTTGGGATTGTAGAGTCTATATCCTTTTGTAGACTCACAATATCCTACAAATATACAAGCTTGAATTTTTGGATCAAGCTTCTTTCTTTTCTCTTCAGGAATGTGTACATATGCTAAAGAACCAAACACTTTGAAATGCTTTACATTAGGTTTCTTTCCGTACCATGTGTAGAACCCTAAAATTGGTGCAATAAAACCTTAGTAATAATTCAAATTCAAAATTTTAACCCCGAACCGCCTGTTAAACCGCTTCCCTTGTTTTTCATGCCATTTTTAGGATTTGTTGTGACCGTTGGACGATATCATCGTCGATCAGACGATATCGCCTCAGATCGGATGAATTCATCTGGAGCAGAACGTCCAGACGATTTCATCCCAAAACTAATTTTTCATAATTAGCTTTTGTTTCAACGGCGTCTCTAACCGGGGCAAAAGCGTGTCTGTGCCGTTAGAGACTTCCCCCGTTGGAGATCTCCCAAATTGGGATGATCTCCAACCTCCCAACCTCCTTCCTATGCCTATTTAATCTTAGGCCCTCCCCTTGACCTTCCCTTGGCTGAATTTTATTGCACTTCGAGTTTTACATGCATTAGAATGTCTTAGACTACTGTTTTCCTTTGTCCCTTTTCAAATTTTCTTGTAGGAACTTTGTCATTCTTCAGTCGGAGCAAGCTTAGATCGTCACAGATGATCTTGTACGATCTCGGACGATCACGCCCCAATTCGAGATGATTTCGCACTCTACAGACGATTTCGACTGCAGTCAACATTGGGGGCAATTAGTGCCCAAAGTTTGCACTTTTTCTCTTTTCGTCTATTGTTTTGCTTTGCATTTAGATAGGTTTATTGTTATTTTTTGCTATTTGCATCTTGGAGTTCACACTCATATAGCCATAGATGCATGATAGAGATCAAAGTTAGTCATTAAAACTATGCATTTTACTTAATTTATTATGTAAAGTTGTCATTCTAACATTCATACTTTCATTTCTATCATTTTCCTTTTGCTTTAGCAATTGTATTTTTTGTTCTTGGTGTCTATTTCTCTGATTGCAGGTCTCTGACGAATTCGTTAGATCTTAGACGATCCTGTCAGATCGGAGACGATCTTGTCAAATTCCAGATGATCTGGACTGCTTCAAAAATTAGAACCTCCATCAGACATCCGGATCAGGTATGGCTTTTCTAATCTAGTATATTTCCTGTATTTTTTGTTTAATTCTATTTTTTGTATTCATATAATCAGCATTTCATATAGCTTAGCTTAGATTCATTTGGCCAAACCTAGGACTTGAATGATTAAATGTAAAACTAAACACATCAAACACATTCCCAACCTAGGCATGGAAACTGCCACTAAAAGTTTCCTG
This sequence comes from Wollemia nobilis, assembly GCA_028583015.1. NCBI lineage: Eukaryota > Viridiplantae > Streptophyta > Pinopsida > Araucariales > Araucariaceae > Wollemia > Wollemia nobilis. Next base: position 5,345,685 of record JAQPPZ010014470.1, read on the forward strand.
GTGAACCCACCATCCGTCAAAAATTCACCCTTATACACCTCCCCCAAGAGGCGGGACCTTCAAAGGGCCTCTCAGTCCGAGGTATTGTCCCATCCTTCTCACATCCCCCTTCCGGGCATGGATCCTATAGCTTGAAGGTAAGGATGCAAAAAATTTGGAGCGATACATTTTGGTGAACCCGACGTGAAACTAAAACCTTTTGAAAACAAAAAAAAAAAAACAACAAAAAACATATATATATAAATACTATAGTATATATATATATATATATATATATATATATATATATATATATATATATATATATATATATATATAAGTATATATATTTTCTGAAATCTAAACTTAAGCACAATGCCTAGACTTAGGAATGGTAAACAAACTGAAGAAGAAGAAGAAGAAGATTGGCTAGGAAACAAAACAAAAAACCCAAATGTCCTTCCTGAGGATTCAATTCCGGAAGGAGGAACTCTAGAACAGCCAGAAGATGAGCTTGTTGTAGATGAACAAGAAGAAAATGTTAAAGAGGAAGGATCCTCATCCCCTAGAATGGCTCCAGATGGAACTGTTGCTTTTGATAATATAGATCATTTCTGGAAATTTCTTAGTAATAACATTGGTGCTCTTAATATGGCAGTTCGTATTGATAGAGGACAAATTAGTGACACTCAAGCAGCCATGGAACATATGTTTAATATGCACACTAATCCTTTGTCTTTTATCGATCAAGAAAGTGATAAAGCTGGACCATCCAATATAGATATGGTCACTATGATTCAGAACATGCAAAAACAACAGGTTACCCAACCCCCTAAGGAACCTGTTATTGAGCCTAAAATCATTCCCACACAAAAGAGACCTTCATTCACTAGCTTTATTTTGCCAAACTATTGATCAATATGCTTCAAATCGACAAAAACCTAAAATGAAGCCAAACACCAATTTTCAACAATCTGGGATACAACATAATACAACTTCAAAACTTCTTCATAACACCCTTCCTACCAACAATTTACACAATAGCAATATAGCATCTAATCTTCATGTCCCTCCATCATATGCTCACAAATCCCATATTAATACCCTACCGAACCAATATGGTGGGCAAACCAATAATCTGGAAGCCATGGTGAAACAGTTAGCTTCCCGCATGGACCAGATAGATCCCTACCGTCCCTCGTATAATTATCGAGAGATGTGTAGTCAGCCTTTGGATCCCATAGTTGTAGCACAACCATACCCTAAGCACTTTCCCATGCCCGTCCTGCCTATATATAAAGGAACCGAAGATCCCATAGAGCATCTTCGCATGTTTAGGATAGCATGTCATGATATATCACATGATGACTTGCTATTACTAAAAATGTTCCCAAAAAGTTTAGGAGGAATGGCATTAGAGTGGTACTATCAATTGCCCACTCATTCTTTGAGGAATTTTGAAGAAACAATTGAATCTTTTGTCCATCAATTTAGTGCTTACATCGAGAGACACGTGACCATTAAATATTTATACAACTTAAAACAAGACAAAGATGAATGTTTTGCTGATTTCTTAGCTAGATGGAGGCAGTTGACAGGAAAACTGCACTTTGTGCTACCTTATAGGGAAATGTTGGACATTTTTATTAATAATTTGCAAGAACAAATATCCTATGAATTATCAATTGCTACCTTAACCACCTTCGATCAAGCTATAGACTTAGCTCGAAGGGTGGAAGATGCTCTCATTAGAAGAGGTCAGCTCAAAAGGAAAGATGATGAGAAAACATCCAGAAATCAATATAAAAACAAACAAGTTGTAGGTGACGGAGTCATTGATAGTAGAAACATTGCTAATGTTAATACTACGAAAACAACGGAGAAGTTTATATTAAAACCTCCTGATAAACCACCTCGAGAGTTTACTAGATTGAATCAACCATTATCAACTATTCTACCCCAATTACTCGAAAGAGGTTTGATTCAATTACCAACTATCCGGGAACCTGATCCAACTATACCCGGATACAGACTTGATTTACATTGTGATTTTCATAGAGGACCTGGACATGCTACAAACTCTTGCAAAATATTAAAACATAAAATACAAGACTTGATTGATAATAATGAAATGGAGGTGCAAGCCTTTCAACCTAAACAAAATCCTCCTAATAATACTCAAAAGAACATTCCCCAAAATCAGAATCAAAATGCTAATCAATCATTAGATATATTTCAACATCCTTTACCAAAACATGGTAAAGAGGTGGCCAATCAAATTGAGCATCATAATGTCCCTCCTCCTACCCGATATGTAGGAACTATTAGCGGACATTTACCTAATCATGATTTACAAAAATTTGACACAACTTTATCCATGGTTACGTCCAGACCCCTATATAATACTCAAACACCGGATCCTAGTGATGTAGAATCGGATACTGAAAGTGAAATAGACATCACCTCAAATCAATCGAATAGTTCTGAAGACGAATCAGATCCTATTCAACCTATCACAGATTCTATGGTTTCGAAAGAACCATTTCCTAGAAGAGTTACTACTCGACCCTCTTCTAATCAGTTCCTTCCTAATGAACAAGCCATAAACGCTAGACCGAGACCAATTCAGCATCTTCAATATAACATTGTAGGTACCATCGGAGTTGTTACCAGACAACAGGCTCACAATTCTCAACAGGATCAAACTCAGAATGATGGATCAGCTCCATTTATTTTGAAAAATCCCAATAAAGGGAATCATATGTCTAATGTTCAACCAAAACCTCCTTACAATATTAATGAACAATTATCCAATACTACAGCCAAAATTTCCCTTTTGGACTTGTTAAGATCTTCTCCTACCCATAGGGATGAATTAATGCTCACATTAAGCCAAATGATGGTACCTCAAAATATTCAACTCTGAAGCCATGTCCAATACTATCATCACTCGAGAAGTCGATTGTATTGACTTTCGAGATAAAGATATCCCACAACATAGTTTACATAAGGATAACCCCTTATATATTACTGCCCTAATAGGAGATGTAGCAGTCAAAAGGGTCTTGATTGATAATGGTTCATCTCTAAACATTTGCACTTTTGACTTCTACCAAAGATTTGGGTTTAGAAGTGATGAAATGAAGAAAACTGACATGATCATAAAAGCTTTCAATGACGAAACACAAGAAACATGTGGAGTTATCACCATCCCATTGCAAGTTGGTCCGAGAACCTTAGACACGACCGTGTTTATTGTACATTGCCCCGCATCATACAATATACTCTTGGGTCATCCTTGGATCAATGCAATGCGGGCTGTCCCATCAACTTTACACCAATGTGTTAAATTCGAATTTAAAAATCAGTTGGTCACTATCCATGGTGATCCTAGACCCTTTGATATGTGTGCTTTGGCAGAACCTCTTGGAGTTCAATTTTGCCCTGCTCTGTCATCCACACATCCTAATTCTTATTTTTCATCTAAACGTGTGAAACACACACCCATAACTTCATCTATTTCTCCTCCATTAATTTCACCCTCATATATAGCTCAACAATCTTCTAAACAAACCACACTAGAACCTCAAAAAGATCTTAAATCCACAACCAATCCTTCATGTTCCATCCCTATAATTTCAAAACCTATAGACCCATTTATTAACACCTCCACATTATCTACATCTATCATACCTTCCACATCTAAAGATATAGGGAATGATCCTTCTACCTCTTATGCTCTTTTTGATGAACTCTTACCTGATTTATCTAAAATTCTTATATCAGAAAAAACAAATGCTTCTATGCAAGATTCCATTATCTTAAGTAATTTTCCACCTTCTCCTCGTACCTTGGGCCTCCCACAACCTATGGGAAGTATCTACCAAGTCGGGAGTTGTGCTTTTATTTATAAAGGATATGATTGGGGAAGAATACCCCGAAACATCAAGACGCATTATGATGGATATGCTCGATGCTATTTTGCTAATGAATATATTAAAGCTAAACCCATAATGCTTAAATTGGGATATAAAGGGAAAGGCTTGGGACCTCTCCAAGATGGTATGAAAGAACCCTTTGAGGTAGAACCATGGCCCGCCCGATGTGGTGTGGGCCTATTTCCTAGTAAGGGTCAACCCTTCCCTTTTGAAGATGATGATCAACTCATATGTTATCAAGATTATCTAGATAAACAAGATTCTTTGTATCCCAAGAATAATTCTTCTACCTGCAATATGCTATCCATAGCCTATCCTGAAATGATTGCTGAATCCGACGATGAGTTGGAAGGAGATATTTTCCATGATGTCTCCATTGAAGAGTTGTTACACAATGGTTTTTATTTTGATGGTTCTATACCTACTATAGCCCAGCTTGAGGCCTCGACTCCTCAAAACGAATTATCCAAGAAAGTTTAATCTCATTAAAAAAAACCAAAAAAACTAAGTTCATCACTCATCTGAGGTCAAGACCTTGTTTTAAAAGAAAATAAAAAAATATCTAAACTAAGACAAAAATTAACCCAACCCTGGCTTGGACCATATATTATCACTCGCTAAATTTGAATCGGGAGCATACAAATTAGCTACCTTAGATGGTAAATATTTAAAAGAACCTATGAATATTATGCATCTTAAGCGATATTACGCATAAAATTTGGTCATTTCATCATTTGTATATATTTTGCATGTTGTCTCATTTTAAAAATGTATAAAACTGTTTAAACAAAAACAAACAACAATATTATTGACTCTTTCGAAACCAAAAAAAAAAATAGAGAAGAAAGAGAGAGTCAAAATTATCAAACTCCTCAAAAATATTTGTTGTATATATTTCTTCTTAAAGTATTGCAGTTATATTTTCAAATTATTTTGGATAAATTAGCATTTATTTGGAATCTCTCACTTTTGCAAACACAAAAATAAATATCTTGATTTTATCAGGCATGATTACTAATCTCTCTTATATCAAAGTCCACAAAATTCAATTAAATAAAGTTTGAGCACAGAGAATTGATCTTGTTATTTACTTAAACCAAGCATATCCTTTCACAATAAAATGATTATATTTGTAATGTCCATGCTATGCTACATAGTAGAAGTGGTTTCTTGAGCGAAAAGTTTCCCCTGCTATCCTATCATGCACATGGTCTAGAATCTTTGAGAATTGACAAAAGGACAAGCTCACCCCTACCCGAATAAAAATCCCTTGCTCTACAGACTAATCCGAGCAAGTATCCCTAGAATAGGAAGCAAAAGAAAAAGAAAAATCAAGCAAAATCATGAGAAAAAGAAGCATTATTTCAGAATCATTTTGTACTCTCTTAGCACTATTTCAGCATTATCTCAAATATCAAAGCAAAAGATACGAAAAAGAAAAATACAAAAAAAAAAGAGAAAAGAAAAAGAAAGCAAAGAAAGCAAAACAAGCAAAAGCAAAAGCAATAAAATCCCTTTCCCTACCCATTGAAAAGAAAAGAAGGGTTGATGAGCTTGAATCCCTGGAATTCTCAATTATTCGAAAACTGTGAGGTAAGCCCCATAACAGGTGGTTTGTGCCCAACCCGCTTGGCCTTGGGTAACTCCTAGCGTGGTGATATGTCCGTCACATTAGCGACCTTCTTTTGTACAGACCTATGTCTGCTTATGGATTAGCTAGCTCTTGATAACCCGACTTACATAGTAGTCTCGGTACGGTTATATGCATCTAAATCATGGTTAATGAACACTTATTTGGTTAATTCAAATCACTTGTATCAAATTATCTTGCTCAAAACTGGTAAATGCACAAAGCAATTGCACACACATTTGTATTTGAGAGATTTTGTGTATCATTATGATAAATCAAGATCGGAAATGAACTCACATACGCACATGGGATTCCTTATAAATCTAACTTTTGTCTTTAAGATACTTTGAAATATTTTTGCAAATTGTCTGGAATAATTTCATTTTCTTATCTGAGAACAGTTGTTTAGTATAAAGACAACTACATGCATTATCAAAAAAATCAAAATCATTTTCAAAAAACATGCAATAAAGTTACATTTATATATAACTTTTTGACTTTCGTGACGATGGTATAGTTCCAAAACCAAAATTGGAATTTTATGCCTAGCGCAAGTCCTCATCTTTATATTTTCTGTTTATTTTCAAAAATTAAAAATCAACCATGCAATAAAACTATTATTTTCTTCTTTGGATTTCGCGATGATGGTATAAGTTTATACCTAAATATTCTATGCCTAGCGCAAACCATTGTACTAATTTTATTTCCCATTTATTTAAAATCATAAACACATATGACTTAAATCATTATGTTACACAATTATGCTTTAAAACAACGCACATTGTTACTATTTCATGTCATTATGTCAAACTTCAATTTTGCAATGATGGTATAATTCCTAGGGAATTATTCAAAAAATTTATCACACTTAGGAATTTATGCCTAGCAAAAATCATTTTTTAAAAATATTTCATGCATAATATTTTCATGGAAATCTGAAAACAAATCACCATCATCATCATCATTTGCATCATCACAACAAAGTCTTAAGACAGTCTCTTAAGCACTCTTTTACTTTTAGCAATATTTCTATACCGGGATTAGCTTGACGACCTAGCGAGCGGCGACTCCATGAAATGGTCATAAATAGCGACAATGTCCTTTGAAATTATTGTTAAAAGTCCCTTTTATTTTTATCAAATTATCCCACAAACAACCAATTTGTTTACATCAGATTATTTCATTTAAATTTTAAAAGCATGACATTCAAAACCATAATATTTCCAAACGACATAATTACATGAATCATCAAATCAATCACATCAAAACATTAAAGCATCATACAAACACATAAGACAAGTCATATGATCAAAAATATCTCATCTATATATATATCAACAATATATACATCATCTCAAAGCTGGATCGGTATGCCACAATCTGTACCTCGGCATACTCAATCCTCTATCAAAAATAATAAACACTATGTATCAATCATGCGAGTGCGATCTAGTAGCAGCTAGCCTCGAGAACCCCTCGAGCTCTCAACCTCATCTCCTCCCCCGCCTCGAGGTGGACGAGGTGGCCCCATCGCAGTCCGTGTGGTGCTATGAGTCCTGGACTCTGATCGTGATGATGTCCTCGATGACCTCATCATGACAGGCTCCGCAATGGGGGCCGATAGCGGTAACCTCTGCTCCTCTGGCACCATATGGTGGTATAGCATCTGATAGAATGTGATCTGGGCAATAGCCCATGCTAGGTCCCGAGTGCTCGCCCCTCCGCTCCGTGCTCTGAGGCGTGCGACCTCATCTCTGAGCTGTGTGGCCTCCTCTCGGTGTCGTGCAGCCTCATCCTGCAAGGACTGCACCTAAGCCTGGAGACGGATAGTCTCCACCTAGAGAGTAGCCATCTCGCTACTCTCTCCTACCTCGACACCCTTGCCTTTATCGGGCGATGGTGGCCTCTCTCTCCATGGAGAAGGGGGTCTCTCCTCCCTCCTCTCCCGCTGCCGCGGCCTCTGCTGAGCCTGTGGCCTCCTTTGCTCTCTCCCGCCGTGACCCTGTGCCACCTCAATGGCCGCCTGGCATCGCCTCCCCATCCGATGCACAACTACGTGAATCGGACCCTGAGCCCTCGTCATCCGAGGAGGGCGGATGCCTGCATACCAGGCATCGTAGCCGTCAGCAACCCCTGCATCATCCCCATCCACTGGCTGAATGGGGGCATCGTCCGTGTCCTCACTCTAGAAGCATTGCATATCTGGAGCCCCATTGACTGTAGTGTTATCCCGGATGGTCTGGGAAAACTCGTAGTCCCTGAGAGATGGGATCCCTCGCTGTAGACCGAACTGCCTCAAAACTCGGTCATAGCGGTGGAGCTCCACCTCTCTCCTCTCCATCCTCAGCCAGCAGGTTCGCCTAACGCGAGCCAGCTCTTTTCCATCCTCGGCCCACCCTGGATGATCTCTCCAAGGCCTCCAGGTGATCTGGTCGGAGACAAGGTCGTCAAGTAGTCTCCGGGACATTGGCAGATCTATCCGCCATTGTGACCCTCTCTAGAGCCACCAGTAGAAAACTCGGGGCCTCTCCCCATCAATCCCTGTTAGTGGGAGCCCTACCGGCCTCCGCACCATGATGTGCTCCCAGCACCAAACCTGCAGTAGTGATGTCATGACCAGACATCGACCGCCCTTGTATACGACCCCATGCAGGATCCTATACAATCGACATAGTACAAAGCTCCCCCAAGAAAACCTGTACCCGTGGTCTCTCATGTCGTAGACCACATCTGTCTAGTAGCCATGGTAGTCTGCATCCACTCTGATGGCATAGTAGCAGACCACCTACCACCCCAGCCAAAACCTATGTCAGTCTAGATGCCCCAGGCATCTGGCGTAGCGACTCGATGTTCACTCCGCCCTTCTCCAGGGCGAAGCTCGGATCTTCGCACAGTCGCATCATCGCGTGGCCCTGATTGGCCATGGGAGTTATTAGCCATCCTTGTATGGGGATCCTCAAAATCCTCCATACATCCTCCAATGTGGGAGTCATCTCCCCTGTCGGTAACCGAAAACAAGAAGAACCCGGATACCACCTCTCTGCTAGCGCTGTCAATAGCCCCATATCTGTAGAAACCTGTGGCATATCTGCCACATGCTGCAAGCCGACTTGAGCCAACTGATCTCGCTCTGCCTGAGATAGAGCGGCCAAGTCATCCCTCAACCCATCGTATTTCCATTCCTGGCTCTTTAGTAATCCTCTCTGCAACATAAACAACAAAACAATAAAAATCATTAATAAAACAGTGATTAAAAATGCAAGTAAAACAAGTTCAATTTCATACAAATGATGATATCGTCCACTATTGGACGATATCGTCCAAAATTTGAGCAAATTCGTCTCCGATTTCGCAAGAGGGAATCGTCCCTTATTGTACGAAATCGTCCCCATATCGTCGATTTCGCCCTTGGACGAAATCGACGATATCGAGACGATTTCGATGAAATTGAGACGATTTCGTCTCGACGACGTCGACGGCCCAAAAATGGCCGCGATGCTCAAAAATCATTCAAAATTAATCTAAAAAGCATGAAATTCAAAATTAAAGCATTCTAAATTAAGTTTGGACCCTTACCCGTAGCCCGCATCGGACCTCTGTCGATCTGTGCACTGTCTCGACCATCTTGTCTGCAGAGCTCTAGAAACCAGGAAAATGAACAGTAAAAATGAATTAGGGTTTCTCCCTATTTTTCTTAATTTTATTCAAAAACAATTAAAAACATTTTTAATTTTTTTGCTTTTCCATGTTTTTACCTCAAATGTTCGATTTGGGTAAAAACACGGAGGGGGCACCATAGTAAGCTATCGTACGATTCGACCTAGAATCGTCGCCTAAAAATGGGAATAAATTTTTGCTTTCTCGTAGATCGAGAAGAACTCATCTTTAACGCATTTTCTTTGGAAAATTTGCTAAAGAGGGGGCAAAATGTAGCACCCTAAAATTGGCACAGTAAACCTTAGTAATAATTCAAATTTTAAATTTTAACCCCGAACCGCTTGTTAAACCGCTTTCCTTGTTTTCCATGCCATTTTTAGGATTTGTTGTGACCGTTGGACGATATCGTCGCCGATCAGACGATATCGCCTCAGATCGGATGAATTCGTCTGGAGCAGAACGTCCAGACGATTTCATCCCAAAACTGATTTTTCATAATTAGCTTCTGTTTCAACGACTTCTCTAACTCGGGCAGAAGCGTGTCTACGCCGTTAGAGACCTCCCCCGTTGGAGATCTCCCAAATTGGGATGATCTCCAACCTCCTAACCTCCCTCCTAAGCCTATTTAATCTTAGGACCTCCCCTTGACCTTCCCCTGGCTGAATTTTACTGCACTTCGAGTTTTACATGCATTAGAATGTCTTAGACTATTATTTGCCTTTGTCCCTTTTGAAGTTTTCTTGTAGGAACTCTGTTATTCTTCTATCGGAGCAAGCTCAGATCATCGCAGATGATCTTGTACAATCTCGGATGATCACGCCCCAATTCGAGATGATTTCGCACTCTACAGACGATTTCGACTGTGGTCAACATTGGGGGCAATTAGTGCCTAGAGTTTGCACTTTTTCTCTTTTTGTTTGCTGTTTCATTCTGCATTTAGATTAGTTTATTGTTATTTTCTGCTATTCTGCATTTTGGAGTTCACCCATATAGCTTAAGTGCATGATAAGATCATAATTTGTCATTAGAATACTATAATTTACTTGAATTTCTATTCGTAATTATCGTTTTAGTATCTATATTGTCATTTTACACCATTTTCCTCTGTTAGTATTGCTGCATTTTCTGTGTTCTGTGTCTATTTCTCTGATTGCAGGTCTCCGACGAATTCGTCTGATGAATTCGTCAGATCTCAGACGATCCTGTCAGATCAGAGATGATCCTGTCAAATTCCAGACGATCTGGACTGCTTCAAAAATTAGAACCTCCATCAGACATCCGGATCAGGTATGGCTTTTTTCTAATCTAGTATATTTCCTGTATTCTCTGTTTAATTCTATTTTTGTATTCATTTAAACCTGCATTTCATGTAGAACAGTTTAGATTCATTTGGCCAAACCTAGGATTTGAATGATTAAATGTAAAATTGAACACATCAAACACATTCCCAACCTAGGCGTGGAAACTGCCACTCAAAAGTTTCCTGGTGAACCCCACCATCCATCAAAAAATCACCTTAATACCCCTCCCCCGAGAGGCGGGACCTTCAAAGGGCCTCTCAGTCCGAGGTATTGTCCCATCCTTCTCGCATCCCCCTTTCGGGCACGGATCCTATAGCCTGAAGGTAAGGGTGCAAAAAATTTGGAGCGATACACCATGCCTCGTAAGGAGTGACACCATCTAAACTAGAAGTTGGACTTTTGTTTAGAATATATACACTGGTTCTTATAGCCTCTGCCCAATACATATAAGTGAGATGCTTTGTCTGGAGCATTTATCTCGCCATCTCAACTATGGTGCGATTTTTTCTCTCTGCCACACCATTTTGTTGTGGGGTATAGGCAGTGGTAAATTACCTTTTGATCCCACTATCTTTACAATATTTCAAAAAATATTTTGAGGAGTATTCACCTCCTCGATCTGTCCTAAGACATTTTACATAGTTCCCACTTTGATTCTCTACATTATTTCTAAAATCTATGAAGCAATCAAAAGCTTCATTTTTGTGTTTCAAAAAGTAAATCTAGCACATTCTAGAGAAATCATCTATGAAAGTGAGAAAATAAAAATTGTTTTCGAGACTTTGTGTTTGCATTGGACCACAAATGTCTGAATGTACTAACTATAGTGGATAGTTGGCTCTCCATGCTTGTCCTATCAAAAACTTTGATCTTGAGTGCTTTCCCAAAGCACATCCTTCATAGACTTCTTTTTTATCATGGATTTTGGGAAGTCCTGTCACCATATCTTGATTAGTTAACAATTTCAAGCTAGCGGAATTGAGGTGACCATATTGCAAGTTCCAAAGGACACTTGGATTTGTTATGGCTACATTTGCAAGTTGAGCTCCTCCTGACTCATTAAACTTGAGAGGAAATAATCTGTTCTTGGTCATGGGGACCTGTGTGATGACACGATTACAATTATTTTTATCAAAAATGATACATTGTCCTTCATCAAATACAAGTTTGTAATTATTCTCCATAATTTACCCAACGCTTAGTAAATTGTGTTGGATCTTTGGAGTGTAGTAGATGTCATGCACATTTTTTAGTCCTTCTTTAGTTGGAACCTCCATGGCTCCAATTCCCTCTACTTGCAATGTTTTATCATCCCCTAATTTGATTTAGGATTTATAAGTGGAATCGAGAGTAGCAAATAAATGTTCGTTACCACTCATATGGTTGGAACAACCAGTATCTAGAATCCATGTGTCAGATAGATTCTATTCTGATTGGCCATATGTCAAAAAAATATTAGAAGCATCATCTTCTTCTCCATAATTACCATATTGATTGTTGTTGCCTTGTGAAGATTTTGACCAGCAATCGCAAGCGAAGTGACTTGGTTTACCATAATTGAAACATGCTATTTTGGACTTGTCACTTCCTCGCCCTTGATTTCCACTTTATCCTTGATTTGCACCTCGATTCTAATTTCCACATCTTTGTTGATTACCTCCTCTATATGAGTTGCCTCCTCTATTGGAATTGCCTCCTTGATTTTGGTTGCCTCCTCTATTTTGGTTGCCTCCTCTGTATTGGTTGCCTCCTCTATAGTTGCCTCTACCTCTACCTCTTTGTTGTCCTCTACCTTGACCTCTTCCCCGTCCTCTTGCATTATTTTCATTGGAATTGAAGGCCTTATCATCACCTCCATATCTTGTTGAAGGAGTTTCAGGAAACCTCTCTTCATGTGACATTAACGATCCAATTAGTGCATCAAATGTTAAAAGGGAAAGATCTTTAGATTCTTCTATTATGATGGCAATGTGATTCCATTTTTGTGTAAGTGTTCTCAACACTTTTGTTACAATTGTCTCAGGCTTGATTTCTTCGCCTAATGTACTCATTTTATCTACAAGTGCTTTTACTCTAACACAATAATCACCTACTTTTTCATCATCTTTCATTCGAAGATTCTCAAAATCTCGCTTCAATGTTTGAAGCCTTAGCTGCTGGACTTGATTACTACCTTGAAATCCATCACTCAATGCTTTCCATGTGGCTTGTGCAGTTGTACAAGTAGTAATTCTAGGAAATATGCTTTTCTCCAATGCATCTTGGAGATGAGAAAGAGCAGATGAGTTGCTCTTCTTCTCTTCTTTTTGAGTCTTTTTGTCTGCTGCACTGAGTGTGGAACAGTCTGTGGGTTTCGTATAACCTTCCTCTATGATGTCCCACAATCCTCTTCCTATGAGTAGGGTCTTCATCTTTATAGACCAGTACTCATAGTCATAACCAGTAAATTTTGGGATGGGTAAACTATTGTGTGAAGCCATAGTTACCAAAAAAACTTTTTATTTTACGGTTACAAAAAATACTTTGCTGAATGAAAGAAAGAAGAAGAAAGAAGGAAGGGTTTACAAATTTAAGTCAAATCTGACTTGTTCTACCCTATCATTGACTACTTGCTCCTCTTGATGTGGGGATGCTACCTCTTGATTTGCAAAATTATCTGCCACTTCTTCTTCGTCGTCATTTATTAGTATGATTTCTGGTGATGGTGGTTATAGGATTTCCACTAAATTGTTGTAGTGTGAGTACTATGATTCTTGTTGCGCTCCTTGGATGGATTCTGATTGTTCAAATTGACTTCTTAATGAATTATCTTCAAAATCTACTTCGTATCCTGAATCGGGATGTCTTTGATGTGTGATTACAGCGTTTTGGAGTTGACTAAATACAATATTGAGTTCATAACCCCTTACCTTTTCATCAAACCTATATGCACTTTCTCTTGCTAGAATTGCACATAAGGCATGATAACACCCATTGGGTCTAATCATCAATGCCTTTTACAAAATTAAGCCTCTTAGGATTTATTACAACACTGTTCTTCAGTTTATGATTCCTTGAATAAAAAAAAACTTTCTTTGTTACAATAATTGCCTCTTAGGCAATGTTCTTTTGTTCTCTCTTTTCCCCTCTTTTTTTATTTTATTATATATATATATATATATATATATATATATATATATATATATATATATATATATATATATATATATATATATATATATATATATATATATATATATATATATATTTATATCTTTTATTTAATAAAAAATATGTAATTGCCTTTTTAAAAAAAAAAACAATTATTTATAATTTTATTAAATAAAATAAAGTGATTTTAAATATATAAAAAAATTCCTTAAAAAAATATATCAAAAATTGACTCCACAGGAATCGAACCCGCGATTCCTATATTATAGGCTAAGCTTCCTAGCCAACTCGTCCACAACTTCCGATGAAACCGAACAAAAATAACACTTATACAGCCTGATCAATTCAGAATTTTGAAAAAAAAATATTATTACTCCGTCGCCAGGATTCGAACCCGCAACCTGCAAGGGGGTGAAAGATTTAGCGCTGGCTCCACAAGCCAGTCGAGCTACATGGCTCAACGAGAATGCAAAGGAAGCTTGCCTTTCTTATGCCCTTCTTAGACGCCCAAAGGGAAAAAAAAAATTCAGGACATTAGTCCCACATCTATCCCGCAGAGAACAGTGAAGGTGTTTAAAATATTTAATGGGCGAATAGTTACTTGATTGCCTTTAAGAAATCAGGACCGCCCTTTTTGCCTTCGTCAAACCTCTCACCTTGTGCCACGTTGCCCGTCGCCTGTGCTTGCCACTTGTCTTGTCGTCTGTCTTCCTTTTGCCATGTAGTCCGAGCTCTGTCTGTTGTCTGCCATGTTGCCTATGTCTACCTTGTTGTGTCTTTGCCACGTGGCACCTTCTGGTTGGTTGTTACTTCTAAGTCTTCTCCTCCTTGCATGTTGTGTTCTTAGGCCTACTCGGGTCCTCTCGACCTCGCCTCAACTTACGATCCCTTGGTTTGCTTGGGGCTATTCGGGTCCTCTCGACCTCACCTTGGTTTATGTGCGGGCTTCCTTCGACCTCGATCCATGGGCCCTCTTCGACCTCGCTCTAATACCATATATTGCACGTGGGAATAGGAGAAAATAAAATTAAGAAAATATATTGAAATGCACGTAGAAAATCATCAGTTACATTGCTTAAATACTATAGGCTTAACAACCTTAAAAGAAATTAAGGGAAGTTAGGAAATGAAAGAAGATAGGGAGGAAAGATAGAAGGGAATTTGGTGTCAACTGCCTCGTCGCCCATGTTGTCCAATCTATCCAGTCAGCTATCGTCCAAGTCAATCTTCATGCCCAGTCAGTTGTCGTCTAAGGAAGTAAAAGGGTAAGGTCCAAAGCTTATTGTTGTAAACAAATTTTTACCCCTTTTCACTGTGTCATTTTCCAACAGAAATTGCATACTAAATCTATGCATTTGAAAGCCCCTTTGCTATTCACCTAAAGACCAATTAGCCATGGATGTCCTAGGTGCCTAAGAGATTCAAGAAACACAAATTCGGGCAAACGAAGGCCTTCCATAGTGATTTGACTGCTAAATCTATCATAGGACAACAAAGGCGACCCTTGAACATCAATTTGGATAAGGAGGTCAAGCCCTCTACCCCTAACTCTGAGGGTAAACCTATCAGAGGTCAAACTATGGCTGTCAACCACGGTTCATAGTGTAGACCGCCCACCATAGCTACGGTTTGCAACAGGTTACTGATCACCTTACTTGCTTTGCTTTTGACCACATAGATTAGTTATATTAGTCTTTTCATAGGTTTAATTGCATTTTAGAGAAAATTTGACTGTAGGAATTAGTCATTTCATGCATTGTATTAAGTAGGATTATATTGGATATTTTATGCACTTTATTGCTCCTAACTTGATATTTGATCCATGCATCATTTGTTTATTCATGTCCTTCATGTTGTAGTATAATTCTTGATCAAATTAGAATAGTTTAAAGTCTTTCTTTATGTTTTCTTGTTTTACTAGTTTAATGGCATTTACATACATATTCCCTTAAAGGGCCTCATCACGAGAGGCTATCAATATTTTTAATCGTGTGTTGTTGTTTCTTGTTTGTAGGGAGACAGGTGCAAGAGGAGCTTATGTCATAATCCTTCCACATCGCGAAGAAGGGGGTTAGCTCCACCCCAAGGCAGTTTGTGACTAATCAATAGAGCACTATAAGTGCGCCTACCCTTATTGAGGTCATTGGCAATTTTAATATCAGTATCATCTTTCAAGTGACCCTAAGAGGGCATCTTTGTAATCAAAGCTCATTCAAATATTAATACAAGAAACCTTACTTACATTGTTTTGTTCAAATTATGTACTTGTGTGAATCTTTATGCTTTCATGATGGTATAGATCAATACAGTAGCTAGGTGCACGCTCCGTGGTTAGGTCAAATTGTTCTTACAAATTACCTATAAATATGTCCAACATTTCATGATGAGGTAATGCAAAGTGTAATTTTCCCAAAATTTGTCTCCATTTAGCCAAGAATTTTGCAAAACTTTCATCTTTCCCTTGTTTCAGGTTGTATAAATCTTTAATGGTCACATGCCTTTCTATATAGGCACTAAATTGATGGAAAAACATCTTTTTTGTTTCCTCAAAATTCCTTAAATAGTTATTGGGTAATTTATAATACCATTATAGGGCCATATGAAGAACATAAGCTTATACTGAGAGGGGGGGTGAACAGTATAAGACCACTTTTTACTTTCTTTCCAAACCAATATCAATTAATGTCCTTAATTGCAATAACCAAATATAGCAAGTGTGCATTAATAACTCAGATAGCAGTAGTAAGCAAGAGCACAAGTCACCACACAATTGAGACACAACAATTTACGTGGTTCACCCAATGTGGGCTACTCCACGGAGAAAATATTTTACTAAAACTTTCTCAATCAATCTCTTTGGGAATCACTCCCAATTACAATGTTTATGGATCTCTGTCCAAAGGAGAACTCTTTCCCCTTCTGCTCTGGCTATGTGATCTTCTAGAAGACTTTGTCTCTCTGCTGCACTGACTGGTGGACCTCTCTCCACTTGAAGACTCCTCACTCAGATCTGTCTTCAACTGTGCTGGTTGTTGGATCTCTATCCATTGAGACTCTATCCTCTATACTCTATCACCTCCAAAGCTCTATCAATAGGCTCACTAAGAACCTGCTCAATAGGCTCACAAGAACTTGCTTAACAAGCTCACATAGAACTTGTCCAATGCTCGATAACAAGCTCACAAAGAACTTATCCAATGCTGAATAACAAGCTCACACAGAACTTGTCCAATGTTGAATAACAAGCTCACAAAGAACCTATCCAAATATGCTCTAACAAGCTCACCAAGAACTTGTCCAAATATGCTCTAGCAAGCTCACCAAGAACTTGCCCAAATCTGCTCTAGCAAGCTCACCAAGAACTTGCCCAAATATGCTCTAGCAAGCTCACCAAGAACTTGCCCAAATCTCTAGAAACTTGCCCAACATTGTCCTCAAATTTGTCCCAAAGGCCTTCTCAAAGGCTCAATCAATCATGCTCAAGTAGTACTCAAAATGAACTCAACAATGAATGGCAATCTCAACTCAAATCAACTTCATAGAAGCATAAAGAGAATTGTTAGAGACTCAATATGTTCTAATCTCACTCTCAACCCAAATCAATCTCAACTCAACTCATAGAAGCATAAAGAGAATTGTTAGAGACTCAATATGTTCTAAACTCACTCTCAACTCAAATCAACCTCAACTCAATTCAAGTCAACCTCAACTCAACTCAAGTCTTATAGAACCATAAAGAGAATTGTTAGAGACTCAATATATTCTAACCTCAATCTCAACTCAACATAGAATGATGGAATAGTTTGTTTCATAGAACTTGAACAATCACTTCACACATCACTTGACTAGGCTCAATCAACTCAACTCAACCAATCATCACAAGGGACAACTCTCTCTCACACAACCCTAGTCCAAGTATGTATCAACCAACTCAAATGTTTCCAATAATGCTCAACCACAAATCTCACATAACAATGATACTCATGTTCTTTTCTAACTCAAGTTCTTTCACAACCAATGGGCTTCAACCACTATGCTTATAACACAAGGTTTTAAACACAACTCTCAATTCAGAAAACCTTGATGCATTCAACCAACCACTTTCGAAAAGGAAACCACAAACAATCCTTTTCCCTCCAATGATATTTCAGAAATCAACCACCATAAACAATCAATAGGAGAATGTGCCCATACCTTTTATGAAGTGAAGAAACCCCTTTGGAAATCTGCCACACTCAACACACTTTGAAAAAGCACAACAACCTTCACTTTTGAAACCCTTTACAAAAATAGAAATATCTCTCTACATACACCTTATTTCTCCTTCTAAATGAGTTAGTCAAATAGCCCTCGAAATAAGCTTTCCAATGATATATAATATGATATACTTTTATAAAAGGAAAATACCAAAAATATCTTCTTTTCTAAAAGTGCTTTTAAACTTGCCTTCCAATAAAAAATCAAATCAACCCTCATCACCTTATTCCTCCAACATTAGGCAATAATAAAAAATTTATTAATAAAAACATTACTTGCCTCTTAGAGGGAATCGAACCCTCGTCTCTGCCCAAACAATCCTCAACCGCGGTGCCAAAGACCACGCGAGCTACGCGCTCGCATAGGACGAAGAGCGCAGAATGCGCTTTTGTCCTTCTCCCCTTGCTCACGTCAACAAAAATGTGGGCCAATTCTCTTGCTCGAAACTCTAACCCATGGGAATCGAACCTCGTCTCTTTCACAAGCAAAAACCTTTGCACTCCCCTCGCTCGTCGTTGGACCACGCTACCACACGAAGATTTCAGTGCTTTTCATCTTATCTCCTCTGCATTCGATTCCAAGGCTTTTGAAATAAAAGCCTTTGCATTTATATGCAACTTCCCTTTAATTTTGCAAACGTCGGTGACGCTTTTAAATTAATTTCTTTTTGATGATGACATCGACATTGAGGTAATTTTAATTTTAAAATTTAAAATTAAATTTTAAATATTAAAATTTAAACCAAATATTCAAAATTGAATATCTCCATCTCTGGGGCACCTTTTTTGATGAAACGAAAAGCCAACCTGGGTTTTAAGAAAAACCCATTTCAAATCTGCCATCCATGGTTTTAAATAAAACCTTTTATTTTACCTGCCTTGGTTTTCACAAAAACCCTATATATATCCATGCTCTCCGAAATATGAATGCTTTGGTCATCAAAACTCAATGTTACCTTGTGACATTAATGTGACATCAATGACAACATAAAACAACTCAAATTGCCAACAATCTCCCCCTTTGTCATTGATGGCAACACCTCTAAAGCAAAAACCACAATCACTGCAAAAACCATCTCTGAGAATCAAAGTTGCTCCCCCTGACTCAATACTCTCTTTGGAGGCTCTCCCCCTAACTCAATACTCTCTTTGGAGGTTGCTCCCCCTAACTCAATACTCTCTTTGGAGGCTGCTCCCCCTAACTCAATTCTCTCTCCCTTACTCAAATCTCTCCCCCTTTGACATCAATGGCAAAAGGGACACCTATGGGGCTAAAAGATATGACTCTTAAGCATAGCCCCCTCACCACCTTCTCTCTTGAGGTGATTAATTTTGGGGTGGGAGTACCTTTACTCCCATATTACATTGATTCTTTCCTCTATCAACTTCCTTCCATGTTTTTCTGATATCCTTCTCTTGATGAATTACTTGATCTTCTTGTCTAGAACTTGTTTGACCTTCTTGCCTTGAACTTGTTTGACCTTCTTGCCTTGAACCTGTTTGGAATTGAGTCCTACACCATCTTGCAATATGCCCAAAGTTATTGCAATTAAAACACTTGATATTGTAGCCTTTGGATGGTGCCCATATCCTGAAATCTTTCTTGAAGTAATTTCCATATCCATTCCTTTCTTGAACCTTGTATTGTGAAGTTCTATTTTCATGACCATTATGACCATGACTTCTGAATTGTGTAGCTCTAAAACCAAAACCATATTGCTCATTTCCTTTGCATTGAGAAGCTCTATGACCAATCCTGTTGCATGAGAAGCAATGTCCCTGAAAATCATACCTTCTTCCTTTGAAGTTTCTTCTAGCAAAATCAAACTTCTTTGATCCATGAATTCTGCAATGTATAGCCCTGTGTCCAAATCCATTACAAGAAAAACAATGTCCTTGAAAAGCCCTTTGTTCATGCCTTGGTTCCTCATACCTTTCTTGACCATTATCCCTATGATCATCTTCAACTTGTGCATTGCATTCTTGAACCTTCTTTGTAGCATCTAAAACCTCTTCTTTAGTTTCTTCCTTGCATTTCTCTTCAAGAATTTCTTTTCCCTTTGAACTTGATTCACCTATCTCAAAACAAGATCCAAACTAAATATTTGGAGCCATAGGAACTTTGGAGCTTTCCTCACAAGTCTTAGGTGCTTCCTTGCTTTCATCTTTTAGAACTTCCTTTCCTTTTGAGTGTGATTCCCCAAACCTGAAATATGAGACCTTTGGTGCTTTGGAATCCTCCTCTTCTTTCTCTTTATTTGTGTCAAGTAGCAAATTGGCATACATCTCTATAGCCTCTGAAATACAAGTATCCATTTCTGCTACTTCTTTTTCTTTGGGAACTGGTTCTTCCTTATAGATTTCTGAAACAAAACCTCCTGATACAAATATAGGACCTTGTGTACTTATTTTTGATTTCCCTTCTTCATAACCAAGCCCTGTCTTTATAAATGGATCTCGTTGTAAATCCAAAAAATTATCCAGAGTTTTTGAATTCCTTTGAAATCGTGCTAACTCATTTATGTAGGTCCCCAAACTTTTCTGATCTTCTTCTTCTAACTGATTACATCTTTCTTTCCTCTCCTTCAATTTCTCAAAAATAGTGATGCCAAGCTCTTTTGTTTCTTGAAGCTCTTTTTCAAAATCTTGAATATGTTGATTCAACATCATATTGACTTTTTCATTTTCTTGAACCTTATTTTCAAGCCTCTTGATTTTCTTTTTCAACCTCCTGATTTTCTTTTCTTGTTTTGTGGAATCCTCTTCTTCATCATCACTGCTGCTGGAATTGTCACTAGAACTGCTGCTTTCTTTTTCAAATAAACTTTCCTTGTTGCAATTGTTGTAGTATGTGCAATCATCATCTATATGCCCAAAATCTCCGCATATGAAGCATTTTAGTATCCTTAGACCTTTCTTGTACCTATCTGCTTGCTCAATGGCTATGGCAAGCTCTTCATGTCTTTCTTCAATAGATTTATCCTCTTCTTTAACT
The DNA here is from genome assembly GCA_028583015.1 of Wollemia nobilis. Classification (NCBI taxonomy): domain Eukaryota; kingdom Viridiplantae; phylum Streptophyta; class Pinopsida; order Araucariales; family Araucariaceae; genus Wollemia; species Wollemia nobilis. The sequence goes on from JAQPPZ010014470.1 coordinate 5,366,591, forward strand.
TCAATACCTAGGAATAGGTGTTCTTGCTTTTCTTCATTTATTCCAAAGAATGTACATTCTTCTTCATCTGACTGATCTTTATCACTGTAATCTGAGCTATCACTTTCTTCTACAATGTAGTAAGATTTCTTTGCCTTACGAAAAATTTTCTTCTTCTCATACCTGTTTTGCTTGAATCTGTCATCTTTGTCATGCTTATGCTTTCCATCTTCTTTTCTTCTTTGACCCTATTTTTCATCATCACTGTTTTCTTCATGTGGACACTTGTATGCATAGTGACCAAGATCACCACACTTGTAGCATCTGACTTTCCTTATATCTCTAAAATTCCTTGAGTCCTTATTCCTTTTGATGAAGTTAGCTTCCTCATTATTTTCTAAAACTCTATCTATTTCTGAAACTTTCCCTTTCTCTTTTTTTGAAGCCTTGAATGCAATCTCTTTTATTGGAGCTTGATGCTTACTTACCCTCATCTCATAAGTTGTGAGAGTACCTTGCAATTCTTCCATTGTTAGCTTGTTGATATCCATTGTTTCTTCTATTGCTGAAACCTTAGAATCATATTTCATGGGAAGTGATCTCAAAACCTTTTGAGTAACTTCTGATTCTTTCATCTCAAAACCTAGGCCTCTCATGGTGTTAGTAATCTCATCAACTCGAAGTAAAAACTTTGCAATATCTTCAGAATCTTCCATTTTCAATTCCTCAAATATTTTTCTATGAGTTTGTAGTTTTGCCAACTTTACCTTGGAATCTCCTTCATAAGTATTCCGCAACTTGGTCCACATTTCATTAGCTGAAGTACATACCATGACCTTTGCAAAATCTGTCTCACGTAGCCCACTCAAAATACAATTCATTGCTCTTGCATTTATCTCAACCAATTTCTTGGTAGTCTTATCTTCCTCGGGATCACCTTCAACCTTATACTCTTTTTCAACCATCTGCCATACCTCATATCCTTGTGATATCAAGTAGTTCTTCATCCTCATGCTCCAGAAAGCATAATTGTTACCATCAAACAATGGAGCCTTATTTGTAGATAATCCATTCTGTGAAGCCATTTGTGTTCTTGTAGAATCTGCCCTCAAGTTGTTAGCCTTTTCGAAGGAACCCGCTCTGATACCAATTGAAGAACACAAGCTTATACTGAGAGGGGGGTGAACAGTATAAGACCACTTTTTACTTTCTTTCCAAACCAATATCAATTAATGTCCTTAATTGCAATAACCAAATATAGCAGTGTGCATTAATAACTCAGATAACAGTAGTAAGCAAGAGCACAAGTCACCACACAATTGAGACACAACAATTTACATGGTTCACCCAATGTGGGCTACTCCACGAAGAAAATATTTTACTAAAACTTTCTCAATCAATCTCTTTGGGAATCACTCCCAATTACAATGTTTATGGATCTCTATCCAAAGGAGAACTCTTTCCCCTTATGCTCTGGCTATGTGATCTTCTAGAAGACTCTATCTCTCTATTGCACTTACTGGTGGACCTCTCTCCACTTGAAGACTCCTCACTCAGATCTATCTTCAACTATGTTGGCTATTGGATCTCTATCCATTGAGACTCTATCCTCTGTACTCTATCACCTCCAAAGCTCTATCAATAGGCTCACTAAGAACCTGCTCAATAGGCTCACATAGAACCTACTTAACAAGCTCACACAGAACTTGTCCAATGTTGAATAACAAGCTCACACAGAACCTGTCCAATGCTGAATAACAAGCTCACCAAGAACTTATCCAAATATGCTCTAACAAGCTCACCAAGAACTTGTCCAAATCTGCTCTAGCAAGCTCACCAAGAACTTGCCCAAATATGCTCTAGCAAGCTCACCAAGAACTTGCCCAAATATGCTCTAGCAAGCTCACCAAGAACTTGTCCCAACACTATCCTCAAATATATCCCAAAGGCCTTCTCAAAGGCTCAATCAATCATGCTCAAGTAGTACTCAAAATGAACTCAACAATGAATGGCAATCTCAACTCAAATCAACTTCATAGAAGCATAAAGAGAATTTTTAGAGACTCAATATGTTCTAATCTCACTCTCAACCCAAATCAATCTCAACTCAACTCATAGAAGCATAAAGAGAATTTTTAGAGACTCAATATGTTCTAAACTCACTCTCAACTCAAATCAACCTCAACTCAATTCAAGTCAACCTCAACTCAACTCAAGTCTTATAGAACCATAAAGAGAATTGTTAGAGACTCAATATGTTCTAACCTCAATCTCAACTCAACATAGAATGATGGAATAGTTTGTTTCATAGAACTTGAACAATCACTTCACACATCACTTGACTAGGCTCAATCAACTCAACTCAACCAATCATCACAAGGGACAACTCTCTCTCACACAACCCTAGTCCAAGTATGTATCAACCAACTCAAATGTTTCCAACAATGCTCAACCACAAATCTCACATAACAATGATACTCATGTTCTTTTCTAACTCAAGTTCTTTCACAACCAATGGGCTTCAACCACTATGCTTATAACACAAGGTTTTAAACACAACTCTCAATTCAAAAAACCTTGATGCATTCAACCAACCACTTTCGAAAAGGAAACCACAAACAATCCTTTTCCCTCCAATGATATTTCAGAAATCAACCACCATAAACAATCAATAGGAGAATGTGCCCATACCTTTTATGAAGTGAAGAAACCCCTTTGGAAATCTGCCACACTCAACACACTTTGAAAAAAGCACAACAACCTTCACTTTGAACCCCTTTACAAAAATAGAAATATCTCTCTACATACACCTTATTTCTCCTTCTAAATGAGTTAGTCAAATAGCCCTCGAAATAAGCTTTCCAACGATATATAATATGATATACTTTTATAAAAGGAAAATACCATAAATATCTTCTTTTCTAAAAGTGCTTTTAAACTTGCCTTCCAATAAAAAAATCAAATCAACCCTCATCACCTTATTCCTCCAACATTAGGCAATAATAAAAAATTTATTAATAAAAATGTTACTTGCCTCTTAGAGGGAATCGAACCCTCGTCTCTGCCCAAACAATCCTCAACCGCGGCGCCAAAGACCATGCGAGCTACGCGCTCGCATAGGACGAAGAGCGCAGAATGCGCTTTTGTCCTTCTCCCCTTGCTCACGTCAACAAAAATGTGGGCCAATTCTCTTGCTCGAAACTCTAACCCGTGGGAATCGAACCTCGTCTCTTTCACAAGCAAAAACCTTTGCACTCCCCTCGCTCGCCGTTGGACCACGCTACCACACGAAGATTTCGGCGCTTTTCGTCTTATCTCCTCTGCATTCGATTCCAAGGCTTTTGAAATAAAAGCCTTTGCATTTATATGCAACTTCCCTTTAATTTTGCAAACGTCAGTGGCACTTTTAAATTAATTTCTTTTTGATGATGACGTCGACGCTGAGGTAATTTTAATTTTAAAATTTAAAATTAAATTTTAAATATTAAAATTTAAACCAAATATTCAAAATTGAATATCTCCATCTCCGGGGCACCTTTTTCGATGAAACGAAAAGCCAACCTGGGTTTTAAGAAAAACCCATTTCAAATATGCCATCCATGGTTTTAAATAAAACCTTTTATTTTACCTGCCTTGGTTTTCACAAAAACCCTGTATATATCCATGCTCTCCGAAATATGAATGCTTTGGTCATCAAAACTCAATGTTACCTTGTGACATTAATGTGACATCAATGACAACATAAAACAACTCAAATTGCCAACACCATACCTCCCAAACTTTTAGGGAACATCTTTAGAAACAACAAATCATCATGAGAAACATCATGACATGTCGTTCTAAACATACGAATATGCTCTATAGGATCTTCAGTTCCTTTATATATTGTGAGGATAGGCATGGGGAAATGCTTAGGATAAGGTTGCACTATAACTACAGGATCCAAAGGTTGACTACACATATCTCGATAACTGTACAAGGGACGGTAAGGATCCATCTGGTCTAGACAAGAACCTAACTGCTTAACCATAGCTTCAATTCCCTGTTGTTGTCCACCAAACTAATTTTGTTGCACCATATTATTGTGTCTTTGATAATAAGTTTGTGTTGTGTGAAGATTTCCAACTGAAACACTACTATGTAAAGTGTTTGTAGGAACTACATTTTGTTGAATTTGTTGGTAGTTGGTATTTTGTATTTGTTTAACCTTTTGTTGATTTGTCATTTGTTGATTAAGAGCTTGAGTGAACATGGATGTGAATGGTTGTTTTTGTTTTTTTAGATTTGCTTTTGGGTTGCTAGCAATAATTTTGGATTATTGTGCCATTGATTTTTGAGCATTTTGATTTAAAGGTATCATATTTGGATTAGATGGACCCGCTTGATTATAATCTAGATCTGTTGAAGGTATGTAAGGTAATGAATTTGTATGTATTCGAAAAGCGGATGCTAAGGCTACTTCCATGGAACCTTCTCCTGAATTATCCATATGCACTGCTTGGCTAAATTCACCTATGTGATCTTTTATAAATTGAGTAAAATTTGCAAGAGTCTCAAATTGAACATGTCTCTTTTCATCTAATTTAGGTTCATTAGGATCTTCTACTTCGTTTTCCCCATTATCACCTTCATATTCTGATAGTATATCCTCTCCATCAAGTGCTCTATCTTCAATATCATCTTGTTCTTGTTCTCCCATATTATCATTATATACTTGTTTACCACTTCTTAATATAGGCATTTTGTTTCTAAAATAATTTATTTTTGGATATATATATATATATATATATATATATATATATATATATATATATATATATATATAACTAGAAAATATAATATGATTGTTTTTAGGTTTTTTTTTTTTTTGTAGTTTTTAGATTGCAAATAACAAAATAAACACAACTATAATATTATAAATGTTATATTTCAAGTTTCTTGAAAAAGCCTATAGATATCATTAATAGGTTCCAATTGATCTAGTGACAGGTAGTGTTCTTCTTCAAATAGGAAGTTGGCTTTTAGGAATTTTATGAAATGTGCTATAGTAATGCAATGAAATTCACAATTTGATGTATAAAAGTGTAATTCGTGACAATAGCCCCTAGGTCTAAGATTCCTCATCAATAAAGCACATCTCTAAGAACCCTATTAAATCTTCTCTTATCGTATAAAATAATTTCTTGATTTTCCACTTGTGATAAAAACTTATGTACTACTATTGCATTCTCAAGATAATCTTCAAAGGAATAAAGACTTGGAGAAATAATAGCTCTTTTGTATGCTAGCCACATATCACAGGCTCTTTGAAGGTCAAAGTAGAAAGGTGCACTATCAAAATCCAGGATTCTAGACAAATTGAACCTTATGATTTTATCAAGTTCGGGTTCTTTAGCTCTTATAATCTCTACCCTTCTCCAAATCTCAAAGTACGACACACTACCTAATGAAGAAAATTCTTGGTTTGCTAGTATTGTACTAACATTAATACGAACGACTCTCCTTATGTTATAATCTACCATCTATGGCATGTAAAATTATGAAATTTGACTAATATTTTTGGTTTGTTTTTGTTTTATTTTTTTAACTATTTAGAATATCAGAAGAAATTCCTATGTTTCACATCGAGTTCACTAAATAATGTAGCCCAAAAATTTTTGCACTCTTTTCCTCAAGGTTGATGGATCTGCACCTTAGAGGGGGATGGGAGAATGAGTGGTCTACACCTCAAAAGAGAGATACTTAATCGTACCTTCTATGTATGGTGATTTTTCGACGAATGGGTTTTGGGTTCACGAAGAAATAATTTTGGTTGTTTTTGAGCCTAGGTTTCGGGATTTGTTTGAATGGTTTCTTTTTGTTCAAATCACACGTATCTAAGTTTGGCCAATATGCAAATTAAACTAAGCTATATGCACTTTTAACTTCAAATGTAGACAAAAGAATACAAAAAATAGAATGTATAAATTAATGCAATGCCTATGAAGAGATTTTAAACCTTACCTGTATCCGAATATTTGATGTAGGTTCTGAAATTTGTAAGCAGTCCAGTTTTGTACAATGCAGGCGATATCATATTACGATTTCACAAGATCGTATTACGATCAGTGAGATCGTATTCCAATCATAGACAAACAAATCCGATTTTGATAGAAGACAACAAATGCATGGATAGAGGGTAAAGAACATAAATTTATGATTCTATTTATCTTTGTAAATATGATTCTGATCTATAAAACACCACTAAACAATGACAATAACAGGAATTGTTAAACAAATGCATCTAACTACCTAAAACATGCAATTACATGAGATTTTAGGTGAACTCCAAGAATGCAGATGATTTAATCTAATATGTCCTATGATAAAAAATGTTAAATGAAATATAAATAAGAAAAAGAAATGCCAGAATACGTAAACCAAAACTCAGAGTTATCCCCAAGCAAATTATAGACGATATCGTAGTGTTCTGGGAAAGATCGTATCTCAATCTTGCACGTTCATGCTATGATCGCACTATTGTACCCTTCGATATGCGATGAAATCCTTCGATCTGCAACAAAACACTCCGATCCTGGAAGCAAATGATAAAATAATGAGCACTAGAATGTAGAATTAAACTAAGTTTTTCTAAGTGTAGAGAGCTAGGAGATTATATGGAGGGAAGGGTCTGGTTAAATAGGCAAGGAGGAGTGTCCAAAATAGGGAGGAGGTTGGATTGTTGCAGCTTCTTCCAAGCTGGGTGAAACTGAACGGATCTGATCTCGCAAATCCCATGCAGTTACACAAGCGGAGGCAAAAACCAGTTTGAACAACTTATATCATTTTCCATTTTAAATGTTTTCAAACAAGATCATATTACGATCGATGATATTGTACGCTGATTGCAAGGATTGTAAACCTAAGATCATGCTACGATTTCAGAAGTCATACTACGATTTTGCTAATCGTAGTACGATCTCGTTAGAGCAGCACAAATTTTGAGGTGATAAATGCAAACATAATATTTTTGTGTTTTTATGAAAATGGGTCAAATTTAAGGTGCTACACCATCCATCAAGGCTCTCTGCTTCCAAACTAGGGACTGGGTGAGTTGATAGGGTTGATTTAGACTCCTCTATGGCTAAACATATCTTCTTTTTATTACCTCTAAATTGTTTTCCTTTCCTTTAAATATTCTTCTATTCCTTTCTAGCCATATAGTCCAAAGTATTGTATATTTTGATATATCCCATATTGTTTGTAAAGCCTCACTTTTATAAGTGCTCTGCCATTGCTTTAACCAATATTCAATTCTACTATTCATCACCCAACATTTACCAAACATATTAAGAATCTATTGCCATAGATTCTAGACTATTGAGCAATGTCCCAAGAGATGTCTATACTCTCCTCCTCCTTATTACATAAAACACATTGAGAGGGGCCATGGAACCCCTTTTCTATGACCTACTAGCCAAACAAACATTTTGACTTTAAGAATGTTTGGGCTATCCCAAATATCTCTCCAAATTCTAGTGACATTATTATTTTGTTGGTACTTTGTAATTTAATTAATATTCTAATATTTAATTTTATATTCCTAATCAATGCCTCAATTCAAATCTTGTGAAGCATGAAAACCCCTTTTGAGGATAAAATTAATCTATGACCTATTAGTCAAACAAACATTTAATTTTATATTCCAAACATTTTAACTTTAGGAATGCTTGGGCTATCCCAAATATCTCTCCAAATTCTAGTGACATTATTATTTTGTTGGTACTTTGTAATTTAAATAATATTCTAATATTTAATTTTATTTTTTAAATAAATGCCTTAGTTCAAATATTGTGAAGCATGAAAACCTTTTTTCAAGGTAAAATTCTTCTATGACCTACTAGTCAAAAGTGTTGGAGGAAATTCATAGCCACCTTAAGAATACAGGAGATGCTATGAATGCCAACACAACTGGGAAAGCCAACGCAGAGGAGTAATGGTGACGTGTGCTCACTCTGGTTTGCTAGGAGCTTGCTCTGTTTTTTCAATTTTGGGTCGGATTTGTCTTGTTGGGATCCCCTTTTTGTTTTGGTTTGTTGTGGCCGTAAGCCCTTGTCTATAAGCTCTATGGTGTTGTTCTTGGTCATGTTGGCCATTAATGCTTTGTAAAAGGTTTTGAGGCCCCTTTCAAAACCCATTTGTTAATACAATCTACTTATAAAAAACAAACATTTTAACTTTAGAAATGCTTGGGCTATACCAAATATCTCTCCAAATTCTAGTGACATTATTATTTTGTTGGTACTTTGTAATTTAGTTAATATTCTAATATTTAATTTTATATTCCTAATCAATATCTCAATTCAAATCTTGTCAAGTTATATATATATATACCATGTGAAAGGTAAGTATTAGTATTTTTTTTATGGGTTATATGGGACTGTATTGCATCATCATCACATAGTGGTATTACAACTTGGATACTATTCATTTATAGTTTGACAAGATTTAAACCTGGGTCTCCTCCTTAATATATTACGATTAAGCTAATGTCACTTGATGAAAGAGAAGTATTATTATCTTACATCATAATCATAATTAACATATGAATTTAATATTTTATTTATTATTAGTTTTTTAAGGAATGCAAAGTACAACCAAGGGCCATAAGTGGGCCACCCTCCCTAGGCACACAAAGAAGGCTATCATCCCTCATGGTACAACGAGGACCACATTCTATATGATTCAAACTTGGGTATCTTAGAGGGTGTAGTTGGGGCCACCCTCCCTAGGGGCGCAACGAGGCTACCTTCTCTCAAGGCACAACGAGGGCCACATTGTGTATGATTTGAACTAGAGTTCAACTACATACTACTCTGGTCTCTTGATATAGACTTTTACTTAAAAATAAAGATTTAATTAATTAAACTGACAACATATATTTAATTAATTTATTTAATAAAGTAAATTATTTATTAATAAAGGTATATACTGGTAACAATAAGAAGAGTAGTTTGCAAGGACATCTTAATGGTTTGGATTTTGAACTCTCTTTCTAAAGACTTAGGTTTAAACCATAGCATACCCTAAAGAGCATATGTTAAATGCTGGTTGACTGCTTCATACTCACACATTAATTCTATCGTTTTACCCAATGAATTAAGGTTTACAATAACAACACCTAAACCCGATTTAAATAAAAAGATTACCATTTTTTATATAAAATAATAATAATAATTGGTGACGTAATTACCTATTGGAAAAATAATAATTGGTCACTTAATTTTCCTAAGTTTCGCCGCACGAAGCTATGTTATGTACTATCCGTGGCGAAAGCTATGATTATAGTTGTTATGTACTATGCCTCTCTTGGACTTTTATGGCATTAACACCATAGTGTCGACATTGTGCATGAGACCTTTTAAATAATTGATATGCCGTGTACTCAACTATAACTTTTAATTGACTATTATGTTCAAGAAACGGTCCACTTGATTTGAATTGAAGTAACTTAAATAAAATCATATGTCATGAAAGAGACTACTTAATCAAATTTAAAAAACACTAGTGGGTTTGAAACAAATAAAATTTCATAAAAAAACTAATAAATATTTTAAGTATAGTTAATATTAATGTATAATTGTTTTCGGGACAGAGAAATGGTTTGAAAGGTCCAAGATTCAAACAGCGGCGTGGATGAGTGTGTTAGGGGGTGGATATGTGTATGATTATGTGTTTGATCCTATCGTTAAGCTTCTCTTACCCTTATGAGAAGTTATAGTTAAGATGGAATGCTCTCACACTAACCTCAATAAAAAAAATATTAATGTATAATTATATACTATTAGTATAATTAGAATAGATTTAACTTTAAACTTATAAGAGGTTTAAGGTTTGTGTCTCAGAAGAATAGGGTTGCAGATAATACTCGAAGATAGATGGTAAATATTTAGATAATTAAGTTAAAATCGGTTTTACTTTAGATTTTTAACTCGTATTCTAATTCTGTTAAATGATGTATTTATAATTAAAAAGTTGTTACCATTATGTGGTATTGATATAATAACAAGGGTGATATGCTTTGAGGCCTGGATTCAATGGTTGAAACATAGGTTTCCAATAACATGAGAAAAGTTATATAGCTTGATACCTTATCATTATTAAAATAACTAGCTTAGATATATAAAATATATATATCTATAAACGTCGAGAGTTATCAATCTTGAGGCGCCTATCTCATTCTTAATGTCGGTTTTTTTAATAAAATATTAATATTGTTTACGACGTGGCTGACCTTCCTGGCTGCCATTATAGGACGCCTATCGGCGTAATAAGGGTAAACCCTTTTTAATCTCATATAATCTATTAAAAAATATTTATACTTAAATGATTTTTTTTTTTTAACTTGTTGTAGGTGAATTGGAGAGGAGAGGGCAATCCTCCAAAGGAGGTCCCAGGTTCAAATCTCCACCTTACCAAAAAGTTGAATTGGGTACCCAAAATCCAATCAATCCAATTGATAATGTTGGTGCGGGCAAGGCTGGGTGCGACCCCAGGAGACTTTGACGGTGTAGAACCCTTGTTCGTGGTCTCTCAGACCAAGGCGGCCCTCCAAGGGGTTTTTTGCTTTATAAAAAAAAAATTTCTTATGAAACTTCAATAATCCTTATATCTCAACCCTCCAACAAATCACTTTGATGTATTATTTATTTATTTTTATAATAGAGTTTTGAAAGCGTTGTGTTTTCCCTTTTACATCAACTTAATCACATCAAGTTAAGTAGCCTATTTAGTTCTATTAAGATTTAAACCTTGGTGTGACTTGTGCCATCGTATGTCTCAATTGTTGAACCATTGACAAAATTTTGATCACCCATATATCTCAATTGTTGAACCATTCGCAAAATTTTGATCACCCATATGTGTCAATTGTTGAACCATGGCCCCCTTGACTTAATTTTGAATTAAAAAAAAATAGTTTTTTATAAGGAATCTAGTTCCCATAGACCATGTTTTGGGTCTTACGTATGTAATTAAAATCTTTCATTTCATTTCAACTTGGGCTTCTTGAATGAAAATCCAAAGACATACCTCACTAAACTTTTATTTTATTTTTACGCCTCCCTACAATGGCAGAGAGGGGGTTGGGAGGCAAAGAGGTCATACATGTCACGTCGTAAACAAATTTTTTTATTAAAAAAATCGACATTAACAAAAACATTTAAAATATTTAAACTAAAACAATCGACTAACCGTTGCAAACATTTAAGATATTTAAACTAAAACAACCGACTACCCAACTGTTGCAACAAAATATCCCAGTTTTATAGGAAAAATGTGATCTCATAGGCACCCCGGATTGATATCTCTCAGTGTTTTTAGATATATATCCTTTATATCTAAGCTAGTTTTTTTTTGCCACGAATTCGGGCACGCTGTCCAGTTTTATCTAGGCTAATTTTATTTATTGAAGGGTTAAAACTATTAAAATAAAGTCTCTTTATAACTTTGTTTTTTAAGTAATACAAAATACACGGTGAAACAACTAGGGTCACATTCTTCGAGACATAGACATAGCAACACAGGCCTCCCTCTCCGTGATTAAAAACTCAGGTAATCGAGATTCCCCGTGACTCAAGCCATAGAGAAGAAACACCAACTATGTCTCCAAAGGACATCTCTTCATATATTCTAAAAAAATATGTTTAAAATTAAATGATATTAAGCTTAATTAATTATATTCCTTATTTTTAAAAAGATTTAAGTTGGAATATTGTTAAATGATATAAATACACTAGCATATGATAATTTCAAAAAACTAATTTAAAAATATATTTAAAATATAATATAATTAATTAATTTTTATTTATTATTAAAAATAAAAAAAAATTTATAATTTTTTAATTGTTTATATAAATTTAAAATAACTCTCACCTATTTATTATAGGTAAAGCAATAGAAAGATTGTTAATATAAACCCTAAATAAAATAAAGTCAAACATACCCTCACTTTCCAGACATATAAATGACTAAGTACAAGTTTCCTTTCAAATGATGTGGGACCCAACATGTGCAGCCTAAGAAAGGGGAAAAAATAAAGCGACACCCAGAATAAGATGATGAGCAAACGATGAGCAATCGCTGTCGACATAAACGGCCAGCGTGGCACGTCGAGGGTGACGTGGACCCACAGACAGGGTGCCCCATGCGTGAACAAAACTGAGAAGCATAAAAATATTTCGGCATAATGTCCTCATCCTGTGGACACTAAAATTTACCATGCATCTGACAATCGGACGACTATAAACGGCTGTCGAATCCACCATGGCTCGAAGAATCCGACGAAGAAGAAGCCGATTGCAGGTCGCAGGTTTGAGCGAGTGGCGCATCAGCAGATCCAAACAAATGGCGCATCAGCAGATCCAAACAAAAAAAATTCGAATTTGCGCCAGGTATATACCCATGGACGTATACACATTGTCTATATCACTTGTGTGTTTTAGCCTCAGTTTTTTTTTTTTAATTAATGCATTTGACTGGGCATATTCCATTGTAATAGAGGCCGACATTTGTTTTATTTATTTATTTATTTATTTTTGTTTGTTTTTGGTCTTTGGAGGACCTCAAAAGGTATACACATATGGGTACCCCATAATTCAATGTGTATTGCCTTGGGTATTTGGAAGGCTAATTTGGGATTTTTATGAACTTTCTGGTTAAATTTGATGCACAAACGAGGAATTGATTTGTAATTTCGTCCCTAAGTTAATATCCCTGGTAGATGTCGACACGTTGTCTCGGTGAAGACTGGCTCCGTTCCCCAAGGCTTCTATAATAGGGGAGTGTGATTCCTTTGTATCTCACTTTTGGTTATCCTTTCACACATATATGGGAGGGCCCCCACTGGGATTTGGTGTTGTCTCAACCGCCTTTAAAGAGGAGAATTGCCTGTTTGGACTAGGTGAAGGTTTTTAAATTTGGTCGTGGCGAGGCCCAAAGCGCGTAGGTCGTCACCGGATTTCAAATTGGTGAAAATGTCGTTTCAGGTATGGTTTGTTATAGCATCTTCTTTTCGTAGGAATGAGAGTGGGTTCTCCTTAGATTTTACTGTTGTGCTGTTTGCAGTTGATGCCCTGTATGATTTTGAGAATTGCAATAAAGAGATGGTCTACTCAGTAGCCTCATGCCATTTGTTGGTACCCAATGTTCACTGCTTCGTTTTTGTGTTTGAGTTATATATATATATATATATATATATATATATATATATATATATGTGTGTGTGTGTGTGAGAGAGAGATATAGTGAGTGAGATATATTTGCCAGTGAACATATGAATGAGCATGAAGATAAGATTATAGCCAGTCAGCAGGCCGTGTCACCATATAAGACCCTTTTTAAGGGAGGGAACTTTTAACTTGACTTTATGTGTGTTAGTTCAAATGTTCACTTCTTTGGGCTTATGCGATTAGGGTTTTACTAGTTTTATTCATATTAATGGAATAGTAATGGAATTTTGGCAATATGTCTAGGCCAATCCGTCTAATCTATATGTCATTCAATTAAAAAAGAAAGAGAAGATTGACGTTTACATATGTGCGAAGCTGTCAGCTACTCCGTTGGTATATCAAGTCTTTTGAATGCCTCAGGGTGCATGCCATACTGGCCATTGAAAATTAGCAGATTCTAGTTTTTGTGTGTTTGTGAGTATCATGCTTTCTTGTGAAGTAGGGATGATGGATGTTTGCCAAGCAATTTACTTGGGCTTCAACATGTGTGGGTTAAGATGGATCTGTATTGCTTTTATGCATATTGAAAATTAACAAAAGTCAATGGGCTTGTCAGAATTTTGGGTTAAGATAGATCTGTACTAGTTTTAAACATTCAAAAATAACATATTTCAGTAAGCATATGTTCCACCAAAATTCTTTTTAAAGGCGATTCTTCCTTTAGAGGGGTTGAGAAAACTTGTGGTTGTGAATAAAGGGACCTTTGGACGTTCTCTCCAATTCCTAACAAAAAGGGATGGCTGTTTTGAATTTAAAAAAACAAATTGCAAATTTTAAATTTTATAGGCACATAACTCATTTTATGAGCGTGGATGAGAATTTATCTAGGGAAAAAGAGGAGGAGGTTCATGTCCACTAGTGATGGCGCTATGAAAAGCAAGAACTATATTTGAAAGTCCATGGCTGACAAAAGCATTGCTTGAAGACAAATGAAGGGGATATGTTTTAGTACCCATGGTTATCGAGTGTAAAGGATGCATCCCTGTAGTACATAATATATATTTGCTTAATTGGGTTATAACAAACTTTAGTTGACATTAATATTGAAAAATGGCAGATTTCAGTATTGGGATGATGTGGGCTTCCCTAATTAGTGTCTTACTAATGTTACTTACATAAAACACAAAAGGACACCAACAACACAAAATCCTAGAAGATTGGCTTTTGGTCTTGCATTTTTTTTTTATGCATAAAACACAAATGTATACGATCTTTGGCATGTACAACTTACATGCTAAACCTTGCTATTATTGGCCTTATGGTACCTCATAATATATTATATGGGCTTTGGCTGATTTGTCTTTTGCTATATTTTTTAAGATATAAATTTAGCAGAATTTGGTATGTACAGAATGATGTTTTGGCATGCCTAATTGGGGTCTTACTAGTTCAGCTCAGTCTTAGCAAGCAAGGTTTCAGTTTGATATTGTGGGCTTATGCGATTAAGGTCTTACTAGTTTTATTCATATTCATATTTGGAGGATTTTAGAATATTGATGTTGTTGACTTTGCCTTGAGGTATCTCACAAGTCATATTTACATTGAAAACTAGCATATTTTTGTATTCATTGTCATGTAGTTGCAAATAATAGAAATGAGGATTACGTGTCAATTAATAGAAGTGTGGCTTTCAGTCTTGCTTTCCTTTTCTTATTTATACAATACAAATGCACTCAATTTCTGCCATGTTGGCCTTACATACTAAACCATGGCTATGTCAACCTTTTGTCAGCTTAAAGTGAGTGATTTGGGCTTTGTGTAATTAGAATCTGTAATGAAACAACTTCCAAAAATGCAAGTAATCAGATTCGAGATTCAAATCAATACAATTCCTTGCCACTTCGAGAGGGCAAAGTCTCATATGCGCAACAGAGGCGACTAAGATTCAAATTTGAAAGATGATCCCCCTACAACATAACTCTTCCTATTTATAGACTAAATCAACATTAACCCTAACCCTAATCCTTAAGGGCCGACTACTTTAACCTAGGGCCCGAGCTAATAATAATAAAGATGGCCGATGTGTCTACATTGGAGTTGTTACAGAATCTCAGTGGGTCTGTTCATATTGAGGTTTCCTAAAACAAGTTTCTGTGTTTATTTTTTATCCGAGCTCCCACCTGTTGGCATGCGGTCGGGACAGGGTTCAATTCCTGCCCTGGCCAACGTCTACTCGCCTTGAGTCTGCCTGTGTCCACTGTCCATAGTGGCCAGATCTCTTGGCTTGGGGGGCTAAACTGTTGGCATGCGGTCGGGACCCTCAACCCTGTTTCCTGGACTCTAACCTTCACATGATGCACCCTCACCACAAGTTCGAGCTTTTGGTTCAGTGGTAGCGCTGTGTCGTGTCAACACCACTATTCAATACTTTGATTTCTCCTTATTTTAAATTGGTTTAGTATTGCTTACATGTAATTTTCTGCATTGTATACGTTTGGTAAGTTTACTGCCATGTGAATTTTGCCTTGTGTGCCCATTGAAAGCTGGAGTATTTCGGTTCCATATGACAGCTCAATTGTTCCTTGCTTTGTGCACTTGCTGCATGTCTTTTTTGACTTATCCATATAGATTAATTTTATTGCTCAATGTGATTTTCTGCATTTTGCAGATTCTGTTTTTTTCCTAATTAGGTAAAATCAAGTTTATTTCCATGTGATTTCAGTGCTTTCTGAATTATGACCCCTCAAATGTTGGTTGCCTTGGTTTTGCTTTAAGTCTCTTTCAGTGTTCGTCCATCATAATTTCTATCCATCCATAGTAGCAGATGCCAATGGAAGTTGCGGAAGTAAGCTTCTCTTGGCATATTTTAATACCCAAAGCTCAATGATTTAAGCACCTAAAGCTCATTATACCATCATTTGAAATTCTGGTATCCGAGTTGAAGCTTTCTTGCAATCGACAGCAATTCTCAATGTCAAATGCTGTCTCACTTCTTTATATAAGCATTGAAGAAAGTGGTTATGGTTCAGGGTGCTTGGATATTTGATGGGCTTGCCTCAGAGTCCATCTTGGTTCTCTCTCCTAGAAAACTAGGTCTTGAGCATCATGTAGGACTGAATTTGATGTAGGGATTTCAACCATCACTGTTCATAATTGAAACTTTGAAAGTAATGTTTGAAAAATCTTTACTTGAACAGACAAATTACATTTGAATCTCACATAATTTATAGAAGGTAAAAGGTAAAAGTTAAAGTTGTTTTTAATGCCTTTGAGGACATAGGTCATATGAGACAAACCTCATGGAGGATGTTTTTACTCAATATAATGGTTATCCAACCATACTTCAGTTACTGAAGCATGGTGTACAACCCTATTCCCTACATGATTCAAACTTTGGACCTCTATTCAGAGTTCTGAAGTAGGCACAATAATTGTATATATTTGTGGACTTAAATGGTGTGGAAATAAAAACAGGGAAAATACTCGGAATAATCATTTTGTTTGCTAAGGGGAACCTGTGACCTTTTGCTATTGGTTGCATTATTATGATTTTGGAGATTATTATTCATCCTTCTGGGCAATTAGGTCTTGCTTGAGTAATATGTTCTAAATGTGAAAGTTCAAAGGATACATAATATCTTTACTGCTAGTAGATCAGTTGCCACTGAACAGTTTTTAAAAATCTCCCATATACAATACAGAATGTGCTTTCCATTGAGGAATTAGGTCCTGGACAGTCTGTATCTTTATAGTGCTAGATCTCATTGTTTAGGGGAGTGGTAAGATTGACTTATGTTGTTTATCCTTCGTTGTTTTTCTTTACCCTTGATGATATTTTGTCTGCTTACTGCACTCTCATTGGTGCAACTTTGCTTGGAAATGTTTACAGCTTAATTTGCTTAAGTGCACTTATTCTATTTCTCTTTTGGTAGAGCTTTATTTAAAAATGATTTCTATTCGTTTGCAATTTTATTTACAAGATGGTGGTCAAAGTTTTGCATAGGTGACATACAAATAGTCATTTAATGGTGTCTGACTTCTCTGCGTTAAGAATCTCTCTCTCTCTCTCTCAAAGCTAAACAAGTTATATTAAATTTAAAGGAAGGTTTGCCTATTGTTATCAGTATTCACTGTACTATGAGCTTGGTTTAAATTGATCATCTCAAGAATGGGAGGACTATTAGTAGTCTTGTTTAAATCCTATTATGTGAGAAGGATTTGTACACCATCTTTTATAGAATGGTACTCCTCAAGAGTCAATAATGATCTAGGTTAAACTTTCTTCTTAACATTGACTAAAAGGATGCATTCTCTCAATTGAATTTGAAGCTAAACAAGCTATATTAATTTTTAAGGAACATTTGCCTATTGTTACCAGTATTCACTGTATTATGAGCTTGGTTTAAACTGACCATGTGAAGAAGGGGACATTATTTGTAGTCTTGTTTCATTGTGATATTTTTTTGCAGATTTTACTAAACATTTAATCAAAATTTTGATTGTAGGATTCAACAGGCAGCTGTTCTGACGGAATAGTGATTTGCTTTTTCTATCTAAAAGAGAGGGCACAGGGTATAGCAGGTAATTTCTCTTTAAATAATGCTATGTGCGGATGTTTGTGCACCGCATGTGTATGCTATGTGTACATAATACACTCTAGTACTCTGTTAGGTGATTTAATCACACATTTTTGTCTTGAAAACTTTCTATTATGACAATGTTCCATGAATATGACTTTGTCCAATATAAGAAAATATGACAATAATGCTTTTGACTCTTGAGTAATGGATGGTTTTGCTTCTAGGTAAACTAGAAATAAAGTTTTAGTGAAGAGAGGTCCTTTTGCAATATTACAGGAAAGCAATCGTTTTTGTTTGCAATTTGCAGCTATCTTGACCATCTCATCTAAGGGTCAAATGATGCTGCATGCCCTTTGTGCAGTAGGCAATTGAAGTTAAATGCATTATGGTAGGATTTTAAGCCTAGTTAATGTTTTTAAAGAGAAACATTGAGAAATCTAGATTCAGCAAGGTTCCACGAGCCTGGGGGATGGGGCTGTTAGGAGAAACTCCAAGATTCCACACCTGCAAGAGGAAGCACAATAACAAAAATATAGAACACGGAAACAGTAACACAAGTGACACAGAGATTTTACGTGGAAACCTGCAATGTGCAGGAAAAACCACGGGGCAATGGCAACTTCTCTTTCTTATTAATTTCAGCAAAGATTACATTCACGTCCTTGGACGTTTTCAACAACTCAACCTAAATGCAAGGGATCTCATCCCTTTTATAGAGCAGAGGAAGACTCCAAAACTGTTCGTTTCATCTTCCAACGCAAGCCTCCAAAAGACTGTTCGTTTCCGCTCCCAAGACTGTTGGTCTTCCGCATTCCAAGACTGTTCGTCTTCCGCGTACTGACGTCTACCTAGACGTCCACTGCTTTGGCGTCTTCTTGGCATGACGTCTGGCCTAGACGTCTAGCCCAGACGTTTGCTAGTCCAGACGTCTGCAGCCCAGACGTCTGGCCTAGACGTCTGCCAGACCAGACGTCTGGCCTAGACGTCTGCCAGGTCAGACGTCTAGTGGCCATACGGACTTCACACCTAACATTCTCCCACTTGAAGTCAGTATTCAGGAACTCTTCTGCCAAAATATTTTCATCCAGTGCCAATTGCCCAATGCTGCCCTTGTTACTTTTTCAGCAAGCCCAGAGAAGTTCTGCACCATTCAAACTTCTCTACCTTGACCGGCTTTGTAAGCATATCTGCAGGATTCACTTCAGTGTCGATTTTCTGCAACAGGATCCTACCTTCTTCCACCACATTTCTGATAAAGTGGTACTTGACATCAATGTGTTTCGTGCGATCATGGAATGTTGGATTCTTCACTAATTGAATAGCACTCTGGCTATCACAATGCAACGTAATTTTCTCCTGCATTACCTTGAAGTCACCCAACAATCGCTCTAGCCAAATTGCCTCTTTGCTGGCATGAGTTGCTGCAATGTATTCTCGCTTCAGTGGTTGATAAAGCCACAACAGATCGCAACTTAGAAGCCCAACTCACCGCTCCTCCAGCAAGGGTGAAGGTATATCCTGTAGTGGATTTTCTCCCATCTCTATCTCCACCATAATCAGAATCCACAAAACCTCGTAACTTGCAAATCTGCCGATCCAAAGTAAATGGCAACATCTGAAGTGGCTCTTAAATATCTGAATATCCACTTCACCGCATTCCAATGCTCCTTACCAGGATTTGCCATGTACCGGCTGACTACTCCCACCGCTTGGGCAATATCCGGTCCGGTGCTCACCATGGCATACATGAGGCTTCCTACCGCTGATGAATACGGTACACGAGACATGCTTGTCTTCTCTGCTTCCGTTCTAGGACACTGGTTGGAAGACAACTTTAAGTGTGGAAGAAGTGGGGTACTAATTGGTTTAGCATTCCACATATTGAAGCGCTGCAGAATCTTTTCCACATATGACTTTTGACTTAACCAGATCTTTCTTCCTTTTCTGTCCCTGTGTATCTTCATCCCTAAAATTTGGTTTGCTGCTCCTAAATCCTTCATTTCAAATGTCCTAGCCAACCGAGCCTTAAGATCAATGATTTTCTTCATGTTGGGGCCTCGCAACCAACATATCATCAACATACAACAGCAAAATAATAAAACTGCCATCGTCAAACCTCTTGTAGTATGCACAATGGTCAGCTTCACTCCTCCTGAAACCTTGGCTCTTCATGAAGGTGTCAAATTTCGTGTACCACATCCTTGGCGCCTGTTTCAACCCGTACAGTGATTTCTTCAGTCTGCAAACCAAATGCTCTTTGCCTCTTTCTTCATAGCCCTCAGTGCTGATCCATATATATCTCTTCCTCGAGATCACCATGCAAGAAAGCAGTCTTTACATCAAGCTGCTCCAGTTCCAAATCCTGTGCAACTACAAGTGCAAGTAGAACTCTGATAGTAGTCATCTTCACAACTGGAGAGAAAATTTCATTAAAGTCAACACCGGACTTCTGCACATAGCCCTTTGCCACCAAGCGAGCTTTATAGCGTTCCAACAGCCCGTTGTTGTTCTTCTTCACTTTGTACACCCACTTGTTTCCAACAGTCTTTCTTCCGGGTGGGAGATCCACAAGTTCCCAAGTTTTATTCTTTCGAAGTGCCTCGATTTCCTCCTCCATGGATTTCCTCCACTTTGCTGCATTCTCAGACTCTCTAGCTTCCTGAAATGAACTAGGTTCACCATCATCAGTTAACAAAGCAAAAGAGGACTGATACACATGAGAATACCTTTCCGGACACTTTTGTGGACGTGTAGATCTTCTAACCCAATGATCTGTCGGTTCTGGCTCTTGGTCTTGTGACCGTTGTGGCTGCTCTACTTCCTGTTCTACTTGTTGTTCTGCATGCTGATCAAAAACTTCAGCATGTTCATCTTCATAGTCATCTTCACTCAATTCTACTTCAACAAGTACAACATTAGGATTTTGCTGTACCTCCTTCCTTTGCATGGATTTTTCATCAACAATTACATCCCGGCTAATAATTACCTTGTGGGCAGTAGGATCCCACAGTCTATACCCCTTCACTATATCTCCATAGCCGAGAAAAACACATTTGCTTGACTTCGGGTCAAGCTTGGACCTTTTTTCTTTGGGTACATGGGCAAACGCGTCACAGCCAAAAGTGCGCAAATGAGAGTAATCAACTGGCTTACAACACCAAACCTCCTCCGGAATCTGTCCATCCAATGCAGCTGTAGGTGACCTGTTAATAAGATAAACAGCTGTATTAACAGCCTCCGCCCAGAACTTTTTCTCCAACATGGCTGCGCTAAGCATGCTTCTTGCACGTTCCATGATTGTGCGATTCATCCGCTCAACCACACCATTTTGTTGTGGAGTGTATGGTACAGTCTTCTGGTGCTTAATCCCTTCCTGCATACAAAATTTATCAAATTCCTTGGAGCAATATTCACCCCCATTATCTGACCTGAGACACAAAATTGACTTGCCCAAACTCTTCTCTACCCGTGCTTTGTACTCCTTAAATTTCTGCAAAGCTTCCGACTTCTTCTTCAGAAAATACACCCACACTCTCCTAGAATAATCATCTATAAAAGTCAGAAAATAGATGGCGCCATTCAAGGACTGAGTGGGGACAGGTCCAAATATATCCGAATGTATAAGTTGCAGAAAATCAGAACTCTTACCAGGACTTGCAGTAAACCGAACCCTCTTCTGTTTACCAAAAATACAGTGCTCACATAAGTCTAAATTGCAAGACTTAATCCCAGAAAGCATACCTCTGTCATGCAGAATTTTCAGGCCTTTTTCACTCATATGGCCTAGGCGTTGATGCCATAGCATTACTGCATCCCGAACAGAAGTTGTTGTCGCTGCATGGTTTGTCACCGTATCACCGCATAAACGGTATAAGGTCCCGTAAGATTCTCCCTTTGCTACTACAAGAGCTCCTCCGGTAATCTTGCAGTAGTTGTTACGGAAAGTGACAGAATACCCTAGCTTATCCATCATTTTGATTGATAGCAAATTCTTCCTCAAATCGGGCACATGTCGCACATCACATAGCATCCTTTCTCTACCATCGTCCAACCTCGATCCTTATATCCCCTCTTCCCACAATTTCTAAAGGATGATCATCACCCAAATAGACCTTTCCACCACAAGTATGGCTGATATTTGTCAAACCAGTCTCTGTGGGGAGACATGTGGAAGGATGCACCCGAGTCCAAAACCAGGTATATAAAACTGATCTATTGTTACTGATACATAAGGCTTCACATGTTGCCGTCTCTCCTGAATCTGCTGCACTGGCTTCAGCTGATGGCTGATTTTGCTTTTCACCATTCTTTAATTGCCAACAATCCTTCTTGGAGTGTCCTGGCTTCCCACAATGCCAGCACTTCCCTTTCTGCTTATGTCCTTTAGACTTAGATCCTGGACTGCTTTCTACCTTGTTTACTCCCCTCGAACGATCGACCTCTCACGGATAGGGCTTCATTGGTTGAGGGTTCCAGAGACGTTTTTCGCCTCAACTCTTCTGCCAACAAAGCGGCTACCACATCATCAAAATTGAGAGTTCCCGATGATGAATTACTGATGGTCATCACCATATGATCCCAAGTGTCCGGGAGGGAACAAAGTAGGGTGATAGCTCTATCTTCATCGTCCATCTTCACATTAACTGAAACCAGTTTATTGATCAGAGTATTAAACTCATTCAAATGATCTACCACGGATGAACTTTCCTTCATCCTCAAGCTATAAAGTTGCTTTTTCAGAAAAACCTTGTTAGTTGCTGATTTTGTTTCATACAACTTTTCAAGCTTTTGCCAAAGGGCTTCCGCGGTCTTTTCTTCAGCTACATTGAACAAGACGGAGTCCGCTAGGCAGAGACGGATTGTAGAAACCGCCTTCCTGTCAAGCGTTACCCACTCCTCATCTTTCATGCTGCTCGGTTTACTCGCGACCCCTTTCAAGGCTTGCGCTTGGTCATTCTGAACCAGCAAATCCTCCACCTTCATCTTCCATAGAGCGAAGTTCCTGCCATCAAATTTCTCAATCTCGAACTTGGTTACACCTTTTGTCATTGTTGCAGCTCCCACTCGCACAAAACCTTAGCTTTGATACCAGATGTTAGGAAAAACTCCAAGATTCCACACCTGCAAGAGGAAGCACAATAACAAAAATATAGAACACGGAAACAGTAACACAAGTGACACAGAGATTTTACGTGGAAACCTGCAATGTGCAGGAAAAACCACGGGGCAATGGCAACTTCTCTTTCTTATTAATTTCAGCAAAGATTACATTCACGTCCTTGGACGTTTTCAACAACTCAACTTAAATGCAAGGGATCTCATCCCTTTTATAGAGCAGAGGAAGACTCCAAAACTGTTCGTTTCATCTTCCAACGCAAGCCTCCAAAAGATTGTTCGTTTCTGCTCCCAAGACTGTTGGTCTTCCGCATTCCAAGACTGTTCGTCTTCCGCGTACTGACGTCTACCTAGACGTCCACTGCTTTGGCGTCTTCTTGGCATGACGTCTGGCCTAGACGTCTGCCAGCCCAGACGTCTGCCAGGTCAGAACAAGGTGGACGTGGGGATGGGTTTCGGGGACGGTGGGGGATGGCAGGCCGATTTTAGGGGACGGTTGGGTGACGTCTGGTGGGACGGCTGGTATAATACTATGAAATTTCAATTTTTTTAGAAATTTGGAATAATCTACAAATTCTACACACAACAAAAATGAAAAATAGTAAATGACAATATAATACTATGAAATTTCAACTTTCAACAAATTTAACTTGAAGGTTCAGCCAAGGATATCAAGTGCAATCTCTAACAGTTAACCAAATTAGTTGCTATTGCTCAAGTAATGAATGCCACATTGTTCAGCTTTTAAGTTTTAACATTCAAACAATAACAGTCATCATTTTTTCAGCCACCAATGTTCAAGCAAAGACTATCATTTTTTAATTTTTTTTCAGTCACTAACTGTTCAAATATGACAGCATAAATTATTAAATAGTCAGCCACTATAACCAAATAGTGAAATCAGAAATACTCATAGTCTCAATGCTCATTTGAAATAAGTTGTACTTAATATACATACGTACATATAAGGTAGAGTCAGCAACTGAAATGTTTTTAGGTAAACTCAAAAAGAAGCCAAGTGGAAGTCTCTATTCAAAGTTTTCAAAATATAACAGAATTAAATTCCTAAAATAAACCAAATGAGATTTGTTTTCCTGATGTTGTAAAAAAATAATGATGTTATTTTACATTCTGAAATTCTGTTTCAGGAAGAGCAATCCTAAATGGGTAGTTTTGCACCAAAACTCAAGAAGCCAAATATTGTTTTTCTTCACAATACTAAACTCACGAAGTCATAGTCAGTCACGTCTCTCACTTCCTTCTGCTTTTGGAGTGAATGGGTTAATATTGATGCCAGTGGCCATTCTGATAGTTTTATGTGATGCCATAATATTTACCAGTCAAATTGCATTCATGAGTGGATTTGATGTAAGTTTCATTCCTCATCCTCAGATTTTTCTTTTTTCTGCCATTAATGTTTATGCTTCTTTTGAAGTAAATCTAAATAAAATAAATTAATAATCTTTGCTGATAATCCTCCTTGCTGTATATTGCATGTGAGAATAACTTGTCTTAGAAGTAATGCCATTTTTTCTATCTAAGATTCTTAAGAGACTGGTAACTGCCCCTATCAGACAATAACAATAACTAAAAGATATGAATAAACTAATCTTCTATGTAACTAACAAATCTCATCATCAAAAAGTCCAACAATTACTTGTCTAAAATAAACTGTGAAGCATTCCAAATTAAAACATAATAAATGACAAGTATATGAAAACAAGTCGCAAAATAATCCATCTAGAAAATAAAAGAGACAAAAAAGCATGGAAAAAAAGGCCTTTCAAGAACCTATACTTCAAGAAATATATTTTTTTTTAAATTTAAATTTTCAAGTGTTTTTTTATGTTTTCATGTTGGCTGTAGGCGCCCAGCAGTCCCTAGGGACAGCCCGAGCATCCCCAAAGGGACCCGACCATCCCTAGGGACGGCCCGAGCGTCCCCAAAGGGTCCCAACCGTCCCTGGGGACGCCCCAAAACAGGGGACATCCCAGGGACGGGAGGCCATAGGCCTCTGGCATCCCGGGGACAGCTTACCGCCGTCCGTCGCGGAGAAACATCCCCGATGCTGCCCCCCCGTGCTGGGGGACGTGGGGGATGGAGAGACGCGTCCCCATGGAACCCTGAGATTCAGATATGACCAAGAATTTTACTGAAAGGAATCCTTTATGAGGAATGATATATTTGAAGAGGGATGCCTTCGTGATTGATCAATGAACTGGAAGAACAATAAAAAAGCATAAAGGTTACTTGTCTGCAAGTATCATAACCACCATTACCTATACGTTTGACTTTAGAGACATATTTCACACTGCTTCTTGGAAAGAGCTTGCTTGTAAGGGCAGTTATCTGGATGATGTGACCACATATGCCCATCCATTATTTGGAGTTCACCTTATATTTTCAGCATTTATGGTGTAAATGGTTGGCAGATACTCTTAGTTGTAAGCAGATGGCACCTGCAAATCAGTCGTTATGGTTTAGGATTGAAATGGGTCTCACGTGTATTACATCATGACCACATAGTGTTATTACAATAGCTTGGCTATTGTGCATGTATTGCTTGGCAAAATTCGAACCTGGGCTTCCTCCTTGAAAGTGGAGGAATTTAACTAGTTGAGCTAATGCCATTTTATGGATCCACCTGTAAGTTAGTAGTGTTGGCTTATGCATTTTTACTTGAGAGCACTATAAGTTAAATGCTAATTGTAAGCTAGTTGTAGATAACCTGATGACAAAAAAGTAGCAAGCCTTTCATTTCCAGTAATTCCATACCATCTAATACCTCTCAAGATAAATAACATTGTATTAATACCTGTCAAGATAAATAACATTGTATTTGCGGTATTTGTTAATTTTCTGGGCTTTTAATAGAGAAGATGGATGCATATTTAATTCATTCATTCAGTTTTTCAAGAAACAGAGTGATGCTGTGAGACACTTCAAACTGGAGATACAGTGGATTTTATGTAGATATAGTTATTACCCTGTTCAGATAGTGGAATCTATTTCATACAAATGATGCCATTTTGCTATATATTTTCATTTCTACAGGTTTAGCATTGAAAACAATGGGCACAACTGATTGTCGAGGTGGTACAGACAATGAATGCCGAGATAAAGATGCTGCATTGCATTTGAAGGCAATTGGTATGGCTGCAATTCTAATAGCAAGTGCTATTGGAGTGGCATTGCCTCTTTTGGGGAGAAGGTTGAAATTCATAGGGACAAGTGGAACTCTTTTTGTCGTGGCTAAGGCTTTTGCTGCTGGAGTTATTTTAGCAACAGGTTTTGTTCATATGCTATCTGATGCACAAGCAGCTCTTACGGACAAATGTTTGCCACATATGCCATGGGCAAAATTTCCGTTCTCTGGGTTTATTGCAATGCTGGCTGCATTGTGCACTCTTCTTGCTGATTTTGTGGGTACACAATACTATGAGAGGAAACATTTAAAGGAGCAAGAGAGGAATGGTTTCAGGAAGGACAACCATACTGAGGAACATCAGGCTAGGCCTGAATTGAACTCCATTGAGGAAGGAAATGAAAAGAATCCAGATGAGTCACATGGTGACAGGCATATGCCTATTGTAGGCATGCGGGCCCATGCAGCATCCCACAGTCATAGTCACCCCCATGGTCATCATTCTTGTGCAGATGAAACACACGAACATGTTCATGGGCAATTTGGGCATTCACATACAGGACCCATTGTGTCTGACTCTGCTCCAAATATTCGCCATATAGTAGTTTCCCAGGTGATTTGTCATTTCTTTGCTCCACTTGTATCACTCCATAGGTTACAATTTTTTTTTAATCTGATGTCCAGGTTTAGGCTGATAGTGACATACAATTCAGAGGGCCTGAAGTTGTGATATCATCCATTTTCAAGTTATAGAGGGAATGATTAGGAAGCACTTGTTTCATTGAATCTTTTTTGTACAATTATGTATAGGTTTGAAGTTGTATTTGACACCCCCTTTTCAAAAGTTGTTGGTCATTTGTGTTGTAATTTTTTAACTCTATAATGAATTAAATGGTGTTTGTAATGAGATACTGAAAGCTATGTATGTGATATATATATTGCTAGCATTCATTAAAGAACCTTCTCTTGATGGCAGTTTTAATTGTTTAAACTCATAATACAGGTTTTAGAATTGGGAATAGTCTCTCATTCACTTATTATCGGTCTTTCGCTTGGAGTTTCTCAAAGTCCATGTACAGTCAGACCTCTGATGGGTGCTTTGTGCTTCCATCAATTTTTTGAAGGCTTTGCACTTGGGGGTTGTGTTTCACAGGTTTCATTTACTGTCCTTTCTACGTTTTGGACTTTTGTTACCAAGTTGGAATTTTTTTTCCCTTAACTAATTGTTTGCTTTTGACCTTATGATTGTTCAGGCTGGTTTTAAATCTCTCTCAGCCTGTGTCATGGCTTGTTTCTTTGCGCTTACTACTCCTGCAGGCATAGGCATTGGTATTGGAATATCTTCCATATACAATCCGAACAGCCCAAGAGCACTTATTATAGAGGGTATATTTGATTCTATATCTGCAGGGATTCTCATATATATGGCTTTAGTAGATCTTATTGCAGCAGATTTTCTCAGTAAGGGAATGTGCTGCAATCCTAAATTGCAGGCATTATCTTATGTTTCCCTGTTCATTGGTGGTCTTATGATGTCGGCCCTTGCAATATGGGCATAAATTGTTTTACAAAAACGGTAGGGAGAATCATTCTTTTATAAGATGGTGAATAAAGAGCATTTTATTTGATTTTCCTGAGTACATTCTTCTCTCTTTCAGCACAGAGAGCTAACAAACGGATTCATCTTGCATAGTGTAGATATACTGGAATCGTTCTTAACTGAGAGTGTTTGCTTGGCGAGAAACTATTCATTCCAAGTTGCTTGGAGATTCTAACAGTTACTTAATGGCCAATCTAAAAAGTTTGATTATGCAGAAGTGCATCAAAACATGAAAATGAGTATTACAAAGAATGCTTACAACTTTTTGATTACCTGTTCTTTTGAGAACAGAGGTGAAGGCAGCTTTCCAAAGTTGTTTCTGTCTGGAGAGTAGAATATGCTAATTGTCATTGTTGTTGTATATGACATTAACATGTAATTATTGGCCAGTTGAAATTAAATGGCATTTTTGTCAAATGGGCAGCTAAGCCTGCACATTAGAAGTGCTTCAGAAATCATAAATTCATTGGTACCGTGTAATTTGTGGATGTTATTAAATAATTCTTGAAGGACATTATTTTGATTTGCAAGTTGCATCACGTGTCTCAAAGAAGCAATTCTTGCCTTATGGAAAAGCATCACGTGTCTAGTAGTCTATGAATACCTGTTGTTCCTTTTAACTTCAAAGATGCTTTTCCATTCATGTAGTTTTTTTCTTAATATAATCCTACTTAGCAGGAACAACAGGTATTCATCAGGCTATGCATGATAAAGAATACTGAGTATGTGTTTTTTAGTCAAATCATTTGTAAATCAAGTTGCACAATATCATCTTGGGGATGGAGTTTGTGAGGGAGGAAAAAAAACAAGGAAAAATCCCTTTCAGACCAGTAATATTAGCAATATTAGCTTCAGTGTTACAGCTCAGCAGATGGGCCCGAGGACTATATCACCTTGGTCTAGGTTCCATTCTTTCTTTGTGTCCGGTAGCTGTCCTTTGTTCTATTCTAGTGTTCTCCGAGACTATATTCGCGTTGGCCCAAATTCAGTTTTTCTTTCTCTGGTAGCCTTGTCTTCTGTGGGTTCCTTTTTCTGCTTTCTTTTACCCTGAAAACATATCGAATCACCATCCCAAAAATATATATATGAATACGCAGGGTGACAAGACTATTGGACGAATGAAATTTACACAACTATAAATAGAGATTCAAGGAAAAGTCAACTGTACTTGCAAATTCAAAAGGGAGAAACAATAAAAAATAAAAAACAAAAAAAATCTTTTCTTGTTCTATGGCTGGGTTTCCCGGACTTGGAATTATATCTCAGAATTGAATGGTTAATAATATGGCGTAAATGAGGACTTTCAACAGTCTTTAAGGGGGTATTGTGATGAATGATTGAGTCCTTTTCCTATGACAGAGTTCTAAATTAGTTTTGAATTTAATTTAGAATTTCAATAATTTTCATTCAAATCCTAACCATTTTCTAAGTAATGTTTTAGGCATAAGTCAGTCCAAATTAAGTGTTCTTTTATGCAATTGAAAGAGGATTTAAAGCACTATGTTTTATATAAAATTTTATGTCAAAATACATCTATCTGACAAGTCAAAATATCACAATTTTGCTGTATAATCTTATATTCTTTTTCCTCATAGCTCCAAATAAGACAACAATTCTATTGAAGCTTCTTAACATCTGTGTCCATGTGCCTACCAAGTTCTAGCCTATAAGACCATAAAAACAGTCCAATGAGATTAGGTTGACATGTATAAGGTGGCCAAAAAGTGAAATGAGTAAGTGTCAAGGGGAATATGTGTTGAGGAGAAGCATGACAACTCATTTTTATGGGTATCCACACTTAGAAGAACCTCAAAGATCAAGAAACATTAGTTGGACCTTCGGACTTGAAGCATAAGAGATTAGGTGAGGTCTATTTGGGTCAAAACAAAGAAAGAGAAGAAGGTTTAAAGTGCTACGAGTAGGGGCAAGCATGCTTTAGTAAGAGGAGAGTGAGAGGACACTAAGAAGCGCCTTAGAGGAGAAGCATGACAACTCATTTTTATGGGTATCCACACTTAGAAGAACCTCAAAGATCAAGAAACATTAGTTGGACCTTCGGACTTGAAGCATAAGAGATTAGGTGAGGTCTATTTGGGTCAAAACAAAGAAAGAGAAGAAGGTTTAAAGTGCTACGAGTAGGGGCAAGCATGCTTTAGTAAGAGGAGAGTGAGAGGACACTAAGAAGCACCATGTAAGGCTATAAACAATTGCATAGTAGTTGTGCATTTCAACCAAGGTTAAGTTGATGACCAATATCTTTTATAAATTCTTCATTTTTTAAAGTAATATAAAGCTTAATTGATTAAATTGTGGATGTCCAATATCTTTTATAAATTCTTCATTTTTAAGTAATATAAAGCTTAACTGATTATATTATGGATTTTATTCCCTTCCATGGTTTTTTCCGTTATAAATTAGAGTGACACTATTGTTGTGGATGTGTTTTTTTTATTATTCAATGTGTTTGGTTGCATTCCGCTTCATTATATGGGTTTGTATGGTTTTCACACTTAAAAACTAGTATGTTTGAGTTATAACCTAGTATCCGGTGATAACAATAGAAAATACTTGTCTTTATTGTAGATTTCAAAATTCATTAGCATTTCATCAAGATCTTCATGGATTGTTCATACTTTTTTCTTCATATATTTTTAGGCGTAAAAGAGTAGTTTCAATGTCAAGATAGAGGGTTTTATAAGTGACTATTGACCAATTTTATGGTAATCTAAGTGGAAACAATCCAAGGAGCATTGTTCAAGAGAATCTATTTGAGGTTTCAATAGAGAAAATTATAGATCATCTTGGTGGTAGAGCAGGTCTTTCTTGGTTTGTGATCAACATGCCACGATTTCCACTTATGAAAATCTAGTAAAAATGGCCAACTCAATCTTTGGGAGAAGAAAAGCAAGGTCCAAGATTTCCTAGAACCAACAACAAACAAAGGAGATTTCCAAGTTGAGGAAAGAAATTGGAGAGATGCAAATGAATGTCCAAGAGCAAGGAGAGCTCTGGTCCATTGTGACAAAGTGGGCAAGGTGCAACATCTAAACATACAACTAGGTAACTGTTGAGTGGTATTTTCACCCAGTTGTGAAAGTACACTCTCCTTTAGGATTTGGGTTCCAAATCCCCTCTTGCAAAGAAGTTAAACTAACAACTTCTCCAAGGTCTTCGCTGTACTAGCATTTGCATGTGTATTAGTAATTGCTTGGAACACCTTAGTGATTGCAAGTAACTGTAAACAAGGGGCAATGTTGGTTTATTTCATCATGAAACTTTAGTGATTGTTCATTGTTTTTTTTTTTGGATTTTGAATTTTTTAAATGTTTGTTTAATGCCTGAAAATAAGTTAAAATTTCTAGAAAAAATAAAATGCAGAAACCGAAAATGAAATGCAAAAAACCGAAAATGAAATGCACTCAGTATGATGCTATCCTGTTCCGACAAAACCGAAGATGTGAGGTCTCCATGCATGCAACCTAACCTATTGGACTTGCAAAACAAGCACAATCCCCATAGACTAAGTGCTGGTTCCTAAGGTACGAAATAAAATTCAGATTTCAAATATTCGCCTAATGTAACCCAAAAAAATGGCATTAACATTATCTATTTATTCGAAATCTAAAAAAAATAAAAGAATAAACATTAAATCCATAGCATGCAAAGAAAATCTCCGTTTTTTTTGCCCACAAGATGCAAATTTCTGAAAACTTTTGCATTAAAAATATGTCATTTTACAATAGCAGAATTTCTGGTTTTCCCAAACCAGTCTGTGGAAGAAAAACAACTTAAACAGGTCCAGAATGGCCTTCTCGCCTTCAAATATGCAACTCTGTTCGCAGCAATTTCCGACCCATGTCCATGAAGAAGAAAAACCAGTCTACGGAAGAAAAACAACCCAACTAGGTCCAGAATGGCTATCTTGCCTTCAAACCTGCAACGCTACTTGCAACAGTTTTCCACCCCCCTTTCTGGCCTCTTTGAATGGCGTATTTAAACTTGTGAAAACATTGTTTCTCCTTCCATGACGGTTTGTTTCATTTTTCGATGGCTGTTCGCTTCACCTTCCCTGACTGTTCGTTTCACCTTTCCTTGTATGCGTGTGCTTTGGTTTCCACTTTGTGGCCCTTCGCTGCGTTTTCTCCACATGGGCTTGCGTCCGTTTCCCTCTATGTGTAACGACCATCTTAAATGATTTCAAATCATTAAATATTCCTTATGTAACACTTTGTCTTATTCATTAGATTTTGTCCTTATGTCCACGTCACTATGCAGGTCCGTTACCTTGGCGAAAATGGAACATGTCGCGATATCGCGATGCTTCTTGCTTCTCTGTCTGCCTGCCCCTTTTGAATCGTGAAAATGTAACATGTCGCGATATCGCGACACTTTTGGCCCCTTCTGTCTTTTGTTGCTTTTCGTCATGAAAATGTAACATGTCACGACACTTTTTCTTTCTTCTCTCTCTTTGCTTTGAATCGCGAAAACGCAACATGTCGCGATATCGCGACACTTTTTGTCTTTGGCCGCGAAAACGCAACATGTCGCGATATCGCGACACTTTTTGTCTTTTGGCTGCGATGGTGCAACATATCGCGATATCGCGACACTTTTTCTCCTTGTGGTGTTTTGCTTTTTCTTTGATCTTTAGCCTATATGGGCCACTTCGGTCTTCTTGGAACACATGCAAAAAATGTGGGTCCCCAATTTTGGGGTACGTTGTGGATCAACCACAACAAATGACGACTCTGCTAGGAAATGCTCCTGAGCATTTCGGTGAGAACTCAACCTGAAAAACACATAGACTCAAATACAAGCGTTAGCAAATATCCCAAGAATGAAACTAGACGAGAAATACATGAAACATTAGAATTATTAAGCATCAGTTCGGTGTGCAATGTGCTTCATTCCCTATCGCTTGAAATTGATCAACATTCCATTGTCAGTTTCACTTATGATTCGTATGCAAGGCTATGAATGATTTGTGCAGGATTTGATGTATGATGAAAGATGCTAGGGATATAACGTACCGCTTTGCAAAGGCTCGGACCTTCTAGTATCATGAACAACATATTAAAGCTGTCGAACCCTCTTAGGACCAAATATATGTATACCGAATTAATTTACTAGATCCCAAAGTTGGTTATGTGTCACCACCATCTTGAACCCATGTGCAGTGTAAGTGAAATCGAGCTTTGGGGAATAGGATTCCCAACCTAAGCGAGATGGGAATTTAATCCTATCCTTACTACTACGATCCGGAATTCATTATCTCATCTTGAACAAAATGATTTTACCCGTTATGGATGAAACCGTTAGGCTAGCTCTGTCCGTTTGAGCGATCGATGGTCTTGCTTTTAGATAAGACATGTTGCCACACATGAGCATACTCCACTGCCAGATAAGCGTCTATAGCCCCGATGGAGATTAACCCCATAATCCATGATTTGGCTCTACTTTGATTTCTTGGACCTTGGGGATGACTACCCATCCTTGCAAGGGACATGTAGTACGATCCTTCTAATCCAATATTAGTAAAGAAATGAAAAATATTTTCTTTTGAATTTCAAGTTTTTGAGTGGGCAAAATAGAAGCTTTGGGGAATCGGATTCTCAACCTAAGCGAGATGAGAATTAGACCCTATCCTTACTACTCCATGAAGGTCAAATCAGAGCTTTGGGGAGTTGGATCCTCAACCTAAGTTCGATGAGGATTTAACCCTATCCTTACTACTTTGATTTTAGGCTTTAAGCACTTATGGGAGTGGTAAAAACCATTGTTTTAAGGATTATGTTGCATGATAGGACAGACACGAAATACTCCTTTCGCCTCACCTTTTCTTCCAAGTACGGTTTTGACCATTTTGCTCAAGATCCTCTTTAATATGTGCAGAACGTGCTTGGTTCAAGATAGCTCGGGCATCAGTTCCCAACCTTAGGATCCTTTTAATATATGTTATGTAATAACCCTAAGAGGATTCGACACCTTTTCAATGATTGCACATGAAATGAAGATGCAACTAAGATGGAATGTATATGCAATGCGAAATGTACATGAGATATGAATGCATTGCTCCTTTTGAAATGCGGATGGAGTATACCACCTACTTTGCCATAGTTTATAAAACTGACAACTTCATGCATCACAAATTCCAAACGATATTCTTTAATGTGTTTGCGATACTCGTGGAGCTTTCTGCAATACAATTCCGATGTTTCATATTATCCTAGTCTTAGTTAACATTCATAAGGACCTAAGTTAACAAACCAAAAGCGTCCAAAGGACCAACACACAACTTAAAACCAAAATGAGATCTAATCCAAAACTAAAACACGAAAACCAAAAGTATATACAAATGTACAAAAAAAATTTGGATTATCATTTTCCCAGATCCCAAACCTGATTAGAATTCTTTAAAAGACAGATGACGTGATACACATACCAAGTTTTGCAGGAATCCAACAAAAACAAGATCAACCCAAACAAAGAAACAAACCTCCACTTGCCCCTCTCACCATACCAATTTGATTTAGTTTCATTAATAATCCTATGGTGGAGTTTCAAATTTTCAAATTGATTAGACAATGATTGATATTCAATTCCTTTATGTCTATTCTTTAAGATGTTCATTCCGCACTTTGATTCATGGTGTAGAAATAAGATTTCATTTTCATTCAATAAAGCCATAACATTAATAATATTTGAATCAAACCATTCATTAGGCAAATCTTCATTCGAATTTTGCATGGTGAAACCAAAAAGATGAGATTTTACCTTTGGCATGTTTTCATTTGACCTTACTTGAAGAAGATTTGAAAATTCCTCTTTTCTCTCATGACATTCATCATCATGTAACACTTGTTCTTTCTCCATACTCGTTTATCAAAGGCACCAAACTTAGGTACCCAATTGAAAATATGCCCATCCCTTTCAAACCATAAGTCTTGTCTATCTAGGGGCGGGTTGACTAACACATTTTCATGATCAATCACTTGGGTTGTTTCGGGTAACGTGAGATTTTCAATTGGATCATCAATGATATCAAACCCAAATGATTCAGGTTTTGTAATTTTCTCATTTTGAGATGGCATAATCATTGTAGCGCAAGTACGTGGATCAAGATTTTCAATTTCTTTTCCTCCAAAGGAAACTAAAGCAAATGACTCTGTTTCTTGATTCATGGTTGTAGAAACCTTATCATGTTCCAAAATTTTATGAGATTCAAATTCCTCTTCCAAAACTTTCTCAAATTGTATAGGATTTATAGTATCCTCATGTGAGGAAGCAATTGAGTTATCCTGCATATTAATTGACGTAACAAGCTTGTTAGAAGATTCATATTGATAATATTCTTCCATTTTCTTCCACGAATCATAGTAATCATCTTCCAAGTTCAAGTCGTGATGCTCAAGCACTTCTTCATCTTCTGATTCATCAACATGTTTCTCATCCAATTCATCTTCACCTTCCTTAGATGGTTCAGTTATTTCCAAAAGTGGGTTATCTCTTGAATTCAAATTGGTAAAGCTATCATAATCCAAATTTGTAACCCATGATTCAACTTTATCACAATTTGGAAGGTGTGGATCCTCTTGGTCATCACTTTCTTGACGATATAGAGTTTCCACCACCAAAATGTTGTCCACTCCTTGCTGATGTTGGGGTGGACCCTTATTTGGCACAAGTTCCAAATCATCCACTTGAGCTTGGAGACAATGGGTATACATAGAAATTTCGGGACAATTCCTTTCATTATGCACCTTTGTGTTATGCATTCTACACCCCTTTTCCCACACAAAATCAAAAAAATTAAGAATGGAACTAGAGTGATTTGGTCCTGCAGAAGTATCTATCTGATTAGCAATAGGGGAAAGCACACCCCCATTGTTTGGCTTCGTATTCCACTGTCTCCCTCTATCGTTGAAGTTTCTATTTGGGTGAGGGGCATGGGATTCATACTTCTGTTTTTGAACCAAATCATTACTCAATTTGTGAACCATCTTTTTGAGTTCTTCAACCTTTGAATAAATCTCTTTTGGTTGAGGTATGTTATTGCTAGTTCCAATAGGATTTGCATAATTGGTGAGATCTTGACTTAACATTTGAGTTGGATTTTGAGCCACTTGATTTGTGTAGGGATTCACACTTTGAATCGGAATTGGATTGGGTGCGTAAGCGGGTGTTGATGAATATGGTTGTTGACAAGGCAAAGCAAGTATGCCTGATATTTGCGGTGCCATGATCTGATTCATCATAGGAGCTTGACCATATGGACCATATTGTCCTACCATAGGCATCTGGGAAAACCCATAACTCTGCGGTGTCATTTGTTGTTCAATGGCCATAGCTTCATTGTAGGCTAGAGCAAGCGTGGTAACTTGAGGATTTCGCATTGCAAACATTGCCGTCATAGGATCCAATGCCCCAAAATATATTTGCAAAGCTACTGCGGGATCAATGGCAAAATGCCGAATTGCTCTATTATAGCACTTCTGAAATCTCTGATTAAAAGTTTAGATTGGCTCACCCTGGCCTCTTTTGCATGTAATGAACTGATTATAGATGATTGTGGGATCTAATGGTGACATGAATTGGTTGACAAAAGCATTCTCCATTTGCGTCAATGATGTAATGGATCCAGTAGGTAAGCAAATGTATCATTCGTAGGCCACTGGGTCTAGGATCATGGGGAAGAGTCTACAAGCCACATCTTCATGTTGAACTTGCAATCTTATAAAAACATCCCTATAGGCCTAAATATGTTCTTCTGCGGTCCTTGGGCCATCCATTTTGTATTTGGGAAAAAATCTCTCTATATTCTTAGGGATCTCGTGAATATCCCCTGTAATATTCAAAGGAATGTTATTGGCTCCGTACCAAGGAGGTGGTGGAGGTTGGGCCATTTGATTCAAAATCGATGATGATAACCCTACAAGAACCGTGGAAATGGTACTGATAATTGGTACACTAGTGGCAAATGACACCACCGGTGCAAGTCCGCTAGATGCACCTGAAAAGAAGGATCTTCTGTAACAAGAATATCTGGTGGGACCACAATTTGTTCAGTTTTATTCCTTGGATTCCTATGAGTGAGTGAGAGGCTTCGGAATATGGTTTCCTCAGTTGTATTGAACCTAGTTGCGATGCGATGCGGTGGGTCCAACTTGTAAATGAAACTACCCTCAAAACCTGACACACAGAAAATCCTGCAATTAATGAAATTCAAAGAATAACTTCAAAATCAATTTGTTAGTCATGAAAGAAGGAACCTCGACAAAGTAGTATTCTAAAAATGTAAATTAGTTTCTAATTCACCAGATCGCATATGCGCAAGTGAAGAGCATACTCATAGTGTTGTAGGCTTTTTGATTCACAAGATCACATTACACGCAAGTGAAGAGCATAATACCGACAACAAATACATTTTAGACAAGAAATAATTCCTTACAAATAAGCATGAAATTGACTAGCAAATATCAAACATGTAACGTGTTAATAACCCTGTCAGCATCAACCAAGAGATGTATCCATTAAAATCAAATGAAAGTAATTGCATGGAGACAACCTCGTTAGTCAAGACCAAAAAATTTCAGAATCAAAACACATTATTCTTGTATGAACAATCAAAAAGCGTTAGAACAATGCATAGCAATTCATGTCCTCATTTTAACACTACAAGGTTGTGTTGTTAAAAGAGGGCTAAAGATAATAATCAATAGGGCATGAAATATTCAAAATTTAAATCCCTATAGCATTTAAATCACTCTAAAATAAAACAATTCAGGCCCTCCTAGCGCCAATATGTTGAGTGGTATTTTCACCCAGTTGTGAAAGTACATTCTCCTTTAGGATTTGGGTTCCAAATCCCCTCTTGCAAAGAAGTTAAACTAACAACTTTTCCAAGGTCTCCGTTGTACTAGCACTTGCATATGTGTATTAGTAATCTCAAATAAAGATATTCAATTTAAATGCTTGGAACACCTTAGTGATTGCAAGTAACTGTAAACAAGGGGCAATGTTGGTTTATTTCATCATGAAACTTTAGTGATTGTTCATTGTTTTTTTTTTTGGATTTTGAAATTTTTAAATGTTTGTTTAATGCCTGAAAATAAGTTAAAATTTTTGGAAAAAATAAAATGTAGAAAATGAAAATGAAATGCAGAAAACTGAAAATGAAATGCACTCAGTATGATGCTATCCTGTTCCGACAAAACCGAAGATGTGAGGTCTCCATGCATGCAACCTAACCTATTGGACTTGCAAAACAAGCACAATCCCCAAAGACTAAGTGCTGGTTCCTAGGTTACGAAATAAAATTCAGATTTCAAATATTCGCCTAATGTAACCCAAAAAAATGGCATTAACATTATCTATTTATTCGAAATCTAAAAAAAATGAAAGAATAAACATTAAATCCATAGCATGCAAAGAAAATCTCCTCTTTTGCCCACAAGATGCAAATTTTTGAAAACTTCTGCATTAAAAATATATCATTTTACAATAGCAAAATTTCTGGTTTTCCCAAACCAGTATGTGGAAGAAAAACAACTTAAACAGGTCCAAAATGGCCTTCTCACATTCAAATCTGCAACTCTGTTCGCAACAATTTCCGACCCATGTCCATGAAGAAGAAAAACTAGTCTATGAAAGAAAAACAACCCAACTAGGTCCAAAATGGCTACCTTGCCTTCAAACCTACAACGCTACTTGCAGCAGTTTTCCACCCCACTTTCTGGCCTCTTTGAATGGCGTATTTAAACTTGTGAAAACATTGTTTCTCCTTCCATGACGGTTCATTTTGTTTTTCGATGGCTGTTCGCTTCACCTTCCCTGACTGTTCGTTTCACCTTTCCTTGTATGCGTGTGCTTTGGTTTCCACTTTGTGGCCCTTCGCTGCATTTTCTCCACATGGGCTTGCGTCCGTTTCCCTCTGTGTGTAACGACCATCTTAAATGATTTCAAATCATTAAATATTCCTTATGTAACGCTTTGTCTTATTCATTAGATTTTGTCCTTATGTCCATGTCACTATGCAGGTCCGTTACCTTGGCGAAAATGGAACATGTCGCGATATCGCGATGCTTCTTGCTTCTTTGTTTTCCTGCCCCTTTTGAATCGTGAAAATGTAACATGTCGCGATATCGCGAAACTTTTGGCCCCTTCCGTCTTTTGTTGCTTTTAGCCGTGAAAATGTAACATGTCGCGATATCACGACACTTTTTCTTTCTTCTCTCTCTTTGCTTTGAATCACGAAAATGCAACATGTCACGATATCGTGACACTTTTTGTCTTTGGTCGCAAAAATGCAACATGTTGCGATATCACGACACTTTTTATCTTATGGGCGTGATGGTGCAACATGTCACGATATCGTGACACTTTTTCTCCTTTGGCCGCGATGGTGCAACATGTCGTGATATCGCGACACTTTTTCTCCTTTGGCCGCGATGGTGCAACATGTCACGATATCGCGACACTTTTTCTCCTTTGGCCGCGATGGTGCAACATGTCGCGATATCGCGACACTTTTTCTCCTTTGGCCGCGATGGTGCAACATGTCGCGATATCGTGACACTTTTTCTCTTTTGGCCGCGATGGTGCAACATGTCGCGATATCGCGACACTTTTTCTTTTTGGGCCGCGATGGTGCAACATGTCGCGATATCGTGACACTTTTTCTTTTTGGGCCGCGATGGTGCAACATGTCGCGATATCGCGACACTTTTTCTCTTTGGGCCGCGATGGTGCAACATGTCGCGATATCGCGACACTTTTTCTCTTTGGGCCGCGATGGTTCAACATGTCGCGATATCGCGACACTTTTTCTCTTTTGGCTGCGATGGTGCAACATGTCGCGATATTGCGACACTTTTTCTCCTTGTGGTGTTTTGCTTTTTCTTTGATCTTTAGCCTATATGGGCCACTTCGATATTCTTGGAACACATGCAAAAAAGGTGGGTCCCCAATTTTGGGGTATGTTGTGGATCAGCCACAACAAGTAACCTTACTTGTGAAGGCATTACACAAGTCTAAATAAAGTACTTATAGGAAGTGAAGCAAATTGTTGAGACAATCATCATAGAGAGTTTCCTACTTCAACTACAAGAAACATATAACAAAATGCGAAGGAAAGAGTAGATCTTCACCAAGGATGCATACACCATGACCGACCTATCATGGTAGGCAATCAAAACTCTTATTTTGTATGTTTTGAACAACATAAGGTGGTATTGACTCCAAATTGATGAAGAGAATGGGCTATGAAGGCCAAGGGCTTGGCAAAAATGGTTAAGGAATCAAGCATCCCATTGAGGTAATGGAAAGGCTTAAAAAAATTAGGTTTGGATACTAAAAGCATGTTGAATGCTTATGTTACAAAACTTCATTCTCATTAACAAAAATAATTCACCAATATGCAAAAATATCAAATTATTCATCCATAAATAACTATCCACAATAATAATCCACACAACAAGATAGAGATAGATAATACCCTTAGGGTAGGGCAGCACCAATAATACTCCTTAAGGAAAAATCCATAAGATCTCCCAAGATGAGAGTGCCACTTAGATGGGGCAAAGTCTCATAAGCCACTTTGTGGGCAAAGAAAATTACAAGTAATACTTCATATGAATAATCTCCATGATTATTACAATGACAATATCCCTTCTTTATATACCCATATTCTAATTCTACTTTGGGGAGCGGACAACTAAACCTTCAACCCACTTGTTATTATAATATAATAATATAATCAACCTTGGGTTACGTGTGGTCCATGCCAACCCTTATACAATATATATCATGTCCCCATACATCTATTCTTAGGTACCATAACATTCCACCCTCCTTAAAAATATTTCATCCTTGAAACATGAGAAAAAACTAAATAATATGATCTAAGTAATGCTGACAACTGGTAGCAATCTTGATCATCCATCCATCCTAGTGAAATATTGATTGGTAGCAGCCTTTGATGATGACAAGCAACCTTGTGCCACTTGAATATCTATAGCTATGATTTTGGCTCCATGCTTCTACTACTCTACTTTGATAATTCGAATGATGGGTCCATTTGTTCCTTGATGTTGTTGCACAACTATGAAAAAAAAACACTATGCTTTCTTTGCCAAACATTGTCATACTTAATCATGCATTTTTCATTCTATGTAGATCCATAATAATATTGATGCCCTAAGCCATGGCTCCAAGATTATTGTCGCTCAGGGTGGTGTGGATGGCAATATGCTCCAACCTTAACCTAACATTTTGTTTCTTTTAATTCTTTAGCATTTTATTTCTCTATTTTAAATTCTTCCTCATGCTCTTCTCTTGTGCCATTCTCTTGCTGTGTCCTTGTACGCTTCTTCTATGGACTCTACAACTTCTATTATTGTATATTCAACTTTTGATTTTTTTTGGTTCCTTAGCTTGTTCCTTTAACATAACTACTTCTTGCTTCTTTAAGATGAGAAATATCATGCAACATTATCTTCTTTTTCCCGTACCATAACTTCATAAACTTCTATTGCACATTAATGTTAACAATACCCAAAGAATCTAACCAAGGATAACCAAGAACAATATCCACATTAGCCATCTCAATAGCATGAAAATCTAAATGTAAAACATATTTATCCATGGTGATATTCAAATCTTCAAAAATCTAAACATTTTTACCCTCAAGTTGTATGTCCTTAATTTGTGTTGCTTGAACCTACAACCTCTTAACCAACGCACTATTAATGAAATTATATCTACTCCTATGGTTAATGGAAATAATAACATTTTTCTTTTGAACACATCTATGTACTTGCAAAATAGTTTTTTAGATAAATTTAGATCCTTCTTTTGCTTTTGTAAATCCAAAGATGCAACTTCTTCATTCTTCTCACTATCTTAACATTTTCCTCTTTCTCCTCAAGTAATTTTATTTCTTTTTCATAGTCTTCACTATGTTTTTTTGAATATTTCCCTCTCCTTATATTTCACTTCTCTCATTTTGAATCCCTTGTAGTTTCTTTTCAAGGTCTTTGATGACACCCATTTAACTATATTTTTATCCCTTCCCTATAGCTTTCTTTTTAATTTCTTTTTTTCTTTCTGAAGCATGCATATTTCTTATGCACAACCGTTGAGTGTATCCTTCAAAGTAGCTATCTTTTTATATGAGTCCCAATGACTTAAC
The DNA here is from genome assembly GCA_028583015.1 of Wollemia nobilis. NCBI lineage: Eukaryota > Viridiplantae > Streptophyta > Pinopsida > Araucariales > Araucariaceae > Wollemia > Wollemia nobilis. Next base: position 5,408,406 of record JAQPPZ010014470.1, read on the forward strand.
AATGCATGCTTCAATTCTTCCCAAGTGTATCAATTGTTCTTTTGAGTCATAGAACTTAACAACCATATTTTATCTTCGTTTTCTAAAAGTTTAGTAAGGTGAAATTTCCAATAAGAATCAACAAAATATAAAGACTTATAATATGTTCAACATTGTCTAGTATCAATATCATTCACTCTAGAAAACTTTTGAAGTGCCATAAAATCACATCCACAAAAATGATAATGCAAACTGGGGTTTTACAAAAACATATATCTCCCATAGTTTTTGAAGCTAAAATTTCACATAAATAATTTGATTTGCAATTTTTTTCAAACATAATAAACTTCAATTGATTTGCTTAATCCAACTGAAAATTTTCTTCTTTTGAAAAAAATGTGATTTGAAAAACCGTCATAGCCCTTGTTCCAGATGGTTGACTTTATAGAGATGTATCTCCCTCAATTTTGATTGGATTTCTTCATATGAACACTTATTTTAAAGATTTTTATATTTTGCATAAAATGGTCTAAGAATCGTCTGAATCAAACAAACCTTCACATAGATATGACTCTTGAAAGATGAGATTTTTTTTGGAAATATTTCCTTAACACTACTCTTGTTTTGTATGGCTGACTTTACAAGGCCGTATCTCCCTCAATACTACTCAAATTCCTTCATATGATCATTCATTTTAAAACTCTTCAAATTTTGCATAAAATGGTCCAAGAATCATCTAAATCAAATACATTTTTGCAAAGATATAGCTTTTGAAATATGAGATGTTTTTTTGAAAAAAAATTGCCCTAGTTTTGCAATCCACAAAAACAAAACCCTCACTTGCCAGAATCATTTCTTTGATACCATTTATTATGAAACTTTATTCTCATTAACAAAAATAATTCACCAATATGCAAAAATATCAAATTATTCATCCACAAATAACTATCCACAATAATAATCCACACAATAAGATAGAGATAGATAATACCCTTAGGGTAGGGCAACACCAATAATACTCCTTAAGGAAAACTCCACAAGATCTCCCAAGATGAAAGTGCCACTTAGAGAGAGCAAAGTCTCATAAGCCACTTTGTGGGAAAAGAAAATTACAAGTAATACTTCATACGAATGTTCTTCATGATGATTACAATGACATTATCCCTTCTTTATATACCCATCTTCTAATTCTACTTTGGGGAGTTGATTGCTAAACCCTAAATCCACTTATTATTATAATATAGTATAATAATATAATCAACCTTGGGTTGTTTGTGGCCCATGCCAACCCTTACACAATATAATATCACATCCCCATACACCTATTCCTAGGCACCATAACAACTCAAAGAAGAATATGAAAATATACCTTCTAAAGCATTATACATGTAGATAAGGCTAACAACTATTCACCTGCAAACAATAAGCAAGTTGATGTAGTTGAAAGCAAGCAATCACTTGACAACATTATAGAATAAGCACTTGGAGGTTCGAGTAAGCATTCCAACCAAGCACTTGAAACTCGAGAAAACAAACACTTAAGACCAAATAAGCAAGCAAAGGCACTTGGGAAACTAAGCAAGTAGATCCAAGCATCAAATCTAAAGATTGGTTAAAAAGTTGTAGCTCATTCATATTTATGAAATAGGATAAAGGATTATTTTGATTGATTTGATAGTTATGAAGCATTGAGGCCACTTGTCATCACTCCAACAAGCAAGGAGAAGTCATAGCAACAAATAGGATTATATTTTTCATGAAATATCAATTTATGTTAAATAATTTATCAACCCATAATAATCAACAAAATGGGTAATATAAGATCATAAGGCTTTCACTTGAGTATTATGCCACTATGGACATTATTGAAGAAGTTGTTTTGTTGTTGAAAATATAAGAACTTTAGTTGAGGAAGAGGAAACCTTTAGGATAGGAAAAGGAAGTCAATTAGCTATAGCTCTCATTAAAGCATTAACTGGTAATACCATAGGGAGTGGAAGAAAACCTAGAAAAAATTATTTAGTATGAGGATGCAATAATCCATATGGGAAGAAGATGAGACCAAAGTATGCATTCTGAACGATGTAAGGAATAAAGATGGAATCAACTTGACTATGGTTAGATTTAAGAATGCAAAAGCCTACAATATATCAACTATGAGCCATTTTGATAGAAAGTATATAACAAATTGGGATACAAAATCAATTCCATGGTAAAATAGAAAAAATATTTTTATAAAGAATTGGGTAAAAAAGGTAGTGAAAGAAAACGACTCTTCTTCTACAAATGTGTTTTTGAGGGACTAAAAGCCTTCTCACTAGTTATGTATGATCCAAACGGTCCACGACAAGCCACTTAGAACATGATAAGATGGTATCAAGGATAAACGACTAGGTGAAGGTGATCCAACAAGCTTTTAACACAAGACAATGTTGTATTTTGGCCATAACTACTTCAAATGAAGTCGAATTTAAAAAAAAACTTCACATAGAGGTTCCCAACATCAATAATCCTTAGAATTAACTTGAGCTCAAGTTATATCATTTGACCTTGAAAAATTAGGAAAGAATAATCAAGACCAGTGAATAGTATTTTACTCACAAGTCAACCAAAACAAGTCTAAATTAAGTGATTTTTTTGCAATTGAAAGGTGAATCAAAGGACTATTTTGATATAAATCTCATATTAAAATTTATATGCTTGACTACTCAAAATGATAAAACCTAGTTTATTTTTATTTTTATTTTTGAATAAATACTACTTATATTACTAAAAAGAATTCATAATACATCGCAGATACAAAGATTACAAAAACCTACTCAAGGACATCCAACAATCAGATTTGTCTTAAGCATAATAATCTTTAATGTATTTCATCATCAGCCTCTTAAACGCTTTACATTGATCCTGGATATCAATAACAACCCTAGAAGCAATCTCTGAAGCACTGAGTGCTTCATCCTTGAAGATCAAACTGCACCTGGCCCTCCATATAGCATACATAGTTGCTACTCTAATGGTAGTCCACACACCCAATAGATGCCAAGGACAACCAAAATCTTCACCAAACAAAACCATTTTCCATCTAAATTGATATAAGAGAATAGGGAAATATGTCCACTCGAGGTTCTTCCAAACTTTATTTGATTTTTTGCAATCCCAAAAGATATGTTTGACTGTTTCCTTCCTTCCGTAGCTACTGCATTGATCTGAAATACTCATCCATTTTTCTAATCTAGCCTTACAATGAATACCCTAAAAAATTAATAACCATAAGAAGACTTTGAGTTGAGGAGCTATCTTGAACTTCCATATATAGGCAAGTCTCATTTTTTATTTCTTTTCAAGGCAAACAATCCCCCAACACCTATTCAACACAATATGCAAGGAAACCTCAGGTAAAAGAGCTCTATAAATCTTACCAGATTTATAAGAAGTAATAATACCATGAAAAATCCAATGCCAGTTGCACCATATGGGACCCGACAACCCACCATTTAATTTAAAATGTTGCTCGGACGGAAGAAGAGATTGAATTTGCATAATAGCATCTCTGTCAGAAGATTTCAGCTTAAACTTACTGCATAAATTAGTCCACTTGACCCAACCTCAAACCCCTAAATCCCAAAGATCCGACCATTTCACAATTCCTTTTTTAATTAGCCTCTTACATATGAGGCGAGGGAGTTCTAAAGCATATACCCCATTCTTATTCCAAACCCAAATAGATATATATGAAATAACCCAACCCCCACGTTCTTCCATATAAGCCCAGTAAAAAACTGAACCAATAGTCTTCCAAGCCTCCCAAATCCTCTTAACAAGAATACAACCTCTGATTTTAAACTTGCTGGTATGGCCCATAATGTTCTCGATATGAAAAGCTCCTTTTAAACCTTCAACATGCTGAGTGTTTTCAATTCTGAACTGCAAAAGACGTTGCCAAGAATCATTCCCTTCCAGAGCCCGAACCACCCATTTCATAGCCAAAACCTTACCCTGCATCTGGATATCCAACAAACCCAAATCTTCTTCATCCTTGGGAATAATACAAATTTTCTAGGAACTAGAGGGCATTTTCTTTGATCCATCAAAATTAGACCATAAAAACCCACAAATAAGTCTTTCAAACTTACCAAATTGCGAAGCATTAGGCAACCAACAAGAGGAATAGTAGAGGTGACAAGCTTGAATAACCTTCCCAACAATGACCACTTTTCTAGCAAAAGAAATAAGTTTGTTTTTCCAAAGCTGAATATTTTTTTCAAATCTAGCAAGACACCAATCCCACATGTTTTTCAAATAAGAGCCTTACCAAAAGGGATTCCCAAGTACCTAAAAATCTCACCATATTTCACCCGTCGCCAACCAGGGGTAAAATCAGTAGGAAGAGAGTCACTATTGATCAACCAATAATCAGAATTTTCCTCACTAATGATAGCTCCCGAAGCTTTGCAAAACTGATCCAAACATATTTTAACATTAGTAAGGGACAAAGCATCCAACTGAAAGGACAATAGAGAATCATCCACAAAATGATTATTCATAATAGAACCTCCAGGAGTATCAATTCCCTTAATCAAACCATCACAACTTCTCTCCTCTAACATATAACCTAAGGCATCTGCTGAAATCACAAAAAGCAGAGCAAGGGGGCAACCCTGTCTGATGGACTTGAAGAGGCTAATCTTATTAGTGAGCTTACCATTAACAACTTTAGTAGAAGCAAAAGTGAAAAGAACTTGAATTTTATCAATGACTTACTTGGTAAAACCAAGCCATTCCAACATACTTAAGATAAAGGACCCATCCACTCAATCACATGCTTTATCAAAATAAATCTTGAGCATAATCACATTTTTCCTGCTTTCTTGAGCCCACTCCAAAGTCTCCCAAGCCGTGAGAACTGTGTCTAAAATGAATCTCCCCTTCACAAAACCAGTTTGTTCACGTCTCACAATTCGAGCAGCAATATCCTTGAAACAAAGAGCCAAATACTTGGCAACAATATTGTATGAAACATTCAATAGGATGGTGGGCCTCCAACCCTCCATAGTATCCTTCCTATTGCCCTTCGAAATAAGCTTAACCAGCCCCTGATTAAGAATAGGAGAAAGAGAACCTTTATCAAAAATTTCCTAAACCATTTGAGCATAATCATCACCAACAACATCCCATAAATTTTTGTAAAATTCCACTGAGATACCATCTAGACCTGGAGACTTACCATATTTCATTTTTAAAAGGGCTTCAAACTATTCCTCCTTAGAAAAGGCAACCACAACATGATCACTACAAAAAAATGAACACTTTTTTTGGAACACCCCTCTTAATTTCCTCCCTAGCAACAAGAACCTCTGGAGACATAGGATAAGTAAAGAATTTTTTTTGGAAATGCTTCTCAATAACAAAACTAATCCCATCATCATCTTCCACCAACCTATCACCGAAAGTGTGAAGAGCAATAATTTTTTATAAGCAATTTTCTTCTTTATATGACTGAAAAATAATTGAGAGGGAGCGTCCCCTTGCTACAACCAATGAATTATGCTCTTAATTTGTTCCCCTATGTTAATATAATCCTCATAACAATGAATCTCATGCTCCCAACTAGTAGCTCTTTCCTGAAGCTAAAAATTAAAAGGATCCACCTCAAGAGCTCTTCTAGAATTATCCAAATCTTTCCTAAGCTGCTTTAATATTCCTTTTCTTCTCCTAGTAACCAACTTTCCCCAACCATGCAAAAATTTCACAGTATGTTTAATAGCTGCCTCCCACCAACCAATCTATCCAGTATCAACTGGATGAGGCTCTAAATTCCAAACACAATTGATAAGATCTCTACAAGACTTAGAATCTAAATGAGAAACATTAAGTTTAAAGGAAAGCTTCTTATCAATCACTGCAGCAGCTCCCAAAAATATTGAAGAGCTAATTGGATAATGATCAGACCTAGTGGCAGATAAGTCAACAAAAACAACCCTTCTTCCTCTACCAACACATGTAAAGACACTGTTGTCCACCTAAAGCCTATCCAATCGGGCCATAATTCTATCATCATCCCTCCTGTTATTAGACCAGGTAAACCATCCCGCTAATTCCAAACATTTCTGTCTAAAATGAGCATAAATTTTTTTAAGCAAAGCCTTCAAACTACTCTAAGATTTCTTTTCAGAACCAGCAATACAACCTCGTTGATGACCTTCTTTGTCCCCATCCCATTCAACAATATTAAAGTCACCTTTAACAATCCAACGTGCATCAGGTAAATTGTGCTGCATCCAATCCCACAAAACCATCTGCTCACCAGAAGTGTTAGGAGCATACAAAGAACAAATGCCAATCACTTGACTAGCTACAACAAATGTAGCCAAGTATATTCTGCCCTGAGGATCCTCCCATTGTTCCACCATTGAGGTAGTCATCCAAGGTTTAACAATAAGGACCACCCCACCTAACCCTCTATCATGCATAAAAGACCACCAAATCCCATTCCAACTTTTACTCAGATAACTATGGAGAGCAACACCATCAGCCTTGACATCTTGTAAACATACAATATCAGCACTAACACTGTGTAAAAAACTACTCACCAAACATATTTTGGGGGGAATTGATATTCCCCAAACAATCCACGAATTGAATTCAATTTTCATTGGGAAACAACATCATTTAAAGCCTCAAATCGATTGCTAAGCTGAGTAGACCTTTTCTTGGGAGACCTAATCCTATCTATAGCTATAATTTTGCTTTTCCCCCTACCCTTAAGGGCATCTAAATATTCACTTAGATTTCTACTGACCTATGTCGACTGATTAAGATGGTTGTTGTCCTTGGAAGTAATAGTTCCTTTGCTAGATTTCCCCTAGGAAGAAAATGAGATATTTTCATCTTACAAGTCCTATCTGATGAGTCCTTATCCTTTTTGCATTTTTGAACAATCCTCCAATCTGAATCCCCCTTACTAACCACTAATTGTTTACCCAGATCAGTCTCCATCTCTTGTGGCTCCTCATTTTTGTCCCTATTTTTTTGATCATTCCCACTAATAACAGAGGTTCTTGAAACATTCTTTGCCTTCTCTTCCTTCATTTGCTATTGTTTTTTCTAAGGGTAATCCCGAATGAGGTGTTCTTAATATTGATAGAAAAAACAAGCATTAGAAATATTCATGTAACATAGCTCCTAAGAGATTACCCCTTCTTAGGTAACAATCTTCAAATACTTAGGCAACTTTCTTTGTAAATCTACTTCAATACATACCTTGGGACTAAATCTGAAAGACATGCTTATTGCAGGTTCAATAAGAATTCTTCCAAACCTCTGAGCCATAGATCGCAACATAACCTGAAACTCTGATTTCATAGCCACAAACTCGATCCAAATGGGATACCTAGCCTGGGATACGTCTTTGGGATTGAAGTTTGGACACCATGATTGTGCAAAAGCCATAGATCCAACAATTGACCAATTTCCAAACTATAGAACATATAGAATAACATTTGAACTATCAAAAAGCACTGAGATATATCTACCTCCTAATCCCCAGTATGATTGGACATGCACTCCTTTGGCTTCCTAGTTCAACCTGACCCACTTCTGGAAATTCGCTTCGAAAGATATTTTTCTAAGAAAAATAGAATAACCCCATTATTTAATAAATTATTCCTAGCTGCTAGGTATTCCTCATGCTCCTCTACAATGAATGTGAACTCATCATCACCCATATCTTCCAGTAACGAGTCCATTATATCAAGTCGAACAACTTCATCTTCAAAAACATTATCACTGGGGCAACCAAAAACCTCCCCATCTACTATCATCCCTTTTCTCAAACCTCTACTCTTATCAGCCTCAACAAAGCCTTTTTCAATCCCTTTAAGGCCTTCACCAATGTCCCTATACTACCTATACTCATCCCAGACATGCAAGCTTTATTTCCATTAGGCAAGCCCTCAAACCCACAACCCTTCGAAGACTTACCCGACAGCTCAGGAAAGGCAACATGATCTTTCAAATAAAAGGCTTCATGAAAAAGCGTAGGGCTCCCAATGACCCTAGAAGTCATATTTTTTTCCTTTCGTGGAGCATTCACCAATGATTTTGCATCATGCCCTTTATCGCTAGTCAAATCAGGCTCAAATAATTCATTGATCTACGTCTTCTTCCCTGAATCGACACCTTAAGCAAACTCGAGTAGAGGCTCCTTACACACCCGATCATCCTTTGATCCAAACAATAAATGATTATTCATGATGGTCTAAACATCATTTTGCACACCTTTGAAGCTCAAAGGAAGGTTTAAAGCAACAAATTGGATGCCTTGTGAACCTTGAAACCCTGCAATAAATCTTTAAAAACCTTTTGTGAAACCTGTCCTCAATATTATCCATCGCCAAAGCTCCACTTGAATCAAAAGCTCCATTAGAATAGATGCGTGATCCCTGACCAACATGTTCAGATGCTTGAAATCCTTGTCCTATCGATCCTTGCAACACTCCTCCTCTTGATGCTATCCTCAAAACCCTCGATTCTCTATCTCAAAATCTAGTTTGTTATTCAGCCCTATTTTCTCTCTCTTAGAGCTTTAAATAAGAAAATTCATGTTGAAGCTTCTTTACATCATTGTCCATGTGCCTATGAAGTTTTAGCTTGTAATTCATCCATTTGGACTTTAAAAAAGCCCAAAAACAAATCAACCAACAAGCTAGTTTGGAATGGATTAATTTGGCATATGTAAGGTGGCTAGAAAATGAATTGGAAAAGTGTCAATGTCAATATATCAAGGAGAAGCATGAAACACCACTTCAATTTATACCCACACTTGGAAGAACCTCAAAAGTACAAAATATTAGTTGCACTCTTAGAATTGGAAGTGGAAGAGACTAGATAAAGTTTCCAAGACAAGGAAGGAGAAAGAGGTTTTGAAGAGCTAATAGAAGAGCCAACCAAGTTCTAGAAAAGAGAAGAGAAAGAATACGCTCAACCAAATAAATACATAGTAGTTGTATGTCTCAACCAAGGCCAAGTTGATGACCAATATATCTTATACATCTCTCACTTTTGTAAGCAATAAAATCCTGATTGATTCAACTATGGGTTTTCTTCCCCTAGAGGTTTTCTCCACTCTTCATTATATCATTAATTTTGCCAATGTTCTTTTTAGAATATTCAATGAGATTTTTTATTCTACTTCATTCTATGGAGTTTGAATGGGTACCATGCTTAGAAACTAGTAAGATAGAGCTAGAACTAGGTATATTGTGATAACAACAATAAATAATTTGATTTACAATAGATTTCAAACTTCATTAGCATTTTTTTTAGGTCTTTACGAAATTCTTGTACTCTTTTCTTTACATTTTTTGGGTATAGAAGAGTTGTTTTAATGTTAAAATAGAGGGTGGTTTTCACAAGTGACTAGTGACTAATTTTTTTATAATCTAAGAGGAACCAAAGCCAAGAATCACTTCAATTGTTCAAAAGGATCTATTTGAAGTTTCATTAGAGGAAATTATAGATCAACCCCTTGCTTCCCCATGAATGTCTACTTTGAAATTTGATTTCATATAAAAGTACTACTTCAATACTAAATATTTATATTTGGTATTTTTCTATAGGATTCTTTTGGTTTTGTATAACACCTCCTTTGGAATTTTAATAGATAATAAGACCTTTTAAATTATCCTCTAAAACTTTGATATTGTTATTGCACCTTTCTTTTGATCTAGTTATTATGTTTCTTTGAGCAAAATACTAAATATATTATGTAGAGACTTCTAAAATGTAGTAGGCAAAGAATTTTTAATAAGAATGGACAAAAATTAAAGGGGATGAAACAAAGGTTAAATCGAAGGGACCTATTTATTGAAGGTTTCATAGGACTTGTCTCTCTAAATTATATTTAGAAGGAAATACTAGCATCACAATTTGATTTGATTCCATAGATTTATCCACTATGAAAAAAGACACTCCTATTAAGGTTTTTGTTTTCTTTTATTTTTTTCGACCAACATTATTTTTAGTTAGTTGTTGGTGTCTTCTATTGGAACTAATTTTCATAAAAATATCAAAATACTACATTTGATATTAAGTTAATTAGACCATATCCAAAAAATATTTTAATGAACATTTTTTATCTTATTTTTATCAAATATATATGTTAGCTCTTTTAAACAATTTTTATCATGTCAAATCTTAAATATTATTTTTATTAAGGGGATATAATCTCCTTGGGTCACTTACCTTTTAAATTTTATTTTTTTTAAAGATAAAAATCAACACCACAATGTGTTAAATTATCTTAACTTATTTTGATCATTATAGATATGCTAACATTTGCAAGGTATAGTCTTCATCGATAAAATACTAATATTATATAACTAGTATCCATATCTATGTATTCAAAGTATTTAATGAATATCCTTAATTGAAATATATCTCCATATCTTTTAAATGCAAATTTTGATCCCCATAGGAAGTGACCTAACCTTTGCATAATTGTTTGTTAGAGTTATGTATAATTTGTAGTAGATGAAACTAATTATCTTCTTTATTCCCAATAAACCTTTCTATCAACTTAAGTATTTTTTTAAAGCACCATCAAAATAAATTCTAATGAACCTAAATTCCAAATATTTCCAATTTACCATTGATGGACACAAACCTTTTGTGCTAACTTCATTGTCATTATCAAAAACCACCCTTACATGTATATTTAAATCATGTAATCTAGAGTCTAGCACACGTTTTTCTACATCCAATATAAGCACCATGCTAGAAAACACTTCACAAGAGATAATATTATGTATATAAACTTGGATATATTTCAAGGTTTGTTTTTGGAAATTCTATTAATCCTTTCAAGCTAGAGATTTTTTCCAAAACATACAACATTAATTCTCTACCTAATGCTTAATATTTTATATTTGAAACAATTGATTCTACATTTTATCATCTCTTTCAAAATTTATGGAGCAACCCAATATGTTATCATTATGCTTGAAAAAGTGACCACAAATAATAGAACCATGTAGATGCTAGTTGTGACTTGCCACCTCAACACCAAAAATAATATAAGTGCATTGGAATCCAGGTACACACATAATAAAGTTTTGATATTGTAAAACTATGATGTAATAGTTTCATGTAATAATATGTAATATTGAGTGAAGTGTTGTTTATGTATAGATGAGTCATTGATTGTTATATAGTTGGAAATGAAATGAAATGTAATTGCATGAAAAATATAACATGAGTTTGTGAGGTTTTAGGTTGGTAGTTGAGAATAAATACCTTTCAATAAGTTTAAATAGACCTCCTAATTCATTTAAGGAGGTACACACACATTACATTCACATTGGAGACATTGTGCATGCCAAAGTGAGTCTTACTTATATAATAGATGTTGTATGCAGAGGAGATGCTAGAGAGTGCATCTATACAAGCATAAGTGTAATACACCATTGTATCTCTATTAATATCAATAACACCATTCATCCATTGTAATTGTGTATGTTTATTGTATGAATTTGTATCTAAATAATATTACTATAGATAGAGATTCCAAACCATTTTTATTTAAGTTATTACTTGTACTGAATCCATATATGCCATTTAGATCTAAAATTAGGCCATCCCATGCAATCTTGGGCCATTTGACCCAAAGGAAAAGTTTTATGACTACTATGCCAAGCTATTTGGACTATAGACTAGGCATTTTGATTGTTGTGGTGTGTAAGGTTATCAGAGATACTATGTTGCATGTTGCTTGACAATATGTCGATAATTTGTTTGGTCAACCTAATCTATCATTCATAGTTATTCCTCCAACTTTAGAAGACCACCAACATGCTACAAACCAAAGGGACGATAAAAAATAGATGATTTGATAATTATACTTTTCTACATAAAGCACACCTAAAAGGTCCATGATATCCTATTCTTTAGAAATGATCACTCAAGTATTTTTCTTTGGATTTATAATTAAAGGAATAACAATGCCTTAGTCGACTAAATTTTCTTTCAAGGGGAATTATTAGGACGAGGAAATTGCAATTGCTCTAAATCCTTATATCATGATTTAATTGTCCACCATAATTTGATAGATTTTAAATCAATTCATCCTTGTATAAAAAATAGGTAAATAGAAGTATGAAACATCTTTTAAAAATATTTTGTTTCTTTTTTGATATTGTCTTCCTCAACCATCTTGTGAATGGAAATCCATGATTTGTTATTCGTATCATTATTTTTTTACTTTCACAGCTTTACAAGCCAAAATTTCCTAGGGCAATGGTTATCATTTTGGATAAAAATAAGAGGATAATATTTAGACTAGAATGAAAAGAGTTATGGCAAGCAAAGTTCCAATTTTTGAATCCTCGATGAGCAGGAAGCAAAGAAGTTGCAGTACGAGAGCAGGGAGTAGAGCGAGAGTGCGTACAAGTGGAACCAATTATGAAATGGATGACTAAGAAGGTAAGAACGAGGCCAAAGCTAAGTTTGAACCTGTGGCATCAGATGGCAAAGACATCTTTGGGAGGAAAGAACCCCTAGATAAAACTGCGACAAGAAGTAGAAAACTTCGAACAACATATTTTACAAAAAAACTCAAGGGTGCGCCCAAATCCCCCACAACCTCATCACATACCTTTATTCCTGAAGGCTATGACATTTTTTTACCAGAAGAAGTCATGGCCGAATACATTTCCATCATTATTTCTCCCTAGTTGGGAAATTTATGGGTGGAGGACCCGATATGGAGGCCATTCGATGATGGGCGGTGGCCAAATGGAAAACCAAGGGTTGTTTAGAACTGGTCGCCATGTCCAAGGGTTTCTTTATGATTTGACTCAATACTCAAGAGGATGTGGATCACATTTTAATGGGGGGCCCATGGTTCTTCGGGCGAAGGAGTCTGTTCCTTCGCAAGTGGGGAGTGGACTTCGACCCGGAGACACAGAACATCAACTCTGCCCCCATATGGGTCTGTCTCCCAAAATTACCCACCCATTTTTGGCATGAGGACATCCTACAGGGGATTTCTCGTGCGATTGGGGAGCTCATCACTATTGACCCTACAACGCATGCTCGATCGAGATTGACACAGGCCCGTATCTACGTCAACGTAAATTTGGAGATCCAACTCCCGACCCATGTGAATCTGATCTATGGGACTTACCATCGATGCCAAGTAGTGGAGTATGAGAACAAACCATATTTCTGCATCGAATGCCACACCCAGGGGCACCTTCAAAGCCAGTGCTCAAAACTGAAGCTTGCATAGAGTGACCACTAGGAGATGCAATGCCAACCTAAAGGAGAGGTCCAGAGAATGAATGCTAAAGTAGGTATGCACCATGAGCCCAAAGGCAAGCAACATGCTCCCCCAAATTCAAATGGTGATAAGACAAAGGTAAGTTCCCTATTTACTTCTTCCAATAGGTTCAGTTTATTCAACAATGCAAATTTTAGTGAAATCGATGTTAATAAGGATTTTCCCGGAGAGGAATTCCTTGGACCAAATCACCCCGATCAAACAACCTCGAAGGCAAACCCTCCCCTGCAACCCCTCTATCATCCCCAGACCTGTGCCCTAAATCCCCATCGGCCATAGCCTCTGAACCCTAGCCCCCATCATCCAATCCCCCTCTACCATCTAACCCATCACCCAACTCCCCCCATCCAATAGGTCTGGCCTATCTCTTCCCCCACCTGATCCCCAGGGCGAGGAGCTTGATAGCCCTGAGTCATCTCAGGACTCTCCCAAATCTTGGAGCCCTAAACAGACCAGAAGCTTTAAAAAATCCCTAATTGATGTCGAAGGTGATAAAAAGAAGGGCAGACCTTCTATTGTGGAACAAAGAAATAGAGATATAGCGGAAGACATTGCCAATGGCACCCAATGAACTCTCTTTCAGGAACTAGGAATTTCCAACAGAGAAGAAACAAAAAGATCCAAACCTCCTATGCAGCAAGGCAAAGGAGGCCAAAAACCCTCCAAGAGTTCCAAATGAGAATCCTCTCCTGGAATGTGAGAGGGCTAAATGGAGCAGCAAAACAAAGACTTGCTGCTTCGATGCGAAAGGAGTCAAATCCTACAATTTTTCTAATCCAAGAAACCAAATTAGGCACACAACACTCACCTAAAGTTGCCAAAACTATTTGGAGGAAGTGTGATTTTTCATTTACTCCGACCTCGGGTACTTTTGGTGGTCTCCTCTGCCTCTGGGATCCAACCAAGGTGGAAGGTAGTGTGATTTCAGGTGAAGGACGTATCTCCAACATTTTTTTCATGATCCTATCATGAAGCACTCCTGGGTATTGACGAATGTCTATGCCCCGAACAGTCCTCAGGATAGGTTGACCATGTGGAACACTCTCACCCAGATGCATGAGGCTTTCAATAATATCCCCTGGATCCTTGTTGGGGATTTTAATGCACCTTTATATCCCTCGGAGAAGAGAGGAGGGAAAGAAATCACTTCCAGGACCATGGGGGACTTCAACCATTTTGTGGATGCCAACGAGCTAATGGATGTCTAGCTAAGGGGGTCTCAGTATACATGGAGTAATAGAAGGATAGGGGGTGACCTCATTCAGGTGAGGCTAGACCATTTTCTTCTTTCTCAGGATGTGTTGTCTCTGTTTGGAGATGCCAGCTTATAGGCCTTGCCAAAGATTGGGTCTGACCATAGCCCCCTAATTTTTGAAATGACCAATAGACCCCTATTCAAAACTCCATTTCATTTTGAGGCAATGTGGACCCAGCACCTGGACCTCAAAGCTCGCATTGCTGAATGGTGGGGGGAGAGTTTCCCAAGAACTATCACCAACCAAGTCACCCAGAAGTTATGGTCTATAAAAGCCAAATTGAAGGTTTGGAATAAAGAAATATTTGGAAACATCTTTGAAAATAAATAGAACATCAGGGACAGGCTCCAAGGAATCAAAAATTAGTTTCAGTAGGGTCAGGGGGATGCTAGTTTGAGAGCTGAAGAAAGGCTTCTGCTTTCAGATTACCATAATATATTGAAGCAGGAAGAGATGTTTTGGCATCAAAAATTGAGATATTTATGGCTAAAATAAGGGGATTCCAATTCAAAGTTCTTCCACATCTCAATGCTCAAGCACAGGGGGAAAACAGGATCAAAGGTCTAATCAAAAACAATGGTTCCTTCACTTCCAACATCCACGAAATTCGTGATGAAGTTGTTATGCATTTTGAGTCCCTCCTTGGCTCTTGCCCTACCCATTCTACCCAAGCCATGGACTCCCTTCTCATGCACATCCCTAGAATCATCACTGATAGTATGAATGCCTATCTGCTTAACCCATTAAGCTCTGAGGAGATCCATCAGGCCCTTTTTTCCATGCAGCTAGACAAAGCCCCTGGCCCCGATGGTTTCTCCCCAAGGTTTTTCCAAACCTATTGGGACATCATTGGCCCCGACCTTTACCAAGCCATCATTGAAATGCAGAGATCCAGAGCCATTCCCAGAGATGTGAATTCCACCTTTCTCACCCTCATCCCTAAAGGCCCCAATTCCAAATCCCTATCTGATTATCATCCCATAAGCCTTTGTAACATTGTCTACAAAACCTTTTCAAAGGTGATGGCCAATAGATTAAAAAGCATCCTCCCTTCCCTGATCGACCCCTATCAAGGAAGCTCAGTTAAGGGTCAAAATATTGTGGATGGGGTCATCACCATCCATGAACTCATTCATTCAGCCCACATGTCTAAAAAGTCAGATTTCTTCCTTCAACTTGACATGAATAAGGCCTTTGATAGAGTGGACATGGAATTTCTATCCAAGGTCCTCCAGAAGTTTGGGTTTCATGATAATTGGGTCCATCTGTTTATGCAGTGTATCTCAACCCCTTGGGTTTCTATGCATGTGAATGGCTCCATTGTAGGGTACTTCCCTAGCACCAGAGGACTGAGACAAGGGGATCCCTTATCCCCTATCCTCTTCATCATTCTGGCTGAGAGTCTCGGAAGAGCCATAAAAGTTACTTGCAATAGGGGTTTGATTTTTGGCATCAAAGTTGCATCCAATCTCCAGCCCTCAACTCACCAATAGTTCATGGATGACACCCTATTGGCAACTGTTGCATCGGTTTCTGAGGCAAAAGTCATCAAAACTATCCTCAACCTCTACGAGGAAGCCGCAGGGCAAAAAATCAACTTCACCAAAAGCAAGATTTATTTCATCAATACCCCTCTACCCCATCAAGTCAAAATTGCTAATATTCTGGGTTGTACTACTGCAGAGTTTCTAGCTTCTTATCTTGGTCTCCCAATGTTCCAGGGGAACCCTACCAAGTCAATGTGGAATAATGTTATTGAGAGATTTCATAAGAAGCTAGCTGGGTGGAAAGGTGCCCTCCTCTCTCAGGCAGGTAAGGCTACCTTGGTCATGTCAGTTCTTCAAAGCATTCCTATGTATTTTTTATCAGTCTTCAAAATTCTTGAAGTAGTTGGGACCATGATTGAACAAATCCAAAAGCGCTTCCTATGGGTTGGAGCTGATAACCAAAAAAAGTTCCACCTAGTGGCCTGGGACAAAGTTTGCTCCCCAAAAGATAAGGGAGGGCTTGGATTTCGTAGAATCAGCAAAATGAACCAGGCCCTTTTAGCCAAGTAGGCCTGGAAGGTGCTTACCAATGAAAAGTTGGAATGGGTTTCTATCATCAAAAGAAAATACCTACAACATCACTCCTTTAGAGATGAAGAGATCCCTCAAATAGGGTCTCATTTTTGGTGGTCTATCATCCAAACCCGACCCCTGCTCCAAAGAGGAATCAGGTGGCAGCTCGGAGATGGAAAATCTATCGATTTTTGGCATGATCCATGGGCAAGGGATGAGCCCCTTATCAATGACCCATGTATCATTGCTATTAAGCATCTAACTGATCACAGGTTTGGATTAAAAGTTGTAGATTTCATTGTGCAAAAGCAGGACTATCATGAGTGGAAGTAGTTGCACTTTAGAATAAACAATGTTGTTATTGATAGAGCCATCACCTCTTTGCAGGTAGTTTATAGGGAAAAATTCATACCTAGGGCTCAGAAGAAAGATAAACCCTTCTGGAAAGGCACAGACGATGGCTCCTTCTCGATTAAATCGGCCTTTTCCTTGCTGGTGCCCCCTCAGAACTTGCACAAAAACCAGATTGCCCCTACTGCTTTTAAGAGAATCTGGCTCAAACATCTCATCCTGAAAGTTGCCCACTTCTCATGGTTAGCTCTTCAAAATAGAATCCTCACCACAGAAAACCTGATCAAGAGGGGGGTCATAGTCCCCAACAGGTGCTACTTGTGCTTGCAAGCATGGGAGTCTACTCAACATCTACTGATCGAGTGCCCCTTTGCCTACAAGGCCTTCTCTACGTTGATCAACATGTTTTAGGTCAAGTGGGTATGGCCCCAGTCTATCATTGATATTTTTACTCAGTGGCCCAAAGTGTTTCGTAACCCTAGAATCAAGTTCCTGTGGGAAGCTCTATTGCACCACACCCTGTGGTAAATATGGCTAGAACGCAATAGCAGAATCTTCAATGACCACTCCAGGGACCCAAAAGAAGTAGCCAATAGAGCCCTAAGCTTTGCCATCAAAAATGTAAACTTGGTCCCTTGCCAGGATCCTTCGACGTCTGGGTTGGAAGCATCCCTATTCAACTCCCTTGGCATCTCGACCGAGTGTACCAGATCCCTTGCCCATACTAGTTGTAGGTCCACTACCAAGTGGATCCCTCCCCCTCTAGGGTGGCTCAAGGTGAACTTCGATGGATCATCCAAAGGCAACCCTAGAGACGTTGGGGCCGATGGAGTCATCAAAAACCATGAAGGCAAAATCATTAGAGCCTTCATCAAAAACTTGGGAGTCCAGTCCAACAACTACGTCGAAGCTCGTGCCCTCTAGAGAAGCCTTGAGCTCAGCAAAAGCCTATCTCATCCTATGATCTTCGAAGGGGATTCCCTAAATGTGGTCAACCACATGAAGAGTAAATCCAAAGTCGGTTGGAATATTCAAAGTGTCATCCAAGAGAGTCAATCCATCCTCAGGCAGCGCCCGCTCAGCACTGTCCAACATGTTTTCAGAGAGGCCAATGTGGTGGTGGACTTGCTAGCTAATAGAGCAGCCAATCAGAATGGACTCACCATTTGGGAAGACTCATTCCCTCAAGACATCGTTGATGCTGCTAAAAATGATGTGGAGCACAATTCCAACTAGAAGTAGGCGGTGTTTCAAAGGTGTTTTTTTCAACACCAAGGGTGTTCACATTAACACCAAGGATTTTTGTTCCCCTCCCCACATAATCATTGTCTTCCAAAGTGTCAGTCGTACCACCCCCCATGCGAGGTGGTCTGATCATGGCAATTCTCATGCATCCTTATGGTACCATCTCTTCACCCCATGCCTCTGCTCCTCCCTCCTTATTTTCCCCTATTTCTCGATGTCCGCCTCTCCACCCTTCCATTTCCACTGGTCCATCCTCCTTCGACACCGTCTATTTCACCTTGTTAGCTGGCCTTGTCCACCCTATCGCCCATACTACCCCTTTGCCTTGTCGAGTTGTTTCTCTATCACGTGTTGGCGCTGAGGTGGCCCTGTGCTACTGGTCTATGGTCGAAGTCCCAACATGCATTGGAAAGGACCCTCCATCTGGTTATCCTCTCCACTGCAAGCCTAGGCTCTCTTTATTAGGCCACCACCTATTGGGGAGTATTCACTTGCTACTTAGCTTCCTCGCTGTTGTTATCCTATTTTGGTGCCTGAACTTCTGTGGCTTGATCGACATTATGGCCATTCTCGAATCATCGATGATGAAACTCGAACCTGTAGCGGAAGCTATGCTGGGAGCCAAGGGGTTCATCCCCTTCTTCAAGATTTTTGGTGGCATAGATGAGGGTGTTACCAATGAGTTTGTAAGCTCATGGAACAACAACGAGGTCCAGATCTGAGGGCTCCATATTGAGGTAAACATCCATCTGTTAGCTAAAATTTTTGGTTTATCTCCTAAGGGTAGGGCGGTCCATCGGGATAGACACAATTTTAAAGAAGAAATTGAATATTTCTCGGATAAAGGCAAGGAGTTGGTCTGGGTGAAGGGGGGATCCTCCGGTCCTCCCTCCCATGCCCTTGGGACTCTGTCATTGTACCCATCATCCAGTATATCACAGTTGATAATGTTTGCAGTCCCCTTCGCTCCTTCCATCTAGCCTTCGTTAATCATCTACGAGACATCAAACCAATAAATATCCCTGACTTCCTATTTCGGTCCATCAACCTCACCATTGAGAACTTTAGGGACAAGAAATCCTCCAAGCACCTCTCACACCAAGGCCTTTTCCTCATCATTTACAAGCATGCCCTCTTATCCCAACCTACTGGTGGACCTTCTGCGCCTCCTTCGACCACTACGACCTCCTCCGAGCCAACTCATAGTCTTGAGTCTCATGATCCTAATATTCCATTGGAGACCCACAACCCATTTTCTGAAGAGCCTCTGCACTCTACTACCCCTTTTGATGGTCTCCCAAAAGCTGCCAACCCCTTGCAGTCCAACAACAAATATGAGGAAAGCCCTCCATAACACCCAAAGGACTCAACCCCTATGGAGTCTCGCCCCACCACAGCCAAAAGCAAACCCCTGAGGAGCAAGAGGAAAGTTGTTCGTCCCCCTCACAACAGAAGCTCTTGATGCCTGAGAAGGAAGGGAGCGGAAGGTCAGCATCCTTCACTTGAGATCATTCTAGATGATGAGGAAGAGCCCAGATGCAATGTCGATGAAGTACTATGCATCAACACTATCAATCACATAACCAGAGCGGTGGAGCAGCTCAAGGTTGCAACTAACATGGTCAGGGATGTGGGTGTTATCTTTTCAAACACCATCATTGAGCTCTAAGAAATCTCGATAGCCCTTAGTGTCCTCCTTGCAAAGGATCAGAAGGCTAGAGTCAACCAGGAGGAGGTGGATGAATCCCAGTAGGACTGGGGTAGGATGAAGGTAGATTGACCACCAATGGCTTTTTGTTTGTATTATCGATGTTGTAGTCCCTGATCAGGGTATTTCTTTTTGGGTTGTTTATAGTTTCCTTTTTTAGATTTTGAAGCTATTTTGTATTAGGTTATACAGACTGCTGGTCATCACCACGTCTTTCACTGTGATGGTGGGATGCTCCTAATTTTGTTCTATAGGCATTTTGAATGCCCTATGTAATAGGGATTGGGACCCTTCAACTCGACAAGTAAATTTATGAGTGTCATCAATCACACCATTTAATCATTATAATTTTCAATCTAGGGTGGTGTCCAAGGCTATATATGAAAGGAAATGCAAGCAATTTAAGGATCAGTTCATTCAGGAGATGATTTTATTGGTGAGACAGTTAGTGTTTGGGGGTTTTATGTCACCTCTAAATCCTATAAGCTAAAATTGAATCCTATTTACCCTTACAGAAATGAAATTGTAGGAATTGAAACTTTGCAAAAAAAGGAAAACTAACTATTGTTGCAGAATTAAAATGACAGAAATGAAATGATGGAGAATTGGAAATAGCAGGAATGAAAATTGCAGAATTGAAAATCACACATTGCATAAAGTAGAACCTAATTACAGTAATAAAATTCAAAGGATAGTAATTAAATGTTACAAAACTAAAACATCAAGAAATTCTATGATGCAAACTGGAAATGCCAAAATCTAAGAACACTATGGGAAACAGGGAATATCAAAAATTGTTGTGGAATGTAAGAATCTATGATAAGTGGTTAGTTGGCATGCACACACTCCTATAATAATCATATGCAATCTAACACAACTAGTAACATGCAAGAAATACCAACATAAATGAACAAGAAATGCACTAATAAAAACTATCAAGTTCTTGCTAATCTGCTGCAGCAAACAATAGGTAGAAAACCTGTTTATGCTGTCCCTTATCCTGGGTTTGGAAGTGGCCCTTGTTACCTGAACAAGAAGAATGTGAAAAGTACCTATTATAAACTATGTAAATGTTACACATTCACTCAAAATGCCAATAAAGTGGAAAAATTGCACCTTTATTGATTCTGCAACAACATTACAATAGTGCAGGAAAAAGCCTGTAAAATACTACTTTGCTATAATTACAAAGACAACTTATCTATTTTGAAATTACACTACACCTATATCCTATATGCTCAACTGAATGGGAGCTAAGTTATTTATATTATCTATTACAATGCTGATATGATCTATTTCTACTCTTCAAGGATTTTACAACTGTTTTTAAAACTATCTTCCTAGAATGCAGGAAACTGTTCTACTACATATTATCTATTTCCTTTGCTAGGCTGCATCCGTTGGAAGAAATGCATTGGAAAAGGTAAGACAACCCCTCATACAACTGCAATTAAATTTATCTCACCATTTGCCACCTTTTGGACTATTTTGTGGGTGATTTTGACCAGAACTATTCTTGCTCCGCTCATTCTGATGCTACTTCGGAATATCAGGTAGTGTAACAGTCTTGGCACTTATCCGTGCATAATATGTGTAGAAAAGTGGTTTTGAATGACTAAAAAGTCTCTCTTTGTTCCCAGAAGACCTATTCCATGGTTGGTGCATGCTGGAGTTGACCAATTTCATGCCTTGCTATTCATGCATAGCTGGCTGGAATTCGTATGGTCAAATTCTATTTCTCGCACAGTTAGATTATTTTAAGCAAATTTTGGTGCCTTTTTGGTCATTTGAAATTATTAGACGATAGGGAAAGCAAATGGAATGATTTCAAAATTAAATACATATCAACACCTATTATTACAACTTCAAATAAATCCTATTTTACTTAGAGAATTTAGCTTAAACAGGTTAGAAAATATAGAAAAATAGTCAAAACAAAATATATGCTCTTCAACATTTAAAACATGTAAATACTAATACATAATGCATTCTATCACCATAATTAGCATTAAAACATAACATAAGGTGTTTCAAAGAGTTCATAAGTTATCAAAAATAGTCCATGGATGAGGCAATTTCTAGCCTCATCATTTTCCCCCAACCTGTTATAATACATGTCCTCATGCATTCTGTGCAGCTATAAAGGTACAAATATCAATGTTGTAGACACCAAAATCTAGCCACTTGCGAGTCATCTATACCTTCTTGTCAGCCACGTGTCGGTCATCCACCTTTCCGCCATTATTTGGCCCAAATCCACACTTTCCCGCCATTATTTGGCCCAATTTCACCTTTCCCGCCATTTTTCATCCCCAAATTTATTTAAATTAATATTTATATATATATATTTTAATATTTTAATATATATATTTAAATAATAGTTTAAGTGATTTAATCTCATCCGTCCATCCATCTTAATCCATTTCACAACCTAGATTTATTCTCTACCCTTAGATCCACTTTAATCTTAGCCACACGTTCAAAGTGTCGTTAAAACCCTAAAGTGTGCCCTAAGAGTAGATTATAAATTGAGTCACCTTGATGGCTCAAACCCTATGACTTTTGCTACTTCTATCCTGGATCTTTTCTATCTTCTTGACTTCTTCTATCTCCTTTTCTGATCCCATCTATCTCTCTTTTGCTACCTTTTCGTCGCATCCATCGCCGCTTCGTCGCTGCTTTCGTTGCCATATCTTCTGCAACATTCTGTAGAATCCCCCATTCTTGTCACAAGTTCCCGTGGGCTTTTACCCCTTTACCAAGTGCCCACGGGCGTTTACCAAGTGCCCACGGGCATTTACCCACAACCACAGACTCAGACCGGCGTCTGAAACCTTAATCCAGAAGCACGCGGGCGTTCAGCGAGTGCACCAGGGCGCCTTTCGCAGCCAATTTGATAGCCACATTACTTCCAGGTGTCGCCTGGTCTAGCTGCGTTAACAGAGAACAGGTATAAATTAGTTTAAAGCAAGTAACTTCTTTTCTTTTATTGATCTATTATTGAATTCTTGCATTTCATTTTTCTAGGGTTTTAGATTATTTTCGAGGGCTCACACAGTGGAGCCCTCTTATTAATTTCTAACTCCTTGATAGTGTTAATGTGTGCAGGTTTTTGATAGCAGATCCGGTTTATTGATGGCAGCTGATTAAGCTGGAGTGGTCCAAGCAAGGGATACAACAAAGCCCACTCACTCTGTTGGGATTGAAGATACATTCTTCGAAAGCGCCACCATTTGTGCCAGCTAGGGTTTCGGAGAACCCTAGCACGAATTGTAATCTTGTATCACAAATAAAGGGTTACAGGCCCAGTTGTATTAAAAAAAAAGAGTTTTTAAACTCCATCGATTAATAGAAATCATTTGTTTTTGTGCAACTATTCTGTACTCTATTATTGTGATTTTATTTATTTTTGTTTGGCGTGTATTTTTAATATACAAATGTCAAGATATATTTCATGATACTTCCACAGTCTTCCCCCATTCTTATAATATCCTCGATGCTCCTTTATTTCTTTGAGACATTTTTGTAATTGTTCATTAGATTGAGGATCATTGTCAAAGAAATAAGGGACAAGGGTGATGACTGTTGGTGTCCTGTACCTGAGACCTACCCATTGTTCCTTTACCTCCAAGATGGTTTGTATAATACTTTTTGCTCTTCGTTGTGACTATAGCAGGTTGTTTGGAGAGATGGGCTCCCTCTTTTGTAGTGATATGGGTAATTCTCCCCATCTATTTTTTCATGCTGATAAAGCATCGATAAAATATTTTGCACAAAAATTCTAAAAATTAGTCATACGCCTCTGAAGATTGCCCATATACATATTTTTGACCCTTGTATCTCTCATCAAAGTGTAATGCTGGCAGGTGGAATCTCTATGGTTAAGATAAACAGGTCTGATGAGTAACACTGCTTGTAGATCTATCTCCTCACTGACTTTCTTTTCCTATTCCCTGTGAATTTGGTTTTGTAATGTTGACATAAAAACCCTCATTGGAGATCACCTATAAAGATGTGTGGCATGAATATCACTTCAGTTGGTAAGAAGAAGTTATGTAAGAATAGCTCACATAATAGGTTATGCTGGTCTGCTGAACTTTACCAAAATGTTTCTAAAAAATCTGCAGGAGTTTACAGCTTATGAGGAAGACCAGAAGCAATCCTCATTAATTTCCATCGGAGATATTTTTCTTTCAATATCAAACTATGGAATCTTATTGGTCTCCTACACTACACTAGACACTCTGCAATTTGACATGTTTCTTGTACCTGTTCCTGCAACTTACTGATATCTGCATTTTTAGCTTCCAGTTGTTCTTTTAGAGGTTTTAAAAACAAGATTTGTGTTTCCAGCTTATGACACTGCCCCATCTAGTATGCTATATCCTCATTGTATTTTGTTAAGGTCACTATATCTGGAGGCCTAATTATAGGTTGCATCTGGGGGATGATATTTACTTGTATGCCTACTTCTGCTATTTTAATGGTGGGTAAATCTATTTATATCCCAGTTTTTGTTGTTTCCACTTTAGGTGTAACAAATGAAATCAAGTCAACAAAAACTTGAGGGGAATGTGGATTTACCTCTTCTTGTACTTCTATCCCTGCATAAATATTTGCTGCTTGTTCTTCTTGTTACTGCAGGTCCTCAAAATATTGTACAAGTGCCTCTGAATTATCATGCTTTGTTCTATATTCATCTTGCTGGGTTGTTTGTGTGGCCACTCCTATATCTGATTCCCTTATGGGTGAGTTTCTTTTAGGTAAGGCTGCATTTCCATATTCTACAGCTAAGTCTAGCAAAATGTTGGTCAACTCATTCTCAAAATCAGCTCGAGGGGGCTGTTGCTCTAGAATTGACAGTCTAGCCTTTACTGCTTCTATTTCCTACTATAATTTAGCAATGAGGTCATATTTTTCCTTAGTGGAGGCCTCATGCTTCTCAATCCAACCCATTTGTGTCTTGATGACACTTATGGCAGCATTGGCAGCATGTATCTGGGTTTGCATGTCAGTTTCTTATTCTTCTCTTATGTATCCTTTGTCAGAACCAGAATCTTCAGATTATGAATAGTCAACAAGTGGGATTGTAGGAATTTTTGCATCTAAATCTATTATTGTGCCTACTCCTACATCTTATGGACCCAAATATTCATCCTGGGTACTTGTATTTTTAGATTCCTCCATGAATTCCTCTTCCTGCAATGTGTCTTCACTGGACAAGTTAATATGCTATGTTACACTTTCTTTTATCTCTTCTTCCATGGCACTATATTTCCAAAGTCTTGAGGACCTCCGTAACCCTAGAGCAGGTTGTTTTTGTTTCTTTTTAGATCTCAGAATAGAGCTTGTTAATTATAGGGCAGGATCTACTTCAGTTTTTTCCTTCTCCATCTGCCCTCCCCTACTTGAACTTCCAAATTTCTCAGTGGACTAAGTGGGAAAATTAGTTACATTTTTAGAAGATGTAACCTTCCTCCTCTTTCCCACAAGATCAATCTTAGACTGTTTCTCTCTTTGCTTTTTTGTCCTAGAGGATGGAGGTCCCTGTGGTGAGGAAGGTATTTCTGTTTTAGAGGATTCAATTTCAATTTCATGTCTAGAACTTTCAATTTTGACTTTTGCTTTAGATTCGGGTACTTCAACCTCTACCTCTTATTTAGATCTAGGGATTTCAACTTCTAATTCATTTCATGTAGAGAAAAATTGTTTAAAAATCCTAGGGTTTCCCCTAAAGTGGTGTTTGTAAATGAGCTTGATGAGCCCATGGTGTTTGGGAGTACCCCTTCCTTCTTGGTACTTTCTAGCCATAGTTTTCAATTCCTGATTGAGGTATAAGGGAAGATTTATCTTGACCTCTGGGTTTGAACGACCATGTCATAAATGATTCAAAATTCTGACATGATGCCCAAACAGAACAAGAAATTTTCCATCATAGGTTAAAAACCTAATAACCCACATAGCTACAACATCCCAAGGAGGTGGTAGACTAGACCGTTTAACCCCTTTGCAGACATTCTTACTCATTAAAAATTCAATTGGTTTGTCTCCTTCTTCCCTAAACTAGTTAAAAATTTCAATTAAAGAATTTTACCAGTTTTCACAATCTGAATTCCTTGTAAAGGTATTTTAGTAATATGGCTAAGAATTTTTGGAGTTACCTAGATGGTCATGCCACTGATATGGACTTGGTTGTTCTTGAATGTTCGGGCGAACTCAGCTGCCAACCCCTCAAAGTATCCATTGAAATTTGTCAAAAATGGAATGAACCCACATTCTGTGAAGACCCATAGGGATTTGGAATCCTTTTGCAAATACTCAACATTATCCAGTTCAGCCCTATTTTTATTACCCCCAATTGTAAATTGTTGGTACTCTATGTATTTTAGCCCTACAAAATTTTGGCAGCAAAAGTTATCTCCAATATGGAATGACAAATTTCGTTCGAAGCTTATGTTTGGCTTTGAGGAGTAAATTTTGGCAGTGCAGGAACGACTTCAGAACGTGTCTAAGAACATGAACTTGATACGTGGTAGAGTGTTATTGCACAAAGGAGTCCTTAATGACCTGTTTTACTGCATGTCATTGAATGATTATGGATTTTTTGAGGTGTCATAGAATCACCAATATTACGATGGTTTCCTTTTCAAACATTTCCTTGATATGTGTGTCGTAAAATTTTGCATGCCTCGAAATCATATGCTGCTTTGAACCCTGCAGTTGAAACTCGTGCTCTGTTTCACATTTCCAACCCAAATGGTAAAAAAAAACTTGGGAGGCCACGTGTTACCTTCTATTTCTAAATAATTCACTCTGAATTCATTTCAGAGTTGATTGAATCATTCCAAGGCATAATGTTATTTCCTATTCTAGAGCACAGGGTTTTTTTCATTTCGAAGTTGCTTCCTACTTTATGGTTTTGGAGCTTCAATTATTCTAAAATTGTTATGAACAACATTCTCATTCTGGAGCATTATCATGCATAAACATTTGAAGACATCAATTAAAATTTTTATGATCATATCTTAGCCACATCTCCCCTTGACCAGATGGATAACTTTTGAATCAACCTTATGTATGCCTTATATACTAACTAGAGATATTATACACTACATACTAGATATCAACAATGTTATAAAATGAAAAAGGCACATACCTGATATAACCGTTTATCTACATTTGTACAGTGGCTATTCCTGTTGATTCCTAGCTGGCTGCTCTACTGACTAGGACAGGTGCAATCTGAAAATAGGTGAAACAGTGGTTGTGAGAAAATATGGACCAATGATGGTGGGTCCAAACGGTGAGTCATTAAGGAAAACATGCTGGAAGACCAGTTTTCATGTAAGCCTAATTCAGAAGCACCTCAAAGAGGTTTTCACTTTATGAATTATTCATTTTTTTATCATTTTCCTTTTTTTATTTTTATTTTTTAATTTCTTTCATGTTACTCTACCGAGTCCCATGTGGAAGAAGTGTTTCCTTCCAACATGTGTACATCCATTTTTTCCACTTGCTTGAGAAACTCCTCTTTAGTTAGTGGTTTATGGTATGTTTGGATACGATGTCCATTAACCACCAACTTTCATCATGAATCATCAATGGGTGAAAGGCAAACAACTCCATTTTCAAACACTTCCTCAATTTGATATGATCCAAGCCACCTAGTCTTCAAATTTCCAGGATAATATTCATAACGAGAGTCAAACAACAAAGCCTAATCGCCTTGCTAAAATTTTTGTTGCTGAATGTGACTGTCATGCCATAATTTTTGCTATGCTTGGATCGTCTCAGTCTGGTGCAATGCATCCATTCATAGCTCATCCAATGCATCGAGCTACAGAATTTTGTCCATTTGTGCCTGTGACAAATCAATACCTACATCCAAAGTAGTTCGAAGAGTCAATAACTCAAATTCAATAGAAAAAAGAGGCTTTTTACCATAAACCAATTCATATGGTGTAAATCCAATGGTGGATTTCCATGTAATGTTGTAAGCCCAAATTGCTATAGGTAGTTTGTTCAACTAATTCCTCCTATGGGCTGCTATGGTTTTGGTTAAGATTATCTCTAGTTCCCTATTAGTAACTTCAACCCGTACATTGGCTTGTGGATGATAAGGTGAGGATTTCCTATGCTTGATTTGAAATAGCTGAGTGAAAGCTTCAATAACTCTTGAAGTAAACTGAGGTCTTGGATCTGTGGTGATGGATTGTGGGGCCCCAAAATGTAGGAAAATCTATGATTACAGGAAATCAACAACTTTTTCTTCTCAAGCATGATTAAAAGCATGAGCTTCTACCCATTTTGTTACATAGTAAATACATACCAAGATATGCACTTTACCTCGGGAAGAAGGGTCAATGGGTCCTACAAAATCTAGCCCCCATATTTAAAATGGTTATGTTCCTAATTGAGGTTGTAATGGTATTTCACTAGTGAAGGTAGGTTTTCCCATCCTTTGGCATGTATCACAATGTATGACATATCTTTTCACATATTTATGTAAAGATGGCCAGTAGTAACCAGTACCCAAAATATTTTGGATGGTGCTTTTTAATGAGTAATGTCCTTCAGATGGTTCATCATGACATGCCCTTAAGATATCATATACCTTGTCCTTGTGAATACACCTACGTAAAACATGGTCAGGACTGCATTTAAACAATAAGCCTCCTATCCATTTGAAAGAAGAACTTTGGTTGATTAATTGTTTCTTTTTCTTAGGAGTAAAGTGAAGAGGAATATTTCCTGAAGCCAAGTAATTAACTATATCTGCAAACCATGGAGATTGTACAAAAAAAGAAAATAGTTTTTCATCTGGAAACATATCTTCAACCAATTCTCCTGTATCTACATTTGGCAATCTTGACAAAAAATCTGCTACAACATTAGCTTTTCCTAGTTTATTAACTATGGTGATATAAAATTCTTGCAACAAAATTAACCAGCAAATAATTCTTGGACTAACCAGAGGTTTATTCATCAAGTATTTAATGGCAGCATGATCTGTATGAATGAATACCTGATATCCTATGATATAGTATCAGAACTTATTGATAGCATATACTATAGCTAAGAATTCCTTCTCAGTGGTAGTGTAGTTATTTTAAGCTCCTATCAAGTTTTTACTGATATAATAAATGGCATAATGCTCTCCCTCATCAATTTGTTCTAATGCAGCTCCAATAGCAGTATTGGATGCATCAGTATGAATATGGAAGGGAAATTTCCAATTAGGTCCTCTCAATACAGGAGGAGTTGCTAATTTTTCTTTCAATACGTCAAAATACTTTTGACACTCCGTAGACCAAGTAAATTCAGAATATTTCATTAGTAATGCAAACATTGGATTGGCTATGGTACTGAAATTGGCAATAAATCTGTGATAGAAACCAATGTGTACCAAGAAACTTCTTACATCAGTTTGGGTTTTCAGAGGAGGAAGGTTTTTTATGACTTCCACCTTTTTAGGATCAACCTTGATCCCATAAGAGGAAATATGATGACCAAGGACAATCCCTTCCTCCACATTAAGAAGCATTTCTCAGGATTAAGAGACAAATGGTATGTTTCAAAACGTATTAAAACTTTTTCAAGCTGTTCCAAAGTATATTTAAAACTATCCCAAAATACCGTGAAATCATCAATGTAAATTTTTACACTCTCATTTGTCAAATCAGAGAATATGGCCAAAACAACTCTTTAAAATGTTGTTGGAGCATTACATAAACCAAAATGTTGAATCCTATAAGAAAAATTTCCCCAAGGACATGTGAAAGTAGTTTTCTCTTGGTCTTCAGGTGCAACTTGTATCTAATTATAACCACTGAATCCATCAAGAAAACAAAAAAATTTCCTACCAGCAAGGGTATCAAACACTTGGTATATGAAAGGTAATGGGAAATGGTCTTTATGTGTTACCTTTTTTAACTCTCTATAATCCACACACACTCTCATTTTACCATTTTTCTTTGGAACAATGACCAATGGAGAAATCCACTTACTATCTGAAATTGGGTAAATGAATCCTACATCTAAAAGTTTTTCAATTTCTTCTTTAACAATATCTTTCAGAGTAGGATTTAGTTGCCTTTGAGGTTGTATAACTGGTTTGACATATTCAGTGTATATCCTATGAGTACACACATCAGGGTGAATTCCAATCATGTCCTTATAATTCCAAGCAAGAGCCTAAACATGTTTTTGTAGGATAATAAATAGTTTGGCTTCCTGTTCATTAGTCAGCCAACTATTAATATTTAGAAATTTTCTTGGATGTATTTCAATTTGTTTAATTCTTGGATAAACATAATTGACTGCTTCATATCTACTAATTAAATATTTTAATGGACATTGATGTGGCTGCAGAGTATGAAATACTCTAGATTTTGTTTCATAAGTGATACCATATGGAATCATTCCCTGCATAGGACATGTGAAATAGGTAAGAAGATGATGATGCCATCCATGTGGCAGTGTGAAAGAGATTTTTTATATGGGAATAGGTGACAAATGTTTTGAGGTTTGTTCTTAATCCTTCCATAGCAGGCGATGGACAAGAATTTGATCATATTTAAGTCCTTCCTGTAATGTTTTCACTAGGATAGTTTCATCTTCAAAAATTTCCCTTTTTGATGAATTGACTTCCTCAATGTGTTCCTTCACTATTACTGTGGCCAAAGTGGCAATAGTTTCTTGTTCTTAATCAGACTCAGGATACCATATCCGTCCAAAAAATTTAGTTGAAGTTTGGGCTGGTGGATACACGAAAATATTCTTAAGGTAAAAGCTATTTGAAATAGTCATTTCCCTTGACCTGTAGTCTATCAAAGCAGTTGCAGTGGCAAGCCAAGGTCTTCCTAGAATGATGGGATAACCACTAACTAATTTCTAGGCTGCAACATCAAGAAATCTACAGGATACTCCCAAGAAGAGACTTCAATGGCAATATCTTCTAGGATTCCTTCTGGCTTGGAAACTTACCTATCTGCCATTTCCAAAACTATGGTGGTAGGAATAAGATTATTGAGTTGCAGTTGTTGCATTGTTTCTTTAATCATTACATTGATTGCAACTCTAAGATCAATTAGTACATTTGAAAATTGCACTAACCCAATAGTAATTGTGACTACTAGACTTCCTGGATCACTATATTTGGGAGGCACTAGTTTTCCAGATAGTAGGTCAGCCAACTTCCCTTCTACTTGCATAATTTTAGGAAAGGCTTTCTTATTTCTACCAGGTTTTTTGATACACAGTTCTTGAATGGTTTTCTTGATTAAGGGCATATCCTTTATTGCTTGCAACAAAGGGAAGGAGATAGACATATTTTTAAGTTCTATAACCAATTCTAATTCAGGAGTAGTGATAGTATGATCAAACCTTTTAGGGTATGGCACTACTTCTAAAGAAGGTTGCTTTTGCCCTTGCATTTTTCTGGTTTCTCTTCTTTTTATTTTGCTTTCACTGGTTTTGAACATGGAGAATCTTGCTTTCCATAAATTTCTTCAATGGTGGATGGGGAAGGGTCAGGTAAAAATTTTCCTAAACATAACTGGATATTACTACAGTCAAGTACATGAACTGTAGTAGTGTCTTCAAACTCAACTTCATAAACAAGGGTTGCTTATCTGGTATTATTTGGGTTAGCCACAGGCTGAGCTGGAAGTGGAGGTTGCTTAACTAGCTGTGCTAGTGGAGGTTGTATTATTCCTAGAAAGTTCTGATTAGGAGCTAGTAGTAAATTTTAAGTCTGTCCTTGATACCTTTGCTGCCCTTGATATGATGGGTATTATGGTCACCATATTTGCCCATATTGTTTATTCTATGTCCAAGGTGGATTAACAGGATTCCAGGGAGTATGTGACCAATATTGGGAAGATGTCCAAGATTGATTCCATGGTTGTGAAGGTGGTTCCGAATATCCCCAAGGCATATTCCAAGGATTTTGTCCCCAACCTATAAGAAAACGAGGGGCATTCTGGTATTGTGAAAATTTGTCACCTGGCCTCTACCTAATAACATTGAGTTCTTCAGTTTGAGTTTCAAAACAATTTTTAGGTGAGGCAACAGATGACACCTATCAATTTTATGCTCTTTTTAACATATGCCACAAATAGTTGAGATATCGGTTCTATATAAAGGACAGTCATGTAGGGCATGCTTATTTATGCATCTAGAAAAATAGATAGCTAGGGGTGGGGCAGAGTTGGATTTTGCATTTCTTTCTCCTAATGCAGTATTTAATTGAACAAGACTGTCAGTTTTCATGTTGGCCATTTCTTCCATAAAATATTTTATATCAGTATTACCAGGATTCTGCTTCCTTCTTCTTTGCCTAGTGTGGGAATAATTTTTGCATAACTCTACAATATCATTAATCTCAAGTTGGTTTAGATCTCTTTTTCCTATTAAATCCAATACTTCTATGGAATCATCCTGCAAACCTCTCAGAAATATAGTTTTTAATAAGTCAATTTCCACAGGACCACATCTCTTTTGAATAAAGGTAAATCTATCAAGATAATCCTCTAAGTTTTCATCCTCTTCTTGTCTAATGCGAAATAACTCATCCTTCCTATTTATCACTCTACAATACTCCTGATACTTATCCAAAAATGCATTTTCTATTTGATCCCAAGTGCAGATTAAATTTGGTTCAAGGCTCATAAACCATCGTAAGGCTACATATTTGAGTGTTGAGGGAAATAACTTCAATTTCTGGTTGTCATTGACATAGTCATAAGTTTGACATAGAACTTTGAATTCAACCAGGAACTGATCAAGATCTTCAAAAATAATTCCCCTAAAGATTGGCAATACTAAGGGTGAAATTTCTTTCATAAGAGCATTCTGAGTAGGATTCAGACGAATAGGGTATTCAAAATTTCTAACAGGATTGTCAGCATCACGACCAACAATTTCCCTATCACGTTCTCCTTGTTCTACCATAGGTGCTTCCTTGGTTTTTACTTGTTCAATTGGTTCAGACAGATCAAACCTATGGGTATGTCAAGAAGCAAGTGCCTCTAAGATTTCTTCTTGCAAAGATCCTAAAATTTCAATTGATGAAGAAGATGATTCTCGTTTAAGTCTTTCAAGAAGTTCATACATAGGCAGATATTCACCTGATCATGAAGAATGTCTTGGTGGAAAAGATCCAGTTCTGATAAACCTTCCTCTTTCATCTCTTGGCCTATTCATCTATGCTCATCCACTAAATGAACTACAATTCAGTTTTCAAGGATTGTTACCTATAATAGGACATTTCCTAGACTGCTATGCTTCTCCTAAAAACACCTAAAGTATCCCCAAAAATGATGCCAAAAATTATGAGTGTCATAAATCACACCATTTAATCATTATAATTGTTAGTCCAGGGCAGTGTCCAAGGCTATATACGAAAGGAAAGACAAGAAGTCTAAGGACCAGTTCATTCAGGAGATGGTTTTATTGGTGAAATAGTTAGTTTTTTGGGGGTTTGATGTCACCTCTAAATCCTATAAGCTGAAATTAACTCCTATTTACCCTTACAAAAATAAAATTGTAGGAATTGAAACTTTGCAAAAAAAGGAAAACTAACTACTGCTGCAGAATTAAAATGACAAAAATGAAATGATGCATAATTGGAAATAGCAGGAATGAAACTTGTAGAATTGAAAATCACACCTTGCATAAAGTATAACCTAATTACAGTAACAAAATTTAAAGGAAAGTAATTAAATGGTGCAAAACTAAAACATCAAGAAATTCTCTGATGCAAACTGGAAATGCCAAAATCTAAGAACACTGTGGGAAACATGAAATATCAAAAATTGCTATGGAATGCAAGAATCTATGCTAAGTGGTCAGATGACATGCACACACTTCTATAATAATCACATGTAATCTAACACAACTAGTAACATGCAATAAATGCCAACATAAATGAACAAGAAATGCACTAATAAAAACTATAAAGTTCTTGCTAATATGCTACAATAAGAAATAGGTAGAAAACCTGTTTATGTTGTCCCTTCTCCTGGGTCTGAAAGTGGCCCTTGCTCCCTAAACCAGAATAAGGTGAAAAGTACTTGTTTTAAACTATATAAACCTTACACATTCACTTAGAATACCAAAAAAGTGGAAAAATTGCACCTTTATTGATTCTGCAACAACATTACAGTAGTGCAGGAAAATGCCTACAAAATACTGCTCTGCTATAATTACAAAGACAACTTATCTATTTTGAAATTCCACTGCACCCATATCCTATATGCTCAATTGAATGGGAGATAATTTATTTATATTATTGTATTACAATGCTGATATGATCTATTTCTACTCTTCAGGGATTTTACAACTGTTTTCAGAACTGTCTTCCTAGAATGCAGGAAACTGTTCTACTACATCTTATCCATTTCCTTTGCTGGGCTACATCCGTTGGAAGAAATGCATTGGAAAAGGTAAGACAACCCCTAATACAATTGCAATTAAATTTATCTCACCATTTGCCATATTTTGGACTATTTTGTGGGTGATTTTGACCAGAACTGTTCTTGCTCCGCTCATTCTGGAGCTGCTCTGAAATATCAGGTAGTGTAATAGTCTTGACACTTATCCATGCATTATATGTGTAGTAAAGTGGTTTTGACCGACTAAAAAGTCTCCCTTTATTCCCAAAAGACCTATTCCACGGTTGGTGCATGATGGAGTTGACCAATTCCATGCATAGCTGATTGGAATTTGTATGGTCAAATTCTGTTTCTTGCACAGTCAGATTATTTTGAACAGGTTTTAGCACTTTTTTGGTAATTTGAAATTATTATATGGTAGGGAAAGCAAATTGAATGATTTCAAAATTAAATACATATCAACACCTATTATTAACTTCAAATAAATACTATTTTGCTTAGAGAATTTAGCTGAAACAGGTCAAAAAATACATAAAAATAGTCAAAATAGAATATATGCTCTTCAACATTTAAAACATGTAAATACTAATACATAATGCATTCTATCACCATAATTAGCATTAAAACATAACATAAGGTGTTTCAAAGAGTTTATAAGTTATCAAAAATAGTCCATGGATGAGGCAATTCCTGGCCTCATCATAAATAGTATATTTTATCTATCAAAAAAAATATTAGACTAGAATTTTATAGAATCCCCCTTAGTGACCATCCATATAATTCATTTATTAATTATTTAAAGCTCTTTTTTGTTGATTCTCTAGGATGGAATTATTCATGACCAATTTTCTTGCGTCCATATTTGTAGTAATATTTTTGCTTTACTCTTTTTTTAGACACCTAAAACGTGTCATGTCGAGGGTGACTACTCATATGGACATGCTAAAAGACCATATGGAGGATCTTGGATTGACTCCAAGATAGAGCAGTGGTTCTAACCACTCAATTTGGGCTCCTTGTCCTGATCACTCTGAACCGCAGTCTTGATATGCAGTTTACAAGTTGAACCATGGCTGAGACCTGCGGTTTACAATCTAGACTATAGTTGTGACCTGTGATAATAATTGGAGTTAAATTGGCCTTTAATCTGAGCCAAATCAGTTTGAACGGCCATTTGATCTAGAAGAAGGTGGTTAATGGACAAAAGATTCCAGAGGCTTCCATTCCAACTGTCCTAACCACCCCTTCTTGATCTTGTCTTCTCTAGGAAGCCATCCCTAGTCCTAGGGCATCCTATAAATACCCCCTCCAAATGGGAAGAGAATATAGAGAATTAATTGATCAAGCGAGTAGTGAAGCCCTATCAAATTGCATACTAAATTCATGCATTGGAGAAGGCCACTTTGCTATTAATCCAAAGATCAATCTGCCATTGACATTCTAGGAGCCTAGAAGATCCAAGAAGCACAAATATGAGCAAACAAAGGCCTATCATAGTGAATAAATCGCCAAACCTATCAGAAGAACACTAAATGTGACCCTTGACCATAAATTGGATAAGGAGGTAAAGCCCACTGCCCTTGGAATTGAGGGTAAAACTATGAGATTGCTAATCGTGACTTTTAGCCGCAGTCTACAATGCAAACCGCTCATTAGAGTTGTGGTTTGCAGTAGAGATATCATCGCCTTACCTATTTCATTTATGTCCAGTTAATTAGCTCAATTTAGCTATTTTCAAGGTTTAATTATAGTTTAGTAGACTTCTAATCGGTAGAACTATGTTAGATTAGTTTCTTTATGTTAATCATTAAATAGGACATTAATGGATTCTTTATGCACTTTCATGCTTTATTTTACATAATTGATCCATGCATAGTGTAGTTTTTGTCTTCCTTCATGCAATTATATAAATATTGATTCAATTTACATAGTTTAGAAGTGCTTTTCTTGATTATACATGCTTCATGGTGTCTTTATGCATTTTTTCTAAAAGGGCCTCTTCATGAGAGGCTACCTATCTTTTTGACACTCGTATGTTGTTTCTTGATCGCAGGGATCAGATTCAAAGGAGACTTAACCATTAACTTCCTTCCTCAACACGAAGAAGAGGGCAACTCCACCCTAGACCAGTTTGTGACCAATTGAAAAGCACTATTAGTGTACCTACCCTATTGAGGGCTTTGGCATTGTATTAATCGTATCGTCATTTGGGTGACCCTAAGAGGGGCATGATTGTAATCGAGATTATTTACAATTATTAATACAAGAAACATTTATTTTTGTTGAATCTATGCAATCTTGTCAATTTTATGCTTTGAATGAATGAATACGACATAGTACAATAGATGGGTGCACACTTTTTGGTTGGATCAGAAGGCAATCACGGTGGAACTCTGCAATTATAGCATCTACCTATGTTTTTTGGGATTTTTGACTTGCAGGTATAGAGCACAGCTACCAACTACGGGCCAAAAATTGAACCGCAGGTTCAACCCGCAAGCCATAGTCAGAACCACAGCTCAGACCTACGATTTCCAACAGGCATAGCATACAACAGAGGGATAAAGCTCAATCGGATGTGGACCTGAGGTAGGCCCTATTTCTAAGTCTCTGTAACTTTCTCTGTCTCCATGTTTTTCCAGAAAGTCAAATTTGTAATGCAATTAAGAAACTAAGAAAGAAAAGGAAATGAATTAGGTCTTAGT
The DNA here is from genome assembly GCA_028583015.1 of Wollemia nobilis. NCBI lineage: Eukaryota > Viridiplantae > Streptophyta > Pinopsida > Araucariales > Araucariaceae > Wollemia > Wollemia nobilis. The sequence goes on from JAQPPZ010014470.1 coordinate 5,445,445, forward strand.
TGCATTTATCTTTTGTGTCATTAGAAAGGCGCTGCTAGGAATAGCGGATCTCTAATTTTAATCTGCCCTAGAATCCAATGTGCTTGATAGAATTTGTGTGATTGGTTTGCATGTGTGAGGCCCAATTAGTGGACAATTATCATCATAATGTGCATGGTATCAAAGAGCATCTAGATTAGCTTGCATTTTTTGAATTTGAAATGTTCTTTCATTTGCATAGCATTTAGAAAATGAGCATGAATGCTATATGATGCATTTCATTTATGTACATTAAGAGGAACCACACACACCACTTGGCACTTAAACGCTAGTGAGTTGGGCTTGACATCCAACCACTAGTAGGGTTCAATGACGGTGGGCGTAACTTCCATCCGTTGGCCCAAATCTCATGAAAATTTTGGATACTATACCAATACCGGATCCAAGAACCTTTCATACCCTAGAAAATTTGTATGTATTCTCTTCGAAGGGTATAACACTGACTGGGGAAAAATGGGTGAGGATCTAGGAGGACCTGTGCTCCCTAACCGTGTGTGGGCTTCATTACCACACATTATAGGTTGGATTACCCGACTTGGAGTTCATAGTCAAGTTTTCAAGCTGTGAGCATACAGGTGAAAGCCATTAAACTTAGAATAAAATCCAACAAGTTTTGCAAAACATGATAAGAGTTTCTACACTGATACAACAAATCTTGAAAACACATCAAACAATTTAGGACTCACTTTAAAAATTTAAAATGATATAATCATTATTGTATACCTTGTTTGCTTAAATAATAAAATATACATCTAGATGCTAGGTACACAATGGTGGATACACGGGGTGGTCAGCAAAGGTCCAAACCTAACGTCGATGACCAACCCCTAACCAATTCACAATAGCACGTGTCAATTCCTCAACCACATGAGCGAATTGAACGTCGTTCGACCAGTATTAGAGGAGATAACTTGACACGAGGGGAGCCTATAGAGCATACCCTAGATAGAGGAGCTTTAGTACACTCCTCTAGGCACAGGATAGAACATGAAGCCTTCCAACATGAGGGTGTTCCACTCGAGAGCCATTACCGAGACCACAATGCATGCATGTCCAAGGGATCGGCCAAAGATTTTGTTATGTAGGGGACCAGGTTGGTGCCCTTATGTACTATGTCCATCATAGGATACATGGCTCCACCTTCTGAGTATAGAAGGACTAGAGATTCACCCACTTAGGGGCAGGTAGACAGGCTCTCTACCGAGCATAGGTCTAACCATACTTTAATGCATGGTCCACCATGCAAGATCACCATTGAGATATCAAAGGTGGGAGATAATGGCACACCGCCGCATGAGTGATGGCAGTCTAGGTAGCTAGAGGGTCTACGCAGTTTTTTAGAGCTACTAGGTTGCAAACATTCTGCTCCACCCACTCGTGCCCTGAGTGAGCATAGCGTGAGTGTCGTCAAGACTACTAGAGAACATGGAAAGGCTTCTAATCACCCTCATGTCACACACCCACTATTCGTGCATGGTGGTTCATAGTATAGGATATAGTAGGAGGCCAATATCATATTCACAGACATAGGTAAAGACACAACACATCAGTTTGATGGGTACAAAACCCACAAGGTCGCTCATACAGAGCAGGGATACTAGAGGCATCCCACGATCGATCAGATCGATAGGTCACATCGATTGGTATTGGATAAAAAATGCCAACTCCTCCAAGATCAATTGGAGGATGCTTGCCTAGAGAGGCAGCACATCAAAGATAAAAATATTCAAGCGCAGAGGCTCATTAGACAGAGGCTATATGAGCAGCATATGTGCGAAGAGCATATCATTACCTAGAAGGAACGCATGGAGCAGGAGGATAGGTTAGCTAGGGATGGCCTATATTCTCATGATGAGCATAGAGAAAATGTATATAGGAAGGATTTATCTCAAGATGATATGCATTAAGAGAAAAGAGATGCTCATACTCATGCTAGTGCCAAATAGAGGGTGCAGCCACCACCGCTCGATCATCAAAGGTAGAGGAATCATGAAGAAGTAGAGGGATATGGATATGAGCAAGAATATCTTGAGAGCTCCTAAGCTGAGGAGGAGGAAGAGCAATGCCCTCCATCTCGTACAAGGAAGGTACCTCCTAAGCCACCTCCACATCAACTTAGGGAGGAGGAATTTCTATCTTCAAAGGCCTATAAGGCCTTAGCCGGGAAGATCAAAGCCATTGAGAGACAAGGCGCAGCTATTCAAAATTTGATATTGAGGAAAATCCATAATGAGCCTTTGGATCCTTCTGTGCCTACTTCGGCTTACCCTGAGCATTTTGATATGCCCAGGTTGGACAAGTTTAAGGGTGATGAAGATGCATAGGAACATCTCATGAGCTTTCTAGATGCTTGTTTCTAGATAGCAATAAATGATGCATTATTGTTGCGTATGTTCATCACAACACTTTCCAGTCCGGCATGAGAGTGGTTCAAATAGCTAAAGAAACATAGCATAACTATTTTTGAGCAATTAGCTGATGCCTTTCTTGAACACTATTACTTTGGCGTCAAGAAACAGGCCAATATTTCTGATCTGGATGTGCTAGCTCAGCACGATGAGGAGCCAATAGAGCAATACAAAAAGAGATGGAGGAGACTAATGGCAAAGTTGCCATTCCCTATTCTTGCCATAGAGTTAACTTGAATGTTTATGAAGAGTTGTACCAAGCACATCTCATTTTTGTTGCAGTTGTAGCAGTATCCTACATTCCAAGAGGCTTTGGTGCAAGCCAAAGTGATTGAGGACATAAAGTTGTAGGAAGACAACTTGAAGCTCAAGAATAGGAGAGAGGGACAAAAGAAGAGTGCCACAAAACAATAGGGCAAGCAGGCCCATGTGAATCAAGTGGTGTTGAATCTTCAGAGGGAGAACAAGGGGCAATAGAAACAGAATTATCAGGCCCAACCTCCCCCTATGCAATATGATAAGCACAACAACAATTATAAGGGCAAGAACAAAGATCAATGCCCACCTTGCCAGTTCACACCATTGACAGAATTGCTGATGTCAATTTTCCATAAGCTATGCGAGGCCAAGGCAATTAGATTACCCAAAGTCAAGATGATAGACCCCAATCAACCCAAACCAAAGGGGTACCAAGAAGATCTGTTTTGCATTTTTCATCGAATGAAAGGACACGACATTGAGGTATGCTGGACTTTCAAACACATGGTGCAAAATATGATTGACAAATGTGAGATTGTAGTGTCACACAAACCACAGGAATTCGATATTCAGGATATGGGGATTTATAAAAACCCCTTGCCAAATCATGAGGTGCCTCAGAACAACGTTGGCCAAGTCAACCAAGTGCGAGTCAAACCACCTACCCAGGGGTTTGTAGGTATGGTGAACATTTTCACTAGGCATGAGAGATATGAACAACATAATCAACCTCGTGTTCCCATTCAAATACAAGCCACATCGAATCAGTGATTGACGTAGAATATTCCAAGCCCACCAACAAGATCGATGGTGACCATAAGGAACGGGTTTGTCCAAAACCTGCAGACAACTCTTGCAAAGTTGTTAATATATGAATTAATACAGCAGTACCTAAGGCATAGGGATACTCTTATGGACATTTTGAGGTCCATTGAAGTACAGTCCTAGGATGTGCAAACATTTACTAATTTTGTGGGACATGTACAACAGTGTCAGAAATCGATGATCCAATTTTATGATCATGAGATAAGGACGGTTTCTATAACTACGGCTGACCCGTCGTTGCACATAATCGCATGTGTTAATCACATGCCATTTAAAATGGCCTTGATCAATATTGGCTCATCGATCAACATAATAATGACCAAGGCACTGAGTCATTTGAAGCTACCTAAATCACACATTGTGCCAACTACATTTACATTGAGAGTGTTCAATGACACACTATGTTTGACTATTGGAACAATTATCCTACCCATGCAAGTAGGTTTGAAGACCATATTAGTAATGTGTTGTGTGATAGAAGGGGCCATGCAGTACAACATATTAATCGGTAGGTCTTGGATTCATGAAATACGTTGCGTCCCCTTGATATTGCATCAGTGTGTGAAGTATATTCATGAGGAACAGGTTCATGTAGTAGCATTGGATGAAGAGCCATTTAAGCTTATGAACCTAGCAGACTTTCCTGGGGGTTTCATACTTCTGTAAACACACCTAGATTTTTGGTCGTCATTGCCAATAAAGAAACTAGGAGGTAAACCAACAGTGCGTGCTCAACCAACACCATCTGTGTCACACAGATCGAAGCACACCACTACCACTTCCTTGAAACTGTTGGCATCAGTTATGCATCAGGATGACAGGAAGTTGAAGATAAAAATGGGTGAGAAAGAGGAGTGTGAGCCCAAGCCAATCATCAAGGAGGTTCCCATTCATGTGGAAGTAGAGGAACCCCATGACAAAGTTGAGGATGCACCTTAACCTGCTTCACTTGCATCTTCAGCAGGGTAATCCGCACCGTGGGTGATAGTACATCTTGCTAATACTAGATTAGGTGAGTACCTTATGCAAAATGTAACCATTGGACATATTCTAAAAACTATGTAGTAGATGGGCTGACCATCTGCTCATCATTACCCAGTTGGATTAGTGGTTCCATTGGGAGAGCAGCCTAACCAAACTAATTTCATCTATGCAGGGCTAGACCAGCTTCCAATGCGAGAGCCCATGGATGAAGATGATGAGGAATATTTCATTGTAAATGTTTGTTATCTGTCCAATCCAGAGTATGCCATGCATATTTTTGAGCTATATCATTGGCATGGATACAACCTTGATCTCTTTGAACAAGGACGCAAGACTCCATTGGAACCTCATTATTAGTTAGTCACTGATAGGTTCAGTTTATTATTATAGATATAGGGGCAAGACAATTTTCTCACAGCATCCCTAGATCGTTTGTACCTTAGTATGGCATATGATGTGGAATTTAATCCATATCATTTGGATCCTTCCAAATTTTGGAGGAATCACCCTATGATATCTGTCGTCACCGTTGAGCCACTCGAAGATCATCGTGAAGGGCTTCTTGAGCAGATTGAGACAAAATTGAACCCCAGAGATCAATTGGGATACCAAACCCATGAGGTAGTTGATGACATAGATGTGTAGGGGCATATCCCCATTACTATAGGTGATATCAAGCTAGGAGATATTTGTAATGATGATGGAGTAGAGTCCACCTCCGATATGAGTGGACCAGGTTATGATGCAGATGAGGAATCCTCAAACAATGATGAATTTGGGGATGAAGTCGAGGGTGCCTATGAGAGGCCTTGGCATGTGCATCATCTATTGCCTATTGAGTCGGTACAAGTTATCGAAGAGATCCTTCCCAACATTGATCATTCAAGGGAAGAAGTGGAGCTAATTTCTTGGCTATGTCACACTTACGATATAATTATTCGATCTATCCAGATAGTGATGACATCGATCAAGTGGTCAGATTCATGGGACCGCACCTGCCAGAGTGCTCTCCAGGAGTGGGGGTGAATGAAGGATTCTATTATGATAGTGATGAAGAAGATGAGCTAGAGAGGTCCCACCTTGGTCCTCCTTATTTGTGTTATCATCATCAACCCATCGACATTGATGAGGTCTATCGGTAGCTACATGTTGGTCCCCATATGAGAGCAAGACGATTAAACTTGGATCAAATTCATCAATTGGTTAATCCATTTTTTTTGACCTACATAGAGCTTCAGGAGCCAAATGATCCTATTCTACATTTAGTACATAGGGAGGATCCGATTTTTCACAATCCTCATAGGGAAGACCCCTTTGTGCATGTGCCATTAGAGCCAAATTATGGGTGTGAGGACTACGCATATTTTGTAGAAGTTGGTATATGTGGTCCTGGAGATCAATTCCATTCCATAAACATGGTATCCGTTGATTTTACCACTCCACTATGCAATCTAGCAGATCCGTCCAAACCATTGTATCTTAACAAAGATGCTATCGATTGGGATCATGCTGATTCACCCTTTGAGCCTGAAGATTTCTTCCCCAATGAAGAAATGTTGCAACCTTTCCATTTTACACCAGGTTGTGCATATGATGTTTATCATACCAAAAATACTTCCAACGTGGAACCAATCAACCTGGATGATGACATCCATATGATTCCTATGCCTCACCAGCTTGAGGAGGGATCACATATGTCAGTAGAGGAAACCTTTGAGGTGGATATCAATTATGATCCCACCAGTACAAAGAAGGTTAAATTTGGAGAGATTCTCACTCCAGATGAGCGGGCCACCCTCATCCCTCTACATAAAGAGAGATCAACTTTTTTGCTTAGACGTACAAGGATATGCTAGGTCTAGACCCAAAATTGGTTACACATAACATTTCGCTAGATCTGACGAAGAAGCCGGTCAAGCAAAAGCTTAGAAAAATACACCCAAAAGTAGCCTTAATGGTGAAAGATGATCTATAAAAGTTGTTGGATGTGGAATTTGTGATCTCCATCTATTATCTAGAATGGGTGTCCAATATGGTACCCGTGGGAAAACCCGATGGAAGAATCCGTAACTACATGGATTTTAGAGACCTAAATAAGGAAACACCCAAAGATTCATTTTTGTTACCCAATATTGATGCTCTCGTAGATACACCTACAGGTCACGAAATGCTCTCCTTAATGGATGGTTTTTTTGGTTATAACCAAATTCAGATTAAGCTCGAAGACCAACATAAAACCACATTTATAATGCCATGGGGAACATTTTGCTATAAAGTTATGTCATTTGGCCTCAAAAACACTGGTGCCACATATCAATGGGCCATGACATACATTTTTCATGACTATATGCAAAAAATTTTAGAATATTATATCAATGACTTGTTGGCCAAGTCATTGCTATGAGAAGAGCATGCAGAGGTCTTAAGGAAACTCTTCGATTGCCTGATAAAGCACAATGTTAGGCTAAATCCTAAGAAGTGCATATTTGGTGTAACTTTTGGAAAATTACTAGGGTTCATCATCTCTAAGAGACGCATAAAAGTAGACCCAGTGAAGGTCAAGGTCATTTTGAAAATGCATCCTCCCACCAATATCAAGGAATTAAGGAGCCTTTAGGGTAAGGTAGCCTCAATAAAGAAATTTATCACTCAACTATCAGATAAATGTTGACCCATGAATCGACTACTACATAAGAGGGTCCCATTCAACTGGGACAAGGATTGCAAGGCAACCTTCATTGAGATAAAGCAATACCTAGAAATGTCGCCAGTGCTAGCTCCACCAAGGCCAGAGATGCCTTTTCTACTATATATATCAACAACTAACTTTGCACTGGAAACCATGTTAGCCCAAAAGAACATGCAAGACAAAGAACAGGCCATATATTATATTAGTTGAACCTTGGTGAATTATGAGCTTGGGTATGCATATGTGGAAAAATTATTTTTAGCAGTAGTGTTCACTACAAAGAAATTGTGACATTATATGTTAAGTCATACGATATGTGTTATATCCAAATAGAATCCTTTGCAGTACATGATGAATAAGACTTATCACAATACGCGTACTGCAAAGTGGATCATGCTATTGGTAGATTTTGATCTGGAATTCATAATCCAGAAGTCCATTAAGGTACATGTCATAGCAGATCAATTAGTTGAGGCACCATTGCCAAATAGTAGGCCTCTAACAATTGAGCTTCTAGACGATGCAGTCTTTGTCATATTTGAAGCTCTTGAACCTGAAGAACCAGAGAACAACACTGACATAACTCTGTTATTTGATGGTTCAAAGTATGAACAAGGAGGGGGTTTCAGAATAGTGTTCTTCATGCCATAAGGAGCTCCAATGCCCTTGTCGTTCAAGTTGGATTTTCTGTGCACCAACAAAAATGCTGAGTATGAAGACCTACTACTGGACCTACACACAACCATCGCCATGAATATTAAGAGATTGAACATCTTTGGTGACTCCTTGCTCATAGTAAATCAAGTCAAGGGGATTTTTTAGTGTCGATGTCCCGTACTGAAAGCCTATAAAGATCTAGTTGACACATATTTGGCTAAATTTGAATGGTATGACATTGAGGCAATCCCTCGATCATCAAATATATTTGTAGATACCATGGCTTCTTTGGGATATTTAATCCCTCAAAATCCATCTATTAATTTCACTACCATCCATATCAAGACGCTTTCACATCCAGCAGCAAAGCGTGCAACCTATGATAACAGAGAATCGATCAACATGATCAGTGTAGAACCAAAGGCTGAATGGTTCTGCAAAGTTGAAGACTTTCTTAAGAAGGCACCTTGGGGGTCATTAACCCCTCAGAGTCTTATGGGGAGTGGTACTACCATTCATCATAGGGTTGTTTTTGAGTATGCATTTGCAAAGGTAAATATGCAAGGGGAGCAAGTCGTCTTAGCAGTTGAAGCTGAGATTTATCAAAATTGGATATCATAAATTAAAGACTTCCTAAAGCTTAGTATAATCCCAAAGGGATTGCTGCATGCCGTGAAGCACACATTTAAATAGAAAGTAGCCAAATATGTCTTAATAAGAGACATCTTATACCGAAAAGGCTACGATGGAGTTATCCTTCATTGCTTAGAGCCCCAAGAGGCATCATGGGTGATTTCGTAGGCTCATGATGATACGTACGATGGCAATTTTAGGGACATGGCAATCATAAAGCACAACCTTTGAATGGGCTATGTTTTGCCCACTATGGAGAAGGAGTGCAATGCGTATGTCAAGAAATGCGTTAAATTCCAGCATCATGCTAATCTTATGCACTTGCCATTGCAGGCCTTACAACCCATTCAAGCGGCTTGGCCATTTGCTCAATGTGAATTAGATCTTATAGGCAAGATATCTCCTCCATCATCGAGCCGATATACATTCATAATCATGGATACTGATTATTTTACAAATTGTGTGTAAGCAATACACTTAACAACGACTACTGGAGCTCGTATAGTAGAGTTTATACTAGAGCATATAATAAGTTGTTTTGGGATTCCATCCAAAATAATATAGAATAATGGAACGTCTTTAAAGAACAAAACTGTGAGAGCTATGACATCTAAATATAGAATCAAACATAGTTTTGTGACTCCATACTATCCGTAAGTAAACGGGCAGGCTGTGGCTTCAAATAAGATAGTGGTGGCAATATTGAGAAAGATGGTACAAGAAAATGACAAAAAACTGGCATATCTAGCTGCCCCTTGTGTTATGGACTTACAGGACTAGTATTCGGACACCCACTGGGGAAATACCGTTCTCACTAGTATATGAAACTAAGGCCATTATACCCTTGGAATTAGAAATTCCAACAGTACGCATCACATTGAAAGAGTTCATCGATGATGACACTACACGACAAGATCGACTAGATCAATTGACGCTACTTGATGAATGTTGCGTGAATGCCCTTGAGCATCTTTGTGTTTATCAGGAACGACTAAAACGAGCTTACAATATCAAAGTCCACCAAATAGACTTTGAAGTTGGGGATCTTGTCTTGAAAGAGAACCAATAGAACTCTAATTTTTTTCCAGATATGCGAGACAAATTTGCAGCTAATTGGCTAGGACCCTACATCATATATGAAAATATTGGTTTGGGTACCTATCACCTAACGTCGCTAGGGGGTTTTGAAGAGCCTGAAACTCTCAACATCATCCATCTTAAGGCATTTTATGCTTGAAGAGCATAGTAAAAGGCTCCGAGGGTTGCTTGAAACCGCTCGATCATCCTAAAAGCTCTAAACACTCCCATAAGTAGTTTGGTCAATCAAAAATCTCCAAAGGCATCTGTAAGCCCTTTGGTCAACCTCAAAAGCCTCGAGGGTTTCATAAAAACCACTTGATCATCCCAAAAGGCTCCAAGGGTTACTGAAACTACTTGGCCATGTTAGTAAAAGGCCCTAATGGTTTGCTTATAACCGCTCAGTCATCTTAAAAAGCTCCAAAGGCATCTGTAATCCCTTTGGTCAAACTCAAAAGGCACCAAGAGTTTTTTAAAAACTGCTTGGTCAATCCAAAGGCTCCAAGGATTCTCAAAATTGCTTGGTGTTATGGAAAAATCGAAGCTGAATATTATTAAAAAAACATAGGACTTAAATAAGCCCAAAAGGAAAATCGTAATCTTGGAAATGATGAACTCTTCCAAGGATTTACGTACACAAATCCAAAAAGGCTAAAAATGTAAGCCCTACAATGCCAAAAACAAAAACACCTAGACCTAGACCATTCAACGGAGGAAACAAACAACTCACATTGATTATTTTGCATACTAAGTCCTAATTACAATATCCTAGGTCTAAAAATAATTAGCCCCTAGGTCTAAGATTCCTCATCATTCATCCCAACAAAAGAATCATTGGACTCCAATGCTTTGAACAAAAATGGAAAATCCCAGGACATAATGTGAGCAGAAATCCAGCGAGCCTGATGTGGAAATTGGCCTCGGCGGGCCACAAGATATGAAGTAGAAACTCCTTGACGTGTTTGTCGGGTCTTCATATCAAAGACTGTATCGGCGTCAAGCGAAAGCTGAGAATCAGGAACCACATCAACTGGATGTGGCTGGAACTGTATCCAATGTGGAATCATAGTATGGTTTGAAAAGATCAACATTGACAACATCGTGAATGCCAAGATGTGTTGGAAGGTCCAAGCGAAAGGCATTCTCAAAAATTTGTTGAAGAATAGTATAAGGCCCATAACGAAGAGGCTTTATTTTGCTATGTGCCTTATCTACAAATCGTTGTTTGTCAAGATGAAACCATACTTTGTCACCAACCTGAAAGGAATGAGGAGTGTGGTGCTTGTCCATCTGTTGTTTCTGCTTTTGCTGAGTCTTCTGAAGAATTTGAACCACTTTGGCTTGAAGACTCTACAAATGTTGAACAAAAGAGTTGGCCTTGTCTTGTTCCTTCTGAATGTGCATTATGGCTAAAGAAGGCAAAGACAAAGGTAACTCATAAGGAGCAAGTGGTTGAAAATCAAAACACACTTCAAATGGAGAGTGCTCGATAGAACTGTGGACGACCGTGTTGTAGGTGTGCTCAATGTGAGTGAGGCTTAAGTCCCACTTGGCTGGAGTGGACTGATGGTAAATCCTCAAAATCTGCACTAGAGTACGATTAACTACCTCTGTATGCCCATCGAATTGTGGATGATAAGCAGTAGAGAAGTTAAGAGATACTCCTAAAATCTTCCAAAGTGATCGCCAAAAGTGACCCACAAAATGTGAGTCACGATCAGAGACAATGCTAGTAGGAAGACCAAAAGAGCGCCATACCACTTCAAAGAAGAGTTGGGCAAGGTCCTGTGCAGTACTTGTCTTGCGACAAGGAATGAATTTGGCCATTTTGCTGAATCTGTCCACCACAACAAAGACACAATCATGCTTGTGTACTGTCATTGGAAAATCCATGGAAATGCTTTCCCATGGACGAGAAGGAATGGGAAAAGGCATGCTCATTCCCAATGTCCTATTGGGTGATTTGGAGCGATTACATACGACACATTGTCGCAAGAAGTGAAGAACATCTCTTTGCATGTGTGGCCAAAAGAAAAACCTCTGCAGATGATGAAGAGTTTTCTGCCTACCAAAATGTCCCCCATAGAGTGTGGAATGAGCCTCCTTCAGAAGAGACTCCATCTTCCCATGAGGAACACAAAGGTTATCCAATTTGTACAACATTCCATCTTGAATATGAAAGTCCTGAAGAGCTCTCAAATTTGAAGAAGAAGGATTGGAAAGTTGGTGGAAAACTTTTCCAAAATTTGGATCCATAGGATACTGTGTAGGCCAAGTTTGGAAGCCAAGATGAGAAGTAGTGACAATTGTCAAAACAAGAGTAGAAGGAGGATGACTCAAAAAATCATCCACTGCAATGTGTCGTCCTTTCTTGTGCTTGATTATCAAATGGAATTGTTGCAAGTATGATGCCCATTTCATATGCCTAGCTACCTCAATTTTTGTTTGAGATTGAAGAAACTTAAGGGGCATGTGATCTGTATGAATAATTGTTTCTTTTCCCAAGAGATAATGCCTCCAATACTTGATTTCTTGTACCAATGCATAGAACTCCTTATCATATGTAAAATAGTTCTTTTTGGCCTCTAAAAATGTTTCTGAATGATAGGCCACTGGGTGGCCATTCTACATGAGCACAACTACAAGTGCAACTTGTGAAGCATCAGTTTCTATCTCAAATGGTTGAGACAAATCAGGAAGAACAAGAACTGGTGCAGTACTCAATTTGTGTTTCAATGTGTCAAAGGCTTTTTGTTGATCCTTTGTCCACTAAAATTGAACTTTGATCTTTGTCAAATAGTGTAAAGGTGCAGCAATAGAAGAATATCCTCCAATGAACTTGCGATAGAAATTAGCAAGTCCAAGAAAACTCCTTAACTCTGTGATCGAAGTAGGAGTTGGACAAGAGAAGATAACTTCAACTTTGGAAGGATCTACTTGCACACCTTTTTCACTAATTACAAACCCAAGATAGGCAATGAATGTTTGCCCAAATGAACACTTAGGAAAATTTGCATACAATTGGTTCTTTCGAAGAGTTTGAAGAACCGTTTCCAAGTGTTCCAAATGATTCTCCCAAGTAGAAGAATATATAAGAATGTCATCCAAATAGATGATTACAAATTGATCTAGACAATCTCTGAATACTTCATTCATCAGCCGCATGAATGTAGCTGGAGCATTTGTAAGGCCAAAGGGCATGACAAGCCACTCAAAGAGTCCCATTTTGGTCTTAAATGCTATTTTCCAAGTGTCTTTTGCTTGAATTCTCACCTGATGATACCCACTTTTGAGATCAATATTGGAGAAGAATTTTGCACCTTGCAATTGGTCCAAAAGATCATCAATGCGAGGAAGTGGATAACGATTCTTGATTGTAATCTTATTGGAGCCCAAAAAATGTAAACTTTGTCTGGCTGGTGTCACCCTGAATTCTCTGATCGCCGGTGGTTGCACCCTCTAACTTCCATCGACCCATGTTGTACACAAAAAATTGATACCTACGCAGCGTCTTGGTGTCGTTTAACCGTGGTCAGGAAGTGGCTCCTGGCATGTGAGATGATGAAGTCATTTTTCCTCGTAAACAAGATGGCAGGTGCAGAGTTTGAGCACAAATAGAGACACACGTATGTTGTATCTCATGATCCCACCAAAAACTCGTGTGTGCATCAGAGATTTGGCACATTTTCATCCGAAGTAGTAGGTTCGGCGTCAAAAAATAGCCAATAATTTCAGGTATGTTTGGCTTCAAATCAGAAGCCTTCTCCTGGAAAATCGCAAACCAATGTACGGGACTGGCATCGTCTGACAAGTATGGCAGAAGCCAGAAGACACAGGGGCAAGATGGCTAGCACGCGAAGGCAGGTGGCAGGGATTTGATAGCCGCTTATCACAATCTACAGTGTAGCGGGTTCCCAAGTGCGAATCGACAGGGATCTGACTATGTTGGGCAACGAACTGCAAGCTTCTCGCCCAATCAGCGTTGGAACACGTTGAAATCCATCATGGCATAACTGTTGGAGGGTCTATGGGCAATGCAGTTGTGCGACATAGGTGGCGTCAAAAAATGTGGATGTAGTCGCAACGTCCGAAAGGAATGACAGGAGGTGCTGCTAAAATCATAAAAATTCATCGCAGCCGCTGCACGCAATTTTTTTTTTTTTTAAGTTTAATCAATCCTTCAAAACAAAATGTAAAGCTTTCAAAAGTTGTCGATGACGACAAACTTCTTGCAGCAAAATTTAACAACAAATTTTTCAACAAAAATGGAAATTGGCAGCAATTTTTCTGCAAGAATGGCAGCAAAAATTTTGCAATTTCCCTAAGCTTCAACTGGAATAGGTGGTAGAGTAGAACTATGGAGGTCGAAAATGACCCAGAACCTCCAAAATTCCTTTCTCTAATACCAATGTTATGGAAAAATTGAAGCTGAATATTATTAAAAAAACATAGGACTTAAATAAGCCCAAAAGGAAAACCGTAATCCTGGAAATGATGAACTGTTCCAAGGATTTACGTACACAAATCCGGAAAGGCTAAAAATGTAAGCCCTACAATGCCGAAAACAAAAACACCTAGACCTAGACCATTCAACGGAGGAAACAAACAACTCACGTTGATTATTTTGCATACTAAGTCCTAATTACAATATCCTAGGTCTAAAAATAATTATCCCCTAGGTTTAAGATTCCTCATCACTTGGTCATCCCAAAATGCCCCAAAGGTATCTATAATTCCTTTGGTCAATCCTAAAAGCTCTAAGGATTATTAAAAATTGCTTGGTCAATCTAAAGGCTCCAAAGGCATGTACTCGCCGATTGGTCAGATATGAGGCTCAAAAACCCATAAAAATTATAAAATCAATAAAATAAAATAAAAAATTTGGTAAAGCATAAAATCTAAAAACATTTGCATTGTCATTTTGCATTCACACATGCATTCCCTACATTATTACATTGCATATAGGCATTCGTCATCCATTACATTCCGTAGTAGAAGGGATTATGTTTGTTAGTCTTATAAATTACACCACATTTGTGTTTAAATCATGCATCTCTACATTTATCATGATCCATCATTCATGTGAGTAATTGTGTTTTTCAATACAACCTGTAATGTTGCTATGGAGATATACTAGGATTTTTTGGTCATTCAGCCATACATAGTAGTCTTATCAAGAGTTGGTAGAAATCTTGCTTTGCTTTTGTTGTTAAGATTCAGTTAGTATAGCCCTTAGAATATCAGAAGCCTATTACTAATCAAAAAATTTAAAAAATACTAACAAGGAATAGGGAAATATGAAAGCCACGAATAAGGATTGGGTATCCTGAAGCAAAAAGAGTTATTTTTGCTTATCCCTCTGTGCGGACGATATGGGAAATATTGGTAGTTGGCAAAAGGATAGGTTAGTTCCCTATTCAGAATCCCTTACTTATGATAAAATGAGCAATATCCCAAAGTGATATCCCACATCAGTCCTCATGATTGATACTCTAGATCGATATCATAGATAGACTTCCGCATTGATATCCCATATTGATATCATAAGATCAATATTCTCAATCGATATACCAGAAATAGTTTTCCCAAGTAAATCCCCCCAAATGAAAGTTTTTGAAGAAAATTATCAAATGTAAATGCCGAAATGTGAAGATCGAGTGAAAATAAAAAAATAGGCTTAAATCAAAGTTCAAAGTGAAGATCATAAATCAAAAGTTTGAGTGGAGATCAAATGAAGATCCAAAATCTAGTTCAAAGAGAGATCAAATGAATATCCAAATACAGTTTAGAATGAAGATGGAATTGACTTCCTTGCTTCACTATATATGAATAAGTATCCTAAAAATTGAAGGATAGAAAGGAATGAGCTTGAATCCCTGGAATTGTCAGCACTACTATACCTTACGCATGTGATATGTATGACGCATTAGCACCTCACCTATGAACAAGACCAATGCTTGAATTTGGAAGGTCTAGCTTCAGGTGTCCTACATTTCCTAGTGGCTTAGTCCAACTAAAATATAAACTTGGGATTGGATAAGACATTTGTGGAATCCCTATCTTAGCAATGGGCTGAAAGAATCCTGCCTGACATTGGGGAATGCTCGTGTCTTATCTTAAAATAATCATGTGCACCCACAGGGATAATGAATAGTTAGGTCCTATACTAGCAAAATCCTTTTATCTCAGAAGTCTAGTGTGGTTAGTATGCAACTTTTGATAAGTCTATTAGGGTGTTTGAGTCTCATAGAAAACCTTAAAAATTTCTCTCATAGCAACAAAATGTCAAAAATCGCAACCATATAAATCATCAAATTGCAAAGTATCAAGTCCATGATACATTATCATATAGTGAACATTCAAAATATAGGATAGATACTGAATGAATATTAGCAATAATCTTTAGAAGGCCACTGACTATATCTTGCATATTTTTCAAATTTTGCAAAAGAAAATAGAATGACACATTATATCATTCGCATCATACAAATGCATTCATGGCATTTCATATATGGGTGATTAATTGATTAAATTCTTATCTTAAGGATTTAAAGTTACATTCATGATTTTTATACATTCTATGGTGTCATCCATTAGATTGATAAACATACTTGCATTCATTCCTTATGTTTTAAGTGATTAAAGCATACATGTTAATTTACATTAGATTACTGTCATGTAAATAAATCATTACATACATTAATGCATACAATAAAGCAATATCAAATATATGTTAAGAGAAAATATTGAATCCATATGCATCCATCATAAATCACACATGTAAGCATCTAGATCACTGCATATAATCATCATCATAAATCAAATAGCTATCTAGTGCATGTCATACATACATCACATCATATAACGTAAAATTAACATAAGCATTGCATCCATGTGCACCAAATAAACATAAATTAAAACATATAAATCAATTACACATAATGAGCCAAAATGATCAAGTCATATCATATATATAGATATGTGTCTCAGAGTACATCAGATGAGTACAAAAATGCCCGCAGGCTACAATCATGTAGGTCCTCAACCCTACACCAAAAATGATACATATACAAAAAGTAGCTATCATATGATAAGAGCCCTAGCTCTGGTCGGATCCCCCTAAATTGGATCTCTCGCAACCTCCCTTAGCCCTATGACCTAGAGCCTGATTTGTAGTCAGATCTGGCCCTTGCTATGTGCCCTGTTAAGGGCCCTGTGTACCACCTAGCCCAAAGAGGCCTAGCACACTAAATAATGGTATGCCCATGCATCTAGTCCTTTGGCTAGAGGTCTCGCATGTCTCCCTATGGATCCTATACGAGCTACCATCCTATGTGCTAGAGGACATATACGTCTTTGTCCTATGGATCCACTGGCTCAAGCTAGCTATGGACTACCCCGTAGTCCTGGACCTGGTTTGCCAAGAACCTGCAACATGAGAATCCTTTGATAATGTACCACAAATCAACCTAATGTAGCCCTCTAGCTAGTCTATGTAGGCTACCCTGCTAGTGTGTATGTCATTGCCATCCTCCATGAGGGTCTGTAAATGATAGATCTTTGACATATGATCGTGACTTCCAAGTAGCCCTGTCACTGATGCTACAGGTGGTGCCATGATAGCATGGGAAGATGAAGGATCTCGTCTATGAGCTAGGGCTAAGTCCCTCTCTACTCTAGTTGTACCCAGTCATGCATCTACCAAGTTGTGCACACTGGTGAGCTCTTGTACCCTCCCCTCTATGGTCATAGCCCGTGTAGTTAGACTAGTAATCTGCTATGTTGCCTTGGTCAGTATGTGGTCCCTATCAGTTAGCTGGACCTGTAGGGTAGCAATGGTGGTATCTCACTCTAGCTACTGTGTGACGTATTTGTCAAGCTAACTTTTTAAGTCAGCAACCTGAGCTAGGAGCAACCCCTCTACACTGTCAGGAGGGACCTCACCTTCCTCTAGAGCCTTGTCGTCAAGATTGACCTTAGAAGCCTCCTCAGCGATAGCCTCAGTTCCCCATCCACCCTCTGTCCACTGGTGCACCCTATGCCTATCAGGATCCACCTATGCCTTGTTGATTATGGAGCCTGATTAAATCGGAGGCCTTTGTTTCAGCCGCACTTAGACCCACTACGTGAAAGAGGGGGGTGTAGGGGGGCATTAGCCCCCTACTACTATCGCCAGGGGGGTCCAGGGGGGCGGCGACAGCTATGGAGCCCCCCTGGTGGGGGTTTCGGGGTAGCGCCCTCGAAGCTAAAAATAGATGTTTTTTCCTCTATGTAAATCTGGACCATTTGATATTAGGTCACAGATCGGACGGTAGATTTTAGGTGGGTTTTTTGCCCTAAAATTGTAATGCATTATTATAAGAGGAGGTTGTACGATGACTAAATATGTAATGAGGTGCGCGGCTATGTACAGAGGGGTTTTCTGGATGGAATACAAAGGGCCTGGTTATTTTCTCCGTGGAGTAGCCCGATTTGGGTGAACCACGTTATATCTGTGTCTATTGTGTATTGCATAATTTCTTCTGTGTTTATTTCCGCATTATATTATTGCTCGTATTTGTTATTTAATCCTAACAACTGGTATCAGAGCTTAGGGTTTGAAAAATGCACTTGAAAGGAGGGTTTCCAGTTCGAGTGGGAGCAATGGCAGAAGAAGGCAGATTTAGGGTTGAGAAGTTCAATGGCCAAAACTACCAGCTATGGAAGATGCAAATGGAGGATTATCTTTATCAGAAAGATCTTTACCTACCATTAGGTGGAGTAGCAAAGAAGTCGGCATCAACGACTGATGAAGAATGGGAAGTTCTGGATAGAAAAGCACTAGGAACAATACGGTTGTGCTTGGCATCATCGGTGGCCTTCAATATTTCGAAGGAAAAGACAACGGAGGGTTTAATGAATGCGTTGGCTAAACTGTATGAAAAACCCTCGGCTTCGAACAAGGTATTTCTTATGAAACGTTTATTTAATATGCAGATGTCAGAAGGTGGGTCTGTTACTGATCATTTAAATGAATTTAACATGGTTACAAATCAGTTAAGCTCTGTAGGAGTAAACTTTGATGATGAGGTTAGGGCTCTCTTGATTTTGTGCTCATTGCCAGAAAGCTGGAATGGCTTGGTAATGGTTGTGAGTAATTCTGTCTCTGGTTCAAATACTTTAAAGTTTGATGATGTTATTGGTGTTATCCTTAGCGAGGAAATGCGATGGAAAAGCACAGGTGAAACATCAGGTAATGCTTTGACTGTAGAGAATAGGGGGAGACAAAGGGAGAGAGGAAAAAGCCTAGGGAATCATGGAAAATCAAAGAAAGGTAGATCCAAATCCAAAGGGAAGCAGTTGGAATGCTGGCATTGCGGGAAGAAAGGACACCTAAAAAGAGACTGTTGGAATCGAAAAGAAAAATAGGGAGAAGAAAAATAGGGTAATCAGGAAGCAAACGTTGCAGGTGATGTATTGCAAGATGCTTTAATTCTTTCACTAGATAATATTAATGATTGTTGGGTGCTAGATTCTGGTGCATCATATCATGCCACACCCCATAGGAAATATTTTCTAGATTATGTTCAGGGTGATTTTGGACAGGTCTATCTGGGTGATGATAGACCATGTAAAATCACAGGAAAGGGTAACATACAAATAAAGTTACCAAATGGAAACCAATGGTTGTTGAAAGAGGTAAGGCATATTCCTGAATTAAGAAGAAATCTAATTTCCATAGGGCAGTTGGACAGTGAAGGATGTACAGTTACATTCTCAACAAACTCATGGAAGGTCGCTAAAGGATCAATGTTATTAGCAAAAGGAAATAAGGAAGGTACATTGTATGTATGTATTGGTAATACTGACCTTTCTATTGCTTTAGCTTCTACAGGAGTGGATACAACTTCGTGGCATCATAGGCTTGGGCACATGAGTGCGAAGGGGATGCAGATTCTCCATTCAAGAAATTTGTTGCCAGGTTTGAAGCGGGTTGATTTAGACTTCTGTGAGAACTGCATTTATGGAAAATAGAAAAGAGTCAGATTTCTCAGAGTTGGAAAAGAAAAGAAGAGTGAAAAGCTAGAGCTTGTACATTCAGATGTATGGGGACCAACTCAGGTATCATCTCTTGGTGGCTCTCATTATTATGTTACGTTTATTGATGATGCAACTAGAAAAACATGGGTTTACTGTATTCGAAAGAAATCAGATGTTTTTGATACATTTAAGAAATGGAAAGCTTTGGTTGAGAATGAGACAAGAAATAAGCTAAAGTGTCTCAGATCTGATAATGGAGGTGAGTACTACAACAAAGAGTTTGATAGTTATTGTTCATACCATGGGATTCGTAGAGTGAAGACGGTTCCAGGAACTCCACAAGAAAATGGTGTGTCAGAAAGGATGAACAGGACTATCATGGAACGTGCTAGGTGCATGAGAATACATGCAGGATTGCCCTTACAGTTTTGGGCAGATGTTGTGGATACTGCAGTTTATTTAATAAATAGAGGACCTTCAAGTTCCCTAGATGGTGGGATTCCAGAAGAGGCATGGACAGGTAAGCCTGTTAATTACTCATTTTTAAAGACTTTTGGTTGTGAAGCTTTCGTGCATATCAGTAAAGAAAATCGAACTAAACTTGAGGTAAAATCCAAGAAGTGTTTTTTCATTGGATATGGAGTTAATGATTTTGGTTATCATTTTTGGGATTATGCAAATCACAAAATCATTAGGAGTAGAGATGTAATATTCAATGAGAAGGTCATGTATAAGGATCAGTTGCAGGAAAAGAAACAGGAAAAGGAAAACACAGAATACACAGTGTTTGATGAAATTGAAACTCCAAAGGTGCTAGAAAATCAACAACAACAACAGCAAGTAGCACCTCAAACTCCTACAACTATTGTTAGAAAATCTACCAGGATAAGTAGACCTCCTGTACGTTACTCTCCATCATTATATTATGTATTATTGTCTGACTCTAGTGAACCAGAAACATATGAAGAAGCAATGCAGGTAGAAACCAAGAAGAAGTGGGAGCAAGGCATGGAAGAGGAGATGGACTCTTTGATAAATAATCAGACTTGGGATCTGGTTCAGTTTCCTGCAGGAAAAAGAGCATTGCAGAACAAATGGGTTTACAGGGTGAAAGAAGAAGATGGAGGAAAAAAGAGGTATAAGGCTAGACTGGTTGTAAAGGGGTTTGCATAGAAGAAAGGTATTGATTATGATGAAATTTTTTCTCCTGTTGTTAAAATGACTTCAATTAGAACTGTTTTAAGCTTAGTGGTTGTAGAGGATTTACACCTTGAACAGTTAGATGTAAAAACAACTTTTCTCCATGGGGATTTGGAGGAAGAGATTTATATGCAGCAACCACAAGGGTATGAGGTCAAAGGAAAGGAGGAATTAGTATGCAGGTTGAAAAAGAGCCTGTATGGCCTGAAGCAAGCTCCAAGGCAGTGGTATATGAAATTTGATAGGTTTATGTCAGATCAAGGTTATAGTAGATGTTATTCTGACCACTGTGTTTATTTTAAGAGAATGGATAATGGTAACTATATTATCCTGTTATTGTATGTAGATGATATGCTTGTTGCAGGGTCTAACATGCAGGATATAATTGTACTCAAAAGAAAATTGGCAGAGTCATTTGCAATGAAGGATTTGGGTGCTTGCAAAGCAAATCCTTGGTATGAGAATAACAAGAGATAGGAAAAATCATAAATTAACATTGTCTCAGAGTGAGTACATTGAGAAGGTGTTGGAAAGATTCAGTATGCGGGATGCAAAACCTGTTAGCACACCTTTGGGAAATCATTTCAAACTGACCAAAGAGATGTGTCCTAAGACACAGGAGGAGATGAACTACATGTCCAAGGTTCCTTATTCATCAGCAGTTGGTAGTTTGATGTATGCGATGGTGTGCACAAGGCCAGATGTTGCACATGCAGTGGGAGTTGTGAGCAGGTTTATGAGTGATCCAGGAAGAAAGCATTGGGAGGCAGTGAAGTGGATTCTTAGGTATTTGAGAGGTACTGTCAATCAGGTATTATGCTTTGAAGGATCTAATACTACTTTACAGGGATATGTTGATTCAGATATGGTAGGTGATATAGACAATAGGAGGAGTACCACAGGGTATGTTTTTACTGTAGGTGAAACTATAGTAAGCTGGATTTCAAAATTACAGAAGGTTGTTGCACTATCAACAACAGAAGCAGAGTATGTTGCTGTTACAGAGGCTAGTAAGGAGATGATTTGGTTACAAAGGTTTATGGAGGAGTTGGGAAAGAAGTAGGAGAATAGCACATTATACAGTGATAGTCAGAGTGCCATTCATCTTGCAAAGAATTCAGCTTTCCATTCTAGGACTAAACACATACATACCAAGTACCATTTCATACGCTCAGTATTGGAAGATGGACAGTTAAAATTGGAGAAGATACACACTAGCCAGAATCCTGTAGATATGTTCACAAAGGCAGTAACCAAGGAGAAACTGAGTTCCTGCTCAGTTTCAGTTGGTCTTAAAGCATGACAGTAAAAGGTGAGAAAATTTCCAGGCCCAAAGTTGAAGCATAGTCCAGCAAGTGCAGTAGCGGTGGAGTTGTTGTGATCAGTCTCCAAGTGGGAGATTGTTGATTATGGAGCCTGATTAAATCGGAGGCCTTTGTTTCAGCCGCACTTAGACCC
The DNA here is from genome assembly GCA_028583015.1 of Wollemia nobilis. Classification (NCBI taxonomy): domain Eukaryota; kingdom Viridiplantae; phylum Streptophyta; class Pinopsida; order Araucariales; family Araucariaceae; genus Wollemia; species Wollemia nobilis. The sequence continues at coordinate 5,467,693 of JAQPPZ010014470.1, forward strand.
ACTACGTGAAAGAGGGGGGTGTAGGGGGGCATTAGCCCCCTACTACTATCGCTAGGGGGTCCAGGGGGGGGTTTACCCCTGAAGCTAAAAATAGATGTTTTTTCCTCTATGTAAATCTGGACCATTTGATATTAGGTCACAGATCGGACGGTAGATTTTAGGCGGGTTTTTTGCCCTAAAATTGTAATGCATTATTATAAGAGGAGGTTGTACGATGACTAAATATGTAATGAGGTGCGTGGTTGTGTACAGAGGGGTTTTCTGGATGGAATACAAAGGGCCTGGTTATTTTCTCCATGGAGTAGCCCGATTTGGGTGAACCACGTTATATCTGTGTCTATTGTGTATTGCATAATTTCTTCTGTGTTTATTTCTACATTATATTATTGCTCGTATTTGTTATTTAATCCTAACATGCATTTGCTTGGTCGGACACTCTGCCTAAAGACCCTGATCCATGCCATTGGAGCATGGACCACCATCCATTGTACGGTGATGTGGTAGCATCCCTATCAACTCCAGTCTACTACAAGTCATCTGGCTCGTCTCCTAGAGCTGGAGGTCGAATCCATGATAGATCCTGCTCTAATGCCAAGCGTTTGTAAGGAAATTGATCTTTGGGATGTCCTGTAGTATCCTAAACTATTGGAGAATGCGAGAGTAGAACTGATACTCTCTAATATTAGCCTTCTAGTCAAGTAGCCACTTGTCTCTATGAGCCTACCAAAGCCACTCACCCACCTCAGTCCATGCTGGGTAATCCATGTACATCCACCACTCAATGTCATTGAGGCTAAGTGATTCGAACCATGTGATATAATACTGGACGTCACCAACATGGGTCATGATATTGAACCCCTCATCCTCTCGAGGCCAGCATGTAGCATAACACTGGTGGGCATCGTCAATCTCTGTGATATGCAGTGGTAGCTCCCTAGGATGCTCTATCCTGATGTGCTACCAGCCCCAAATATGAAAAAGCAGGTTGTAGCTAATGCATCGATGGATTTAGTCTATGATCTGGTATAGCTCTTTGTACAACTGGTAGAGCAAGGTTCTCCCCTAGGCCAGTCGCAATGACTGAGTCATTGAGCTCTGAACCACTCTACAGACAGTGTCTAGGAAGTTCTAGGGAATCCTTGCACCCAAGGAATCTGGAAGGACAATTTGCACCACCAGGTGCATAAATACAACCTTATGTATAGAGAAGATGCTCTCCCATTGCAAGTATCCGATATGGACTCTGCCATGATCGATTCTATGCTGACCCTCCTAGCTTTGATCACAAAAGATAGCATCAAAAATGGGCCCTTTGGCCATAGAAGTAGAAGAGATGATTGCCTCGACATCAATGGGTATCTGAAAGATCTTGTAGATGTCCTCTAATGTAATAGTCATTTCACCTGTAGGCAGGTGAAATGTGTTGGTCCACGCATTCCAACGCCGGGCCAATGCAGTCAAGTAGGGTTGATATACACTAATCGTGGGTAGATCTAAGATGTATCCAAAGCAGATAGCTCTGAACCAATCTCGCTCCCTGGGAGTGAGCTCTCCATAAAGAGTCTTAAGGATATCAGGATCTTGAGATCTAGAGGTCAACCTTTGAAATAAAAAGCATGATATAAGAAAAAATCTAACTAAAAACAAGCAAAAACATTTAAAAATGACCTAAAAATCATCAAAAACCTCTAAAAAATGATAAAATTACAAAAAATATCATCATGCAATCATACAAATCAAAAATTTCACTTAGACAGGTCAAAATGCATTAAATAACATTATTTTCCTATTAAACCTTAGAAAAATTAAAAGTTTGATAAATTTTTTCTAAAGTTTGCGAACCGTGGGTCAACCCTACGGTCCACATGCGGTCAAAAATTGACCGTTGGGATTTTGAATGCGGACTACAACTGGCAGCTATGGTCCCAAATTGATCAATTAGGAACCACAATTGGTACCTATGGTCTCCAACTGAAATCCCGCCCGATATTTACCACGGCTAAAAATAAAAATAAAATTAAAAAACAAAGCCTAAGCTAACCTAGCCTAAGGTGTGGTTCATTGCCAACAATTTAATGTGATTGATTAACCAATTAATTAATTTGGTTCATTTTATATGTAATGGATGCGAGGTCTTAGTGTCAAATTACCTTGCCCTCGCCTCGTTTGCCATGACTAGAAGAAGCTTACCCGCGCTCTGCCATCGTGCGATGTGTAGGTGTGAGTGTGGAATTTGGTAGGGTTTTAGGTGAGTTCTCAATTGTCACTGTCAGAGCTCCAAATTCCAAGTTGTCAAAGAATAATGAAAGAAATTTTAAAGTTGAACCTTTTATAGGGTTTTCTTATTTCGCACGGACCGTAGGCCCTAGTCATGGTTCCCAAAATTGTAATTGGGAACTGCATACCCTAGCTACGGTTTGTAATTGATAATAAATCTAGTTAAATACCACCATGGTAAGGTCTAAAAAGGTAAATTAATGATTCCCATTGTATCAAATTTCAATAAAAGCAATCAATTTGGAAATTTGGTGATGATCAAGCACTAGGATCCAATTAAAAATCAAATATCTGGTTGAGATTATAAAGTACATTCAACCGAGATTGTTGTTATGACAATCCCTTCATGGAGCGACGCACCTCCCAGCCAAATAAATAAACTCAATTCACAATTGAAAACATTCAAAAAAATCAAATAATTAACAACAGCAAATGTGCCTTGTATTCAGTAATTTACCCTATACACTTGGCGGTTGTAGCAACTTGTGCTCCATGTAATCTGATAAGATGAGTAAATTACCATAAGGAAATTTGGGGTAAAATTGTCATCATCGATATTATATGGTTCTTTTCAATACCTAAGAAGGCCTTCGTGGCTGGACTTCTCCATGGGAATGAGGTGTTTCATGTCATGTCTTCTATGACATCTTTCAACAAATCATCGATAATGTGATTCAACATAAATATAATTGGATTTGTATCAATTTGATTCCCTAAGATGACTATTGTAGTCTGACTTCTCCATGGGATAAGAATGTACAATTACTATTAACAGTTGGAATCAAAAGCTGAACTAGGCTTAACCAAGGTATTAATCTACTCAAATATAATTTTTTCAGATCATCCATGGTGGTTAAGCGACATCATCACTTTAATCATTGTCATTACCCTCATTGAATCATCACTTGAGGGGGTAGTCATAATAGCAAATCATAATAAAAATTTAAAAAATATCTCAAAGATCGTAGATCCCTCGATCTTGTCAAAATTGCATTCGTCCTTGCGAATCATTGTCAACAACTATCATAAGCTTACCCCTTTGCTTGGGGCAAATAACAAATATGATAATTTGTTTGTATCTCTTCTTCTTTTGGTTATATAGGCCTAACTCCTATTGTAGCATCAAACGCTACCCGAATGACTGATGGCGAGTGCAAGCTTTTCAAGTTTAAGCCTCCAAAGATTTGGAAGCAATGATTCCAGGATGCGCATCCTTTTGCAGGACCTTGGGCATCTAATGTTTATCTGACTAATGATCATCATAGAAATTTTGGCATCATTTTAGGAGGTCTATTTTTTCTTAGCATTGTTTGATCTCACAACGTATCTCAAAAGGGGCATCTGTAGACACCTAAAATACGTCATGTCAAGGGTGACTACTCATATGGACATTCTATAAGACCATATGGAGGATCTTGGATAGACTCCAAGATAGAGCAATGGTTCTAACCACTCAATTTGGGCTTCTTTGCCTAATCAGTTTGAAACGCAACCTAGACCTATGATTTATAAGCTGAACCATGACTGAGACCTATGGTTTACATTCTAGACCACAGCTATGACCTGTGGTCTTAATTGAAGTTCAATTGGCCTCAATCCAAGCCAAATCGGTTTGAATAGCCATTTGATCTAGAAGAAGGCGATTAATGGACGAAATATTCTAGAGGCTTCCATTCCAATTGTCCTAACCACCCCTTCTTAATCTTGGCTTCTCCAAGAATCTAACCTCAGTCCTAGGGCATCCTATAAATACCCCCTCCAAATGGGGAGAGAATATAGAGAGTTAATTGATCAAGCGAGCAGCGAAGCCCTATCGAATTGCATACTGAATTCATTCATTAGAGAAGGCCACTTTGCTATTAATCCAAAGATCAATTTTCCATGGATGTTCTAGGAGCCTAGAAGAACCAAGAAGCAAAAATTTGAGCAAACGAAGGCCCATCACAATGAATCAACCACAAAACCTATCATAACGACACTAAGGATGACCCTTGAATATCAATTGGACAAGGAGGTCAAGCCCAATGCTCTTGAAATTGAGGGTAAAATTATTGGATTGCTAAATGTGGCTTTCAGTAATGGTTTACAGTGCAGACCGCTCATTAGAGCTGCGGTTTGCAATAGAGGTATCACCACCTTACCTTTTTCATTTTTTTTCGGTTAATTAGATTAGTTTAGATATTTTCATGGTTTAATTGCAGTTTAGCAGACTTATGACTGGTAGAACTATGTTAGATTAGTTTCTTTATGTTAATCATCAAATAGGACATTAATGGATTCTTTATACACTTTTATGCTTTATTTTACATAATTGATCCATGCATAGTGTAGTTGTTGTCTTCCTTCATACAATTCTATAAATATTGATTTAATTTACATAGTTTAGAAGTGCTTTTTACACTTTCTTGATTATACATTCTTCATGGTGTCTTTATGTATTTTTCCTAAAAGGGACTCATCATGAGAGGCTGCCTATATTTTTGACACTCTTATTTTGTTTCTTGATCATAGGGAACAAATTCAAAGGAGACTTAACCATCAACTTCCTTCCTCAATGCGAATAAGAGGGCAACTCCACCCTAGAGCAGTTTGTGACCAATTGAAAAGCACTATTAGTGCGCCTACCCTGTTGAGGGCTTTGGCATTGTATTAATCGTATCGTCATTTGGGTGACCCTAAGAGGGGCATGATTGTAATTGAGATTCTTTGCAATTATTAATACAAGAAACATTTATTTTTGTTGAATCTATGCAATCTTGTCAATTTTATGCTTTGAATGAATGAATACGATATAGTACAGTAGATGGGTGCACACTTTTTGGTTGGATCACTTTCCTTGACCTTTTAATAGTCATCAACCAAGTTTTTCTTGTAATGCCAAATCAAATATATGTGAATTTTTAAGTTTGTCCCTCCTATATTCTTTTCTCTATAAACCCTATAACATTTGTAAAGAGAAAATCTAAACTTCTCCTCAAATCCTTTCCAAATAAAATTTCTTTGAGTTTTATTAAATTCAAATGCTACATTTACTAGTAATCTTGAAAGTGACATCATATATATTGGGAGAATACAATGTGGCATTTATGAGTTAAATTTAACTAGATATGGTTAAGAACATTCAATTCCAACTAGCCAAACCATATTTCATTCTATAAAAAATTACATCCTAGAATTTCTTTTTTATTTGACAAAAGAATATTGAGATGTGTTGTAGATTTAAAATTTAAAAGCATTCATTTTGAGGTCAAATTTTGACTTTTCGGTGGTTTTGATGTTTGTACATGTACATGGGGTATGGCTCTAGCCATTGGTGCTCTCACCTAGTCTGCCTAGTGTGGTGGTAATACATGGTGATCCATTGAAATTTGCTATAGAAACAAATCTCTAAAGATTTATTTTTCTCTCCTCTATAGCAAAAATAAATTGATTTTTAACCCCCAACAATTTTACCCTTGACCTTACCAAATATTTTATGTTGTTTGTCCTAAATTATTCCTTATAATACTGGTATAAATCATAATCAAGTCAAGTTTCCTTAGTCCAATTTGATTTTCCCTCAAAAAATCAAGGGTTTATGTTGGAAACTTGAGCATGTTGTATTGTCATTGATGTCAAAAGGTTTAATGTCCTAAGTTGATGGAAATATTTGTGAGAATATTCTTCAAAAGGCACATGAGGCATGAGGCAACAAGAAGAAAGAAAAGCCTTCTCCATGATGATATTGAAAAATAAAAGGATCAACTTGATTTACCATGGTGGTGATTGAAAAAGAAAAATAAAAGGGTCAAGTTGATTTATCCTGGTGGCATTTGAAAAAGGAAAAATAAAAAGGTCTATTTGATTTACCTTGGTGGTAATTTTGCAAAAGAACAAGGTTAAATTAATTAACTATGGTGTCAAAAGTTTTAACCTTAGAAAATGCCCTAAGAGAAATTATAATATTAAATCCCTTGGATTTAAATTATTATAATTAAAATATAATACTTTATTGGTGTCAAAAGGTTTGAAAATTTGAGCGCTGTTGTCAAAGGTAATACAAACCATTGCATATAAATATCCATGCTAAAGTGGTTGATATGGTGATTTGTGTGTTGAAATTCGTGCATCCATTTGATCATTGTTCAATTCACAGTGGAGAGGAAGAATACGCCAATTTTTGAAAATCAAGGCCGAGGAAAGGACAAGGAGCAAGGGCTCTAAAATTCTATTCAATTCAGGTAGGTAGCCCAAATAGCAGCATCCATGGTGCGAAGTCATGGAAGTAGACAGGTCTCGGGTTCAAGACGTGGCAGAGGCAGATGATAAATTTTTGCTTGATGTTCTACGTTTTGCATCGACGGTAGAGGAAAAAGGGAGTGTGTGCTCCTTGGGTTTGTGTCGGTGGCTAGCCCACATGGTGTTTCCATTGTTCTAGGGCATAGAGGCTAGCAAGGTCGTAGGTTTGAGTAGCGATGGCAATGCTTGAGGGTAAAATTAATTTTTTTGATAAAGGTATGCATGTTGTGCTTGGTTAAGGAGTTATAAGGGTTAATAAATTTTATCATTGTGATATGGTATGGTTAGGGAGCTATAAGGTTAGTAAAGTGATTTGATATTTTTTTTGGAAAGGGATGAAAGGTGGAATTTCATATTATTAATACTTGGTTGATGCATGAGATAAAGTGAAAATTTCTTTGATCTTATTGAAATTTGAAGTACATTATTTTTGGTTTCTTAAGAAGGATAATTGAGGTGTAAAAGTGGTTTGATATTTTATTGTAATTTTTGTATGGTGAAATATTTTTTGAGAAGAAAATTCATATGGATGTATTGAGAGAGTATTTTGATATATAACCCTTGAAGTAGCACTAGAAAGATCAATTATTTATGAGATATTTTTGAAGACATATCTCCATAAGAGCAATTAAGAGGTATGGGCACATCATCCTTTGTTTAAAGTGTTTGTTGAATTTAATGTTTTAGAACATAAGGTGGAGAGAAAAGGATTGTTTGATAAGCATTGTTGGAAATTATTGAGTGAGTTTTTATGCTTCATTTGTGAATGGATAGAATTTAAAAACAATCTGTTGAAAGGGTTTAAGACATTTGAGCTAGAGATTGTGAACTACTTGTGCTAGGGTTGAAGACAAGTTAGTATTTATTTGTGAAATATTTTGAACATTTATTTGAGAGATATTGATAGCAATTGTGAAGGTTTTTGAGATCAATTTTATGAGGGAAATTGTACATTGGTGTGATTGATATCTGAGAGAAAATTTGTAAGAAGAATAAACCAATTTGTTATGCATTGTGTTGTTTTGATTTGAAAGGAATTTTACAAGTGATAGAGAGTGATTAATTGAGTACAATATTTGTGAGTGTGAAACATATTGAGTTTTTGATAGAGCATATCATTCTCTATATGTTCCAGAGGTTAAACGAATTTTGAGTAGAATATATCTGTTTGAAGAAAGGGTTTCTGAAAAAAGATATAAGCTTGGTTTGTGTGAAAAGTTTGGAAATATTTGAGCAAGTTAAGTGAGCAACATTAAGATAGTTTTGACCAAGTCTTTGAGAATACTTGAGGATAGATTTGAGAAAATATTTGAGAAGAGTTGAGGACATATTTGAGATAGAATTGAGAGCAGATTTGTTCAATCTTTGTGTTAAGGCTTGAGGATAGATTTGAGATAGAATTGAGAGCAGGTTTTTTCAAGCTTTGTGTTAAGGCTTGAGGAAAGATTTGAGTAAGTCTTTGAGAAGACTTGAAGGCAGATTTGAGATAGAGTTGAGAGCAGGTTTGTTCAAGCTTTGTGTTAAGGCTTGAGGACATATTTGAGATATATTTGAGAGAAAATTTGTTCAAGCTTTGTGTTAAGGCTTAAGGATAGATTTGAGATATAATTGAGAGCAGATTTGTTCAAGATTTGTGTTAAGACTTGGGGTATATTTGAGATAGAAGTTAGAGTAGATTTGTGCTAGACTTAGGACGTAGTTTGGTTCAGATTTGAGATAGATTTAAGGGTAAAGTTTGGAGATGAAAGATCAAAGAGGATAGTAGTCTCCAGTGGATAGATATCCATCAGCTAGTACAATGGGGATAGAGGTCTCCTATGGAGATAGATCCACAAGCCAGAGTAATGGGAGCAGAAGTCTTCTAGAGGATCACCAGTTAGAGTAGAGGAGATAGAGTTCTCCTATGGAGTGATATCCATAAACCAGCTAGGAAGATAGAGTTATACTATGGAGAGAGATCCATAAACCAGTTGAGGATATAGAGTTCTCCTAGATCAAGTTCCATGAACTAGAGCAAGGGGATATAGTTCTCTTGTGCAGAGAGATCCATGAACTAAAGCAAAGGAAAAAGAGTTATCCTATGGAGATAGATACACAAATAAGAGCATAGGGGATTGGTGTCTCCTTTGGATAGAGGTCCATAAATATTGTAATAGGGAATTGATTCCCAAGATATTTGTTGAGAAAATTTAGTAGAAATATTTTCTCCGTGGAGTAGCCCAAATTGGGTGAACCACATTAAATTTATGTCTCTCTTGTGTGTGATTATTTGTGAATTTCTTTGATTACTGCGATTAATAATATTTGATAATATTTTTTGGGAAATAAAAGTAAAATTTGGTCTTATACTGTTCATCCCCCCTCTCAGTATAAGATTTTGTTCTTCAATTGGTATCAGTGCGAGTTTCTTTGAAAGAGTCTAACAGCTTGTTTGATAGGAAATATTATGCTTTTTGGAGCATAAGAATGAAGACTTACTTTATGGCATAAGGATATGAGATATGGCAATCAATTGAGAATGGGTTCACACCTACATCTAATCCTGCCATAGATAAATATGGTAAGCTGTTACATGTAAGTAATATCAAGGCTATGAATGGAATCTTGAGTGGATTACGTGAAATAGAATTTGTGAAAGTTATGCACTGTAAATCAACAAAAGATATATGGAAAAAATTTAAGCAAACCTATGAGGGAAATAAAAAGGTCAAAATGGAAAAACTAAAAAACCACAAGAAAAGTTTTGAATATTTGAAGATGGAAGATGAGGAAGACATTGCTACATACCTAATTAATGTGGATGAGATTGTTAATACCATGTGTGGACTTGGATTTGAAATTGAATACTTTAGCATTTATTAGAAAGTACTAAGGTCACTTCTTATGAGGTACGATGGAAAGGTCTCAACTATAGAGGAGATGAGAGGTATTGAAAGTTCGACTATGGATGAGTTACATGGAATTCTCATAGCTTATGATATGAGAATAGTAAAGGATCCTAACTCCAATAAAGAGGTGACTTTCAAAGCATCAAAGAAGACAAAGGATAAGAAACAAGAATCAAGTGGTGATTCAAGCAGCGATGAAGAAGCTAACTATGGTAGAGGAAACAAGGACTAAAGAAAGCACAAAGGTATAAAAAAAATGAAATGTTTTAATTATGAAAATTTTGGTCACTATGCATCTAATTATCTAAAAGTTGGAAGTAGTAGCAGTGAAGAGAAACATGATCATAAAAAAAAGGAAGGAGGAAAATCCAAGTATGAAAATAAAAATAGGTATGGTAAAAACAAGCATGAAAATAAGTTCTTTCAAAGGCACAATAAGAGTTTCTATGTTGATAAGGGAAGCAAGGATTCAAGTGATAGTGATGAAATACCCTCAGATAGTGAAGAAGAAGAAATTCTATTTTTGGCATTAGAAGAGGAAGAAAATGCTCCTATTGAAGATAAAGTTGAAAAGTGTGAATATGCTCTAGAAGACCAAGAAGTAGAACAAGATTCAGAAAATGAAGAGGAAGGCATAGTAGATCTAGAAGCAGAACTTATTTCTACTCTCAAAGAATTAAAAAAGGTTAGAAAGCATAATTCAATACTAAAGGCTCAAGTTCAAGAATGTGAGGAAGAAAAAGGAAAGCTTATACAAAATCTAACAAACTCAATAGCTAAGTCAAAGAGACTTAAAGAGGCCATGAATAAAAATCTATAAACAAAAGAGTTAGAATGTGAAAGATTAGAACATGAGGTAGTTTCACTAAGGAAGGAAGTGAAATATTCTAAGGATAAGCTACACACGTTTAGGAAAAGTTTAAAAACTTTGGATAAGATTATCAATACACAAAGATCTTTATCTATCAAAATAGGATTTGGTTTTGAAGAAGGACAAGGTAAATAAGAAGGGTCAAGCTCAAGCTTAAAAGAAGAAGAAGTTTTAGAGGAAGTGTAGCAACCCCGAGAACGCACGCACCGGTCCCTTTTTGTAACCCTACTTGCAATGCTATTTAAAATACCAAAGATAAAATGGAAAGACAAGAGGAAAAAGCATATAACACGAAATAACAAAAGACGGATCTCTTTATTGATATTGAAGCTCGGTTACATGTCGGTCCCTCTTAGGGATACCCATTTTGATACTATAAATTACAAATAGGCAAGGAGTGCCCCTTCCACGAAGAGGTGGTGCGCTTATAAAAGCTTCCTGGTTCCGCACACGAAAATGTATGAGGGCTTACAGATGCCTCCTTCTCCAGGTCTATTTCCTAGAGGGATCCCTTTTGCTCTCGTATGTTGCAATCTTCGTCTGATGTACCTATGGCCTTGCAAGCAATGAAACAACAACGCACATTTAGGTGTCCGAGATTGCCTCCCCGGATGAGGTTGTTAGTAATCAAAGAGTGTAATAGAAATATGATAAAACTATGCCATAAAATCATGTAAATCTATGCTAATGACGTGAAAACATAAAGAAACAGAATAAAAGAAGCTATGTCTATCCTAAGCTAAGCCTGTGGGCCACTGTCCAAGACAACGGCCGCTAAAGTAAACCTTGCCCTCTTTGCCCCAAAGCTATGGGTCAAAGACTGTAATCTGATGTTGAAATAGTAGGTGTTATGCTCTTCAATCCGTTAGAGCTTCGTCGTATACGTGATCTCAAAGAGAACTCTCCAAGTCTCGAAAGCTCTCCTCAAAAATATGTCTCTCTCTCTCTGATATGATCTCCTATCTCTCTTGGTGCTCTTAGGCTTGCACCTTTTATAGTGTGAAACCCTAGGTCTATGTCCAAGCCCTAGGAATGAATTTCTCATGCGTAGTGCAAGTTAGCATGAGAAGCTTTTGTCCATTGTCTATGTTTGAAGGCCAGTTAACTGAAATCTAACTGCCCACTTGAGTCTTCTATGCGAATTGGTTGTTAGCATGAGAAGCTTTTGCCCCTTTGTTTATGCTTGGAGGTCAGTTAACTTAAGTCTAAATGCAAACTCAAACCTCCCATGTGAACTGGTCATGAAAAGGAATGCAAAGTCACTCCCGCTCACCTTTATTGCATGCAGAATGCCACTTCCACCTGTGATTAGGCCTGTTTGTCGACAAACCGCTTCTTATGGCTTAGCCACTATCGTCTACAGTGGCTAAGATCTGGTCATTATCATCTACAATGGCTAAGGTCTGGCCACTCTAGGCTTGAGCGGCTAGGATCTGGTCGCTCTTGGCTTGAGCGGCTAGACTTGGATGGCTTGAAAAGGCCCCAAATGAGTGGTGAGAACCACTATTGATGCTTGGAAAGTCCAATATTATGTCTTATGATCTTATGAGTGTGTCTATGTAAGTAGCTCCCCTAAGCATGACATGATTTAGGTGTCTACAGATGCCCCTTTTTGTGATGCGTTATGTGGAAAACACAATGCTGAGCAAAAATGTAGACTGATCTGTTTGTAGGGTGTATGGTGATCAATGGTCTGATCAATGTCGGATGGCCCAATCATGCAAGATGGTATGCATCCCTTGAATCATTGCCTCAATATTCGGAGGACTTAGCTCAGTGGCTTTTGCATGTTAAATTGCACTCATTCCTCAAACTCAATCGGGTAGCTTCAAATGCTACAACAATTTCGATCGGTAGGAGAGCTACAATTGAAGATGTCATGTCTGCTTACGTTCCCAGCAAACAAGGGAAATTTGTGATTGTTGTATGCAATGATTCATAGGATGAACATGATTTTGTTATGATCGAGTGATATTTTGTTGATTTTGATTATGATTATGTTGAAATTTTGAACTACCTCTTCACACAATGAATTGGTGAAGAAATGACAATGAATGAAGTGACAAGTCGCTTGACCAATATGACTAATCTGGTTCCTTTCTAGCATTTGTTGCTTTTAATGGGCAATCCCACATCCAAGTGTGATTCCAATTGCTTATGATAATCATCCATCCCTATCCCGAGGAGCGGTCCGACTATCAATAGCCTTCTTAGGGAGTTAGGATGAGTGATTCTATTTATGCCTAGATTGTATCACTTTGACTTAATGTTTTTGATGTCATAGGGGAATTAGAATGATCCTTTCACACCCGTGGAGCAGTTCGACCATCTTGGTCTTCTTCGGGATTGAAGGGTGGCACATCGTAATTCCAAAATGAGTTGTTTTTGCCCCAAGTGGCCTTATGGTTATCTACTCATCTCACCGAAATACATGGAGTGCAAATCGTTGCAATCGTCGAGTGGATAGAGTAGGTAACTGGATACGAGGCCTACTTGAGATTGTGATTTTATGTGATTTTTTTGTTATTTTGAACATTCTGATGATCTAAAACCACCAAAGTGTGTTTATTTGTTATTTTTGTGGGATCCCTCAAGGAGAAAATCCCTTATTTTGCTCTGTGGATCTGGCCACTGTCAGGTCCAACGGCCTCTGAGTTTCTGCCTATGGTCACTGTCGCCTTGAGCGGCCAAGAAGTTTGGGCCATTGACGTCAACAACGACCAAGGCATAATTAAGGAAATATAAAAATTTATATTTCTAGGGTTTGACCTATCATTTTCACTATTGAAGATTCATTTTGAGAGCTCTGGTGTGACGGTGATGGTTGCGACTTTGAAACTTGTTGGTGTTGAGGACATGGCTGCGTAGGGTGAGACATCAGCTACTGGAGGAGCCGAAGCTTCTCGAGTATTTCTCTCTTCAAAACCCTAGCTCTCTTTTCTTTGTCTAAGTAAAACTGAACCTCACTAAGTAATGAGCAAAACGAACCTCACTAAACCTGCTGGCAATGAACAAACTCCGTAATTAGGCTTAGGTTCCCTTTTGCTATGGTGGGTTAGTCCCCAATTTTTCTTTCTTTATCCTAGGTTTTTGAAATTTTTCAATTATTCACTCTACGCCATTTTGGGCATTTTGAAATTAGCTTAGTTTTGATGCTTGGGTAGGAACATTTGCTTTACATTCTATTTGTTTTCCCTCCCTCTATTATTTTTTTTGAAATTATTTTGTTAGTTTGCAATTTTTTTTATTTTTTAGCCAAGGGTTCATGGGTTTGCCATGCCGCCCCTTGGTCGTTGTCCTTAGAGCGATCGCTCTGAGCCATTGTCGCTCAGAGCGGCCAAGCTTGAATCCCAATGATCAAAAATTTGACCATTGGGTCTTGGCCATTGTTGCCTCCAGCGGCCAGGTTTCGGCCATTGTAGGCGACAACGGCTAAAGCTTGAGCCTTGTTTTTTTTTTTTTTGTGTATTTTGTTGAATTTTTTATGACTTTTTTTAATTTTTGAATTTTGCTTTGCTTGATTAGGTGCAATTTTATTCTTCTTTTGCTTAGATTTAGAGTAACTCATACTCTTTTGCACCATTTTCATGTTTATTGTGAATTATGCCTTAGATGCACTATAGTTATATTTTGTCTTTCTTCTGCTTTGCTTAGATCCTTATTGCTCGGGCTCGGGACCCGAAGCTCCTACTTGACTTGCTTCCTAGCTTTGATGACATGGACTAGGCCTGGTTCAAGGCCCATGGGTTGTAGTATGTCATCAGGCTACCTTACATCATGGCAGATCAGGCCTACCTTATAGCTCTGGCCCACCATTGGGACCCATGGACTAATACCTTCCACCTCCTGATCGGTGAGATGACCATCACGGAGGATGTGTATAGGATCTTTCAGATTCCTTTTGATGGGGTGGCCATTACCTCCTCGGACACTAATGATCAGGTGGTTGTCTTCACTCGGGTGTTTAGAGGGCACTCTATGGATGCTCTCAAGGACACCAAGTCCAGAGGAGTGTCTATCAGTCATTGGCATGGGGAGGGCATCTTTACGATGAGGCATGTCGTATTGCTGATGGTGATCAACAATGTTCTTATCCTAGACTGCTCGAGTTTGAGGTTCCCGTGGAACCTTCTAGCGATGGTGCAGGACCTATTGGATAGCGAGGAGCCTATCATCTATGCATGGGGTAGATCGCTATTGGCTCAGTGCTATGATGAGTTGTACCACATCCATCGATGGGGACGTGTCAACATTACTTGCAGCTTGCTCCTACAGGTTTGGGGATGGGAGCACATTATAGTAGATCACCCTAAGGGGCTCTCGATTGAGATCATAATGATTGATGCTCGAACATAGTGCTATGCTGCTAGATGGGCTCGAGAGCATGAGGAGCATAAGAGCCACACTTTCATAGGGGAGTTGTCCCACTACACTGATGCTTTCACTAGACTATTGGTCGGAGATGTCGTGTGGTGGCCTTACTATGAGTGTCCTACTTGGGATGATCCAGCTAGCTTTACTGCTAGGACATGATATGAGTGATGGCTCATTGGTCATAATATTGCCATCTAAGAGTATTTCTTCTACTCTCAAGTTCTTCGTTAGTACGGATTGTAGTAGGATGTGCCCTTGATACCGTTCTTGTATAGGCACCTCACAGTAGAGAAGGACCTACCTCCATGATAGATTACCGAGCTCTCAGATGAGGAGGATGCCCCAGCTATTGACCCTATAGTGGTTGGGGGAGTTATAGAGGCCTACACTCAGTGGTGGGGTGATCGGATGTGGCATGGCATTGGTAGCCTAGGGTGCGAGGATGATGGTGGGGGTGATGGCACAGATCCGATAGGACGTAGAGTCCGAGCCAGGACCGAGGTATGGGGCCAGCCAGTAGAGTAGGTGGTAGTGGAGGATCCTGATGTTCCTAGGAGGAGGAGGAGTTAGAGCCCGAGGAGAGAGACTCTCCTCTGAGAGCATAGCTACATGAGGTCGAGGTTGAGCTTCAGGCCACTAAGATTTAGGTACAGTGATGAGATGCTACGATTGAGCAGCTCACAGCATAGATACAGGCTCTATAGGCTACTATTGGGGGTGGCGATGTCAGGATGCAGTTTTTTGTTCCTCCTTCTACACCATAGGAGGCTCCAATGGCAGGTTCAGGGGTAGATGTGGGACAACTTTAGTCTCTATTGGATGAGCATGAGGAGCAGATCCGGGGACTTGTGGATCATGTTACCCTTCTTCAGATGCAGCTCAGGAGGCATGGGATTGTCCCTAAGGATCCAATAGGTGCGGGTGGTTCACAGGTCAATGGGTGCTCCACCTCGGGGTAGTATTTCACCCATCCTAGCTAGCGGACCTGGACTCGAATAGAGAGACCTATAGGCTTGCATCACTCGACTCGTGATACCACCACAGGGGGAGGTAGCACTAGAGGAGGTGATGCAGGGGGCTCAGGCTCGATATTTGATTGATGCTCTACTTGGTCCTTGATTCATTTTTGAGGTCGAATGACCTACATGACTATAGCCTACAGGCATTTTTGTATATCCATTGGACTTGACACACATACTTTTATGATAGCTTTTCATTATGACTTATTATGTGTATCATTTATTGCTCATGTTTTTGTTATTATTTTGTTTTATGATATGATGCGATGATGGTATTATGATGATTTGATGAATATGTTAGATGATAGATGATATTGAAGATGCTTAGATGGATGTGTAGATGCTTATATGATTTGATGATATGATGTGATGTATTTTGATGATGAATGATGAATTTATGATTGTATGCAAATGGATATTGCCTATATGTTTTATGATGTGCTTTATGGATGATTAATGACTTGTTTTTGTGGATGCGATGTTATTGTTAAATGCATGTTTAAACTTTGCTTTAATTATATGCATCTAACTTATGTGATGGAATGGTATAAATGAACCTGTATGCTCTAATCACTTAAAACATACGGAATGCATATGACATTGACAATCTTAATGGGTGATACCACAGAAAGTAAAAAAATAATCATGAATTTAAATAATCACTCTTATCATAAGAATTGATTAAGTATTCATATATGAGATGTAATGGTGTGTAATGTATTTTCTTAATAAGTTTCTATAAATTAAAAGATATAAAGTAGTCAGTGGTCGTCTATATACTATTTCTAATATATATGTGGTATCTATCCTACTATGTTGATACCCCCTAATTTATAGAATCTTATAAAGAAAGTGATGGTGTGAATGATGTTATGATTTGTTGCTATGTAAGAATTTTTGGGGCTTTCTAGAGATTCAAACACTCTAGTTCCCCTATCAACAGTTGTCTACTTACCACTTAGACTTTTGAAAAGTAAGGCTTTTACCATGGACCTGGTTTTTCATGATCTCTGTGTGTGCAAGTGATTGTATATTTTGAGATAGAACTCAAGCATTTCCTCCGATGTCAGGCGGGATTCTTTCAGCCCATTGCTAAGATCAGGGATCCTCAAGTGTTCATCTCATCCTTATGTTGGACTTAGTTGGACTATACCACTAGGCAATATTTGGTTACCTAAGCTAGCTCATCCACATTCAAACATTGGTCTACACAAATGCATGAAGCAATTGTAATAGACATATCGTCATGCGTAAGGATTTCTCCTTCCAGTTTTGTACAATGTTGAGAATTCCAGGGATTCAAGCTTTATTCCCTTCTTTTTGGCTTCTTTTTGGCTTTGGATATTTGCTCATATGTAGTGATGAAAATCACTATTTATTTTGATTGATTTTTTCTTTTGAGCGGGGATTTTTGTAGTGATGATAATCACTGTTTATTTTGCTCATATGTAGTGATGAAAATCACTGTTTATTTTATTTTTGAGCTTGATTTTTTTTTTTTTTGAATATATGATTTGTGTATCGGATTATTGCTTTGAAATCTTGATTGTATGCTTGGCCTTTTGAATATGTACTTTGCTTTGGGATTTTGCTTATTTTGATTTAAGCAAGGGATTTGGATAGGGTAAAGCTTGTCCTTTTGCCAATTCTCAACACCTTTAAACCGGTTGCATAGGGGGATAAGCAAGGAAGATCCTTTTCGCTTAAGGTAACCTAGACCGCTTTGCAGCTTTCATCTTTTCCTTGTACCAACTAGGATTTTAGTGTTTCAATTAGTGACGGGATCTTGAATATCCAAGGCTTTATCACAGCTAGACCTTACCTTCTACTAATCAAAGTTGTTTTCCTCAAAAGTTGATAAGATCACTAGGTGTGGTTGACTCACCAAAAAACCTTAGTATATTATGTATAGCAACAAATAATGGTTGTGTTGAAAAACACAATTACACACATGTGGATGGAGGTATGGATATGAATGACTTGTGTGACAAACTGTGGTATCACTTTTAAGGCTCTCATGTCATATGCAATTGTAGTGGATATGAAAATGCAATGCAATGATGTGGATGCAAGATGTGAGGTGCAATTGTTTTTGTATTTTTGATTTTATGTTGTTTTTGTATTTTTGATTAATTTGACCAAAGGGCTTATTATGCCTTTGGGGCTTTTGTTATTGATTTTGACCAAGCGGTTTGAATTACCCTTGGAGCTTTTGATTTGATGGGATTTGACCAAGCGGTTTGAATTACCCTTGGAGCCTTTTTGAATTGATTTTGACCAAGCGGTTTGAATTACCCTTGGAGCCTTTTTGAATTGATTTTGACCAAGCGGTTTGAATTACCCTTGGAGCCTTTTGAATTGATTTTTGACCAAGCGGTATGAATTACCCTTGGAGCCTTTGATTGTATTTTTGAAATTTTATGTTTTTATGATTTGTTTTTGTGTTTTTGACATATTTGAATGTTTTTGAATTTTTGACATATTTGAATGTTTTTGAATTTTATGAAATATTTGAATGTTTTTGTATTTTATGTGTAAAATGCCTTTAAGTGAATGATATTGAGAGGTTCAGGCTCTTCAACACCATCCAATGATATAAGGTGATATGCTCCAGGCCCAACTCTCTATGAAATCATGTATGGACCTATCCAGTTTACCATGAACTTATCTCGTAGATGCGGTGACAGATTCGAATTCTACTGGTTTTCTTTGAGCACTAGATCTCCAACCTTGAATTCCCTTAGGTGGACTTTACTATTGTAAGCTCACGCAAGGTGATCTTGGTAAACATGAAGATGCTCTAAAGCATTGACTCGACGTTCATCAAGAAGCATCAATTGATCAAGGTGGCCTTGTCGCACAACTTCATCATCTATGAAGTCCTTTAATGCTATGCGTAGAGTCAAGATTTCTAACTCTAGAGGCATGATGGCCTCAATGCCATATACTAGTGAAAATGGTGTTGCCCCAGTGGGCATCCGTATACTAGTCCTGTATGCCCATAGTGCAAGAGGCAACTACATGTGCCAATCCTTGTGATTTTCTTGCACTGTCTTCCTCAAAATGGAGACTATTGTTTTGTTTGAGGCTTCTGCTTGCCCGTTTGCTTGTGGATAATAAGGCATTGAAAAACTATGTTGAATATGGTATTTGTTCATTAAAGCACACACATTTTTATTCTTGAAAGATGGCCCATTATCCGATATTATCTTAGAAGGGACCCCAAAATGACTTATGATATTGTGGAGTATAAACTCCACAATCCTTGGTCCAATTGTTGATGTTAAGGGGATCACTTCTACCCATTTAGTGAAGTATTATATGGCCATTATGATGAATGTGTGTCGGCCTGAGGATGGGGGTGAGATCTTCCCAATCAAGTCTAGTCCCCATTACGAGAATGGCCATGTTGCCTGGATGGGCTGCAAAGCTTGCGATGGTAAGTGCGTTAGATTTGCATGATGCTGGCACTTACTACATTTCTTGACATACTCACAGTAGTCCTTTTCCATTATGGGCCAATAGTAACCCATTCTCAAGATGCACTTAATGATGGCCATGCCACTGAAATGGCCTCCACATGTTCCATCGTGAGCTTGCAAAATTGCCCAAGATGCTTCCTAGGGCTCAAGACAATGGAGTAATACTCCATCATATCCTCGTCTGTAGAGGATTTCTCCTAGAAAGATGTATCTTGTTGCTCTCTATTTGAACGTTCACCTTTCAGTATGTGACAAACCTTGAGGTACTATTCCAAGCTTCAGGAAGTCCCGTAGTTGGGAAAGCCAATCCTGATAAGCCATAACTTCTATAGAATAGACAACTTGCTCTTCCTGCATTTTTGAGGTAGTGAACATGGATTGAGGAACAACTCTATGGTATATGGTTGCACCACACTCCATAGGTCCTTGGGAGATCAAAGACCCCCAAGGTGTTATTTGTAAGAAATATTTGGCTGTGAAGGACCAATCCTGATTTGGCTCGATGTTGATCATGTTGACTGATTCTTGATTGTCAAAAGCTTCACGATGTATTGTTGAGTGTGAAAGCACTTTCACATGAATGGTTGTAAAATCAGTAGATGGATTTTGAGGGATTAAGGATCCCAAAGAGGCCATAGTGTCTACAAATCTATTCGATGTACGAGGGATTGCCTCGATGTCGTACCATTCTAGCCGAGCTAGGTAAGTGTCAACAAGTTCCTTGTAAGTCTTCAGGAGTGGGCACCTACATTGGAATAGTCCTTTGACCTAGTTTACTATGAGCAAGGAGTCACCAAAGATATTCAATATTTTAATACCCATTGCTATGGCTGTTTGGAGTCCCAGGATCAATGCTTCATATTTTGTATTGTTGTTTGTGCATGGGAAGTCTAATTTGAATGATAAGGGCAATGGAGCACCCTACGGTGTGATAAAGACAATCCCTGCTCCACCTCCTTGTTCACACTTCGAACCATCGAAGAACAATGACATGTCTCTTTCTTTCTTAGGTTCTTCGAGTTCTGGTGGATCTGATAATGCAAAGACCGCATCATCAAGCAATTCTATGGTGAGAGGCTTGTTATCC
This sequence comes from Wollemia nobilis, assembly GCA_028583015.1. Taxonomy (NCBI): domain Eukaryota; kingdom Viridiplantae; phylum Streptophyta; class Pinopsida; order Araucariales; family Araucariaceae; genus Wollemia; species Wollemia nobilis. The sequence goes on from JAQPPZ010014470.1 coordinate 5,487,969, forward strand.
TGAAGAGGTGCCTCTGCTAATTGATCTGCTATGACTTGTCCCTTGATGGAATTTTGGCTTATGAACTCTAGATCAAATTCTATCAATAGCATGATCCACTTTGTGGTACATGTATTGTGATATGTCTTGCTCATCATGTACTACAAAGGATTTTGTTTTGATATGACGTAGGTCATATGGCTCAACATGTAGTGTCACAACTTTTGAGTTGCAAAGACCACTACTAAACACAACTTTTTGACATACGCATATCCTAGCTCATAACTCACCAAGGTGTGACTAATGTAATATATGGCTTGCTCTTTATCTTGTGCATTCTTTTGGGCTAACATGGTGCCCAATGTAAAATCAGTAGCCGATATATATAGTAAAAATGGTATGTCTGGCCTTGGTGGAGCCAATACTGGCGGTATTGCCAGATAAGTTTTGATCTCTGCAAAGGCTTGATGGCATTCTTCATCCCAATGAAAGGGGACTTCCTTGCGTAGCAACCTATTCATAGGTCTGCATTTATTTGATAATTGCATGATGAATCTTTTGATGGATGCTATCTTGCCTTGTAGGCTCCTCAACTCCCTAATGTTGGTAGGGGCGGCCATTTCTAGTATAGCCTTTACCTTTGCAGGATCTACTTCAATGCCTCTCTTGGATACGATGAATCCCAAAAGCTTGCCAGAAGTTATGCCAAATACACACTTCTTAGGATTCAATCGGACATTATGTTCTATGAGGCGATCAAAGACTTGTCTAAGGACTTCGGCATGCTCTTGCCACAATAGGGACTTGGCTAGTAAGTCATCCATGTAATCTTCCAAGATCTTATGCATATAGTCATGGAATATGTATGTCATGGCCCATTGATATGTGGCACCAACATTTTTGAGACCGAATGGCATCACTTTGTAATAGAATGTTCCCCATGGAGTAATGAAAGTAGTTTTATGTTGATCTTCGAGCTTAATCTAGATTTGATTGTATCCAAAAAAACCATCCATTAGGGAGAGCATTTCATGACCTATGGTTGCATCCACAAGAGCATCTATGTTTGGCAATGAGAATGAATCCTTTGGTGTTGCCCTATTCAAATCTCTAAAATCCATGCAGATACAGACTCTTCCATCAGGTTTCCCTATGGGTACCATGTTCGACACCCACTCAGGGTAGTCGATAGGAACTATGAATACTGCATCCAGTAGTTTTTGCAATTCGTTCTTCACCATCAAAGTGATGGTTGGATGCATTTTCCTCAATTTTTGCTTGACTGGCTTCTTCATGGGATCCAATGAAAGGTTGTGAATGACTAACTTTGGATCTATCCCTGGCATGTCTTTGTAAGTCCAAGCAAAAATATTTGGCCTCTCCTTGAGGAGAGGAATTAGGATGGCTTGTTCCTCTGGAGATAGACTTTCTCCGAACTTGACTTTCCTTGGTTGGGTAGGATCATCACTGATGTCCACCTCGAAAGTCACTTCTATAGCCATATGTGACCCATCCTCCAGCTGATGAGGCATGGGTATCAAATGAATGTCATCGATGGGATTCATAGGACCTACTGACTCAAGTTCCAAACCAACATGGAAGATGTCATACGCACAACCTGATGCAAAATGGAATGGCTGTAACATCTCTTCATTGGGGAAGAGGTCTTCAGGCTCTATGGGTGAACTAGCATGATCCCAATCAATAGCCTCTACATCAAGATGCAATGATTTGGTAGGATCTGCTAGATTATGAAGTGGAGTGGTCAAATCAATGGAGATCATGTTGATGGATGGAATGAAGTCTCCAGGACCACATGGGTGTAATCTTGTCTCAGGGGTTTCCCTTCCATACTCACGATGAGGTTCTGGAGGAATGGGAATTTTTGGATCTGGCCCATGAGTAGGGTGGACAATAGGATCATTGGGCTCTAATTGCTCTCTGAATGTAGGTGGAGGGGGATTGACCATCCGATGAATGGTAGCTAGGTCAATAGGTCTCCCCAAAAATTGGAGATGAGGGTCTATGGCATGGAGTGCCACCTCTCTCTCTACTAGCTCATTGACTTGCTACAAGTGGTGAGGTCCAAGATAAGCCATCTCGGTCTCATCCTCAAAGTCATCATCACTTATCCAGAAACCATTAGCATTGGTATGCGGCCCTAAGACAAGGGGCTCATGTCTTGGCCCCAAGTAGGCCATCTCTATTTCATCTTCATATTCTTCATCACTTATGAAGAATCCATTTGCATTTGTCTCTTGCCCCAAAGTCAGGGGTTGATGGCTTAGGCCTAAGTAAGCTCTTTCTATTGAGTCTTCTGATTCATAGTCACTTTCATCTGATGTATATCCACTCTCATCATGGATGGACCATGTGAATATTTGCAAATAGTGAGGCCCCTGATAGGCTAAGCCAAGTTGTGCCTCATCATCACTTGCTTCATATCCATTCTCCTCATCCCATGAGTTGTACCCTATTGGGGTGGAATCAATTGAGGTGTTTGGATGATAAGTTTTTGGAGGTGGTATGTTCACCGTGGCCACTTGTATGTTGCTCAAATTTGCTATTCTTAGGGGGTGATAAGGAATGAAATCAATGTCTTCTCCTAACCCTATGCTTAATCTTTCCAATGCTGCTACAAGAGAGTCATCTCGACCTCCGCTATAATAGCCTAAGCCAAATCTATCAGAGGGAAGCTGATATAGTGGCTCGTATGGCCATCTGTACCCCTGCTCATATATGCCAAGGCCATAGCCATGCCAATGGCAATGCTCAAAGTATCTTAGAGAAAACTCAGGATTAGAGAGGTAACGAACATTGACTATGAATAATTCATCACCATCCTCTTCTATATCTGAAGACTTATGAGCGCAGTCCAGGCTAGCATAGACAAAATTGGTTTGGTTGGGAGGGATTCCAAGTGGAACCACTATTCCTACTGGTGGCCTCAAGTCCTTAGGCCTCCCTATGTCTTGTGTAGACTCAATGATAGGTGTAAAGGTAATTTTCTACACAAGGTACTCCCCTATGCCTATGCTTGCCAAGTGTATTGATGCATGCGATGTGGATGACCCCACGGATGATACTGGGGAAGCAGGGTGATAATCACTATCTTCATCTTGATCTTGAGGATCTTCCTCTTCCATAGGACTTGGTATTTCAGCAATGGCTATAGTTGGCACTTCTTTGGGCCTTTCTTCCTTAACTAAGGGTGCCTTTAGCTTCTGATTGTCTTTTGGTTTTGACGTTGATGGTTCTTTAGAAGCATTGACTATCTTGAGTGCACCAGGAGGTGTTGATGTGCATGGGTCTTTTCTTACCCCTTTGTCTTCGTTATCCACTTGTGTGGTTGGGGATGAAGGTGCCACGTATAGGTGAGTAGAAGGGATCATGAATTCTCCTAGAATGTCCACCTGATTGATATATTTAAAAGGCTCTTCATCGGCCAGAACCACATAGACTTTGTTTTCATGCACATACTTGACACACTGGTGCAAGATCGAAGGTACACACTTCATGGCCCTTATCCAAGGGTACCCTAAGAGGATGTTATATTGCATAGCTCCTTCCAAGACATGACACATCATGGGGATGGTCTTGTGCCCCACCTTGATGGGTAGGACTATCATTCCCATAGTATTGCATAAAGCATCATTAAAAGCTCTCAATGTGTAAGCTCCTGGAATGATATTAGACTTGGGGATCTTGAGGTGCTCTATTGCAGTTGTTGTGATGATGTTTATCGATGAACCTGTATCGACCAAAACCCTCTTGAAAGGTAAGTCATTGATGGCCACTACAATGTTTAGCGGAGGGTCTAGTAAGGCAGCAGGAACTGTCTTAATCTCATGATCATAGAATCGGATTACAGGTTCCTGGCATTCTTGTACTTGTCCCACAAAGTGAGTGAATGCATTCGCATCTTGCGGTTGGAGCTCAATTATTCTTAAAATCTCCATTAGAGTCTCCCTATGCTTTGGGGACTATTGTATGAGCTCATAGATGGATAACTTAGCTGGAGTCATCTATAAGTTTTGCTCCAATCTACTCCGAATAGTTACCACAGGTCACATTGGTGGACCTAGAAGGTTGTCTTACCTTTGCCTAGGAGTGGTTGGGATGTTCATGGGAGCTATAGGTGGTTGCGGTTGACCATACCGCCTAGTCCTTGTTGCTATGTTAACAATATCAACCATCCCAATGCATCCATGGGTAGGTATGTCAACTCGAACCTGATTGACTTGGGCCCCTTGCTCTCGAGGGGCCTCATGATTGGGCAATGGGTTTCTGTATATGCCCATGTCTCTATTATTGGGAGCCAGTGGGTTGTCAACTTTGAGCTCTCCTACCTCAATCATGTTTTGCACTTGATGCTTAAACCCGACGCAAGCCTCAATGTCATGCCCCGGTATCCTATGATAAGGGTAAAATTGATCTTCCCTATATCCTTTTGGCTTAGGATGGTTGGGATCTATAAGAGGTATATCAAGAAATCTGATCCTCCTAGCCTCGCTCAACTGATTAAAGATTGATTGCATTGATTCTATCAGAGGCATGAAATAACGAGGTGGCTTGCATTCTCGATTTCTTCCCTGATTGTTCTTTTGGTCGTAGTTGGCTGGTGGGGGATGTGCTTGATAGTTCTAGGGTTGTTGTGCACCCCCATCCTTGGGTGTAGCCAATACGACTTGATTGACTAGAGCAGGATTGCCCTGCTTCTACTTGTACTTGTCACTCTTACCATTCTTGTTCCACTCCTTTTTGTTTTAGAGTTTAATGGTTCCCTCATCTACTTTTATTTCTTCGATGAGCTTGGCTTGTGCCAAAGCTTCTTCAAATGAAGGATACTATTGGAGTTGTAGCAAGAGGGAGATATGTTTAGAACAAATTTTGGTGAACATGTGAATGATCTCTTCTGTGGGAATGGAGAATGATAATTTTACCATGACTTTTCTCCATCTATTCCCATAATCCATTACTAGCTCATCATCATATTGTTTCAAGTTGGCCAGGTCTGAAAGGTTCACCTTCTTCTTAGCACCAAAGGAGAAATGCTTTAAGAATGCATTTACTAGTTGTTCAAAGTTGGTTATGCTATGCTTAGGTAGTTGATTGAACCATTGAGTGGCAACACCTAAAAATGTCATTATGAATGTTCTTAGCATAAGAGCGTCATTGTCTTCAAGATGAAAACAAGCATTGATAAAGTTGGTGACATGTTCTTGTGCATCCTCTTCACCTTTAAAATTCTCTAACCTAGGCATCTCAAAGTGCTTAGGATATGGAGGGCTAGGGATTGATGGGCACAATGGTTGATTGTGTATTTTGCTCAATGTTGGTGAGTTCCCAGTTGCCTCTTATTTCTCAAAGGTTTTCATATTTTCAGCAAGCTCTTGAAATGCCTTTGATGCATGGATTTCCTCCTCTTGTAAGCCTATTCACATTGGCAATGGAGGTAACTCTCTATCCATTTGATTTATTCTATTTTCCTCCCTCCTATGAGGGGACCCAGGATTATGATCCTGGTTTGTTATGTTTGCCCTTTCCCCATTAGTTGGATTTCATTCATGATTTGGTGGGGGATTTCATTGTGGGCTATCTTGTCTAGTGTGCCTCTCCTTAGGTGAGTCAACGTATCTTGTTCTTTGGTGGTCACCACTATTTATCTATAAATTGTTAAGAGCTAACCACTCAGCTTGCTCTCTTAAGCATTGCTCATGTTGGTGCAAGAGTCTTTCTCTTTGTTTCTCTTGTTCGAGAGCTTCTACTAGCTCTCGCTCCTTACATAATGCATTTTCTAACCACCTCATTCGATCAGTTTGTGTTGTCATAGAAGACTCATGTTTATCTGACTCTATTCTTGTTGTCTTGACTCATAGATTCCTCGAGGAGGTTTCTATTGTATCTATACTCTTGCTAGCTAATGTGACTTGTTCAGTGTACTATTGAGTATCCCTATGATCAGACTCCATGCATCTTCTATGGGGTCACTCTGAGGTACCCCCAGACTGGGAGGTGTGTTTAGAAGTCATAGTTCATGAGCTTCCAGATGCAGAGTTCTCAGTAGCTATAGTTCTTTGAGTGGGAAATCGATCCAACCCATCTAGTTATCTTGTTTTCCATGGCTGGTCCCATGGGGTGCCATTTACTCCTATGAGGTCATAGTCTATGGGAATATTTCCTTTTGTGTGAAGGGTTTCTTCTATATGATTCCCATGACTAGATGTAGCTCTAGTTTCCTGCCCTTCAGTGGGTAGACCTATTTCATATGTTTCTTGTGAGTCTTGAGGTGTTGCAATTCTTGTTTGCCTTCTTGATGAAGAGGGCTTGGTGGTAACATGTTTTCTCCATGTGGATGGAGATGTAGTAGTCTCATCATCCCTATGTGAAGAATGAGTTTTAGAACCTTCTTTATGTCCATGTGAGGAGGAAGCCCTTGAAGCTTCCTCACATCTTTGAGATGTTTCTATGTGTTTAGAGGAGGCCCTTGAGGTCTCCTCATGTCTCCTTGATGAGGATGGTTGTGAAGCCTCTTTTTGTTTATGTGAATTTGTTCCATGATGTGGTTCCTTACTTGGGGTTTCTCGAGGAGATCCCCCAAGGGTTGAGTTATCACCCCTTAGGCTCGTGGAGCTACGTCTCACGGTCTTACGGGTAGGTCATTCAATGTTACTACGACTCCGCCTATGGGTATGAATTGCTTCTATCTCTCCCTCGGTATCAGACCGAGGGTGCTTACTTCTTGTTTTGACCATGTTGTCTTATGACTTGATCTTTTGAGTTGCAATTTAGGAATGACCACACAATACCAAACAAATGTTTATCTTGATTACCGATTTGAGTGTGCCCTAAACTATTTGATGTGTTTTGATGTGTTGTTCTCTCGATTTCTTTGCTCTTGTTCTTGGATTAAGAATGAGAAGACTCATCCATAGTGACAATCAAGTACACTCATGCCAAACATGATTTTCTCAAAAGAAGCTAGGGTACACCATTGAAGACCCAATGGAGGGTTCGCCTAGCTCTTCCACTCTGAACCAATGATTGTTCCAATAGTGGGAGACAGTTTGAACACAAGTAACTTAGTGTCACTATAAGTAAGTTTCTCAATCCATTTCTAGGAAGCTCTAGGGGGTAAACCAGTGGAAGGAGATGAATTCCAATGTCACTGGACTGAATTGAAGGTTGGTGATGAAATCCAACTCTCCAATGTTTAAATGAGACGTGCGTGTGTGGTGTTCATTTTAAGCTTGCGTAACATAAAGTGCATCATATAGCAGCAATGAATCTTTCCTATATGCCTAAGTGCAAAAATACATTTCAATATTCAGAAAGATGCATGAACTATTATGATTTGTATGAGTGCACTTTATTTCATGCAACTATGGCCTCTAGCAGGGCCTCAAAGCAAGCAAACAACATACAATGTCTAGCACGTTGGATTCTAGGGTAAATTTTTAGGCATAAGCCATTGTTCCTAGCAACGCCTAGTGGAAAATTTAAAAGAAGATCTAAGATATGCGAAATGCTTAATTCTTTCTTCTTTTATTCTTTCAATTTCCAAACATAAATGTGCTTTAAGTTCTCTATTTTAGACACACAGAAGTAGACAGAAAGCTATAAAATATCAGAGAAGCTATACCAACCTTTGATCCAGCTCAGAGAGTCGATTTTTTGACCTCTGCTACACTCCAGTTCTAGCCATTGTTGACCAGAGCGGCTGGTTCTTGGCCACTGTAGCTCAAAGTGGCTAAGCTCTATTGGCCATTGTAGCTCAGAGCGGCTAGTTTTTGGCTATTGTAGCTCAGAGTGGCTAGACCTGCACACAAAATTAAGTTAGTATTCCAATAAAAAATGAAAAATTAGTGGTGGTCCCACCATGATCGCCATCTGTAGTGACCCCGGGAATGCACGCACCGGTCCCTTTTTGTAACCCTACTTGCAATGCTATTTAAAATACCAAAGATAAAATGGAAAGACAAGAGGAAAAAGCATATAACATGAAATAACAAAATATGGATCTCTTTATTGATATTGAAGCTCGGTTACATGTCGGTCCCTCTTAGGGATACCCATTTTGATACTATAAATTACAAATAGGCAAGGAGTGCCCCTTCCACGAAGAGGTGGTGCGCTTATAAAAGCTTCTCGATTTTGCACACAAAAATGTATGAGGGCTTACAGATGCCTCCTTCTCCAGGTCTATTTCCTAGAGGGATCCCTTTTGCTCTCGTATGTTGCAATCTTCGTCTGATGTACCTGTGGCCCTGCAAGCAATGAAACAACAATGCACATTTAGGTGTCCGAGATTGCCTCCCTGGATGAGGTTGTTAGTAATCAAAGAGTGTAATGGAAATATGATAAAACTATGCCATAAAATCATGTAAATCTATGCTAATGATATGAAAACATAAAGAAACAGAATAAAAGAAGCTATGTCTATCCTAAGCTAAGCCTATGGGCCACTATCCAAGACAACGACCGCTAAAGTAAACCTTGCCCTCTTTGCCCCAAAGCTATGGGTCAAAGACTATAATCTGATGTTGAAATAGTAGGTGTTATGCTCTTCAATCCATTAGAGCTTCATCATATACGTGATCTCAAAGAGAACTCTCCAAGTCTCAAAAGCTCTCCTCAAAAATATGTCTCTCTCTCTGATATGATCTCATATCTCTCTTGGTGCTCTTAGGCTTGCACCTTTTATAGTGTGAAACCCTAGGTCTATGTCCAAGCCCTAGGAATGAATTTCTCATGCGTAGTGCAAGTTAGCATGAGAAGATTTTGTCCATTGTCTATGTTTGAAGGCTAGTTAACTAAAATCTAACTACCCACTTGAGTCTTCTATGTGAACTGGTTGTTAGCATGAGAAGCTTTTTCCCCTTTGTTTATGCTTGGAGGTCAGTTAACTTAAGTCTAAATGCAAACTCAAACCTCCCATGTGAACTGGTCATGAAAAGGAATGCAAAGTCACTCCCGCTCACCTTTATTGCATGTAGACTACCACTTCCACCTATGATTAGGCCTGTTTGTCGGCAAACCGCTTCTTATGGCTTAGCCACTATCGTATGCAGTGGCTAATATCTGGCCATTGTCATCTACAGTGGCTAAGGTCTGGCCACTCTAGGCTTGAGCGGCTAGGATCTGGTCGCTCTTGGCTTGAGTGGCTAGACTTGGATGGCTTGAAAAGGCCCCAAATGAGTGGTGAGAACCACTGTTGATGCTTGGAAAGTCCAATATTATGTCTTATGATCTTATGAGTGTGTCTATGTAAGTAGCTCCCCTAAGCATGACATGATTTAGGTGTCTATAGGAAGAGAGTGAAGGAGAAATTGAGACTTATGAGGATAATTTGAAGAATAGAAGCTTCACTAAGAAAGGAAACAATGCACAAACAAGAAATATGAATCATCACAAAGAAGAAAGGACTAAGAGACCAATGGATTCAAGACAAGATTTCTTCAAAGGACGTTAATTTTCATGTAACCAGTTTGGTCACAAGGCTATGCATTTTAGGGTTCATGAAAAGAAGGAATATAGTTTTAATAAGAGTAACTTCAAATATGGACATCTCTTTCAAGATTATTTCTACTCTTGTAATCGATTTGGTCTTAAATAAATCCACTGTAGGGTTCATGATAGAAATGAGGAACTTCAAGATATTTGCACCTTCTAAGAACTAAAACGTTAAGTGTTACAAGTGCAATAATCTAGGGCATAAGGCCAAGTGGTGCAGAATAGAGTTTCTAGAGCTTTCACTGATAAGCAAGAACAGGGACACTCAAAAGGATCAAAAGGTTATATTGAGGAAGAGAGTTGACAAAGAAAAAGAGCATTGTATGCTGGGAGTAGTTTTACTCCCACCCCAAAATTAATCACCTCAAGGAGAGGAGGTGGGGAGGGGGATGAGCTAAGAGTCTTATCTTTAGCCCCAAAGGAGTCCCTTTGCCATTGATGTCAAAGGGGGAAAAATTTGAGTAAGGGGGAGAGCATTCAGTTAGGGGGAGCAATTTCTCAGGGGGAGCAGATTTGGAATCAAATGGTTTGGAAAAAGGAATTTTAGAAAAGGGTTGCCATCAATGACAAAGGGGGATATTGTTGGAAATTTTAGCATGTTGTATTGTCATTGATGTCAAAAAGTTTAATGTCCTAAGTTTATGGAAATATTTGTGATAATATTTTTCAAAGGGCACATGAGGCATGAGGTAGCAAGAAGAAAGAAAAGCCTTCTCCATGGTGGTATTGAAAAATAAAAGGGTAAAGTTGATTTACCATGGTGGTAATTGAAAATAAAAATAAAAGGATCAAGTTGATTTATCATGGTGGCATTTTAAAAAGGAAAAATAAAAAGGTCTATTTGATTTACCTTGGTGGTAATTTTGCAAAAGAAAAAGGTTAAATCAATTAACTATGGTGGCAAAAGTTTAACCTAAGAAAAGGCCCTAAGAGAAATTATAATTTTTAAATCCCTTGGATTTATTATAATTAAAATAATACTTTATTGGTGCCAAAAGGTTTGAAAATTTGAGCATCGAAGTCAAATGTAATACAAACCATTGCATATAAATATTACATGCTAAAGTGGTTGATACAATGATTCATGTGTTGAAATTCGTGCGCCTATTCGATCATTGTTCAATTCACGATGGAGAAGAAGAAGACGTTAGTTTTTAAAAGTAGAGGAAAAGAAAAGGACAAGTATTAGAAGCTCCAAACTTCTATTCCATTCGAGAAGATAGCCCAAATGGTAGCATCCATGATGCTAGGTTGTGGCAGCAGATAGGTCTCAGGTTCAAGATGTGGTGGAGGTAGATGATAAATTTTTGCTTGATGTTTTAAATTTTGTGCTAGCGATAGAGGAAAAAAGGGAGCACATGATCCTTGGGTTTGTGTGGGCAGCTATCCCACATGGTGTTTGCCCTTGTTCTAGGGTGTAGAAGCTAGCAATATTGTAGGTTTGAGCAACGGTGACAGTGCTTGAGGACAAAATTAATTATTTTGATAAAGGTATGCATGTTGTGCTTGGTTACGGAGCTATAAGGGTTAATAAATTTTATCATTGTGATATGGTATGGTTAGGGAGATATAAGGTTAGTAAAGTGATTTGATTTTTAATTTGGAAAGGGATGAAAGATGAAATTTTAGATTATTAATACTTGGTTGATGCATGAGATAAAGTAAAAATTTCTTTGATCTTATTGAAATCTGAAGTACATTATATTTGGTTTCTTAAGAAGGATAAATAAGGTGTAAAAGTGATTTGATATTTTATTGTAATTTTTGTATGGTGAAATATCTTTTAAGAAGAAAATTCATATGGATGTACTAAGAGAGTATTTTGATATCTAACCTTTCAAGTGGCACTAGAAATATCAATTGTTTATGAGATAAATTTTTGAAGACATATCTCCATAAGATAAATTAAGAGGTATGGGCACATAATCCTTTGTTTAAAGTGTTTTTTGAAGTGAATGTTTTGGAACATAATATGGAGAGAAAAGGATTGTTTGATAAGCATTGTTGGGAATCCTTGAGTGAGTTTTTGTGCTTCATTTATGAATGTTTTGGAAACATTTGGGATAGAATTTGAGAACAATTTGTTGAAAGGGTTTGAGACATTTGATCTAGAGATTGTGAACTACTTGTGCTAGGGTTGAAGACAAGTTAGTATATCTTTGTGAAATATTTTGAACATTGATTTGAGAGATATTGATAGCAATTGTGAAGGTGTTTGAGATAAATTTTATGAGGGAAATTGTGCATTGGTTTGATTGATTTATGAGAGAAAATTTGTAAGAAGAATAAACCAATTTGTTATACATTGTGTTATTTTGATTTGAAAGGAATTTTTCAAGAGATAGAGAGTGGTTAATTGAGTACAATATTTGTGAGTGTGAAACATATTGAGTTTTTGATAGAGCATATCATTCTCTATATGTTCTAGAGGTTAAACAAATTTTGAGTAGAATATATCTGTTTGAAGAAAGTATTTTTGAAAAATATATAAGCTTGGTTTGTGTGCAAAGTTTGGAAATATTTGAGCAAGTTAAGTGAGCAACATTAAGACAGTTTTGAGCAAGTCTTTGAGAAGGCTTGAGGACATATTTGAGAAAGTTTTTGAGAATACTTGAGGATAGATTTGAGATAGAATTGAGAGCAGATTTGTTCAAGCTTTGTGTTAAGGCTTGAGGATAGATTTGAGATAGAATTGAGAGTAGGTTTGTTCAAGCTTTGTGTTAAGGCTTGAGGACAGATTTGAGTAAGTATTTGAGAAGACTTGAAAGCATATTTGAGATAGATTTGAGAGCATATTTGTTCAAGCTTTATGTTAAGGCTTGAGGATAGATTTGAGAGTAGATTTATTCAAGCTTTATGTTAAGGCTTGAGGAAATATTTGAGATAGAATTGAGAGCAATTTTTTTCAATATTTATGTTAATGTTTGGGGTAGATTTGAGATAGATGTTAGAGAAGATTTGTGCTAGACTTGGGACAGAGTTTGGTGTAGATTTAATATAAAGTTAAGAGCATAATTTAGAGGTGATAGATCAAATAGGACAACAATTTCTTGTGGATAGAGATCCATCATCTAGTGTAGTGGGGATAGAGGTATCCTATGGAGAGAGATCCACAATCCAGAGTAATGGGAGTAGAAGTCTTCTAGAGGATCACTAGCTAGAGCAAAGGAAATAGAGTTATCCTATGGAGTGAGATACGTGAACTAGATGGGAAGATAGAGTTCTTATGTGGAGAGAGATCCACAAACCAGTTGAGGAGATAAAGTTCTCTTGGATCAAGTTCCACAAACCAAAGCAAGGTATAGAGTTCTCTTGTGGAGAGAGATCCATGAACCAGAGCAAAGGGTAAAGAGTTCTATGGAGAGATATCCAAAAATTAAAGCATAGGGGATTGGTGTCTCCTTTGGACAGAGGTCCATAAACATTGTAATAGAGAATTGATTCCCAAGAGATTTATTGAGAAAATTTAGTAGAAATATTTTCTCCATGGAGTAGCCCACATTGGGTGAACCACGTTAAATTTGTGTCTCTCTTGTGTGTGATGATTTATGCATTGCTTTTATTATTGCCATTGATAATATTGGATAATATTTTTGGGGAAATAAAAGTAAAATTTGATCTTATTTTGTTCACCCCCCCATCTCATTATAAGCCTATGTTCTTCAATTTTACACTAGGGCATGCCAACATTTATCAAAAATGCAAAATTTAGAATTACCTTTGATCAAACGATCAAAAGTATCATTCATCTGACATCACTAATCCTAAACAAAAAAAAATATTTTTGTCTCAAAATTGGGAAATTAATGTTAGTTTTTTGTTCATTTATTGTACAATAAATGCGTCAAAAGAGGGAAAATATAGACCCCCAATTTTGAGTGCATTATCAAGCTCTTAACTTGTCAATTTCTTCCTCAATAAGCCAATAAATCATCCAAAATAAATTAATCACCTTCAATCCTAAATTAAGAGTATTGATTTCCACAAAAGCAAAAGCACTAAGGCATGAGCAAAAGTGTTGGTGGCAGTTTTACTTCCCTATTAGCACTTGTGCAAAATTTATCTTTTTAACCATTTTCTATCCAATTTGATTGGAAACAACCATATTGGAAAATATACTGGAGCATTAGCATCACCAACACTATTGTATTCTAGTGCTAATGATTGTTAGAGACCAAAACAAAAAGTTTAATAGTTAGTACCTTTCAAGCTACCCTCCAAAAATGAACCAAATCACATTTGTTTGATTTGTATCCCTAACAAAAACCCAAAGCCCAAAATTTTTCATTTTCACTCTTTAATCCATTTGCATCTTGATCTAAACTCAAATAATATCCCTTGTATTTTCTATCATTTTAAATTCAATCCTTCTCCTAAGGAGCCATGGTTTCCTATAAATTCAATAATTAGGGTGTTGAATTAAGATCATCTTGGAATGCAACAAACTTATGCTAAATTTTATATTAAATTCATAGCAACTCATATCTAGGCATGGCAATATTGTGCCATAATCTTGTCATAATATTATGAAGACTCTCAAGCACCCAAGTATTCAAGCATTCAAGCCCTCAGGGATCTCAAGTTCTCAATAAAATAAGCATTCAAGGTATCAATCATTAAAACATTCAAGCTCTCACTCTCTCAAGCAACTAGCAAGCTTATCAAACTTCCTCAATAAATGGAAAATAAATATTGGCATCTTGGAGCTATAATTTTTCTTGGGTTGTTATCTTCCTCCTTTATCTTATATTTTGTCATTTTAATCTTGTAGCCATCTAATATTTGATTTCCTTACATACTAACTTTGCTTTGATTATCATACTTGCATTTAATCACCATATTGTTGTTAGGAGCATCTCGGTTGCATCTTACATATATAATGTTTCTATTTTACCATCATAATCAAATCCCCTACATCTCCTGGTCAAGAAATCTTCTTACATCATCCATAAAAATCATAAATCTTGCATCTAAACATCAATTTGTTGCAATTTTAAGTGAAAGTGCTATTGAATTACAAATTTAGTGGTATTACCACTCTATTTTAGACACAATCATAGAGATTCAATAAAATCGTAGGTATTTATATTGCTCACCAAGTGGTGATTTTTCCACTAAGCACATAATATTTATTTTATCATTTCTTAGTTTTAAAATCTCATATCTGAACATAGGTCTAATTTTGACCAAGGGAGCCACCTACCCTATTTTAGCTTGGGTAGACTCCTTTACCATTGATATGCTCTATTTTTTTTTATTTTATAGGTGAAAAAAACACCATCAAGAAGCAATAACACCAATAACACTTCCGTGGGACCAATAATGCTTTTACCTTTATGGTAGAACTAGGTTTTTCTAACCCATACTTCATTTTAGCAACTAGGTCTTAGAATTGGTTGTTGATTGTCTTGTAGCTATTTATTTTTTAATTATTCACCAAAGATAAAAGAAAGGAAAATAAAATAAGTATTTTTATCATTTAGAGGACCAACTAAGACTCTAATCATGTCATAATTAAAATCAGATTGTATGTAGCTTGCATTTAGGTTTATCTTGTTGCGTCCCTCTTGAACCCTTGATCTTGAAAGATAAACCACTTTTACTTTTATCATCAAATCAAGAATCATTTTAGTTATTAGGTCTTGATTGTTGCATTTGTAGCTAATTAGGACTAGATTAAGGTTAAGCTTTGTCAAGGAAATCTTAGGAGAAATGTAGGTGTTCTCTAACTAATCCATTAAACCCTAGACATTAAGCTCACAAATTGCTCCTATCCTCAAGGTGAAGAAGGAGAGGAAAGCATCATGAAGAAGCCCTTCATGATCCCTTTCCAATTATCTTCATCACAATTTGAAAATAAATTTCATATCAATCTTAAAACAACAAAAAAAATTCAATTATATAGATTTGTTTGAAATCTTCTTAAATACATTTAATATAAAAAATATTATTTTATTTTTTAAATTATTAAAAAAAGAGTTTAAGTCTAACATTCTTTTTTATGCATTTAATTCAGGGTAGATACTTGATATAATTTGACAATAATGTGTAATTAAATGACATTAGATCAACTTATTACTTTCCTCAACTTTCAAGGAGGAGACCCAAGTTCAAATCTTGACAATCAATAAATGCATAATTGCCAAATTATTGTAATACCACTATGTGGTCATGATGTAATATGAGTGGGGTCATTTCAATCCCTTATAACCAATTAAAAATTTGATAATAATGTGCTATTTTTGTGTGAATGATAAGGATATTTTAATGAATAACAAAATGTTTTTCTCAATTAAAATACAATTAATAATTTTTTTTTAAATTAGTGAATCATATAAAGGATATTGTATTCATAGTTTAATTAATCATGTTTTAACACCCTATAACTTAAAAAACAAAAAACTATAATAAATTGAGTTTAATGCTATTTTTTCATACTCAAGCAAGGTAATGTTTTATTTTTATTTTTATTCAATGTCATCTCCTATCTCAAGCAAATTTATCATATGTAAAGCTTTGCATTATCTAATAGTAACTTATAATTCAGTGTGAATGACAAGGATATATTTATGAATGCCAATTTGTTTCTTTCAAGTAGAATACAATTAACCAAATTAAGTTTAATTAACATTTATAGAAATAAAAATATATTGTACACTAATTTTAACTGTCCATATTTTAATACTTGAAAATTTTTAAAACTTAGAAGAATCATAAATCATCTATTGTAATTGTACAACTATAAAAATGAGTGAGAGTTGAGAGCAAGACCCACCTTTTATTGTTTTAGATCTTTGGGTGTTGAAATATTTGTAATCTAACCTTATTAGGCCAAGGACAACATGGGTGAAGTACCTATGGGTGCTCTTGATGTAAGGCTATGGGAAAGTGTTAAGTAATCCTTTGGGCATCTTGATGTAAGACTACATGCATCTTCATGTGATACTATAAGCAAGTTCTATGTAAGCCTTTGGGGATCTTGATGTAATCCTACAAAATCTTCATGTAGCCTAAGGACATTCTCATGTATTCATCCTTAGTGATATTGGTTAATAAACCTTTATGGATAACCTTGCTTAAAGGGTAATTTATTATTATTTTATTGTAAAGTTAACCTTAAGGTTAAGTTAATGTCTACTTGAGGTTAACCTCTCATTAGGGTTTTGGTATCATTATAAATAACCCTCAATGAGCAATCATTTGTATTATAGTATGATATAGGAAGATATAGTGGGGGTACCTATGGGCACCCACCCCTTATTCGATCTCTTAGATCATGTCATTTAATTTTTTCTCTTCTCTTTGTCTATATGCTCTTATGTTTTGCTCTTCTTTATTTTTTGCATATGATTGTAGTGAATGGATGTTTTAGTATGTTTCATGGAAAATATTGTAAATTCTAATATTGGGGAAGAGTAGGGAGAGTGCAAATACGAATCCCTCATATTTTCTTGCTCCAATTTTTTGAAAAATTTAAAAACAAAGGATTCATTTTAGGAAAATCTAGGTAACATAGAAGAAATTCATATTTGAAAGATCTAATGGGAGGTTATGATGCCCTAGCTAAAAGTATGGATGACCAAGTTGGAGATACAAGAAAGAGTGAATATATGTCAAGTCTAATCTAGGAAGCAAATGTTACACTATAAGTGATTGTCAAGAATGAGATGATTGAGAATTATATAATGGTTCTTATAAGTAGAGGGTATACATGTGAGTTCCATGGATATTGACCAAAATTTTCAAATATTCAAAATTATATCAAGTGAAAGTGGGGACTTAAATCAAATTACTCCATGAATTTTATTCCTAAAGGTTTTTTCCTCATCATATTTTTAAGTTAAAAATTAAGGATAAAATAATGGGAGGAAGACCATGGTTTAGGGGGAGGGATCTCTATATTTAAGACCATGGAGTGATTTATTTTTTAATAAAAAAACTATTAAAAAGCTTTTAGTGTGGGTTAAGATTTTTGGACTTCCATGTTGGAGTATATTACATTATTTGGTACATGCTAATGTACCCCCTTGTTCATGGTACATATTGTAAATAATATATATTAGGGTTGAGTCATAGTTTAGAGTGTGAGTTATATTTCTATTATATGTAAGTGTGCATGTGCAAGAAATACACAAGTGTCATGTAAAGTTGTAATGTGCAAGAAGTGCACAAGTGTCATATGAGTTAGTGTGCAAGTGTAAGTTGAGTCTATGTGCACAAGTGTCTTATATGTAAGAGTGAAAATATGTAATGTAAATATGTGCACAAGTATCTTAGGTTAGAGTGTGCAAGTTATGGGAGTGCAAGAGTCATGTATAGGTATGTATGCATTATAGATTCAAGTGTTCGTCAAGTATGTAGGTGTCAAGTAGAGAAGCCAAGATTCATAAGACTTAGCATATGGAAAGGAATAGTCAAGTATCTAAAGAGTCACACTACTATGGCTATATAGTATTCCATAGAAGGATCAGATCATATCAAGATGTATCACATTACATGGTAGAGCAAGTTATTATCATATTTGTAAGAGAAAAATGAGTAATAAATATTGCATACATTTTGAGCAATTAATATTGTAAGTTGTTCTACATGCTTAGTACATGTATGATTCAGGTTATTTACATTCATATTGTTGTTTATTATTGAATGTTATTTGATATATTATTAGCCTTGATTTACATATTAATTTTCTCATATTATTCTACTCATATTATTATCTTGACCTTATTATATTATGGTTATATTATATTCGATCTTGTGATATTTAACCTGTGAGATTTCTAGTAGTATTAAGGCTTAAAAAGCCATCAATGGTATCATAGCTACTATTTGAGTTACTATCAAAACTATCACCTGCCCAAGTTGATAGAATTAATATAGCTACTTACAAAAATTAATTTTGTCTAGTTTGATAAAATTGATTACAAGTCTGTCTACTTTTAAGGCAATAAGACTTGAACTCTATTATAATGTCACAGTGAGTAGAAAGGCTAGAGTCTTTCCATAGTTGAAGAATAACCAATGAAGACCAAGACTCAACTATAGATTTTTTCCATGGTTGGAAAATAACCAATGAAGAATAAGACTTAGCTATAGAGTCTTTCCATAGTTGGAGAATAACCAGTAAATACTAGGACTTAATACTATTGAAGGCGTATCAAATTTAAGATAGTTGATCATTCAGGGAAATAACTAACCATTGACATTGATAGAGGAATAAGAGACATTCAACGTCATCTTGAAATTAGAGATTTGAGTTTTAGAACAAATATTATATATCATTGATTTTGGATTCTTAGATTGCACCAATAGAAACCTAAGGTATTATTGATTTAATGGAAAAGTAGCAACATAAGTGTGAGAAGCTTTCTACTACTTATAGAGAAGAATTTAAGCTTCTAATTGTAGTATAATAGATAGTAGTAGATTGATAAACAATCAAATCTTCCTAAGATAAAGAGAATAGAACAAAAGAAAGAAGTTTGAATTTAGATAAAGACAAAGAATCTCATAGCTTACTTTATATAGCTTCAAATTCATATTTAGATTTGTAAGATATTTAGTTTCATGTATTAGAGATAGACCTTGACATAAAAGAAAGTTTTAGGTCACAGAGATATTGACCTTGACAATAAGAATAGAGTTTCAAGTCGTATAGACCTTGACATTGGGAGCAAGAAGAAGAAGATAAGGAAGGGATTCAGGTTAAAAAATCTTGACATTGAAGACTTATGTCATATAGACCATGATAGTGAAGACTTAGGTCACATAGGCCTTGACATTGACAATTGAAGATTCTATATTGCAGTCAAAAAAACTATAGAAAGAAAGAAACCATTAGAAGGAAATGAAGTCTAGAGAAGAAATATTGAGAAACTCGATGTTCATGGTACAGTATAGAGAAGATGCTTGAGATCTATAATATCAATATCAAAAGACATATATCTAGTTATAAAATAAAAAGAGATTGAATGAGAGGATCGGTGCAAAAAATAGAAAAAGAGCCACATGGCTCATAATGTAGTAGAAGAAGAGTCATTTGGCTCACAATGTAGTAGCAGGAGAACCATTTGGCTTGTATTAAGCAAAGTGAAGAAGATCTATATGACTTATACCAAATATAGGAGTAGAAACCATTATTCATACAAGAGAGAGAGCCAACTTGTTGGTAGCTAATTGGATCACTGAAAACCATTGCTTACTAATTCACGTAATTTTATGAAGTTTCTTGTAAGGTGTTGCTTGACAAGATAGTTTTCAAGTTGGTTACATGTCAACACAATGTACCTATCCACAATATTTTTGCACTCCAATTGCTCATCATTCATTATCATATAGAAGGAAAAAATCTATGTCTACTTATGTTAGGGGTAAGGGAGCTACGTCTTCATCCAGCTACCCATAGGCTTACCAAATACTATCTAAAGGATATGAGGATATCCAGAGGATGGAAAGGCTATCCAATGGCTAAATTTTTTTGGGAGGCTAACTAGAGGTTGAGTAAAGTAATCTTAAAAATATTGGAAAGGAGGATAACCAGAAGCCATCAAACCAACAACATCATCAATGATGTTATTTATAGTGGTTCTCAATGTCCTGGAAAAGGATAATAAACTATCACAATAATCTGAAAGAAATCCTAATAAATTGCACAGAAAAGCAAGAAAAACAAGTAGAATATTGGAAGCTAAGATGCCAAGTGTAAAGTTTTACACTTTAGGTGTAGACGTTTTGAATGTGACTAGGCATAGTTGAATGAGATGATGAATGGTGTAATGGAATGAGAAGAAAAATGGCTTAGGTAACTATCACAATGTATAGTCACATGTTACAAGGAATTGTTATCTATTAGATAGTGACAAGATCTCACACAAATTAGATAATCACCATAGAGGAATTTCAGTCCATGTGTGCAAGAGTCCAAGCTAGGTGATAAGGTATTTTTAGGGTTTTAATAATTCATAGCTTATATTAAGTTTGGAGCCATAAGGTTAAGTAGAGAATATTTAATTATTTATGTTATTAAGGTTTTGGAGTGATAAGTTAATTGTGTGAATTTGAAGTTTTTAAATTTGAAGCTTGATTTTATATTTTTGAAAAGAAAGAAAATTAAAATTAAAAGTTTTTGAATATTTGCAAATTAATTTATTTGGGAGGAAAAATATTTCAACATCAAACTTTAGGAAAACATAAATTTTCAAAGAACTATTCTTAGTTTCTAGAACTAGGGAGATATAAGATTTTCTACCTCAGGAATTAATTTAGAAAATTTGAATTATCCAAACATAGGAGATATAAGGTTGCATACTTCAAAGGAATAAATTTCTACAAATTTTATGGATAAAAATATGGAGTTTACAATTAGAAAATAAAAAGTAGATGTCATAAAATTGGGATTAATAATTTCATTGAAAATTTTGAAGGGAAGATTGACATAGTTTCAAAATCAATCTATAGTGAAGCCATAGAAGAAAAGTTTGAGATATTTGAGTACTATTTATATGCAAAACTTATTGAAGCAATTGATGATGTAAAGGATAATATTATGATACCTCTAGATATTGGTAGTATAATGTATATGACATTACTTTCACTTAAGCTTCAAAAATATGAGATATTAAAACAAAAAGAGTTAATTGAATCTCTTAAGAATAAAGAAAAAATAGATGAATCATTCCAATAAAAGAAATTTCATTCTTCATGCAGTATTTATATTTCAAGTTCATCTAACTCAGGAATCTATTATGATGCTCTAAGTAAATATTTAGAAGGCACTATACAAGAAAATAAATAATCATATGATTATAAGGATAAAGGGAAAGAAAATATTCTTATACAAGACTTTTATGACAATGATCTTGAAGCTACAAATATTGCAGAACATGAATCTAAATCTAAATATGAACTCAAAGAAAAATTCAAGCAAGAATATGAACCTGATGGAGCTCAAGCAGAAGATCACATGCATTGAAAGGTCACTTGAATATTGAAGATCAAGACGAATATCATGACTAAATACTAAAGTCTTCAATAACTAAATAATGTAATATAAGGGGTTATTGGAGTATATTACATTATTTTATACATTCTAATGTAATCCTTTGGCACCTTTAGGGTACATATTGTAAATAATAGATTAGGGCTAAGTCATATTTTATAGTGTGAGTTATAGTTCCATTTTATGTAAGGGTGCATGTGTAGGAAATGCTCAAGTGTCATGTAAAGTTATAATGTGCAGGAAAAACATAAGTGCCATGTGAGTTAGTGTGCAAGTGTAAGTTGAGTCTATGTGCACAAGTATCTTATATGTAAGAGTGTAAATATGTAATTGTAACAACCCAAAATTCCATCCCACTCATGAGTAATTTTTTTCCTTTATACACTCATCAGTGTCCTATAGCTAAGTTGTCTATCTCATATTTGTGATGAGCCAACTTATCCCTTTAGGTACATCACAAGGATACACCCATTCCTAAACCTTACATACAAATGTCTATGTAAGTGTACTAGATATAATAAAAAATAAGCTATCTATCTCATTCTCGTGATGAGCTAGCTTATCCCTTTTAGTCTGTCAAAAGAGTGCATCCATCCCTATACCATAATTAAGTCTATTTAAGTAGGTGCACTAAGTGCATTAGGTTTAGGCTATCCATGTCATTTCCACTATGAGCTATCATTCCATAGTTTTCCTGGTGATGCATGAATCATAGGTCTTAAATCTAGTTGTCTTCGTACACCTACCTAGGTTTGGATATTAGCGAAAGTAATTGGAAAAAGGTCTTTTGGGGGTTTCAATATAAATAATTACCATCCCTTTGGCTAACCATTTGAATTAGGGGAAAAATGGTTCACCTAATAATGTTAAACAAGATGCATCTATGACTGGTATTAATCAAGCATTATAAAAGGACATATGCAAACAACCATGGAAACCAAATAAGCGCAAGAAAAAGGGGTTTACCTTTATTTCATTTGATAAATCAAAATCATGGTTACATATATGTCCCCTTGAGGGATCTTATTTTGATACACTTGTTTACAAAAATGGGTGCCCAAGGATCAAGTCCTTTCAAACAAGCTTGTGTGCATTTCCAATGTTCTTCCTCGTACCCACAATTGAGGTGGCCGATACTATGATGCTTTTGCTTTGTTATTTAATTTTCTAATATTGTATTCCTTCCTCATCCACCTACACACAAAGAAACCGGATTTTTTAAATAGCAAGTGCGTAGAATGTGAAACATGCACAAGCCATATATGCAACTATAAGCTAGAAAGTGTAAATATGCAATGCATCTATCTAAAAAAACTTCAAATTATCTAAAAATTCAGGGATATTCATAATAGATGATTTTGGGAAGATCTAATCAAAAAAAGAACAAAAATTACCTCTAAATTGGTGTCGCATTCGCAATGCACCTACGAAGCCTACAAAACCCAAAACAAATAATTTCTAGACCAAAACACCACCAAATCAAATCAAACTTGGATAGTATACATAAAATGAGATTTTAATAGGAACCATATCATTGGATTAGCAATATAAGTTACAGTTTCATGTGCATATTCAGATGGGCCTCAGAAGCCTACAAAACCTTAAAATTATGATATCTCACTCAATATAACTCTAAATTGCATGAAATTTGAACAACATGCTCATAATCTAACCTAGAATATGCCTAATTAAAAATAGTAGAAAAATTGTGCATAGATATATCACCATCCCTTGCAGGTATGGTGGTGACTATCATAGAATGGGGACCATCCTGGGATGGGACGACCACTAGTTTTGCACCTAATTTACCCCCAATTACTCTTTGGATTGGTCAAAAACCCTCTCAATAGTGTTGTAATAAAATTTGATGGTGAAATTCACTCAGATTATTCTATTTTGAAAAAAAAATGTGCCTCTTCAGTCACTCGCAAACCTCCTTCTCTAGGTAGATATTTCGAGGGAAAAAGGCACAAAAGGGTGAGGGGAAATCTTGGTAGCACTTTGTTGCTATGTCTCAAACCTCCTCTATATATTTGGGTGGAAAATGGATCCACTTTTTAGCCAAAGGAACCCTTTGGATGAATGGGCATGCAAGGGCATGCAAGGCAAGAGGTGCCACTTGTCTAAAAATGAGCATGTATTGGAAGAGGAAGAGAAACTCTCATTTTGGCCTCCATTCTGTAGCATGTCATAATGATTTTGTGCCCTCAGGTCTGCATGCTCAAATTTATAGGATAAATGATAGTTTATGGCTACCATTTGTCCATATTTGACTTTTTGGGAGTCAAATATTGTGGTCGTCCCACCCAGAGACGATCGCTATGCCACCATCCCTAGGTGGGATGACCATGAATTTTTAGATGCCCCAATCATGGAAAGAACATGCATTATTGAATCTTCCTTTTGACTCAGTAAATACATTGATCTTGGTTTCTATTCAACTTCTAGGTATGCTCAGGGGACTTATAACCCTAGGCATTAGAGAATACCAAGTATTTGATAACTTTTGAGGTGTACCAAATAGGTAGGTTCATCTACCCTATTATGTGCTTAATTTAAATTATTGCTTGTTTGCTTCCTCATGCAGGGGCATGATTATCTTTGTCAATGATTTGTTGGATGAATGCAATTTGCATGATTGAGTGTTTGATTGTTGATTTTGATTATGAATTTGTTAAGTATGACTACCCCCTCAAGTGACAAGTCGATGAGGGAATGTCCAGTGAGAAAAGAAACGAGTCGCTTGACCCATATGACTTTGGTAGGGTGTCCTTCAGTTTGACCCATTGAAAAATGGAGCATTTTTTAGAGGATTTTGATGATTTTGTTGAGGTTTCATGGAAGAAAGGAATTGAATACCTCGTTCCCATGGGGCGTTCCTATAATAATGGCCTTCTTAGGGATTAAATTAAAGACTTTTCCATTAATTCATGAGAAATTTGAGTTTAATATTGATCCTGAGTGAATTCCATCAAATTTAAATTATTTTTGGTGGGTTTTGGACCCTTTTTGGTGCTTTTTTGTGTTATGATTTATGGATGCATTAATGGATGCATGTGTTGTACTATAATATTATTTGATGATATGCAATGTGTGTATGCATAATTAAATGAATGATTTGTTGATATGTATTGATGGAATATGAATATTGTATGACATACTATGTTAGCACCATAGACTGTATAGAATTCATTGATTCATGTGTAATTTTGTCATGAGACTATGTAATGGATTTGAGGAAATGTAAAATGACATACATGTGATATAATGGAATGAATAATAGGATGTTAGAGGATGTATTTGAGGGTTTTACAAGACTTAAACACTCTAGTCAACTAGTCATAAATTATATACTAACCATGTGAGACTTTTTGACAGGGTATGAATCTGCTAGGATGACCCAAATACTCAATATCTCTGTGTGTGCAAGTGAGTTCATTTTGTGATAATCATAAGGTTACCCCAGTGTCAAAAAATATTGACTCAACCCATATGTACTGGAGATCACTCTATGAGTATCACGATCCTAGGTTTTTTACATAGTTAGATTAGACCACTAGGTATTATTGGCTACCAAAAGCTAGATCATCTGCATGCAAACATTGGTCTATACACATGCAATAAGCTAATGTGATAGACATATCATCATGGATAAAGATAGCACCATTTCCAAGTAGGATTGATGCCACCTAACCTGTAATGAGGATCACCTGATGGTTTATCAATTACTGATAATTCCAGGGATTCAAGTTCAATACTCCCTTCTTTTCTTTTATTTGATTTGGGATACTTGCTCATACTTAGTGATAAAAATCACTCTTTATTTTGTATTTTTTTTCTTTGAGAATGGGATTTGGAGAGTGGTGATAACCACTATTTATTTTGATTTTGATTTTTACTTTTTAGAATTTTTCTTATTGATAGTGGTTAAAACCACTGTTTATTTGGGGAATTGGGTAAGGAGGAGATTGTCCTTTTGTTAATTCGTAGCATTCATGAACCATATGCATAGGGGGATGAGAAAGAATTTTTTTTTTCTTACGGTAACCTAGAACACTTCGTAGGTTTAATATTTCCATGTGCAAAATTGGATTTACTAGTTTGAAAATATGTTGGGATTTTGAAATATACAAGGTACAATCAAAGCAAGACTCTACCTCCCAAAAATTAGGATACATTTCTACAAAATCTGAAAAGAAAACTAGAGATGGTTGAGTGACTGAAAACCCTAATGACATTCTAGAACATATGACTAGGTGAAGGGAAATGGACACAAATGTGGAGAAATGGAAATGTAGATGGAGATGATATGAGAAATATGAAATGGTTTGAATGATGACTTTGACAAGATTGATTTTGAATGATGACTAATGTACAATCTAAGTGCTATACATGTATGAGCAACTCTAAAATGCAAAGTGCAATGATGGGTATACCTAATGCAAGTGATGGCATAATGCAATGGTATGCAATTTGATGTAGTGCAATATTTTTGTATTTTTGATGTTTTGATAATATTTTGAAATTTTGATATATATGTATGTACAAATTGACCAATGGGCTTAAAAATGCCATTGGGGCTTTTAGGGTGACCAAAGGGCTTATAGATGCCTTTGGAGAATTTTGGGATGACCTAGATGATAATAGACTACCGAGGAGCAGTTTAGGGTGACCTAGACAATCATAGACCTCCTATGAGTGTTTTAGGGTGACCTAGACAATCATAAACCACCTAGGAGAATTTTGGGGTGACCTAGATATCCAAAGACCACCTAGGATAATTTTTGGTTGACCTAGATAGTCGTAGATTTCATAGGAGTATTTTAGGTTGACCTAGAGAGTCGTAGACTACCTAGAAGCATTTTAGGTTGACCTAGAGAGTTGTAGACTACCTAGGAGCATTTTGGGTTTACCTAGACAATCATAGACTACATAGGAGCATTTTGGGTTGACCTAGATAGTCGTAGAATGCCTAGGAGCATTTTGGGTTGACCTAGATAGTCGTAGAATACCTAGGAGCATTTTGGATTGACCTAGATAGTTGTAGACTACCTAGGAGTATTTTAGGTTGACCTAGATAGTCGTAGACTACCTAGGAGTATTTTGGGTTGACCTAGATAGTTGTAGACTACCTAGGAGTATTTTAGATTGACCTAGATAGTCATAGACTACCTAGGAGCATTTTAGGTTGACCTAGATAGTCGTAGACTACCTAGGAGTATTTTAGGTTGACCTAGATAGTTGTAGACTACCTAGGAGCATTTTGGGTTGACCTAGATAATCATAGACCATCTAGGAGCATGTTGGATTGACCAAGCAGTTTGTATAAACCCTTAGAGCATTTTAGGGTGATCAAGATAATCATAGACTACCTAGAAGCATTTTAGGTTGACCAAGCGGTTTGTAGAAACCTTTGGAGCATTTTTGGGTGACCTAGATGATCATAGATCACCTCAGAGCATTTTAGATTGACCAAGCGATTTGTAGAAACCCTTGGAGTATTTTGGGGTGACCTAGATGATCATAGATACCCTTGGAGCTTTTTGTAACTTCAATCATTTTATGATTTTAGGGATAAAGTGTGGTACCTTGTGTACCCCCAGCATTTGTGGTGATCAAAGGAAGTGAGAAAGGTGCAATACCATTAGGATCCACAATTTTCTTTATTTCTTATGATGTGAATAGTGGGGAAGGTGTGGCACCTTGGATACCCCTAATATGTGATGTGATTGATGTAATGTTATTGTGTTGGCTAGGAGGAGTGATAGAAATTGACCCCCCCTATTGTGACAGGGAATTCTAGGTAATGCCAATGTCTTGAGGGGATACGATGAGTGCCCCATTCATGGATAAAACTTCCTTATAAATAAGATCTTGTACCACATGTCTAAAAACATGATAATCACTAATGTCATGCCCTCTCATTTTGTGATAGAGGTAAGAATAATCCTCCCTATATTGTTTAGATCTGGGTCTATTTGGGTTGAACAGGGGTATGCCCGATAAGGCATTTGTTTCTTGCAGGTTGAGAAAATGGTGAATATGGGCTCAAATAATGGAGTCCAGGTACAAGGTTGATGATTTACTCAAGGTTAATGTTGTCGACTCATTTTATGAGGCCAAAGGATTGTATGCATATCAATCACCTATTTAGGTTGCTCACCTTGACTCCCATCTATGGGTAACAGATCTTGAAATGTGTCAATCTATTTATTATTTTTTGTAATAGGATTATCAACCTAAGGATCATTCCTATCGATCATATCCTATACTAGGTGTTTGAACTTGAAGCACATATGCACGCCATACACATTTTGACTATGAAACTTATAGTATAGGTCTTATCTATATCCTTTGGGCTTCGGTACATTTGGATTGATAGGTTGGATCTCAGGTAGATTAATTGCCTTAGCTACATAGAGGTACTCAAATAAAGATTCCATGGACTCGGTAATGGGTGTAAATTTTTACTTAGGATGATGTTGTTGGTTTTACCCTTGAGTGGGTTGGTATTGACAGTAAGGGGGTTGAGGTTTTAGATGAATCAACTGTAACTCAATGATTGTGAGTTGATTCAAGATCTATTATAAATCATTGTGTTGGTGACTCACTTGTAACTCCAAATTGGCTAGCCTATCCAAGATATATTGTGAAAATAGTGGAGGCGATGACTGGATGGCTATTGATGAAGTTGGATGGCCATTGATAGGTGATGGAGGTGAATTGGGTGTGGGAGCCAAGAGATAATTTAGTGGAGGTGGATCAAAATTCCTTAATATCTGAGAAGATGTGGATGCTTCATGATGATTGAGGCTAGTGAATATATCCATATGCTCTTGTTCTTGATTTAGCTCATGCTCATACTCCAACTCAAAGTGTTCAATTGTGGCAATTGGATTACCCCCACTTTAGCGTAGGGGGTACACATGTTCTTTATTTTTTGGAGATGTTGAGTGAGATGGATTAGGTGTGATCAAATCCATTAATGATATCTCTTATGGTATGGACAAAATTTTGGATGTAGTCGCAAGTCACATAGATGGATTTAGAGAACTTTGGTTCTCTGTCATCACATTGATCATTCCCACAAACTCATGAGAAGATACATTTGCATTTGGAAAAGTCATAGCTACCTCATAAAATTGTCCAAGGTGATCTATTTGGACCTCATGTTCAAGGGGTGCATCAAAAATGCTATCAATGGGTGGTGACTTGGTAGGAGGATGACCTAGATCCCATATCGACTCGATGATAGGCATGAATGTAGCATTGGGTACTATGCACTCATTGAGTTTTGGGTGGGTAAATTGAATTATATCCTCAGGAATGATAAGGTTTGATTCATCCATATCAATAGTGGGTTCTTCCTCCTTTTTGATAGGAGTGGGAAGATCTTCTACAGACGTATTGATGATAGTTGTGGGAGCTTCTACAGCTGGCTCTTCTAACTTTTCCTCACTTGAAGAAATAGATGATGGTACTAATTGTGGTGAAGGTAGCTTCATTACTAATCGTGGGGTTGAATTTGGATTCTGGATAAGGTCATTGGGTTTAATGTCCAAGTGCATGGGTGATACGGTAGACTCTGATGGATGATCCACCTATTTTTAATACTTGAAGGGTTCTAGGTCAACATCAAATACATGTACCTTACCTTCATCAATGTATTTAATGCACTGATGAACTATAGATGGAATACATTCCATGTCTCTTATCCATGGCCTTCCAAGAAGTATGATGTACTATCTTGCACCCTCCAAGATGTAGAACAATGTAGGCACGATATTTTTTCCAAGTTCAACAAGTAGGATTAACATGCCCATAGTGGAGGATAAATCATCATTGAATGCTTGCAAGGTAAATTTGGATGGTACAATGCATGAGGATGGAAGGTTGAGATACTTTGGTGAAGTTGTGGTAATAATGTTTATTGAGGAACCTATGTCAACTGATACTCGCTTATAGGGGAGCCTATTGATACTCATGATGATGTGAAAAGTAGGATCTGGTGAATTGGTAGGCATGGGTTTGACCTCATGATTTTGAAAGTATATAACATGATTCTTGTGCATTTGTATGTATCCCACAAAGTTGTTGAAAGCATCAGAGTCGTGAGGTTGTACTTTGATGGAATCCAAGATCCTCATGAAAGCTTCCCAATTCTTGAAGGACTATAGTAGAAGCTTGCTCATGATCATATTGGCTGATGGTGCATGCAAACTTTACATAGGCCTAATTTGGGTTGCTAACACTTGTTGGATGGGAATTCTAGGTGGTGAAGACCACGATGTAGAGGGAGTGTAGACCTCCCTACTTGACCCCTTAGAAGGCTAATTATATCTAGTTTGGGACTAGAATCAGTGTTGGATGAGTGAATATTCTACTTGATAATGTGGATAACCCATTGGTGTTCTCCTGGTAGAGGTACCTTGGTGGTTGGGTCGTCTGTGTGAGGAGTTGACCTCACAATGGCTTTCAGGACGTTGTGCAAGATTGAGGAGATCCTCAGGAGAATAGCGAAGGTGACTACAATCAAGGCACCATGCAGGAATGGTGAGATCATCATACTTATAATGGTGATGCTCAAGGCCTCTCCTAAATTTTTTGACTTTGTTGGCTCGTGAGTGATCTCGGCTATGCATGGTTTTCATGATGTGTTTATTAGGTAAACCCTGAAGGAAACCCACACTAAAGAAAATTTTGACTTCAAAAAAATGTTATGGATGCTATATACCAAAAAAATCAGTGCAATGAGCTGATCACAATGGGCTAGGGCTCCAAAATTTGACTTATGGGTCAAAAATTTGTATTTTTGGAATATTTGGCCAACCGGGGCCAGTAGGGAAATGCCCAATTTTAGGAATTTTTGTGAAATTTTGAAGCATGAAGAGTTAGGACTCAAAATTTTTGTGAGAGGTGTAGAAGGGGCTAACTAAGACAATAATTTTTTTTGGCAATTTTTGGGGTTGTCTAGAGATTTTATGACCATTTTAGTGCAGTTTTTCCCTATTTTTGGCTTTAAAAATAGAGTAGTCATAAAACCAACATAACTTTTTTGTTATAGCTCCAATTTGCATGATTCTCGATCCATTGGGTACAAAATCAAAAAGTAGATTTGGTCATAGATCAAGGATCTTATGTTGATTACCCAAATAATAAATAAACACACAAAATAGACAATATAATTATCTCTTTTAAGGATTATATGTGTATGATTATCTATTTTAAATCTTAGGAACACACAATCAAATGATCAAAGAAGCACACAAACAAACAATGTGATTATCTCCTTTAAGTTTTAGAAGTGAATCCCTAAACTATTTTTTGTGTTAATATTTGTTGTTTCTCTTGCTTTTTTGTTCATTTTTTGGACTTAGAATAGGGAACTCAACCAAAGTGGTGACTAGGAACACTAGTGCCAAACATGGGGTTCTCAAAAGAGTCTAGAGTACACCGCTTAAAACCCACATTGAGTGGAGGGTTCACCTAGCTCTTCCACTCTAAAATGACAAGTGTTTCCAATAATGGGAGTGACCTATTCCATATTGATAGAGTGTCCTATTATATCTAATGTGTCAAGGGGCAAGCCAATGGAAGGAGGTGAAATCCAACGTCACCAATCTGAATTGGGGGTTGGTGATGAAATCCAACCTTACCAATGTTATTGTGATATGTGCAAGTGTGTGTGGTTTATTTAAGCTTAAAGAAAGTAAACAATGAAGCACTAAATGATATTTTTATAAATGCAAGGAAAGATACATTTTACTTTAAAAAAAGCTAGATAAAAAGCAACCTACAAGATGCAAACCCTAAATGATAACCTACCCATTAGGTAGGCTACAAGTAAGCAAACCAGAGAAATGCATTCCTAATTAGTTCATTTCAGTTTTTCATCTTATTTATGTTGTTTTTTTTAATTATAGAAAATAAAAACCTATCTTCTACTTTTCAAGCAATCAAAAGAGGCAAGAAAAACCAAAATTTAGTATTTTTTAATAATAGAAATGAAAACAGAGGGTTTTGATACTTATCTCAATGGCCTATAAGCTTACTATTTTTGGAATTTGGAGTATAAAAGCTTATATTTTGTGACTATCCTAGGGTGGGATGATGGCCAGTTTGATGGCCATCCTTGGGTGGGACGGTTGTGTGGTCATCCTAGGGTGGGACGGTCAGTAGTCCAGAGGTCGTTTCAGGATAGAACAACCAGTTCTTGCAATAGAACAAAGGAAAAAAATAGGATAAAATATTTAACCAAATCAATATGGATAGGGTACCACCATGATAACTACTAAAGTAGAGGAAAAATGGTGCACCTAAGAATGCTAAACAAGATGCATCTATATCTGGTATTAATCAAGCATTATAAAAGGACATATGCAAACAACCATGGAATCCAAATAAGTGCAATAAAATGGGTGTTTCTATTTATTTAATTTCATAAATAATAATCATGGATACATATATGTACCCTTTAGGGCTCTTAGTTTGATACATTTGTTTACAAAAATGGGTGCCCAAGGATCAAATTCTTTCAAACAAGCTTGTGTGCACTTCCAATTTTCTTCCTCGTACCCACAATTGAGGTGGGTGAACCTATGATGTTGCTGCTTTGTTATTCACTATTATGATCTTTTATTCCTTTCTTATATGCTATAAAACCTGCACCTACACACAAACGAACTAGAGTTATTAAATAGCAATTGTGTAGAATGTGAAACATGCAAAAGCCATACATGCAACTATAAGCTATAAAGTGTAAATATGCAATGCGCCTATCTAAAATAACTCCAAATGATCTGAAATTGTATATATATGCATAATAGATGATTTTTGGAAGATATAATAAAAAATAGAACAGAAATTACCTCTGAATGAGTGTCGTATTTGCAGTGCACCTACGAAGCCTGCAAAACCCAAAATAAACAATTTCTAGACCAAAATACCTCCAAATAAAACTAAACTTAGATAGTATACATAAAATGAGATTTTAAGAGTACTCATATTATTGTATTAGCAAGATCAGTCACATTTTCATGTGCATCTTTAGATGGTCCCCGAAAGCCTACAAAACCTTAAAATTACAATATCTCACTCAATATAACTCCAAATTGCATGAAATTTGGATAGCATGCTAACAATCTAACCTAGAATATGCCTAATTAAAAATAGTAGAAAATTTGTACACATATCTATCACCATACCTTGTAGGGATGGCAGTGGTGACTATCACAGAATATGGACCATCCTAGGGTGGGATGACCACCAGTTCTACACCTAATTTACCACTAATTCCTCTATGAATTAGTCAAAAACCCTCGTAATAGTTTTCTCATAAAATTTGGTGGTGAAATTCACTCGAATTATTCAGTTTTAAAAATAAATTGTGCCTCTTGAATGACTTACAAACCTCCTTCGCTAGGTAGATATTTCGAGGGAAAAAGGCACAAAAGGGTGAGGGTAAATCTTGGCAGCACTTCATTGCTATGTCTCAAAACTTCTCTCTATATTTAGGTGGAAAATAGATCCACTTTATATCCAAAGGAAGCCTTTGGGAAAATGGGCATGCAAGGGCATGCAGGGCAAGAGGTACCACTTGTCTAAAACTGAGCATGCATTGGAAGGGGAAGAGAATCTCCCATTTTGACCTCCATTCTGTAGCATGTCATAAGGATTCTATGTCCTCGGGTCTGCATTCTCAAATTGACAGGATAAATGGTAGTTTTTGGGTGCCATTTTTCCATATTTGAATTTTTGGGAGTCAAATCTTGTGGTCGTCCCACCCAAGGACGATCACTATGCCACCATCCTTGGGTGGGATGACAATGAAATGTGATCGTCCCAGGGTGGGGTGGTCATGCCTATGTGGCCAAAACCTCCCAAAAGTGAGGTAGAGCATTCCAAGAGTGGTTAGGACCACTGTGTAACCTCTGAGGGTTGTCCAAGGGGTCCATATGATGTTAATTAGCCAATAATTTTGATTGCCTAATCGGATTGACATGATTTTAGTGTCTACACCATTGATCACCTTTCTCTTCATATCTCACTATATGCTCCTAATCCATGTGCATAAATTATTAGGTGTCATCCTTTATATTACTAGCATTCATCATGTAAGGGTTATTCAAAAATATGAAATACATATACTATATATTTCTCACAACTAGATCCTTTCCTTTCATTTAATACATCATTTACAATTGTTTTGAGTAGAACTATAATTGCTCCATAAAATTCTTGCCAAATAACTAATACATAATATATGCGATTATAATGAATTTTAATTCCAATTGAAGAGCAATAATATTTCAATAGCTACTTCAATAAAAGCAAAATCAAAGGATAAATATACACCACATAATCATATAACACCTCGTATATCCTAGAAACCCTTATAGGAAAAACTTAGCCTTGAAAGATCCTTTTTATTTCATAAATCAAATTGTCTTCAATACTATTAATCAAAGGAATCCCATAATTCCTTTCATCACAACATAATAATCCCTTAATAATTATGTCACTAAAAATATGAATTGTCCCTTTAATCCATATTACAAATTTTGGTGAGGAGATCCCATACTCCCCTCAAATGGATTCCACATTCATTCCTCATATGATAATCCTCCTCCTTGAAAATAGACCATTTTAAAGGAAAAATTCTTCTAAACATCTATTGAATTCATCTACTAATGAAAAATATTAATGAGATTCTTAGAGAGGACCCCATAATCCTCCCTAAGGAGTCCCATTTGTACCCTTACAAGGAAGATAAAATAAGTCCATCTAATTATTTCCAATATTTTTCAATAGGGTTATGCATAAGGGGTAGTACCAAAAAATTAATAATAAAATCAAGGTGAATCTAGGCGAATAGTGTATAAACGTTGGTGTTATTTTTTTAAAATTTTGCAAAAATATTATCAAAATATGGTGAATTTTTTAAAATTTTCCGCAAAAATTATCAAAAATTTTAAATGGTGACTGGTAGAAGGCGAGTGGTAGAAGGCAAGTGATAGATTGTGAGTGGTATAAGGCAAGTGATAAAAGGTGAGTGACATAAGGCGAGTGGTAGAAGGCGAGTGGAAAAAGGTGAGTGGTAGAAGGTGAGTGGAAGAAGGTGAATGACAAAAGGTGAATGGCAAAAGGTGAGTGGTAGAAGGCAACTGGTAGAAGGTGACTGATAGAAGACAACTAGCAGAAGGCGACTAACACAAGGTGACTGGAATAAGGTGACTGGTAGAAAGTGATAGGTACAAGTTGACTGACATAAGGTGATTGGTAGAAGATGACTGGTATAAGATGACTGGCACAAGGTGACTAGCACAAGGTGGCTGCCACAAAGTGAGTGGCAGAAGACGACTAGCAGAAGGCAATTGGCACAAGGTGACTGGTAGATGGTAACTTGCAGAAGGCGTTTGGCAGATGGTGATTAAAAAAAGGTAAATGTAAGAAGGCAACCACCAAAGGTCACCATTAAGATGCTACCACGTGCCCTCTATAGAGTATTTTCCAAAGCATTTTTAGAGCTTTTTCCAGAGATTTTTTAGAGTGTTTTCCAGCATTTTCAGAGCATTTTCAATAGCATTTTCCAGCATTTTCATAGGGTTTTCAAAGCATTTTTAGATAGTTTTAGAGCATTTTCCAGGGCATTTCCAAAGTGGGTTCAACTTATTTTCTGAGTATTTTTTAGATCATTTTTAGTGTAGATTCACAGAAATGGCTACCTCTTCCTCTCCTCTACCTTCAAAAGTATCATTCAAAATCTACTTTTTCCCAAATATTAAGAACATTTTTAGCACTCCTGGTAGAGATTTTGAATGGGTTTACACCTCTAGAGTTGCAGGAGTAATCAAGATGCCACAATTTAACATCGAAGTCTCATTGATGCAAAGGATAGTTAATTGCTACAACCATGATGAGTCCACTGTTCAGATCAAAGTAGATAACAAGGATATTATATTTTCTATGAAACACTCAGATGTGCAGCAACTAATAGGGATACCATTTATGGATGGTCACCTGGTGAACAACCAATACACCTTGATCGAATATGAAAAACATAAGCTAGCATCTAAATTTGGCGTCCATTCAAACAATTTGAAAGGTATATTTTTTGTAGACACTAAAATTGTATCAATCCAATTAGATGACCAAGACATGTTCTAATCAACACCATATGGCCCTATTGGGCAACCCTCAAAGGTTACATAGTGGTCCTAACTAATTTTGGGAGGTTCTAATCCACTTTTGAGAAGTTTTGCGCCATGTAGGCATGGCCATCCCACCCTGGGATGACCATAGTTCATGACTGTCCCACCCTGGGATGACAACAATTCATGGTCATCCCACCAAAGGACGACCACCAATGATCATCCCTGGGTGGTATGGCCATGGTATTTAACCCCAAACAAGTTAAAATTGGGAAAAATGACACCTAAAAACTACCATTTATCCCACCTATCCAAGCATGCTAGTGAGAGGGTAAATAACTCTCATGACATATTGCAGATTGGAGGTCAAAAAGGGATATTCCTTCCCCGTCCAATGCATGGTGACATTTGGGACAAATGGTGACCCTTGCCTTGCATGGCTTCGCATGCCCATTTGATAAAATTCCCTCTTGGGCTGTAAATTCGATCAATTCCACCAAATTATAGATAGGAGTCTTTACAACATTCATAACGAAGTGCTGCCGAGATTTATCCCCAATATTTTGTTATTTTTCCCTTGAGATATCTACTAGCGAAGGAGGTTTTCAAGTGACTACAAAATGCATAATTTATTTATAAAAATGATCTATTTGAGTGAATTCTATCCCTAAATTTTTTGATAATACCCCTGAGAGTGTTTTGGACCAATTCTCAAAGGAATGGGTGGTAGAAACCATCAGATTTGGTGGTCGTCCCAGCCTAGGATGGCCTCCAAATTGTGACAGTCCTAACTGTCCCACCCCAGAATGACCAATAATTGGAGCACAATTTTGTTACTATTTTTACATAGGTCCATTCTATATTAGATTATATGCTTGTTGTTCAAATTTTTTGCAATTTGGAGTTGTTTTTCTTCGGTTATGTTTTTTATGATTTATAAGTTTGAATGGATCACCCTGGCACAACCACAAATATGAGCATGATTTTCTTACTATTTTCAATTAGATCATTTACAGAGCACATAATATGCATGGATCTCAAATTTGGTAGCATTTGGAGCAATTTTGAATATTCTATTGCATTTTTCCTCTTTCAAGCTTATTGATGCATGCACCTTCACAATTTCATCTTAATCCGTACATGCTACTAATCCATTTTAGTTTCTTGTGAGTAGATACAGGTATCACAACACATGAGGAAGAATAAAAAAGCTATAATAGTGATATAACACTTTGCAATAACATCAAAAGCTCGCTCTCTTCAATTGTTAGTGCGAGGAAGACATTGGAAGCGCACCTTCGATTCTTGGAAGGATTTGATCCTTTGATTATTGTATTGAGTGTATCAATTGAGAGCCCTCAAGGGGACACTTTGTAACTACTTATTTTAAATTTATATCAATATAAGGAGAAACACCCATTTATTTCATATACTTGTCATTTTAAGCTCATTTAAAGTGTCGCTTTTGTAGTGCTTAGATCAAGTAGAACAATAGATGCATCTCATTTTCCCTTGCTAGGTGCACCATTTTTTCGCTCTTCATTTTTAAATTTAGTTTTTATTTTTATTTATTTTTTATGTATTTTAGTTTCCATTTTGTAATAATGTTCTCCCTATTGTAATTTTTATTTTATAATAATGTTCTCCCTTTTTTTTCAATTAATTCTTCTAAGTCGAAAAGGGGTTTAAACATTTCCAACGTTGGAGATAAATTTCTTCATGCTTGCATTGAATTTTTCCAAGCAAGACTCATGTCGTAGGGAAGACCTATAGAAATATCATTTTGGGTATTGTCCTTATTAATTTGATGTATTTATTGTGATATATTTTATTGGTCCACGTACATTTCCAACTGCCTTAAACATGTTCTTTTGAGTGCTCAAAAAATTCAATTTTCCTATGCAGTAACAACCAAGAACTATGTTTTTCTCTTTTTCATGAAGCATATTTCAATATTCTATATAGCCTCCTCCAACTAAATTGCACCCAAATTTATGGGCTATCGGTATGATGGAGAATGAAATACAGGTAAAAGCAACTCAATCTTCTAGTAAAAGGGATGTCGCCTTTAGGATTCAAGAAGTGTCAACTGATCCTGACATGCAGTCATAATCACCACTAGTAACTCCCTCTAAACGTAGGTCTCCTAGTGATCAGCATACATGTCTTGTTGGCAATTTTGGGTTTGAGATCCTAGCTTCTTGTCTATGAGTTGTCATTGATGTCAAAAGGAACTAGCATTAATGTCAAGAGGATTTATTGGCTTCAAAGGTTGAAGATTCCAAAGAATCTTTTCTAGAATATTTTGGAGAGATTCCATGTGGCAGATGAAAAGGTTTTTATCAAAACCATGGCAGGTTTAAGGGTTTTTATTAAAACCAGGTGGATGCATTAAGGGGTTTTCTCAAAACCACTCTCAACTTAATGCAAAGGCTGGAGACACTTATTAATTAAATAACTTCATTAATAAAACCTTTTTAAGGTTTTTTAATTAATTATTTATTTGATTTAGTGATTAAATTATTTTAATAATTTAATGGGTTCTCCATCTATGGTCTAAGGTCTAAAAGACCTTTGATTATTTTTTAAATAATCAATAGGGTTTCATAAACCCTAAAGTTGTTTCGAAGGCACCAAAATAATATTAATTCGAAAAGTTCGAATTATCCTCCCGTCGACGTCGTGCATAGCATGGAAGTTTGGCTATATAAGCCATAACCTATAGTCCAAAGCAATGGTGTGAAAGAAATTCGAATTGCGCAAAATTTGGGAAGTAAAAGCTACGGCTATCATTTTTTTTGCCATGTTTATCCGTCGCCAAAGGGTTAAGGAGAAGGAGACTCTTGCTAGCCTTCAAGCTAGCACCGTTGGCCTAGTGGCAATGACTGTTATGCGAAGGCGCTTGAAGGGAGGTCAAGCGTTCGACTCCCATCGTGGAGTGTGAGAAGAGTTTTTGCACTCCAATTTTTTCGGAGGCACTATTGACCCACGATTTTTGGAAGCATTTTTTTTGGTAAGGTTTTTTAAATAAAATCTGCATTTTGTTAAAGAAGTGGTTGGGCAGATTTATTTAAAATTATTTTTAAGGTTAAATGATTCTTTGGAGATATAAGGTTGATAGTGTGTGGTTGAGATTTTTGGCTTGATTGTTAAGTGAGATTTGCTTAGAAGCTATTATTCCTTGAGCATGGTTTAATTAATTTGGATAAATAAGGTGTAAAAGGATATATTGTTTGTATGCTTTATATTTTTTGGTAGTTGATTTCTAAGGATTGGAGTCATAAGGTGTTTTATGGAATAAATATTTTTGTGGTTACTTTTATGATCTAACCCTAACTTGGTGGCAAAGTTGAGGGTGGTGTTGGTAACAGGTTGAAGAACTATTCTCTTCTTCCTCAAACAAAGGTATGGGCAACTTCTTCCATGTATATTGTTGATGGTGTATTTTCTGAAATTGATTTTGGAGTGAAAAGGTTGTCTACTAGGTATTCTTGTTGGTGTAAATCCCATTTTCTGGATATTGAAGATTGTTTATGCATTAAAATCATTGATGAGTTTTTTGGGTGAATGCATAATTTTGGTTGAGGAAGAGGAAACATTTTTGCACTAGGGTTTATGTTAGTAAGTCTTGCTACTTGCATTGAGATGGTGAAACCCTTAGTTGGATGTTTTGAGATTGATGGTTGAGTTGCTTCCATAGAGGTTGTTTTGATCAAGTTAATGCTTTACTTGATTCATGTTTTGGGCTTACTCCATTGAGATTGATTTGAGCAAGTTATTCTTTGCATTGGTGATTTATGTTGGTGGTTGTTTTGTTCAAATATCTTTGGAGGGAAAAGGATGTCTACTAGTTTCCTTTTCATGTAGTGATTGGTTGAATACTACAAGGTTAATGTTGAGTTGAATGATGTTGGTTAAACCTTGTCTATAAGCATTGTTGTTAAAGCCCTAATTGGTTGAGAAAAGATATTGGTTGTGGAAAGAACATGAGTATCATTGTTATATGAGATATTGCATGGTTGGCAATTTTTGGGTTGTGTTTCATGTTATTGAGAAAAGCATACTACATCTACCTTATTATTTTGAGATTGAGATTGAGTTGAGATTGAGATTGGGAGTTAAGTATAGAACATATTGAGTCTCTAAAAATTCTCTTTATGTTTCTATGATATTTGAGATTGAGATTAGGAGTTAAGTATAGAACATATTAAGTCTCTAACAATTCTCTTTATGTTTCTATGAGGTTGATGAATCACATTGGGTCTCTAACAATTCTCTTTGTGGGTTCATGCTAAGCAAGTTTTTCTTGATGAACTTGTGAGCTGACTTGGACAGGTTCTAGTGAAGACTTGTGAGCTGATTTGGACAGGTTCTAGTGAGGACTTGTGAGCTGAATTGGATAGGTTCTAGTGAGGACTTGTGAGCTAACTTGGACAGGTTCTAGTGAAGACTTGTGAGCTGATTTGGACAGGTTCTAGTGAGGACTTGTGAGCTGAATTGGATAGGTTCTAGTGAGGACTTATGAGCTGATTTGGATAGGTTCTAGTCAAGACTTATGAGCTGATTTGGACAGGTTCTAGTGAGGACTTGTGAACTAATTTGGACAGGTTCTAGTGAGGACTTTTGATCTTATTTGGACAAGTTCTAGGGAGGACTTGTGAGATGATTTGGATAGGTCCTAGCAGAGGACTTGAGGACAGAGTTTAAGTGGTTCTTTGAGAAGAACTTGAGGACAGTTTTGACAAGTCTTTGAGAAGGCTTGTGTGCAGCAAAGATTTATTTGTTCAAGCTTTATGAGTTGAGCTTGGGACAGATCTGATAGAGTGAGGAAGACTTGTGTTGGACCGAATGGCTGTGTTTAGTACAGGTTGATGATTTGTTGTGGAGGTGATCAGTGAGGATAGAGGTATCTTGAGGCTGAGCATTAAGGATAGGAGGTCTTCTGTGGAAAGGAGTTCCATGTGCTAGCGGAATAAGAGGTAGGTGATCTTCTGAAGTATAATTTCCAGAGCTAAGGGGAAGGATTCTCCTTTGGTCAGGAGGCTCATAAATTCATGCTAATGGGAAGGATTCTCCTTTGGGCAGGAGGCTCATAAATTCATGAGGAGGGGAAGGATTCTCCTTTGGGTAGGAGGCTCATAAATTCGTGAGGAGGGGAAGGATTCTCCTTTGGGAAGAGGCTCATAAATACTTGAGTAGGGGAAGGTTTCTCCTTTGGGTTGAGGCTCATAAACATTGTAATTGGGAAGGATTCTCAAAAAACTTTGAGAAAGCTTTTTAGAGAAAAAATTTGTGGATGTAGCCCATGTTGGGTGAACCACATTAAAATTGGTGTCTCATTGTGTGTTGCTTTATGCATTGCTTTGATATTGCTACATGTTCTTTAAAATATATTTGGTCTCTTAAATTATTTGGTTAGAATGGGGGTTTTTGGTAAGGTGTTGCCTACCCTTACTTTTTTCAACTACACACCTAACCAAAACTTGAGGTAATTCCTATCATCCATACAAAATTGTAGAGTAGAATACATAGATTTTTCCTTAGGACTGAAGGGTTTAAGCTTAATGTTAGGTTTCATGCCCATGGAAAAATGCTATATAAAACCTTAGGGGTCAGCCAAAAAAGGATTTTCCTTGGGTAGTTTAAATTAGTATTTACTTTAGGTCATAGAATTTAGCTATGGCAAATATTAATTTATGATGGGGATGGACATGAGTACAAATATGAAAAGAAAGAATGGAATGCAGAGCAAAATAATCTAGTCTTTATGATGAGAGGCCCTACAACACCCTATTATCAATGTCTACTCTAAGCTACTCCATGGCCTTCCACATCCTAGTTTTATCAAAAAACCTAGTACCTGTATCTTGAAATTGATTGTCTTTGTCACTCTTGGACCCTATGGATGTACACCAGCTAAGGATGATGGGTCCATTGTTGTTTATTAAGAATCCTTCACTTTTAAAGTTTTGAATCACTTTGAAATACAATGCGAGCTTTCGAGTTTTGAGATCTCTATAAATTTTTGATAATGCTCTAAGATCTAGACTCTTTTAATATTAGAGGTTTTGTAATTGATAAAAACCATCTAAACCTCTTATATTTAAAGCTAAGTCCACCTCTACCACCATTAATTTATTAGTCGAGTAACCTTTTTCGGTACTAAATTTTGAATTTCAAAATTTCTCTCGATGCTCAAAATGAAAGCTTGCATGGGAAGATTGGCTTGCGGTTGTGATCGGTCTTTTAGAATTTCCTTATGTTGACCATGCTAACTATGGCAAGGAGCTTACTCATGGCTATGGATAATTTGGGAGTATTCTACATTTTACCAACCTTTGACCACAACATGGAGTTGTCTCATGGTTGTGGGTCTTCTAAGGAACTCTCACTGATTAGCCATTTAGACCACAATTTTGAGGAGGTTCATGGTAGCAACTTTCTCTTTGACTTAGGAGCCTTTTGATTAGGCTGATCATGATGTGGTGAATAATCTCATATCATGTCCATGATTTTAAATCTTTTGAGATTCCTTTACCTAGCTTTGACCATAGCATTGAGGAAGCTCACTATCACAAGCTTGATTTTTTTAAGGTAAACATTAGAATATGTACATGAAAAATGTACATATGATATAAGGAAAATAAACTACTTTAAATATAGCTTCAGATGTTATCCATTAATTGAGATTAACTATAATATTACTTCTTGATATTGTAGTTGGAATACATTATTTTGTTTAACTACAATGATTTTAAATGAACCTTCCCAAAATAAATCAAACTTTTGATGGTTACCTAGTTTAGCCTTATCTCATTCCTTCTTAGGAATAGGTCTTCAACCTTGAAATTTATGAATATGGCCATCTTGTCAAACCATACCTTAGTCTCTATTAAATAATTTTAAAATTTCTTATAGGCTTTATCCCTTTGTTCCTCAAACCACAATAAATGCATCAACCTTACTTCTCGATTTTCATCTGGTAAATAAGCTTGTCCAACCAATTTTAGAGCAAGAATTTCAATATGTGTTGGAAATATGGCCTCTTTTCCATATACCAACACATAGGGGGATGTATTAATAAATTTATTTATGGTGATTCTATCTACCCATAATACTTGATTTATCATTGGATGCCAACTCCTTTTGTTATACTTCAATGATCTCTTTAGAATCCTAAGCAAATTCTTGTTAGTAGATTCTGCTAAACCATTCCCTAAGGATAATAATTTGAGGAATTATTTAGGTAAATACCATATCTACTAGCAAATTCAATAAAATTTTCTCCAATGAAGTATGGACCATTATCACTCACTAAAGCATTAGGTATCTCAGATTTTGTAATGAGGCTTTCAAAAAAATTGATAACAACCTATTGATTAGCCTTTTTAATGGGTATTGCTTCAATCCATCTAGTAAAGTAATTTATAATAGTCAAGATATACTTATGGACTGCTAAATAATTTGGATTTATAATTCCAATGAAGTCAAGACCCCACTATTAGAAAGGTTCTTCAACCTAAATTATCATGAGTGGCAATGATGCATTTATATTTCTTCCCATATATCTCTAACCCTTATCACAAGATCTTGTTATTATGAAAGTATAAGTAAAAATAATAGTCCAATAATTGCCTACTCTTGGTATTTTTATCATACTTGTTCTACCTAAGTAATGACCTCCTGATAGCCCCTCATGAAATTCATCTAGAATCTTTTATTTTTTATCATCTTTAACACATCTTAAAAGAACTCCATACAGATTATTTTTGTATATTTCT
Source organism: Wollemia nobilis (assembly GCA_028583015.1). Classification (NCBI taxonomy): domain Eukaryota; kingdom Viridiplantae; phylum Streptophyta; class Pinopsida; order Araucariales; family Araucariaceae; genus Wollemia; species Wollemia nobilis. The sequence goes on from JAQPPZ010014470.1 coordinate 5,531,390, forward strand.
TCCACTAGAAGAACATATTTCAAAGCTTGTTGCCTATTTATTCTTCTTTATGAAGCATTCAAATTTTGAGGGCATACCCCTATTTGGAAGTAATTTGTGAGATAATATACCTAATCTGAATTCTCTGAAATACTGTCCTCCTTTTGGTCTAATCTTGATGATTGATAAGCTATCATATGATCTTTGTCTACCTTCGTTGCTAAATCTTGATACAATGTTCTTCCTCTTACTAGCTCTGAAGGATGGATATCGACATCATATTCCTAAATTTTAGTAATCCAACCTACTCCCTATGTAGGATGAAGTTTCTAACATCTGGGTGCATACGTATACCATAGTCTTACTCTGAGCTAGGAACTATATGATTTTTTTGAGTGACTTCATAATTGCAAATACCTACCTCTAAATAAAATTTTACTTCATCTAGTATTCATGGAGATTATGACTCAAATAATATAGGATACTCATCACCTACATCATCCTTTTGTATCAATACTTAGCTTTCATCAACACCATAGGCATATAGGATGAAATATTTATTAAATTATAGATTTACCAGCACTAGGGAAGTAGTGATAACCTATTTAATTAGATAAAAAACTTATTTTCTTTTATCAATCCATTTGAATTCAACATTGTTCTTAATAAGTTTAGAAATAGGCTTTACAATATGGGAAAAATCAAATATGAACTTTCTTACAAAGTTAATCTGCCCAAAAAAGTATTGTAAAGCCTTTTTATTCATAGGAAGAGGGAGAGAATATAGATTTCACTCTATCTAGATCTATTGAAATTCCTTGTTTGGGCACCACATGCCCTATTATATTTCCTTCATGAACTGCAAATATTGATTTCTTAAAATTAAGTGATACAAAATTCTCTACACTTCTAAACGACCTATTCCAAATGTTTTAAGTGTGCTTATTTTTCATGAGAAAACATAGTCATATCATCCAGATATATAAGAATAATTTTATTTATCTATTATCCAAAGGCATAATTTATAGCTCTTTGGAAATTTTACCCAAATTTTATTATAGCTAGAGAACACATCTAACAAATAAAACCTTTTAGCCCCTGCAACAATATATAAAATTTGATCTATCTAAGGCAAAGGATAATGATCCTTGATAGATCTATTTAAATTTCTAAATTTTACACATAAATGAATGTCACCATTCTTCTTTCTCACTGGCACCAAATTGGAAACCCATGTAGAATGATTAATAGGATAAATAGTCATTGATTAATCAATTCTTATCTCATGATTGAATCAATCTTAGGATTTGTTCATCTTTATTTTTGTCTGAATGGTTTAGCCTCAGGAACTAACTCGATGGTGTGTTGGATTATATTTTTATCATAGACCTTCAAATATTCATAATTCCAAGCTATAATATCTTGATATTGAAGGCACAAAGCTTTGAAATCTTTAAATTCATTTGGAGTGCATAGAATGCCAATCTTAATTTTTTTTTAAATTTTCAATTTCCACTTCTCTATAAACTTTATCATCTATTTGCATGGTTTTTATTTCTTTCCATCTTCATTATCAAAAATATTTTCTAATGTAATCAATCCCTTAGGTATATGATTGTTCTTCAACTATATAATTTATTGTTGTTCAATTTCTTGAGGTATCTCTTCTTGTAGGTTGAAACAACTTGCTTCTCTAACTAAGAAATTAATAATTTGGTCATCACTCTCAAATACCTACCAAAATATCTGTCTGTCTAGTACTGAGGGCCTAAAAACCATCCAGACTCCTTTGTTCTTAGTTGACCCAAGGTCTAAAGATGGAGTATAATTAGAACCTTTGATAGCTAGGGCATCTACTAACAGATTCTATTGTCTAGGAATAGCATGTATGTTTAAGGCATCAAAGGATTCCATTAAGTCCCATACTCTATTCCTATATGTTTTCAAGTAGTGATGTTTGCTATTACATTTTTTAGTAACCTGATTCACTACTAACTCTAAGTCACCATAAATATCCAGCAATTTTATGTCCATTTTCTTGGCTTGCATCAAACCTAGACATAAGGCCTCATATTTTATAGTATTTTTTATGCAAGACCAAGTTAGCCTAAAAATATTACCTTTCTTACCTTTGCCAACTGCTTGTTGTTGGTTGTCTAGATATTGCTTGTCTTTGGAGTGCACATCCTAGGGGTGAACAATTTTGACTATAAACCATCTAGGGATAGGTTATTGAGTCTTTACTACCCAAAATATTGTAAGAACCTTGAGATGACATTATAGAAGTTATATAGAGTTAAATATTTGACTAAATATGGTCTTAGGTGGGAAACACCTAGGGGTGGGCAGTTGCAACTATGAACTAACAGGGGTAGTCGGTTGAAGTTGTGCTATCTAGAAATTGATGAAAATTACAAGGGATATCTGGGATGCTGTTAGGATCCTTTGGCAGTAATTTGGGGATGAATGAAACCTTCACCTATAAGCAATTTCATAAACAAAATAAATAAAAATGGAAGAACACAAAGGAGTCCATGCTTGGTTTGCAAATATTATTATGTACACAAGAGGATTTCTAACTAAATTTTGGTAGAGTTTTGGTAAGGCAACTTCATACTCTTATGAAAATAAAATAAATGAAGTGGTATTTATATATTTTTGCAAGGAAGATGGGGTAGTGAGGTGGAGGTGAGGTGGACATAACTTAGTAGCCAAGTAGATTGGATGAGGGCAGAGAAATCTAGAAAATTCCACTTATATGTTCAAAGAGGGTATGTGCACCATGCCTTATTAATTTCCTTGGGTGTGAAGAGTCCTCACCCCATATAAGTAATATGTGTACACCATGCCTCATTAATACTCTTGGGTATGGAGATTCCTCACCCCACTAAAGTGGCATTACGAGGCATGGGGGTGCTAAGGGTTCATGGGGATGTGGAAGATAGTTGTAGACCAGGCTAAGGTGATATGAACCTAAGCTATGGTCAAATTAAAATACTTTATCCTAAACATTGGCTCAACCACCTAGGCCTAAAAATTTGGCCCAACTGTTCGACCCCACATGATTATCCATTTAAAAAAAAAATTGTACAAATTTGAATTGTATGAATGATTGACAAACAAACAACAAATTGGGATAGCATTTATCTGAATAAGTCTAAAGAAAAACAAATAAATCTCCCCACAAACACAAAAACAACATAATTCCATCACATGCACACACACATCAAAAAATACACCAAACAAAAAAATCACATGCATGCAAACCCTGCAACCTAAAAATATACAAGAACACAATTTTTCTACACTATCCTACTCTTCTAAAATTTCATTTCACTATAAATAAGACCTAGGGTTCATTTTATCCTAAAATTATAAAATTAGAATAAAAGAGGTACAAATTTCACTAACCAACCTTACACTCCCTCTAATGTCGGATCCAACTCCACTCGTCATATCTCTTAATCAAATCACCAATCCATAAGAGATCTGCATCAAATATTTACCTACACCTCTCACTCACTCTAAATCCTTCTGCAATAGATGATGCAAATGAGCACTTACACCATGCACTACATATTTTGTCCTTGTGCATCCTCAAACATCTTGAATAGTTGCTAACCACCCACGATCCGGTAGTCTGCCACTACCCATACCTAGGTGATTCCCACAAGTCAAATTTTATTTTTTTCTCTTACCAATGGTATATTGCACCCTTTGACCACTATATTTCTATTTTTTAGTTGCACATTAACATTTTTGCCAAATATTTCATTTTTGTATTTTGCTTCTTCATCCACTCAACATTTAAGTGGTAGATATTACCCACAATTGTTTTTAAATAAGTCCAATACTCAAAAAGTCAACCCTAGAATTGCGTGTGTCCAAGACCTTTGCTTGAAGCTATCATTAACCCTCCTTTGTTGGGGTAAATAGAAAAAAATATTTTCTCAAATCAAACTCCAATTCTATCAATGCGGTACACCCCATGCCTATTACTGTACAGTTACTCACATATCACTATTTCACAAATCGATCAAAGTATCATGAGGATACCTACAAATGGTTGGTCAAATTACTACAACAATGGTCTCAATAATCTATTGAAGATAAAGTTTCAAGGGTATCTATCTCTTCTATAATTAGGGCATCCTAAATTTCTTTTGATTTGAGATAACTTTACATCTCTTCCCCTTTAACTATAGTTACAATGCACCAAAATCCATGGTCAATCGTCACCTTCCATTGTCATCCATCGCCAATCTAGTCCATCAGTGTCATGTATTTTTGCATTGCATAGTGCTCATACTCAACACAATACACAAAGGAAAATGTAGACACCTAAAATATTTCTATTTAATATTTGCCTAGGGTCAACAATTACTTATTTTGTAATGGTCCCAATCAACCCAAAAATGAGACAAAAAACCTTACAAAAATTACATCTACCCTCTCTAGATCCATTTTTCCCACTAAGCCCTCTCCTACACCAAGATCTTGGTCACCATGTGACTACCCCATCCACCCTAACCTATGTGCACATTCCCCTAGCCTATGTGCACATTCCCCTAATCTATCCCTTTGACCATAGCTTAGGTCCACCTCACCCTAGCCTAGTCTACATCTATCTTGCACATCCCTCGTTAGAATTGAAAGGATCTAACAATCCTATATTCCCAATATCTAGTTGTTTGAAAAATAATAACACCATAATATCTAAAGCTATCAACAAGAATAAAATGACACAAAGAAATCTCTATGCATTAATGGAAACCATAAGCAAATTCTATAGTAATCTAACAATAATATGACAAAATAATAATACTAATTATCTGACTTACTCTCAAAAAGAGGGAAGCCCTTGCTAATACAGGCAAGGGTGTACAATGAGGATCATTGGATAAAAAAAAAAAATGAGGGAATGGATATCCACAATTCATAATGGGTCACAACATGAACCATGGATGATAAATAGAGATAATTAATATCCATCCTAAAAGAAATATAATAAGATAAAATAGCCAATAAGCAAGTAAAATTCTATATGAGCTAATATCCCGCTAATAAATAATATGGGAAAAATAAATATATGCTCCTAGGTAATATCCTAAGTGAACTAAAGTAATAAGGTGCATGAATAATACATCAACATCCCATGCACCCTTACCACTCCCATGCCTCTTAATTCCACTTAAGTGGGGTGAGGACACTCCCCACCCAAGAGCATTAATGAGGTATGGTATGCACATGCCACTTGTATGGGGTGAGGAATCTCCCCACCCAAGAAAATTAATAAGACATGGTGCACACACCCTCTTTGACCATTCAAGTGGAATTCTCCATATTTTTCTCTATCACGACTCTCCCTTGGAAAATTTTTGGTTTTATGGTTTTCTAATATTTTCATGTTGTGCTAGTGCTACTTTTTAAAAAATGATGGACTTTGCTTATGTTTTCATGATGTGCTAGTGTTACTTTGGAAATTATGATGAATTAACTATCTATTTATTTATCATGAAAAATTATGTGTTGATGATGGAATTATGTTGTGATTTGATTGATCATCATTTCATGATAACATTCTTTGCAAACATGGTCTTATGAAAGAATAATATGCTGCTAATGGAACATCACCTTTTTGTAGGAAATTTTTTTTTATGGGTGGTAGAAAGAATTGGTCACCAATAAAGGGAATGTTCTTAGGAAATGATGTGATGGGTTAATCGATAAAGTATTTGGAAGCAAAATGAATGAGTGCTTCTTCCATGGAGAATGCATAACATGACTTGTATAAAAATAATTAACCATGTTGACCATGTTGCTATGACATATTATGTTGGAGAAAAATTTATTCCACTCAAGGATATAAATGCAAACTGGATGGTTGTTAATAAACAATCATGAGAACTTGTGTGGTTGTGTTTCCATTACCTTCACTCTTAATGAAAGTTTGGTTGGAAAAACTTGATGAAGAATTAAGGAAAATAACGTGTCAATCAAGGAGCATGATATGAGGGAAAGTGGAAGGTTCAAATAAGATGAAATCATTTCGGTAAGAAAAATAAAAAGAGAAATAGTTTGGGGGCTATTGTTTTGGTCTTTGCTTGTTTTTAGAAGATAAAAGAAAGAGTGCAGGATTGAAGAATCTAACGAGTGGTAAAAGTTCGGGTTGTAGAGAGGAAGCGTGGAGACTGATGTGGACTAACAGGTAGAACTATTTTGAATAAGAAAAATTATCTTTTAGAATGATGCAAGAATTATGTGTTATATGGTAAGATCATCTATGGAACAATCGGAGATCGTTAGTGGATGAAAATATTGTAGCCACTATTGAATGAGTAATGAAAGTTGTTTCCTTTGTTGACTATGGAAAGAAGAAAAGAACCTATGTTTATTCTTGTATATAGATGGTTTTGTGACTAAAGCTTACATTTGCTCTAATTTTCTATGGATGTATTGTTGTTGCATTCTTTTCCAAGCCATTTTTTCTAGGTTTATTTGGGAAAGTTATCTTTGAGTAAAGTTTCCATAAGAGTAAAGTTAGTTGGAAGTTGATAATATTTAACTCTTGTGCATATTGCTTTAGTGGAAAATTTCATTTGGAATTGTTGAGATACTTTAGAAAAATCCTTTTGTGGCATAGGCTAGTTGCTGAAAGAACTAGAGGTGTTCCATAGAATTTAAGCCAAATATTTGAGAGTGAAAATGAAGGTTCGACTTTTGAACTTAGTAAATATTGTTGTTTATGTAAATTCTTCTAACAAGTTTGGCTTGTTGTTAATTGGTGGTTTTTGAACAAATGGAAACACTATGAACATTTTATGTCTTAACTAACTAGAAGAAAATAATGAATAATGGTTTAAAATGAATAGGATTGTTAAGAAATTATCTTGCTATTTGTTGCTTTTGTGTGGTATAGATTGCTTCTTGTGTGATGTTTTATTTTGGAATGCTTCAATAGAATGAAGTATGGCATGGTTGTAGTGTGCAAGTTTCATTTTGAATGTGATTATGTGATAGACTTGTGTTATTTGTATGGGAGCCATATCTGATCCCGAAGTATGGACAAACTCTTTATGGTTACCAAGGATTAATCTTATTGGATGTGCTAAAAATAGGATCTATGGTAGAGTCATGCTCTGTTAAGCGATGAGATTTGATAGAGATGTGTTGGAAAATCATTCACTAAAAATTCAGAGAAGTTTGAGTATACCATGCATTAGTATTTTTGGATATCTTCTTTTGGAAATAGGTAGTCACAGTGGTGGACTATGGAATGTAGTCTTGTGTATAAAGAAGATTGGATTTTGTTGTTATGAGGAAACTATCTTTGTAATTTCCATGATAGTGGATGACTTTGTGTTGCACTGTTGTAATAAACCTTTTGAGATGTTATAGTAATTGGTTTTGGTTGGAGATAATTCTTTATGTACTATTTTATTTTTTCTATTATGTTAGATAAGAATGATGAATAGATAAACTATACTAAGGACTTTGTGATTAATTTCCTAAGGATCATATTTACGATGAGCTTAAGGGAAAAATTTAGAGAATGTTTAACTCCATTTTTGTTTAAGTTGGAAACAAATACCTTGTTATTATCGCATAAATATAAGAATGAAGTAAAACGTGGATCATCTTCTAAGCATTTATCTTTGATGTTCCAAATGTGGACATAACAGGATAACATGAGCAAGTTTACTGTTGTTTCCACTTTACTTAGATTAGAATTTGTTAACATGGGAAGACTCTCGGAGCTTCCAAGAATAAACTTAAAATTTATCCCATGAGCTAATGTTAGGAACCTACTATTGAAATCAAGCTCTCACACACAAAATGCTAAAAGATAACTGAAATACATGCAATTATTGAATATTACTATGCAGAAAGTAATTGCAGAATTGAAAAATCTCACAAAAGAACTCAGAATCTTAGGCCTCTTCGAAGGGAAACCTCCTTCAATATTTCATTAACTTGCAAAAGGATTATTCGTGCATGGCTTCATAGCTTTTCAAAGAAAGACTTCATGCAAACCCTAACCCTAGGCTGAAGAGTTGGCTTACATGCAAAATGCCACTCGAGATAGAATATTCTACCAAATTTTGGTTACAATATTTATAACGGTTACATCAAGTTGTCCCGCTTGCCTAAGAGCATAACATGCCACATACATTACAAAATAATATTATATATGGGATCCCCACGTTGGAAGTGGGTCATTACATAATAATGCGAATTACAAAATAACGTTAGGATGGGATCCTAATAGTCCTTCCACTTAAAAAAGCTTTGTCCTCAAAGATGAAGGTGAGGAAACTGGTGTTGGATCTGATGGAGAGATTCCCATATAGCATCTTTCGGTTGGAGTCCATGCCACTGCACAAGAACTTTAGTAATAGTGCGATTGCAAAGAGTGTGAGTCCGATGATCCATCAATTATTTAGGTTCAAGCAAGATAGAAAATTCTTCATCTAACTCTGGGAGTGCAGATTGAACCTGTACATAATTTCCTACCACATTTTTGAGAGCAAAAACATGAAAAATAAGATGGATCTTGGATGTAGGTGGAAGGGCCAATTTGTAGGTTGTGGAACCAATCCACTATAACACTTGATAGGGCCCATAGTACTTTGCAGCAAGCTTCTGGCATATACAAATTTGGAGGGACAACTATTTGTATGGTTGCAAGAGAAGGAAAACCATATCACCCACATCAAAACTATGCTCAGAATGGTGTTTATCAAACTGTTGATGCATTCAATTTTGGGCTACCTCCAAATTTAGCTTCGACTGATGGAGGATATTAGCATGCTGACTGAGAGTAGTGTTGACTGCATGGATCTTGGAGCTACCTAGAATGTAGGAGGAAGAAGTCGATGGAGGGTATCCATAAACTGCCTCAAAAGGGGTAACCTTGGTGGCTATGTGATAGGAAGTGTTGTACCACCACTTGGCCAAAGGAAGCCATCTTGCCCAGTGCGTAGGATGATTTGAGGAAAAGCAACGAAGGTAGGTTTCCAAATATTTATTGACAATCTCCGTTTGGCCATCCATTTGTGGATGATACACTGAAATCATCTTGAGTTGAGTTCCCTGTAACTTAAACAATTATTTCCAAAAGTGACTAGTGAATGTTGGGTCATGATCGAACATGATGCAGGAGGGTAGACCATGAAGGTGAAATATAGAATCAAGGAAAATTTGGGCAACAGTGGAGGCTTTGTAAGGATAGGAGAGAGGACAAAAGTGAGCATACTTTGAAAGACAATCCATTACCATGAATATAACATATTTGATGCCCGACTTAGGTAAGCCTTCAATAAAATCCATAGAAATATTTGTCCAGACCTGGTATGGAATGGGAAATGGTTGAAGAGTTCCTGGAGAACACACTATTTCACCTTTCATCCACTGATAGGTATCACAAGATTCCACAAATTCATGAATATCCTTTTTCATACCCTTCAAAAAAAATTGCATTTGATTCATTCATATGTTTTGAGAAATCCTGAATGGCCGATAGATGGAGTAGCATGCAATTCTATCATGAGAAGTTCCCATAGTGAGGACTTGTGGGGAAAAACAAGGCATTGGTGGTAACACAAATCCTAGCCATCCCAAGTGTATCCTAGACATGAAGTAGGCTCAGTGGTTAGGGAAGCAACCAAATTCTGTAATATAGAATCCTAAAGTACCTCTTGGCATCAAGAATCAATCCATTGGGGGATCAACAATGAAATGGCACACAACATACTAAGAGCTTCAAATTGGCAAGAGAGAGCATCGATCACAACATTCTCCTTACACTTCTTATAGGTGATATCATAATTATAGCCCATGAGTTTAGAGACCCATTTTTGTTGTTCAAGGGTGGCAACCTATTGCTCCAAAAAGTATTTGAGACTCTAATGATCTATTTTAATGGAGAAATGACACCCAATGAGATACGATCACCAATGGGTTACGATATGTAGAATTACCATCATATCCTTGGCATAAGTTGATTTTTCCAAATTACAACTAGAGAGATTTACTAGTGAAGGCCAAGGGTTACCCTTCTTGCATCAACACTACCCCAATACCACGGCCTGAAGCATTGCTTTCATTAAAAAATGGTTTGGAGAAATTTGGTATGTCTAAGACAAGTGTCGTGGTCATGGCATACTTCAATTCTTGGAAAGTCTGTTCAATGGATCTTGTCCAAGTAAAGGAGTCCTTATTTAATGGAAGTGAGAGGAGCTACAATTTTTCTTTAGTTACAAAAAAATTTATGGTAATAACTTGTAATCCCTAGAAATCCTTGAAGACCTTTGAGAGTGTGAGGTTTTGGCCATTCCTAAACAACTTGGATTTTCTTGGGATCAACTTTAACACCCTCCTTAGTGATAATGTGTCCCAAATATTCTACTTCTATGAACCCAAAATAGCACTTGGAACACTTAGCATTGAGTTGATGTTATGCCAATAGCTGGAGAGTTTGATTCACATGAGTAATATGCTCTTCCCATGAGCGACTATACACTAGAATGCCATCAAAGAATACTAGAATGAACTTTTGAAGGAATGGATGAAAAATGTTTTTCATGAGGATTTGGAAGGTGGAAGGGGCATTAGTAAAGCCGAATGGCATTACTAAAAATCATAGTGACATTCATGCGTATGAAAGGTAGTCTTGGGAATATCCTCCTCTTTGAGCCAAATTTGATGGTACCTTGAGTGAAGGTCAAGTTTAGAAAAATACATAGTCCCATGAAGTTCATCCAGTAATTCATCCACCATTGGAATAGAAAACTTATCCTTGATGGTGAGTTTATTGATCTCTCGATAATCGATACACAACCACCAAGACCCATCTTTCTTACATACCAATAAAACTGAAGAAGAGTAAGGACCGTTGCTTGGTCGAATGACATCAAATTTTAACAATTCCTATACTAAATTCTTAATTTCTAACTTAAGAGCATGAGGATACTTGTATGGTCTAATGTTGGGTGGTGCATTACCAGGTAACAAAGAAATATTATGGTCATGAGAGCGACACGGTGGTAATTCTGTTAGTTCAGCAAAAACATAGTTGTGCTTGGTCAAAATAATTTGCAAATCTTTAAGAACAAAATACTCCTCTGAAGAATGTGGTTGGATCACAAAAATTTGAGCTATGACATCCCAGGATGATTTTTTTAACTTCTCCATTTGTTTGGAACTGATAATCTGTGATGCCCCTACTTTTCAGCCATTGAGAGTGTAGGACCATCCATTCTGTGAGAATTGCATCTAAAGCTCACCAAACTACCAAGAGATGACTCCTAATGTACCCAACCATTAAGATCCCAATACAATATCACATCCCCCTAATTGAAGTGCAAAAATATCTTGTTTGAGCTCATAGTCCCCAATATTGACCTTAATATTACAACATTTTCCCTTGTAAGGTAAAGTCCCACTATTTGCTACCATAACCTCAAAGGAATTACATGTGTGTACATAACAATTTGCTTGCTTGGCGATGCAAGGATCAATAAAATTGTGTATACTACCAGAATCAATCAAGATGGTAAGTCGCAGGCCTTTGAAATAACCCACAACTTTCATGGTTTGGGGCATAGTAATGCTAGCAAGAGCATGAATAGAAATTTTATCCTGTGATTCATCTGGGTTTTCATTCTCTAGTTTTGGTGTTTCTTCTACTGATCCAGTGTTATCATCACTATGGTCACTGGTGTCAGGCTCATAAACATCAATTAGGAATAATTTCTTTTGGGTGCACCTATGCCCACGAGAATATTTTTCATCATAATTGTAGCACAACCCTTGGGTGCGTTGCGCATCCATTTTAGCAGTGGTCAAACGTTTGGGTGCAGCATTGGGTGCAATAGGTTTTTGTTCATGTTTATTGTGTAATCTAGGAGGAAAAGAGGGTTTAGCCTATGGAAATTTAGAGAGCCACCTTTGAGCTAAAAATTTGGACTTGGCCAAATGAGACAACTAGATAGCCTACATCATGGATTGTGGTCAAACATTGTGACTTTGGCTTGGATATCTTCTCGTAACCCACTAACAAAACAACTCATAAATAACCCTTCATTAATTCCTATAGTTTTTTTGGCCAATATCTCAAATTATATTTGGAAATCTTGAACTGTCGAAGTTTGTTTCAACTTTGTCAACAGTCCTGTAAAATTATCATACTCACTAGAGCCAAAGCGAGTGAGTAAATGGGACTCAAATTCTACCCAAGAAGGATCAAGGATAGTTTTATGCAACCATTGGTACCACTGTAATTGAAAGAAGCCATTTGAACTCGATGATAAATGGGGACATCATGGAGTCTAAAGAATTGAGCAACACGACATAACCATCCATCAAAATCCTTCCCATTGAACTTAGAAAAGTCTAGTTTTGGCATGTTGAAGGGAGTATCACGATCAAAGCAAAGGTGAGAGTCATATGTTCCCATTTCATGTCGATACTCAGACTTGCTTGGACCATCTTGTATTTTAGACTCAACATCTGCTAGGTGTTCTTCTATACGAATTTTGGAGGTATCTTGGGCAACCTTGAAAGTTTGAAATTATGTTGTCAAGTGTTCAGTTGTTTTTTGCAAGCTTGTAACAACACTTACTAGGGTATCCAACATTGAAGCAATGTTTTGTTCTACCTCTTTTTGATGTCCATGAGTGCCACTTGCCATTTGAGATAGCCTTGAACTTTTTTACTCAATTACTAAAAATAGATGTGGGATTTCAGGAGTTACTATTTTTAGTAAGGGTCCAAAATTTAATTTAGGAAATGGATTGCAACACTGATTTTAGGCTAGGGTCCACTTCGGTGGTTATTTGATCTGAGCACTCAATAAGGATATATACTAAATTTCTTGAATTTTTGTGAGCTTTGGTTGGTTGCAAGGTGATGTCAAGGTAATTTTCTCCACTTGGACTTAAAATTTCACCAGTGAGTAATAACAAGTAGATTCTATTCCCAAAAAATTGTACAATTTGATTGACCATTGAAAAGTTATGGCCTTAGCAAGAAAAGTAAAAAATTGCTATTTTTGGAAAATGGGTGCAAAATTTGACTAGGGCCTGCCAAGGACAATTTTGTCTAGAATAGAGTGTAGAATTATCTGCTAAATTTTTGAGTCAATATGAGATTTTTTTTTTTGGGCTCTAGGTCACAAGTGGAAAAATTGAATCAACTATCTTGGATCTATCAAAAAATCACCCTATCACTGTCCTATCACCTATACTGTAGATATAGATACTGACGATTTTGTTTCTAACCCTAACCACCTATATTTTTTGACTATTACAGTTTGTTACTGTTTTGACTGTTACTGTCACTGACCAGATTGTTACTGTCACTGACCTAACTATTACTAGAATATTACAAACTATTAGAGATACCTGCAAAATCTATCCTAACTGCTGGTGCATGCAAGGTATATTCTTTTGTGATAGGGAAGTCCTTTTTTGTATGTTCACTTTTTGGGATTATGAATGCAGGTTTAGCAGAATAGGAAGATGTGTGTTTTTTTAGGAGGAAGTGTTTAACAAAACCAAAGTATGATAGGTAAATGAGTATGTAACACCCATAGACCCTTTGTTATACTGCAGTGACGAACAATAGTGCTCGAACCAATATTTCAAGCCACTACCCAAGGAAGATTCCACACATACCCTTGAGCACATTATCTGCCTCTATGAAAGTACGAGAGGGTAATTGTCTAGGATGCTGTATCCCATGGACTATGGATGATACAAGGCCAAAAATATTGCTACTGGATAAAATTTTGCTAACCCTATAATGGTCTCCCGATACACCCAAAGATGCATGGGATCTCGATTTCGTGCACGAGTGTTGTCTAGGACCTGGGTATTGGAGCCTAATCACCCCTCACTTCACTAGATGCTTTATGGGATATCTAGATTAGCCAATAATGATAACTCCTTCATAATATTTTAAAATCCCCAGTACAAGATTTCTAACCTACACAACTACTAAAATAGAAACTATATTTTTTTTTGTATTTTCTGGATTTGCTAGTAAAAAAAATGAACTGTATTTTTTTTGGATTTTTTAATAAAATAAAATAGAATGAAAAACACATAGAAAATTGTACCTAACATGTAGAATGGATGGCAAGAATGATCGCAGTTGTAGAAAATTTCAGCCCTAAAAAGCTCTCTTATACCACTTGTTAAGAACCTACTATTGAAATAAAGCTCACACACACAAAATACTGAAAGATAACTGAAATACATGCAATAACAGAATAATACTATGTAGAAAGTAATTACAGAATTGAACAATCTCACAAAAGAACTTAGAATCATAGGCCTCTTTGAGGGGGCAACCTCCTTCAATATTTCATTAACTTGCAAAAGGATGATTCATACATGGCTTCATAGATTTTTAAAGAAAGACTTTATGCAAACCCTAACCCTAGGTTCAAGAGTTGGCTTACATGCAAAATGAAACTCGAGCTAGAATCTTCTACCAAATGTTAGTTATAATATTTATAATGGTTACATCAAGTGGCCCGACTTGCCTAGGAGCATAACATGCCACGTACATTACAAAATAACATTATATATGGGATCCCCCATGTTGGAAGTGGGTCATTACATAATAATAATAATTACAAAATAACGTTAGGATGGGGTCCTAAAAAAGACTGTGAATAATTTTCCCTTAAGGAGAGCCTCTAGGGCTCTGCTAGGGTTTGATGAGGAAAGCTGCTTTGCTGGAATTTTTTTGAGACCTATCTGGTGGGCTCTATGGGGATGGCAACAATTTCTAGAGGAGGTATGAACAACTAGAGGAATGTAGTGATGGCATCAGGTCTATCACAGAGCATGCATGCTAGGGATGGTATTTCTTTTAAAAATGATTTGAAGGAACAAGATTTCCCATTGCATGCCAAGAATTGCTTGTTAATGTGAAGCCAGGCCGGTTCTAGTGGTTCAACCAGACTCGATGGCAGAAGATGTGGAGTATTTAACCAAACATGCACTTATTGGTAAATTTATGGGCATACAAATTTCTTTTCCCTTTGTAAAGGCTTGGGTTAGGAAGACTTGGAACCCTGAAGGTGATGTGGAGGTGATGCTAAGTGCAAACAACTATTTTATGGTGGTTTTTTCTTGTCTTGTGGATCGTAACAAAGCATTTGAAGGAGGTCCCTATTTTTGTAACCAAGCGAGAATCTTTCTTGAACCCTGGCATGTGGGTTTCAACCCATCAGAGGAGCGGTCATCACAGGTTTCGATGTGGGTTCGACTTTTGTGGCTCCCCTTGGAATTTTGGAGAAATGACATCTTGCATATGATTGCCCTTCTACTTGGGAAGCCGATTGGGCCGTCAAGACAGATGCTGGATAAAAAGGTAATCTCTATTTCCCGTATCTGTGTTGAAATTGATTTAAAAAATCCTATTCCATATTTTATTGAAATACAATTCAGATCAACCACATGGGTTCAAAAACTTGACTATGAAGATCTTCCATTTTGTTGTCGGATTTGCCATGAATATGGCCACTTACAAAGCAAATTCCCTAAGTTTGTCCTACATGTGGCTTCAAATCCTGGGCCCTCTCAAGCTGTACAAAATATGGATAAAGGAAAAGCCCCGATAAAGGAGGGGGGTCAGGATAAGGAAGGCTTTGTTACGGTAAAACCTCGAAACAAAGGAAGAAAGGCAAAAAGAGACATTAAGGATAACCAGCTAGATGCTCAGCTCAATCATTTTGAAATTCTAGAGAATCTTGATCAGTGCATGGAGATACCTGAAACATCGCTACCTGTTATAGATATAACAGGACCAAATCAATTGTCTCTTCATGAGGTGGAACCAAGGGAACCAGATACAGGGGGTTTAAATGAAGAACAAAGGGCTTTGGTTTCGAGTATAGGTGATATGGTTGGCCCTAGCCCTGGAAGTGAAGTTATCTTAGAAAATGGCACAGATTTAGATGTGCCCTCTCCTACCTAGGCACTGATGCAGTCATCCATGGACTGTAAAACTCCTACGGTACTAGGATTGCAGCATAAAATAATTAAAAAAATGCTTCAGATAAGAATATGAAGGTGGGTCGGAAGAAAGACTAGGATAAAATTAAGTTAATGGGGGAGACTTTGGTAGAGTCAGGTTTGGTGAGAACATTGGACTCTCATTTTTATAACCCCCAAAAATGATTATACTTTCATGGAATGTAAGGGGGTTGAACAACATCCCCAGACAAAAAGTTGTTCGTGATTTGATTCGTGTTCATTCTTCGGATGTGGTTTTTATTCAGGACAAAGTATTGATAACTGGGAGAGTCTCCCGTCTGGGGATTCTCAACACCTACGGGAGTTGATCCATAAGGATGTTCAGACTTAATGTGGTTTGTTTTTTTTTTTTTTGGTTTTCTTTGGGAGTTGACCTTGTCTGGTGATTTAGCCTGTCTTGTTGCTTATTTGAGTCCTGGGTGGGGGCTCAGCTGTACTTTGTAATCCAGACTTTTTATTAATAAATTTTTACCCCTTTATTTAAAAAAAAAAAGGATGGGATCCTAAAATCTAAGTGCTTGCATGACCTAGGAAGGACTTAATAAAAGTAGTCAAAATGTTTGGATGGCATATCCAAACTAGTGTGCTAAACCGTTCTTGGTTTAATCGTTCTTTGAACAACAAGGATGTCACACTAAAGAAATGAAGCTTAATACTTTAGCCAAATAGAACCCTGGATAAATCCAAGTAACAGTGGATATGGTTTCTTATCTAAATGGATTAATTAAAAATGGATACTACCAAGTAGGCCAACCCCTTAAAGGATGAAGGGGTACACCAGCCATTGCTAGCATAATGAAAACTCATTGAATGACCAATGGAGTATGTAAAAAAATGCATAAAAATTCTCAAGAGATAGAAGAGAGGAAGATCTAAACTAAGTCACTTGTGTAGCACAATGTGTTAGGCATCACCTTTTGAAATATGAAGAAGGTATGCTTCTACATTAAAGGACACTTGTAGAGATGTGGGTCTATTGGAAAAACCCTTTCAAAAGGAAGAATGGATAAGGTTGTAATATAAGACCAATTAAGGTTAACGATAAACTCATTAATAAGTTAAACACTTATCCATGGGATAATGTGGTTAGAGAAAGGAGTGGATTTAAGGGGTTGATGTCCTTAAGCTACTAAAAAAAATTGTGTGGAATTTTTGGGTTGTTACATTTGGTATCAAAGCATGGTTCAATAAGGGGAATTGTCTCATTATGCAAACTTTTAGAAATTATTAGTAGTAGGTTTACCTTGTAGGGTTGTTCTTTTTTAGGAAAGAGTCAAAACCAACTGTTAATCTAGAAGTTAGTCGATAGGAGAGAATACCAGAGTAGAATTGGGAAATTGACTCCTACTACCTATTTTGTGTGTGGTTAGGGGACAATTCCACCAAAAAGAAGAAGAGGGAGTGCTACCCCATCAATGAGGGTAACTCAAAGAACTAATGCAGAAAATATAATACTTGAAAGGTTGGAAGTGAGAATCTTTCTGAAATAGTGGCTCTACTTTGTGAGCAGGTAGAGACCCAAAAATAGCTACTAGAGGCTATGCTAAGTAGGGAAACACAATCTAGTAATTTGAGAAGGGGATAATAAAATGAACCACTCATTAAGGCACATATAGCTAGAGTTCAATTGGATGCTGAGCTAGGCAAGGAAATGAAATATCTGAAGTATTCCAAGTTTAATAGAGAGGAATATGGGGATAAGATCGAGGCTTGGTTGAAGGAGATAGAGACATGTTGCACAATGAAGAATTTTTCTTTGAGAACTCAAACATCCTATGCTACTCTACATATACAAGGAGATGGATTAGCCTGGTGGGAAACCCTTAGCAAGGAATGAAATCTAGTAGCTACAATTAATATGAAGTGGGAAGAGTTTGTTAAAGCCTTCAAAGAAAGATTTATCATAGAATATTTCTATTACCAGAAGTATTTTGAGTTCACCAAACTTCATTAGGGAATTAGAATCATGGAAAAATATTATCAAAATTTTTTTAAGCTGGTAAAATATGTACTCACTTATACTGAGAAAATGAAAATCCATAAGTTTATAATTGGAATAGATACTCAGATAGGATAGGAAGTGGATATGCAAGAACCCAAAACATTGTAAAAGGCCTATGATATGGCTTGGAAAGCTGATACATACCTCAAATACTACTTTGACTATGAGGGGTTAGATGAGCAGGGTAAAGAAGTGTTAAGGAAGAGAAATAGTTCAGGGTTCATGAAATGGGAACGTGAGCAAGCTATCTAGAGCATTTCTAAGAAGTATGGTAAATAAGACGGTAAACAAGGGAAGTTCAAAATAAGGTTTTTAGGAAGGAAGCATATATGAAATAATAATGGCAACAATGATAATATATCACCTCAGAGATAGACTAACCTACCCAAGGAAGAGGGTACAGTGGGAGATCTAAAATGAAAGGAACATCCAGGACCCAAGGAAGGATGTTTTATTTATAAGGGAGATTATTACACCACTAATAGAGATGAGTTCAAAAGGAAAGGAATGAACAAGAAAATTGCATCTAAGGAATCAGTGCACAGGATATATGCTACTACAGGAAATCAAAATTTGGATGGATGGGCCACTCCTTTGGTAATAAAAGGTAAAATTTTTGATAGAAGTGTTAGAATATTATTTTATAGTGCTGCTACAAACAACTTTATTTCCACTAGTTTAATTAATCACATATTTGAAAGACCAAACTTTTTGGCACTTGGGTGGAAGGTTGAGTATGGTTCAGGACAAACCTACTCCATAAAATAGTGTTATCCTAGGGTGGTTATCGCTTTTCCTAGCAGAATGACCATAGTCTGCTTATATGTTACACCGTTGCATGTCTTTGACTTAGTGATAGGAATGGATTAGCTGTAAGCACATAAAGTAGTGATTAATTTTCAAGACCATTGGATTGAGTATACAAATGTTTATGGGATGGTTCAAAGAGTGAATAGTCTATAAGGGAATTTTCAACCACAAATTCTTTCAGCTTTGCAACTCAAGAAATCCATAAAAAAATGAGGAATGATATATACGGTTAAGATCATTGAGTTTAAGGAAGAAAATAGAGAAGAAATAATTTGAATATACCCCATTCTTTAGGAGTATAAAAATATTTTTTTGGAAGATTTACCTGGATTACCTCCTGAAAGAGAATTTAAATTTTCTATTGAATTTCAACTAGGGACAACCTATTCATAGGGCTACCTATAGAATGAATCCCTTTGAAAAGCAAGAATTGAAGGTTCAACTTCAAGGATTTTGGAGAAAGGACTAATAAGACCAAGTGTGTCACCTTGGGTGCACCAATACTAAAAAAAAATGGTTCTTTATGATTATGTATTGACTACCATATGTTAAATAAAGTAACTATAAAAAATAGATACCCCTTACCTAGAATCAAAGATCTCTCTGATCAACTTAAGGATACCACAAAATTTTCCAAAAGTGATTTAAAAGCTAGATACCATCAACCAAGGATCTAAGATATGGATACTCACAAGACAAATTTTAAGAATCATTATGGGCATTATGAATTTACTGTTATGCCATTCGACTTAACTAATGCACTAATTGCATTCATGAATTTGATGAATAGCATATTTAGGAAGTAGCTAGACAAGTTTGTTTTGGTATTATTGGATGACATACTGATATACTTCCAAAATAAATCTGAACATGATAGGCATCTCAGAATTGTGCTAGAACTATTAAGGGAAAATTAGTTGTTTGAAAATTTGTCTAAATGTGAGTTTTATGTGATAAGGGTGCAATATTTGGGTCATATTGTGTCAATATATGGGATCATAGTAGATCCTAAGAAAATTGAGGTTATCCTGAATTGGCCACCACTAATCAATATGATAGAAGTCAAACATTTCATGGGTTTAACTAGATACTATAGACAGTATGTTAAGGATTATGCTAAAATTATTGCACCTATAACTAATATACAAAGGAAGGAAAAGGATTTCAGATGGTTTGATAAGTGGGAAGAAGCTTTTGAATTACTTAAACAAAATATCACTATGCCTCTTATATTAAATATACATGAACCTCAAGAAAGCTTTTCAGTATGCACAAATGCATCTATGGAGGGTCTAGGAGGAGTACTCTCACATGATAGATCAGTGATTACCTATGGGTCTAGAAATTTGAAAATACATGAGAACAATTATGCAACTCATGATATAGAGTTGGAAAATGTAGTGTTTTATCTTAAAAGTTGGTAAAACTATCTAGTAGGAAGACCTTTTGAACTAAGGACTGACCATAAGATTCTATGATATATCTTTACTCAACCTCTACTCAATGCTAGGTAGAGAATATGGATGGAATTTCTTGTAGAATACAATTTTGGTATTGAGTACATAAAAGGTAAAGAGAATAAGGTAGAGGACACTTTAAATAGAAGGAAACATATTGTTATTTTATCCCATTTCCATTTTGACTTGATGGAACAAGTCAAAGAGAATAAAAAATAGGACCTTTATTGCAAGAAAATTAGGAAAAGAATGGAAGAGAAACCAAATATATGCGAGGATTTCAGTTTCAAGGATGGATTCCTTTGTTAAGGACATAGTGGTAATACCCGAAGTTGGAAATTTAAGGAGAAATGTTATGAGTGAAGTTTATATATCCCCATATTTTACTCACCCTGGTAGAGAAAAGATGAGGGAGAACATGAAGAAAACCTTCTACTGATATAGAATGAAGAGGGACATAAATGAATATGTCGCTCAATGTCTTGAATGTGAAAA
Source organism: Wollemia nobilis (assembly GCA_028583015.1). NCBI lineage: Eukaryota > Viridiplantae > Streptophyta > Pinopsida > Araucariales > Araucariaceae > Wollemia > Wollemia nobilis. The sequence goes on from JAQPPZ010014470.1 coordinate 5,552,182, forward strand.
ACTTAAGGTTGGGCATAGACATATAGTAGGATTGTTTTATTCACATGTCATACCTAAGAAAAAGTGGCAAGTAATTTCCTTGGACTCTATGGTAGGGCTACCTAAGAATAGTTTCCAACATGATGTAGAAGGTTCCTATATTTGATATAATCACTTATGTAAATCCATGAAGCCAAAATATCTCTTTGGTAAATCTATTAGCCACTATCACAACATCATTTTTTGTATTCCCAAGTATAAAATGTGCAACCTTGGTTAGTCTATCGACCACTATGAGACAAGGTGTTTTTAAGGGTAAAACCAAGAAAGAGTGCAATCAAGTCCACAAAAATTTATCCTTACTATGTTGGACCCTTTGATATTATGAAGAATATGAATATTGTGGCTTATCGACTTGCCTTACCACCTAATCTATCTAAGATTCACAACACCTTTCACATTCTTTTACTTAGAAAATATAGACACCAAAATCTAGCCACTTGTTTTCCATCCATAGTTTCTATCCACATTTATCCATTATTTATATATATTTATATATATTTGTTTAATATATATTTAAATAATAATATTTTATATATTATATTTAATAAATATATGTATATATGTATGAATTAATCTCAGCCATCCATCATGATTTAATCCTAGCCATTCATCCACCTTAATCCATGTCATTTGCCTTGCTTTAATCTCCACCCTTCATCATTTTTTAATCTTGAACACACATCTCGTGTCCTTAAAACCCTAACATTCCCTAGGGAAGATTATAAAGAGAAGTCATTTTGATGACTCAACCTCTAAGTCCTAAGTTTGTTGAAGTTCCAAGTTTTTTAAGTCTAAGTTTTCTTGAGTTCCTTGAGCCCTTGTGCCCCAATTCCTCAAACATCCAAGAATCCTCACTAATTCCATATTCCATCACTCGAATTCATATTCGCATCCACCACACACCTCGCATGAACTAGATCTACTTCTACAGCTTCTGTTTCAATCTCTAAACACCCCTTCAAGTTCCCCAAGTTCCCCAAGTACCCCTAGGTGCTTCCTACCATAATAGATCACCCACGATCATTCACAACCCTATTTCTATAGTCATACAACCACTCGGGTGTTGCTAGGACATCTACACACAAGCCTTTGCAACAATGATGAATATCATAAGACAATAAGTCAACGTAAGCAAGGTAAAGAGTCATTACATTTATTTTAGTATTATTAGATCTGTTTACAATATTTCCATTGTACAACTAGGGTTTTATAACTTTTATTTCTAAGGGTCTCACATAGTGGAGCCTTCAAAGGTGTTACTAACCTTTTTTTGTTATTTTCTATGTGCAGATTTGAGGAAAAAATTCATTTTGGTAGTTGCTTAAGCTGGAATGGTCTTGCATAGGATTTCAAAAGCCCACTCATTCTATTGGGATCAAAGACAAATTTGAATATGCCACCATTTATTGACCTAGAGTTTCAAATAACCCTATATTTATAACACTTGTAACATTTATATCAATATCAAAGCATGTTGTAACATTGGATATTTGAGGCTCCCCCCATTTATATCAATAAAATATTCTCTCTTTTGTGCAACATATTGTGTATTGATTTTATTTATCTATTGCATTGGTGTTTCATTTTTGCATTCACAAATGGTGATCATGGTGGGACCCATAAAGGGTTCTAAATTTTAAATTATATTGCTTCTGACTTGTGGTTTTTTGTTTTCGTGTTGCAGGTTTCCAAAAAATAGATCATGAAAAATTGCATAATAAGGGTTTTTGAGGAGCTACAGAAGTTGCAGAAGGTGCGTAGATTCCCTACGACGCTTGTGGGACATACAAGAATGTTATAATGCAAATGATACGGAGACAAAATAATCAAAATAATATCATTGAACATTAGTCTTAGCAAGAAAATGCTAAGCAATATTTAACATGAAATATAAACTAACTAATCACATAACTCGCTAACCAACTAAGGTAGGAGAGACGTGTAGCTAACCACTAACCTAGGTAGAGAGTTCTAACTAAACCACTAACCTAAATATCTGACTTAGGATATTTAGGTATTTACCTAGATTAACCAGTAGACAAAATATCTCATGGTAACTAGTAGAAAAGTAAATGTAATAATCCTATGTAGTGTAATGCAATACACTACCTTATTTTACCCTAACATCCCCCCTTTATTACATTACTTTGATATACAAAGTTTGCTCCGGAACAGTTGAAATTTGACACGTCCAAGTGCCTTTGTAAAAATGTCAGCAACCTGTTCGTCGGTGGGAATGTGTTGGAGCTTGATTTTGTGCTTAGGAACTTCATCACGAATAAAATGACAATCTGTGTCAATATGCTTTGTTCGTTCATGATGTATTGGATTCTTGACCAAGTTCAAAACACCTGAATTGTCGCAAAACATGTGAATAGGAAGTTTCTTTGGTAGGCCCATGGTAGCCAAGATGCGACTTAGCCATATCGCTTCACACACAGCTCCACGTGCAACGCGATATTCTGCCTCAGTTGAAGATAAAGCAACCACCTGTTGCTTTTTACTATGCCATGAGACAGGACCGGATCCAAGATGAAACACATAGCCTGATGTTGATTTTTTATCATCTATGGATCCAGCATAATCAGAGTCAGTGTAACTCTGTAAGAAGAATGAGTTATTCTTCTTATACTCTAGACCATAATCTGCACTACCCTGAATGTAGTGAAGAACCCTCTTAGCTGCTTTCCAATGAGAGACCTTTGGTTCTTGCATGAACCGTGAAAGATAGTTTACAACATAAGTAATATCTGGTCTAGTATTAGTCAGATAGATGAGGCTTCCAATCATCTATCTATAAAGTGTGCCATCTACCTGTGGTGAGTCATCATATCATGATAACTGAAGCCCTGATTCCATCGGTGTTGCTTTGGGCTTACAATCAGTCATACGATATTTTTCTACTAAAGTCTTGGCATACTTTTTTGAGTCACCCTAAGATGATTCTTCTTCTGTTCTATCTCAAGACCAAGACAATAGTGGAGAAGTCCTAGATCTGTCATATCAAATGACTCTTTCAAGTCATCTTTCATGGCGTTAATCAAGTTCTCTGAATTGCCAGTGATGATCAGATCATCTACATATAACACAAGAATCACTATCTCAGAACCTGTGTTCTTGATATAGAGATTTGCGTCAGATGGACTTCTCTTAAATCCATGCTGTAGTAGGTGACTATCCATTTTTATGTACCATGCTCTTGGGGCTTGTTTTAGCCCGTATAATGATTTGACCAACTTGCAAACTTGTTGCTCATGGCCTACCTCTACAAATCCAGGAGGTTGAGTCATGTACACCTCTTCTTTTAAGTCACCATTTAGAAAGGCACTTTTTACATCCATCTGATGTAATTTCCATCCGAACTATGTTGCCATAGCACAAAGCACTCGAATGGTGGTCATCCTTGCTGTAGGAGCAAAGGTTTCCTCATAGTCAAGCCCTTCCTTTTGAGCATAGCCCTTCACCACAAGATGGGCCTTATGCTTATCTATGGTGCCATCTGCCTTATATTTTACTTTGTAAACCCATTTGCAGCCTATGGGTTTCTTTCCTTTAGGCAAATCCACCAGCTTCCATGTTTTATTCTTTATGAGGGAGTTATGTTCTGCATCCATAGCTGCCTTCCACCGAGGCAGTCTAAGTGCTTCATCAACTATAGAAGGTTCATTCTCATCATATGCTGACAAGTAAACCCTCTCCTCATCTATTTCCATATCATCTTCCCTTGGTAACTCTCTATCAACAGAAAGATCTTGAAAATCTGCACAAAGATCATCAACCGAAGTGGATGCTTCATTCTTTTCTTTTTGAGTCATGCTTCGTGTCTTTGGATGATTGAGAGTAAGATCAGGTGGGGAAGTGAGTTTGGAATCTTTCATTGTGCTTGTATACCATTTGGGAGGCTTTTTCTGTTGTGGAGGAGGAAGTGGTTGTTGCTCCTCATCATCTAGGTATACCGATGTAGTGTTGGGTGTGAAAGCTTCATCAAACACTACATCTCTACTCGACATGTATTTTCTTGGTAAGTGGGTCTATCAACCGATAGCCTTTTGAGAATTCATCATATCCAAGAAATACACAAGGTAGGGACTTCTCATCTAATTTCTTTCTTTTCTCCTTGGGTATATGCATAAATGCCTTACACCCAAATACCCGTAGATGAGATATGGAGGGTTTCCTTCCACTCCATGCTTCCTGAGGAGTCATACCTTCAAGAGCCCTTGTGGGAGCCCTATTCAGAAGATATACTACAGTTTGAACAGCTTCAGCCCAGTAAGTTTGCTCAAGGTTGGCCCCCTTAAGCATACATCGAACCATTTCCATAATGGACCGATTTCTTCTCTCAACAACCCCATTTGACTGAGGAGAATAGGTTGTTGTTAACTGTCTCTTTATCCCATGTGTCTATAAAAATGAGGAAAATTCCTTTGATGTGTATTCCCCCCTCGATCTGAATGGAGGGTCTTAATAAAGCATCCTGATTCTTTCTCAACAAGCTTTTTGAACTGTTGAAAATAGGAAAATGCTTCAGACTTCAACTGTAAGAAGAAGACCCACATTTTTCGTGAGTGATCATCGACAAACAATTGAAAATACCTTTTTCCTCCACAACTTGTAGACATGGGACCACACAAATCTGTGTGAACCAACTCCAAAGGTACCTTAGCTCGAAAGGAGCTAGGTTCAAAGGGTACTCTATGTTGCTTTCCTGACAAGCAATCAGAGCACACTGGCAAAGTAGATGAAAGAGTAGGCAGCCCTTTCACCATTTGATATTTACTCAACTCTAGTAAATATCCTGAACTTAAATGCCCAAATCTCTTATGCCAAAGAGAAGTGGCCTCCTTTGTGGTTACTGCCAGTGCAGTATGTGTTGAGGTAATTGCATCTAAGACAAACAAACCATGTTTGTATGAACCTGTTGCTATCTGTTTTCCCTTCTTAGTGATAAAGCAACGTTTCTTTTCTTTGTCCACCTTGAAATTGACATTCATGTTATTGTCCAGGATTTGTGGAACTGACAAGAGATTATTTTTCAATCCTGGTACATAAAGAAATTTTTGAATATTACATTCTCCATCTGGAAGGGAGACTGAAACACTTCCTTCTCCCTAAACTCGATAGGTTTGATCATCAACAATGGTGACCGGTCTACCTTCTTGAGCCTCAAATGTTGCAAACCAGGATTTATCGCCAGTCATATGCTTACTAGCGCCTGAGTCTATGTACCACACAGAGTCCTTATGAGGGGAATCGGTATGTGTCATGAGCACCTTGTGTGCTCTCTCAGAATCTGAACTAGAATCTTCAGCTGCAATGTGTCCCTGTTGCTATTTTTTCTTGTTCTTTGGTTTGCCTTGGCCCTTCTTGTTTCCTTGTTCATTGGGTGGTTTGTTCTTAAACCAACATCTTTTGGTTTCATGAGTGTCTTTGTCGCAAATCTTACAATACTGCTTCTTCTTCGAAACCTCTTTGGCTTTACCCTTGTCTTTGTTCGAAGAAGAACCTTTCTGTTGATTCCACTTTTTCTTACCACCTTGTCTGTTTGAGAAAAGTGCATTGTTGGATGCCTCATCTCTTTGGAGTTGATTAGCTTCTTCTGTTTGAAGCAAATTTACCAACTCGACAAAAGTCACTACCCTTCCAGAGACTTGTAGTGAAGTGATCAACATTCTGTAGGAGTCTGGAAGAGCCCTCAAAATGATAGAGGTCAAGACTTGGTCTTCCACTTTTTCTCCTAAGGATTGCAGTTTTGTTTTCAATTCTATGACTCTGCAGAGGAATAGCTCTACTGTTTCTCCTGATTTCATATGAAGAGTATGAAGTTGTGTTTGGAGGTTAAGAATCGTTGATTGATTCTTCCCCTCAAATATGGTTTTTAAGGCATCCCATGCCTCCTTACCATTCTTAGCTTCACTGATATGAGGTTGGATATCATCAGTAATAGCTAGCAAGATCATTAAGGATAGTTTCTTATCCTTTTTATCAAATTTTGTTTGATCTGCTCCAGCTGATTGAGGTCTAGTTACACTTCCATCCACTATTGACCATAAATCCTCTACAGTTAAGATAGCTTTCATCTTAGTCTTCCAAGATGAATAATTTGAACCTTTGAGCAGTTGGCTCTCAGTGAGATACTTGTGTATCATGGCCATGGTTAAGGTTTCAAATTGATAGGACTAAGATGGTTGTATCTTGCACTATACCCTCAAAAGAGTATATGGAAGATGTTTTCAATTTGCCTCTATAAGATATTTAATGGCACCTGCCTTAACACCCTTAACAAGGGATGAGAAGTTTGAGGAAATTAAGCCAAACAAGATAGAGCAAATTAAAAAAGGGATTGGTTGACAGACTTCTGATTGTGCTCTCTAGGATATTTAATGGCACCTGCCTTAACACCCTTCAAGAAGGATGAGAAGTTGGAGGAAATTAAGCCAAACAAAGAGAGGTAATCAAGGTGTGTTTGAATTTTGACCTTTGGAGGGGGTAAAAAAAATTGACTGTTGTTCAACCTGTGCAAAGTGTAGCACGTTTTGGAGTGAAATATGGGTTTTGTGAAATGCTTCTGCCAATGTTGTATCTGAATGTTTAAGTGCACATAAGAAACATGAGTGTTAGTGCAAATAATCAAAACATGAGAGCAACCCACATTATTATCACTCTAGGTGTCGGGTTCAACCGAAAATGCACCTAGTATAAGTCAATTTTTGAGAAAGGTGTCGAGTACAATCGAGATTGCACCTTTCTTAATTTTGAAAAATCCCCCCTTGTTCTTTACAATTTTGCAAATAATAGAATCAACAAAATGATTTCTATCCCCCCTTAATGTTTTACAAAATTGAAAAAATTTCGAGCACTCCTTTCAAGACAAGTCGACACACGACCCGCGTTTGAAAGGCTTCCAGACCAGTCGACACACGACTTTGGTTTTGTCTTCAACAATTTATCATGAAGGAGCAAAAAAAATGGTTTTGATCTCAAGTTTTGACAACAAAAAAAAGTTGCTATTTTATGTTTTTATGTCCCCTTTCTTGAAGGAGAGAACAAAAGCAATAATTTGTTGTTTTGAGAAAAATGCGATGACCTTTGATGCTCCCTAAATCATGGCATGATAAGTATTTTGCAATAGAAAGTTTGAGTTCAATGTCTTATATCTCCAAAAAAAATGAAGAAAACTGAAGAACTTCTGATGAATTTATTGCAACAAAAAAATGTTGAAGCAGGTTTTGTGTAAAAATTTGCCAAAAAGAGGTTCCTATTTGCCTTGTGTTTTCAGTTGAGAAAAAAAACAGCAATGGTTTTAGGAACTTTAAGGGCTAAATTATTTGCGAATTTTCAGGTTTCTAGGTTTGAGAAAGCAAAAAAATACTAGTTTCAGATGAAAATTCTATAATTTTAGAAAAAATTGGAAAAAAATCATCCAATTTGGTTAAAAATTGAACGTTTTAGGCCAATTTAAAGAAAAATTATAAAAATAATCAAAAAATATATTTAATTATGCTTTAAACCATAGAAAATTTGAAAAAATAAAGTTTTTATTCGCAAAAACCTGTTTTTAGGCGCGCGGGGGTTCGATCCGTGGTCTCGGCTATGCTAGCTGGCCGCCCGAGCCAACCATGCCACCGGGCAGTTTGGAAACTCTCCGACTCCGCTGAATCTTATCACCTCGTGGTCGATCGCTTCAAAAAAAATCTGAAGAAAAAAAATTGCCTTTCCTTCATGCTCCATGGGGATTCGATCCGTGGTCGGGCCGGAGCTAGCGGGCCGCCCTAGCCAACCGAGCCACCGGGCCAGTTGAGTGTTGGTGGGGCATGGCTTGTACTTAGCCCATCCATTGTTCTCGAAGAGGACTATGGGGATTTATCCCACATGCATCCCAGTGTGGGATGCAATGGGGTTTATAAGCCCCAGTCCACACTTCTTCGATCGATTGCCTATGGGCAATCGACAAGTGTTGCCCGCCCTTTTGGACGTCGCCATGTGGCGCCAGGGGGTGGGCTAGTCGGTCGAGTCGAGTCAGCGTCATCTATCCAGTGGCTGTCTACCATGTGTCCACGTTAGTCTGGTCTAGTCAACATCCATCAACATCCAGGTGGCGCGTGGCCTATGTGCCACATGTCGCCTAGTCAACGTTGAGGTGGCGCATGGCCTGTGTGCCACGTGGTGCCTCACGATTGGTCTAGGTGGCACCTCGAGGTGCATGTAGTCAAGAGTAGCAGTCTAGGGCAGCAGATCATGCCACGTGTCATCGATCGAGCGATGTAGTCTGGTCATGGATCGGAGGGCCTCCTGCCCTCATAGATCTCGATGTGGGGTCCAGCTGGGAGGGGAGGGCGTGCCTGCCCTCTCTGCTCTCCCAGCCTTGGTGGGCCACGTGGCTCCCTGGCCCGAGGTCGAGCGAGCAGGAGCTGAGTCCTCGGCTCCTGCGCTCCTCGGTCTTCGAGGGGGGCGGTCGACCGCGTTGGTCGATCGTGCGGCCCTTGTGGTCGATCATGTGGGATCGCGCGGCCCGGTCGACCGTCTGGTCGATCGATCGCGTGGCCTGCATGGTCGATCCATGCTCCTCTGTGGGCTGGGGTCGCGTGGGCCCTTGTCAATACAGGGCCTGCTCCAGCCTACGAGCTCGCCTGTTGAGGTGGGTTGGGTGTTGCCAATTGGCACCAGCTCGTCCTCCGGGCGAGCCAAAAAATGGCTCTGATGCCAATGTTATAATGCAAATGATACGGAGACAAAATAATCAAAATAATATCATTGAACATTAGTCTTAGCAAGAAAATGCTAAGCAATATTTAACATGAAATATAAACTAACTAATCACATAACTCGCTAACCAACTAAGGTAGGAGAGACGTGTAGCTAACCACTAACCTAGGTAGAGAGTTCTAACTAAACCACTAACCTAAATATCTGACTTAGGATATTTAGGTATTTACCTAGATTAACCAGTAGACAAAATATCTCATGGTAACTAGTAGAAAAGTAAATGTAATAATCCTATGTAGTGTAATGCAATACACTACCTTATTTTACCCTAACAAGGAAACACCTAGAGGCATTTAATAGAGAGGAGGAAAAATATGTAGGCTTATTTGTAAGTCTACCTAAAAATCCTAACCCCTATATTTTACGTATTTTTATGTTTTTTCAAATTTAGTGTTTTAAGGAACATCATTAAATATATGTTAAAACAAGCATGTTTAATCTACATCATAGGCATTAGAATAGTTTTTGCATCCATATTTCATTCACACATTTCACATTTCCAATTGAAATTTCACTATTTTCTGGTGTGTTACACTTAAAATCTTGCATTATGTTTGCATATGAATGGTTAATTGCATACAATAGTCTACATTTTTAGGGTTAGGAATTTCTCCTTTTGTTGGTCTAAGTAGGAACATCATTAGTATATTGAAAGTACCCTCACATTTGGTGATTCAAGGTAGAAGAGTAGATGAACCCTCCTCTGTTTAGAGAGTGGTCTTAAGCGGTGTACTCTACTTATTTTAGGGAAATTAATATTTTTGGTGTTGGCTTTTAATTTAGACTTGTGAAATTAGTCATTCCTGACATTGTGTGTACACCATAAAAATTTGGAAATATTAAAAGGAATCACACACCAGGTATCACTTTAAATAGTAATGTGTTGGATTTCATCACCAACCATTGCTTGAGATCTGGTGATGGTGGGTTTCATCTCCATCCATAAATCTCTACCCTTAGATTCTTTAGGACATCCCTGAGTAAACTTGTTGGAATTCATCACCAGTAACAATCTCATTGCCCATACAAGCCATAGTTTTTACCCATTTTAATTCATATTAGTGCATCATAATACCCAAAAAAAAAACACAAAAAAAAATATTAAAGTGAGATTAAAAAAATAAGAGGTAAGACACATTTGTTGTAAAAACATAGGATTGGATTGCTTGTTTGATTTTATAAGTTTTGTTTTCATTCTGAATTTTATTTCCTAGCACATTTTATATTTGGTTCATTAGTTTATGGTATTAACAAGAAATCAAGCTAAAATAATGAATCAAATATCCACCAACAAAACCACTTCAACAATAGAGTGTTCATCATCACCTTCCACCACAACTTCCATGATCAATCCCCCTAGTGTGATACATGTAAGTCATTCATATTTGTTTGTGGGTCCATCACACACTATATCACCTACACAATCATTTCACATGGTTGTTCCACAAATTGAGTCATATTAACTAAAATTTTATCACCACATCACTCATATAGATATGGCCCAAGTAGAAGCTCTTCAGAGACCTACTAACTATGTATTAGAGTCACAATCCATAACTCACCTAGGCATGATCCTTCTTTCTAGCAGGAACTTGTATCCTTCTAGTATTCAAGCCTTACCTAGGTGTATAATAATCCTCTTTTTGAGGCATCAACTACACCTTCCCAACATTGGTCCAACCCCCAATAATCATGTGCTCCAAGCACATCCATCCCATCATCCTACACATCTACCTATGTCAATCCTTTGTATGAAGTACATGTCAATGTTGCTTCATAGATGCCAACATCCACTTCATCTAATATCACCAATATAGTTGTAATTCCTATTGTAACTTGTCATCCACCCACCTCAATAGTTCCATCTACACCCATGCATTCCACTTCAGATATGGAAATACATGATGCATGGGAACACCTTAAAAAATTCTTAAGAAGTGATAGAATGCTCAAAAACAAGTTCAGGTGGTCAATCCTAAGCCTCAACCTATTTCCACTCAACCTACCTTCATCATCCAAAGTCCATCATGGGTACCACAATATTCTATGGTATCCATTCCCACACCGCCATCGCCACCAACCCATACTCATTATATTACCACTAGTTAACCCATCCAAAGCTCTCATACATCATCTCCATATTTTCACTCATAATCATTCCTTCATCAACTCCATTATCATCAACACCAATCCAATTTGCCAATTAATCATCATCTCATTACACCTCAACATATTTCCACCTCACTATCACAAAATCATCAAGTAATTCAGGGTTTCCAAATTCCTGGAGAAGACCCTTGAATCTAGGCTATGTAGTAATAGATTGATAGTTTAAAGCAATATACTCTTGATATGATAAACCAGAAGCCTAACCTATGTCAACTGATCAATCAACCAATTCATCCTTCGGTACCATCATTGCCATATCCAATAGACTTCATAGTACCAAAGTTTGATAAATTTAAGGGGACTAAGAACCCTAAAGAGCACATGAGCTCATTTATTCATTATTCCTTTAGAATTCAAAGAAATGACACTCTAATGCTTAGAAACTTCCCTCATACATTAGGGGGAAATGTTGTAGAATGGTACAACCATTTTTCCAACCATATTATTTATACTTTTGAGCAATTGGTTGACCAATTTCTTAAAATATTTTCCCTTAATATCAGAAATAAAGTCTCATTATCCAATATATATGGTCTAAAATAATATTATGACGAGTCTATCTATGAATTTGGCAACTGTTAGAGGGTTTTTATCACTAAATTACCATTTGCCCTACCAATGAAAGAGCTTACCAAACTATTCACTAAGAGTTACCTAAAACCCATCTCTTGCTTGTTGGAATTGCAATAATATCGTTCATTTGAGGAAGCTCTTGCCAAAGCTAGCACAATTAATGAGATAAAAATCCAAGAAGGAGTGCTCAAGCCTAAAAATAAAGAATAGAAAAGTAAGGGTCAACATAAAAGTAACTATTCTGGTTAGTTAAATCAAACCAGGCCAATCTAGCCAATTCATCCAATCAAGTTAATCAAGTGGTGATGAGCCAGTCGATATTGGCTCAACAAAAAAATGTGTAATAGCAATCATGAAAAATTTAATATCATGTGGATGAGGGAAAAAAGTAGAGAGGGGAGGGTCCCGATCCCTTCCCTGCTCCCACTCCCCTGGTTCCTGCCCAGTCCCTGGCTCATCCTAGATTTGGGATTGTTTGTTGCAGATGATCTCCTTGAGGGAGATTCTTCTCCTCTTTTTGCACCTCTCCCAGTCGGTCAGGGTCCCCTTGTTTGAGTTTTTGGCCTGGTGCTTCCTCGAGTTCCTTGCTATTTTTGGGATCCTTTCCTTTTTTTTCCCTCAGGATTCCCCCTAAGGTTTTTTACAGGTTTTTGGCATGGATCTAGTTCCTTGCGGTTCTCTGGGTGGTGGGGATGATTGGTTGGGTTTTTGACAGCTTCTTGGGGTTTCCTTTGAGGTCCTTCCTACTTTGGGGGTGGTCTGGGGGGGCCTCTTTCCCCATTTTTCTAGTGAATCCTCTCTGGGATCTTGTGGCTGTTGTTGGTCCCGTCCTTGTGGGGAGGGCCCTCTTTGATTTCTTGCTTGGAGGATTCTTCGTTCTAGTTATGCTCCTTAGTGGACACCCTGGGCATTTGTTTGGCCTTGGGGGGGGATTTTTCTCTTCCTAGGTTGTTCCCAGCCTCAGTCCCAATTCCTTGAAGTTTCTCCTGTGTGCAAGGATGGGATTCTTGGCCCCTACAGTTGGGGTTCTCTAGGTTCTGTTGCATTTTTCAAATCATTGGGGGATATGATCTATGCATGCAGACCATGGATCCCCTAGGATAGGCTCCCAGGGATCCCATATTTGTGATTGTTACCTCTTCTCACTTGGGAACCCCAGTCCCTATATCCTTGGTTCCTTAACCTGTTGTCTTTTACTACTGGTTGTCTTGGGGGCAGGATTCTCTTGGTGGTGCTTTCTGGTTGCTTCTCGATGGATGGGATCTCCTCTTTGCTAGTTTTTAGATGCTTCCTACTGGGCGGGATTCCCCCTTTTTTTTGGGCGGGATGGTTTCCCACGGGGCGAGATTCTCCAAAACCGCTGGGTTTCCCATTGGGCGGGTTTTTCTCATTTCCTACTGGTTTTCTCAGGAGGCGGGATTCACTTGGTAGAGGTTTTTGCTGCTTCCCGTTGGGCGGGATCTACACTAGGATGGATTTTAGCTGCTTCCCGCTGGGCGGGATTCACTCTTTGGTGGTTTTTCAACTGCTTCCCGCTAGGCGGGATTTATATTATAATGGTTTTTTGCTGCTTCCTGCTGGGTGGGATTTACACGATGACGGTTTTAGCTGCTCCCCGCTGGGCGGGATCTTCAAACTTACCTTCCTTTGAAATTGGTGGTTTCTCGCTGGGCAAGATTGTTCAAATTTACCTGTTGTCGCTGGGTGGGATTTCTGTTTGTTTTTCATTTTCAGGGTATTGGTGCCTTGGGCCTAGAATTTTGTTGTAATGGCTTATTCTCGGCATGTTATTTCCAACTCTTATGTAATCAAGTTTTGGGATCCTAGTTAAAACCCGCTGTAAATACAATAGCTACTTATCAAAAAAAAAATTAATATCATGTGGTTCCCTTAATAACTCAATCAAGTCAAAACACAGTGCCAACTGTGGAAATTTGACCATGTCAAAAATCTATTTGAAAATTGTCAATACACTCCATTAGCTAAATTCTATGCTTCCATATTCCATAGATTATATGACACTAACCAACTTGCTCTGCTTGATGTTAAACTAGATGATCCTACCAAATGTAGTAAACACTACTGGGAGCATTTGTTTTTCCCTTACCATAGGAAAAATGGGTATGATATTAATAGCTACCATGTATTTAAAGATAGAGTGCAAGATCTTATTGGCCTAGGGGTAATCAAGCTTTATAGTCCTTTAACCCAGCAAAACCAAAACCTTGGTATATTTCCAACACCAAGTGCAACCAACAACATGAAAGTCTAATACCAAGATTCTCCTAAATAAAGTTAATCATGTGCAACATTACCAAGGTTTTGTGGGTACTATTTATGTAGTAACTTGAGGTCAAAAAAAACGTACAAATCAACAAAATGCACAACAACAACCCATTCAATTAGCCATACCTCCACAAGAAATTGTGTCTCAACCTATAAATTCATCATCATCCATCCATATTCTGGCCCATCCATATCAACCCATTCATCCTTCCAATCATACATCTAGGCCAATCATCTCATTGAGCAGTTGGTTAACCGCAAGTTTAAAAATAGCTTCAGCCAAATTATCCATATATGAGCTAATTCAATAATCTCCTCCACATCATGAATAATTAATGGATATTCTAAAGTCCATTGAACTTCAATCTCAAGATGCTAATGCATTTGATAATTTTGTGGGGAATATTTAAACATGTATGGAACCTTCCATTACTTTCTATGATTTTGAGATAAAATCAATATCATCAGAATCAGTGGATCCTCCATTACACATCATGGCCCAAATTGATAGAAATTATTTCAAAATATTTTAATTGACATTGGCTCCTCCTTAAATGTCATCACCACATCCACCCTTAAACATATCAAGCTTATACTAGATCACATCAACAAATTCTCTATTACCTTGAAAGTATTTAATGATGCTCTCTACTCCATAGTTGGCATTGTTTTTTTGCCCATCGACCTTGGATGAGGTAAATGAGATGTGTTCCTTCAATATTACATCAATTCTTAAAATACGTACATGAGGGACAAGTATATTGCATATCGATGGATGTTGAATAGTTCAAGTATAGAAATTTTATCTCAAAACCCTATGAGTCCATGTTACCTTCCACTCATATATTCCTCACTTCATCAACCACTTCATCAGCCATGTCATCCATCTCTTCATTTAAAGCTCCTATTCCAAATGAGCTGCCCATCACTAATTCACAACAAAAATCCACTTCCATACCCGCATATTCATCACCATTGACTACATGCACATGTGGTTAAACTCAATCTACATTAGATATATCATCAACATTAACTGAAACATACAAAATAATTCATTTGATCTAATAACTTGTTAAAATACAGATTATTTAGAAATGCTGATTTTATTCATGATAGAAATGCTTTTGTGTTAAAAATAGGGAGAATTCCCATCATTTCTTTCATAAATGTACAATAAATCTGATGCTATCTATTGGGCTCCTTAATGTAGGTGGGTTTCATGTGTAATATGTGCCGCCAAAAGTTGTGTTTGCTATTGTTTTCCTCTGTGCATCTATGCTAGACCTACGAAATAGAGTTAGTATATTTGGGGGCTTGCCTTAGTCAGGACCCATGGTGAAGAAGATAAATCAACACAAACTATGTAATGAAAACTGAAATAAACTGCATGAATGGCTGTAAAAATATGAAATGAAGCATACCTAAGTGATTTGGAGTGAAAAACCTTCTCTAGGGCCAATTCGCAGGCTGGGGGGCAAATTGGAAGCTGGATTCGTAGGTCGACGGGCAAATTGAGTTGTGAGTACTTTATATTGGATATCCTTGTCCATATAGGCTCCTAAAGTACTTCTATATTGTTTGTATAGTTCAAATATTTGATATTACACTTCTGGTCACATTTTTGTAGGGTTTTTATAGGCTAACTAAAAGGGGAGAGAGAGAGATATTATGAGGAACTAGATCCACTATTTATAAAAAAACCTAAGGTGTAGGGAGTGTTGTTAGGAGTACTAAATCCTAAGGTCAATTCCTAATGTGGTTAGGTTAGGGTTTTTGAGGTGTCATTCCTACATTTCCTAAAGAAATATCTCATCCTCACACATGTGTGAGAGATTAGGGTTACCTAGGATTAGTCAACTCTAAGGTTAGATGAGTGTTAGGTTAGGGTTTCCTAAGAAATATCCTAACTAACTTGGTGTACATACATGTGGGAGGGAATAATTAGAACTAATTAGGATTTAGGAACCTAATTAACATTTTTAATCCAAAAAGTGCACTTAAGTGAAGTCACTTTAAAATTATAATTAAAATTAACTTTAATTAAGACTTTTTGGAAACCAATAGTCTAGTGGGGTCATAATTAGGTCTAGGAAGGGCTTAAGTTACCTTAGGTGATTGATAAGTGGATTTTTTATGGATAAAAGGTGGTTATGATGTGGATTTTGTAGTTTAGTAGGGTTTCATGCCTATAGACCAATTAAATGGTCTATATAAGTCTACGAAGGTCTACGATGGACTACATTGATCTAGAGTGGTCTACGCTAGTCTAGAGTGGTCTACGCTAGTCTGGAGTAGCCTACACAAGTCTACAATAGTCTACGCTAGTCTACAATAGCCTAGAGGTATCTAGGATGGTATATACAATCCTACAATAGTCCCGATGGATCTACAAGTATGTAGTAGACATGTGTGACATTTGGGTGTCTACATTTACCTCTTTTTGTACTATATTGTGTAGAACATAGTTTAATAAAAAAATATAACGAGAGAAAGTAGAGGATGAATAAGGGAAAATAATGGGATCTAATCAAAGGTATGTAACCACTCAAAGTGTGACCATACAACATTGATCGATAGTCAGGAGAAGAAAAGAAAATAATGAGATCTAATAAAAGGTATGTTGTCACTCAAAGCATGACCATACAACATTGATTGATAGCCAAGAGAAGAAAGGAAAAGAATGAGATCTAATCAAAGGTATGTAGCCGCTCGAAGTGTGACCATACAAAATTGATCGATAGCCAAGAGAAGAAGGGAAAATAATGGGATCTAATCAAAGGTATGTAGCCACTTGAAGCATGACCATACAACATTGATTGATAGCCAAGAGAAGAAAGGAAAAGAATGGGATCTAATCAAAGGTATGTAGCCGCTCGAAGAGTGACCATACAACATTGATCGATAGCCAAGAGAATAAAAGAAAAGGATGGTATCTAATAAAATGTATGTAGCCGCTTGAAGTGTGACCATACAACATTGACCAGGGATCCAGAGGGAGAAGAGAAGAAGAAAGGAATAAGAAGAGGGGAAATAAGAGAGAAATAAAATGTAAAATGATGATGAATGCAAATGGGTGCTTGCGGATGCAATTTTATTATTATGTTTATTTTGTATGATATTTTTCAATTTTATACGAGTTTCTTGTGGAGGTAACTTATGACTGCTTTTCTTTTGAAACCAATGTAGGATTGTCCAAAGTACAAATAGAACAAATGCCTATTCAAGTTTTTGCTATTGATTTATTTATGGGTGCAAGGTGACATGTGTCAAACCATTTGAGTTAAGGGAAATTGGGTTTAGTCATACTTGTAATTTAGTATACAGTAAGGAATACTTTACCTAAATTCCAGAAATGACATACTAGGATTTAGTAAAATTTACCATTTAGTATATGATAAGGACTACTTTACCTGAATTCCATATTGACATACCCATGGAAACGTATAACTCTTACGATCTAAAAAAATATTTTGTTGGGATTGAGATTATTATCATAAGATAATATTTAACAAAAAAAATTGTAGACAGATGTGATATCCATGATTTGGATTTTTGGTTGTTTGGTTGCATGCAAAGCCGACTTTTGCATGTGAATACCCCCTAAAACAAGAAATCAACAATGAGGTGAATGAAATGTGGTGATATGATGATGAATCGATTGATAGAAGAAAGAGATATGATAGGAGTGATGAAAAATCATATGGGAAGGAAGATGGGAAAATTTCCTAGGGTTTGGTATGAAATTTGAGTAATTTTGGGGCTTCTAGGCTCAATTCTCAGGGCAAGGGGTGAATTGGATTTGGATTCGTAGGTCGTGGGGTGAATTGGTCCAATTCATAGGTCAAGGGGTGAATTGGAGCTAATTCATAGGGTAGGGGTGAATTAGGTCTAATTCATAGGGTAGGGGGTGAATTAGGGTTTTATGTGTTTTTAAACCATTTTTGAAGCATGGGGGATCATTTTGATGATGACAATCTTGGAGAGCGAGGAGTGAGCGACGGTTGGTGATGTAG
The DNA here is from genome assembly GCA_028583015.1 of Wollemia nobilis. Classification (NCBI taxonomy): domain Eukaryota; kingdom Viridiplantae; phylum Streptophyta; class Pinopsida; order Araucariales; family Araucariaceae; genus Wollemia; species Wollemia nobilis. Next base: position 5,570,031 of record JAQPPZ010014470.1, read on the forward strand.
AGCTCTTACGGTTGATCGATTTGAGAGATAGGATGGTGAGTGGATGCACTGGCACTGGTTCCCAACATGAAGATCCACCAATAAGTGTTCTTTATTTGCTTTGTTTTTCCAATTTGGTTTATGGAAAAGCATGAAATAGGGGAGGAGAGATTTTTGTGTTATTTTTAAAATTTATGCATATTTTAATTGAAATTGGAACACAAAATGTTAAACAAGCTAAATGGATACCCAAAAGTGTGATCGGTTTTAAGTTTAACTTGTTTTTGTTGTAGTTTGACTAGGCAATGGGTAAGGTAGTCGAGTGGTTTGACTTTGCATTTTGGGAGCGATGGGATACTATTTTTGAAATGTAATTAAATTTCATTTGTAAAAGTGGGAAATAAGTATCCAATTGTGTGACTGTATTTTTTTTTGTCGTTATTTGGCATGTAATCTAAGTGTGAGTCATTAGGATGTAAATTAAGAAACTTTGACTATTAAATTTTCCACTGTGGTATATCATTTTTCAAAATCGTTGATACTTTCACCATAGAAGGGTAAAATGGATATCCAAAAAAGTGCTTTATTTTGGAATGTTGTTGCATTTGGTGTATGTTTGAATTACATGCCATGATGTAGATAGAAATAAATTTAAAATTGGTTGTTGGAACCTAATATGTACTATTTTTTATTTTTGTTTGAACTTTCACCATGAAGTGGAAAAATGGATGTCCAAATATGCAACTGTGTTTTTGATGTGGTATGATTTGGCATGTGCACTGTATTGATGATGTTGTATTGAATTTTATGTCAAATTTTGTGCTTATTTGCATATTGTTTTTGAAATTTATTGACACTTTCACTGTAAAAGGTCAAAATGGTTATTCAAAAATGTATTTTGTTTTTGTATGTCTAGTGGATTGACCTGGTTTTGAATTTTATGCCATAATGAGTATGTGGAAGTTTTAAAATTTAACTGTTGGAAGACAAATATGTACTATTTTCATATTTATTTGAACTTTTACCTTGAAATGGCAAAATGGGTATCCAAATATGTGACTATGTTTTTATTTTTTTTTGATATGTGGATTGTGCATGTTGTTATGTCTCAAAAAGCATGATAAATTAAATAAATTCATTTGTGTGTGAAATGTGTTTAAGAAAATTGAATTTTTGATTAATTCAAGGATTGTATATTGAACTAATATGTATTTTTTTGTGCTTGTTTATGTATGAACAGGTGAAGAAGATCGAGCCTTGACATCGGGTTTTTATGATGAAGGGTGAGTTGGATGAGATGATGAAGAATAAGGAGGATGAGGTGTGGTTTAGGGGCATATGGGAATGCAAGAGCATTCATGCCAATAGGGCATATATATCGGCTTTGTGTGAGCGATGGTATGTAGATTGAAACAACTTCTATTTTATGATGGGTGAGATGACAATCAACTTGGAGAATGTTTATAGGATATATAAGTTACATATTGAGGGTGTTCCAAAGAGGGCAACACTAGATGATAGTCAGGAAGTTGTGATGGAGTGGTTCTTTGGGGATAAATGGAGGGAGATGGACACAAAGAAGATGGATTATGAGCTTTTATATAATAATAAGATGTTATCTAAGCACCAGTGTGCAATGATGGTTATGATTTCTACATATGCTCTACCAGATACTTTTGGGGATTTTTTTACTTGGAATATGCTGGATGTAGTGAGTGACATGGTGGAGAAAAATGTTGTGTTTGCATGGGTGCTTCTAATCTTGGCTCAGGTGTATAGAGAGTTACACGATGTAGTGCATGTGGGGAGGAAGGGGTTGAGCTAGAATCCTTTATTACATGTATGGATATGGGAGCACATAGTCATTGAGAATTTATTGCTATTGTCCTATAATGCTCATGCAGTAAACACATTTGTCATATGCCTTGGTATGGAGGACAGATAATGAGAAGGATATTAAGAGGCCACATGAGGGTGATCGTCTATTTTGGAGGGTTGAATTTGGAAATTTGGTACCTGATGTAATTACGTGGTCTTGGAAGGGTGGAGTGGTATGGGAGAATACTGATGAGCAGTTGGATGCCATTCATCAGGGAATGTGGTTGGTGGGATGGTACACTTGATAAGCTAAGTTATTTTAGTTCAGTTGAGTGATGCGATAGTTTAGATTACAACAATATATTCTAGATGTGCCTATTGTATATTATTAGTTATGAGGTGATAGAGGGGAGAATATATAGTCTTAACCTGGACTAGTGAGAGGGACCCACCTATGGTTATCTCAGAGGTGGATGATACAGGGACAACACCAGAGTATGATTCTTGGTGGGCAATGCAAAGCTAGAAGTTAGGTGTTGGGGTAGTTGATCAATGGGTATCACCTTATGGTGGGGTACCTATGACAAAAGGGAGGGTAGCTAGAGGTACTTGATATAGGTCATGGGATAGATTTGGTAGTGAGACAGAGGTGCCTCTTTGATAATCCAAGTGATGATTGGGTAGCACCTCGAGTTAATTTGCAAAGAAAGTGGATGAGGTTCTTGTGAGCAGTGAGACATAGCTTGTAGAGGAGGAATTGTTGTGTGGCTATGGGTGGTTTTAATGATACTATGGATATGGGTTTCTTAGGTGATATGAAGGAGATTCCCATTGAGGAGTAGGATATGTAGGATGTAGATGAGGAGGTATTATTATTGCGAGATCGAGTACGTCATATTGAGGGAAAGCTTAATGAGGGTGAGAGGAGTAGGGTGGTAGAGGTGATAGATTTGGAGGAGAGGATGATAGCCTTGGAGGCTACTGGTGATACTGATTGAAAGGTGTTCTAGGCTAGGTATGCTAAGATGATGGAATATATAGAGTAGTTGAGAGCAGAGGTGTAGGGAGAGCGATCTATGATGGAGGTTGGAGATGTAGATATTGTAGAGCTACGTGCGGAGATGGTGAGGTAGTAGTAGACATGAGAGGAGGCTTAGGAAGCCTAGGTATTAGGGGAGATGTTATTTGACATGGTTTATATAAGGAAAAATATAGAGCGGCTACAAAGGGGTATTGAGAGTGCAGGAGGGCTACTAGCTATAGAGGCAGCAAAGTAGGTAGCTTGTGAGTTTACGCTGGTGGTACATGGGATTTTTCTCCCTGATTATGACTAGGTGGTGTCATAGTCTAGGTCATAATCATGAGTATAGATGCATTCATAGTATATTCATTGAAGTACAACTTTGATGGATCAAAGGGACACAAGGGATGAGGCACTAGATGTGGCACATGATGCAGATGTTGTTGCTAGGTCAGAGAGTGTTATCTCCTATAGGGGCTTAGGGATTAGGATCAAGGGTGAAGTCCAGTAGAATTATAGTGGCACATGGAATAGCGTATGGGAGGGCTAGCCATGAGGGGAGTGGAGAGGCCCCTAGTGGTAGTTAGGGTTGATTTTCATTGTAGCCTACGGAAGTTTTGGATGATGTATGGTGGGCATGGTCCTAGTTTGTAGCCTACAAGTATTTTTGATGGATTACATATATATATATATATATATATATATATATATATATATATACCTTTTGGTTTTGACTATTATATAAATGTGTTTGAATTATGTTTGAATATGTAGCATAGTATAATTTATGAGTAAATGTACAATGCATGAATATATATGTGGTAGGGTGTAGGTATATGATTATATTGTAGTATAGGTATATTGTAGAATGATATGAAGTAGTGTAGTTTAAATGTAATGCAATGTGATTTTATGTGAATGCAACAATGTATACTAGAATTATGATAGATTCATGTAGGATAAATGCGATGATGCAATGTTTGATAAATTTATGTAAAATAGATGCATTGATGGATGTATAGGGGGAATGAAATGTGCAAAGGAAGCACTTGTATCGTGTCATAGACCAATGTGAATGTGATCCATTCCATAATCTCAGGGATGTGAGATGGTATAAGGTATATGTAATGGATTTGACAATCATAGTTAGAATAATCAAATCTTAAACCAAAAACTGTGCAAGTGGTGGTGATAACTCATAACTAATATGACTAGTTCAAAGTCTATCATGAATCCGTGTGTTGAAATGAGTGAGGTTCATTTATCCATTTTAAGGGAGGAAGGATTAAATCATTGTAAAAATAGCTTAACTAGCTAGCTCTTCCACAAGCACGTAGTGATTTGTACAAAAGAAGGTCGCTAATGTGATAGATGTGTCACCATTTGTAAGACTATTCCACTGGTAGGTAGGCTCTTGGATCCTATTGCTAGTGATGGAAATTATCCCATGATGTTATGTTGAACCTAAGGACCAAAGATGATGAAGCATAACAATTATGATATCTAGAGGTTTTTCATTTTGTTTTCTACCCCTTGTTTATTTCTTGTAGTTATTTTATGGTGCTATTTTTTTTTTGTATGGGTGTTGGATTTTTTTCTACCCATTTGTCTAATCCCTAGGTCATATGTTGACCATGCAAGTAATAGGATGAGCAGGGGAAATTGTTCTCTAGATGGCGATATCTATGCAAGGTGTTATCTTCCCTAGAATCAAAATTTGTTTACGCATGTAACCTATGTGAGTGATACGTGATAGAAGTTGAACCAGCCTAAGAGAACTATAAGAAGTGTGGAAAACCTATCAAATAGAGGTGACATTTTATTGACTAAACTAGTGAGTGGTCAAAACTAAACAAGACACCTGTATACACCTTAATCATATAAAGGAGGAATGGACATCCAAGTGCTGATGCTAACAAGTGCATATGTTATTCCTATTGAAGGTGCATTCCTAGGGGAAGGATATACAGGCATGGAATGAAAGCAAAATAAAAATATGAAAGTATATATGAAATGGATTTAAGGTAACATATGTAACTAGAAGAATGAAATATCTATAGGAGGAAAAGCATGAAGTGTAGGGACTGTAGATTTTAAAGCTTACCTAAAAAGAAGTGTATGGTGTGATGAGAATGAAGGTAGGATGTTGTGATAATGGTTTCCCTAGCATGTGGGGTGTGTGTGTAGTAGGCGAATAATATGTGACTAGTGGGGATGTATGCAATAATGACAAAAAGAGAAAGAGTTTGAAGGTGGGATTTACAAGTGGAAGAAATAAGAAGAAACAAGAATTGGTAACCAACAAGATGAGAGGATTACTGAAGGATAGAGATGAGAAGGAAGACATTAGATTAATATAGGTATGTAGTCACTTGAAGCATGACCATACAACCACATGAATAAATAAGAAGAAGAAGAAGAAAAAGGCATGAAGATTAAATATGAAGAGGAACTATTGATGGGAAAAATTATAAGGAATAGGTCATGAGTGAGGAGGTAAAGCAACGCTGCTGCTAGGGCTTTGATGGTTTGTATAGTTTAACATGTGGTGGATGTAGTAGGAGGGAACTATCAAAGATTTATGTGGTGGAAAAGTACGAGGAATGATGGTATGGAGGACTTTGAAGTTAGGTGGATGAATGGGAACACTCGGATGATGGGACGTGATCACCAAGCAACATGTTCTCTACTAGGGTTTCAAATGTATGACATGTGTCAATGTCATGGCCTGGCTGGAGATGGTATATACAAAACTGATATTCATGGTAATTCTATGGTTTAGGATGTGATGGGTCAATAGGCCTAATTTTAGGTAACACCAAGATGTCTTGATGGAGATGATGAAACATTTCAAATAATTGTGCAAAGGGAATAGGCGTGGGATAGATATAGGGCTCCAAAAAATGTGAGTAGGAAGCATATGGGGTGAGGTCAATTGGTGGAGGAGCAGTTCAAGACTCTAATGTGGGTTAAACATGAGGGCAGGGAATGAACCTAGGGGAAGGTGAATATGTACGGACCATGGTGTATTGGAGAGTGGAAGCAAGGTAGAGATAATGACTCAGATGTAGCTCGAGAGCATTGACTCAAGATAGGATGTGCTAGATATTAGGATGTGGAGGTGACAAAATTGGAGAAGGTGGAGAGCAGGACTCCAATGGATAAGGAGTTAAAATTGAGTGTGAAGAGGAGTTTGAATGAGAGGATTATGGGGGTGAGTGGAATGACTTTGTAGATTGTGAGGTTGGTTGAAATGGTAAGCCACAAAGAGGTGAAGGTGGCATTTGAAGTATGGGTGGTGTAGGAGAAGACTACAGGTAATTTCATGTACATGATGGAGGTACACATGTGGAAGTGGCTTGGGAGACATGTAGGTGAAGGGATTGGGAATATGGGGACATCTCACTTGGAAGTGGGGGAGGTAAGCATGAAGGATATGTAGGATGATGTGTGTATCCTCTATTGGAAAGGTGATAAGATCATAAAGGATGGCAATGGGAAGAGGATGATGAGTAGGTGTTACTTGTATCCTCAAGAGAAGGTGGAGAAGACCCTTGGATGTGGACATGGGAGTTTTATTTCTTTTCATCAAAGGAGGATAAGGAGACTTGAGTATATCTTGAATGAGGCGAGTAGGATGACCCTCTATTATGGGGTAAAGGGCATCATGGTGGAGTGTGGTGATCCAAATGAGATGATGGTGAGGACTGTCTAGTATGTATAGGGGTAGGTGGCCTATCTAGATCGGCTAGTGTGATAAAAAATGGGGGTAGTGGGGGATGATACTACATGGTGGTAGTCTAAAATGCTGGTAGTTTATGTGTATAATCACGTATCTCTACTAATGATGTAGTGATAGATGATGTAAATCCTGCAAACATAAATAGATACCAACAATATATAAATGACATAAAACATAAATGTACATCTATTATAATAGGAAAGAAATACCATGTGTGTATGGTGATGTGCATAGTGAGTGATGTGTAGTGGTGGAGACCTATGTAAGCTATGCATTGAAGGTACAAAGGTGAATAACATTGATGGGTTCAGGTTCAACAAGACCTTTGAGATTATCCAATTGATAGACACCTAAACTAAATTTGTGTGTGATTATGAATGGGCCCAGCCAGTTTGGGGTAAACTTGTCATGTTGTTGGTGAGGTTGACTTGTGATTTGTTGGTTCTCTTTGAGAACTAATTCACCTATTTGGAATTTGAATTGATACACCTTACTATCATAGACATGACAAAGGTGGTCTTTATAGACTCATGTATGCTCGATGGCATGAATGCGGTATTCATAAAGGAGTGTGAGATGATCAAAGTGAGCTTGATGAGCAGTGTTGTTTTTAATGAATTATTTTATAGATATTTGTAAGGATGATATATTACATTCTATGGGTCTAATGGCTTCAGTGCCATAGATCAGAGATAAGGGTGTTGCCCTAGTAGGATTACAAATTCTCGTACGATAAGACCATAAAGCTAAGGATATTTGATTATGCCAATCATGATGAGACTCTGATACTGTATTACAAGTATGGAGCAAATTGTTTTATTGGTAGCCTTTGCCTAACCATTACCCTATGGATAGTATGGGGTAGATAAACTATGATGAATGTTGAATTTGGTGCAAAGGGCATGGACAATTTTGTTCTTGAATGATTTTCCATTCTTAGAGATGATTTGGGAAGGGATTCCAAAGTGACATATTATGTGGTTTGTAATGAATAACGTAATATTGGTTCCTATTTTTTGGATGAATGGGATGGCTTTGACCCAGTTTATGAAGTGTTCTATGGATATGATGATAAATTTGTGATTACTGGATGAGGTAGGTGTGATTTGTTCGATAAGGTCAAGGCCCCATTTAGATAAAGGTCACATAGATTGAATAGGTTGAAGTGCTTGAGATGGGATATGTGTGAGATTTGCATGTTGTTGGCACTTGACACAGTGCTTTACATACTCACAATAATCATGTTCCATCTTGGGCTAGTAGTAGCCCATGTGAAGGATGTTTTTTGTGATTGTCATGCCACTGAAGTGGCCACCACAAGTACCATCATGGGTTTCTTGTATAACCTGCTGAGATTCATGTGGTTCTAGGCAACGCAAGAGGATACTATCATAACTGTGATGGTATAGGATGTCCCCTGGTAGTGTATAGTGAATCACTCTTTTCTTGAATGCTTGATGATGAGCATGTGGTAGGTCATATGGTAGGAATCCAACATAATATAATCCTTGATTTGTACAAACCAAGGATCGTGTGGTTTGGTGTTGACTACATGAATGTTACCATCATCTGTGGGAAGCATAGATGATATGGAATATTGGGTAAGGGTATGAATGGATACACACATGGTATCTAATAGGTGGTTTTGCATGATTAATGATCCTAAGGAGGCCATTATATCAGTTAAATATTTTGATAATCTCAGAGCAGCTTCGATGTCGTACCACTTGAATTGGGAAAGAAGTTGTGCAACCTACTTGTACTATTGAAGGACTAGACAATGGAATTATTAAAATTCTTGCACTTGGTTTACTATTAAGAGGGAATTTACTATGATATGGAGGTGTTTGATAAACATGGAGTGGGTCTATTTTAATCCTAGGATTAAGGATTTGTATTCTAAATTATTGTTCATGCAAGGAAAGTTTAATTTGAATGAAAAGGGGAGTGGTTCCCCTTTAGGTGTGAAGAAAATAATACCTGCACCCCCAACATAAGTACATTGGAAGCCATCAAAGAATAGAGTTAAATAAGCCAGTGTTTCTGGCTTGACATATTCTTCAACTTTTGTGATGTACAAGATGGAGTCATATGGAAGCTAAATAAGAAGAGGGTGATCATCTAGTAGTGGGGCCTCTGCAAGTTGATCCACGATGACCTATCCTTTTATGATTTTTTGTGAAATGAACTTGAGTTTAAACTCAGTTAGAAGCATAATCCATTTTGCTATGCAAGAGTTGTGGTAACTTTTGTTCATCACATATCATAGGGGATTGTCTTGGGTGATGGCAAAAGTAGTGTGGTTTAACATATAGTGATGAAGTTTTTGGGTGGTAAAAACTACAACTAGGCATCTATTTTCCATGTACCCATATCAAATTTCATAGCTAACTAGCATACGAATGATATAGTATATAACTACTCTTTGTCGAGCGCATTATTTTGAGCTAATAATGTGTCTAGCACAAAATCTATGGCTAAAATGTATAGCATAAGTGATAACTGTGGGTGTGGGGGAGACATAAATGGTGGAGAAGTGAGGTAGGCTTTGATAGAATCAAATTCTTGTTGATAGTTGTCACCTCATTTGAAAGTGACTCCTTTATGTAGGAGATTATTGAATGGTTTGCACTTGTTTGATAGTTGTGCTATGAATCGATGAATGAAAGTGATTTTACCTTGGAGGCTACACAATTGCTTTAGGTTGATAGGTGGGGGTATCTTGATGATGACCTTTACTTTGTTAGGGTCTACCTCGATGTCATGTTGGGAGATAACGAACCCTAGTATTTTGCTTAAAGTAACACCAAAGACACACTTCTTTGTATTAAGGCACACATTATGTTCTAGAAAATGGTTGAAGATCTTTTGGATATTATCTAGATGTTGTGAACATTATTTGGAATTTGTGATGAGGTCATCAACATAGTCTTCCATAATTTTATGCATGTAATCATGAAATATATAAGTCATTACACGCTGGTAGGTTGCCCCAACATTTTTAAGACCAAAGGGCATGACCTTGTAGCAAAAAGTCCCTTAGGAGGTTGTGAATGAATTTTTATGTTGATCAATAGGGTTGATTTTAATTTGGTTGTATCCAAAGAATCCATCCATAAGGGAAATCATCTCATGGCCTGCTATGGAGTCAAAAAGCAAATCGATGTTAGGTAGGGAGAAATTCTCTTTGGGAATGCTTTTTTAAAATCATAGAAGTTAGTGCAGACTCGAACCTTACCAGAAGGTTTAGGCACTAGAACCATGTTGGAGACCCATTAGGATAGTCTATGGGTATGATAAAGTCTACATATTAGAGTTTTTCAAGTTCAAACTTTAATAACAATGCAAATATTGGGTGCATGCGTTGCAACTTCTATTTGATAGGTTTAGCCTCTTTGTATAATGTGATATTGTGGAATACAAGGGTGAAATCAAGGTCTAACATATTCTTGTAGGACCATGCAAAGACTCTAATGTACTTTTTAAGGAAAGCAGTGAACAAAATGTGCTCTTCGAGTAAAATTCTAGTGGCTAGTTTAACAATGTGAGGGTTTTCAAGGTCGTCACTGATGTTTACATCAATGGTTTCTTCGATTAGCATGTGAGAATCATCATGAAGTTGTTATGGGACCAGATGAGGTGGAGATCATCGATGGCCTTAGGAATTTTATATTCATAATCTATATATTTGTCTGTGGATGAACGCACAAGATGTGAGGTGATGTAGAAGGTGAAGGAGCATTAGAGGTACATAGGACATGAGGTGAAAGTAGAAAATCTTGAGGTGATGGTATGGGTGAGATGTGTGTGAGATCAGTAGATCAAATTTTGTGTGTCATAATGAGTTTATTGATGTATGTATCAAAGTTAGGAGAAGATATTCACATTGACCATATTAACCGATGTCATGGGGGTATTAGGCGGTGAAGAATCTGGTGATGAAAACTCAATAACCTATGGATATTGTAGGAGGCTTAGCGAAGGGTGCATGACAATAGGTGGAGAACATGGTCGAGTAGTAGATAAATGGATTTGATGATATATAGGAAAAAATATGGCCAAATGTGTTGGTGACGGTGGGAAAAATGCCATTTCCTGCTCTGGATCATGAGTGTTTAGATACAAGGCAACAAGTTGACTTGTTAATTCATCAACACAACATGACGATGTTGTGTCAAAAAAATGAGTTTCTTGAAAGAAGTCATAGGGAACTATGATAGTTGAGTGAGGGTATGGGTTGTCCTCTAGGATATCCATTCGATATACTCTTCCAAGGTGTGTTTTGGAAGTGGGGAAGGATGTAGGGATAGATCCTAGAGCTCATATTCGAGTGTGTGAACAATGGTTGGGTGATAACCTAGGCCTAATTTTTTAGTAGGTAATTGCACATGAGGGTTAATGGGTTTACATAACCCTTTTTTGTAATGGCCCAAACCAAATCTATGTCAATGAAAATTCCAAAGGTAGCGTAAGATGAAATAGGGGTTAGCCATGTGATCTAGTGTACCACAAAAACTAGATTGTGGTGGTTGTTGGGATACAGACAGGATTGAGGAATCAACTCATGCATAGACAAAGTTAGTTTGGTTGTCAGGAGACCCTAATTGTATGATAGTTCCTATGGTCAAAATTGAGGCTAAAGGGTGGCCGAAGTCATGCATGGATTGAACTATAGGTGGATGTACATGGGCATCATGCATATTATAGTCGCTTGGGCCTGAATTTTTCATAAATATAGAAATACAGGATGGTGTATGCTGTGGAGAGAGAGGTGGTGAATCCAAATTAGAAAATGAAGATGCAACCTATGAATCTCTTATGGTAGTATCAAAAGGTGAAAACACGAGATTCCGGAAACAAAAAGGATAGACTAAAAATGCAATGTAAACGAAACTAAAATAACGCTTAAACCCTATGTTATTGAAAAATGCGTAAAAAGAAAGAACATGAACACAAGATATCAAAGCAATATATAAAAAATAGCCCTTTTATTGATATGCTTTTCAAATTTGTGTTACAATGCGTCTCCTTCCTTTTTAGGGGATAGGAGCGTTAAATGTTGGTCTTTTACAACTTGTTTCAGAATTCCTTCTTCCGCGTGCCCACATATAAGATGGGCGAACCAAAACGTTGTCGTCGCTTGCGTTGGTAAAGGTAGATTCCTCGTTGCTCCTCTAATGCTGCAAATCTGCGTTCAAAGAAACAAACAAAGAATCAGTAGCACTTGTGTATGAAAAATAAAAGATAAATCTAACGATGGTTAAAATGAGTCTAAATAAACTGAAAACTTGACAAAAGCATAATCATGAAACTAGCTAAATACTACAAAAGAAATAGTCACCAAAAGCAATAAGGCGGGGGGTGCCCGAAGGCAAACCACCCGCGGGTGAAACTTTGTTTCGACACCAATCCGCTTGGGATGGGTCCGAAACCTGATGTGATGTGTTGTCGGCAAATTGGTAGGATATTGTGGTCAGAAAAATCGGGTTTTGGTTCTTGATTCGTGCCTTCAAAAGTCACCCAATAACCTCTCTTTCGATTAAGAGATTATGGATGTTGAAAGCACAAATCGCAAGTAAGTGAATTAGCAGCACTTCGTCGCTCAAAATGCTCCTTCTCTGTATCTCTTTTGGGTGAGGAAGCTCACCATTTTATAGACCCAAGGGGTCTCTTTGAATTAACATGCAAAAGTGTTTCTTTGCATGAATGTTTTTTTGTGAAGAGAAGACTTCTTCTTGATCAAGGGCTTCTTAACTGCCTCTGTGCATGTCTTTGTATGTTTAGAAAAGCTCACTCGCACTCCCATGCAATGAAGGGATAGCTAAGTGGCAAATCTGAGTTGTCTTAAAAAGCTCACTCCCATTCCCATGCTAGTGAAGGGAGAGTCAATTGGCAGATATGAGTTGTCAAAAGAACTCACTCGCACTCCTATGCCATGCAAGGAAAGCTAAGTGGCAGTTCTGAGTTGTCATGCGTCGAGATCTGACTTTTTGCTGGTCAAACCTAGCATTCGTCCCACCCCGAAGCGAGCGCTGGTAATCGTCTCTGGGTGAAACGAGTACCAATCCGCACTCGTCCCTGGGTGAGACGAGTACAAATCCGCACTCGTCCTTGGGTGGAGCGAATAAGAAGCAGAGTGTCTAAAAGGTGCCAAATTGATCTTTGACTTGTAAAACTATTGTGTGAGTGGTTAGAACCACTATTTAACCTCTGGGGGCTGTGTGTGTTAGTGCGATCAGTGTTTGTAGTCACATAATCGGATTGGTGTTGTTTTGGTGTCTACTAGATGCCCCTTTTTGGAAAGCGTTGCACATGGTGCAAGTCTTGAGCAAAAATAGATAACCAAAGCACTAATGATTAGGGTTTCTCAGTAACCTAACCAATTCTTGATGCCCCAAGTATGGAAAGGGCACGCATTCTTGAATCCTTGCTTCTGACGAGCTAAGGAACTTAAATCAAGCATTAACCTGGTTCGGTGAGGTATTACTTGAACTTAGACATTGATCAGTCATGAATAGGCAAAGGGCGCAACCTTTTGTCTATGGGAACCTTGAGTTCATGATTCACGAATGCCAAGTATATGATCAATTTGTGATAATTGCTTGTTTGCTGCCCCAAGCAGGGGCGCGATTGTCTTTTGCAATGATCCTTTGAATGCGTGTCATTTCCAAGATTGGGTATATTGTTGTTGATTGGCAACTAAGTGTGACTACCCCCTCAAGCGACGAATCGATGAGGGAATGACCGACATGAGAAAAGCGACGAGTCGCTTGACCCAAGATGACTTAAGTGAGGGTGCCTTCAGATGTTATCCGATGCATGCTCGAGCAGTTTCCCGATTGTTTTGACCTATTTTTGGTGGGTGTGAACCCATTTTGGGATGCCATTTGGGGTTAACATTGGCGAAAATCCATCTTCCCGTGGAGCGGTCCGGCTATGGTAGCCTTCTTGGGGAGTAGGATAGCGACAAGGTAGACCCCGACATCAGTTTTCTTATGCCAAGAGGTTAAGTGCAAGAGCACTTTTGTCCAGCAATTTTTAGTGGTTTTGTTGGCATTTGTCATTTTTATAGTTTGGTTGTTTTTGATTTTTTTTTTTTATTCGTCCGGGGGGGGACGAACGCCATGATGGTACTCGTCCTGGGGTGGGACGAGCGTGCCTCCGAGGAAAAAGTGCTCGTTCCAGTCAGGGACGATTACCAACAAGCAAAATGGTATAAATAGGCAAAAATGATGGATTTGGCTCATTTGCACTGTTCATCGATTGCGATTTGGAGCTCTGGGGAGGAGGAGGTAGATTTTCTGACGCGAAACGCTGTCGGATTTTCCAGCCACCATGAGTGCATAGACCGGGTCGTCAAGCGACGGAGCCGAGGCGAGACCAGTAAGTGCACTATCTCCTCGAGTTTGAATTTGAAAAATGCAAATGTGTTTTTATTATGTTTTTCTTTTGTTTAAGACATGGAACCCTAATTAATTAAATTAAAAGGTGAATGAATTAAAGACCATGAAACCAAATGAAACGTGGATGCAAACCGATGGAAACTTAGATGGAAAACCGTAGGATAAACCCAAAATGAAACTTAGAGTAACACCTTAGGGTAACCATGGTTATAAAAATGTTTTTTTTTATGTGAATGGTAAAACTTAGGTCGAAACCGTAGGTAAACCATGCCCATTTTTTTGTTATTTTTATGGAATTAAAAAATGAAAAATGGATGAATTTTTTTTTGAAATGGTAAACTTAGGTCAAAACCATAGGTAAACCATGTCAAATTTTTTTGTTATTTTTATGGAATTAAAAAATGAAAAATGGATGAATTTTTTTGTTTGAAATGGTAAACTTAGGTCGAAACCGTAGGTAAACCATGTCAAATTTTTTGTTATTTTTATGGAATTAAAAAATGAAAAATGGATGAATTTTTTTGTTGAAATGGTAAACTTAGGTCGAAACCGTAGGTAAACCATGTCAAATTTTTGTTATTTTTATGAAATTAAAGATGAAAAATGGATGAATTTTTTTGTTTGAAATGGTAAACTTAGGTCAAAACCGTAGGTAAACCATGTCAATTTTTGTTTATTTTTATGAAATGAAAAATTGATGAATTTTTTTGTTTGAAATGGTAAACTTAGGTCAAAACCGTAGGTAAACCATGTCAATTTTTTGTTATTTTTATGGAATTAAAGATGAAAAATGGATGAATTTTTTTGTTTGAAATGGTAAACTTAGGTCAAAACCGTAGGTAAACCATGTCAAATTTTTGTTTGTTTTTGATGAAATTAAAGATGAAAAATTGATGAATTTTTTTGTTTGAAATGGTAAACTTAGGTTAAAACCGTAGGTAAACCATGTCAAATTTTTGTTTGTTTTTATGAAATTAAAGATGAAAAATGGATGAATTTTTTTGTTGAAATGGTAAACTTAGGTAAAACCGTAGGTAAACCATGTCAATTTTTTTTTTTTTTGTAATGGATGTACATGTGAATGAAAGATGTTACTGTACAGTTATGCATTTTTGTACATGTGATGGTAATTTGATGCATGTTTTTGATGTGTGTTATTTTCTGTGATATGCAGGTGGTGAAGAGTCGACATCGGGTACCGACTATTTTTTCTAATGCCCGCGAGGCGTTGAGTGCGGAGGACTGGGAGTGGCTTGATGCCTTAGGGCTCAAGCATGTGGCTCGATTGGATGCAGTTGTTGCGGATCGGGCGTACATTACAGCTTTGATCAGCCTATGGGATGTTCGGACGAACACCTTCCATATTTCGACAGGGGAGATGACAGTCACCTTAGAGGACGTGTATCGGATTCTCCGGATTTCGATAGACGGGGTTCCCATCCGGACGATGCCACGAGGCCAGAGGACGGCTGTACTGACTCGATATTTTGGACATGGGGAGGATGTGGATGGGATGAGCTCAGTGGAGAAGGCGGAGCTAGATTGTCAGATTGGGGGGATTCTGGTACGATGGTGGTATGCGAGGGGAGTGTTGGGAGTGAGGCATGCACTACTCATGAGCCTCATTTCCAACATGCTCCTGCCAGACTCGTCAGGAGCGAGGTTCCCATGGAACCTATTGGAGGTGGTGTGGCAGTTAGTGGATTGTCCGGTGACAGAGCCGATGATCATGAGATGGGGCCAGACGCTCTTGGCTCAATTATATGATGAGTTGTATGAGGTCCGCTGTCGAAAGCGAAAGGGGATTGGCTGCAGTTACTTGTTGCAGTGTTGGGCATGGCAGCATATAGCCGTAGAGCGACCACGAGGGCTACCCTGGACTACACGGGTTGACATGGTGGATAGAGATATTGGTTATGGTGCTTTATGGTATCGGTCTGAGGAGCGAGGGCAGAGTCGGCGGTTTGCGGGAGACGTGGACCATTACAGAGATGCATTGGCATGACTGACTCCAGGAGATGTGGTGTGGAGGCCATATCGGGATTGTCCCGCATGGCCAGAGGCTGATGAGTGGCTTCGATGGGTTCGAAGGGGGAGATGGGTCATTGGATGACATGGGACGGAGCAGGAATACTTTCATTATCTTCGAGTGACACGACAGTTTGGGGTACGCCAGGGGTTGCTTGGGGAACCCGTAGTCTATCGGCATCGGAGCGATGAGAGGACCCTAGCTGCGTCGATCCTCGAGCCGCTAGGGGAGGAGGCGGATACAGTACTGGACATTCCGGACATGGATGACGTCGGAGTGACTATCGAGTACCAGGAGTGGTGGACGCTCCGACAATGGCGAGGTGAGGGGCCATTGGGAGGGGATGAGGCAGCGGGAGGCGGAGAGGGTGCAGAGGCACCAGGAGAGGGTTGGGGAGCTCCTGCTGATGTGGACATGGTGGAGGTGGCAGATGCAGGAGAGGACTTTGGTGAGGAGGAGCAGCCAGAGATGCAGGATGCTCCGGAGCAGGCTGATGCGCCAGAGAGGCCGACGCAGTCGATTGAGCAGGGGGATACAGAGGCGGGGTTGCGCGCGGAGGTGGCACGATTGACGGAGTTGCTATGGAGGCGAGATGGAGAGCTTGGGGAGATGGCGTAGGAGAGGGATCTCCTACGGACATAGTTGGCAGAGCGGGAGAGCGCAGGGGCTACGTCTCATCGACAGGAGGGTGATACGGATGCTGCATGGGAGAGGGATCTCCTATGGGTGCAGCTAGCACAATGCGATGATGCAATCATGTACTATCATAGGCGGGAGGCAGAGTGGAGTCGGCATCGATGGGAGATGGAGGGCGAGATTATCCACCTTGGTGGGCGAATACCAGAGCCTCCGACGAGTGGCTCGTCATATCGGACGAGAGACAGTGGGACAGAGCAGTCGACATCATCCCATCGCAGGCGACGAGATGAGGGAGGCGCTAGTGGGCATGATGCAGGGGCGAGCAGTCACCCTGAGAGGTCCCAGAGGACTGATACTACAGGGGGTAGTTCTCGTCGCACCGATCCTACGTGATCATGGTGGCCGATGCCCTAGGCTGGGGGTTTTTGAGTTTTTGGATTATGGGAGCGAGGTCCGAGGACCGGTTCACTGTAGCCTACGGGCAATTTTGTTATGATATATATATACAGATGACTCTTTTTGGTGTTTATACATTTTTCATGATTTATTTTTATGTGCATGTTTTTACATTGATGTATGCATATGCGATTATGAATGCGATGGTTCTAATTTGTATGATGTATGCATATGGAATGAATGAAATGAATTGTTGATGATTTGTCAATGCACCATAGACTGTACAAGATTTGGATTGACTTGCTATAGTAATGGGATAACTTTGTGGAATGCTTGTGCATGTGAAAACTTTGTTTTTGTATTTTGTCTATTTTTTGATGGTGATGTACGGAATGAAATGTACCGGTTGTTTGAAAATGTAGTTAAGCTTTTTTGAGATGCGGATATTTTAACTAACTAGCCAAGACTCGTACATTTATCTCGTGAGACTTTTGAACAAGGTCTAAATCCGACTTGAATTTAACCAAGTTATTTCACATCCCTGTGTGTGCAATTGAGTTCGTTTATGTGGTATTTGTCGGGATACCGCCGAGTGCGGATGGGCTTTCAACCGAACTCGTATCGAGGATCACCTAATTAGCTCCACTAAATCCTTTATTGTATTTAGTCAGATTAATCTGCGATGCTATCTAGGATACCATAAGCTAGCTCATCCACATGCAAACATTGATCCGTACACAAGTTAATGTGACAGATATATCGTCATGCGGGAGGTTTACCGCCAGTGACCGATAGGCTATCAACCAAACCGGTACTGAAGCTTGCCTCATGACCTGTCGAAATGCTGAGAGTTCCAGGGATTCAAGTTCGACTCCCTTCTTTTCTTCAATTGTATTGGGATACTTGCTCCTTTGTAGTGATAAAATCACTATTTATTTTTGTTTTATTTGTTTTTTTTTTTTTTTTGAGCAAGGGATTTGGATATGGAGTGATGAGAATCACTATTGTTTGTGCCTTTTGATGTGTGCACTGTAGGATGTCAAATTTTAGTGTTTTGACATTTTGCAAATTTTTGATGTTTTGCAACTTTTGAGAACTTGGGATTCTTGGGGAATTGGGTAGGGAGGATGCTTGTCCTTTTGCCAACTCTCAACATTCTTAGGGTCATTCGCACAGGGGGATGAGCAAGATAGCCATTTCGCTTATGGTGACCTGGATTACTTTGTAGGTTTCATCTTTCGTTCACACAACTTAGGAATTTTTATATGTGTGTTAATTTGTGTTGGGATGTTACGTAACAAGGTGTGATCCAAGTAAAACTTTCCCATGTAAAATCTGCTTAACTATGTACAGTTTTTGGCTAGAAATTTAAAAACAGTTGAATGACGAAAACCCTATATACATTAGGAGACAACTGACGATGCTAAAAATGGCGATGGTGCTATTCTAGATGTAGGCATTTATGAAAATGGATCTGATGTGGAAAAGGATGGAATTGCCAAGTAATGACTGTCTATGGTGCTTTTGACTTGTATGACCTAGCAAATGTATAATGTATGGATGCGATGCCTAATGCAACCTATATTTTTGTATTTTGATTTTTATGAGAATGCATGGAATTGGAATGCAATTGTTTTTGTGATTTTGATTTTTTATGAGAATGCATGGAATTGGAATGCAAATGTTTTTGTAATTTTGATTTTTTTTATAATTGAATGCAAATGTTTTTGTGATTTTGTTTTTTTTTTTGAGTATGCATGGAATTGAAATGCAATTGTTTTTGTGATTTTTGATGATTATATTGTTTTTGTTTATTTTTGAATATTTATGTTGACCAAGCAAGTTATGGTAACGCTTGGAGCTTTTGGTGTTGACCAAAGGGTTTATAGATACCTTTGGGGCATTTAGGGATGACCAAGCGATTATGAAAATCCTTGGAGCTTTTGTCTTGACCAAAGGGTTTATAGATACCTTTGGGGCATTTAGGGTTGACCAAGCGATTATGATAATCCTTGGAGCTTTTGTCTTGACCAAAGGGTTTATAGATACCTTTGGGGCATTTAGGGTTGACCAAGCGATTATGATAATCCTTGGAGCTTTTGTCTTGACCAAAGGGTTTATAGATACCTTTGGGGCATTTAGGGTTGACCAAGCGATTATGATAATCCTTGGAGCTTTTGGTTGGACTATGGCTCTCTAGATGTGGAATGGCCTCAAATGAATGATGTTCAAGGGTTCTGTTTCCTTGATTCCTTCAAGAGAGGCAAGCCGGTATGTTCTGGGTCCTATTCTACTATCAATGATGTAAGGACCTAACCAGTTTGCCGTGAACTTGTCCCGTAGATGGGACGACAAATTAGAATTCTGTTGGTTCTCTTTTAAGACCAAGTCACCAACCTGAAATTCCCTAAGGTGGACTTTCATGTTGTATGCTTTCTTAAGTCGCTCTTGATAGATACGCAAATGCTCGAGAGCATTAACGCGTCGTTCATCGAGCAACGTCAGTTGATCTAACTGGGCTCGTCACGCAATGTCATCATCGATGAACTCTTGCATTGAAATGCGTAGGGAAGGGATTTCCAACTCAAAAGGCATGACTCGCCTTGGAGCCATACACCAACGAAAATGGAGTTGCCCTAGTGGGCGTTCGAATGTTGGTGCGATAAGCCCATAGGGCAAGCGGGATCTGAATGTGCCAATCCTTATGATTGTCTGCAACTATCTTTTTGAGAATGGCGACTAGCATTTTGTTTGACGCCTCTGCTTGCCCATTTGCCTACGGATAATAGGGTGTTGAAAAGCTATGCTGAATCTTGTACTTTGTGGTCAAAGCACGCACATCTTTATTCTTGAATGGTGTCCCATTATCTGACAGGATCTTGGATGGAATACCAAAATGACATATGATGTTATGCAAAATAAATTCTGCAATGCGGGATCCAGTCGTAGTGGTCAGCGAAATTGCTTCCACCCATTTGGTAAAGTACTTTATGGCCATTAAAATAAACGTGTGATGACCAGACGACGCAGGGGAGATCTTTCCAATTAGATCAAAGCCCCACTATGAAAAAGGCCAAACCGATTGAATCGATTGCAAGGCCTGAGAAGGTACGTGTGTCAAATTAGCATGGTGTTGACACTTCACGCACTTCTTCACATATGCGCAACAATCTCGCTCTAAAGATGGCCAATAATAACCCATGCGAAGAATGCGCTTTGCGATGGCCATACCGTTGAAGTGGCCACCACATGTACCATCATGAGCTTGGGTGATCGCCCAAGCGGACTCTTGTTGGTCCAAACAACGAAGGAGGATTCCTTCATAATTTTGATGATACAAAATGTCTCCTAACAAGACATGCTTTGCCGCTTTCTATTTGAATGATCTTTTCGTGGCTTGTGTCAATCCAAGTGGGAGATTACCTAGCTTGAGGTAATCCCGAATGGGTGTGTACCAATCTTGCTGATCAGAAACCTCGATAGTATGAATGGCCAATCCCTCTTGAAGTCCATCCCGAACAAAAGCTGAGCGGGAAAGAACTTGTAAAAACAACGTGGTGTTGCTAGTAAGAGGGGTTGGGGAGAACAAGGACCCCCAATTGGCTTGAGTCAAACAATCTCGAATTCGAGAGAACTTATCCGGAGATGGTTCAATCTGGATCAGGTGGATTCTTGGCGTCAGATCAGAGCTTGCACGCTCCATCGCAGATTGCGATAATGTTTTAACCTGAATGGTTGTCATTTCACCAGAAGGGTCTTGCGGGATGAGTGACCCCAAGGAGGCCATAGTATCCGCAAAATGATTTGATGATCGAGGGAGTGCCTCGATGTCATACCATTCAAGTTGTGCCGAGAATTTGTCCACAAGGGCTTTATAGGCCTACAAAACTGGACATTTACATTGGAATATCCCCTTTACTTGATTGACAATTAACAACGAATCACCAAAGATGTTCAATCATTTAATGTTCATGGTGATTGTTGTCTGAAGACCTATGAGCAAGGCTTCGTATTCTGCATTGTTGTTAGTGCACGGAAGTCTAATTTAAATGACAAGGGCATTGGAGCACCTTGTGGAGTGAAGAATACAATTCCCGTGCCACCCCCTTGCTCACATTTAGAACCATCGAAGAATAGGGTTATGTCGACTGTGACTCAAGCTCATCAGAATCTGGCGACTCTGAAACATGGAAGACCCCATCATCAGGTAGTTCAAAAGTCAGAGGCTGATCGTCTTCAAGAGGAGCCTCGGCTAGTTGATCGGCGATGACTTGACCTTTTATGGATTTTTGTCCAATGAACTCTATGTCAAACTCCGTCAACAACATGATCCATTTCATCGTGCGGCTACTATGATAAGTACGACTCATCATGTATCGCAATGGATTCTCCTTAGACACAACATACGTCTTATTACTGAGCATGTAGTGGCATAGCTTTTTGGTAGCAAACACCACTGCCAAGCAGAGCTTTTCAACGTATGCATAGTTAAGTTCATAACTGACCAGGGTGCGGCTAAGATAGTATGTAGCCTATTCTTTGTGAAGTTCATTTTTCTGGGATAGCATGGCGCCCAGTGCCACCTCAATGGCTGAGATGTATAAATAGAATGGCACTCCTGGTCTAGGTGGTGCCAATACTGGTGGCAAAGCCAAGTACTATTTAATGTCGTCAAAGGCAGACTGGCACTCGTCATCCCAATGAAATGTGACCCCCTTATGCAATAATTTATTCATGGGTCGGCATTTGTTAGATAACTACGCTATGAAGCGCTTGATCGATGCAACCTTTCCCTGCAGACTCCTGAGCTGCTTGATGGTGGTTGGGGGATGCATTTCAAGGATTGCCTTGACTTTGTTTGGGTCGACCTCAATTCCTCGTTTGGAGACTATGAAACCCAAGAGCTTTCCAGAGGTGATGCCAAAGATGCACTTCTTGGGGTTTAGTCTGACTTTATGTTCAATGAGGCGATCAAGGACCTTGCTCAAGTCACCGAGGTGATCTGGGCGCAAAAGAGATTTGGCCAACAAATCATCCATGTAATCTTCCAAAGTTTTGTGCATGTAATCATGAAAGATGTACGTCATGGCACGTTGGTAGGTGGCTCCAGCATTTTTAAGGCCAAAAGGCATGACCTTATAGCAAAATGTCCCCCAAGGCATTGTGAATGCCATTTTTAGTTGGTCCTCAGGATTGATACGAATCTGATTGTATCCTGAGAAACCATCCATAAGGGAAAGCATTTCATGGCCCGCTGTAGCGTCTACCAACGCGTCGATGCTTGGCAAGGGAAAATCATCCTTAGGACTCGCTTTGTTAAGATCTCAAAAATTGGTGCATATGCGAATCCTCCCATCGGGCTTCTTGACAGGAACCATGTTAGACAACCATGGAGGATAATCCACACAGATGACAAACTGGGCATCCAACAACTTTTGTAACTCATCTTTTACCATTAAGGCCATTGTTGGGTGCATCTTGCATAGTTTTTGCTTGACTGGCTTGATTGTCGGATCAAGCGTTAAATTATGCGTGACTAGTTGTGGGTCTAGTCCCGGCATATCCTTGTATGACCATGCAAAAACCTCCTTCTTTTCCTTAAGAAGGGCAACATAATCGGCTCGCTCTTCGGGGGAAAGACTTACCCCTAGCTTGAGAATCCATGGATTCATTGGATCTGTGTCGATGTCTACATCAGTCATTGCTTCGACCGACATATGGGATCCATCTTCCAACTGGTGTGGAATTGGGATCAGATGGATATCATTTGCTGAATTAAGATCATCATTAGGAACGTCAAGTTCCTCTTCAGCATGGAAGACATCCTGAGTCTGTCTTGGAGTGAAATGAAACATCCCACCGCAAGGCCAATACTCTGATGGAGATGGTGGTGTGTCAATGCGATCCCAATCTATAGCCTCTATGTCTAGATGCAATGATCATGTTGGATTGGCTGGATCATGGATGGGGGCGGTCAAGTCAATGGAGATCATGTTGATGAGATGATTGTAATCTCCATTACCGCAAATGTGACAACTCTGACATTCGGGATGTTCTTGGTGCATTGGATCTGGCTCTGTAGGCACTGGCACAAAGGGATCAGCCCTATGCACGGACCTACAAATAGGGTCTACCCTAGGCACTGATGGTTTGATAGGGTCTCCAGGTGGAAGATGCTCTCTATATACCTAGAGTGGCGGGTGCAGTAATTGCTATAACTACGTCGGGTTGAAATGCCACCTATGTCTTGGACCTATGTGTAAGTGTTCAAACATGTCATCTATGTCCAAAGGATATTGTTGTTGTTGAGGTAGCCTATGCTCACTGGGATCATTCAATGGGAACATCATCAAGAAGCTTTCCTGATCGTCATTCATTGGATATTCGTGCGAATGATCGTACTCCGACTCATCTTCAGAAGACCCTTCGTGGTCTTGTCCATCTTCCCCTTGTGGGTGAGTCCATGAGGTTTCTCCTTGTTCGGCCATAGGGAAAGGGTTGTTGAGGTCAACAAGGTTATTTGTTTGTAATGGGAAATAATCCCCCAATGTATAAGTTGTATTTGGATTGGCATATGGATCTGATGCCAACCCATCCTTGTTGCCTATCCCTAGGCTTTGCATGTTTTCGACCAAGATGTCGAGGGGCAAAGGGTGATTAAACCCTACTCCGACTTGTCATAAGGCATTTGGTATCTTGGTTGGCACAAAACACGCATTCCTTGTTCATACCTGCCTAACTCAGTATCCATGCCAATTGCATTGGCTAAGATATCGTAATGCGAAGTCCGGGTTAGCCAGATAATTGACATCTTCCACAAAGGGATCTTCATCTTCCTCTTCTTGTCGGGAAGGTTCAACGCCATGATCCAGGCCCCCAAAAATAAAGTTTGTCCGATTAGGTGGGTAGCCTAAAGGAACCACGGAGCCTATGGGGAGTCGAGGTCTTCCCATGTCTTGCATAGACTGAAGTGTGGGCGTTGCAACAACATTGCGCACTATATACTCCCCCATGCCTGTGTTAGACATCTCAACAGTAATCGTTGGCGATTGAGAGGAAGCGAATGGGAGTTCTCCTTGAGTCCACTCCATGTGGGGTGAACTAGGCGTCTCAACTTCCATTCTATTAGGCGTCTCTTCTGTAGAGATGTTGGAGACTAGAGGTGGTTCCGCTTCCAGGGGCTTCTTTCCTTTGTCCATTGGTGTGGCCACCGTAGGTGGCATCATTGTGGGAGGACCGGATGAAGAAGATGAACCCGCCTGGGAATTTGATTGATTTGGTAATGGAGATTCTTGCTTAGTCGGACCCCTCTTAGATGGATTTAACTCGGAAATCCACATGCGTTGAAGGGAGGGTCGACTGCGGCATGATTTGCACTCGAGTTGCAATATTTAAAAGGTTCCAAATCTATGGGGACCACGTGCACTTGTCCTTCAAATGTATACTTCAAACATTGATGAGCAATTGAAGGGACACACTTCATATCCCGGATCCAAGGCCGCCCAAGCAAGATATTGTAAGCCATCTCACCTTCTAAAATGTGGCACAATGTATGAATGGTCTTTTGTCCCACTTGTATGGGCAGGACAATTGTGCCAACTGTCGAGCATATCGCATCATTAAATGCTCGAAGAGTATAAGTGGAAGGTGCAATGTGAGAGGTCGGCAACTTCAAATGTTTCAATGCAGCGGTTGTAATAATGTTACTGGACGAACCAGTGTCTACCAACACCCGCTTGTACGGAGTCCCATTGACCCATGCAATAACGTGTAGGGGTGGATCCGCTACATCTCCAGTCACCATTTTTAACTCATCTTCCCTGAAGGTGATGACTGGTTCAGTACACTGTTTGACATGCCCCACAAAATTGTTGAACGAATTCGCTTCGTGGGGATGCAACTCAATTGCCTTTAATATCTCCATAAGAGCTTCCCGATGGGGTGCCGATTGTTGAATAAGCTCATAGATGGAGAGCCTAGCCGATGTGGTCCGTAGACTTTGAGTAAGTCTAGTTCGAATCATGGCCACTGGTCTAGGTGGGGGCAACTGTGTAGGATTCGGTTGAGGTTGTGACATGGATGGAACTTCCCTGGTGGCTATCGTGGGGGCAGCTCCTGGGTGTCTCTTGTTTCTTGTCACAATGCTAATCATCCCAACATACCCCTCCATGGGGCAATTCTATTGCACTTCATTGACATGAAGAGGTTTTGCTTGTGCATCATGTGTGGGTAAAGGATCTTTGAAAACACCCATTTGTTGGTTGTTGGGTGCGATGGGGTTATCCACTACCAATGTGTTATTATCAATGAGGTCTTGCACTAAACCTTTAAATGTCCAACAGACATTAAGGTCATGCCCTTTCCTTCTATGGAATCTACAGTAAAGATCCTCTCTATAGCCCTTAGGCTTTGGCGCATTAGGATCGATTGTTGGAATCTCTGGCAGATTAATCAAGTTTGCCGCTGACAAACGGTCAAACAAGGAGTCCCTAGACTCAGTGTATGGTGTAAATTGCTGCCTAGGGTGACGCTGCTGATTTTGATCTTGTTTTTTATTATCTTTCTCATAGTTATTGTGAGGCACCGCCTGATAATTAGCCTTTGGAGGCTGTGTTGCTTGGGTAGGCGTAGGGGCATTGATAGCAACTTGATTGACCGCGACGGGTGTCTGTTGCGTATTCCCTATTTTGGTGCTCTTATTCCACTCTTTTTTCTTAGGCTTGGCAATTTTGCCATCCTGTATCTTGATCTCTTCGATAACTCTAGCTTGCGCCAGAGCTTCTTCTAAAGTGGCGTATTGCTGCAGCTGCAATAGCACAGAGATCTTTCGCAAACAACTCTTTGCGAACATTTGAGTTAGGTCGGACATAGGAGGGAGGTAGGACAGCTTTGAAAGCACCGTCCTCCATCGATTCCCATATGCTACCATAGATTCCTCCTCATACTGCTTGAGGCTAGCTAGATCACTTAGTGACGCCTTTTTCTTTGTATTGAAAGCAAAACATTCTAGGAATGCGTCCACTAGCTGATCCAAGTTGTAGATGCTATGCTTCGGTAGATGGGTAAACCAATCCGAGGTAGATCCTGTGAATGTGGTTATGAATGTTCTTAATAGCAATGCATCATTGTCTTGTATACCGAAGCATTGGCTCAAAAATTGAGTCACATGCTCTTGAGCATCTTCATCCCCTCTAAAGAGTGCCAACTGGGGCAGCTTGAAATGTTTGGGGTATGGAGGTGCTGGCACTGATGGATGCATCGGATGACTATGGAGTTGGCGTAAGGTAGGCTTTTGGGGCCCAGCAGTCTTGAGTTCCATAGTCTCCAAGCATTCTAACAACACTTTGTATGCATCGGAGGACGTAATCTCCTCCTCCTTGGTTTGTTCCCGCTGTGGGTTGCGAGGAACTTGAGGCCTTTGGAGGGATAAATGGGTAGCATCCCTTCTGCCTTGATAGGGCATTTCAGCCCGCTCTTCTTCTTGGTCATAATCCTCATAATCTTCTTGAGGAGTGTTTGGCCTAGGCCTGTAAACATTGATGGGTGCCCGCGGAGGATGCCCATCACGGTTGCGGGGAGTGGCCTCCCGCTCAGGTCTAGGAGGTCTTGGAGGTAGTGCTTGCTGAAGTCGTGGAGACCTGTCTCGCACTAGGGGGTTGTGCCTCACATACATCTCAGATTGTTGTGCACGAGGGACTGGGGCCTTCTCAAGCGCATTGTTGTGAAGCAATTCAGTTGTCTGATGCTGAATGCGCTCTTGATTAAGGTGACACAAATGTTCTAATTTCTGTTGGTCTTGCCTAAGCCACGTGATTTGCGCTTGGCGGGCGGCTAGTTGGGCAAATGCCAAGTCATTTTGTTCCATCGTCTCTTGTTTAAGAGGCCTAGATGTCTCCCCTACATATCTATTTCGATCATGGTGCTCTGAGACCCCTATATGTTGCTTCCCTCTGTCGAGGTTGGCAGCATTGACTTGAAGCTCTGGTCTCAATGAGCGATCTGGATATAAAGCGGGTGCAGACGTGCATCATTCCCGCACTGAGTACTATTCTTGAGGAATGTAGTGATCCTCCTCACTCTCTCTGTTATATGCATAAAAGGTGCGGGCAGAATTGTCTTGCCCTATCGGGAGAACCTGATATTCTGGATATGGTCTACTGTGTCCGACATTAATCGAGGGTAAATTAGGAGTAACAAAATCATATGGTTCCTCCTTTTGGACCCTTTGTTGTTCTAGAGCAGTACACAATGCTTCATCACTAGGCCACCCAAAATGAACTTCCAAGGGAGGCCTCGTACTTAGACCAAGTGCTACATATTGGTTATTTTCTTGAAAAGATTCTTGTTGCTTAGGAGTACCCCCTAAGGAGGTGCCTCTATAGTCCTGTCTATTGATGGCATGAGTTGGAGTGCCCCTCAAGGAGGTGCCTCTAGAGCCATGTTCTATGATTTTATGGGTTGGAGTGCCCCTCAAGGAGGTGCCTCTAGAGCCATGTTCTGCATGGTGTGAACTAACTTGTGTACCCTGTCGCCAAGGCGGGATGGCCAAGTCTTTAGGGCTATATCGGAGATGATTTGTCTCTCTTGGTGCATTCTCTGTAGCTTCTACCCATGATTGGGCTTGGCTACGAGTAAACACCATGGTAATGTTAACCTAAAGATGCAAAAATTCTTTTTATGATTTTTCTTTTTATGATTTTTTTTGTCTAAATAGAAAATAGCATACACACACAAGCAATGATTATCTCTTTTAAAGATTAATAGTGTGCCCTAAATCTGGTTTAGTGTGTTTTTGTTGTTTGTTTTTTGTTTTTGAAAATTTTTGTGAAACGTTTAAATGCAATTATGAAGGCTCTTATGACTCCCAAAATGGTCGCCCCTTCAATATACCATTGTCGGACCGATATACCAACCTCTCTATATACCCGCCCTTACGTGAGGGAGACTATAGGTACGTGAGAGCAGATGATACATGGAACATAGGTGGTACGAAAGGGGAATCACTCTGTTTATGACACCTACCATAGAAGACTTATCCTCATGCGCTAGGAATCACCCTAGCTACACTCGGTCAACTTTCGTCAGGATTTACGTCTAGCAACAGTCGCGATCGGGGTAATGGATGCAATATCTCAAGCCAAAGTGATAATGGAATCCACCTTTGGTCTTGCTCAAGGGTTGGGGTTTTACGACCAACGCCTTGTGTTTAAAATACCACGTGGTGTGTGGGGTTCATTTTAATTTGCAAAATTTGAAACAGGCAAACGAAAAAGAAATCTTTCCCTAAGCCATACAAAACTGAAAACCAGAAAATAGAAAAACAAAAATTTGATAGAAGCTTTAAAAACCCCTACCTCTTCTCTGCCCAACAGGATGTTTCTGATTTGCTCTAAAAAATGCACAGAACTATACTCGTCCCTGGGTGAGGCGAATATCAAAATAGTATTCGTTCCAGGGTGAGACGAATGCTTATTCATCCCTGGGTGAAACGAATACCAATTCTATAATCGTCACTTGCAGAAACGAATAACAGTCTGATGATTGAAAAATAGGTACCTGTAATCAAAACAAGCAATTTTAGATCAGAAATCTAACCTAAAAAAAAATAGAGGACAGAGGTCCCACCGTGATCGCCATTGAAAACACGAGATTTCGAAAACAAAAAGGATAAACTAAAAATGCAATGTAAACGAAACTAAAATAACGCTTAAACCCTATGTTATTGAAAAATGCGTAAAAAGAAAGAACATGAACACAAGATATCAAAGCAATATAAAAAACGGCCCTTTTATTGATATGCTTTTCAAATTTGTGTTACAATGCGTCTCCTTCCTTTTTAGGGGATAGGAGCGTTAAATGTTGGTCTTTTACAACTTGTTTCAGAATTCCTTCTTCCGCGTGCCCACATATAAGATGGGTGAACCAAAACGTTGTCGCCGCTTGCGTTGGTAAAGGTAGATTCCTCACTGCTCCTCTAATGCTGCAAATCTGCGTTCAAAGAAACAAACAAAGAATCAGTAGCACTTGTGTATGAAAAATAAAAGATAAATCTAACGATGGTTAAAATGAGTCTAAATAAACTGAAAACTTGACAAAAGCATAATCATGAAACTAGCTAAATACTACAAAAGAAATAGTCACCAAAAGCAATAAGGCGGGGGGTGCCCGAAGGCAAACCACCCGTGGGTGAAACTTTGTTTCGACACCAATCCGCTTGGGATGGGTCCGAAACCTGATGTGATGTGTTGTCGACAAATTGGTAGGATATTGTGGTCAAAAAAATTGGGTTTTGGTTCTTGATTCGTGCCTTCAAAAGTCACCCAATAACCTCTCTTTCGATTAAGAGATTATGGATGTTGAAAGCACAAATCGCAAGTAAGTGAATTAGCAGCACTTCGTCGCTCAAAATGCTCCTTCTCTATATATCTTTTGGGTGAGGAAGCTCACCATTTTATAGACCCAAGGGGTCTCTTTGAATTAACATGCAAAAGTGTTTCTTTGCATGAATGTTTTTTTGTGAAGAGAAGACTTCTTCTTGATCAAGGGCTTCTTAACTGCCTCTGTGCATGTCTTTGTATGTTTAGAAAAGCTCACTCGCACTCCCATGCAATGAAGGGATAGCTAAGTGGCAAATCTGAGTTGTCTTAAAAAGCTCACTCCCATTCCCATGCAGTGAAGGGAGAGTCAATTGGCAGATATGAGTTGTCAAAAGAACTCACTCGCACTCCTATGCCATGCAAGGAAAGCTAAGTGGCAGTTCTGAGTTGTCATGCACCGAGATCTGACTTTTTGCTGGTCAAACCTGGCGTTCGTCCCACCCCAAAGCGAGCGCTGGTAATCGTCTCTGGGTGAAACGAGTACCAATCCGCACTCGTCCCTGGGTGGGACGAGTACCAATCCGCACTCGTCCCTGGGTGGAGCGAATAAGTAGCAGAGTGTCTAAAAGGTGCCAAATTGATCCTTGACTTGTAAAACTACTGTGTGAGTGGTTAGAACCACTGTTTAACCTCTGGGGGCTGTGTGTGTTAGTGCGATCAGTGCTTGTTGTCACATAATCGGATTGGTGCTGTTTTGGTGTCTACAAAAGGATGCAATAATTGATCTCAAGGCTAGGCACTCACTGCTTCCACTCATGACATTCAACTACCATGGTTGGGATAGGGTGATTCACACATGGGAATTGGGAAGGATGAGGAGTAGACATCGGTGTTGGGCTACGATGTGAGGTGAAAGACCTAGTGTATGGGAAAAAAGGAAGTGGAGGTGTTTGAGGTATAAGAAGAAGAAAAGGTTCCATGGAGGAAGTTGGGTGAGGTGGAGTGGTGGGTCTTGGTGTAGGTAACAAGGATGGTCTCGATGTCATGGGTGGATTTTTGGAAGATGATGACTGAGATAGTGGTGGTGGATACAAGGAAGGTGGCAAAAAAAGTGTGGTATCTAGATTGGGTACTACAGTGGCTGGTGCTAGTGGTGCATACATCGAGGTGTGTGTCCTTGGTGATGATTGTGGTAGAGAAGAGGATGTAGGGGAGGATTTTGATGCTCCTATAGACTAGTGGGAGGAAACAGGGAATAGTTATGTGGAATATGATGAGGGTACAGGTGGTAGGTTTGTAATATTGCAAAATTTAAAGGGGTCCCCATCGGTAGGAACACAATGGATGATTCCATTGTGGATATATTTGATACAATGGTGTAATGTAGATGGGACACACTACATGTCCCTGATCCATGGCCAACCAAGCAAGATGTTGT
The DNA here is from genome assembly GCA_028583015.1 of Wollemia nobilis. Classification (NCBI taxonomy): domain Eukaryota; kingdom Viridiplantae; phylum Streptophyta; class Pinopsida; order Araucariales; family Araucariaceae; genus Wollemia; species Wollemia nobilis. Next base: position 5,600,813 of record JAQPPZ010014470.1, read on the forward strand.
ATTGCATTTAACCCTAAATGATGTGAAAGAGGATGGGTGTGGTGAGGATACCTACCCAGATGGGTAGGATATTGGATCCAACTATAGGTTGTATGGATCTATCAAATGCACATAGATAGAGCAATGGGGTGGAAAAATGAACTAGAGGGATATTCATGTGATGTAGAGCTACTATGGAAATGATACTTATGGAGAAAATTGTATCAACGAGGACACATTTGTATGTAATGTTGTTTATGGTCACTTGGGTATGGAGAGGGGGATTTGCTCTTTCTCCTATAAGTTTCATGATCTCATGATTGTGAAAGTTGATGGAGGGATGAAGGCAGTGTGGAATATTTCCTACAAATTTCATGAAGGCATTCATGTCATGGGTATCAAGATCGATAGAATGTATGATGTCATTCAATGAATCATGATGGGGTTGATACTATTGTAGAAGATAAAATATGGATAAGCGATTGGGAGCATTATGCAGTTGGTGGGTAAGGCTACTATGGATTGTAATGACATTTTGGGGTAGTGTAGGTGTTGGAATTCATAGGAGATGGTAGAGATGTAAATGGTACCAGTGGATAAATGATAGGTAGGGCTTTCCACGAAGGGTATTTTTGGTTGTGAGTGGTTAGGTTAATAATGCCCACCACGCCACATGAAGGGGGGTCACATTGGAAATTATTTACCTACCTAGGTGGCCCTTAGGGAATAGGTGGTATTTGGGGGTTAGTACCTATATGATCAGATAAGGGATTTTGGAATATCCCTAGCTTCTAATTTTGTAGAGCGAGGGGGTTTGAGACCTAGATGGTACCCCTATCGATAAGGTCTTGGACATGACTATGGAAAAAGTGACAAGCATCAATACCATAGCTGCATTGTAAGTGGTACTGACAGAAGGCTTGCTCGTTATATCTTCAAGGCTTAGGTAGGTTTGGATCAAGTTGTTGGATTTCAATAGGATGATGTGTCCTACATCGTATATCCTTTGGAAGAGGGCTAGTAATGGTTCAAAAATTGGTGTAAGATTATGTTGTGGAACCTATGGATGCATGTTGTGGGGTAGCTAAGGCCTAGGAGGGGGAGGTTCATTGGTTTGAAATATTTGCTATTACGGAGGAGAGAATTATGGGACTAGTGAGGGTTTTAAGGTAGAAGCTACCACTTGGTTGGCTTGCGGTGGTAATGGATAAGGTTGGTTAGAAGTATTTCTATTGAAATAGAAATTAGAGTTGTAGGTTGGTTTCTGTATCAAATTAATCTTTCCTGACTGGACCTTGATGTCCTCAATAACTTTGGCTTGGGAAATGGATTCTTCAAAGGTGCATCTTTGATGAAGTTGCAAATATGTGGAGATGTGTTTGTAGCAACTCTTGGAGAAGACCATCACTAAATTGATAGTAGGAAGACTATAGGTGAGGTCATGGATGTTCAATCTCCATCATGAGATAAACTCAGTAATGGGTTCATCGTCTACCTATCGTAGGGTATAGAAATCTAAAAAATTAGTTTTATTTTTAATTTTTATGGAAAAGTGCTCTAGGAAGGAGTTGGCCAATTGTTAGAAGGTATGCAGGCTATGGCACGAGAGCATGTTATACGAGTCTAAGGCTTGTTCCCCAAGTGAAATGGAGAAGGTATGTAACATGAGGGGATTACTACTATGAATATGGTAGCAAACTGAGTGATAGTTGCTCACATGTTCTCTAGGATCTTCCTTACCCTTGTATTTATCAAACTTTAGGATCTCAAAGAAATAAGGATAAGGTGGGATTGGTAATGATGAGTGGACTAGCTCATTGTAGAGTTCATTGTAGGTTGGTTTCTACGGTCCATAGCTAGTTGTATGAAGGTTGAGCATATTTAATTCATCTTGCATAAGTTGAAGTTTAGGTGCTAAGGATGTAGGGGAAGGTGTAAAGGTAGGTGGAGCGTGTGAGTGTGGTAGATATTGGAGTTACTATTCTTCCCAGTACTAAGGAGGGAAGTATTGTAACTGGTCCTAGTGAGGTGGCTACTGAGTGATATATGATGTTGTGACCAATGGAACACTGGGTTGTGGAATAGACATTTTCTAAAGGTAATAGTATTGTGGTTGTAGGGTGTGTGGTTGTGGTATGAGTATCTTTTGGGGTTGAGCCTATTGTAATGGTTGGGTCATGGGAGATGATGAACAAGAGGGAAGAGGTGTAAAGAATGTAGGCCCTATAGATACTAGTGGATGTATCAATACTAATGATGTAGAAGATGAATGAGATGAAGTATCAAAGGATAGCACATGTCTCTATTCTAATGGATGAGATGTAGGAAAACTAAACTGGGTGGAGTACCTTGGAGGAATAGGGGTATAGGTTATGGGTATTGGTCCATAGGTGGGAAGAGGACCAATAGTTAGAGCCTAAAAATAATGAGGAGGGGGTAATATATAGGTAAATGTAGCCAAATATGGAATGGTAGATTGGGTAGGATACCATCCTATTAACTATGATGTAGATGGGAAGGATGAAGGGAAAGGAGTGTAGGATCCTAAGTAGGATTTTGGGAAAATGGAGTGGTGAATGTATTCACTCTCGGTGTTTGTTTTTGCTTGATATTATTGATATTGCATTGGTTGTGTTTGAGGAGGTGGTTGGGACAAATCCTCAAAGGCTAAGAAAAATGGGTTTTGGGAGAAAGGTGGTTGCGACTCTTGGAAAGCGTGTTGATGTGATGATGGAGGTGGTACTTCTGGTTGTTGCAATGGGTATTTTTGTGGTGTAGACTAAAAATATGGCATCTAGGTGCATGGTGTGGATGATAAGGGATCTAAAATCATCTCTATGGTAGGGACAAAATATTCAACCTGAGGGCAAGTGAGGTTTAGTAACGAGAAGTCATTCTCAAATAGGTATTGAGATAGGCTCTGAAAGAAAGGGTGTGTGAAGGTAGGATATGTAGGTGGGGTCTCCTCTTTTATGGTGAATAGAAGAGGGGGTTGTCCTAGAGTAGTGTAGATCACATGGTCACAAAACATGGAATGTGGATTAGGCGATGATGAAGGGTAAGTGGATGGTCTTATTTGAATGAAGGGGTAAGGGCTTCATTCATAGTGGATGTCTCACCTTGAGACATTGTGTGTGTAACATGGATCAAATCCTATGAGCATATCAAGAGGGATATACTGACTAGAAGTGGTGCTAGAAGCCTCCTCTATATGGTGTGCTTGCTCGTGCACTCGACTATGGGTAACAATAGGCATGATGGCATATATCATGCTATGAAGTTTTGGAACCGTACAAAAACTGAGATCTATGGTTTTGGGTGTGATGTGCAAAGGGGTTTGGAAGCAACCCTATGATGTGTGGACTCAAACTATAGTGAAAAGCTATGTAGAGCTAAAAAACAAAGTGTTGTGTGGTGTGATGTGTTGAAACTAGTTTGTGATCATGCAAACAACATGAAACTAGAATAAGTTTTAAATGCATAAAATAATATGTTTTGTTCATTTGAGTGTGTTTTGATGTTGATAATTCCTAGATAAAATCATGGGTACTGGGGTGAATACTTTGTAAAATTAGGAGTTTTATCGATACATAACCTCCTACAACACTCAAATATGCACAAAATAGAATAGTATCACAACGTGTGAATGATGACATGTATGGAAGGCATGGTAAAATGATAGCCTTTGGGGAGAGAACTCAAAGTGCTAAAATGAGCTCATTGCATCCTCTCACAAGAAGAGGTGGCATTGTTTAAGACCTACTATCGACATACTTGTGCTTTCACTTCACCCTCAGGTGGTCTTATTCAATAATAATAGTTATCATGTTTACAAATTGTGTAAGCCTTATGAAAAAAAGTGTCTAATCCTATCCCACTTCAAAGGTTACTTCTAGTGATGAAATCCAGAAGCCCAATCTCAAAAGTGGGATTTTATGGTGATGAAGTCCATAAAACCACTCATGTGGGACTGTTAGGTATCTAGGGGGGTGAGATGGTGGAGGGTAAAACTCCTACCACACCAGTATCTAACGATGGATTGGGGATGAAGTCCAATCTCACCATTTATTTTTAACCACGTGTGTGTGTGAATTTGAGTTTTCTAACAATTATGTATAAAGAAATAAAACTAACTAAATGCCTTTTTGAAATGAAAACTAGTCCTAGATGTGATTTTTGGAAGCAAAGCTAGTCCTATTACCTTTTTGAAACGAAACAAGGATGTAAGCTCATGAAGTAAAAAAGCAAATAAAACAAATCATGTGATTTTCATATAAGTGAATCATCTAAGCTAAAGACAAGAAAGGAACGTGAAGATTGCTTTTTTGTAAAAATAAGATGATTCACTATCATAAGGAAATGTGAGAAGGAATTTGAAAATCTAATCTAGATGCAAGAAAGAAATGGGAAAATAATTTTTGATACAAAAAGAGATTTGAAATTTGCCTTAATGAAATGTACAAAAGAAAAGTGTAAACCCTAATCCTAAATACAATTTTGAACAAGGAAATTTGAAATGTACTTTCAAAAGAAATTGATAGAATGATACAAAAAGAGAAATAGAAATCTATTTAAAGTGTGATTTGAGAAAAGAAATGAGAATGTTCTTGAAATGTATGAACTGAAATTTTTGATTTAATTTGATTTATTGTAGGTTTTTGGACAATAATTTGGAAGATCTAACTATTGCAAGAAAGAGGGGCTTAAACAAAATGGCTAGAAATGAAAATATATTCTAATTCCTTAAGCAAAGAGGGATGTAAATCTGATTTCTATATATAAAGATTAATATGGAGCAGCTAACATAAATGTTATTTACATGATAACTGCATTGAAATAAGGGATTCACCGAATGACATGATGCATTTTCTAGTGAACTTTCATTGCAAGAAAATGATAGAACAGAGAGAAAAAAAAGGAATACCTGATTCCTTTTTCTCCAGATGGATATTTCTACCTTTCTACTACTTACCTCTATAAGTTTGCAAGTTTTGGAGCAGTAAGGGATTCACCGAATGGCATGATGCATTTTCTAGCAAACTTTTCATTGCAAGAAAATGATAAAATAGAGAGAATAAAAAGGGAATACCTAGTTCCTTTTGCTCTAGATGGATATTTATACCTTTTTGCTACTGACCTCTACAATTTTGAAAGATTTCGAAGCAGTTTTTCTCAATTTGCATGTCGAGGGTGAATTGGATCTGGATTCATAGGTTGAGGGGTGAATCAGATCTATGGGCCTAAAATCCCTGTTTTGAGGGCTTGATGGGGTTGTCAGGGATTTGAGGGTCTCTATGATGTCTGGATATGGTACCTACAACAAGATAGAAAAAATTGTGTTAGATTCATGATAAAAACTAGTCTAGCACAATCCTTTGTATGGGTCCCACCAAGCGTGCTAGAATGAAACATACAAAAGAATGCATTTGATCTAATAACTTTTTAAAATATAGATTATTCAAAAATGCTGATTTTATTCATGATAGAAATGCTTTTGTGTTACAAATAGAGAGAATTTTCATTATTTCTTTCATAAATGTATAATAAATATGATGCTATCTTTTGGGCTCCTCAATGTAGATGGGATTCATACGTAATGTGTGCCATCGGTAGTTGTGTTTGTTGTTGTTTTCCTCTTTGCATCTATGCTAGACCTACAGAATAGAGTTAGTATGTTTGGGGGCTTGCCTTAGTCAGGCCCCATAGTGAAGAAGACAAATCAATACAAAATATGTAATGAAAACTAAAATAAACTACATGAATGGCTATAAAAACATGAAAAGAAGAATACCTGAGTGATTTGAAGTGAAAAACCTTCTCTAGGGCTAATTTGTAGGCTGAGGGGTGAATTGGAAGCTAGATTTGTAGGCTAGGGGAAAAATTGTGTTGTTAGTACTTTCTACTAGAGATCCTTGTCCAGATGGGCTCCTCGGGTGCTACTATGTTGTTTGTACAGTTCAGATGTCTAAGATTGCACTACTAGTCACATTTATGCAAAGTTTCTATAGGCTAACTAAAATGTAAGAGAGATATTATGAGGAATTAGGTCCACTATTTATAGAAAAGCCTAAGGTGTAGGGGGTGTAGTTAGGAGTACTAAACCCTAAGGTTAAATCCTAAGGTGGTTAGGTTAGGGTTTGTGAGGTGTCATTCCTACATTCTCTAAATAAATATCTCATCCTCACATATGTGTGAGGAGAGATTAGGGTTAACTAGGATTAGTCAACTCTAAGGTTAGATTAGGGTTAGGTTAGGGTTTCCTAAGAAATATCCTAACTAGCTTAGTGCACACTATATCGCTCCAAATTTTTCGCATCCTTACATTCAAGCTATAGGATCCGTTCCTGGAAGGAGGATGGGAAAAGGATGGGAAAATACCTCAAACTGAGAGGCCCTTTGATGGTCCTGCCTCTTGAGGGAGGGGTAATAAGGTGATTTTTTGACAGATGGTGGGGTTCACCAGGAAATGATTAGTGGAAGTTTCCACGCCTAGGTTGGGAATGAGTTTAATGTGTTCAATTTTAGCTTTAAACATCCAAGTCCTAGGTTTGGCCAAATGAATCTAAGTTGTTCTATTATGAAAATGCAAATTAAATGAATACAAGAAACAGATTTGAACATAAAACAAAGAGAATAAGCTAGATTAAAGAGCCATACTTGATCCGAATGTCTGATGGAGGTTCTAATTTTTGAAGCAGTCAAGATTGTCTGGAATTTGATAGAATCGTCTCCGATATGACAGGATCGTCTGAGATCTGAAATTTTTTTCAGAGACCTGTAATCAAAGAAATAGAGACAAACTACAAAAAATGCAGCTATGCCAACAGAGGGCAATGATGTAGAATGATATCAATAATATTAAACTGATAATTATAGACAAAAATATGAGTGCGTTACAATGATTTAATGACTAATCATGATTTTATGATGCATACAAGCTACATGGGTGAACTCCAAGATGCAAAATAATAAGGAATAACCATAAGATTAACTAAATGCAGAATAATGCAGTAGAAAAGAGTGAAGAAATGCAAACTCTGGGCACTGATTGCCCCTAATGTTGACTGCAATCGAAATCGAAAAGAGTGAAGAAATGCAAACTCTGGGCACTAATTGCCCCTAATGTTGACTGCAATCGAAATCATCTCGGATTGGTATGAAATCATCTCGAATTGGAAAGGATCGTCTGTGACGATCTGAGCTTGCTCCGGCTGAAGAATAACAAAGTTCCTACAAGAAAATTCGAAAAGAGACAAAGGCAAACAATAGTCTAGGATATTCTAATGCATGTAAAACTCGAAGTGCAAAAAAAATCAGCTAGGGTGATGTCAAGGGGAGGGCCTAAGATTAAATAGGCATAGGAAAGAGGTTGGGAGGTTGGAGATCATCCCAATTTGGGAGATCTCTAATGGGGGAAGTCTCTAACGGTGCAGACACACTTTTGCCTCGGTTAGAGACACCGTTGAAACAAAAGCTAACTATGAAAAATTAGTTTTGGGATGAAATCGGCTGGACGTTCTGCTTCAGACGAAATCGTCCAATATGAGGCGATATCGTCTGATCGGAGATGATATCGTCCAACGGATGAAACAAACTCTAAAAATGGCATGAAAAATGAGGAAACGGGCAGTAGGCGATTTTGGGGTTAAAATTTGAATTTGAATTATTACTAAGGTAATTTTAATTATTTGCTAAGGTTTACTATGCCAATTTTAGGGTGCTACATTTTGACCCCTCTTTAGCGAATTTTTTGAGGAAAATGCGTTAAAGATGAGTTCTTCTCGATCTACAAGAAAATAAAAATTTATTCCCATTTTAGGCGACGATTCTTGGTCGAATCGTATGACAGCTTACTATGGTACCCCCACCGTGTTTTTACCCAAATCAAACGTTTGAGGTAAAAACACGAAAAAGCAAAATTTTTTAAAATGTTGTTAATTGTTTTTGAATAAAATTAAGAAAAATAGGGAAAAACCCTAATTCATTTTTACTATTCATTTTCATTTTCTAGTTTCTAGAGCTCTGTAGACAAGATGGTCGAGACAGCGCACAGATCGACAGAGGTTCGGCGCGGGCTACGGGTAAGAGTCTAAACTTAGTTTAGAATTCTTGAATTTTGATTTTATATGCTTTTTAGATTAATTTTAAATGATTTTTGAGCATCGCAGCCATTTTTTGGCCATCGACATCGTCAGGACGAAATCGTCTCGATTTCGTCGAAATTGTCTCGATATCGTCGATTTCGTCTAGGGGCAAAATCAACGAAATGGGGACGATTTCATCAAAGAAGGGACGATTTCGGCTTGCAAAATTGGAGACAAATTTGCTCAAATTTTGGACGATATCGTCCAATAGTGGACGATATCATCATTTATGAAATTGACTTGTTTTACTTGCATTTTTAATCACTATTTTATTAATGATTTTTACTGCTTTGTTGTTTATGTTGCAAAGAGGAGTACTAAAGAGTAGAGAATGGAAATACAGCATGTTGAGGGATGACTTGGCTACTCTATCTCAGGCAGAGTGAGATCGGTTGGCTCAATTCGGCTTGCAGCATGTGATAGATATGCCACAGGTGTCTATAGACATGGGGCTATTGACTGCCCTAGCAGAGAGGTGGTATCTGGGTTCTTCCTATTTTCGATTATCGACAAGGGAGATGACTCCCACATTGGAGGATGTATGGACGATTTTGAGGATCCCCATACAAGGATGGCTAATTACTCCCATGGCCAATCAGGGTCATGCGATGATGCGACTGTGCGGAGATTTGAGCTTTGCCCTGGAGAAGGGCAGAGTGAACATCGAGTCGTTACGCCAAATGCCTGGGGCATCTAGACTGACATAGGTTTTGGCTGGGGTGGTAGGTGGTCTATTGCTATGCCATCAGAGTGGATGCATAGTACCATGGCTACTGAAAAATGTGGTCTATGACATGAGAGACCACGGGTACAGGTTTGCTTGGGGGAGCTTTGTACTATGCCGATTGTATAGGATCCTGCATGGGGTCGTATACAAGGGCGGTCGATGTCTGGTTATGACATCACTACTGCAGGTTTGGTGCTGGGAGCACATCATGGTGTGGAGGCTGGTAGGGCTCCCACTAACAAGGATTGACAGGGAGAGGCCCCGAGCTTTCTACTGGTGGCTTCGAAGAGGGTCACAGTGCCAGTCGGCATTGTGGATCCAATCAAGGTTGGGTCGTCGAGGAATGCATCCCGATCGATGACTAGGACTCATAGTACCACACATACTACGATGGGGCCACCTCGTCCACCTCAAGGCGGGGGAGGAGATGAGGCTAAGAGCTCGAGGGGTTCTCGAGGCTAGGCTACTGCACTGCATAGACTATATATATGATTGAGAGGATTGAGTATGCCAAGATGTAGATTGTGGCATACCAATCTAGTTTTGATATGATGTACATATATTTTGGATATATATATATATATATATATATATATATATATATATATATAATATTTTTGATCATATGACTTGTCTTATGCGTTTGTATGATGCTTTAATGTTTTGGTGTGATTGATTTGATGATTCATGTAATTATGTCGTTTGGAAATATTATGGTTTGAATGTCATGTTTTTTTTAAATTTAAATGAAATAATCTGATGTAAACAAATTGGTTGTTTGTGATGTGATAATTTGATAAAAATAAAAGGGGACTTTTAACAATAATTTCAAAGGAAATTGTCGCTATTATAGACCATTTCATGGAGTCGCCATTCACTCGGTCGTCAAGCTAATCCCAGTATAGAAATATTGTTAAAAAGTAAAAGAGTGCTTAAGAGACTGTCTTAAGACTTTGTTGTGAGGATGCAAGTGATGATGATGATGATGATGATTTGTTTTCAAATTTCCATGAAAATATTATGCATGAAATATTTTAAAATGATTTTTGCTAGGCATAAATTCCTAAGAGTGATAAAATTGTTGAATAATTCCCTAGGAATTATACCATCATTGAATTTTGACATAATGACATAAAATAGAATAAGTGTTTGTTTGTTTTAAAGCATAATTGTGTAACATAATGATTTAAGTCATATTTTTTGATGTTTTTAAATAAATGGGAAATAAAATTAGTGCAATGGTTTGCGCTAGGCATAGAATATTTAGGTATAGACTTATACCATCATCGCGAGATCCAAAGAAGAAAATAATATAATATTTTTATTGTATGGTTGATCTTTAATTTTTGAAAATAGTCAGAAAATATGAAGATGAGGACTTGCGCTAGGCATAAAATTCCAATTTTGGTTTTGGAACTATACCATCATCACGAAAGTCAAAAGTTATATATAAATGTAACTTTATTGCATGTTTTTGAAAATGATTTTGATTGTAGTTGTCTTTATACTAAACAATCTGTTCTTCAAAGAAAAAAAATGAATTTATTCCAAACAATTTGCAAAAATATTTCAAAGTATCTTAAAGACAAAAGTTAGATTTATAAGGAATCCATGTGCATATGTGAGTTCATTACCAATCTTGATTTATCATAATGATACACAAAATCTCTCAAATACAAATGTGTGTGCAATTGCATTGTTCATTTACCAGTTTTGAGCAAGATAATTTTGATACAAGTGATTTGAATGAACCAAATAAGTGTTCATTAACCATGATTTAGATGCATATAATCGTACCAAACTACTATGTAGGTCGGGTTATCAAGAGCTAGCTAATCCATAAGCAGACAGAGGTCTGTACAAAAGAAGGTCACTAATGTGACAGACATATCACCACGTTAGGAGTTACCCAAGGCCAAGCGGGTTGGGCACAAACCACCTGTTATGGGGCTTACCTCACAGTTTTTGAATAATTGAGAATTCCAAGGATTCAAGCTCATCAACCCTTCTTTTCTTTTCAATGGGTAGGGAAATGGATTTTATTGCTTTTGCTTTTGCTTTCTTTGTTGTCTTTTTTTTTTTTTTTGTACTTTTGTATTTTAGCTTGATATTTGAGATAATGTGAAAATGACTTTTTTTTTCTCTCTTTTTTTTGAACTTTGATTTTCTTCCTATGCTAGGGATACTTGCTCGGATTAGCTGTAGAGCAAGGGATTTTTATTCTGGGTAGGGGTGACCTTGTCCTTTTGTCAATTCTCAAAGATTCTAGACCATGTGCATGATAGGATAGCAGGGGAAAATTTTTGCTCAAGAACCACTGCTACTATGTAGCGTAGCATGGAAATTACAAATATAATCATTTTATTGTGAAAGGATGTGCTTGGTTTAAGTAAATAACAAGATCAATTCTCTATGCTCAAACTTTATTTAATTGAATTTTATGGACTTTGATATGAGAGAGATTAGTAATCATGCTAGATAAAATCAAGATATTTATTTTTGTGTTTGTGATAATGAGGGATTCCAAATAAATGCTAATTTATCCAAAATAACTTGAAAATATAACTGCAATACTTTAAGAAGAAATATATACAACAAATATTTTTGAGGAATTTGATAATTTTGATGTTTTTGTATTTTGATCTTAATTGAGGAATTGAAAGAAATACAATGTGATTGTTTTTTTTTTGAAACTGTTTATATAAGATACAAAAAAGGAAATAATATACAAAACAAATATATACAATGATAGAATAACCAAATTTTATGCATAATATCGCTTAAGATGCATAATATTCATAGGTTCTTTTAAATATTTACCATCTAAGGTAGCTAATTTGTATGCTCCCATTTGAAATTTAGTAGTGATAATATATGATCCAAGCCAGTTGGGCTCAAATTTACCTTTAAGGTATTTAGTTGCATTAGTGTTTTTTTTTATTTTCCTTTAAAACAAGGTCGCCGATCTCAAAGGATCGATGACAAACTTTCTTGGCATATGATCTTTTAAGCTTGTTTTGGTAGGCACGAAGATGCTCCAAAGCATTGATGCACTTTTCATCTAGGATTTCTAGCTAACTGAGTCTACCAGCTTGATATTCATATCCTACTTTGGTATATTGAAGTAGTAGAGCCAAAGAAGGAACTTCTAATTCAAAGGGAAAAATAGCTTCAGCGCCATAAACCAAGACAAAAGGTGAAGTACCTGTGGGAGTTCGAACACTAGTTTGATAGGCCCACAAAGTTGGATATAATTGAATGTGCCGATCACGGCGGATTTATTGACCAATATTTTAAGAATTTTGATTAAAGTTTTGTTAGATGCTTCGCTTGACCATTACCCTGAGGATAATAGGGAGTGGACCAATGATGTTGAATCTTATATTTTTGGCATAATTTCTTAACATCTTTATTTTTTAAACAAGTTCCATTATCGGAGATGAGATTTACAGGAATTATGAACCTACAAATGATTTGATTAAAAATAAATTTAGAGACTTGTGTTCCAGTGCAAGAAGCTAAAGGCATAGCTTTGACCCACTTCATGAAATACTCAGTGGCGGTTATGATGAATTTGTGTCCATCAGATGACACAGGATTAATTTTTCCAATAATGTCTAAGCCCCATTTTGAAAAGGGCCAAGGAGATGAAATAGCTTGTAGCTCTTGTGCAGGCACATGGACAAGGTCAGCATGTTTCTGGCACTTGTCACAATGGCACACATAATCATGTGCATCATTTTCCATGGTAGGCCAAAAGTAGCCTATCTTAAGGAGTTTTTTAGCAATGACACTACCACTGAAGTGTCCTCCACAAGATCCATCGTGGGCTTCACTTAAAGCTGATTTGGATTCTTCTAGATTCAAACATCTCAATAGGATACCTTCAAAAGATCTCCTATATAAAGTATTTCCAATTATTACAAATCGACTTGCTCGTCTACGTAATAACCAACGCTGGTTTCTATTAGAATTGACAAGGAAAGTCCCATTTTGAAGAAAATCAAATATTTTCGTATACCAAGGTTCAGGAGTAGTTTCATTGATTAGAAACACATCCAAAGGTTCTAAACATGACTGATTTGAAGCGGGTTCCTAGAATTGACGAATAATTATGGTGGCATATTTTTCATCTAACTCCAAGGGCAGAAGGGATGCAGTTGTGGCCATAGCATCAGCTGCACGGTTGCTAGTTTGAGGAATAGCTTCCAAAGTGACTTTATCAAACAAGGATAACAATTGCAAAAAATATGCTTTATATGGGTGCAATTTATCATCTCTGGTCTAATAAACTTCATTAATTTGGTTTATAACAAGTTGAGAATCACCAAAAACTAGCAGATGTTTGATTTTTAAGGCCAAGGCAGCTCATAATCCAAGGATTAGAGCTTCATATTCGACAGTGTTATTAGTGCAAGAAAATGTTAATTTGAAGGACAAAGGTATAAGATGTTTTTGCAGGGATATTAAAATAATACCTGCACCAACCCCACTCATGCATCGAGCTCCATCAAAGTATAAGGACCATTGTTCAATATGGTCTGCCTCTAATTAAAGGCATTCATCAGGAAACTCAATGATTAGGGGATGAGTAGACTCTAAGGGTGTAACAGCTAATTGATCTGCTATGATTTGACCCTTAACAGACTTCTATCCTATGAACGTGAGTTCAAAATCGCTTAGAGCAAGAACCCACTTGGTTGTACGACCCGATAAATAAGGTCGACTCATAAGATACCGCAAGGGATCATATTTAGCAATGACATACATTTTTTGACTAAGCATATAATGGCATAATTTATGTGTAGAAAATACGACTGCTAGACATAGTTTTTCTAATGCTGTGTAACAGGTTTCATAACTGATTAAAGTTTGGCTAATATAATAATTAGGACGCTCTCTCTTCTCATCATCAAGATGAGCTAACATAGCTCTTAAGGTAGAATCTAAAGCTGAAATATACAAGATAAACGGGCAATCAAGTCTAGGCGATGAAAGCACAGGTGGGTTAAGGAGGTATTGTTTGAGAAGTTCAAAAGCTTCTTTACATTCGTCGTCCCAATTAAAAGGGACATCCTTCTTAAGCAGCTTAAGAAAGGGACCTGTTTTGTTCACCAGCTTATCGATGAAGCAATGGATGGCTTGAAGTTTACCTTGTAAACTTCATAACTCAGATATATTGGTAGGTGCGGGCATATCAGTGATAGCCGCAATCCTGAGAGGGTCAATTTTGATACCACGTAAAGAAACTAAAACCCCTAATAGTTTATCGGACTTAACTCCGAATATGCATTTGGCTGGATTTAATCGAATAAGGTATTCTCTTAACCGATTAAATACTTTTCTCAAATCATCTAAATGATCATCTTATTTAATAGAGCGAGCTATAATATCATCTACATAGTCATGTAGGATATCATGCATCATATCATGAAAGATATAAGTCATGGCTCGTTGATATGTTGCACCTACATTATTTAAACCAAATGGCATCACTTTCCAACAAAAGGTACCCCAAGGGGTAATAAAGGTTGTTTTAGCCTGATCTTCAGGAGCTATCCTGATCTGATTATAGCCGGAAAATCCATCCATTAGGGACATAATTCCACTCCTGACAATAAATTCAATAATTTGATCCATGTTTGGAAGAGGAAAATCATCTTTAGGGCATGCGGCGTTAATATCTCTAAAGTCTATGCAAACCCTAACTTTGGTAGCTTCTTTCTTGGTGACTGGAACTACATTTGAGATCCATTCAACATAATCAATAGCTTGTATAAAAACAACATTCAGGAGTTTTTCTAACTCCCCTTTGACTAGCAAGGCCACTTTGGGATGCATTTTTCTAAGTTTATGTTTAACAGGTTTAACATCCGGATGGACTACTAGATGATGCATGACTACAGAAGGGTCCAGACTTGGCATATCTTCATATGTCCAAGCGAAGACATCTGCATATTCTTTAAGAAATGCAATGTATTCATTTTGTTTTTCTTAACTTAATTCTGATCCAATATTGATTATGTGAGGATTATCCTCAGTTCCAATGTTAACTTTAATGATGTTTTCTACTTCCATGTGTAGATCTCTTTCAAAATTAGGTGGGGCGGGTGAAATGCCCAATTCTTGTAATTCTTTTAAGGTTAACTTGGAGAATTCATCTTGAGGATTCGTGACCTCAAGCTGGGCTATAGTAGGTATAGAACCATCAAAATAAAAACCATTGTATAACAACTCTTCAATAGAGACATCATGGAAAATATATCCTTCCAACTCATCATCGGATTCAACAATCAATTCAAGGTAAGCTATGGATAGCATATTGCATGTAAAGAAATTATTCTTTGGACACAAAGAATCTTGTTTATCTAGATAATCTTGATAACATATGAGTTGATCATCATCTTCAAAAGGGAAGGTTTGACCCTTACTAGGAAACATGCCTACACCACATCGGGCAGGCCATGGTTCTACCTCGATAGGTTCTTTCATACCATTTTGGAAAGGTCCCAAGCCTTTCCCTTTATATCCCATTTTAAGAATTATAGTTTTAGCTTTAATATATCCATTAGCAAAATAACATCGGGCATATCCCTCATGATGAGTTTTGATGTTTCTGGGTATTCTTCCCTAATCATATCCTTTATAAATAAAAGCACAACTCCCAACTTGGTAAGTACTTCCCATAGGTTTTGGGAGGCCCAAAGTATGAGGAGATGGTGGCAAGTTATTAAAAAGAACTGAATCTTGCATAAAAGCATTTGTTTTTTTTTATATTAAGATTTTAGATAAATTCGGTAAAAGTTCATCAGAAAGAGCATACGATGTAGAAGGATCATTCCCTATATCTTTATATGTGGAAGGTATGATAGATGTAGATAATGTGGAGGTGTTAATAAATGGGTCTATAGGTTTTGAAATTATAGGGATAGAACATGAAGGATTGGTTGTAGATCTAAGATCTTTTTGAGGTTCTAGTGTGGTTTGTTCAGAAGATGGTTGAGTTAAATGTATAGGTGTAGTTGATTGATTAAATGATGTTATGGGTGTGTGTTTCACACATTTAGATGAAAAATAAGAATTAGGGTGTGTGGATGACAGAGCGGGGCAAAATTGTACTCCAACAAGTTCTGCCAAAGCACACATATCAAAGGGTCTAAGGTCACCATGAATAGTGACCAACTGATTTTTAAATTTAAATTTAACACACTGGTGTAAAGTTGATGGGACAGCTCGCATCGCATTGATCCAAGGGCGACCCAAAAGTATATTGTATGATTTTGGGCAATGTACAATAAACACGGTTGTATCTAGGGTTCTAAGACCAACTTGCAAGGGTATAGTAATGACTCCACATGTTTCTTGTGTCTTGTCATTGAAAGCTTTGATAATCATATCCATTTTTTTCATTTCATCACTTCTAAAGCCATATCTTTGGTAGAAGTCAAAAGTGCATATGTTTAAAGATGAACCATTATCAATCAGGACTCTTTTAACAACTACATCTCCAATTAGGGTAGTAATATATAAGGGGTTATCCTTATGTAAACTATGTTGCGGGATATATTTATCCCGAAAATCAATACAATCGACTTCTCGAGTGATGATAGTATTGGACATGGCTTCGGGTTGAATATTTTGTGGCACCATCATTTGGCTTAATGTAAGCATTAACTCATCCCTATGGGTAGGAGAAGATCTTAACAAGTCCAAAAGGGAAATTCTGGCTGTAGTATTGGATAATTGTTCATTAATATTGTAAGGAGGCTTAGGTTGAACATTAGACATATGATTCCCTTTATTGGGATTTTTCAAAATAAATGGAGTTGATCCATCATTCTGAGTTTGATCCTATTGAGATTTTTGAGCCTGTTGTCTGGTAACAACTCCGATGGTACCTACAATGTTATATTGAAGACGTTGAACTGGTCTCGGTTGAGCGTTTATGGCTTGTTCATTAGGAAGGAACTGATTATAAGAGGGTCGAGTAGTAACTTTTCTAGGAAATGGTTCTTCTGGAACCATAGCATCTGTGATAGGTTGAATAGGATCTGATTCATTTTTAGAGCTATTCGATTAGTTTGAGGTGATGTCTACTTCACTTTTAGTATCCGATTCTACATCACTAGGATCCGGAGTTTGAATATTATGTAGGGGCATGGTCATGAATATGGATAAAGTTGTACCAAATATTTGAGGATCCTGAACAGGTAATTGTTTGCTAATAGTCCCTACATATCGGGTAGGAGGGGGAACATTATGATGTTCAATTTGATTAGCCACCTCTTTACCATGGTTTGGTAAAGGATGTTGAAATATGTCTAATGATTGATTAGCATTTTGATTCTAATTCTGGGGAATGGTCTTTTGAGCGTTATTAGGAGCATTTTGTTTAGGTTGGAAGGCTTGCACCTCCATTTCATTATTATCAATCAAGTCTTGTATTTTATGTTTCAATATTTTGCAAGAGTTTGTAGCATGTCCAGGTCCTCAATGAAAATCACAATGTAAATCAGCTCTGTATCTAGGTATAGTTGGATCAGGTTCCCGGATAGCTGGTAATTGAATCAAGCCTCGTGCTAGTAATTGAGGTAGAATGGTTGATAAAGGTTGGTTCAATCTAGTAAACTCCCGAGGAGGTTTATCAGGAGGTTTTAATATAATTTTTTCTATTGTCTTTGTTGTATTGATATTAGCAACGTTTCTACTATCAGTGACTCCGTCACCTACAACTTGTTTATTTTTATACTAATTTTTGGATGTTTTCTCATCATCTTTCTTTTTGAGATGACCTCTTCTAATGAGATCATCTTCTACCCTTCGAGCTAAGTCTATAGCTTGATCAAAGGTGGTTAAGGTAGTAGTTGATAACTCATAAGATATTTGTTCTTGCAAATTATTGATAAAAATATCCAACATTTCCCTATAAGGTAGCACAAAGTGCAGTTTCCTTGTCAACTGCCTCCATCTGGCTAAGAAATCAGCAAAACATTCATCTTTGTCTTGTTTTAAGTTGTATAAATCTTTAATTATGACATGCCTCTTGATGTAGGCACTAAATTGATGGACAAAATATTCAGCTGTTTCTTCAAATTTTCTCAAAGAATGAGTGGGCAATTGATAGTACCACTCTAATGCCATTCCTCCTAAACTTTTCGGGAACATTTTTAGTAATAGCAAGTCATCATGTGATATGTCATGACATGCTATCCTAAACATGTGAATATGATCTATGGGATCTTTAGTTCCTTTATATATAGGTAGGACGGGCATGGGAAAGTGTTTAGGGTATGGTTGTGCTACAACTATGGGATCCAAAGGCTGATGTTAGGATCTCATCCTAAACCTTAATGTAATAACTTCCATGATGTAATAATTCCTAGTGAACGTGGGTAGTACCCATGATTAATATTTTGTAATGTTCTAAGTTTTAGCTTAGGTAGTGCCCATGACAAATGGCATCCTTTTTATGTAACACATGGTAGATAGGTGGCATTGTGCATGTAATTCGTGTGGCATTATGCATGTAATTCGAGTGGCCTTGTGCATGTAATTCGAGTGGCATTGTGCATGTAATTCAAAGTGGCACTATGCATGTAATTCGGGTGGCATTATGCATGTAATCCAGGTGGCATTTTGCATGTAAGCCAACCTTGGAAGGAAACTCCTTAAATACCCGAAAGGGCACCAATGTAACCATCTTTTGCAAAATTAATGAAGTATTGAAGGAGGTTGCCCCCTCGAAGAGGCCTGCGATCCAGTCCTATTGTGAGATTTTTCTTTATGCAAATTTTTGTTATATTAATGTGATGTTTATGTGAGTTATTTCCAAGTAATTGTGTGAGAGTGTGTTATTTGAGTTTATTTTATAGCAGGATCCTAACAAGTGGTATCAGAGTGCTTTCCAGGGACAAGTTCTACTGCAACTGCAACGATTCTTGCCATCCAATCCGCCTGTCAGGTATAAATTCCGTGTGTTTTTTCCATTATGTTTTTCCATATAAAAAAAAAAAATCCAAAAAAATATAGTGTTTTTTTTTTCCAGACCAAAAACAAAAAAATATATTATTAGTTGAGTAGGTAGAAACCCTGTACCGGGGGTTTTAAAATATCGTGAAGGATCTGTCATTATTGGCTAAGCTAGATAGCCCATAAAGCGTCTAGTGAAGTGAGGGGCGATTAGGCTCCAATACCCAGGCCTCAGACAGAACTCGTGCACGGACTTGAGCTCCCACGTATCTTTGGGTATATCGGGAGACCATCTAGGATTAAACAAACTTTTAGCCATTAGGAAGCTCTTCGGCCTTGTATTACTCATAGTCTACGGGACATAGCATCCTAGACAATTACCCTCTCGTATTGTCAGAGGCAGGTAGTGTGCTCAAGGGTATGTGTGGAATCCTCCTTGAGTAGTGGCCTGAAATATTGGTCCGAGAACTATTGTTCATCACTGTCGGTATATTAGAGGGCCTATGGTTGGTACATACTCCTATACTTAGCATTCCCTGGTTCTGTTAAAACTTCAACCTATAAAAAACGTAAAAATAAAAATAAAAATCCAAACATCCATGTTCGTAAACCTCGCATTTCAAAAGTGAGCATATGAGAAAGGAGTCCTCTACTAAAAAAATAATAGAAGGGACATGCATTCGGGATAAGCCATGAGGGTGACACTTAAGCTGATAGTCTGGAGAATAACGATAAAATTTACGATGCATGGGCCATAGTCGGTCGATCAGGTCGGAGAGGTCAAGCACGATCGAGGCGAGAATTCACGGTCTTCGAGGTCGAACAGAACTGTCATATCAGTCACCTGCAAAATAAAGAGAATCTTGAGTGTGAAACATGACCAGTTATAGATAGTGCTCCAGTAGCCAACTTTTGCTCAGTAGCTCAGAATCAAAATCTGTAAACACCGTTACTCAACAAAACAGGAGATAAAAAAAAGTCTGGGGTGCCAAAAAGTAGTGTTGAGATATATAGCTCATTGTGACCACATCCTTCTACTGATCATTTTGATATATAGCACCCAAGCACTTTTTTGGGCACTTACTAAAAATAGTAAGTCCTAAAAATTCAATTCTATTTTTAGTAACTGTCACAAAAGGTCAAAAAAATGGCCCAGGGTACTCGTGGACACCAGAAATAACTAGAACACTTGGAGTCCCTAACAAAAGCCATTGAGAACTTGAACTCGGATTTTCACTCCATAAGGGAAGAAGTCCAAGGTCTTCGCCTAGAGCATGAGGCCACTAGCAACCGCCTAGAAGAAGCACTAACAGAAGTGGACAGTAAACTGAGAAGAGAACCACCCAAATCAGAATACCAAGCTGAGAGTTCTACAAGGAATCGTGACCATGATCCATCCTTTAGAATTCCCAAATTGGACTTCCCCAAATTTAGTGGGAAGGATGTTGATGGGTGGCTATGTCGGGTTGACCAATTCTTTCGAATTCATAATGTACCCATATTTCATCGAGTCCAGATGGCTTCCTTTAACTTGGAATCTGAGGCTCTACACTGGTTCCAATGGTTGCATCTTGCCTACCCAAATCTCTCTTGGGAGGACTTTGAATCCCAACTACTCACTCGATTTGGTCCTATTGAGTTTGAGGACTTTACAGGAGCCTTGACCAAACTGCAACAAACAGGGTCAGTCCGAGAGTACCAAGCTCAATTTGAAAAATTGGCCAATCGGACAAGAGGATTGAGTGAAGGGTTCTTCCAGAGTTGTTATATCAGTGGGTTGAATATGGAACTCCAAGCAGAAGTCAAAATTTTGAAACCATGAACTATGATGGAAGCTATCAGTTTGGCCCGTTTGGCCGAATCTAAACTCTCTGCCCAAAGACACCCATCAAAGTTTCCTCAAAATAGACCTTCATTTCCCCCTAGAGCCCAACACCCAGATGATAATAAACCTGCTGCACCCAAGTGCCTCACCATCGAAGAGATGGATGCACGTCGTGCCCAAGGATTATGCTACAATTGTGATGAAAATTTTTTCAAGGGGCATAAGTGTGCACACAAAAAATTGTTCTTGATAGATGTTGGAGAACCTGATACCTGACGACGAGAGTGATGAGGATGAGGACCATCCAGAAACGCCTCCTCCACAAGAAGAAGGGAAACAGGAACCTGGGACATCAATTACAATCCATGCCCTTGCAGGCATTACTACTTCTCAAACCATGAAGGTTACAGGATGTTTCAAGGGCCAACGTCTTTCCATCCTTTTGGATTCGGGCAGCACGCACAACTTCATTGACCCTAGAGTTTCTCAACGGGCAAATTTCTATATCCACAATTGTAGTTCCTTTGAGGTCATGGTAGCCAATGGGGGAACCTTATCTTGTCAAGGAAAGTGTCGCAATGTTAAAATCAAGATAGGGGACTATGAACTCAAGCAAGACATGTTTGCCCTCCATTTGGGTGGATGTGATATTGTTTTGGGATGCCAATGGTTGAGTACGTTGGGCACTATCAGTTGGAAATTTGCTAAACTTTGGATGCAGTTCTTCCAGAATGGACAAACACACATCATCAAGGGCTCCCCGATAGGAACACCTCAAATTATCAGTTCAAACGGCATGGAGAAATTGCTAAAGAAATCATCACGTGGGGTCATTGCACAACTATTCTCCATCCAGCCATCCACATCTCCAATGGGTGAAATCCCACAATACATGCAACAGATTCTCCACAAACATGAGGCCATCTTTTCAGAACCCATCACACTACCACTACATCGCTCTCACGACCATGCCATTCCATTATTGTCGGATAGTACACCTCCCAATATCAGACCACCTTATGAGCGACTCAAGCGCACCTTATTTTGGAAAGGTAGGAAATAGGACATTCGCTCTTTTGTGGCAGACTGCGACACAGGTCAAAGGATGAAAAGAGAAACAGTGCACTCTTCGGGCACTCTTCCCCCCTTGCCGATACCGGATCAGGTGTGGACTGACATCTCTATGGATTTCATAGAAGGGCTACCTAAATCTGGAGACAAGTCTGTTATTTTTGTGGTAGTGGACCACCTTTCAAAGTATGCTCACTTTTGTGCCCTAACCCATCCTTACACAGCATTCACTATTGCCCAAATTTTTCTTGACTCCATATTTCGCCTTCATGGCATGCCAACCTCCATTGTATCTGATCGTGATCCCAGCCTTACTAGCAATTTTTGGCAAGAGTTGTTTAAGTTGCAGGGGACTCAGCTCACAATGAGTTTAGCCTACCATCCGCAAACGGATGGTCAAATAGAGGTTGTTAATAACTGCTTGGAAACCTACCTTCGCTGCTTGCCTCCGATCATCCTACTCATTGGGAAAAATGGATTTCTTTGGCTGAATGGTGGTACAACACTTCCTATCATACCGCCACCAGAGGCAGTTTACGGGCACCCTCCACTCACGCCTCCCTCCTACATTTTGGGCAACTCCAAGGTACAGGTTCCATCAACACTTCCCGAATTGGATGAAGAAGGCTCCATATTACTTGCACCAAAGTAGCTGCTGTATCGTCGAACTCGCAACCGTACCATCACAGAGGTCCTGGTTCAGTGGCGTGGACTTCAACCTGAGGATGCTACATGGGAGTCTCTCCATCAACTTCAGCAACAGTTTCCTCATTTTCAGCTTTGAGGACAAATCTTCTTCAAGGAGAAGGTCATGTTAGGATCTCATCCTAACCCTTAATGTAATAACTTCCATGATGTAATAATTCCTAGTGAACGTGGGTAGTACCCATGATTAATATTTTGTAATGTTCTAAGTTTTAGCTTAGGTAGTGCCCATGACAAATGGCACCCTTTTTATGTAACACATGGTAGATAGGTGGCATTGTGCATGTAATTCGTGTGGCATTATGCATGTAATTCGAGTGGCCTTGTGCATGTAATTCGAGTGGCATTGTGCATGTAATTCAAAGTGGCACTATGCATGTAATTCGGGTGGCATTATGCATGTAATCCGGTGGCATTTTGCATGTAAGCCAACCTTGGAAGGAAACTCCTTAAATACCCGAAAGGGCACCAATGTAACCATCTTTTGCAAAATTAATGAAGTATTGAAGGATGTTGCCCCCTCGAAGAGGCCTGAGATTCAGTCCTATTGTGAGATTGTTCTTTATGCAAATTTTTGTTATATTAATGTGATGTTTATGTGAGTTATTTCCAAGTAATTGTGTGAGAGTGTGTTATTTGAGTTTATTTTATAGCAGGATCCTAACAACTGACTACACATCTCTCGATAATTGTATGAGGGACGATAGGGATCTATCTGGTCCATACGCGAAGCTAACTATTTCACCATGGCTTCCAGATTACTAGTTTGCCCACCATATTGGTTCGGTAGGGCATTAATATGGGATTTGTGAGCATATGATGGAGGGACATGAAGATTAGATGCTATATTTCTATTGTGTAAATTGTTGGTAGGAAGGGTGTTATGAAGAAGTTTTGAAGTTGTATTATGTTGTATCCTAGATTGTTGAAAATTGATGTTTGGCTTAGTTTTGGATTTTTGTCGATTTGAAGCATATTGATCAATAGTTTGGAGAAATAAAACAGTGAATGAAGGTTTATTTTTTATGGAAATGATTTGAGGCTCAATAATAGGTTCCTTAGGGGGTTGGGTAACCTGTTGTTTTTGCATGTTCTAAATCATAGTGACCATATCTCTATTGGATGGTCCAACATTATCACTTTCTTGATCAACAAAGGACAAGGGATTAGTGTGTATGTTAAACATATCTTCCATGGCTGCTTGAGTGTCACTAATTTTTCCTCTATCATTACGAACTACCATATTAAGAGCACCAATGTTATTATTGAAAATTTTCCATAAATGATCTAAGTTATCAAAAGCAATAGTTCCGTCTAGAGCTATTCTAGGGATGAGGATCCTTCCTCTTTAAGATTTTCTTGTTGTTCATTTTCTTTAGCCAGCTCATCTTCTAGCTGTTCTAGAGTTTCTCCTTTCGAAATTGAACCCTCAGGAAGGACATTTGGGTTTTTTGTTTTGTCTCCTAACCAATCTTCTTCTTCTTCTTCAGTTTGTTTACCATTCCTAAGTCTAGGCATTGTGCTTAAATTTAGATTTCAACAAATATATATATACTTATATATATATATATATATATATATGCAACAAGCTTAAGAGGTATATATTTTAATTATATACCTACTATAGTATTTGAAATAAAATGTTTTTGGTTTTGTTATGTTTTTGGTTTTTCTTGCTTTTGTAACAATATTATAAAGATAACAAACATCACACTAAATGCAAGAAATAATAATAATGAAAGCAATGATCTATTTTTCTATAAAAAAATTATAAATATCATTAATGGGCTCGAGTTCTTTAGAAGTCATGAAGCGTTCTTCTTCAAATTGAAAGTTTTCTTTCAAGAATTTGACAAAAAGTGCTATAGTGATATTATCTGTCTCAGATTCTGGTTGGTAGAAGTAAATCTTGTGGCAATACTCTCGATATAACACAGCCATAGGAACTCTATTCCATATTTCCCTATCCGTAATAACGACCTCTTGATCTTCTACACGACCTAGGAATTGGTGTATAACAGCTGCGTTCTTGAGGTATTCCTCGAAGGTGAACAATTCTGAAGACACAAGAGCTCTCCTATAAGCTAACCACCTATGGCAGACTCTCTGAAGTTCATGATAAAAAATGAGTTGATGAGGATCTAGGATCCTATCTAGGGCAAACCTCTTGATTTATCTAAGTTCGGTTGATCTAGATGAAATGATACCTAGTCTCCTATCAAGTTCTTTCCATAGAAGTTGGTTTCTATCTCTGTTTCAGGCACACTAAGCACATAATTAACTTCTATGGCTGCTAATTGGTTTTCAACATTTATAGTGACAACTAATATTTTCTTAGGAGCTACCATCTAGACATGATATGCAACTTAGTAGTTTTCTAATGATTTTAAATGCATCTATGTTTTTGTTTTTGTTTTTGTTTTTTTGTTTTTCAAAAGGTTTTAGTTTCACGTCGAGTTCACCAAAATGTATCGCTCTAATTTTTTTGCATACTTACCTTCAGGCTATAGGATCTGTGCTCAGAAGGAGGATGGGAAAAGTATGGGACAATACCTCAGACTGAGAGGCCCTTTGATGGTTTTGCCTCTCGAGGGAGGGGTATTAAGGTGATTTTTTGATGGATGGTGGGGTTCACCAAGAAACGTTTAGTGGCAGTTTCCACGCCTAGGTTGAGAATGAGTTTAATGTGTTCAATTTTAGCTTTAAACATCCAAGTCCTAGGTTTAGACAAATGAATTTAAGTTGTTCTATTATGAAAATTCAAATTAAATGAATACAAGAAATAGATATTAACAAAA
This sequence comes from Wollemia nobilis, assembly GCA_028583015.1. Lineage (NCBI taxonomy): Eukaryota > Viridiplantae > Streptophyta > Pinopsida > Araucariales > Araucariaceae > Wollemia > Wollemia nobilis. Next base: position 5,626,031 of record JAQPPZ010014470.1, read on the forward strand.
AATAGAGAGAATAAGCTAGATTAAAGAGCCATACCTGATCCGGGTGTTTGATGGAGGTTATGATTTTTGAATCAGTCAAGATTGTCTAGAATTTGACAGAATCATCTCCGATCTGACAGGATCATTTGAGATCTGACGAATTCATCAGACGAATTCGTTAGAGACCTGCAATCAAAGAAATAGAGACAAACAACAGAAAATGCAGCTACGCCAACAGAGGGCAATGATGTAGAATGATATCAATAATATTAAACTGATAATTATAGACAAAAATATGAGTGCATTACAATGATTTAATGACTAATCATGATTTTATGATGCATACAAGCTACATGGGTGAAATCCAAGATGCAGAATAATAAGGAATAACCATAAGATTAACTAAATGTAGAATAATGCAGTAGAAAAGAGTGAAGAAATGCAAACTCTGGGCACTGATTTCCTCCAATGTTGACTGCAATAGAAATTGTCTCGGATTGGTACAAAATCACATCAAATTGGACAAGATTGTCTATGATGATCTGAGCTTGCTCCAGTTGAAGAATAACAAAGTTCCTGCAAGAAAATTCGAAAAGGGACAAAGGCAAACAATAGTCTAGGATATTCTAATGCATGTAAAACTCGAAGTGCAGAAAAATTCCGCTAGGGGGATGTCAAGGGGAGGGCCTAAGATTAAATAGGCATAGGAAAGAGGTTGGGAGGTTGGAGATCATCCCAATTTGGGAAATCTCCAATGGGGGAAGTCTCTAATGGTGCATACACATTTTTGCCCTGGTTAGAGACGCTATTGAAATAGAAGCTAATTATGAAAAATCAGTTTTGGGACAAAATCGGTTGGACGTTCTGCTCCAGACGAAATTGTCCAATCTGAGGCAATATCATCTGATCGAATATGATATCGTCCAACGAATGAAACAAAATCTAAAAATGGCATGGAAAATGAGGAAACGGGCAGTAGGCGGTTTTGGAGCGATTTTGGGGTTAAAATTTGAATTTGAATTATTACTAAGGTAATTTTAATTATTTGCTAAGGTTTACTGTGCCAATTTTAGGGTGCTACACACACATGTGGGGGGAATAATTAGGACTAATTAGGGTTTAGGAACCTAATTAACCTATTTAATCCAAAAAGTGCACTTAAGTGAAGTCACTTTAAAATTACAATTGCAATTAACTTTAATTAAGACTTTTTGGGAACTAATAGTCCCATGGAGTCCTAATTAGGTCTGGGAAGGGCTTAAGTTACCTTAGGTGATTGATAAATGGTATTTTGATGGATGAAAGGTGGATATGATGTGTATTGTGTATTTTAGTAGGGTTTCATTCCTATAGACCAATGAAATGGTCTATATAAGTATATAAAGGTCTACGATGGCCTACACTGATCTAGAGTGGTCTACGCTAGTCTGGAGTAGCGTATGCAAGTCTACAATACTCTACGTTGGTCTACAATAGACTATAGGTGTTTAGGATAGTCTATGCAAACCTATAAGTATTCTGATGGATATACAAGTACGTATAAGTAGACATGTGCAACTTTTGGGTGTCTATAATAACATCTTCCACCACTCTTTCCACATCATTGCCAATTCAATAATCCACCCAGCCAAATCCATCTACATCCCCATAAACCAATGTATAGGTCAAAATTATAGATTCTGATATACCATTAGCCAACCATGAGTTAGTTCTATATACATCCAATCCATCCATATAATCCCAAGTTGAATTCCACCTCACTAATCCTGGTATTGGTGAATATGTGGTACAAAATATCACAGTCACACTACTTAGCATTCCAACTACTAAGGATTATGGTCACCCATGTGACCCACCCTTATCTATAGGAGTGGTATATAACATTGGTTCAGCACCTAATAGCATTAAATTTGTGTATGGGGGCTTAATTCATCATCCAATCTAGTTACCCTAGATGAACCCAAATCACCCACACCTGCCAACATACAACATATGTTGGGTTTTCCATCTTGATATTTTCACATTGATAATTGGCAAGGACATGTCCTAGGATGACATGAAAATAGAATGCATAAAATTATTGATGTTTCATATCAAGAAACGCATGACCATTCAGGTTTAGGCTATCATCCACTCTCATCCACTTCTTCTCTTGAACAAGCTTTTCAAAATATTAATTTGAATTTAGAAGAAAATATCCATCACCTTGATGATTCTAACGATGAAATCTATGAATGATTTAACATCATGTCAATTAATTTTTTATGAATCTTAAGAGGAATCAAAACCCATAATTCCACATACTGAACAAGACGAGTCTTACCTCAGAATGTTCCCCATCCATAAAACCATCTTTCACTTGCTTCTTACACAAGAATAAGTTGAACCAACAAATGAACCACCACCTCCATATCATTGATCCACATCATTGGACATTTTACCTATAATATATAAACATAATTCAAAAATTAAAAAAAATCAAAAACAAATTTCAAAATAAAAAAAAATAAAAATATTTTTCAAGTACATTGCATTTAATTTTGTTTCTTGTTGTTGTCCAGGTTTAATAGAGTTATGGCATTGGTTTTACCAAATAGGATCCATCTATCCATTTAACCTTGGACTACAATCCATTTTCCATTTAAGTTTACATGAATTCTACTAACTTATTCACCCCCCTCCGTAATCCATATGATTTGGCAAATTCAATTCATATTGAAATGAGTCTTATTGATATGGACTATATTTCCTCACCACAATATTTTCTTTATTTTTTCCTATCCAAGAAATTGTTAAGGGCTTCAACCAATTTCATTTCTTCATCACCTCCACATTCATCCTCAGCTTCACCTTCACCTTTAGATCTTGAGGTTTTCCAGGTAGACATAGACAAGGTTGAGTTAGAATATTTTGATGACATCATAGATGACATTCATCTAATCCCAACTCCCCATCAACTTGAGGAAGATTCTCACATGTCTATTGAAGATACCATCGATGTGAACCTTAGTTAAAATGCAAACAATCCCGAAATTGTCAAACTTGGTAAAATCTTATCCATTAATGAACAAGAGCAATTAATTGCTCTCCTCAAGAGGACGAAAGCCATTTTTGCATGGTACTAGAAAGATATGTCTGGTCTTGACTCTAATTTGGTTATCCACAATATCACCTTAAACTATGATGCTAAGCTGGTCAAACAAAAATATATAAAGATGCATCCTACCATTGCCCTCTTGGTCAAAGAATATCTCCAAAAGCTATTAGATGTGGGTTTCATTATGCCCATTGACTATCCTGAGTGGCTCTCAAATATGGTACCATTTTGTAAGCCTAATAGGGTGATATGCATTTACACTGATTTTCAAGATCTTAACAAGGTGTGTCCTAAGGATGATTTTCCTCTTCCAAAAATAGATACTTTTTGATAACTACATTAGCCATGAAATTATTTCTCTCATGGATGGTTTTTAAAATATAACCAAATTTGAATTAATCCTGATGACAAACACAAAACAACATTCACTACACCTTGGAGGACTTTTTGTTACAAGTTGATGCCCTTTGGCCTAAAAAATGTAGGTGCCACTTATCAATGTGCCATGACATACATATTCCATTATTACATGCATAAGATCATCGAATATTATGTGGATGATCTCTTCGAAAAATCCAAAACTTGACAAGAGTACATTGGTGTATTGGAAAAAGTCTTTAATCGACTTTTAGAGCATAATGTAAGGTTGAACCCCAAAAAGTGTGTCTTTGGTGTTACCTCTAGAAAACTACTAGGGTTAATTATTTCTAAAAGAGGCATTGAGGTGGATTTAAACAAATTTAATACCATCATGGAGATGCCTCCCCCAATAAACTTAAATAAATTGCATAGTTTACACAGAAATATTCAATAAATCCATCATTTCATTGCTCAACTTTCTGACAAATGCAGGCCATTCAATCACCTGCTACAAAAGGGGGTTTAATTTTCATGGATAGATGAACATCAAAAATCATTTGATAACATTAAACAATACCTAAATTCTCCACTAGTCTTATCTCCTCCTCGTCCAGGGATCCCCTTCCATATTTATGTTTCAGTAACAAACTTATACATTATGGACAATGCTTGCACAAAAGAATGAAGAAAATTGAGAGCAAGTTGTCTATTACATTAGTCAAACATTGGTAAGCTATGAAATCAGATACACTTATGTAGAAAAATTATGCTTAGAAGTGGTTTTTACCACTAATAAAATTAGACATTACATGCTTAGTCACACCACATATGTCATATCTAGATAAAATCCTCTATGTTATATGATGTCTCGCACTTACAATAACACCTACACTACTAAATGGATAATGCTTCTCACTGAATTCGATCTTGAGTTCATAACCCAAAAGTCCATTAAAGGTTAGGTCATAGCTAATAAACTTGTGAAAGCTCCACTACCTAGTGATCATCCCTTGATTATTGAGCTCCCAGATGATTTGGTATTTGCTATCATTTAACAAGAAGATGTTATTCCAGAGGAAGACATCGATATCACACTATTATTTGATGGTTCTAAGTATGAAAATGGTCAAGGTGCTAGAGTCATTTTTCATACACCACAGGGGATACCTATCCCCTTATCATTCAATATAGACTTCCAATACACAAAAAACAATGCATAGTATGAAGTCTTAATATTAGGTCTTTAGGAAACTATAACTATGGGTATTAAGAGTATCAGGATATTTGGTGATTATCAACTTGTTAAACAAGTAATAGGATAATACCAATGCAAATAACCTACCATAAAAATTTACCATGGCGTAGTAATGAAATATCTCTCTAAGTTTGATTGGTATGGAATTTATAGTTTACCATATTTACCTAATAGAATTGCAGATACGATGGCCTCTCTTGGATAATTTATTCCAAAGGATACCTTAGGAGAGGTACAACCTCTCATTATCACAATGATCTTGAATTCTAAAATTGTTCGTGTTGAATCTAAGGATGAAAAGGATATTTGTTTTATCCATTTGGAGTCATATGAACCTTGGTCAAACCAAATAATAGCCTTTCTCAAATTTGGAACACTCCCATTAGATATTTCATGTACTGCTAAATATACTTTCAAGAAAAAGGTAGTATGTTTTACTCTCTTAGGGGATGTGTTGTATAGACATGGTTATGATGGAATCCTCCTTTATTATCTCGAGCCTGCTGAAGCACAAAAATCCATAGTTGAAGCTCATGATGGTACTTGTGGTGGTCATTTTAGTGAAATGGTAATTACAAAGCATATTTTATGCATGGATGATTATTGAACCATAATGGAACAATAATGTTGCTCTTATGTCAAACATTGTAAGCAATATCAAGAACATACTAATTTAACTCATGTGCCATCACAAGAATTAAAGCCTATTCAAAGACTTTGGCCCTTCTCACAGTGGGGTCTAGATTTAATTAGAAAATTATCACCTTTCTTGGGACAACATATATTCATCATTAAATCCACTGAATACATCATAAAGTGGGATGAGTAAGTTCCTTTAACCAGTACGAAAAGATCTAGAATTGTAGAGTTTATACTTCATCATATCATTTGTCGTTTTGGTATTCTATTTAAAATAATATCTAACATTTTCAAGTATTTCAAGAACAAGGATGTTCAAGAACTTTGTGAGAAATATAATATCCAACACATTTTCTTGACTCCTTATTACCCATAATAAAATGGATAAGTTGAGGCTACCAATAAGACCTTAATTGCTATTCTCGAGAAACTTGTTAAATAAAATTATAAAGATTGGCATACATAAATTCCCTTGGCATTATGGGATTATAGAACAAGCATTCACACGCCTACTAGGAAAACACCATTTTCACTAGTATATGGAGCCGAAGAAATCATACATCTTGAGCTTGAGATCCCCTCATTGCAAATTTCATTGCAAGAATTCATAGATGATGATACTACTAGACAAGCTCGTCTTGACCAAATTGCACTTCTTGATGAGAGGTAAGTCAATGCGTTAGAGCATTTACAAGTATATGAAGAATTCCTAAAGCATGCTTTTAATTCTAAAGTTCATCTACGTGAATTCCAAGTAGGAGATCTTGTTCTTAAAGAGAATCAACAAAACACCAATGCATTACCACATCTTTGTGATAAATTTGTAGCTAATTGGTTAGGTCCATATATTGTTACTCAAAAAGTGGGTAAAGGAACTTATAGGCTTGCCAATCTAGAGGGATTTGAAGAACCTAAACCACTTAATGTTATACACTTGAGAGCATTCTATGCATAATGTGATTTATATATATGTATATATACATAGCTATTACACAAAAAACAACATTGCATTTCATACATTTCATTTCACACAATGCATTACATACATTGCATTACACACATTTCATTTCATTTCATAAAATTGCATTTCATACATTTCATTTCACAACTCACATTTTTTTTTTTTTTGATAGGTTAGGAAATTTCATTAATATCCGGGTTTTAGAGGAGGAACCCAAAATCTTTTTACAAAAATAGTAACAAAATGCTGAAATATGTCAAAAAAGAGGATCTAACAAGGGATGCAATCCCTAGAAAAGAGATTCTAAAACAAAAAAGGAGACGCAGCCCCAATCATAGTCAAGATAGCCTAGAAACAAAAGGGGGGATACAACCCCATCAAGAATCTGACAAACAAAGGGTAAACCAGGCTCCATGCAGGGTAGCCTAAGAAACATAAGTGAATGGTGAGGAAGCTAATCCTCAGTGGCATCCTCTTCACTCTCCTTGTCCTCATATTTCATATCTTCCTTGGCCTTATCCTCAAAATTAACCTAATCCTACTTAAAGTCCTATTGAAATAGAAATTGCTCATTATAGAATAGAAAATATAGGGATTCCCTGAGTTCAGTAATGGAATTCACCATAGAATTCATCATGTTTGTGGTTGTTGAAATGATGAACCTCTTCAAGTTGTTGGTAACAACATCATCTCCTTGTCATCATCCTTTATCTCAATAATATTTGGTTTACCCTGGATGAGTTGTTCCTTCATATGGGATGATTTATTGGTAGGACCTTCAAATTTTTCAAATTTGATATTCTTTTTCAGCCTCAGCTCATGGACTACCTCTATCATATTCTTTTCTTGGCACCCAAGGATGGGGAAGCAGGAAAAGGAGCACTCGATTTTCCAAGAGGGTTGGATTTTATTTTAGAAGGGGTGGGATTGACCTGAGGGCTATGAATTAGGATATGGTTATATATGATCTTGTAAAGCCCCTGGTGATATGGGAGGTCAATGTTTTTTTCTTTCTATAGGCCCCTATTGTATAACTAATGGAATTGAAACTGGGAATGCTAATGGGGCTAACATCTCTGAAGTGATTGATAAAAGTAAAATAAAAGCTACAGAGTACCTTATTTGGATCATCCATGGTAATAAACTCCATCATAGGCTTCATTACGACATTTTAGGGGGTGGGAAGGTTTTTTCAGTGTAGTCCCTATTTCACCTCCTTGAATATTTTGTCATTTTTCGTAAACTCCATCAGTTCCACCTCCTAGTTGTGATTTTATCTTTGGATTGACCTCCCTTTCACCAGTTGGCCAGTAATAGTGGAGAGGATATGTATGTCAATTAGAAATTCTCTCCTTCAAATAGTGACTTTGCCATTCTACCAGATTTCCTAGACAGCCATGTTGATATCGAGCTCATCACCAAAGAATTTTCTAAAAAATAAGACAAATCCCCTCTCTTTAAAAATACACTCAACAAATAAATACCAATATACATGGCTTGGATCCATAAAGCTTATCTTGGACAATAATTCTAGGCCAAGAGTAATAGATGAATTTAGGAAACATGTGGCCGTTAACAAGGTTAGGACACTCGGGAGGTTCACCTATTTGAACTGGAGCCCGAATCTTCTGGAAGTTGTTTTTGAATGTTTCCCTTATCAATTTTGGGCTTGTCACCTTTCTTTAGACTTGTTGTAGGGAAATTTATATTTTCAAGGTACCACCACTCAAAAAACTCACACGAGAACAAATTACTTATAGCATTAGGAGGGGAATTTATATTTTTAATACTAATCCATCTATGCCAATCACACGTGAGCCAACTGATAAAATTATGGTTGGATGTGGGAAGAAAAAAAATCACCTTAGGATTTGTAGCATTACCAGTATCACCTCATCCAATGAAAAATACCTAACCTATAATGTGGTAGGCAAGGAAAAAACTCCCTTCCTTGGGAGTCAGAGTGTTATCAACATTACCTTTGCCAAATAAAAAGCCTTGAACTTATGTAAAGTGATCAATGGTGATGGTCAGGACTTTGAAATCTAATCTAAATCGGTTGCATTCCCCACCCTTTATGCTATCTTGGTAATAGATGTTGAAGTTACCCAAAATGGTGCATCAGGGATGGGACCTATCAGGATGAGGGATCAGACAAACCTAAAATTTGAGAGGTGATACTAAACAATAAAATGCCAAATGATCAAACTCAAATATTTTGAACAATTTATTGGGCCACAATGCTTTTGACCTCTTAGGGAAGGTCAGTCGTCCAAGTGATAAACCTATTAGCTTTGACTCCTTGATTAGCTAGGATATCTACAACCTTATTAGATTCCCTAAAAGTATGCTAAAATATGGTCTCCAAATGGTTGATGCTAAGGATATTTGCTTCCTTGATACAATACTCAACCCTCTAAGATGGCCTCTTATTTTTCTTAGGTAGTTTATGATGTTCATCGAGTCTCCCTCAACGATGATATTTCCAAGATTTTTTTTGCCAGATCAAGGCCTCACCACATAGCTTTTTCTTCTACGACATTGTTAGTTTAGAATCCTAAATTCTCTACAAAGGTAAATATTAATTTCCCATTGTGGTCTCTGAGGATGACCCCTTCTCCTATAGTTCCAAGATTACCTTTAGCTTCTCCATCAAAATTTAATTTGTACCAGCCCCTTGGTGGAGGAGTCCACTTAGAAATTTCTCTATTGTTAGCTTGAGGATTGTTTGGTCTTTCCTCCAAGGGTAGGTTTAGGGATCTTCCTAAGAAAATATCAAATCTAGATATGGGCTACAAGGAGGGAGGTATGAGAGAGTATTTTCCTTAGGATAGTAGATATTGTTTTTGGTGATCAAGGTAGGATTTGATTTGATATTGGAAAAAACTCTATGATTCCTCTAGATTTATATTTTCCACAAGAAGTTATGGAGGTAGGTGGTCCAAAGGCATTTTAGGTATGGGTTGCGAAAGGGTCTAGGACATTGGAAGAAAATATCAACAATGGAATTATGTTTGGTCCACAGGATAAGGAATGTTTGGAAAAGTTTATTGAGGATGGTCATGGAGAAGGGACAAGTGAGGAAAAGGTGATGGATGGATTCCCAATCTAACAAATACAAGTAGCACCTATTAGGGAGAATGATACCTCTCTTGAGCATATTTTCAATCATCAAAATTTTTCTTTTAAAGATAAGACAAGAAAAAAAGGAGATTTTGGGAACAAGGATTTTGGGCCATAAAATTTGGTGAGGGAATGAAGGATCCTCGATATTTATAAGAAGTTGGTAAGCAATATTGGTAGAAAAATATCCACTCTCAATGGGTTCCTAGAATAATTGATCCTTAGGGTTACCAAAAGGAATAATGGTAACATTCAGTAAATATTCCAAAGCATAGGATTTTGCTGGGTGGGATTTGCTCTTGATGGGCTTCCATATTTTCTATTGCAAATTACAAAGCAATGTTTCTTGAATTTCTCATATGTTTAAATAGGTTATAATGGTGGTTTAGGAACCAACCAGTTGGTTGCATAACCACTCTAGTACCTACGTGCACATTATTTTAACTATGCTTTTAATGTAATAAATCTAATAAAATATTACTTGTTAACATCCCCCCTTATTACATTAATGGCAACTACATATAACATTACGAAACAATTAAAATTTGACTCGAGAAAATGCTTTGGTGAATATGTCTGCTATTTTCTCATTAGTGGGAATGTAGTGGAGTTGTATATGATGTTTTGGAACCTCATACTAAATGAAATGACACCTAGTGTCAATGTGTTTAGTGCGATCATGAAAGATGGGATTTTTGACCAGATTCATAACACCCTGATTATCGTATAACAGATGAAGAGGAAGATTCTTTAGAAGTCCCATGTTCGTGAGGATGCGATGTAGCCATATTGTCTCACAGACTACTCCACTAGCTGCTCGATATTTTGCCTTAGTAGAAGAGATAGCAACAACCTACTACTTCTTGCTATGCCAAGAGACAGGACCAGATCCACGATGAAAAATGTATCCTGAGGTTGACTTTTTGTCATCTATGGATCCAACATAATCAGAGCCTATGTACCCTTGAAGATAGAATTTTTTGTTTGTCTTATATTCCAAACCAAAATCTATTGTACCACAGACATAATAAAGAATTAATTTTGTTGCTTTTCAGTGGCTAACTTTAGGATCCTGCATGAATCATGAAAGATAACCCACAACAAAACTGAGATCTGGCCTAGTGTTTGTGAGGTATATGAGACTCCTTATCATTTGATGATAAAGAGTACTATCTACCTATGGTGATTGATCGAATCGAGATAACTTAAGTCCTACTTCCATTGGTGTAGCTTTAGGCTTACAGTCAATCATTCAATATTTATCGATCAATGTCTTGGCATATTTATTTTAGGTAACTCGTATACAATTTTATCATTGAGTTACTTCTAAACCAAGACAATAGTGTAGAAGTCTAAGATTTGTCATTTCAAAATATGTATTTAGATCATTTTTCACTGTTTCTACCATACTCTCTAAACTACCTATTATGATCAGATCATCTATATATAGTACTAAAATTACTATATTATAACCATTGTTATTTATATATAGATTTGTATCTAAAGGACTTCTTCTAAAACCATGTTTCACTAGGTGACTGTCAATTTTGATGTACCAAGCTCAAGGAGCTTGTTTTAGTCCATATAGGGATTTGATTAACCTACAAACTTTTTGTTCCTATCCTTTAATCACAAAACCTTCATGTTGGACCATATACACTTCTTCCTGTAGGTCACCATTTAAGAAAGAACTCTTTACATCCATATGATGTAACTTCCACCCAAACTGAGATGCCATGGAAAATAGTACTCGAATGGTGGTCATTTTTGCAGTAGGGGCAAAAGTCTCTTCATAATCTATGCCTTCTTTTTGTGCATAGCCCTTTGCAACAAGTCAGGATTTATGTTTATCTATAGCACCATATGCCTTATATTTCACTTTGAATACCCATTTGCAACCAATGGGTTTCTTTCCTGAAGGTAGATTTACTAGCTTCCAAGTTTGATTCCTCATAAGAGATGTATGTTCTGCTTCCATAGCAGCTTTCCATTGAGTTTTACTAAGTGCATCTGAAACTATTATGGGTTTATTTTCATCTAGTGTTGTCAGATAAACCCTTTCATATTCCATATTCATATCCTTATCATCTTCTACATCGATAGATAATTCATCAAATTGTTGAAAAATATCATCAACATCTGCAATTGATGTCTCTTCTTCTTATCTTTTTTTTTTTAGTCATTTTGTGAGTATAGGGTCAATCTAGAGTTAGATCTGGAAGTGTTTTCAATTTTGAATCTCTTAATGTATAGGTATAGCACTTAGGAATATTGTTCTGAGGAGATACTATTTCTTTCTTAGGCTCATCTTCCTCAAGGTATACACATGTGTTATTTGATGTGAAAGTTTCATCAAATACCACATCTCTACTTATGTGTTTTCTTGGTTATAGGATCAATCAATCAATATCCTTTTGAGTACTCATCATAGCCAAGAAAGATAAATTTCAAAGTTTTATCATCTAGCTTCCTTCTTTTTTATTTTGCGATATGCATGAAAGCTTTGCATCCAAAAACCTTTAGATGAGATATGGAGGGTTACTTACCACTCCAAGCTTCTTGTGGAGTTTTTCCCTGTAGAACCCTTGTGGGTGCTCTATTTAGAAGGTAAGATGTGTTCACTACCTCTACCCAGTATTGTTTTTCTATATTTTCTCCTTTTATCATACACTGAACCATTTCCACTATGGAGCAATTTCTCTTTTTTGCAACTCCATTTTGTTGGGGTGTATATGCAGTAGTTAGTTGCCTCTTAATCCTATTTTATTCCAAAAATGATGAAAAATACTTGGAAGTGTATTCCTCCCTCGATCTGAGCAGAGGGTTTGTATGAAACAACCTGTTTCCTTTTCAACTTGTTTCTTGAATTGATGAAAGCAGAGGAGAGCTTTTGACTTCAGTGCAAGAAATAAAACCCATATTTTCTAGGAGTAGTCATCAATAAAACAACTAAAAATATTTCTTTCGACCATGGTTGGTTGGGAATGGACTGCACAGATCTACGCATATTAACTCCAAAGGTTTCTTAGAGTGAGAATAGCTTGTCTTGAATGGAACTCTATGTTGCTTCCCTACTAAACAATCCAAGCATACTGGCAAGGTGGATGAGAGGTGAGGCAATCCTCTCACCATGTTGTATTTGCTCAATTCGAGTAGATACTTGGAACTGAGATGCCCATATCTCTTATAGCCTCTTTTGTAGTTGCTACCAAGGCAACATGAGGTGTGGAAATGACATCCAAGATGAAAAATCCATGTTTGTATGATCCAGTTGCAATATGTTTACCCTTGTGACTGATAAAAAATCTCTTCTTGAATTTTGCAACTTTGAAGATCACATCCATATTTCTATCTATCTGAGGAATAGATAGAAGATTGTTGGCTAAACCATGAACATAGAGAACTTTCTCTATCTTACATTGACCATCAAGGAGAGTGACTATAACATCTTCTTCACCTTTCACTTGATAAACTTGATTATCAGCAATAGTGACTAGCTTACCTTATTTCTCTTCAAAGGTCTCAAACCATGATTTGTCCCTAGTAATGTGTTTACTAGCTCAAGAATCAATGTACCATACAACATCGATCTGGGAAGATGGTGTATGGGTCATGAGCATCTTGTGTGATCTTTTAGAATAAAAATAAGATTTGGATTTAGAGGCATCTGAGTTGGAGTCAACATAAGCAAAATGACCCTTAGGTTGTGTATGTTTCTATTTATTCTTTTGCTTCTCATGTCCTTTCTTTTTCTGTGAGTTGTCATTTTGTTGTTTGTTCTTGAACCAACAATTTTTGGTGTCATGGTTGTTCATGTCATAAATCTTGCAATATTTATCCCTTTGTAGATTTGGCTTCCATTTTCCCTTGGAAGAGGGTCATCCCCTTTGGAACTACCCTTGTTGCTTACCCTTATGTTGTGTGGAAAGGGCATTATCAGGCTCATCATCTTTTTGAACCTGATTTGCTTCTTTAGTTTGAAGTAAATTTACTAACTCTACAAAAGACACTGTTCTACCAGAAATGTTGATGGAAGTGATCAACATCTTGTAAGAATATAGTTGTGCTCTAAAAATGATAGAATTCAAGACATCATCATCCACTTATTTCCCCATAGCATTGAGTTTAGCTTTTAATTCTGCCACTCTACAAATAAAAAGATCAAAAGTTTCTCTAGAATTCATACTGAGAGTGTGAAGTTGAGTTTTAAGTCAAAGTATAGTGGATTTATTCTTTCCTTTGTACACAATAGTCAATGCAGCCCAAGCATCATTATTGGTATTAGCATCATAGATATGAGGCTGGACCTCATTTGTGGTTGTAAGAAAAAGAAACATAAGGCCCATATTGTCCTTCTTATCAAATGCATCTTGATCTACCCCTACTGTGAGGGGATGTTTTGTAGTGCCATTCACTACATCCCATAAATCTTCTACCTGAATAATTACTCGCATATTTGTCTTCCATGGAACAAAATTCAGCCCTTTTAGCAACTATGAATATGAGAGATACTTGTGAACAACAACCATTTTGAGCGTTCCTTATTGCACCAAATGGTCCCCTTTTCTATATACATTTGCCAGGCTATTATACCAAACTATGTCAAAAAAATACCCACCCTTACGTGAGGGATACTGTAGGTATTTTAGATATCAGAACGATACGTGGAACATAGGTAGCATGAAAAAGGAATTGCCTTGTTGATGGCACCTACCTTAGAAAGTCATCAATCCTCATGCATGGGGTGTAAATTCCCCTAAACACTTTGGATTTTAGAATTTTTGTCAGGATTTATGCCTAAGCACAAGAGCAATTGGGGTAAAAATCACAAGAGTGATTGGGGTAAAAATTCACTCAAACAAATATTGTAATGGCACCTACCTAAAAATCTTCTTGAAGAGGAATAATCAGTTGGAGGATATTAATCAAAAAAAAATAAGAGTGAATTAGTTTATTTATGAGAGAATATCAAGTGAATGTTGGTTTTAAACCTGTGCAATGATTTACATAAATTTGTGAAAAGTTTGGGGTTTTTAGTGTATGCTTGATTTTATGACATAATTGCAAGGAAAATGCAATAATCAAACAAGCATGCCCACACAATTCTTATCACTTAGGTGTCAGATGCAACCGAAAATGCACTTAATTTGCCAATGAAGGTGTCGAGTAAAATAAAAAATGCACCTTTGATATTTTATGTCTCCTCATTTTTTTTACAATATTAAGGTCCAAATTTTGTATTCCCCCCTGTCTTATAATCGTGCAAGTAAGGAGTGCAAAATAAAGAAAGTGAGGAAAAAAAATGAATTCCAATGAACAACTACTTATCTCTCCAAAAAAAATATGAATGGAAAGGATAGTAGGTATAAAAGAATACCTAAAAAGAATTGCTTTGCTCAAGTATCCTTTTGATGCCCCAAAATGTTTTTAACAATCTCTTTTTAGGCTGTTAAGGGCATCATCATGCCTCTCCAGGCATCAAAAAATACTCTTCAGGCGTCACCGCACCTCTCTAGGCATCAAAACACCTCTTTGGGCATAAAATCATTTCTTGACCATCAAAAAAATGCCCCGAGGGCATCAATTGGCAACCAAACGAATAAAATTTGTGACCTTGGTTGCACAAAGCTTACCATGGACCACATAAGCCACAATGCTCAATGCAATGACCAATGAAAGCACTGTTTAAAGAAGCTATTTTGGCTGTATGAAAGGAAAAAAATAAAAATATCCCACATTTGCTATGTGAGAGCAGTGTGTGGGTATAAATGGCATGAGTGCCACCTATGCACTTCGTTGCCTTTGGGTGACCGCTCCTCGGTTCACCCTCGTTTTACCTCAAACTATGTTCTCTAGCATCCCACATGCGTAGCCTCATTTTCCATGCAATGTTATATCCTTGCATGTCCACTCTATTTTGTTTGTTGCACAATGTGTAGTCTTGCTTGTCTGTTGCCCAGCATTCAGTCTGGTTCATCCGCCGCCCAGTGTGTAGTCTTGCTTTTTCGTCACCCAATGTTCAATCTAGTTTGTCCACCGCCCAATGTGTAGTCTTGCTTGTCTGCTTCACTTAGCCTCACATCGAGATTTCTTGGGCTATGAAAAAATAGTTATTTTAATCACCTTGCTTGCTTGTCCTCGCAACTCGGCTATGGTACCATATTGTAAATTACGAAGCAATGTTTCTTGAATTTCTCATATGCTTAAATAGGTTACAATGGTGGTTTAGGAACCAACCGAGTGGTTGCCTAACCACTCTAGCACCTATGTGCACATTATTTTAAATATTATTTTAATGTAATAAATCTAATAAAATATTACTTGCTAATATTTTCCTGTTGTTAGACATACTAAGAAAATTAGCAACTCTTTGGCCCAAATTAACATCATTAAATTCTTTCAATCTAGACATATTAGGATCCTAAATGATAGGGTCTCCTCTAATCCATTTGTCCTTCCAAAAATCAATGTTTCTACCATCCCCTAGCTTCCACCTTAGGCCCTTTTTTAGATTCTTCTTGGTGTTCAGAAGAGATTTGCAAAAGGTAGATCCTCTAGTTGGAGCTAGCTCATTTAGGAAATTTTTTCTTTGTAGGTATTTCCTCCTGACTATTTTTATCCATTCACTTGCATCAATAGTTAAGTGCCAAGCTTATTTAGCCATGAGAGCTAAGTTGAGAAGATGAATCCTCCTCAAGCCTATTCCTCCTTTATCCTTGGGCCTGTAGACTTTGTCCCATGAAACAAGATGAATGCATTGTTTATTTTCTATCCCAGATCAAAGGATTTTTTTTTGGATTTTCTCTATTCTATGGTGAACAAGAACTAGTGCTTTAAATATAGACATGAAGTATACGAGGATGCTTTGGAGGTAGGCCATGGTGAGTGTAGCTTTTTCTACTTGGGATAGGAGGTTTCCTTTCCACCCTACCAATTTTTTTGGATCCTCTCTATGACGTTGTTCCACATTGAATCTGAAGGATTACCAATAAATAAAGCTAGGCCTAGATAGGTTGAAGGAAGGGAGGCTACAAAAAATTTTAGAATTTTGGCTATTTTGTTTTACCTTTGAATTGGGGTATTAAAAAATATAATTTACTTTTGTTAATATTCACTTTTTGACCTACTACTTCTTCATATAAAATAAAAATATATTTGATTGCCTTGGCTTCAAAACTAAGGCAAAAGTAGAAATGAGAGTATCATTCACAAATTGCTTATGAGTGATAGGATTTGTTTGGGATGCTGCTCTTAATATTGATATGATGCCTGTACTACAAGTAGACTTTATGGTCCTAAGAGCTTCAGAAACTATGATGAATAGCAGAGGAGATATGGGATATCCCTATCTCAAACCTCTTTTACTCTAAAAGTTTCATGTGGTAGATCTATTAATGATGATAGAGAACCAAGGTTTGACAATGCATCCTTTGATCAAATTCACTCAGTTAGGATGAAAACCAAAATTGAGGAGGATTACAATAAAGAAGTCCCAACTAATGCGATCATAGGATTTTTTCATGTCAAGCTTGAGGGAAAAGGCAGGTTCCTTGGTTTTAGAAATGGAATGTAAGGCCTCATGAATGGTTATGACACCATCTAGAATGGATCTTACCTAAACATAACTCCCTTGGCAAGGATCGATGATACTAGGTAGGAATTCTTTCATCCTATTAGAAATGGATTTGGTAAAAAATTTATAGGACACATTGCAAAGGCTTACAGGTCTAAAATTAGTCATGGACTTGGAAATAGGGCATTTTGGGATAAGGGCTAAGAAAGTGAAATTATGACATCATGGGATAAACTTGGAATATTAGAATTCCTTAATGGCAGAGCAAATATCTTGCCCAAATATATCCCAAAAAGTTTGAAAGAAACAAGGAAGCCATAAGGACCAAGAGCCTTATTAGGGTTCATGGATAAAAGGGTAGCTTTTATTTCTTTATCAGTGAAAGGGGCTATCAATTTGAATTTTACTTCATCCAATATAGAGTGAGGAATGTGGTGGAGCATGGATTATTTTTCCAAACAAGAACCGAGATTACATTCACCAAGAAGGGTGCTGAAATAAGAAATGACTTCTAAACTTATCTCAATGATTTTAGATGTGGAAGAAAAATCCCCTCTCACTAGCCCTTTGATTATATTATTGCTTCTATTTCTCAGAGTTGATGCATGGAAGAATTTATTATTAGAATCCCCCTATTTGATCCATAAAGCTCTTGAATTTTACCTCCAAAAGCTTTCCTCACAGGTAAGGATATTGTGATATTCTGTAAGGATGTTTCTTTCTTCTATCCTAATTTTCTCATCATTCTATCCATTCTAAATTTTTCCTTGTATGATTTCTAATCTATCAAAAATTGCTTGCTTATTCTTGAAATGATTCTCAAAAAATTCTTTGTTTCATACTTTGAGGTTTTCTTTGACATGTATGAGTTTTTGAGTTAGTTTGGATGACAAATTTCCTTCTCCTACTTGATTCCACCACTAATATATTCTATCTCTAAGGTTAGGATGATGAATCCACATGGATTCAAATTTAAAAGACCCCTTTAAATGTTGCGGTCTCTATTTCTAGTAAGAGTGGGTTGTGATCAGATCCTATATTGGGTAAGGAGTGGAGGTTGGCATCTCTAGATATTTGAATAGCTTCTTATGAGAGGAAAAATCTATCCAATTTGACCTGAATGAGTTGATTACCTAATCTTCTGTTGCTCCAAGTGTATTTGGTATCCTTAAGTTTAACATTCATGAGATTGTTTGCATCTACAAAATCATTGAACTCTTCCATGCTTCTGATTGGTAGACCTGATCCTCCCTTTTTGTCTGATGGGTAGAGGGGTGTGTTGAAATCCCCTGCTACTATCCAAGGAATGTTATGAAAGGCCTCTTTAATGCTACTTAAAGTCTCCCATAACAAGGTTTTTCTTGGCAAATAATTTGGTGTATAAACATTTGAAAGGATCCATAAAGAATTAGTATCTCTATACTGATGATTCTATCAATCAATTGTAAAAATCTTCCTTTCAATTTCTTAGGATCCCATAAGCACATTAGGCCTCCTGACGCTCCTCTTACCTGGCTAAAACTACTTCAATTTTTTTACAAACCTTCTTTGCTATTCTAATGGATGTACATCCATCAAGTTTTATTTCTTGCATTATGAAAATTATGGTTTTGAGCCCTCTTCTTAATGAACTAACTACTCTCTATTTAGTTAGGCCATTTCAACCTCTCATGTTCCATGAGAGGATCTTCATTTGGAATGCTTGGAATTTTTCTTACCCCCTTTCCTTGAGGTAGGGGAGGTTTGGTAATTTTGTTATCGTCTTTGAGTTGACTGATAATTGAAGGAAATATATTTTTTTGTATGCCATTAGCTATGTCTTCCTTGAATCCCTTTTTCCATTACTCAATAGCTGAGGTTCTTTCTCTTTTCTTGTCACTTCCACAGTCTATTGGTGATTTCATTGCCATCTGCTTGGGACTGAATTTGTAGTGAGAAATTTTTTAGTGACAAGTTTGTATGAAAATAACTATTCTAATATTGGCTAGAACATCTAATTTTAGTTTAGTTTTTAGTAGGGCTAGTGATTTCAGCTCTTGACTAATCTCTTAAGGGGTTTTTCCTTCCTTCCTTAAGTGAAGCCATAGGATACTCTAGAGGAATATGATATGGACCTAATCTTGTGGGGGAATCTAAACTATTATGAAGGGCATCAACATGGCCTAAATCTTCTTCTGCCCTCTTCTTGAAAAAGTGATTAATATTCCAATATCTACAATTTATTAATGTCAATAAAAGGAGAGCATACCTTTTCCTTGTATGAAGAGTTGATGATTTGTTTTCCTTTTTTCTGAAGAGACTACAAATATTTGTTCATCCCTGGTTGTTGAGACTCATTTCCTTTGATGGGATTCTATTGGATTTTCTTGATTTTTTTGAAAAAGCCTTTTTACAGTGGGTGTCTATTGCCTTGGCTTCTGTTGATGCCTTGAAAGTCTACATTTTTCTACCCTATAATATGTTGTTTTATATTTTGGCATTGACTTCTGATATGAATTTGGGTGTGGTACTCCACATATAAGGTAGGATTGTTTTCATACTCTAAATCTTGGCATCTTAGGTAAGAACCATATATCTTGGTGTGGGTCAACCTAGATTAGGCTAGGGTTGCATGATCAATAGAAATAAGGTATCCAAAAATTCTTGCAATACCTTTAAGTATATCCTCATGCCAAAATTGGAAAGGTAGGTTTGGCAATCGAACCCATATAGGCACATAGTTAATGCTCTGGGTTTCTGGATCAAAATCCTCTACCCATTTTTTGAGAAAGAGACTTCACCATCCCAAGAACCATGGCCCTCTAGTCAAGATACGACTAGCATCATCATGATTACTAATATGGACTACAAATAACCCCCTAGTGCAAGCCAAAATCTCCATGTAGGGAAAAACCTCTAAAAAATCTAAATCTTTTACATCACACACCATAGATTTGCAAGTTGTAAGGATCATACTACATTTCTAGTTAGACGATTAGGTATTCTTCCCTAAAAATTAAATATAAAAATCTTAGACTATGGAGCTAATATCCATTGGAGTTATATATTATTGAATGATAGTGGAGTACACTCATGCATGGTGACACGTCTCTTTCAAAAAGACCTCTGACTGCACATAAAAACAAGCTAGCTTCTTGATCTTATCCATAACAAGTTTTTACCTAATATACTCAAGATGAGTTAATGAACTCACTTACACACACATTGGTTCTTTATTATCTCAATTCATTACCATGCTCATGATTTTGTAAATGAATTCACTACACACATTTGGTCTGAGAGAAGTTAGGCGATGTTTGGTGAGATTTTTTGATATCAGTAGTATGTCTAAGTCTTTGCAAAACAGTCAGTTTTCCATTTCAAAATCCATATAATATTTCATATCAACATCCATATCTTCTTCCATGTCATTCCATGAGTCATACATTTCACATACCACCAGTTTGGTAACCCTAATTAAACAACAATGCTAAACATGGCCAAGAAAATTCTAAACTATGAATGATCATTAGAACATTTGCATCCATTCAAATTATCACTTGCATTAATCATCCATATACATTTACATTATCAATTGAATTAACTATCCATATGCACATGCATCCACACAAAAAAATTCACACAAAAGTATAACATAAAAGTAAATTCATGTATATATATGTATAAATATCTCATGTACAATGAATACCGAAAGGCTATATAAAATGGAGCACCAAGGCTCATATACAAAAAGTGCATCTAAGAACTAGCTAACACCTATAAGAGGAACCCTATGACCCTGAAGGAGCCCTAGAACAAGATTTATGCCTAGAATCACTAGGAAAAATAGACCCAAATATGGATGAGGAGGGAGGATCTAGAAGCCCAATGTCATGCTCCATCAATCGATCCTCCAACAATCGGATATATCCATCTCAAGTCCGAAGGCGTTGTACATCATGTCTCTATCGATGACTCTTATCTAGTATCTCTACTTGGAGCCTTATGATCCTATCCTCACCTCCACCTATAATCGGTCATGCCTTTAGCTCCATTCACAAATAAGCTATCTTTGCACCATGAGCCATCTCCTCATCCCATAGCTGATCTATCTCTATGTCATGAGCCACTATCATAGCATCCTACTCTACCACCAACTGCTCCAACCTCACCCAATCCTCCTCAATCCAACCAAAAGGCCCATATGAAATGTCCTCCCTATCCTCCATACCCCCTCCATATCCCCCAAACTCTAGATCCTGCTCTACTGTACCCATAGTCTACCTCCCTTGACTGCTAGCTCAAAGGTGCCTCTAGAGCTTAGGAGCCTCATCAACATCCCTAGTCTCATTACCATTATCATTCCCCCCATCTACTTCCAGACTAGGTACCCATGATAGTTGTGTAGAAAACCACATGTTGTACTCTATTGTAGTCCCTACATCATCCACATCATGGAGGTCTATCTCCTCATTATCCTCATAAGTCACCATCCATACCTTAACACAAGGGAGACCCATATCATTTTGATACCATTTGTAAAGCACTAGTGACTCTGGAATTCCTTACCTCAGTCTGATCTACCTCAACACTCATGAGAACTAGAGTATCTCCATCTCACTCCTATGTCTCCTCACCACCCACCTAGCCTACCAAACCCTTCGTAGATGCTCCCCATAATCCATCCACATGGCACCCTACCATGGCATCCATATCAACTGGGTTGGTTTCAACCTAGCCCATAAGTTCCTATTCCACTAACTCATATGAATATGGTGACTTAGTTGTACCTCCTCTACCACTGGCCATCTCATAGCATAGGGTTGATTGTTATCCCATCCTACAATTGGCAAGCCCATCGGTCAAGCCAAATTAAAGTTCTCCCAGCCCCAACATTGCAGTAGTAAACTACAACCCAAACCCTTCAACCATTGCCTCCTAATATCATATAGCTCTTGGTACAACTATACCAATAAATCAAGAGCCCATGCATATACCCTAGGTGTTTCGATCATGTCACACACCAATATGATAAGGTTCCATGGAAACTGACCTCTAGTATTGTTTGGGGTCACTATGTTGGCCAACACAAAAATCACCAAAGCATGAAGGGCATCCAACTACTTGTCCTTATACATGAATAAGTATGTAATCCCTCCACCAATCACATCCACATACCACCACCCATATACAAATAGATGTCTTAGCTCATATCCCTTATCATGTCCAACCTTGATATGTAAGCCCTCCATTGGCAACTTGAGGATGTGATATACATCCTCAAGTGTCATCATAATCTCTCTAGTAGGGAGCTGAAGGGTCCCCCTATATGGATCCCATATCTCTGCAAAGGTAGAGAGATACCCCTCATTTGCCTTCACTACATCTATTCAAGATACCCCATCCAGTCCAGCAGCCTCTAGCCACTTCCACTGATCCTCCTGCACCACCTTCCTCATCCCTAGGACAAGAGGTGAGAACTGATGCCAAGAATCGAAAATCCTCAATTGCAACACAATACATAATGGCAAAATATTAAATTCAAAAAAAACATCCTTGGACAAAATAAAGAGCTCAAAGGTACTTACCTTGGTAAAATGCACACCTACTCCCATAGCCACATCCACTCCCTCCATCACCATAGCTTCCGTAGCACACCAAATACACACTTCACTCCACTCCACTCCACTCCCTCATATGCAACTTCAAAAATTTGGAAACAGATATATGAACTTGTTTTCCCTTATGTACGCTATTTATAGCTATTTCAGGTGCATTGAAATGCCCATGGGCGCTTCCAGTCACATTGAAACACCTCCCTACATTTGGAGAACAACAAACTCTGGTGGGTGTTTGCACATGCAGTAGGCACCCACTAGCATTTAATGTCAAAGTTGAAAAAAAGACCAAACATGATCCAAAAAGGTAGCTTACCTCCATAAAATCATTCCAAATTGAATCCATACATCAATTTCATCATAATATCATGTTTTGTGAAAACCAAAATTGATTTGAATTCAAAATTTTTTCTTGCAACTGAAAGTTATAAAATCACATTTCAAGTTACAAAATACTTCAAAATGGTCCAAATTTTCACAAAACAACCATTTTCATAATTCTCATCATTACTTCCATTATTGCATTCAATTTCATGATAATATGAATTTATTTAGATGACTAACTTTTATTTGCACTCACAAGGCACAAAACTATCTAAAATTGCTTCAAAAATGCTCCAAATCATTACAAAATTTCACAAAATCACCTAATTCAATCATCAGTGCATTTATCATCAACACATCATTTTACAATAATTGCATTTACACATTTTCCAAGTCATATACAACTTCAATTAAACCTCGTATCTAGTGGTCTATTCTATCTCCTTATCGATTGTAGTGATTTGTGTCCATGCTATTTGGTAAGATGAATAAATCACCATAAGGACACTTGGCCATTTTTCATCATCCAATATCTCATTGATCAAAAAATAATCAATTTTGGTACTTCACATTTCATGTGAAATTATGCTAAGACCAATTTTCTCAATAGATATCATTGATGGCCTTGTCTATGGGGTCTGAAACATGGATAAATCTCAATACATCATTCTCTTTAACAATCAGGAATTATGCAGAGTCAACCAAGATACTCTTCCTAGAAATCATCCTATCTAAGGGTGATTGGTTCCTAGAAATTTTCATATTCATCACTTTACATTTCAATGATGCCATATGAAAATTTCTTCAATAGCACGAAACCACCCCAAACTTGGGGTAACAAAATCTGATTTTGATCTCCCACAATGAGATACATCTTGATCATAGCATCAACACTTGGCAAAAACCCCTTTTCTTTGTTAGGGCAAAAATAGAATCAATCACTTGCATTTTTCAACAACCCCCTTCCACCATTGGGGAAAAATCGACATCACATTTACATCATTCATGTCATCCAGAATTGCACCATACATTTCACATAATCATTTGCACAAATATGTCAATTGGATTGTGAGATGCATCCATCACTCATTCACCAATTGAGGGGGTAAGCTACACAATCAAAATTATTTTATCTTCAAGTTCATCTTTGCAATTCTAGCAAAATTAAGTTGCGTCTTCATCATGCCAAACCAAGTGTCTTGTATTTTTGCATCGCATTGTGTTTCATGCAACACGATACAAAAAGGGGCATCTATAGACACCAAAATATAGCCACTTGTCATCCATCCATAGTTTCCCATCATATTTATCCATTATTTATATATATATATATATATATATATATATTTTTTTTTTTTTAATATATACTTAAATAATATTTTATATATTATATTTTTATATATTTAATAAATATATGTATATATGTAGGAATTTATCCTAGCCATACATCATGATTTAATCCTAGAAATTCATCTACCTTAATCCATACCATTTACCCTACTTTAATTGCCACCCTTCGTCATGTTTTAGTCTTAACCACACATCCCATGTTCAAACCCTAACATGCCCTAGGAAAGATTATAAAGAGTCATTTTGAAAACTCAACCCCTAAGTCTTGAGTTTTCTAAATTTATAAGTTTTTGAAGTCTAAGTTTTCTTGAGTTTCCTGAGCCCTTGTGCCCCAAGTCCTCAATCATCCAAGCATCCTCACTAATTCCATATTCCATCATTTATCGTCATCTCTGCATCTGTCATCACCCACCTCGCATGAACTAGATATACGTTTGTAGCTTCTGCTTCAATCCTTAAATGCCCCTATGAGTTTCTCAAGAACCCTTGGGTGATTCTTGCCATCACCAAGTGCATCTAGGCACTTCCTTCCATCACCAATCACCCACAAGTGTTCACAACCCTAGTTCTGCAGTCCTACGATCCCTTAGGTGTCACTAGGGAATTTGTCCACCAACATTTGCAACAAAAATAAATATAAGAAGATAATAAGTTAAAGTAAGAAAGGTAAAGAGTCATTTCATTCATTTTAGTATTCTTATATTTGTTTATAGTATTTCCATTCTACAACTAGGGTTTTATAGCTTTCATTTTTGAAGGTCTCACACAATGGAGCCCTCACAGGTGTTATTAACCTTTCGTTGTTATTTTTTGTGTGTAGATCTAAGGAGAAAATTTATTTTGGAAGCTAATTAAGCTTGAGTGTCTTGCATAGGATATCAAAATCCCACACATTCTATTAGGATCAAAGATGAATTTGAAGGCACCACTATTTATTGACATGGGATTTTGAAGAACCCTCAATTTGTAACACTTGTAAAATTTGTATCAATATCAAAGCATGTTGTAACATTGGAGATTTGAGGCTCCCCTCATTTATATCAATAAAATATTCTATATTTTGTGCAACATATTTTGTATTAATTTTATTTATCTACTACATTGGTGTTTTATTTTTGCATTCATAGAAAATATATTGCTAATCCTGAGCATGTGTGAGATTTCTCTAATTTGCATATGGTAAACCTCATAGCTATAGAGGTTCAACCAGTAAGAATCCTTGAGTTCTAAACCAAGTCAATGAGGAAAGTAATGTTGGAACAATGTAAAGTGTAGTGGAATCACTATTCAGAAAGGAATGCTACTTGGGAGAAGGTGGCGGACATGCAAAATCATTTTCCATTTCCATTTGAAAAATATTTGTAAAAAAGAAACTTGCTTGTTTTTTTTTAAAAACCTTGGGAGACACAATGGGTTGTGTTAAGCCTAAGGGAGGAGTATGTCATGACCCTCCCTTGGCCAATTTTTGGTTTTATGGTTTGCTAATATTTTTCATGTTGTGCTAGTACTACTTTTAAAAAAATGATGGACTTTGCTTATGTTTTCATGATGTGCTAGTGTTACTTTGGAAATGATGATGGATTAACTATCTATTTATTTATCATGAAAAATTATGTGTTGATGATGGAATTATGTGGTGATTTGATTGATCATATTTTCATGCTAACATTCTTTGCAAACTTGGTCTTACGAAATAATAAGATGCTGCTAATGGAACATCACCTTTTTGCAGGAAAAAGATTGTTATGGGTGGCAAAAAGAATTGGTCACCAAGAAAGGGAATGTCCTCGGGAAATGATGTGATGGGTTAATCGATGAAGTATTTGGAAGCAACATGAATGAGTGCTTCTTTCATGGAGAATGCATAACATGACTTGCATAAAAATAATTAACCATGTTGACCCCTAGCTAAGGAATGCTTAGCATAAAAATGGTTGTTTTGATTAAAAAATAAATGGCTATGGAATTGTTTGTTTGTTGTAGAGCTTCTAGGGAATGGAATCTTGTGGTTTATTTTGAAATATATTTCTAGTTTGGAACCTAGGAAAATAAAATAAGATTTTGTTATAAGTTTTGGTTTCTAGCACCATGTGTGATTTCCTTGTTTTCATAAAAGAAAGCTTGCTCCTCATAGAATTGTTATTTGAAATGTTTTTATTTCATGGTTGCTATGACATATTATGTTGGCAAAAACTTTGTTCCACTCAAGGATATAAATGCAAACCAGATGGTTGTTAATAAACAATCATGAGAACTTATGTGGTTGTGTTTCCATTACCTTCGCTCTTAATGAAAGTTTGATTGGAAAACCCTAGCGGCGGATGAAGGAGAGTAACATGCTGAGCAAGGAGCATGATATCCGAGGAAGTGGAAGGTTCAAAGAAGACAAAATAATTTCGGTAAGAAAAATAAAAAAGATAAGTAGTTGGGGGCTTGTTTTGGTTTTTGGTTGTTTTTGGAGAGAAAAGAAAGAGCACAGGCATGAAGAATCTAACGAGCAATGAAAGAAGGCTAAGTTGTAGATAGGAAGCATGGAGACCAACGTCGACTAATAGGTAGAACTCTTTTGAATAAGAAAAATTATCTTTTAGAATGACGTGAGAATTATGTGTTATGTGGTAAGATCATCTATGGAATAGTCAGATATCATTAGTGGATGAAAATCTTGTAGCCGCTATTGAATGAGTAATGAAAGTTGTTTCATCTTTGCTGACTATGGAAAGAAGAAAATAA
Source organism: Wollemia nobilis (assembly GCA_028583015.1). Taxonomy (NCBI): domain Eukaryota; kingdom Viridiplantae; phylum Streptophyta; class Pinopsida; order Araucariales; family Araucariaceae; genus Wollemia; species Wollemia nobilis. Next base: position 5,653,022 of record JAQPPZ010014470.1, read on the forward strand.
CCTATGTTTGTTCTCGTATATAGATGGTTTTGTGACTAAAGCTTACATTTGCTCTAATTTTCTATGGATGTCTTATTGTTGCATTCTTTCCCAAGCCATGTTTTCTGGGTTTCTTTGGGAAAGTTATCTTTGAGTAAAGTTTCCATAAGAGTAGAGTTAGCTGGGAGTTGACAATATTTAACTCTTGTGCATATTGCTTTAGTGGAAAATTGCATTTGGAATTGTTGAGATACTTTAGAAAAATCCTTTGGTGGCATAGGCTAGCTGCTGAAAGAACTAGAGGTGTTCCATAGAATTGAAGCCAAACCTCCGAGAGTGAAAATGAAGGTTGGACTTGTGAACTTAGTAAATGTTGTTGTTTACATAAATTCTTCTAACAAGTTTGGCTTGCTGGTAATTGGTGGTTGTGGAACAAATGGAAATTCTATGAATATTTTCTATCTTGACTGACTAGAAGAAAATAGTGAATGATGGTTTAAAATGAATAGGATTGTTAAGAAATTATCTTGCTATTTGTTGCTTTTGTGTGGGATATATTGCTCCTTGTGTGATGTTTTCTTTTGGAATGCTTCAACAGAATGAAGTATGGCATGGTTGTAGTGTGCAAGTTTCATTTCGAATGTGATTATGTGATAGAATTGTGTTATTTGTATGGGAGTCATCTATGATCCTAAAGCATGGACAAACCCTTTTTGGTGACCAAGGTTTAATCTGCTTGGGCATGCTGAAAACTGGATCTACGATAGAGTCATGCTCTATTGAGCGATGGTGTACTAGCGATGAGCTTTGACAGAGATGTGTTGGAAATCATTTTGCTAAAAATTAGGAGAAGTTTGAGTATACCATGCATTGGTAGTTTTGGATATCTTCTTTTGGAAATAGGTAGTCATAGTGGTGGACTATGGAACAAAGTCTTGTGTATAAAGAAGATTGCATTTTGTTGTTATGAGGAAACTCTCTTTGTAATTTCCATGACAGTGGATGACTCTGTGTTGCACTATTGTAATAAATCTTTTGAGATGTTATAGTAATTGGTTTTGGTTGGAAATAATTCTTTATGTACTATTTTAACTTTGTTGTTATGTTAGATGGGAATGATGAATAGATAAACTATGCTAAGGACTTTGTGATTAATTTCCTAAGGATCATATTTACGATGAGCTTAAGGGAAAACTTTAGAGAATGTTTAACTCCATTTCCATTTAAGTTGGCAATGAATACCTTTGTTATCGCACAAATACAAGAATGAAGTAAAACATGAATCATCTTCTAAGCATTTATCTTTGATTTTTTGAAGGTGGACGTAACATGATAACATGAGCAAGTTCATTGTTGTTTCCACTTTGCTTAGATTAGAATTTGTTAACATGGGAAGACTCTCAGAGCTTCCAAGAATAAACTTAAAATTTACCCCGTGAGCTAAGTGCTTGCATGAACTGGGAAGGACTTAACCAAAGTAGTCAAAATTTTTGGATGGCATATCCAAACTAGTGTGCTAAATCATTCTCGGTTTAATCACTCTTTGAACTACGAGGACATCACACTAAAGGAATGAAGCTTAAGACTTTAGCCAAATAGAACCTCGAATAAATCCAAGTGATAGTGGATATGGTTTCTTATCTAAATGGATTAATTAAAAATGGATGCTACCAGGTAGGCCAACCCCTTAAAGGATGAAGGGGCACACCAGCCATTGCTAGCATAATGTAAACTCATTGAATGACCAATGGGGTTTGTAGAAATATGCATAAACCTTCTCAATAGATAGAAGAGGGGAAGATCTACACTAAGTGACTTGTGTAGCACAATGTGCTAGGCATCACCTTTCAAAATATGAAGAAGGTATGCTTCTACATTAAAGGACACTTGTAGAGATGTGGGTCTACTAGAAAAACCCTTTCAAAAGAAAGAAAGGAGAAGGTGGTAATCTAAGACTAATTAAGGTTAATGATAAACTCATTAATAAGCTAAACACTTATCCATGGGATAATGTGGTTAGAGGAAGGAGTGGGTTTAAGGGGTTGATGTCCTTAAGCTACTAAAAAACTGTGTGTGGAATTTTTGGGTTGTTACATTCTCCACCTCACCCAAGACACTTGGATTTCAAGTCATGTTCACCTCACCTCCATCTCACTGCCTCCTCTCTCTTGCAAAACTCTATAAATACCCCCTCATTTCCTTCATTTGCATAATATTATAAAGTTACCTTAGCAAAAATTTACCAAATTTTTTTATAAATCCTCTTGTGTACACAATCTTGTTTGCAAATCAACCATGGAATCCTTTGTGTGCCTCAATTTGCATTTGTTTTGTTTATAAAAATTTTCATATGTGAAGATTCCCATTGACCCTAAATTACTACCAGAGACACCTAACACCATATTAGAGGTTCCCTATAAGTTTCATCAAATTTTGGGTAGCATAGCTTCAACCGCCTACCCCAAGGTGATTCATAGTCACAACTACCCACTATTGGATGGTTCTAACTCAAGACTAGATTCAATAGAATATTCAACCCAGAATAGCTTCTATAGGATATTCCTAATGTAATTGTAGCATTTTGGGTAGTAAAGACTCAACCATATTCCCCTAAACTATTGATAGTCACAATTGCCATACCTCAAATTATCCACTATAGAGATAAACAACAACCAAAACATCAATAATAGATAGTTAGAAAAGGTAAGCATGGTAATTTTTTCTATGTTTTAAAGCATTTCAAGCTATATCCATGCTTTAATCATGTTTTATTTCTTTATTATTGATTTTATATCTCATAAACTTAGGCCTAACCAAGGTAGGCCCTTTTTATGCTACTAATAATTGTGTTTGATTGTGTGTAGGGATCATGGAGACACATTCAACCAAGGGTGGTCAAGCATTCAAAATCCACCCACACTTTGAGGTGGTTTAGAAGACATTTTGGGTATCATTGTACTCATTTTTGTAAAGGGGATATTCCACCTTGGAACCCCTCTTGTAGCCCATGGGGCATTGTAATAAAAAAATGTATTTTGACATATTTTGTAATGAAATGAAATGTCATGTTTTCTACTCCACACTAGTAACTGTTCTTGTTAGTCACATAGATGGCATCTAGTATAAAATTGAAACCCTCTTTTATGTAAGTTATCTACTATTAAGATCTTATTTTTCATAGCCAACCAAAGTAACATTGCTATCTTTGGTGTTGCCTTTGTTTCCTAGAGCCTCCTCCATTGAAACCCATATTCCAACTCAACTGATAGAATCTCATAGGTTGATTTTACACTAAAGGATCCATCAAGAGTATCTCCCCATACTATAGAGTCTTCACCCATATTTACACCTACATTGAAGGCTCTTAGTTTAATTTTGAGCTTATTTAAATCTTCATCATTATGGTTACTACCATGTAAGTCCTTTCACTTTATCACTTCCTCTTCTTCAAACATGTAGTCTACAACCACACTCCTATATCTTTGTTCTAGATCTATCCATACTTTAGATAACCCCTCATCCAAGGTTAGGGATGGGTTCTCTAGCCATGCATCCTCCCAAAAGTTATACGACTTGAAATTCCCAAATTTCCATTGAAATCCTTTCTAAATTAGTTTTCTTCCCTCCATCATATGGTTCCATATATACAAGCCTTTATAGGGGTTTAATATGGTCAAAAATATCATATATTCTTGGCTATATAAGTTCTTATTCTTTAAAATTCTAGTCTAAAAAGAATGACCTTCCTTCATTAGCCTCCATTCTAGTTTAGCAACTAAGATTGTATTCATGTCATTAATTCTCCTTAATCCCAATCCTTCTTTAAATTTTAGTTTGCACACTTTTTCCAATGCCATAAGGGGATTCTACTCTTCTCCTCTACACCTGACCACAAATTTTCTTTTGTATACTTTCTATATTATTTGTATCTTTTGTTGGTATCTTAAAAACATAAAGTAAATAGATTGCCATAGCTTGAAGGGTAATCTTTAGCAGTTGAATCTTTTCTACCTAACTTAGTAATTTTTATTTCCATATTTCTAGCTTACATTGAAATCTATCTATCAATATATCCCACACTTGGTCCTTACACACACCTATAAATAGAGGTCTTCCTAGTTAAATGGATTGAATATTTGACATATTACAATGTATTACCTTTGTCATCCTTCTTTGTCATTTCTTTATAGTGTTGAAGAAGAAAATATTGCTCTTTTCCAAGTTAATCATTTTTTGGGAAGCATTGATGTATAGATTTATAATCCATTTGAAATCCTAGGCTATGGCCACCAAAGGTTTCCCAAGTAGGAATTTTATTGGCACAACAAAATGTGTAGCCAAACAACTCAACAATAAATAAGGATAAAATAAACTCATATAATGAAGAAAATAATGTGTAGTTGATAAACAACTAATAAGAAACAAAAGAACAATTTACCAATAAATATTTATACATTACATGCCAATAAGCATATATGGAAAAATTGGAAGAAGAAGAACTTCGTTCACAATACATTCAACGTTACATATGATAGATATTATTCTCTCACAGTTCTTCACATATATTCATATTACAGTGTTGCATCTATAAAAATAAATACACACATAGAGGTACCATGTTTAGGTAACCAAATAATACAATCTCAACACATGTCTAGCAACTCCAAAAAACACGAATCTAGTATTTTTGGCACACATATAACAATCTCCCACTTTCTAAAAAAACTAAGTAAATGAACATAAAATATCTTCTTCCTTATTCTTCAGGGTTATTAATCAAAATAAGAGGGCTTCCATCAAATATCTACACCAAATGAATTTTCTACTATCTGATGGCTTTGGAAGTGCATAGGTTGCATTATCATATGTACCAATATTATACAACTCATAGCTCCTCCAAAGAGTGTGAACACATGCACCAGTAGTTTTAGAAGTATCTACATCTCCACCATAATCAGAATCTACAAAATCTTGTAGTTGATTATTCTTTTTGAAGAACACAAGCTTATACTAAGAGGGAGGTGAACAATATAAAACCACTTTTTACTTTTCTTTTCAATTCAATATTATGTAGTGTATAGATAGTAGTATCAACAATAGTAATAAAAGCAATGCATGAAACACCATCCATAAAAGTGACACAATAATTTAGGTGGTCCACCCAATGCGGGCTACTCCACGGAGAAAATATTTTGCTAAAAATTTCTCAATCGATCTCTTGGGAATCCTTCCCAATTACAATGTTTATGGACCTCTATCCAAAGGATATTCTGATCCCCTAAATATCAAGTTCGTGTATATCTTCCATAGGATAAATCTTTCCCCTTCTGCTCTGGCTAGTGATCTCATAGAAGACTCTATATCTCTACTGCACTAACTGGTGGATCTCTATCCACTTGAAGACTCCTCACTCAGATCTGTCTTCAATTTTCCTGGTTGTTGGATCTCTATCCACTGAGACTCTATCCTCTGTACTCTATCACCTTCAAAGCTCTGTCAATAGTTTCACTCAAAACCTCCTCAAATATTTTCAATAGGCTCACTTAGAACCTACTCAAATCTGCTCAATAGGCTCACTTAGAACATGCTCAAATCTACTCAATAGGCTCACTCAGAACCTGATCAAATATGCTCAATAGGCTCACTCATAACCTGCTCAAATATTCTCAATAGGCTCACTCAGAACCTACTCAAATCTACTCAACAAGCTCACACAGAACGTGTCCCAATTTTCTCAATAAGTCCTCTCTAGGACTTGCTCAGATTTGCATAGCAAGCTTTGACAAAATCTTACACAAAAAGATTCAATAAGCCAAATAAAATCAATGGATAATATTTCTCATACCTTTTTTATGCTTTATGAGTTTTCCACTAACTCTGTCACACTCAACACACTTTCTTTTTCAATTCTCAACAAGGGTTAGAGATATTGAGTAATAAGACAACAATAATATCCAAATAACACATTATTACTCCTACTTTATTTTAACATCCACCAAAGTTCTTTTTAAAAGAAACCCTTACTCAAAATAACTTTCACTAAAAAGAACTTTATAAAAAACTCTTATTACTCCTAACAATTTCAAAAATCACAATTTAAAATAATTCACAACTCAAACAACCACCATGACCTTATTTCCTAAGGTTACTCAACAAATCAACTAATGAAACACCTTTACCCCTTATCACTCCAACTTAGGCAATCCAAACAAAAGATTAATAAAAATCATAATACATGCTTCAAGGGGAATCGAACCCTTGTATTGCCCCAACATGAACGCCCTAGCCATGGCCAAGCTGTCACATGAGCTACGGTCTCATTGGTGAAAAAGAAGTGCCACCCACTTCTTATCCTTCACCCTCTTCCACCAATCGAAAAGTATGCACCATGGGTGCCTCAACAGAACAAAGCCAAAAATGATGCTTGCAAGAATCGAATGCACAACATCCTTGTCACAAATACCTTTGCACAATCCAAGATGCCACTAGGCCACGTTGCCCAATGAGTTTTGGGAAGTGGTCATTGTCTCCCTTTAATTTTTGCTGCATCACTTAAACAAAAAACATGAGCTCTTTTTCTTTGCAAATACCAAGTGCAAATATCAACGAGCAAGGATGAATGAATTAAAAAATTCAATGGCATATTTATATGCCTTCCATTTGCTTTGGAAATGTCGGTATTTTTGAAACTTCCTTCATGACGTCGGCGGATAAAATTTAAATTTTAATTTTAAAATTAAAATTTAAATTTTAAATAAATTAAAATTTAAACTAAATCTTTAAAATTAAATATCTCCATCACTGGGGCACCTTTTTTGATGAAACAAAAAGCCAAATTGGGTTTTAAAAAAAACCATTTCAAATATGCCATCCATGGTTTTAAATAAAAACCTTTTGCAAAGCTTCCCTTGAAGCTCCTTTTGGAACCAAATGCCATGCATCCCTTCTTGAACCTTTAATCAAAAAAATTTGCTTCTCATGAAGCTCTTTGTGAAACACAAACATAGTGCTTACTTACATAGATCCTTTTAACATAAATTAAAACTCTTAGCTAAGGGAATCAAAATGTCCAACAATATGCCCCTTTGTCATTGATGGCAACCCATATCCTTTTACTAAAATTTGACCTTCTTTTTTGCTCCCCCTGGATCAAAGCTTTCTCAAATAGCAAATCTCCCCCCATATCAAAAACTCTCCTCAATATACACAAATATCTCCCCCTTTTTCATCAATGGAAAAGAGTCACCTTTGGGTCTCGAGGCTAAGAATGAGCCTCTTAGCTTAGCCCCTCCCCCACCTCCACATGAGGTGGTTAATTCTGGGGTGGGAGTATTTCTACTCCTCGAAAGCACTACTCTTTACCTTTACCTTTATCTCTTACTTTATAAGTTTTCTAAATCCTCTCACTATTTCTTACCAAGTCATCATCCATGTTCTTATCATCACTTCTATTCATGTTCCTGTTCTTGTTCTCATCCATGTTCCTGTTTCTATTCCTATTCCTGTTCTTGTTCTCATCCATGTTTCTATTTTTATTCATGCCTGCTTTTGGAATATTTTCTCTACACCATCTTGTTGTGTGACCATAATTATTGCACTTATAACACTTAATGTTATTATTCCTTGGAGGTGCAAATATCTTAGGATATCTCCTAGTGAAGCTATATCCTCTTCTACCATGAACCCTACAATTCATTGCCTTGTGACCAAACTCATTGCATGAGTAGCAATACCCATGGAAAAGTTATCCTTTCCCATATTCATATCTTTTGTATGACCTGCACTGTGAAGCCATGTTCCCAAACCTATGACATGAGAAGCATATCCCATTAAAGCTTCCTTTCCTATACCTCATTGGTCTCCTATTTTGATTGTTGTTCCATCTATATCTTCTTTGTGCATTGTTTCTATATTTGACCTCTTTGTTGTCCAAATCATCCTCTGATGTCTCATTCCAACTTACACTATTATTTTTTGAAGTATCTTCTTCTGAAATTCCTTCTTCTAGACTTGAAGTAGACTTTTCTTCCCATTTCTTTTGAGCCTGTTTGGAACCAAGACCTGTCTTGTTTGTTGCTCCTCTTTGTATCTTGATTATTTTGTCTACACTCTTTGCACTATTCACATATTTTTACAACTTCTTCTTGGAATCCTCTAAATATTCCTTTAGTAATGCCACTTCTTGTGTTAAATTTTCACACTCCAAAATATTTGCTTCTAACTTATCCTTGAACTTACTTGCCTTAGCCTTTCACTTTTCTAAGTCCTCTATGAGAAATAATCTTTCTTCATCACATTCTTGAAACTGAATTCCAAGCTTAGAGTGTTGGTTTCTTACCTTCTTTATTGTGTCAAGAGCATAGATAAGTTCTCCCTTGAGATCATAACCATTCTCTACTAAATAATCCTCTATTTATTTGCATTTGTTCCTATCATTACTTCCTTTTGGCTTGTCTTCTATAGGATCACTTCATATTCTAATTCCATTAGAAGATTCTCATATGGTATTTCAAGTGCATCTTCAAAGACATCATCATTGAAACTATAGCCATACCTAGTGCAATTATCTTCAAGATGTCCAAATTTACCACATCTAAAACACTTGAGAATAACTAGAGTCATTTTCTCTCTAACCATAAATAGGACTTCATATCTATCATTGTCTAAAAAACTAGCATCACTATCATCTGAGTACTTACTTGCATTATCCGCATAGTAGCTTTTCTTTTGCCTTTGAAAGAGCTTATTTCCTTGTCTGTTTTATCCATCCTTGCCTTTCTTCTTGTACCTGTGTCTTTTTTATTCTTTGTACTTGTGATCCTATTTTTCTTCATCACTATTGTACTTTGGCTCTTTGCACTCTGTCGCATAGTGTCCATACTTTCCATAATTGAAGCACTTAATAGATCTTACATCTATGAATATTTTGGAACCTTTATCTCTTCTACCATAGTTAGCTTCTTCATCACTAGATGACTCACTGCTTGATTATGTATTTTTACCCTTTTTATTTTTGTCCACTTTGAATGTAGCTTCTTTTGAAGTAATAGGATATTTTGTTCTTATCTCAAAAGTAGTAAGCATGCCAAGCAAATAATTCCTTGTCAAAGAATCACTATCAATTGATGTTTATATAGCAAAAACATTTTCACTATACCTTTTTGGAAGAGTTCTCAAGATCTTATCACAAGCATCAGATTCATAAACCTTCATTCCAAGACCTCTTATATCATGTACAAGTTCATAAATCTTACTGAGATAATCATGAATATTTTCATCATCTATCATTCTTAAGTTCTCAAATTCTCCTTTGAGATTTTTGATTTTAGCTTTCCTGACACCTTTATCACCCTCATATATGTCATGCAGTAGATCCCACATATATTTTGTTGTTTTACAATCCATAACCTTCATAGATTCTGATATACCCAATCCTTTTATAATTACATTCATAGCTCTTGAATTTACATGCATTAGAATCTTACCTTCCTTATCTATAGGAGGATTAACTGTAGAATCATATCCAAGTTCCACTGCATCCCAAACTTCATTTCCAAGTGCTATCAGGTGAAATCTCATCAGCATACACCAATACAAGAAGTCATTTCCATCAAATACTGGTACTGCATTATTGAAGGACCCATACTTTTGATCCTTGTGATCCATTGTGTTCTTAGACTGATTTTCCTTCAAGTTGTCAAACTCTTCAGAAGGAATATGCTTTGATACCAATTGAAGAACACAAGCTTATAATGAGAGGGGGGTGAATAGTATAAGACCACTTTTTACTTTTCTTTTCAATTCAATATTATGTAGTGTATAGATAGTAGTATCAATAGCAGTAATCAAAGCAATGCACAAAACACCATCCATAAAAGTGACACAAAAATTTACGTGGTTCACCCAATGCGGGCTACTCCACGGAGAAAATATTTTGCTAAAACTTTCTCAATCAATCTCTTGGGAATCCTTCCCAATTACAATGTTTATGGACCTCTATCCAAAGGAGATGTTGATCCCCTAAATATCAAGTTCGTGGATCTCTTCCACAGGAGAACTCTTTCCCCTTCTACTTTGGCTAGTGATCTTCTAGAAGACTCTATCTCTCTGCTGCACTGACTGGTGGATCTCTCTCCACTTGAAGACTCCTCACTCAGATCTATCTTCAATTGTCCTGGTTATTGGATCTCTATCCACTGAGACTCTGTCCTCTATACTCTGTCACCTCCAAAGATCTGTCAATAGGTTCACTCAGAACCTCCTCAAATATGCTCAATAGGCTCACTCAGAACCTGATCAAATATGCTCAATAGGCTCACTCAAAACCTACTCAAATCTGCTCAATAGGCTCACTTAGAACCTGCTCAAATATTCTCAATAGGCTCACTCAGAACCTGCTCAAATCTACTCAACAAGCTCACATAGAACTTGTCCCAATATGCTCAATAAGTCCTCTCTAGGACTTGCTCAAATCTGCATAGCAAGCTTTCACAAAAGCTTACACAAAAATAGTCCACAAGCCTTCTCAAAGACTTGCCTCAAATCAGCTCAAAAAAATCTCAACTCAATATCATAGAAGCATAAAGAGAATTGTTAGAGACTCAATATGTTCTATACTCAAATCCCAATCTTAATTCAAAGCAATCTCATAGAAGCATAAAGAGAATTGTTAGAGACTCAATATGTTCTATACTTAAATCCCAATCTCAATTCAAAGCAATCTCATAGAAGCATAAAGAGAATTGTTAGAGACTCAATATGTTCTATTCTCAACAACTCAACCAAGAAGAAGTAGAACAACACCACAAACAACTTGACTAGGCTCAAATAATTCTACTCAACCAATCACCACAAGGAACAAATATTTCTCACAAACCCTAGTCCAAGCATGAATCAATCAACTCAAAATATTTCCAACAATACTCAACAACAACTCTCACATAACAATGATACTCATGTTCTTTTCCAACTCAAGTTCAAGTTCTTTGCACAACAACTCACTTCAACAACAATGCTTATAAAACAAGGTTTTAATCACAATTCTCAAACCAGAAAACCTTGAAGCATTAAACCAATCACTTTCGAAAAGGAAACCACAATCAATCCTTTTCACTCCAATGATATTTCAGAAATCAACCACCCAAATAAAATCAATGGAGAATATTGCTCATACCTTTTTGATGCTTTATGAGTTGTCCACTAAATCTGTCACACTCAACACACTTTCTTTTTCAACTCTCAACAAGGGTTAGATATCTTGAGTAATAACACAACAATAATATCCAAATAACACCTTATTACTCCTACTTTATTTTAACATCCACCAAAGTTATTTTTAAAAGAAAACCCTTACTCAAAATAATTTTCACTAAAAAGAACTTTATCAAAAAACCTTATTACTCCTAACAATTTCAAAAATCACAATTAAAAATAATTCACAACTCAAACAACCACCATGACCTTATTCCCTAAGGTTACTCAACAAATCAACTAACGAAGCACCTTTACCCCTTATCACTCCACCTTAGGCAATCCAAACAAAATATTAATAAAAACCTTAATACCTTCCTCGAGGGGAATCGAACCCTCGTCTTGCCCCAACACAAATGCCCTAGCCACAGCCAAGCTGCTGCATGAGCTACAGTATCATTGGTGAAAAATAAGCGCAACTCGCTTCTTATCCTTCACCCTCTTTCACCAAGTGAAAATTATGTGCCTTGGGTGCCTCAACAGAACAAAGCCAAAAATGATGCTTGCGGGAATCGAATGCACAACCTCCTTGTCACCAACACCTTTGCACAATCCAAGCTGCCACTAGGCCATGCTGCCCAATGCATTTTGGGAAGTGGTCGTTGTCTCCCTTTAATGTTCACTGCGTCACTTAAACGAAAAACACGAGCTCTTTTTCTTTGCAAATACCAAGCACAAATATCAACGAGCAAGGATGAATGAATTAAAAAATTCAATGGCATATTTATATGCCTTCCCTTTGCTTTGGAAACGTCGACCTTTTTGAAACTTCCTTCATGACATCGGCGGATAAACTTTTAATTTTAATTTTAAAATTTAAATTTAAATTTTAAATAAATTAAAATTTAAACTAAATCTTTAAAATTAAATATCTCCATCACCGAGGCATCTTTTTCGATGAAACGAAAAGCCAACTTGGGTTTTAAGAAAAACCCATTTCAAATCTATCATCCATGGTTTTAAATAAAAACCTTTTACAAATCTTCCCTTGAAGCTCCTTTTGGAACCAAATGCCATGCATCCCTTCTTGAACCTTTGATAAAAAACCTTTGCTTCTCATGAAGCTCTTTGTGAAACACAAACATAGTGCTTACTTACATAGATCCTTTTGACATCAATGACAACTCTTAGCTTAGGGACTCAAAATGTCCAACATTTTTTGCCATCATAATAGATTGTAAAATATCCTGTCAATGTTACTAATCAAAATGAGAGAGCTCCCATCAAATTTTTACACTATATGAACTTAGTACTATCCAATGAATTTGTTAAATCATCTACTACATTGTCCTTTGTACTAATATTTTGCAACTCAACTTCTTTAGATTCCACCTTCACTTTGATATAATGAAATTTCACTTGAATGTGCTTAGTGAAACAGTGAAATTTAGGAATCACAATCAAGTCAATTACATTTTGATTGTCATACCACAAATTAATTGAACATTTTTGAAAACCAATACCTCTGCACACTACATGTAACCAAGATGCCTCCTTGGATGCTTTTGTAGAAACAATGTATTTAGCTTCAGTAGTTGATTGAGCCACCACTTGCTACTTTTTTACTTTTCCAACTCACAACTCCTCTAAATAGTGTGAATATATATGCACTAGTAGATTTAGAAGTATCTACATCTCCACAAAAGTTAGAATCTACAAAAACTTGTAGTTGATCATATTATTTGCCATTATAACAAATTGCAAAATCACTGGTGCCTTCCAAATATATGAGAATTCTCTTCACTGCAACCCAATATTATTTACCAGGATTAGACATAAATCTGCTCACAACTCCAAGTGCATGAGTAATATATAGTCTCGCACACACCATTGTATACATCATTTTACCAACTACACTTGCATAGGGAACTTTATTTATGACACTCTTCTCATCATTATACTTTGGATACATATATTTTGATAATGCAAATCCAATCTGAAAATGTGTAGTTACAAGAGTGCATTGGTCCATTCTAAAAAGAGTAAGCAAGTTTATAGTGTATCTCTTCTAACTAATCCACATCTTCTTCTCACCATGGTTTCTCTTCATTTCAATATCCAAGAAATAGTGCAATGGGTCAATGTATTTCATGTCAAATTCTCTTGATAACTTAGACTTTAAAATTATTGAAATGAATAATGTCATCTATATATAACACCAAAATATAAAGTGATCGCCTTCATGCTTGAGATATATACAATTATCAATATCACTTATCACAAAACCATGTCCAATCACAAAGGAAATAAACCTTTTGTACCACTTCCTTGGAGATTTCTTCAACCCATACAATGAATTTCTTAGCTTACATACAACATTTCTCCCACTTAATTCAAACCTAACCGGTTGCTCCATGTAAATATCTTCATTTAGATATCCATGAAGAAAATTTACCTTCACATTCATATCCTCAATTTCCTAATCATTTGTAGCAACCAATGCAAAGAGCAATCTGATAGATGCAATATTTTCCATGGGAGAAAATATTTTTTCAAAATTAAGCCCTTCAACCTGAGAGTATCATTTTGCTACTAACCTAGCTTGATATATCTCAATTGAACCATCAGCCTTGTATTTCTTTTTAAACACCCATTTATAGCTAATTGTCTTTCTACACTTAGGCAACACTTGCAAGTCCCAAATCTTACTTTTCTTCAGTGACTATATTTCCTCTTCCATAACTTTCTTCTAATGAATTGATTCATCACTAGTGAGAGCATATTTAACACCTATAGGCTCATCACTCATTGAATATAATTCAAAGTTATTATATTAATCATAACCAAATTTTATTGGTGCATTCCTTTGTCAATGAATTCTTCTCAAAATTTGCATTTCTTAAAAAATATCAAAATTTTAGAGTTTATCCTCATCTGTAGGCTGATATTCAACAACTTGAAGCTGATTGGAACTCTTCCACAACAATCTCATGTGGAAACTTTAAAATGTATAGAAACAACATCTATACTTAATGATGGAACAATTTATGGCTGATTTTTAGATTGCTAATTTTTCAAACCAATAACAACATCAAATTGTTCTTGGTTTTCTAGGGTTATTTCCATGGAATCTTCTTTGTTGTGGATGTCTTATTTGAATACATCATGACTGAACACATGGTGATGTTATGAAGGTATCCATATATTTTAACCTTTGAATCCACCATCATATCCAATCAGTACTCCTTTAATAGACTTTTCTAGATTTTTCCTATTTTCCTTGGATACAAGAACAAATACTTCACACCCAAACACTCTAAGATGATAAATCAAGGATTTGATTCCACTCCAAGCTTCCTCTAGTGTTCTACCACTAATAATAGAACTAGGTGACATATTTTTCACATAGTTGTATTAACAACCTTTGACTAAAAATGTGTATTCAAATATACATTCTCTCTCATGTGTCGTGCCTTCTCCAACAACACCCTGTTGAGCCTTTCTGGAACCCCATTCGTATATGGAGCTATTTTATGCCTTCTAATACCATGAAACTTGCAAAAAAATATTGAATTCATGGTAGCAATATTCTCCACCATTATCAGTCCTTAAATCCTTCACTTTTTTCTCAATTTGTCTATCAACTATAGCAATAAACTCTTTGAAGATAGAAATATCCCCTAGATTTTGTTTAAGAAAGTAAACCCATGATTTCCTAGAGAAATCATCAATGAAAATAATAAAATACCTAAATTCACCTAATGAAGAAACTTCAAAAGATCCATAAATATCATAATGTACCAATTATAATATTTCCTTGGTTCTATAGTCATTAGAGTCAAAAGTGACTCTTGTCTACTTTCATAAAATGTATGCTTCATAGAAATCCTTAGAACTAAACTTCTCTTTCTCCAATCCATGGACTATCTACTTTGAACACATCTCTTTTAGGCTCCTTCCACCAAGATTTCCTAACCTCCTATGACACAACATCATACTTGACATTTTTGAATATGAGGTTTTACATGTTTCGATAATGGTTACATGTGTGCATGAAACATTTAAACATGTTGCATCCAACTTATACAATATTCCAAGTCTTACTCCACTTGCCTAAGTAATGACTCCATGCACCAAACTATAGCCATACTTATTGAATATAATATCCATTCTTGGTTTAGCTAGTTGGCTTACTGATAGTAAACTTCTTGTTAATATTAGAACATGTCTAATATTTGTGTTACACTTAAAACTTCCATCTCTAAGTCTAATTTTTAACCTTACCTCTACCAAAAATTTCATGGTTAAACTTCGACCCAAGAAAACTATGCCATGGTTTGCTTTTTTATATTTTACAAACCACTCCTTATGGAGAGTCACATAGAAGGATGCTCTAGAATCTATAAACCACACATCATACTACATGCATATAGTAATAAAAGTATTAGCAATATGTGAAATATTCTCATTTGTAATTGAGTCATATTTTATTTTGAAAAAATCTACTTTATAGTCATATTTCTTATAATTTTTTTCCTTGCACCTCCAACACACTGACTGAGACTTCCTTTCTCTACTAGAAGATATTCTTGCACCATAAGATTTATCACCATCTGTATATTTGGCATGTCCTTTAGTTATAAAAGCTTCTAAGTGCTCAAAATGTTCCATATTCCTTCTTATTTATTCTTTCTAGCTTAGAACTCCCATTAATTGCAACAATGAGATTATCCCAAGAGTTAGGAAAACTACACAACAAGTAGATGCATTGTTCAATCTCTTTAACCTGATCACCAATAGAACTTAATTGGTTCATCAATGTATTAAAAGCATTCAGGTGGTTAGCTACATTGTATCCATTCATCATCTTCAAATAATATCAAGCTCATTAGATATTTGGACTCATAGATTTCCCAGGTTATCCGACAACTCCTTAGCAATCTTAGCAACCCGAACATTCATTGAAACAAAATCATCCAAGTTTAGCCCAATAAATCCAATGGATTTCTCATTCTCTTTGTCCCAGTCAACTTGTACCATTATGTAGGCATCATTGTTGTAGTGACAACTGTCTTCAAATCTCTTTCCATAAGCCAAAAATCCATCTTCAACTTTCACAAAGTGAATTTTTCCCACTTAACTTCTCTATATTAAATTTACCTTCCATATTTACTGTTGTAAATCTTCATAAAGCTCCCACTACATCATGTGCTATGGAAATGGATTTACCTGCAAATCCATAAAAAATAACACAAAAAAAATATTTACAAGCTTTGTGCATAGCTAGGAAAATGATTTTTCTGATGCTACTATGATACCAGTTGTTGGTGTAGTAGAATGTGTAGCAAAACAACTAAAAAAAAAATAAAGTATGAAATAAACTCATATAATAAAAATAATAATATGTAGTTGATAAGCAACTAACAAGAAATAAAATGATGATTTACTAGTAAACATTTATACATGACATGCCATAAAGCACATATGGAAAAATGGAAGAAACTTCATTAACAATACATTCAAAATTACATCTAATAGATGTTCTTCTCTCATGGTTCTTCATACATATTCATATTACAAAGTTGCATCTATGAAAATAAATACACACAAAGGTACCATGTTTAGGGTTTTCTTTCTCATGTTTAGGATTTTCTTGCCCATGTTTAGGATTTTCTTACCCATTTTTAGGGTTTTCCAACACATGTTTAAGAAAACAACTAATAACATCTCAACACATATCTAGAAACTCCCAAAAACACAAATCCAATATTTTTGGCACACATCCAACAATTTTTTCATCCACAAACTATTGGTGAGTGATACCTCTCATTAACACAAAATATTTCAACCCACTAAATGATTCTATCATTTGGGATGCACCTATACATCTCCCAAGAGATTCTACCATAACAATAAAATGGTGAGGAGAAAATGGGTTCCCTTGCCTTAGCCCCTGCTACTCTCAAAGAAACATGTTGGGGAATTATTTATGATAATTGAGAACCTTGGTCCTCCATAGCATTTTCTCACCCATCTTCTCCATCTCCTATTAAATCTAAACTTAGAAAGAATTTCTCTAGGAACCTCCAAGATACCCTATTTTTTCATATATAGCTTCAAAAATATTCCTTCCATCCTACTCTGCATTATCAAGTGTAGTTTTTCATGGGGAGAGATAACACCATCCAATATTTTTCTTCCCTTCACAAAACTCCCTATTTGCATGCGATAATATTTGGGAGGACTCTTTTCAACTTTAATGTTATAACTTTAGCGATGATCTTATATACTGAATTAGATAGGCTTATCATCCTATAAAACTTTAATCCAGTCTACCCTTGTTTCTTTGGTATGAGCAACAAAAAGGTGTTGTTTAATTATCTAATAATTTTTCTTAAATGGTGAGACTCTCAAATTACTTCTATTAAATCCCCTTTACTATATTCCAAAACAATTGGATAAAACCTACCTAGAAACCATCCAGACCTAGATCTTTATCCTTCCCCAAGGAGAAGACCACTTCATTTAACTCATCTTAACTAACATCTCTCACCAGTTCTTCATTCATTTCTCAGGATATTCTCATTGTAATATATTGAAGAATTTGTTCCATAATGTCCTAGTCTTCCCCAATTTTATTTGATAGCAATAAACTGAAGAATTCAATTGTCTTACTTGATCCTTTCTTCACCTTTGACTATTTCACAATCCTTACATAGGATTTCAAAAAATCTTCCAACACTTTTATGTTTTATTGTTGAGACATGAAATAATTTATTATTTTTCACCTCCCATAATCCATTTATTCTTTGAATTTTACCTCCAATAAGTTTCCTCTCAAGCAAAAATAGTGTGAAACTCTAATTGGATATCCTTTTCTTTGTTATATAGGTATTGATCCATTTCAATCATCCTCACTTCCTCCAACAAAATCAATTCATGCCTAACGTTTTCCTTCTATTTAAATATATTTTCAAATTTTTGCTTATTACAAGTATTCATTTCATTCTTCATATGTTTGAGTTTCCTTGCCAAAATAAACACCTTAGAGACATAGATTAAAAGGCCTCCACTATGATTACACTTCTTCATCAATATTTGTGTCACAACCCAAAAATTCCTATCTCAATGGAGTATTTTTTTTCCTTTTACACATGGCATGGAGTCTACTCGAGATCTTAGTATTCCTAATTTGAAAGATTAGACACCTAATGGGTTTGCTTCACTTCCACTGAATTATACACATCCACACAACATACATATATTTATCTATGTAAGTGTACTAGGTAAGGTTCAAGTCTAAGTTATCAATCTCATTCTTCTTTTGATGAGCTAGCTTAATCCCTTTAGTCTATCGAAAGGACCATGCCAATATCTACACCATACATAAGTCCATCTATGTAGGTGTACTAAGCATGTTGGGAGTAGGCTATCAATATCATATCCATGATGAGCTAGTCTTTCCCAATAGTCTTACTTAATGTAAAACACTAAGAACACTGAACTATACAATTTCTATATCCATGCCATCAGGATTTTACTTGAAATATCTTATCCCTAATGCAACAAACCATTTATTCACTAATACTCCACTACTATTGATATAGTAGCTTATATGAATGTGTGATTTCCGTTAAGTGATCCACCATCACAAGTGCAAATTGATTATATTTTAAAGAGTTAATATTAAGTTCTACTACTAGGATATTGCTCACAAAGAACTAATGTTGAGCAATTAATGCATAACCAAGAAAATATAAATTCAAAATGAAATACCCATTTATTTGAGAAGCATAGAAATTCCATTATCATTTCAATTATAGTGCACCGTAGAGAAGAAACATCACACATAGTCTCACATCATCTCATTTATTTTGAGAACCCTCATGGGAAATAAACCCAGACTTGAAATTGTTTTCTTTATTAAATTCATAATTTTTTTGGTCCTTACATTGGATAGAAACACCCCATATTACCTTTACATCCAAATAAGGAGTTCCAAAGTATTTATGTCTTTACAATATGAATTATCCCTTCAATTCATATGTACAAATTTGCCCATATCCTAATTCAAATGTGGATCATGATGCCTTTCCTATTCACATAAGATTTCCTTTTTCTTATGGATTTACAATATGGAACAATCCTTCTTTATATAAGTACAAACTAGTTTCAAACTTAGATTTCATCCTTCTTCAT
Source organism: Wollemia nobilis (assembly GCA_028583015.1). NCBI lineage: Eukaryota > Viridiplantae > Streptophyta > Pinopsida > Araucariales > Araucariaceae > Wollemia > Wollemia nobilis. The sequence continues at coordinate 5,672,390 of JAQPPZ010014470.1, forward strand.
CAATAGCATAAAACAAGATCATTTAAGGTATTCATATATATATAATTCCATATGATAAAAACTCAATATGCTCTTAATTTTATTCAAATATAACAATTTTAAAAATGAATCCCTATAAAATTCTTGTGCAAACAAAGGGCTAAACTCAGATTTCATCATTCTTCATCAATAGAATAAAACGAGATCATTTAAGGTATCCACATATACTCTTAAAAACATAAGTCCATATGCTGAAAATTTAGCATGCTCTTCATTTTATTCAGAGATAACATTTTCAAAACTAATCCCCATAAAATCATTTTGTAGACAATGGACTAAACTCAGATTTCATCATTCTTCATCAATAACATAAAACAAGATAGTTTAAGGTATCCACATATACTCTTAAAAATATAAGTCCATATGCTAAAAACTCAGGATGCTCTTCATTTTATTTAGAGATAACATTTCTTAAAAAGAATCCCCATAAATTCTTTTTCAAACAATGGGCTCCATCGCTCATAAACTAAGGTATTACCATGCAACTATTAACTTTTGGCACACACTATTACTGTTACATATCAAATTGGAATATCATATCCATTTAATAAAATATCAACTAAACTACCTCACACATTATTAGAAAACAATATGAATGTCACCCAACATCTCAATTCATTCCTTTTTCCTTAATATAAACATATTCAAAGTTATTTTAGCCCAAAATCCAAGTACATTTGTGATTGAATAAAAATATTCCCAAATGTTTTAGCTTGATATCCAAGCACCATCGATTCTTTCCATGGTAATAAGTTAATATACATATCAAAAGACATAGGAAAGGTACATGTTAAATGAATTCAACAAACTTTTTTATGGGCATTCAATATCATGGTATTATTGTATTTAAATAAGAGGACTTCTTTTAAACAAGTTAAAGATATTTACCCGCTCTTAATATTATTGCTAAAAGATAACATAGGTTATGTCCATCATGGTTTGGTTCCTTCCAAGTGATGACTAAAATGGCATAAGACGTCCTTTGATCAATATTCTAATACTAGATTATTATTACAAAATAAACCAGACATGACTAAGACCTTGACCTTCACCGAAATAAGCATAGGTTGTTAAAATATTTTACATGAATATACACCTCCTATTTCAGGTTTCACAAGATGTTAATTACATTAGTTGGGAGTCAAAACTATGCTGAAAGAAAAATAATTAAACTCAGGTTTAGATTATAAATACCAGGCTATTTGCTATACTTGGATATCCCAAAAAATACAAGTAACTCACTATTTGCCTAACCCAATTATTCAGATAGAAGTTGAATAAATACGTCTTTTGATTAAGTGAAACCTTTAGCTTTTTTTTGTTGCAACCATTCACACTATATATATGGTACATCCATATTACTAAGGTATGAGTTATAACAAAAGAGCTTATCGCAAAAATAGTTGCACAAGCTTAGTATATCTCAACTAAGGCTTCAACATATACGGTATCCGATAGTACTTGTAATACTAGATTTTCAGAAGTTTTATATCCAAAGGATCTAGGGAGAGGTGGATACTCAAAAGTTCAATATCTCTTTGTGCTAAGACTTTATTCTACTAAAAAATTATAGTCCATTCATAGAATATTGCAAATTCAATTAACTCAAAATATATATGAACAAAATATTTTAACTTACGAAGAGAGCTTCAGCCAGAGAATCACACATTTTAGGATACGTTCTAGAATTAGTTGAGAATTCAAAAACCAATGCTTAATATCATAATAATAAAGTCACATACATTGAAGCCGACATGGTAGCCATGAAACTGAGCTCAACAATAATTCCTTCCATACAAATTTTGGCTTTCTCCCCTTTTTACCCCTTTTTACCTTCATTCCTAAGGAAAGTAAAAGTTTCTCCACCATCTCCCCATTCCTTGGGATGTTACCAAAGTTATATTTTTATCCGTTCATTCCTAAATGCATGTCCTCTTCCTTACTCAAAGCACATCAATGCAAAGATAAATTCAAAATATTCAATCCTAAGTTTCTACAAAATCATAACACTTTAATACTATTTCCTTTTTATTTATGGAGGACGAAGCATTGATCATATGGAAAACTAATAACAAAATTCCTTATTTATTATTAAATTTAGGCTAGCAAGGTAATCTTTCCTTATAATTACCTATGCACTACTTCAAATCAACATGAATCTTTTATATCTTCCTTTTATAATAATAAAAACTATGAAATCAAACATTTTTTATTTTTGCAAGGAATCCCCTCATATCAAGTAAAATTCTATCACATTATTTCCCTTCCTTACGACATCCCGTTCTTGGTGGTTAAGTCTTTATTCCACCTACAAGAAAACCTATTCTTGTAAAATTGCAAATCTATTAGCAACATCATATTCTTCCATAACATATGTTTTTTGTGGAAACTAAAACATAAAATAATCAGTTGTTTCATCAACAAAATACATCATATTCTTTTTATAAAATATACATTTGCAAAAAATAAGCATGAAATTGTTAGTTATTCCATAAACCAAATAACATAACCAATCATGAATCCATCCATCAAAAATTCTTCCAAGGGAGGGTCATGAAATCCTACCTTCCTTAGGCTTAACACAGTTCTCTATGTTTCATCAAAGTTCCAACATAAAATAATAATTACATATCACTATCAAACGGAAATGGAAAATATCTCTACATATCTTCCACCTCTCAAGTAGTATTTCTCTTAGAATAGTGATCCCACTAAACCTTACATTGTTCCAAAGTCCCCTTCCTCATCGATTTGGAATGGAACTCAAGGATATTTATTGGACGTACCTCAATGGCCTCTGTATCCACCATCTATAAATTAGAGAAATCCCAAACATGTTCAGGGTTAGCAATGTATTTATTATGCAAGGACATATAAAAGGTGTCATGATTATTTGATAGAATAGGTGGTAATTTGAGTCTATACACCATAGGACTAATATTTTCTATGATTTTTAAGGGTCCAAAAAAACAAGGATCTAGTTTTATGGATTTTATGGCATTCTTATTTGGTCTCACCCTTAGAAACACTCTATCACCCACTAAAAAGTCTCTCAATGACCACTTAAGATCAGAATAAATTTTATTATGATCTCAATCTTCCTTAAGAATCTCTTTGATCATCCTTAAATGTTTCTCTATTTACCTAATTATGTTTGGTCCAAGTACAATGGTGTAAACTCAACTACAAGAGACCAACAAAATGGACTCCAATCACATAACACAAATGCAATAATGGAAGAAAACTAAAAATTGATATTCTTCTTATTCCTGAATTCACATTGCTTCTACAAAATATTACAATCCATCATATAGCAACCAAAAACCAAAGAAACCCTAAAGAAACCCTAAAAACGTCTTTTTTCTAAAAACTGCTAAAAATAGAAATGAGTCAGATTGTGTCCAAATTCGGTGCACACATCCCTATTACAATAAAAAACATTACTTTAAAATATTAGGTCTCAAATTAAGGTATAAAAAAATATAATAAACTTCTAACAACAAAAAAAACTCAAAAAACACGAGAACCTATTCTAAAAGCTAATTTTGGGACACTAGATGGAGCATTTAGGTTCTGAATTTTTTTTTTGGAGAGTCAAGCCAATCGAAGATTTACCTAATGCAAAACACACACACAAAAACACCTATTAAATTTCAATGCCAACGGGCGTACGGTTCACAAGTTATGGCTCTACCAAGGTGCATCATCATCCTTTGGTGAAAAAGAACTCAACTCCTGCGAGTTCAGCTGAATTGAAATACTGTAGCTTATGGTTATTAATTTTATTTAGCTTTGAATCTAAAACCCAAGTGTTATTTGACTATGGTAATCCTTCCCACTGAACCAGGAATTTGTTGTAGCTCCCATGTCTGGTGGTGATCACCTTCTTATCGAGCACCTGTGCAACTCTATCTTTTTTCTTCTTAGGCATCTGTTGTGCCCAATTTATTGTCTCCTATAATTCACCATCCTTGGAAGTACCAAGATACTGAAATAAATTAGAAACATTAAAAATGGGTGAAATATCAAATTCATCGGGTAGCTCCACTTTATAGGCATTATCATTGATCTTCTTCAAAATCCTGCATGGCCCAATTTTCTTAAGTTTTAGTTTTTTATACATCCCATTAGGAAATATTTCTTTTCTAAGATAAATGATGACCATATCACCCTCTTCAAACACTTTCACCCTTCTATGTACATCAACAAACTCTTTGTAGTGAGCATTACTACCTTGCAATTTTTCCCTCACTAAATCTTGCACTTTCTGGATATGCTCAACAAATGCTTTTGCATCATCACTAACTTGTTCCTCAATTGGTAACTCAACAAAATCTAATGCACCTCTAGGATTTTGACTATAAATAATTTGAAAAGAAGATTTATTTGTCGACCTATTCACTGAACTGTTGTATGTAAATTCAGCTTGTGACAAGGCTAAATCCCATTGTTTTGGTTTTTCTCCAACTATGAATCGTAAGAGGTTTCCCAAGCTTCTGTTCACTACCTTTATTTTCCCATCGATCTATGGGTGCTAAGCACTACTAAAATATAGTCTGTTGTTCAAATTTTTCCACAACATCCTCCAAAAGTGACTCAAGAACTTAGTATCCCGATAAGAAGTAATAGTATTTGGAACACCATGCAACCGCACAATCTCATCAAAGAATAAGACTACAATCCTAGTTGCATCAGTAGTTTTCTAGAAAATAATGAAATACACCATTTTTGAAAATTTGTCTACCACAAAAAAAACTGAATCCTTACCCCTTTGTATCTTGGGCAACCCTAACATGAAATCCATACTCAGATCGGTCCATGGTCCTATAGGAACTGGCAGTGGCATATACAACCCTGTATTTTATGCATGGCCCTTAGCCATTTGATATACTATGCATCTAGAGACAAACTTGATTATGTCTCTCTTCATTTTTGGCCAATACTACTTCTTTATAGGAGTGGTAGTTTTGGCTACTCTAAAATGACCATCCAAACCCCCACTATGTAATTCCCTCAATATGTTCTCTCTCATAGAGCCATTGAGAATGCATAATCGATTACCCTTAAACAAGTAACCATTGTGAAAAAAATACTCTTCAAAAATAGTATGGGACTCGCCCCTTACCACACTTTTGCACTGTTGCACAATATTCCCAAAATTTGCATCAGATTCATACAAATATTTAATCCCCTCAAATCCTACCACTTCATTCTCCATAGTGGTCAACAACAAGACTCTCCTACTCAATGCATCAACAACATTATTCTATTTTCTCGACTTGTATTTCAGGACAAATGTATACTGTTGCAAAAATGAAACCCATTTGGCATGCCTACTATTTAACTTTTTCTGAGAATTGACATACCTCAATGCTTCATCATTAGTAAAAAACACAAAATCCTTTGAGATTAAGTAGTGCCTCCAATGTTGCAATGCTTGCACAATTGCATAAAATTCCACATCATATGTAGAATAATTCTTCCTTGTGTCATTCAACTTCTCACTAAAAATGCTACAGGTCGACCCTCTTGACTTAAGACACCACCAATACCAACAAATGAGGCATCACAATCAACCTCAAAAACCTTACTAAAATTTGGTAACACTAGAATAGGGGCTTTCAACACTTTCTTCTTCAAGAGTTCAAAACTCTCTGTTGCTACCATAGTCCATACAAACTCTTTCCCCTTCATGCACTCAGTTATATGGGCAACTATACTACTGAAGTTCCTGATGAACTTCCTATAAAAGGTAGCTAGTCCATGAAAGCTCCTTACTTCTATTATAGATCATGGAAGAGGCCATTCTAGAATCACCTTCACTTTTTCATCATCCATCCTCATGCCATATCTTGAGATTACAAATCTCAAAAACACTAAACTATCTTGAAGAAATCTACATTTCTTTAGGTTGACATACAATTTCTCCTTCATGAGCACATCTAACACTAATTTTAGGTGTAACAAATGCTCTTCTTCACTTTTACTATAAATCAAAATATCATCAAAATACACAACCACAAATTTACCATTATATTCTCGTAGTACTCTGTTCATCAACCGCATAAATGTACTGGGTGCATTAGAAAACCCAAATGGCATCATCATCCACTCATACAATCCATATTTTATCTTAAAAGGTGTCTTCCATTCATCCCCTTCTTGAATTTTGATTTGGTAGTAGCCACTCTACAGATCAATTTTACTGAAGTATTTAGCTCCAGCCAATCCATCCATCATATCATCCACTCTCGGAATAGGATACCGATACTTTATTATGATCTTGTTTATGGCTCTACTATCCAAACACATATTCTAGTCACCATATTTATTCGGGGTTAGTAATTTTGGAGTCGCACATGGACTCATACTCTCCCTAACTAATCCCTTATTTATCAACTATGTCACTTGTCTACTCAACTCTGCATTCTATGTTTGGTTCAACCGATAAGCTACCTGATTTGGTAGTGTTGATCCTAGAATCAAATACATGTGATGCTAGATATCCCTTTTTGGTGGTAGCCCATCTGGTAATTCCTCTGGTGTGACATATTTATATTCACTTAGCAACTTGCTACTGTTGTAGGCATAACCACTTCCTTTGTTTCTAGCTTCCTAGCTGTTAAGGCATAATAGAAGCTAGCATCCCTGATCTCTGCAAGAAACTCCTTCATCATCAACAAGCTCTCACTCGGCCCATCCTCCTTTAGAGGTGCAAGAACTACCTTTACACCATCCTTCCAAAATGTGTAAGTATTTTTTCTCCCATTACGGTTAGTATCCCTGTCGTACTGCCAAGGCCTTTCCAATAGAATGTGACATGCATCCATCGAGATCACATCACACCACACTTCATCCTTGTAAATTCTCCCAATTGAAAATTTAATTAAACACCTCTGATCTACTATTACCTCATTCCCCTTCTTAACCCATGAGATACGATATGGATAAGGATTTTTTTCACATTTTAGGTGCATTTTTTCAACCATGACATTTGACACCATATTCTCATAGCTACCATCATCAATGACAATGTTATATACCTTCCCTCCTGATATACACCTTGTTCAAAATATGTTCATTCGTAGCCAAGAATATTCATCATCTATGGTCTGCCCCTTTGCTTTGCTCTACACCATATCTTTCTTAGGATCAATCAATGTCCTCCTTATCATAAGGGCTTCCCCCATGTCAGCAACAACTTCATCCTCATCTTGCTCTTCCATCTCAACTAGAATAATCCTTCCTTGGACATCATGTTGGGGACACTCAAATGCTCTGTGCCCCTCCTCACCACATCCATAACATGTATATGACCTCCTCGGATCATTCTAATTTTGTCCACCACTGTAACCTCTACCTCATTGGTATCCTCTTCCTCTCAGATTCTACCCATCTTCTTCTTGTTTAGCAGGTATTAAGGATTCTCCCTTGAGAAAATTAGATCCACTTCGACCCCGACCTGAAGAGGGCATGAATCCCTTCTTACCTCTTTTATTAATACTTTTCAATTTCTCCTCTGCCTTGAGGGCCATTTGATATGCATCCTCCACTATAAGAGTGCAATGCATGCTCATCTCATCTTGAACAACAAAACTTAGGCCATTTACATACCTGGCAGCCTTTTGGTCCTCCGTCTCATTATGCTCCATTCGAATGGATAGCTTGTAGAATTCATTAGTATAGTCCTCAATGCTTTTATTCTTTTGTCAGAGATTCTAAAATCTACGAAATAGGGTTTGGGAGTAGTCTACAGGTATAAATTTTTCTTGTAACTTCTTCTTCATCTTTGTCCAATCCTTGATCTTTTCCTTTCCATTCCTATGTAGTGTAGTCTATAAATTATCCCACCAAATCAATGCATGCCCCTTCAAATTTTTGCATGCGAGCTTAACCTTCTTCTCTTTAGCAAGATTACTCCATTCAAAATATTTTTCTAGGCTATTGATCCAATTGATCAACTTATCTGGTTTCAACCCACCAGCATACTCGAGAACCTCGATCTTGATCCCATATCTATTCCCCTTAAGCCCCTCTAGAGCTTGCATCAACTGATTTTCAAAACCGTACCATTATTCCTCTAGGCCCTCTAGTTCTACTTCTATGTGGACCTTAGATCCACGTTCCTCAGGTATATTTTCATCATCAGATCCTTGATCTGCATGTACCCTAGGACGTCTCTCTCCCATGCAATCAATCACACCAGTCAGTCATGCTATTTTTGCATTCAGATCCTTGATATACCTATTCATCTGGGCATATCTTCTAGGTGGCATATTCCCTTCACTAGCAAGATCACACTCACTCTGATATATCAAATGGTGTAAACTCAGCCACAAGAGATCAACAAAATGGACTCCAATCACATATTACAAATGCAATAATAGAAGAAAAATGCAAATTGATATTCTTCTCATTCCTGAATTCACACCGCTTCTACAAAATATTAAAATCCATCATGTAGCAACTGAAAACCAAAGAAACCCTAAAAAAACCCTAAAAACACCTTTTTTCTAAAACTCCTAAAAATAGATCTTCCTAAAAACTGCTAAAAATAGAAATGAGTTGGATTGTGCCCAAATTCGATGTACACATCCCTATTACAATAAAAAACCTTAATTTAAAATATTAGGTCTCAAATTAAGGTATAAAAAAATATAATAAACTTCTAACATCCAAAAAAATCCAAAAAACATAGGAACCTATTCTAAAAGCTAATTTTGGGACACTAGATGGAGGAGTTAGGTCTAGAAATTTTTTTTTTTGGAGATTCAGGTCAATCAATCAACTCCTCTATTTTCAACTCACCAACATACTCGGGAACCTCGATATTGATCCCATATTGATTCCCCTTAAGCCCCTCTAGAGCTCATATTAGTCAATTTTCAAAACCGTGCCCTTCTTCCTCTAGGCCCTTTGGTTTTGCTTCTATGTGGACCTCATATCCACATTCCTTAGGTATATTTTCATCATCAGATACTTGATTTGCACGTACGCTAGGATGTATTTCTCCCATGCAATAAATCACACCAATCAGCCGTGCTATTTCTACATTCAAATCCCCGATCTGCCTATTCATATGGGCATATCTTCTAGGTGGCATCTTCCCTTAACTAGTGAGATCAGACCGCTCTAATACCAAATGGTGTAAACTCAACTACAAGAGACCAACAAAATGGACTACAATCACATAGCACAAATGCAGTAATGGAAGAAAACTAAAAATTGATATTCTTCTCATTCCTGAATTCACACCACTTCTACAAAAGATTACAATCCATCATATAGCAACCTCAAACCAAAGAAACCCTAAAAACATCTTTTTTCTAAAACTGCTAAAAATAGATCTTCTTTCTAAAAACTGCTAAAAATAAAAATGAGTTATATTGCACCCAAATTTGGTGTACACATCCCTCTTACAATAACAAACCTTACTTTAAATATTAGGTCTCAAATTAAGGTATAATAAAAGATAATAAACTTCTAACAACCAAAAAACCTAAAAAACACGAGAACCTATTCTAAAAGCTAATTTGGGGACACTAGATGGAGGAGTTAGGTCTCGAAAACACTTTTTTTGGAGAGTCAGGCCAATCGATCAACTCCTCTGGTTTCAACCCACCAGCATACTCGGGAACCTCGATCTTGATCCCATATCGATTCCCCTTAAGCCCCTCTAAAGCTTGTATCAGTAAATTTTTAAAATCATGCCCTTCTTCCTCTAGTCCCTCTGGTTATGCTTCTATGTGGACCTCATATCCACATTCCTTAGGTATGTTTTCATCATCAGATCCTTGATCTACACGTACCCTGGGACGTGTCTCTCCCATGCAATCAATCACACTAGTCAGCTGTGCTATTTCTGCATTCAGATCCTCGATCTACCTATTCATCTAGGCATATCTTCTAGGTGGCATCTTCCCTTCACTAACGATATCACACCCAGTATGATACCAAATGGTGTAAAATTAGCTACAAGAGACCAAAAAAATGGACTCCAATCACATAACACAAATGCAATAATGGAAAAAAACTACAAATTGATTTTCTTCTCATTCCTGAATTCACACCACTTCGACAAAAATATTACAATCCATCATATAGTAATAGAAAACCAAAGAAACCCTAAAAATGTTTTTTTCTAAAACTGCTAAAAATAGATCTTCTTTCTAAAAACTACTAAAAATAGAAATGAGTCGGATTGTGCCCAAATTCGGTGCACACATCCCTCTTACAATAAAAAACCTTACTTTAAAATATTAGGTCTCAAATTAAGGTATAACAAAAGATAATAAACTTCTAACAGCCAAAAAAATCCAAAAAACTTGAGAACCTATTCTAAAAGCTAATTTTGGGACACGAAATGGAGGAGTTAGGTCCCCGAAAACATTTTTTTTTGGAGAGTCAAGCTAATCAATCAAATCCTCTGGTTTCAACCCACCAACGTACTCGGGAACCTTGATCTTGATCCCATATCGATTCCCCTTAAGCCCCTCTAGAGCTCATATCCATCAATTTTTAAAATCGTGCCCTTCTTCCTCTAGGTCCTTTGGTTTTGCTTCTATGTGGACCTCATATCCACATTCCTCAGGTATATTTTCATCATCAGATACTTTATTTGCACGTACCCTAGGATGTCTCTCTCCCATGACATAAATCTCACCAGTCAGTCGTGCTATTTCTACATTCAGATCCTCGATATTCCTATTCATATGGGCATATCTTCTATATGGCATCTTCCATTAACTAGTGAGATCATACCTGCTCTAATACCAAATGGTGTAAACTCAACTACAAGAGACCAACAAAATGGACTCCAATCACATAACACAAGTGCAATAATGGAAGAAAACTAAAAATTGATATTCTTCTCATTTCTGAATTCACACCGCTTCTACAAAAGATTAGAATCCATCATATAACAACCTAAAACCAAAGAAATCCTAAAAACATCTTTTTTCTAAAACTGCTAAAAATAGATCTTATTTCTAAAAACTGCTAAAAATAAAAATGAGTTAGATTGCACCCAAATTCGGTGCACACATCCCTATTACAATAACAAACATTACTTTAAATATTAGGTCTCAAATTAAGGTATAATAAAATATAATAAACTTCTAACAACCAAAAAACCTAAAAAACATAGGAACCTATTCTAAAAGCTAATTTTGGGACACTAGATGGAGGAGTTAGGTATCGAAAACACTTTTTTTTTGTAGTTAGGCCAATTGATCAACTCCTCTGGTTTCAACCCACCAGCATACTCGGGAACCTCGATCTTGATCCCATATCAATTCCCCTTAAGCCCCTCTAGAGCTCATATTAGTCGATTTTTAAAATCATGCGCTTCTTCCTCTAGGTCCTTTGGTTTTGCTTCTATGTGGACCTTATATCCACGTTCCTTATGTTTTCATCATCAGATCCTTGATCTAAATGTACCCTGGGACGTCTCTCTCCCATGCGATCAATCACACCAGTCAGTCATGCTATTTCTACATTCATATCCTCAATCTACCTATTCATCTGGGCATATCTTCTAGGTGGCATATTCCCTTCACTAACGAGATCACACCCAGTATGATACCAAATGGTGTGAACTCAGCTACAAAAGACCAACAAAATGGACTCCGATCACATAACACAAATGCAATAATGGAAGAAAACTACAAATTGATATTCTTCTCATTCCTGAATTCACACCCCTTCTACAAAAGATTACAATCCATCATATAGCAACCAAAAACCAAAGAAACCCTAAAAATGTCTTTTTTCTAAAATTGCTAAAAATAGATCTTCTTTCTAAAAATTGGTAAAAATAGAAATGAGTTGGATTGTGCCCAAATTCGGTGCACACATCCCTCTTTCAATAAAAAACCTTACTTTAAAATATTAGGTCTCAAATTAAGGTATAACAAAATATAATAAACTTCTAACATCCAAAAAAAACCAAAAAACATAGGAACCTATTCTAAAAGCTAATTTTGGGACACTAGATGGAGGAGTTAGGTCTTGAATTTTTTTTTTGGAGAGTCTGGACAATCGATCAAATCCTATGGTTTCAACCCACCAACATACTCGGGAACCTCGACCTTGATCCCATCTCGATTCCCCTTAAGCCCCTCTAGAGCCCATATCAGTCAATTTTCAAAACCGTGCCCTTCTTCCTCTAGGCCCTTTGGTTTTGCTTCTATGTGGACCTCATATCCACATTCCTCAGGTATATTTTCATCATCAGATACTTTATTTGCACATACCCTAGGATGTCTCTCTCCCATGACATAAATCTCACCGGTCAGTCATGCTATTTCTGCATTTAGATCCTCGATCTACCTATTCATATGGGCATATCTTCTAGGTGGCATCTTCCCTTAACTAGTGAGATCAGACCCGCTCTAATACCAAATGGTGTAAACTCAGCTACAAGAGACCAACAAAATGGACTCCAATCACATAACACAAATGCAATAATAGAAGAAAACTAAAAATTGATATTCTTCTCATTCCTGAATTCACACCACTTCTACAAAAGATTACAATCCATCATATAGCAACCTAAAACCAAAGAAACCCTAGAGAAACCCTAAAAACATCATTTTTCTAAAACTGCCAAAAATAGATCTTCTTTCTAAAAACTGCTAAAAATAAAATGAGTTAGATTGCACCCAAATTCGGTGCACACATCCCTCTTATAATAACAAACCTTACTTTAAATATTAGGTCTCAAATTTAGGTATAATAAAAGATAATAAACTTCTAACAACCAAAAAACCTAAAAAACACAGGAACCTATTCTAAAAGCTAATTTTGGGACACTATATGGAGGAGTTAGGTCTCGAAAACACTTTTTTTGGAGAGTCAGGCCAATCAATCAACTCCTCTAGTTTCAACCCACCAACATACTCGGGAACCTCGATCTTGATCCCATATCGATTCCCCTTAAGCCCCTCTAGAGCTCGTATCAGTCAATTTTTAAAATTGTGCCCTTCTTCCTCTGGGCCCTCTGGTTATGCTTCTATGTGGACCTCATATCCATGTTCCTTAGGTATGTTTTCATCATCAGATCCTTGATCTACATGCATCTTGGGATGTCTCTCTCCCATGCGATCAATCACACCAGTAAGCCATGCTATTTCTGCATTCAGATCCTCGATATGCCTATTCATCTGGGCATATCTTCTAGGTGGCATATTCCCTTCACTAACGAGATCACACCCACTATGATACCAAATGGTGTAAACTCAGCTACAAGAGATCAACAAAATGGACTCTAATCACATAACATAAATGCAATAATGGAAGAAAACTACAAATTGATTTTCTTCTCATTCCTGAATTCACACCGCTTCTACAAAATATTACAATCCATCATATAGCAATCGAAAACCAAAGAAACCCTAAAAATGTCTTTTTTCTAAAACTTCTAAAAATAGAAATGAGTCGGATTGTGCCCAAATTCGGTGCACACATCCCTCTTACAATAAAAAACCTTACTTTAAAATATTAGGTCTCAAATTAAGGTATAAAAAAATATAATAAACTTCTAACAACCAAAAAACCCAAAAAACATGGGAATCTATTCTAAAAGCTAATTTTGGGACACTAGATGGAGGAGTTAGGTCCCGAAAATACTTTTTTGGAGAGTCAAGCCAATTGATCAACTCCTCTAGTTTCAACCCACCAGCATACTCGGGAACCTCGATCTTGATCCCATATCGATTACCTTGAGCCCCTCTAGAGCTTGTATCAATAAATTTTCAAAATCATGCTCTTCTTCCTCTAGGCCCTCTGGTTTTGCTTCTGTGTGGACCTTAGATCCACGTTCCTTAGGTATGTTTTCATCATCAGATACTTGATCTGCACGTACCTTGGGATGTCTCTCTCCCATGCAATCAATCACACTAATCAACTATGTTATTTCTACATTCATATCCTTGATTTGCCTATTCATTTGGGCATATATTCTAGGTGGCATCTTCCCTTCACTAGTGAGATCACACCCGCTCTAATACCAAATGGTGTAAACTCAGCTACAAGAGACTAACAAAATGGACTCCAATCACATAACATAAATGTAATAATGGAAGAAAACTAAAAATTGATTTTCTTCTCATTCCTAAATTCACACTGCTTCTACAAAAGATTACAATCCATCATATAGCAATCAAAAACCAAAGAAACCCTAAAAACATCTTTTTTCTAAAACTACTAAAAATAGATCTTCTTTCTAAAAATTGCTAAAAATAGAAATGAGTCGGATTGCACCCAAATTCGGTGCACACATCCCTCTTACAATAAAAAACCTTAATTTAAAATATTAGGTCTCAAATTAAGGTATAACAAAAGATAATAAACTTCTAACAGCCAAAAAAACCCAAAAAATATGGGAACCTATTCTAAAAGCTAATTTTGGGACACTAGATGGAGGAGTTAGGTTTCAAAAATACTTTTTTGGATATTTAGGCCAATCAAAGATTTTCGTAATGAAGAACACACACGCAAAACCACCTGTTAAATTTCAAGGCCAACAGGCGTACGGTTCACAAGTTATGGCTTCGGTAAGGTGCATCATACAACCCAATATTTTGGATTATCCCATGACAATGGTGTCCTACACCTACTACCATACAAATATTTGAATGGAGCCATGTTTAAGTTTGAACTGTGGCCATTGTTATAAGAAAATTATACCAAGTATAGATAATCCTCCCATCGAGTTTTCTGATCCATGAAATACATGCAAAGCATGTATTTTAAAACCTGGTTTACCCTTTCTGTTTGCCCATCGATTTTTGGGTGATATGCAAAAATAATATTTAGTTTGGTACCTATGGCACAACGTAGAGCTTACCAAAACTTTGATTTAAATATAGAGTCCCTATATAAAATAATCACCTTAGGAAAATTATTAAGCCTAAATATTTCTTTGGAAAACATGTCAGTCATAATTACGAAATCATCCTTGGTATTTACTAGTATAAAATGCACAACCTTGGTCAATCTATCAACCACTAAAAATATTGCATCATTCAGGAACCTAGTTTTAGATAAAACCACAATGAAATCCATTGAAATCACCTACCATTTCTGCATAGGTACGTCATGTATATACAATAGACCTATAAGGTCTCTATGTTCCACCTTAACTTTTTGGCATTCAAGACATTGATAATAAATTTTGTGATGTCCCTCTTCATTCTTGGCCAATAAAAATTTTTCTTCATATTTTCCCTCATCTTAGCTCCCCCTGGGTGAGTGAAGTAAGGGGATCTATGTACTTCATTCATGATCATTTTCCTTATATCGCCTACCTCAAGAATTATTACCTTATCCTTGAAGCATAGAAAATCATCCTTGTGAAAATCCCTATTTTCTTCAAGTTTCCTTTTTATTTAATCTTGAATTTGGTTACAATACTCATCATATTATTGCATTTATTTGACTTGATCCATCAAGTCTACATGGATGTGGGTCAAGGCAACAATGTGTTTTATCCTACTTAGGGTATAAATAACCTTATTTTATTTTCATTTAATGTATTTGATCTCAAAATCATACTCGATGAAGAACTCCATCCATATCCTTTGTCTGGCATTAAGTAAAGCTTGAGTAAATATATACTTCAAATTCTGATGGTTGGTTCTTAGTTTGAAAGGTCTTCCCACCAGATAGTGTTTCTAGACTTTGAGAGTGTATACAATTGCTAATATGGACACAAATTTACAACAAAGGTGATAAAGGAGATAACGATCAAAAATTGTATTGCAATATCAAAAGATACCTATAAATAGGTATTACAACATTTTGAATAAGTTCCAATGGATAAGGATGCAGTAAATGTGATTGGTTATAATGCTTATCCTTAACAAAAACTATCTAATAACTTATTAAAAATAAGTGGTCGTAAATGTTATCGTCTTATTACACTAATCCCTATCATTCCTCCCTACTGTAGAAGCATTAGACTCCAATGCACTCAAAAGGGAAGGAAATTCACAAACCATATGTTTGTGAGGAAGCAAATGAGCCTAATGTGTAACCTTTCCATGATGGCCAACAAGGCAAGAAGTGGAAGAACCTTGATGTGTATGATGGGTTTTGGTGTTGAAAATATGATCATCCTCCAATGGAAGCTAGAAGTCAAGTACAATATCTATGAGATGACTGATGATGAAGAAAACAAGCTTATACTGAGAGGGGGGGGTGAACAGTATAAGACCTCTTTTGCTTTATACCCAAAGCAATATCAAAGCAATGCACAATATCATCCACAAAGTGACACCAATTTTAACGTGGTTCAACCAAAATGGTTGGGCTACGTCCACAAAACTTTTCTCTAAAAGTTATCTCAAAGTTCTTTGGGAATCCTTCCAAATTACAATGTTTATGAGCCTCGGCCCAAAGGAGATACCTTCCCCCAATCAGAATTTATGAGCCTCTACTCAAAGGAGATACCTTCCCCCAATTATAATTTATGAGCCTCTACTCAAAGGAGATACCTCCCCCCAATCATAATTTATGAGCCTCTGCTCAAAGGAGATACCTTACCCTCTGCTCTGGAAATGATCCCTCAGAAGATCAACTTCCTCTACCTCTTACCAGCACGTGGAACTCCTTTCCATAGAATACCTCCTGTCCTCAAATGCTTAGCCTAAGAGACCTCTGTCTTCTATGATCACGTCCACAGTAGCTCAAGCAACATGTACCAAACACGATCGGTCGGTCTAGTATAAGTCTTCCTCTGTCTGTCAGATTTGTCCAACTCTTGAACAAATGAATCCTCTGCATATAAGCCTTCTCAAAGACTTGCCAATTGTCCTCAGGTTCTTCTCATAGAACCAATGCACCTCTATCCTCAAGTTCTATGATAGAACTATCAAACTCAACTCACAAGTCCTCTGCTAGGACCTGTCCAAATCTGCTCATAAGTCCCCACAGAAACCTGTCTAAAACTGCTCACAAGTCCCCACCGAAACCTGTCCAAAACTGCTCACAAGTCCCCATCGAACCTGTCCAAAACTACTCACAAGTCCCCACTAGAACCTGTCCAAAAACTCAGCAAGCTCACCAAGAAAAACTTTCTTAGTAGGAAATCACAAAGTGAATTGTTAGAGACCTAATGTGATTTGTCAAAATCATAGAAGCATAAAGAGAATTTTTAGAGACTCAATATGTTCTATACTCAAATCCCAATCTCAAAAATCAACTCAAATCAACTCAGCTCAATCTCAATCTCAAATCTGAAAACTCAACTCAATATCTAAAATGGATAGGATAGAATGTTTTCTTTCAAGAACATGAAACCCCAACAATTGCCAACTATGCAAAGAATCACATAACAATGATACTCATGTTCTTTTCACCATCAATTAGGGTTTCAACAACAATGCTCATCAAATAAGGTTTAGTCAACCAACACCATTCAACTCAACATCAACCTTGAAGCATTCAACCAATCATCACAAGAAAATGAAACAAGTAGAAATCCTTTTCCCTCCAAAGATATTTGAACAAAACAGCCACCAACACAATATCACAAAATGCAAATAATAAATTGCTCAAATCAACTCAATGGAGTAAGCCCAATATCATGAATCAAGTAAAGCAATAACTTGATCAAACAACCTCTATGAAAGCAACTCAACCATCAAACTCAAAACAGCCAACCAAGGGTTCCACCAACTCAATGCAAGTAGCTAGACTCACAAATATAAACCCTAGTGCACAAAGCTTCCACTATCTCAAACCAGAAATTATGCATTCACCAAAAACTCTCCTTAAGGATAAAAATGCATAAGTAGTCTTCAACAAACCAGAAAATAGGATTTACACCTAGCCAAAGGATACCTAGTAGAATACCTTTTCACTCCAACCTTATTTCAGAAAACATACACCAATCATAATCATAAGAAGAATGTGTCCATACCTTATTGGAGTAGAAGATAATTGAACCTTCAAGTTGTCACCACACACAACTCTCAAACTTCCAACCAAGTTAGGGTTAGAATAAAAAGAAATGAGAAATAATATAAACTTCCTTTATTACACCTTTTAGCTCCACTTCTTTAAACACAACCACCATAACATGCCAATAAATCAACAATCACAGACTCACACCTTATACCTCCATTTTTAATTTTAGCATAGCAAAGAATAATCTTAAAAATACATCCAAGGAAATATGCCCTTATTTCTCCTAAGCTTTTATTCAATGCTAATCACAAAAGACAAAACTCATAAAATTTAATCACACCTTATAAATCGTTGTCCAAGAAACTCCGAATTTCGTGTCATAAAGACGTTTTAATAAAAACGTGTGTTACTCTAGGAAAGCACCCCCACGAGACTCGAAACGACGACCTCCGCCAATGCCGTGCCCAACATCAACCTTCGCTGCCATTAGCCCACATGGGCTACGAAGTTCACAAGTGAAATTCCCTCCACTTCACCCTCAAAAAAACTCTTGAAGACTTTTCAACCGCACGTGCTTCTAAGTCTTCCTTTGATCGCAGCGAATACAGAGCACAAACACCGCAAATTGCATTTGGGGAATTTCAAATTAATTAGCCTTCCAACCTTAGGAGTTGGAGAATAAATAGTCTCTTCGAAGACACCTTGATGTCGGCGGAAATAAAGACCATTTTGAAATTAATCAAAAGTCTTTTCAAAAAGGGTTTAAAAACCCTTAAATAATTTTAATAAATTAAGAATAAAAAAAGGTTTAAAAACCTTTAAGTATTTTTAATAAATTAAAAATAATTTCTCCCTTAATTAATTAAAACCTTGAAGGGTTTTAAATAATAATTAAATAAATAATAAAGAGAACCTCCATTGGTTTTAATAAAAACCATTTAACTTGATTTTAATAAAAACCCTATCCAACTTGGTTTTAATGAAAAACCCTTGCCAATGGAATCTCTTTGGATTCTCTTAAAATTATTATCTTGGAATCTTCCACCTTTGAAGCCAACACATCCTCTTAACATTAATGTCATTTCCTTTTGACATCAATGACAACTCATAGACAAGAAGCTAGGATCTCAAACCCAAAATTGCCAACAATCTCCCCCTTTGTCATTGATGGCAAACCATGCTTCTCAACAACACAGAAACTCAACATAAATAGCTCCCCCTGTCTTGAGGCTCTCCCCCTTACTCAAATATCTCCCCCTTTGTCATCAATGGCAAAGGGTCACCTTTGGGGCTCGGGACTAAGAATGAGCCTCTTAGCTTAGTCCCTCCCCCACCTCCTAATGAGGTGATTAATTCTTGGGTGGGAGTAAAACTCCCATTAGGCACTGCTCATCATCAACGTCTATAACTTCCTTGTCGGGCCTTCTCTTGAACTCTTTGTCCATATTCCTATTCCTATCACTGTTCTTGTTCTTGTTCTCATCTCTATTCTTGTCCATGCCTTGATCCTTGGACCTGATCATGCCATTTTTGTTGTTCCTATATTCTGGAATTTCAGCTCTACACTGTCTGATTGTGTGACCTTCATTGTTGCACTTGAAACACTTGATGATGTTGTTTCTCTGAGGTAAACCTGATATTTGAATCGACCAGTTTTGACAAAACTTGTTCTAACCAAACCTGTTCTGGCCAAACCTATTCTGACCAAACCTATTCTGACCAAACCTGTTTTGGCCAAACTTGTTTTGACCAAACCTGTTCCTATTATTTGCCTTGCAATAAACTGCCTTGTGCCCAAACTGTTGACAAGAGTAGCAATACCCTTGAAAGTAACTAGCACTTTTGAAACTGTCATTTACCTCCTTCACTTGAGCCATGCAATGTGAAGCCATGTGACCAAACCTATGACAAGCAAAACATCTACCTTGAAACTTTCCTTTAATTGACCTCTTAGGTTTGAAAACTTCTTCTTCTCATTATGAATTATATTTTCTGTTTCTATGCATCTATCATTCAAGGACTCCTTTTACGAAATACTTTCCTCATTAGAACTCTCTTCCTTTTGGAGTCTCTTACTAGACTCTCCAACTTGTTCCTTGTGTGGCTTAACAAAACCAAGGCCTGTTTTATCTGTTGTATTTCTTTGACCTTTGATGAGTGATTTAACCATTTTGGAGCTATCTTGGAACCTGTAAAGCTTATCCTTGTACTATTTAGTTTCCTCTTTCAAAGAAGCCATTTTCTGTTCTAACTCACTATACTCAAGAACCTTAGACTCTAACTCATCCTTGAGTTCTTGTGTCTTAGCCATAGAGAAGTCAAGACTTTCTATAAGATCATTTCTCTCCATACAACATTCATCTAACTTATCCTTGAGTCTAGCATTCTTCTTTCTTTCCTTTTTCAAAGCACTAAGAGCACTAATAAGTTCACCTTCAAGATCTACTTCATCTTCCTCTATTTGTTTGCTTTTTGAATCATCAAAGCCTTTTTCAGATTTCTTATCACTAGAGGTGCTACCATTTTCAAAAACCATACATGCATCTTCATTATAGTTTTCTGAAGCATCCTCATACATACTAGAAACCAAATCATTATTTGTGCAATCATCCTCAAGGTGACCAAAATTTCCACATCTAAGACATTTCATGATAATGAATCTATGTTTCGGTTCTTCCTCTTTTTCTGATGTGAACAACATCTCATTTTCATTATCACTTGAAGAACTTTCACTATCACTACTAGAACACTTACTTGCTTTGTCTAGGTAGAAACTCTTCTTGTGCTTGTGAGAATACCTCTTTCCTTGATTGTTGTGCTCATCTTTGTTTTTCCTATGATGCTTGTGCTTTTCAAAATCCTTGCTCTTAGAATCCTGTTTATCTTCATCACTTTCATTCTTGGGAATAGTACAGTCAGTAGCATAATGACAAAACTTTCCACAATTGAAACATCTTATATTTTTCATACTTTTGTGCTTTCTAGAGAACTTGCCTTTCTTGCTATAATATGCCTCTTCATCACTAGAAGACTCATCACTATCTTGAAGTTGTTTACCCTTGGAATTCTTGGTAGCCTTGAAATCTGCCTCTTTCTTGACATCAACCTTCACTTGAGTTCTCAAATCAAATGCT
Source organism: Wollemia nobilis (assembly GCA_028583015.1). NCBI lineage: Eukaryota > Viridiplantae > Streptophyta > Pinopsida > Araucariales > Araucariaceae > Wollemia > Wollemia nobilis. The sequence continues at coordinate 5,693,473 of JAQPPZ010014470.1, forward strand.
GCAAGTATACTATGGAGCTCATCCTTTTCAACTTATCCAAATCTTTAGCTTCCTCAATAGCAAAAATATTTTCACTAAATCTATTAGGAAGAGATCTTAAAATATTATCACAAACATCATTTTTAGCAAGCTCAAGACCTAAGTCTTTCATGGAGTTAACAACCTCATCCATACGAAGCATGTAGTCACTAATATTTTCATCATCATTCATCTTGAGTTGTTTAAACATACCTTTGAAGTGTCTCAACTTGGCCTTTCTGACATTTGTATCACCTGTATGAACCACCTTCAACTATTTCCACATTTCACTAGCTATCTTACAGTGAATCACTTTGGTGAGATCTACTTTTTGTAAGCCTTTCAGGATTGCATTCATTGCTTTTGAATTGCTATGATGTAGGAGCCTTTCTTCTTTAGTATTAGGACCATGTTCAGGAATAGTGTACTCATCTTCAATCACTTCCCAAACCTCATTCCCAAGTGCCATTAGATGAACCTTCATCCTTGCACTCCAAAGACCAAAATCTGATCCATCAAGAATAGGTGCTGCATTGCCACTTGAATGATCCATTGTGTTCTTTACTAGCTTTTCCTTCAAGTTGTTAAACTTTTCGAAGGCACCTGCTCCGATACCAATTGAAGAACACAAGCTTATACTTGAGAGGGGGGGTGAACAGTATAAGACCTCTTTTTACTTTTTCCTTTATACTTCAAAATAGTAAAGCAATATACCCAAAGCAATATCAAAGCAATGCACAATATCATCCACAAAGTGACACCAATTTTAACGTGGTTCACCCGAATGGTTGGGCTACGTCCACAAAACTTTTCTCTAAAAGTTATCTCAAAGTTCTTTGGGAATCCTTCCCAATTACAATGTTTATGAGCCTCGGCCCAAAGGAGATACCTTCCCCCAATCAGAATTTATGAGCCTTTGCTCAAAGGAGATACCTTCCCCCAATTAGAATTTATGAGCCTTTGCTCAAAGGAGATACCTTCCCCCAATCAGAATTTATGAGCCTTTGCTCAAAGGAGATACCTTCCCCTCTGCTCTGGAAATGATCCCTCAGAATATCAATTGCCTCTACCTCTTGCCAGCATGTGGAACTCCTTTCCACCGAAGACCTCCTGTCCTCAATGCTTAGCCTAAGAGACCTCTGCCTTCTATGATCATGTCCACAGCAGCTCAATAACCTGTACCAAACATAGTCAGTCGGTCTAGTACAAGTCTTCCTCTGTCTGTCAGATTTGTCCAACTCTTGAACAAATCAATCCTCTACATACAAGCCTTCTCAAAGACTTGCCAACTATCCTCAGGTTCTTCTCATAGAACCAATGCACATCTATCCTCAAGTTATCTGATAGAACTATCAAACTCAGCTCACAAGTCCTTTGCAAGGACTTGTCCAAATCTGCTCACAAGTCCCCATCGAAACCTGTCTAAAACTGCTCACAAGTCCCCACCGAAACCTATCCAAAACTACTCACAAGTCCCCACTAGAACCTGTCCAAAATTGCTCACAAGTCCCCACTGGAACCTGTCCAAAAACTTAGCAAGCTCACCAAGAAAAACTTTCTTAGTAGGAAATCACAAAGTGAATTGTTAGAGACCCAATGTGATTTGTCAAACTCATAGAAGCATAAAGAGAATTGTTAGAGAATCAATATGTTCTATACTCAAATCCCAATCTCAAAACTCAACTCAAATCAACTTAGATCAATCTCAATCTCAAATCTGAAAACTCAACTCAATATCTAAAATGGATAGGATAGAATGTTTTCTTTCAAGAACATGAAACCCCAACAATTGCCAACTATGCAAAGAATCACATAACAATGATACTCATGTTCTTTTCACCATCAATTAGGGTTTCAACAACAATGCTCATCAAACAAGGTTTAGTCAACCAACACCATTCAACTCAACATCAACCTTGAAGCATTCAACCAATCATCACAAGAAAAGGAAACAAGTAGAAATCCTTTCCCCTCCAAAGATATTTGAAAAAAATAGCCACCAACACAATATCACCAAATGCAAATAATAACTTGCTCAAATCAACTCAATGGGGTAAGCCCAATATCATGAATCAAGTAAAGCAATAACTTGATCAAACAACCTCTATGGAAGCAACTCAACCATCAAACTCAAAACAGCCAACCAAGGGTTCCACCAACTCAATGCAAGTAGCTAGACTCACAAATATAAACCCTAGTGCACAAAGCTTCCACTATCTCAAACCAGAAATTATGCATTCACCAAAAACTCTCCTTAAGGATAAAAATGCATAAGTAGTCTTCAACAAACCAAAAAATAGGATTTACACCTAGCCAAAGGATACCTAGTAGAATACCTTTTCACTCCAACCTTATTTCAGAAAACATACACCAATCATACTCATAAGAAGAATGTGTCCATACCTTATTGGAGTAGAAGATAATTGAACCTTCAAGTTGTCACCACACACAACTCTCAAAATTCCAACCAAGTTAGGGTTAGAATAAAAAGAAATGAGCAATAATATAAACTTCCTTTATTACACCTTTTAGCTCCACTTCTTTAAACACAACCACCATAACATGCCAATAAATCAACAATCACAGACTCACACCTTATACCTCCATTTTTAATTTTAGCATAGCAAAGAATAATCTTAAAAACACATCCAAGGAAATATGCCCTTATTTCTCCTAAGCTTTTATTCAATGCTAATAACAAAAGCCAAAACTCATAAAATTTAATCACACCTTATAAATCGTTGTCCAAGAAACTCCGAATTTTGTGGCATAAAGACATTTTAATAAAAACATGTGTTACTCTAGCAAAGCACCCCTGCGAGACTCGAAACGGCGACCTCCACCAATGTATTGCCCAACAACAGCCTTCGCTACCACTAGCCCACGCGGGCTACAAAGTTCACAAGTGAACTTCCCTCCACTTCACCCTCGAAAAAACTCTCAAAGACTTTTCAACCACAGGTGCTTCTAAGTCTTCCTTCGATCACAACGAATACAGAGCACAAACATCGCAAATTGCATTTTGGGAATTTTGAATTAATTAGCCTTCCAACCTTAGGAGTTGGAGAATAAATAGTCTCTTCGAAGACACCTTGATGTCGAAGGAAATAAAGACCATTTCGAAATTAATCAAAAGTCTTTTCAAAAAGGGTTTAAAAACCCTTAAATAATTTTAATAAATTAAGAATAAAAAAAGGTTTAAAAACCTTTAAGTATTTTTAATAAATTAATAATAATTTCTCCCTTAATTAATTAAATAATTAATTAATTAAAACCTTGAAGGGTTTTAAATAATAATTAAATAAATAATAAAGAGAACCTCCATTGGTTTTAATAAAAACCCTATCCAACTTGGTTTTAATGAAAAACCCTTGCCAATGGAATCTCTCTGGATTCTCTTAAAAAGATTCTCTTGGAATCTTCCACCTTTGAAGCCAACACATCCTCTTAACATTAATGCCATTTCCTTTTGACATCAATGACAACTCATAGACAAGAAGTTAGGATCTCAAACCCAAAATTGCCAACAGATGATTGGTGCGCTCTCCAAAGTGGAATCATGGTATAACCAGAGTAAGCCAACATTGACAACATCATAGATGTCCAAGTGTTTTGGCATATAAATATGAAAAGCATTCTCAGAAACCTATTATATGATAGTGTAAGGACCATAACAAAGAGGTTTGATATTGCTATGTGCCTTCATGATAAAGATACAACCAAACTCTATCTCCAACTTGGAAGGAATGTGGATCATGATGATGATCCCTTATTTGCTTCTGCTACTATTGGATCTTATGCAAAATGTGAATAACCTTCTACTAGAGCTGCTACAATACCGAATGAAAGAGTGATCTCTATCTTGTTCTTTGTGCATGTGGTCTATGATAGGAGATGAAAGTGATAAGGGTAACTCATATGGAGTAAGAGGTTGGAAATATAGATACACTTCAAAGGAGGAATTACTTGTGGATGAATGGATAGCCCTATGTATGCATGCTCAATATGAGTTAGATTCAAATCCCACTTAGATGAAGATGAATGATGGAAGATACGAATACTTCGAATGAGTGAATGGTTGATGACTTTTGTATGACCATCAGACTCTCGATAAAAGGCTATAAAAAAATTAAGGGACACACCTAATAATTTTCTCAAAGAATGTCAAAAGTGATCAAAAAAATGAGAATCCTGATGAGACACAATACTAGTGGGAAGACCAAAAGAATGCCAGATGACATCAAAGAACATTTGGGCCAAGTTAAAAATGGAACTATTTTTAAGACAAGGAATTAACTTAGCCATATTATTGAAATGATCAACTATGATAAAGATACAATCATGTTGATGGAAATTCATAGGAAAATCACTAACAAAATCCATAGAAATAATTTCCCAAGGATGGGAGGAAATGGGTTGAAGAACACAAGATTATACTGAAATGGGGGTGAACAATATAAGACTACTTTTTAATTTTCTTTTTCAATCAATATTATGCAATGTAAATATAGCAATATCAATGGCAGTAATCGAAGCAATACACAAATCACCATACACAATAGAGACACCACAATTTACATGGTTCACCCAATGTGGGCTACTCCACGGAGACTAAAATTTTCTCAATCAATCTCTTGGGAATCCTTTCCCTATTACAATGTTTATGGACCTCTATCCAAAGGAGACACCAATCCCCTAAATCAAGTTCATAGATCTCTATACATAGGAGACACCAATGTCCCAATCTTTGCTCTGGATGGTGATCCTCTAGAATACCTCTACCTCCACTACACTTAGCAAATGGAACTCTATCCATAGAAGAAACCTATCTTCCCTGCTCTACCTGAAGATCTCTATCCTCAACTCTATCACCTCCAAAGATCTGTTTAAAATTTGTACTAAACACAGTCTGTAATTCTAGCCCAAATTTATCCTCAATCTCTATCTCTAGTTTGGCACAAACCTGTCCTCTAATCTACACCAAAATATATCCTCAAATTTGTATTAAACATAGTCCTTCGGTCTAGCACAAATCTATCCTCAATCTCTATCCTCAAGCCTTAACTCAAGGCTTGAATCAATCTCAAATCAACTCTACTGGATATACCCCAAACCTTAACTCAAGGTTTGAACAAATCAATTAATCAACTCTGTTCTCAAGTCTTCTCAAAGACTTATCTCAAATCTACCTTGTAAGCTTCCATAAAATCTCACACTAATCTATCCACAAGTTCTTTATAGAACTTTATACAATCTGCTCAATAAGTCCTCTCAAGAACTTATCCAAATTTGCTCAATAAGTCCTCACAAGAACTTATCCAAATATGCTCTCAATCTGTATTGTAAGCTTCCACAAAAGCTTACTCAAATCTATCCACAAGTCTTCTCAAATACTTACCTCAAATTTTCTCAACAAGTCCACACTAGAACTTGTCCAATATCATAGAAACATAAAGATAATTGTTAGAGACTCAATATGCTCTATACTCATCACAATGCTCAATCACTTTCAGTCACTCTTTTAGAAACATACATAGAATTGTTAGAGACTCAATATGCTTCACATTCACTTCAATTACTTTCTCAAATCAATCTAGAATATATAATAGTTTGTTTTATGGAACTTGAACAATCACTTCACACATCCACTTGACTAGGCTCAACCAACTCTACTAAACCAATCACTTGATGAAACAATCCTTGCTCACAAACCTTTCCAAGTATATGATCACTCACTCAAAATATTTCCAACAATGTGACTCTCACATAACAATGATACTCATGTTATTTTCAAACCCTAGTTCAAATTCTTCACTCAACAACTTACTTCAACAAAAATGCTTATAAAACAACTCTCACATAACAATTATACTCACGTTCTTTGCAAATCCTAGTTCAAGTTCTTCACATGATCAACGACTTCAAAAAAAATTCTTATAAAACAAGGTTCTAACATTAATTCTTTATTCCTAAAAACCTTGAAGTATTAACTCAACACACTTAATAAGAAAACGCTAATCAAGTCCTTTTCACTCCAAACTTATTTTATAGAAAATCGATCAATCAAATCAACTATGGAAGAATGTGCTCATACCTTTTTCTTGGTGATGAAGGAACCTCAAATATCTGCCACAACCATAAAAAATTATTTGCCAAGATCAAGGAGTTAGAAGTTATTAAACTCTCCCAAAGATACAATGCAAAATATCAAAACACACATACACATTATCACTCCATCTTAAAGAAAGCATCAATCAACATTTACAAAAATGATTTGACCAAATACCCCTTACAATATCCCAATTAAAACAATATTCAATATCAAAAATATTGTCAATACAATCTCCTTTTCAAACTAACCCAATGGCAAGAAGTCCTTTTAAATTTAATCACTCTTCAATTCACTTTTTGATAAATTAAAAACATCACAATAACTTTACTAAAAAAATAAAGTTCAACACATAATTCCTTCATTTAATCAAAAACTAAAAATTAAAATAAGCACCTTTCAAAACCCTTATAACTCCCTAAAACCTTATTTTTATACCTTAGGCAATTAAAAATTAATTCAAAATTTATTACCTCCACCTAGGTGAGAATTGAACCCTTGAAACAGCTTCTCCCCATGCCCTAGCTACGACTTCAACCTTCGCACGAGCTAGGTGCTCATTTGGAGAACCAAGAGCACAATGTGCTCTATGTTCTTCCTAATACATCGAAACCAAAAGATCCATGCATCACTTCTTCCAATGCCAAAGCACAACATACCAAAACATCCTTACCGAGAATCAAACATGAACCACTCTTCACATGCATGACTTAACTCGCGATCACTTGCCACTAGGCCACGTGCCTTGATGGATATAAGGGTTTTACCTTCAATCATTTTTAACACTTTTTCTAGCACCTTAAGATGAAGATTCATCTGATTCTCTACATGAGTATTCACACAACATATGCCACTATTATTTCTTTTGAACGAAGGGTAAGTTCTATGCCTTTTAGGCATATAGTTTTTATACATATTATCTCCAATAATTTTGAACGTCGATGCCTTCAAAATTCAAATAATTAATTTAAAAGTTATTTAAATTATTTAGAATTTAAATTTTATAAATTAATTCTTAAAACCTTTTTTGGCTTATTAAAGCCCTCTTTGATTTTTCCTCTTTGCATAGATAGTATTTATTTATAAAATTTAAATTCAAATTGAATTTAAATATTTTATAAAATAAATATTAAAACCTCCTTTAACTTTTCAAAATGCTTCCTTGGGTTTTTATGAAAAACATTTTATTTTGCTCATCCATGGTTTTAATAAAAACCCGCCTTCATATGCTTCCACATAATATTAAAAATATTATGAAGCTCTTTTACCATTAACCTTTGTATTGTTCCTTGATAAATTCCTTGACATCAATGATGACTTCATTCCTTGACATAAATGACAACTTTGACTCAAAATGTCCAACAATCTCCCCTTTTGTCATTGATGGCAACCCAAATTCTTTTTATAAAAAACTTAAAATTTTCTTTATTCTGCTCCCCCTGGGACATTGATCCCCCTGACTCAATGCTATCTCCTCTTTACTCAAATACCAAATATCTCCCCCTTAATCAAATATCTCCCTCTTTGATATCAATGGAAAAGGATCACATTTGGATCTCAGGGCTAAGAATGAGCCTCTTAGCTTAGCCCCTCCCCCACCTCCTCTTAAGGTGGTTAATTCTAGGGTGGGAGTATTTCTACTCCCAAAAAGAACTGTTCTTTACCTTTATCCTATTTTCTTCTTATTTGATCCTTTTGATTCCTCTAAATGTTCCTTTCCATGTCCATGTTCCTATCCATGTTCCTATTCTTGTTCTTGTTCATATCCATGTTCCTATTCATGTTCATATCCATATTCTTGTTCTTGTTCCTATTCTTATTCATATTCATGTTCTTGTTCCTGTTCCTGTTCATATCCATGTTCCTATTCCTATTCATACTTGTTTCTGAAATGTTTTCTCTACACCACTTTTCTATGTGACCATAATTATTGCACTTATAACACTTAATATTGTTATTCATTGAAGGTGCAAATACCTTAGAATTTCTCTTAGTGAAGCCATATCCTCTTCTATCATGAACCCTACAATTTATTGCTTTGTGACCAAACTGATTACATGAGTAGCAATACCCATTGAAAGGTTGTATGTTCCCATATTCCTGTATTTCATGTGTCCTGCACTGTGAAGCCATGTGCCCAAACCTGTGACATGAAAAACATCTTCCATTAAAACTTCCTTGTCTTGACCTCATTGGTATCCTATTTTGATTGTTGTTCCATCTATTTCTTCTTTGTGCATTGTTCCTATCCTTGTTGAACTTTTTATTGTCCAACTCATCCTTATATGTCTCACTTTCTCTTACTACCTTCTTCTAAAGGGTCTTCATCTGAAGTTTCTTCTCCTCCAGAACTTGAGGTTGACTTTTCTTCTTGTTTCTTTTGAACCTATTCAAAACCAAGACCTGTTTTACTTGATGTAGGCTTTTGTATCTTGATGAACTTATCTAAATTATTTGAACTATTTTTAAACCCTTTTAGCTTGACTTTGGAGTCTTATAAATCTTCCCTTAGTAGAGCTACTTCTTGTACTAACCTTTCACATTATAAGACCTTTGCTTCTAGCTTATCCTTGAATTTCTTTGTCTTATCTTTTGATTTGTCTATATCCTCTATAAGCATTCTTCTCTCTTCATCACATTCTTGAAAATGAGATTCTAATTTAGAATTTTGCCTTCTTACCTTCTTTACTATTTCAAGAGCATAGATAAGTTCTCCCTTGAGATCATAACCTTCATTATCTGATTCTTCCTCTATTTGTTTACCTTTGTCCACATCTTCATTTTATTTTGTTTTGTCTTCTATAGGATCATCATATTCTTATTCTAGTGCCATTAGAGTATTCTCTTCTAGTCCTTCAATTGCATCCTCATATTCATCATCACTAAAACTATAACCATTCCTTGTACAACTATGTTCAATATGTCCAAAGTTACCACATCTAAAACACTTGAGAATTATTGGAGTCTTTTTCTTAACTTGTTCTTTTTCTTCAATCATAAATAGGACTTCATCTCTATCATTATCTGAAAAACTAGCATCACTATCACTTGAGTACTTACTTGCCTTATTTGCATAGTAGCTCCTCTTTTACCTTTGAAATAAATTCTTTTCTTGTCTGCTTTGTCCATCCCTATTTTTATTTTGGTGCCTGTATCTTTCTGATTCCTTGTTCTTGTGATCCTATTTTTCTTCATCATTGTTATTCTTTGCTTCTTGACAATTAGTTGCATAGTTATCATACTTTCCACAATTGAAACATTTAACATATTTTATATCTCTAGATATTCTTGAATCCTTATTTCTTATACCATTATTAGCTTCTTCATCACTGGATGACTCATTGCTTGATTATGACTTCTTACCCTTTGTATTATTAACTACTTTGAAGGCTACTTCATTTTGAGGATTAGGTTCTTTTGTTCTCATCGCAAAAGCTATAATAATACCAAGCAACATATATCTTATCAAAGAATCACCATATTTTGATTCTTCCATAACAAAAATCTTTTCACTAAACCTTGTTGGAAGAGACCTTAAGATCTTATCACAAATATCTGATTTATCAACCTTCATTCCAAGTCCTTGCATAGCATTAACAACCTCATCAACTCAAAGTATTTAAGTACTAATATTTTACTCATCATTCATTCCTAACTCTTCAATTTATCCTTTGAGATTTTTTATTTTTGCTTTCTTGACACCTTTATCTCCTTCATATATATTTTGCAACTTATCCCACATTTCTTTTGCATTTTGACAATGCATAACTTTTATTGATTCTGTTCTATGCAAACGTCTCAAAAGTACATTCATTGTTTTTGAATTGTAATTTTGTAGAAGCTTACCTTCCTTATCTATAGGTGGATCAATTGTGGGGTCGTATCCATTTTCAACTGCTTATCAAACTTCATTGTCAAGTGCCTTCAGGTAGATCTTCATTATCAAACTCTAATATACATAATCACTTCCATCAAATACCGATATTGAATTATCTAAAGGTCCATTCTTAGAATCCATTGTGTTCTTGTTAGTTTTTCCTTCAAGATGTTAAACTCTTTTGAAGAAACCCACTCTGATACCAATTGAAGAACACAAGCTTATACTGAGAGGGGGGGTGAATAGTATAAGACTACTTTTTAATTTTATTTCCAAATCAATATTATGCAATGTAAATATAGTAATATCAATAGTAGTAATAAAATCAATACATAAATCACCACACACAATAGAGACACCATAATTTATGTGGTTCACCCAATGTGGGCTACTCCATGGAGAAAATATTTCACTAAAATTTTTTCAATCAATCTCTTGGGAATCCTTTCCCTATTACAATTTTTATGGACCTATGTCCAAAGGAGATACCAACCTCCTAAATAAATTTCATGGATATATATCCATGGGAGACACCAATATCCTAATATCTGCTCTGGTTGGTGATCCTCTAGAAGACCTCTACCTCCACTACCCTTATCAAATGGAACTCTATCTATAGAAGACACCTATTTTCCTTACTCTAGCTAGAGATCTCTATCCTCAACTCTGTCACCTCCAAATATCTATCTGAAATCTATACTAAATATATTTTGTCGGTCTAGCACAAATATATCCTCAATCTCTCTATGATCTAGCACAAACCTGACCTCTGATCTACACCAAACTCTATCCTCGAGTCTATACTAAACACAATCCTTAGGTATAGCACAAATTTATCCTCAATATTTGTCCTCAAGCCTTAACTCAAGGTTTGAATCAATATCAAATCAAATCTACTAGATCTACCCCAAACCTTAACTCAAGGTTTGAACAAATCAATTAATCAACTCTACTCTCAAGTCTTCTCAAAGACTTGTCTCAAATCTGCCTTGTAAGCTTCCACAAAATATCACACTAATCTATCCACAAGCTCTCTAGAACTTTGTACAATCTGCTCAATAAGTCCTCTCAAGAACTTATCCAAATCTGCTCAATAAGTCCTCACAAGAACTTATCCAAATCTGCTCTCAATATGTATTGTAATCTTCCACAAAAGCTTACTCAAATATCACAAGTCTTCTCAAATACTTACCTCAAATATGCTCAACAAATCCACTCTAGAACTTGTCCAATCTCATAGAAAAATAAAGAGAATTGTTAGAGACTCAATATGCTCTATACTCATCACAATGCTCAATCACTTTCAATCACTCTTTTAGAAACATACAAAGAATTGTTAGAAACTCAATATGCTTCATATTCACTTCAATTACTTTCTCAAATAAATCCAGAATATAGAATAATTTGCTTTATGGAACTTGAAAAATCACTTCACACATCCACTTGACTAGGCTCAACCAACTCTACTCAACCAATCAATTAATGAAAAAATCCTTGCTCACAAACCCTAGTCCAACTATATGATCACTCACTCAAAATATTTCCAAAAATGCTCAAAAATAATGCAAATCTCACATAACAATGATACTCATGTTATTTTCAAATCCTAGTTCAAATTCTTCACTCAACAACTAATTTCAACAACAATGCTTATAAAAAAAATCTCACATAACAATGATACTTATGTTCTTTGTAAATTCATGTTCAAGTTCTTCACACAATCAATGGCTTCAACAACAATGCTTATAAAACAATGTTTTAACATCAACTCTTTATTCCAAAAAACCTTGAAACATCAAATCAACACACTCAATAAGGAAACCCTAACCAAGTCCTTTTCACTCCAATTTTATTTTCTAGAAAACCAATCAATCAACTAAACTATGGAAGAATGTGCTCATACCTTTTTCTTGAGGATGAAGGAACCTCAAATATCTACCATGACCATAAATACTTCTTTTCCAAGCTCAAGGAGTTATAAGATATTTAACTCTCCCAAAGATACAATGTAAAATATCAAAACACACATACACCTTATCACTCCATATTAAATAAAGCATCCATCAACATATACAAAAATGATTTGACCAAATGCCCCTTATGATCTCCCAATTAATACAATATTCAATATAAAAAATATTTTCAATACAATATCCTTTTCAAACTAACCCAATGGCAAGAAGTCCTTTTAAATTTAATCACTCTTCAATTCACTTTTTGATAAATCAAAAACATCACAATAACTTTATTAAAAAAATAAAGTTCAACACCTTATTCCTTCATTTAATAAAAATCTAACAATTAACATAAGCACATTTAAAAACCCCTTATAACTCCCTAAAACATTATGTTTATACCTTAGGCAATTAAAAATTAACACAAAATTTATTACCTCCACCTAGGTGAGGATCGAACCCTCGATGTAGCTTCTCCCCAAGCCCTAGCCGCGACTTCAACTGTCACACAAGCTAGACACTTATTTGAAGAACCAAGAGCACAACGTACTCTATGTTCTTCCCAATGCACCAAAACCAAAAGATCAACATGTCACTTCTTCTGACACCAAAGCACAACATGCCAAAACATCCTTACCGAGAATCGAACACAAACACTCTGCACCCACATGACTTAACTCATGATCGCTTGCCACTAGACCACGTACTTTGGTGGATATATGGGTTTTTACTTCAATCATTTTTAACACTTTTGTTGGAACCTTAATATGAAGATATGTCTTCTTCTCTGCACGAGTATTCACACAATATATGCCACTATTATTTCTTTCGAACGAAGGGTAAGTTATATGCCTTTTAGACATAGTTTTTATACATATTATCTGCAATAATTTCAAATTTCAACACCTTCAAAATTAAAATAATTAATATATAAGTTATTTAAATTATTTAGAATTAAATTTTATAAATTATTCTTAAACCCCTTTTTGGCTTATTAAAGCCCACTTTGATTTTTCCTCTTTGTATAGATAATATTTATTTATAAAATTTAAATTCAAATTGAATTTAAATATTTTATAAAATAAATATTAAAACCTCCTTTAACTTTTCAAAATGCTTCCTTGGGTTTTTATGAAAATCCTTTTATTTTGTTCATCCATGGTTTTAATAAAAACCCGCCTTCATATGCTTCCACATAATATTAAAAATATTATGAAGATCTTTTGCCATTAACCTTTGTATTATTCCTTGATAAATTCCTTTACATCAATTATGACTTCATTCCTTGACATCAATGACAACTTTAACTCAAAATGTCCAACATGGGCAAGTGCATACTAAGACCAAACTTGTGATTAGTTGACTTAGATCGACTACAAAGGACACACTATTTCAAGTACCGTAAAACATCACATTGCATGTGGGGCCAATAAAAGAATCTCTACAAATGATGAAGAGTCTTATGTTTACCAAAATGACCACCATAAAGGGTAGAATGGGCCTCCTTCAAAATGGATTGTTGATTCTCATGGGGGACACAAATTTTATTGAGACAGTAAAGCAAACCCTCCTTAAGATGATTGTCCTAAAAAGGGGAAATTTTGAGGAAGAAGGATGTTGTAAATGTTGATAAACTTGTGCAAATTCAGGGTCATGAGGATACTCAGAAGGCCAAGACTAAAAACCCAAGTGAGAGGTAGTGACAATGATTAAAACATGAGTAGAAGGAGGTCAACTGAGACAATCAACAACAAAATTTTGACTACCCTTTTTGTACTTGATGACCAAGTGAAATTGTTGAAGGTATGAAGTCTATTTCATGTGTTGGGCATCTTGGATATTTGTTTGTGATTGAAGAAAATACAAGGGCAAATTATCAGTGTGGACAATAGTTTCTTTTCCTAGGAGATAATGACATCAATATTTGATATCTTATACTAAGGCATAAAGTTCCTTATCATACGTAGAATAGTTTAGGTTGGTTGTGGAAAATGACTTAGAATGATAAGTTATGGGATGATAATTTTGTTTGAGAAAAACACCAAGGACAAATTGAGAGGCATCAGTTTCAATTTCAAAAGGTTTTCTAAGGTCCAAAATGGCTAAAATAGGAGAAGAACAAAGCTTATCTTTGAGAGTGGCAAAATCATGGGTATGATCAAGAGTCCAATGAAAAATAGATTTGGCCTTAGTCAAGGAATGCAATGGGGCAACAATGGTGGAATATCTTGGAATAAATGTGTGGTAGAAGTTTGTGAGGCCAAGAAAAATTTGTAATTCAGTGATTTTTGTGGGAGGAGGCCAATTTAGGAGAACTTATACTTTTACAAGATCAACTTGAATACCATTGGTATTGATGATGAAGCCAAGGTATGAAATAGAGGTTTGCCCAAAATAACACTTAGGAAAATTGGTATACAACTTATTATTTTGAAAAATAGAAATAACATGCTAAATATGCTACAAATGTGCTCGCCATGTAGAAGAAAATATCAAAATATCATCAAGATAGATAATGACATATCTATCCAAGAACTCACGAAAAACTTCATTCATCAGCTTCATAAAAGCAACAGGAGAATTAGTGAGGCAAAAAGGTATAACAAGCCACTTGAAAAAACACATATTTATCTTGAAAGTTATTTTCCATGTATCTTCAACCTGAATGTGGACCTAATGGTATCCACTCTTAAGATAAATTTTACTAAAAAACTTAGCACCTTGAAGTTGATCTAAGAGATCATCAATGCGAGGTAGTGGATATCTATTTTTATTGTGATTTTTTTAAGTGCCCAAAAATCAATACAAAATCACCAAGTGCCATCCTTTTTTAGAACAAGAAGAATAGGAGAAGCACAAGGAGAAATGTTGGGTTTGATGAACCCCTTAGTTAATAGATCCTGAAGCTATTTTTTAATTTCATCATATTGTAAAATAGATTACCTGTACATGGGTGCTTTAGACAAATGTGATGTTGGTATTATATCAATGTTGTGATTAATTCCTCGTTCAAGAGGTGAAGAAGTGGGATCCTAAAAAATACAATCATATTTGTGCAATATTTTATTAAGTGTAGTGGGCTTGTGTGACTTAGATGTTTGTGCTTATGAGTGCTATTTTTGTGTATGAATGAAGATGAGTGCAAGAGCTTGTGCTTGATTGGAAGCTTTTCTGGCTTGGTGGCAAGTAAGCAAAATATTAGTTGTGTGCTTTGTAGATTCAATTAAATAATGCTTATTATTTTACTATAGTTTGTAAGTATTATTATAAGCATCATAGGTTGCACACCTATCATACTAATATGGATTCTAAAGAAATAATCCACAACAATCCATTGGGATCACATCACAAGTGACCTCATATTTGAACTTAGGACCAAAAGCAAAAGCAACAATGCAAGTGTGTGTGATATTTGATGTGTTGTTGCTATCCTTCCACCCAAGAGAGTATGGGTGAGGATGAGGTGTTGTGGGAAGTTTAAGCCTATCAATAATGGACTTCACAATTAAATTCTTTTGCGAGCCATTGTCAATAATACAATCTACAGTAAAATTATGCAACAAATGTGCATGTGTAACAAACAAAGTGTTACGATATGCTGCGATGGAATGATGGTTCATCAATGTGACATGATTTAGTTGCCCCCTTAACTCCTCATAAATATGTCCCTCACCAGTAGTCTTGATGGGGTTATCACATGTTCCCTCATAAAACTATACAAATAATGTCTTCTTCTTAGACTTTAGTAATTATGGACAAGAAAATTTATCACACCCTTTCTTTTTACAATATCAACATAATTTTTTATTCTTTTCATTAGAATAAGAAGGAGAATAAGCATGAAAGGTATTCTTAGAAGCAAGGGATTTATTAGGAGTGGTAGAAGAAGGGGAGAAATGAGAATATTGCCTTTGTTCATGTTATTGTGGATGTCCCTATTGCAGTGAATGGGATGCTTGTGTGGAACCACCATATGTGTAGCGAGAGCCTAGATGTTGTGCAACAAACTTATCCTCTACAAGATGTGCATGATTGAACACATCATCAAGAGTAGCACATAGAGTATATTTCAACTCATGATAAAAGTGTGCTAGAATCCCATTTTTAAATTTAAGAATGAGGGAATTTTTAGGATGAGTAACGTGAAGCAAAACATGTAAACGGTTGAATTGATACACATAATCTTGTACTTATTGATTCTATACCTATTGAATATGAAGCCAATGAATCTGTAACCTAGAATCATAATGGAATGGATGAATAGTGGCCTTTGAATATTTGACCAAATCATCCGACATGATAATGGAATTTAATCCTTCTTGGAATTTGGTAAGATAACCTTAGCCATGCTAGAAAGTTTCAATTTGGCAAATGGAACCTTATAATCATCTAAATTTTAACTAAAGTTAAACTAGGTCTCCATATCGAGTATCCAAGAATTAAAGATAGAAGGATCTTGAGAGCCTTCATAAATTCAAACTTCACATTTGGCATGAGAAGTAAGAGATGAGGAAGACTGTATTTTGAGTTCCTTAAGTGTGCCAGCCAAAGAATATACTTGGGTTGTGGCTGTAGCCAATGTGGTTCATTGAGTGGTGGAGATTTTAGCCAATTTTTTGGCTAAGGCCATGCTGGTATCCATACATCTGGTACGAGCTAGGAAGAAAACCAAAAATTCAAGAAATGGTAGTCACAAGGTAAAAATGCAGGTTTATTTGATAAGGAAATCTTGGGGACACAATTTGGGAGATTAAACAAGGAAAAATGGAAAAGTTACCACTATGAATGGCTAGAGCTTGAAACGAGTTTTCCAATGAGTATATGCAAGAATATACTCGAACAAATAATGGCCATGTAAAAGTGAAAGATACAAATAGTATCTTGTAAGGATGAAATGCAATTTTTTTTTTTTGCAATGGTTGAATAGTCAACATGTGATGTTAGTGCAATGGCTAGGTAAAACTTCCAAAGGCATCAAAATGAGTGGGATGTGATGTCATTAATTGTAATTTCCAATGGCCAATTATAATTTTTGATCGCATTTACCAATTACAACTTCTAATGGCTAGGTAATGATGATAACAACTAGGAATCAATCGTAATAGTTAGTAGCACAGATGGTAGAACCAGACTGATAGCCAAGTGGGTGATGCGGGGAGTGGGGTGACATCAAAATATAGAGTGGAGAAGGACAAAAAATTATGAGGGATGTGACATGATACATGAATATCAAATGAAGTAGTGGTGAGGACTTAACCAATGTGGCAAGCACTCAGGGCAGTGGCAAGGTGGGAGGATAGGGTAAGCAAAGCTAATGTGGGGTTGTGGGAGGTAGGCAAAGGCACTAAGGTCAAATAGCCAGTGCCTAGGCACTAGCTACTTTTTTACATGCATGACAATGAATATAAAATGGAAGTTGATGACCACACAACAAATGTGGGATAAACCCACGATACCTTTTTGAAAATCAAGCTACAGACACTAGCCAAAAAGTAGAAACTGGTGTTGAAAAATGGTAAACATGGTGGATTCAAAATTATGGGTCAAAAAATGGATTATAACCTTAGGAAATGAAATAGTATTTGTTATCGATAAATGGGTGTTCATAAAAAAATGTAAAAATGATCAATAACGTGAAAAAGAATACCATATTACAAATAAAACAAAGCTAAAAATGTTGCATTGGGGCTAAAAATGCATGGATCAGGCTAGAACTAGTAGAGTGTCAACAGAAGGAAACAACATAGTTGAAAGTGGGAGATATTTGATTGAAGAATGCAGAAATATGAATAAAACTGGTGCAAACATTGGATGGTTAGCTTGGCACAGGTAATAGATATAATAGCCAAAGACATGGGATTCCATGGTAAAAATTGGTAGCAGTATCCAAAATGCAATGGAGCATTATCAAATTAGGTCAAAATCACCATAGATCAGTGGTGATTAGAAAATTATTATAGAATGTCTATGAAGATGGATAGATATCCATCAGAAGTGTAGAAGAGAACTAAAAAATCCTATATCTTAGAGAAAAATAGTAATGTTGGGTGGGAGGTCATGGTGCACCAGATCAACACCAAAAGCAATCTACAAGCAATTTTTTTTGGAAGCCATAATAACAGTCCAAAAATTATGCAAAATAACTCGAAGGATAGAGGAGCATTTCACTCATTATTAGAAGTATAGAGGAGCACAAATATCACTGCCAAAATTGTAGAGGAGCACATAGCTCACCAAATCATGAAAAGTGACCGTCAAAAAACATAGATCATAGGAAAACCTACAGATTAGGTGAAAAATATTGAAAATTCTTGGAAGAGGTAAATTAGTCAAACATAGGTGGATCGATGCCAGTAATAGTGAAGATGACTTCACAAAGTTAAATCATCATCGTAAAATGAGTGCAACCTTCAAAAATGGCAAAACAACGTCAAAAAATTGTCACAACATCATGGAAAAATAGAAAAAGGTGATGGAGGTGATTGAAACAATAGTAAATCAATCAAGCAAAAATATCCCTAAAAAGAGTAGATCATCCTAGAGCTCCACGAGGACAAACCACCTTGATCTCTAAATCATGAACAAGTGATGGTGCGATTGCACCAAATCATGAGTAAATGAGAATGAAAATGAAACGACAAATATTGTGGAGCTGAGAGTTTGAGACCATCGAATCATGCAAGGCCGAAGCCACATAAGATTGCTAGAAATTTGAGCATAGTAGGTTGTCATTGATGTCAAAATAGCATGGGCTATGAAAGCACAACAAGGAAAATTTTGAATACTATGTGCAAAAAGAGAGCAAGTGAAAAAGACTAATATTATAATATCCGACCAATAGGGCCTTTCAAAAGGAAAAAGAAGCAAGTTTAAAAGAAATAATATTATATTGATTTGCACTATAATATATGGGACAAAGGTTAAAATATTCATTAAATGGTGGAAAAGGTTATCCTTAAGAAAAGGCCCAAAAAGAGTTTTGATATTTAAATTATAATATTTAAATTCATTGAATTTACATTATCATAATTAAAATATAATATAAATCAAAAGTCAAAGGTGGATTTTAAATGAGTCGACATCACAAAATAATTTGAAGCACACATAAATATTTGAAGGTTTTGCATTGGCAAATAAATTACCCATGAATTAAATCTCCTTTGCATGCACTCGATTGACTTTCAAAAATGATAAGACAAAGGTTTGCGCTAACTTTGAGGTAGACGTTGTGGTGTAAAATAAAATGATGATAGACTTAGTTTCATCCATACTGGCTAGCATAGATAGTAGTTGAAGGCATAGCTAAGGAATTCATGGAAGTTGGTATCAATTTTGAATCACATGTAATTCATTTTAGTGGAGGAAAGAAATTTTTGTTTTTCGATGAACGTGTAGCAGAGGTTGTACAGGATAAAGTGCACTTCAGTTTTCGTGTGAGCGCATAGTACAGGCGATAGGCTAGGTTTGGCTAGAGCACTATGGTGGCTAAGGTCACGATTTTAATTTTGGTAGTAGTTGTTGATGCACGTGTAAATATTTTTGTGAAGTGGGCAAATTATTAAGGTATGCAATTTTTTAGTTAAATTAGTCAAAGGCTTTGGAAAACAAAAATTGTTTTGAGGCTATGTGATATTGAAAGGGCCAAGTGTGGAATTGTTTAGGGAGTCATAAGGTGTGTTAATTAAATATTTTTTTTGGGTGCTTAGGAAATAAATCAAGTATTATATATTATAAGGTGTAAACAAGGAAATTTATTTTTAATGTGTGTTGAATATTATTTTGAAAGCATTGGATTTTATAAGGTGTAAACAAGGAACTTTGTTTTTATGTGTGTTGAATATTATTTTGAAATCATTGGAGATTATAAGGTGTTAAAAAGGAACTTTATTTTTAATGTGTTTTGAATATCATTTTCAAATAAGGATTGATAAGGTGTATTTGTGACTTGACATTTTATTGTACTCCTTGTATGGTGAAATATTTGTTGAGGTGAATATTCTTGTAGTGATTTTTGAGATAGACTATTGCTATCTAACCTAGAATTGGAAAAATGATTTTGTTGTGAGTAAAATAGGTTTTGAAGATACATCTCCATCAAAGCAAAGAGGTATGGGAACATAATAATTTGCTTGAAATGTTGGAATGAATGTTGTGAAATATAATGTGGAGTAAAAAGGATTGTTTAATAAGCATTGTTGGAAATATTTGAGTGAACCTGTATATGCTTCATTGATGAGTGTTTAGAGAACATTTGAGATAGAGATTGTGAATTATTTAAACTATGGTTTGAGACACATATTGTGCTTTTGTTATAATAAGTATGAAAACACTTGATTAGGGTTTGTGAACAAGTTGTGTTTCATTGGTTGAATGAGTGAGCATATTTTTGTGAGCTATTTTGAGCATGTGTTAGAACAGGTTTGAGAATATGTTTGAGCATATTTAAGCAAGTCTTTGTGATGACTTGAGAACAAATTGAGAAAGTTCTTGGGAGAAATTGAAGGTTTATTTGAGTAATTCTTGGGAATACTTGAAAAAACATTAAGATAAGGATTGATTTATTCAAGCCTTGTGTTAAAGGCTTGAGTACAAATTTGAGATAAAGTTTGGTATAAATTTGAGACAGAGTGTGGTATAGGTTTGAGATAAAGTTTGGTACAAATTTAAGACAGAGTGGGATATAGATTTGAGATATATTGTGGTACAGATTTGAGACAGAGTTTGATATAAATTTGAGATAGATTATGGTACAAATTTGAGATAGAGTTTGGTATATATTGGAGATAGAGTTTGGTGTAGATTTTGAACAAAATTTGGAGGTGATAAAGAATAGGATATTAGTTTGTAGTGGATAGACATCCATTAGCTATGATAGTGAGGATAGAGGTCTTCTGTGGAGAGATATCCACAAGCCAGAGCAGTGGGGGAAGAATTCTTCTAGAAGATCATTAATTAAAGTAGAGGGGATAGAGTTCTCCTATGGATAGAGATCCATAAATAAGAGCAAGGGCATTGGTGTCTCCTTTGGACAGAAATCCATAAATATTTTAATAAGGAATTGATTCCCAAATAATTCATTGAGAAGATTTATAAGGAGTATTTTCTCCATGGAGTAGGCCACATTGGGTGAACCACGTTAAATCATGTATCTCATGTGTGTGATGATGTGTGCAATGTTGAATACTTTTATGGTGTTGATGTTATCATATGTATTGAAAAATAAAAAGTATTATCTTATACTATTCACCCCCCTCTCAGTATAAACATATGTTCTTCAATTGGTATCAAAGTGGGTTCCTTCGTAAAAATCCTAACAACTTGAAGGAAGATCCCACAAGAACATAACTGACCTTAGAAAATGGATAAGATACCATGCTCGAAATAAAAGAGGAATTCTTTGTTGCTCTTAGAAACTTGTAAAAGGTTAGAAAGAAGAACTCAAGTTTGAAGGATCAAATTCAATAAGATGAGGAAGCAAGAATGGAAATTCTATAAAATCTCACAGAACTCAAGATAAAATTTGAAGAGAGAAAGAACACTGAATAAGATATGATAGAACTATTAAAGTTAAGGGAAGTAGAATGTGAAATATTGGAATAAAAAATTATCCCTCTAAGGAAGGAAGTTGAAAAGGCTAAGGGTAAGTTAAAACAGGACATAAAATTAGGGAAAAAGAAAGAGGAATCAAATTTCCAACAAACAAGGACATCAAACGAAGAAGAGCCTATGACTTATGCTAATGCATTAAAAGGAAAAAACATCAAGAAATAAGAGGGCAAAGAAGATCCATGGAAAAAATTAAATTACAAGAACAACAAAAGAAAAAGCACACGACTATATTATTCAAAGGACGCCAACAGGTTACACAATATCTTCCATGGCTATTATTTTTCATATAACAAATATGGTCATAGAGTTGTACATTGCACTAGTTATGTGAAAGCTAATGTTGATAGAAATTTTAATTATTTTGCACCTCTTATGGATAACAATATTATATGTTATAAATACAATAATTTTAGATACAGGGCAAAATGGTGTAAAATAATATTTCCTGAATCAAGCAAAAAGAATACAACTTCAACAATTAGGAGAGAAAGAAAAGAGTAAAATAAAGTTAAGTCAATGTTAGTACAAATAGCTCTTCATGTACAAGATAAAGGACAATAATGGTTCCTTGATAGTGGTTCTAGTCATATGATAGGAGACAAAAGTAAATTTTTGGTACTTAAATAAATTAGTGGCGGATCAGTTAAACTTGGTGACAATGGTTCAACAAAAATCTGTGGGAAAAGAACCTTAAGCTTAGAAAATGGAAAAACAAGAACAAAGAATGTATTGTATGTCAAGGGATTGAGGCACAATTTACTAAGTGTAAGCCACATTTGTGATCAAGAATACATAATTTCATTTCATACAAATAGATGTGAGATCAAAAAATCTAAAACTAGAAAGCTCATCGCAAATGCAAATAGAACCACAAACAATATCTACATGTTGAGTGATATTAAGGGACAAAAATGTTTCTTATTTCAAGAATATGAGAGCTAGTTGTGGCATAGAAGAATGGGTCATTTTAACTTTGACACCATAGTAAAAGTAAGAAACAAGCAAACAATCAGAGATTTACCCAAGATAAAAAAAGCCACAAAACATAATTTGTGCACAAAGTTAGGACGAGAAGCAAACTAGAACAAGTTTCAAGTCAAAAGGATTTATGTCATCTGAGCCATTGAAACTTGTGCACACTGACCTGTATGGTCCTAAAAGGACACAAATTCTACAAGGATAAAAATTATACAAGGTGAAAGTTATTTTATATTATTTATAGATTATTATTCCAGAATGATTTGGGTAGCCTTCCTAAAAAAAAATAAGAAGCCCTTGAGAAGTTCAAAGATTTTAAAGAATTAGTAGAAAATGAAACAAGTAGAAGTATTAAGCATTTAATATCAGATAGAGGAGGATAATTTACCTCAAATGAATTCATAGACTTTTGTGAACAACATGGGATCAAAAGATAATATTCAACAACAAGAACTCCTCAAAAAAATGGGGTAGTTGAAAGGAAAAACATGACTATTGAAAATATGGCCAGAGTCATGTTAAATGAGTCTAATATTTCAAATGGCTTTTGGAAAGAGGTAGTACATACAACAGTGTATATCATCAATAGAGCTCAAATGAGAGTAAATAACCATAAAAAATCATATGAGCTCTGGAAAGGGAGACCAATCACAGTAAAATATTTTAAAATATTTAGAAGCAAATGTTACATAAGATAAGAAGAGAAAAATTTGGGTAAGTTTGATTCAATATGTGATGAGGGTATTTTCCTTAGCTATTCCACTAAGAGCAAAGCCTATAGATACTATAATAAGAGAACATATACTATTATATAAAGTATAAATTTGACAGTTGATGTACATACATGGTCAAAAGAACTAGCAAGAAAAATTGTGTATGAAGAAGAAAGTTTCCAAGAAGAGTTAGGTGAAGAATCAGAAGAAGAAGAAGAAAAACAAAGACTACTACCCAAAAATCCATCCAGGTATGTGTAGAAAAAATCATCCAGAAGTTCTAATCATTGGAAATATAAATGAGAGACAAACAAGGAGGAAGATAATAGGAACAAGTGAGCATGCAAATTTTTCCTTGTTATCTAAAATTGAGCCTAGATATTTCAATGAGGTAAGAGAAGATAATTTTTAGATCGAGGAAATGAATGAGGAACTAGATCAAATATAAAAAAGTGAAACTTGGGAACTTGTCTCACGACCAAAAGGTAAGAATGTGATTGGCACTAAATGGGTTTTTAGAAACAAGTTAAATGAAGATGGATAGGTAGTCAGAAATAAATCAAGATTAGTATGCAAAGGTTATACATAGGTTGAAGGGATTGACATTGATGAGACATTTGCTTCAATTGCATGACTTGAGGCCATAAGGATATTTTTAGCTTTCTCAAGCTTCAAAACCTTAAAAGTATATCAAATGGATGTTAAATCAACCTTTCTCAATGGTGTCTTGGAAGAAGAGGTTTACATTGAGCAACTTGAGGGATTCAGCTTAACTGATAAATCAGACTATGTATGCAAATTAAAGAAAGCACTTTATAGACTAAAGCAAGCTCCTAGAGCTTGGTATTCAATATTGGATAAGTATCTTCAGAAATAGGGTTTCAAGAAAGGAATAGTGGACGATAACTTATACATCAAAACTGAAGGAAATAACCTACTAATTCTAGTTGTTTATGTGGATGACTTCATTTTTGGAGGTAACAATGATAAGATGTATACAAAATTTGCAAAGATCATGCAAAATGAATTTGAAATGTAAATGCTTGGTGAGTTGTCCTTCTTTCTTGGACTTTAGATTTCATAATTAGAGAAAAGTGCATTTCTCTCACAAACTAAGTATATAAAAGAGACGCTAAAGAAATTCAAGTTAGAATATTACGAACCAATAAGTACCCCCATGATTATAGGATGTAAGTTAAGTAAATATGATGAATCTCCTAAGGAAAATCAAAAATTGAATAGATCTATGATTGGCAGCTTACTATATGTCACAACTACAAGACCAGATATAATGCAAGTAATGGGACTAGTGGCAAGGTTTCAAGTAGCACCAAAGGAAACACAAGTAATGTCAATGTAGCACCCTAAAATTGGCACATTAAACCTTAGCAAATAATTAAAATTACATTAGTAATAATTCAAATTCAAATTTTAACCCCAAAACCGCTCCCAAACCGCCTGCTCGTTTCCTCATTTTTTATGCCATTTTTAGAGTTTGTTTTGTCCGTTTGATGATATCGTCGCCGATCAGACGATATCGCCTCAGATCGGATGATTTCATCTGGAGAAGAACGTCCAGACGATCTCGTCCCAAACTGATTTGTGCATAGTTAGCTTCTGTTTCAACGACGTCTCTAATCCGGGCAGAAGCGTGTCTACGTCGTTAGAGACCTCCCCCATTGGAGATCTTCCAAATTAGGATGATCTCCAACCTCCTAACCTCCCTCCTAAGCCTATTTAACCTTAGGACCCCCTCTTGGCATTCCCCCTGGCTGAAATTCCCTGTAACACGAATTCTACATGCATTAGACTATCTTAAACCACCATTTGCATTTGTATTTTTCCAAGTTTGTTTGCAGGAACTTCATTGTTTTTCAGCCGGAGCAAGCTCAGATCGTCGCAGACGATCCTGTTCAATTCGAGATGATTTCATACCAATCCGAGATGATTTTGACTGCAGTCAACATTGGGGGCAATCAGTGCCTAGGGTTTGCATTTTCTCACTTTGTTTGTTGATTTATCCTGCATTTAGTTAAATTTGTTATTATTCCTTATTGTTCTGCATCTTGGAGTTCACCCATATAGCTTAAGTGCACAATGAAGTCATAATTTGTCATTAGAACGTCATAATCTACTTGAATTTTTATTTGTGATTATCACCTTAGCATCTATGTTGCCATTTTACACCATTTTTCTCTCGTTAGAATAGTTGCATTTCTGGTATTTTGTATCTATTTCTCTGTTTGCAGGTCTCTGACGAATTCGTCTGACAAATTCGTTAGATCTCAGATGATCCCGTCAGATCTCAGACGATCCTGTCAAATTCCAGATGATCTGGACTGCTTCAAAAATCAGAACCTTCATCAGACATCCGGATCAGGTATAGTTCTTTAATCTAGCGTATTCTTTCTATTTTCTCGTCCAAATCTATTTTTTGTATTTATTTAATTTGCATTTTCATAATAGAACACTTAGATTCATCTGGCCAAACCTAGGACTTGGATGTTTAAAGATAAAACTGAACACATTAAACACATTCCCAACCTAGGCGTGGAAACT
The DNA here is from genome assembly GCA_028583015.1 of Wollemia nobilis. Taxonomy (NCBI): domain Eukaryota; kingdom Viridiplantae; phylum Streptophyta; class Pinopsida; order Araucariales; family Araucariaceae; genus Wollemia; species Wollemia nobilis. The sequence continues at coordinate 5,719,291 of JAQPPZ010014470.1, forward strand.
ACCACTAAACGTTTCCTGGTGAACCCCACCATCCATCAAAAAATCACCTTAATACCCCTCCCCCGAGAGGCGGGACCTTCAAAGGGCCTCTCAGTCCGAGGTACCATCCCATCCTTTTCCCATCCCCCTTCCGGGCATGGATCCTTTAGCCTGAAGGTAAGGGTGCGAAAAATTTGGAACGATACATTTTGGTGAACCCGACGTGAAACTAAAACCTTTTGAAAACAAAAAAAACAAAAACATAGATGCATTTAAAATTATTAGAAAACTACTAAGTTGCATATCATGTCTAGATGGTAGCTCCTAAGAAAAGACTAGCAGTTACTATAAATGTTGCAAATCAATTAATAGCCATAGAGGTTGATTCTTTGTTTAGAACATCTCAAACATACGTAGTCCCGCCTTTGTGGGAAGAACTTAATAGGAGACTAGGTATCATTTCATCTAGATCAACCGAACTTAGACAAATCAAGAGGTTTGCCCTAGATAGGATCCTGGATCCTCATCAACTCATTTTTTATCATGAACTTCAGAGAGCCTGCCATAGGTGGTTAGCTTATAGGAGAGCTCTTGTGTCTTCAGAATTGTTCACCTTCGAGGAATACCTCGAGAACGCAGCTGTTATACACCAATTCCTAGGTCATGTAGAAGATCAAGAGGTCGTTCTTATGGATAGGGAAATATGGAGGAGAGTTCCTCGAGCTGTGTTATATCGAGAGTATTGCCACGAACTCTATTTCTACCAACCAGAGTCTGAGACAGATAATATCACTATAGCACTTTTTGTTAAATTCTTGAAAGAAAATTTCCAATTTGAAGAAGAACACTTCATGACTCCTGAAGAACTCGAGCCCATTAATGACATTTATAAATTATTTATAGAAAACTAGATCATTGCTTTCATTATTATTTCTTGCATTTATTGTGTTGTTTGTTATCTTTATAATATTGTTACAAAAACAAAAAAAAAAAAACAAGAAAAATAGAAAACATAACAAAAACCCAAAACATTTTATTTTAAATACTATAGTAGGTATATAATTAAAATATATACCTTGTTGCATATATATATATACAAGTATATATATATTTGCTGAAATTTAAATTTAAGCACAATGCCTAAACTTAGAAATGGTAAACAAACTGAACAAGAAGAAGAAGATTGGTTGGGAGGCAAAACTACAAACCCAAATGTCCTTCCTGAGGATCCAATTTCGGAAGGAGAAACTCTAGAACAGCCAGAAGATGACCTGGGTGAAGACAATGAACAAGAAGACAATCTTAAAGAGGAAGGATCCTCGTCCCCTAGAATAGCTCCAGATGGAACTATTGCTTTTGATAACTTAGATCATTTCTGGAAATTTTTCAATAATAACATTGGTGCTCTTAATATGGCAGTTCGTATTGATAAAGGACAAATTAGTGACACTCAAGCAGCTATGGAAGATATGTTTAACATACACACTAATCCCTTGTCCTTTGTTGATCAAGAAAGTGATAAAGCTGGACCATCCAATAGAGATATGGTCACTATGATTCAGAACATGCCAAAACAACAGGTTACCCAACCCCCTAAGGAACCTCTTATTGAGCCTAAAATCATTCCCACACAAAAGAAAACTTCCTTCACTGCTTTACTTCGCCAAACTATTGATCAATATGCTTCAAATCAACAAAAACCTAAAATGAAGCCAAACACCAATTTTCAACAATCTGGGATACAACATAATACAACTTCAAGATTTCTTCATAACACCTTTCCTACCAACAATTTACACAATAGCAACATAGCATCTAATCTTCATGTCCCTCCATCATATGTTCACAAATCTCATATTAATGCCCTACCGAACCAATATGGTGGGCAAACTAGTAATCTGGAAGCCATGGTGAAACAGTTAGCTTCGCGTATGGACCAGATAGATCCCTACCGTCCCTCGTATAATTATCGAGAGATATGTAGTCAACCTTTGGATCCCATAGTTGTAGCACAACCATACCCTAAACACTTTCCCATGCCCGTCCTGCCTATATATAAAGGAACCGAAGATCCCATAGAGCATCTTCGTATGTTTAGGATAGCATGTCATGATATATCACATGATGACTTGCTATTACTAAAAATGTTCCCAAAAAGTTTAGGAGGAATGGCATTAGAGTGGTACTATCAATTGCCCACTCATTCTTTGAGAAATTTTGAAGAAACAGATGAATCGTTTGTCCATCAATTTAGTGCCTACATCGAGAGGCATGTCACCATTAAAGATTTGTACAACTTAAAACAAGACAAAGATGAATGTTTTGCTGATTTCTTAGCTAGATGGAGGCAGTTGATAGGAAAACTGCACTTTGTGTTACCTTATAGGGAAATGTTGGACATTTTTATCAATAATTTGCAAGAACAAATCTCCTATGAGTTATCAACCGCTACCTTAACCACCTTCGATCAAGCTATAGACTTAGCTCGAAGGGTAGAAGATGCTCTCATTAGGAGAGGTCACCTCAAAAAGAAAGATGATGAGAAAACATCCAGAAATCAGTATAAAAACAAACAAGTTGTAGGTGACGGAGTCACTGATAGCAGAAACGTTGCTAATATCAATACAACGAAGACAACAGAAAAATTTATATTAAAACCCCCTGATAAACCTCCTCGAGAATTTACTAGATTGAATCAACCTTTATCAACCATTCTACCTCAATTATTAGCACGAGGCTTGATTCAATTACCAACTATCCGGGAACCTGATCCAACTATACCCGGATACAGAGCCGATCTACACTGTGACTTTCATAGAGGACCTGGACATGCTACAAATTCTTGCAAAATATTGAAACATAAAATACAAGACTTGATTGATAATAATGAAATGGAGGTGCAAGCTTTCCAACCTAAACAAAATGCTCCTAATAACGCTCAAAAGACCATTCCCCAAAATCAAAATCAAAATGCTAATCAATCATTGGATATATTTCAACATCCTTTACCAAACCATGGTAAAGAAGTGGCCAATCAAATCGAACATCATAATGTTCCCCCTCCTACCCGATATGTAGGGACTATTAGCGGACAATTACCTATTCAAGATCCTCAAATATTTGACACAACTTTATCCTTGGTCACGACCAGGCCCCTACATAATTTTCAAACTCCCGATCCTAGTGATGTAGAATCAGATACTGAAAGTGAAGTAGACATCACCTCAAACCAATCGAATAGCTCTAAAAATGAATCAGATCCTATTCAACCTATCACAGATGCTATGGTTCCAGAAGAACCATTTCCTAGAAGAGTTACTACTCGACCCTCTTCTAATCAATTCCTTCCTAATGAACAAGCCATAAACGCTCAACCGAGACCAGTTCAGCGTCTTCAATATAACATTGTAGGTACCATCGGAGCCGTTACCAGACAACAGGCTCAAAACTCTCAACAAGATCAAACTCAGAATGATGGATCAGCTCCATTTATTTTGAAAAATCCCAATAAAGGGAATCATATGTCTAATGTTCAACTTAAGCCTCCTTACAATATTAATGAACAATTATCCAATACTACAACCAGAATTTCCCTGTTGGATTTGTTAAGATCTTCTCCCACCCATAGGGATGAGTTAATGCTTACATTAAGCCAAATGATGGTACCTCAAAATATTCAACCTGAAGCCATGTCCAATACTATCATCACTCGAGAAGTCGATTGTATTGACTTTCGGGATAAAGATATCCCACAACACAGTTTACATAAGGATAATCCCTTATATATTACTGCTCTAATTGGAGATGTAGTTGTTAAAAGAGTCCTGATTGATAATGGTTCATCTCTAAACATTTGCACTTTTGACTTCTACCAACGGTTTGGCTTTAGAAGTGATGAAATGAAGAAAACTGACATGATTATCAAAGCTTTCAATGACGAGACACAAGAAACGTGTGGAGTCATTACTATACCCTTGCAAGTTGGTCCTAGAACCCTAGATACAACCGTGTTTATTGTACATTGCCCTGCATCGTACAATATACTTTTGGGTCACCCTTGGATCAATGCGATGCGAGCGGTTCCCTCCACTTTACACCAATGTGTTAAATTTGAATTTAAAAATCAGTTGGTCACTATCCATGGTGACCCTAGACCCTTTGATATGTGTGCTTTGGCGGAACCTGTTGGAGTGCAATTTTGCCCCGCTCTGTCATCCACACATCCTAATTCTTATTTTTCATCTAAACGTGTGAAAAACACACACATAACATCATCTACTCCATCAACTACACCTATACATTTAACTCAACCATCTTCCGAACAAACCACACTAGAACCTCAAAAAGATCTTAAATCCACAACCAATTCTTCATGTTCCATCCCTATCATTTCAAAACCTATAGACCCATTCATTAACACTTCCACATTATCAACATCTATCATACCTTCCACATCTAAAGATATAGGGAATGATCCTTCTACATCTTATGCTCTTTCTGATGAACTTTTACCGGATTTATCCACAATCTTAATATCAGAAAAAACAAATGCTTTTATGCAAGATTCAATTATTTTAAATAATTTGCCACCATCTCCTCGTACTTTGGGCCTCCCACAACCTATGGGAAGTACTTACCAAGTCGGGAGTTGTGCTTTTATTTATAAAGGATATGATTGGGGAAGAATACCTCGAAATATCAAAACTCATCATGAGGGATATGCACGATGTTATTTTACTAATGAATATATTAAAGCTAAACCCATAATGCTTAAAATGGGATATAAAGGGAAAGGCTTGGGACCTTTCCAAAATGGCATGAAAGAACCTATCGAGGTAGAACCATGGCCCGCCCGATGTGGTGTGGGCCTATTTCCTAGTAAGGGTCAACCCTTCCCTTTTGAAGATGATGATCAACTCATATGTTATCAAGATTATCTAGATAAACAAGATTCTTTGTGTCCAAAGAATAATCCCTTTACATGTAATATGCTATCCATAGCTTACCCTGAATTGATTGTTGAATCCGATGAGGAGTTGGAAGGAGATATTTTCCATGATGTCTCCGTTGAAGAGTTGTTACACAATGGTTTTTATTTTGATGGTTCTATACCAACTATAGCCCAACTTGAGGCCACCACTCATCAAGACAAATTATCCAACTTAACCTTAAAAGAATTACAAGAATTGGGCGTTTCCACTCCACCCCACCTAATTTTGAAAGAGATCTACACATGGAAGTAGAAAACGTCATTAAAGTTAACATTGAGACCTAGAGGATAATCCTCACATAATCAATATTGGATCAGCATTAAGTCAAGAAAAACAAGATGAATACATTGCATTCCTTAAAGAATATGAAGATGTCTTCTGCACTTGGACATATGAAAGATATTCACATGGACACTTCATCTTATTATGGATCCTCTTCACCTCTCAATTTATTTTTAATCAGAATCATTTGTAGGTTCAAATTCCTGCAAATCTCATCTAGTAGCAATGGAACTTGTTTCAAAAATAAAGATGTTAGAAAATTATGCCAAAAATAACAGCATCGTCCACTCCCAATAATGGCCTTACTAGTCAAAGGAGAACTAACAAAACCTAAAAATTCTAAAAATTTAAAGGTTTTTTTTGAATAATACAAGAACTTAGTCAGCTGGAACTTCTAGATGAAAAGTGCATCAATGCTTTAGAGCACCTTCGTGCCTACCAAAACAAGCTTAAAAGATCATATGCCAAGAAAGTTCATCATCGATCCTTTGAGGTCGGCGACCTTGTTTTAAAAGAAAATAAAAAAAATACTAATGCAACTAAAGACCTTAAAGGTAAATTTGAGCCCAACTGGCTTGGACCATATATTATCACTACTAAATTTGAATCGGGAGCATACAAATTAGCTACTTTAGATGGTAAATATTTAAAAGAACCTATGAATATTATGCATCTTAAGCGATATTACGCATAAAATTTGGTCATTTCATCATTTGTACATATTTTGCATGTTGTCTCATTTTAAATATATATATATAACTCTTTAAACAAAACAAAAGAAAAAATAATAATAATAATAAAAGTCAAAACAACAATATTATTGACTCTTTTGAAACCCAAAAAATAATAATAAAGAAGAAAGAGAGAGTCAAAATTATCAAACTCTTCACAAATATTTGTTGTATATATTTCTTCTTCAAGTATTGCAGTTATATTTTCAAGTTATTTTGGATAAATTAGCATTTATTTGGAATCCCCCACTATCACAAACACAAAAAATAAATATCTTGATTTTATCTGGCATGATTACTAATCTCTCTTATATCAAAGTCCACAAAATTCAATTAAATAAAGTTTGAGCACAGAGAATTGATCTTGTTATTTACTTAAACCAAGCATATCTTTTCACAATAAAATGATTACATTTGTAATTTCCATGCTATGTTACATAGTAGAAGTGGTTCTTGAGCGAAAAGTTTTCCCCTGCTATCCTATCATGCACATGGTCTAGAATCTTTGAGAATTGGCAAAAGGACAAGCTCACCCCTACCCGGAATAAAAATCCCTTGCTCTACAGCTAATCCGAGCAAGTATCCCTAGCATAGAAAGAAAAGAAAAGTTCAAAAGAAAAAGAAAAAAGAAACAAGTTATTTCAGCATTATCTCAAATATCAAGTCACAATACAAAAATACAAAAAAAAAAAAAAGCAAAAGCAAAGAAAAAGAAAAAAGCAAAAGCAAAAGCAATAAAATCCCTTTCCCTACCCCTTGAAAAGAAAAGAAGGGTTGATGAGCTTGAATCCCTGGAATTCTCAATTATTCAAAAACTGTGAGGTAAGCCCCATAACAGGTGGTTTGTGCCCAACCCGCTTGGCCTTGGGTAACTCCTAGCGTGGTGATATGTCTGTCACATTAGCGACCTTATTTTGTATAGACCTATGTCTGCTTATGGATTAGCTAGCTCTTGATAACCCGACCTACATAGTAGTCTGGTATGGTTGTATGCATCTAAATCATGGTTAATGAACACTTATTTGGTTCATTCAAATCACTTGTATCAAATTATCTTGCTCAAAACTTGGTAAATGAACAATGCAATTGCACACACATTTGTATTTGAGAGATTTTGTGTATCATTATGATAAATCAAGATTGGTAATGAACTCACATACGCACATGGGATTCCTTATAAATCTAACTTTTGTCTTTAAGATACTTTGAAATATTTTTGCAAATTGTTTGGAATAAATTCATTTTCTTCTTTGAAGAACAGTTGTTTAGTATAAAGACAACTACATGCATTCTCAAAAAAATCAAAATCATTTTCCAAAACATGCAATCAAGTTACATTTATATATATTATCGACTTTCGCAACGATGGTATAGTTCCAAAAACCAAAATTGGAATTTTATGCCTAGTGCAAGTCCTCATCTTCATATTTTTTGACTATTTCAAAAATTAAAAATCAACCATGCAATAAAACTATTATTTTCTTCTTTGGATTTCGCGATGATGGTATAAGTTTATACCTAAATATTCTATGCCTAGCGCAAACCATTGTACCAATTTTATTCCCCATTTATTTAAAATCATAAAAACATATGACTTAAATCATTATGTTACACAATTATGCTTTAAAACAAACAAACACCTATTCTATTTCATGTCATTATGTCAAACTTCAATTTTGCAATGATGGTATAATTCCTAGGGAATTATCCAAAAAATTTATCACACTTAGGAATTTATGCCTAGCAAAAGTCATTTTAAAATATTTCATGCATAATATTTTCATGGAAATCTGAAAAACAAATCATCATCATCATCATCATTTGCATCATCACAACAAAGTCTTAAGACAGTCTCTTAAGCACTCTTTTACTTTTAGCAATATTTCTATACTAGGATTAGCTTGACGACCGAGTGAGCGGCGACTCCATGAAATGGTCTATAATAGCGACAATGTCCTTTGAAATTATTGTTAAAAGTCCCTTTTATTTTTATCAAATTATCACATCACAAACAACCAACTTGTTTACATCAGATTATTTCATTTAAAATCTTACAGCATGACATTCAAACCATCATATTTCCAAATGGCATAATTACATGAATCATCGAATCAATCAATCAAAACATTAAAGCATCATACAAATACATAAGACAAGTCATATGATCAAAAATATCTCATCTATATATATCTCAACAATATATGTACATCATATCAAAACTAGATTGGTATGCCACAATCTGTACCTAGGCATACTCAATCCCCTATCAAAAATAATAATAAGCACTATAATCAATCTATGCAGTGCAATCTGTAGCAGCTAGCCTCGAGAACCCCTCGAGCTCTCAGCCTCATCTCCTCCCCCGCCCTGAGGTGGACGAGGTGGCCCCATCATAGTCCGTGTGGTGCTATGAGTCCTGGACTCTGATCGTGATGATGTCCTCGATGACCTCATCCCGACAGGCTCTGCAATATGGGCCGACAGTGGTAACCTCTGCCCCTCTGGCACCATATGGTGGTATAGTGTCTGATAGAATGTGACCTAGGCAATAGCCCATGCTAGATCCCGAGTGCTCGCCCCTCCGCTCCATGCTCTGAGGCATGCTACCTCATCTTTGAGCTGTGTGGCCTCCTCTCGGTGTCGTGCAGCCTCATCCTATAGAGTCTGCACCTCTGCCTGGAGACGGACAGTCTTCGCCCGGAGAGTAGCCATCTCACTACTCTCTCCTGTGTCCACACCCTTGCCCTTATCGGGCGATGGTGGTCTCTCTCTCCATGGAGAAGGGGGTCTCTCCTCCCTCCTCTCCCGCTATCGCGGCCTCTGCTGAGCCTGTGGTCTCCTCTGCTCTCTCCCATCGTGACCCTGTGCCACCTCAATGGCCGCCTGGCGCCGCCTCCCCATCCGACGCACAACTGTGTGAATCGGACCCTGAGCCCTCGTCATCCGAGGAGGGCGGATGCCTGTGTACCAGGCATCGTAGCCATCGGCTACCCCAACGTCATCCCCATCCACCGGCTGAATGGGGGCATCATCTATGTCTGGACCCCAGAAGCGCTGCATATCTGGAGCCCCGCTAACTGTAGTGTTATCCCGGACAGTCCGAGAAAACTCGTAGTCTCTGAGGGATGGGATCCCCTGCTGTAGACCGAACTGCCTCAAAACTCGGTCATAGCGGTGGAGCTCCACCTCTCCCCTCTCCATCCTCAGCCAACAGGTTCGCCTAACGTGAGCCAGCTCTTGTCCATCCTTGGCCCACCCTGGATGATCTCTCCAAGGCCTCCAGGTGATCTGGTCGGAGACAAGGTCATCAAGTAGTCTCCGGGACATTGGCAGATCTATCCGTCGCTGTGACCCTCTCCGGAGCCACCAGTAGAAAGCTCGGGGCCTCTCCCCGTCAATCCCTATCAGTGGGAGCCCTACCGGCCTCCGCACCATGATGTGCTCCCAGCACCAAACCTGTAGTAGAGATGTCATAACCAGACATCGGTCGCCCTTGTATACGACCCCATGCAGGATCCTATACAATCGGCATAGTACAAAGCTCCCCCAAGCAAACCTGTATCCGTGGTCTCTCATGTCGTAGACCACATCTGTCAGTAGCCATGGTACTCTGCATCCACTCTGATGGCATAGCAGCAGACCACCTACAACCCCAGCCAAAACCTGTGTCAGTCTAGATGCCCCAGGCATCTGTCGTAGAGATTCGATGTTCACTCCGCCCTTCTCCAGGGCGAAGCTCGGATCTCCGCATAGTCGCATCATCGCGTGGCCCTGATTGGCCATGGGAGTGATTAGCCATCCTTGTATGGGGATCCTCAAAATCCTCCATACATCCTCTAGTGTGGGAGTCATCTCCCCTGTCGATAACCGAAAATAGGAAGAACCCGGATACCACCTCTCTGCTAGGGCTGTCAATAGCCCCATATCTATAGAAACCTGTGGCATCTCTGCCACATGTTGCAAGCCGACCTGAGCCAGCTGATCTCGCTCTGCCTGAGATAGAGTGGCCAAGTCATCCCTCAACCCATCGTATTTCCATTCTCTGCTCTTTAGTAATCCTCTCTGCAACATAAACAACAAAACAATAAAAATCATTAATAAAACAATCATTAATAATGCAAGTAAAACAAGTTCAATTTAATAAATGATGATATCGTCCACTATTGGACGATATCGTCCCAAATTTGAGCAAATTCGTCTCCGATTTTGCCAGCCGAAATCGTCCCCTTTTTGACGAAATCGTCCCCATTTCGTCGATTTCGCCCCTGGACGAAATCGGCGATATCGAGACGATTTTGTCTCGATGACGTCGATGGCCCAAAAATGGCCGCGATGCTCAAAAATCATCAAAATTTAATCTAAAAAGCATGAAATTCAAAATTCAAGCCTTCTAAACTAAGTTTAGACCCTTACCCGTAGCCCGCGTCGGACCTCTGTCGATCTGTGCGCTGTCTCGACCATCTTGTTTGTAGAGCTCTAGAAACCAGAAAAAATAAAAATGAATAGTAAAAATGAATTAGGGTTTTTCCCTATTTTTTTTAATTTTATTCAAAAACAATTAACAACAAATTTAATTTTTGCTTTTTCGCATTTTTACCTCAAACGTTCGATTTGGGTAAAAACACGGAGGGGGCATCATAGTAAGCTGTCGTACGATTCGACCAAGAATCGTCGCCTAAAAATGGGAATAAATTTTTGCTTTCTCGTAGATCGAGAAGAACTCATCTTTAACGCATTTTCCTCAAAAAATTCGCTAAAGAGGGGGCAAAATGTAGCACCCTAAAATTGGCGCAGTAAACCTTAGCAAATAATTAAAATTACATTAGTAATAATTCAAATTCAAATTTTAACCCCAAAACCGCTCCCAAACCGCCTGCTGCCCGTTTCCTCATTTTCCATGCCATTTTTAGAGTTTGTTTTGTCCGTTTGATGATATCGTCGCCGATCAGACGATATCGCCTCAGATCGGACGATTTCGTCTGGAGAAGAACGTCCAGACGATCTCGTCCCAAACTAATTTGTGCATAGTTAGCTTCTGTTTCAACGGCGTCTCTAATCCAGGCAGAAGCGTGTCTGCACCGTTAGAGACCTCCCCCATTGGAGATCTTCCAAATTAGGATGATCTCCAACCTCCTAACCTCCCTCCTAAGCCTATTTAACCTTAGGACCCCCTCTTGGCATTCCCCCGGGCTGAAATTCCCTGTAACACGAATTCTACATGCATTAGACTATCTTAAACCACCATTTGCATTTGTATTTTTCCAAGTTTGTTTGCAGGAACTTCATTGTTTTTCAGTCGGAGCAAGCTCAGATCGTCACAGACGATCCTGTTCAATTCGAGACGATTTCGTACCAATCCGAGATGATTTCGACTGCAGTCAACATTGGGGGCAATCAGTGCCCAGGGTTTGCATTTTCTCACTTTGTTTGTTGATTTATCCTGCATTTAGTTAAATTTGTTATTATTCCTTATTGTTCTGCATCTTGGAGTTCACCCATATAGCTTAAGTGCACAATGAAGTCATAATTTGTCATTAGAACGTCATAATCTACTTGAATTTTTATTTGTGATTATCACCTTAGCATCTATGTTGCCATTTTACACCATTTTTCTCTGTTAGAATAGTTGCATTTCTGGTATTTTGTATCTATTTCTCTGTTTGCAGGTCTCTGATGAATTCGTCTGATGAATTCGTCAGATCTCAGACGATCCCGTCAGATCTCAGACGATCCTATCAAATTCCAGACGATCTGGACTGCTTCAAAAATTAGAACCTTCATCAGACATCCGGATCAGGTATGGTTCTTTAATCTAGCTTATTCTTTCTATTTTCTGTCCAAATCTATTTTTTGTATTTATTTAATTTGCATTTTCATAATAGAACACTTAGATTCATCTGGCCAAACCTAGGACTTGGATGTTTAAAGATAAAACTGAACACATTAAACACATTCCCAACCTAGGCGTGGAAACTGCCACTAAACGTTTCCTGGTGAACCCCACCATCCATCAAAAAATCACCTTAATACCCCTCCCCCGAGAGGCGGGACCTTCAAAGGGCCTCTCAGTCCGAGGTACCATCCCATCCTTTTCCCATCCCCCTTTCGGGCGCGGATCCTTTAGCCTGAAGGTAAGGGTGCAAAAAATTTGGAACGATACGAGTCAATAAAAAGGATTCTCAGGTATTTAAAAGGGACTATGGATTTTGTGCTCTGGTATCCCAAAAGTGACAATTTCACTCTCATAGAATATACAAATGCATATTGGGCTGGCAAAATTGATGATAAAAAAAGCACAAGTGGAGGAGAATTCTTTCTTGGAGATTTTTTAGTCTCTTGGCTAAGTAAGAAACATACATCAATATCCTTATCCACAGTAGATGCAGAGTATATTGCAATGGTTTCTTGTTGTACACAGGTTTTATGGATGAAGTGAACTCTAAAGGACTTTAAGATAGAGCATGATCATCCTATATCCATACTATGTGATAATAGAAGTGCTATAAAAATTTCAAAGAATCCAGTGATGCACTCCAGGACTAAGCACATTTTGATTAAATATTATTTTCTGAGAGTGCAGGTGATATAAAAGCAAGTTATATTGGAATATGTTACTACAAAGGAGAACATTGAGGACATCTTCACTAAGCCACTTCCAAAAGAGACTTTTGAGTATCTTAGAGGAAAATTGGGAGTAGTTCTACTTCCACCTCAAAATTAATCATCTCAAGGAGAGGAGGTGGGGAGAGGGCTAAGCTAAGAGTCTTATATTTAGCCCCACAGGAGTCCCTTTTCCATTGATGACAAAGGGAAAGAGATTTGAGTTAGAGGGAGAGAATTCAGTTAGGGGGAGCAGTTTTCGAGGGGGAGTAGATTTGAAATCAAGTGTTTTGAAAGTGGTTGCCATCAATGGCAAAAGGGGAGATTATTGGAAATTTGAGCATAGTAGGTTGTCATTAATTTCAAAATGGCATGGGATATGAAAGAACGACAATAGAATATTTGAAGGCCAAGTTTGAAGCCTATGTGCAAAAAGAGAGCAAGTGAAAAAGACTAATATTATAATATTTTAATATTATAATATCCAGCCAACATGGCCTTTCAAAAGGAAAAATAAGCAAGTTTAAAAGAAATAATATTGTAATTATTTACATTATAATATATGGGACAAGGGTTAAAATATTCATTAAATGGTGGCAAATTTTAGCCTTAAGAAAAGGCCCAAAAAGAGTTTTGATATTTAAATTATAATATTTAAATTCATTGAATTTAAATTATCATAATTAAAATATAATATAAATCAAATGCCAAAGGTGGATTTTAAATGAGCCAACATCACAATATAGTTTGAAGAACACATATATATTCAAAGGTTTTGCATTGGCAAAGAAATTATCCCATGAATTAAATCTCCTTCGCATGCACTCAATTGACTTTCGAAAGTGAGAAAAAGATAAAGGTTTGTGCTAACTTTGAGACAGACATTGCAGTGTAAAATAAAATGACAACAGACTTAGTTTCATCCACACTGGCTAGTGTAGATGATATTTGAAGGTGTGGCTAAGGTATTTGTGGAGGTTGGTCTCGGTTTCAAATCCCATGCAGTTCATTTTTAGTGAAGGAGGAAAGAGCTTTTTATTCTTTAGAAAACGTATAGTAGATGTTGTATGGGACAAAGTGCGCTTCGGTTTTTGTGTGAGTGCATAGCACAAGTGGTAGCCTAGCTTTGGCTAGGGCATTGTGGTGGCTAAGTTCATGGTTTCGATTTTGTTGGTGGTTGTTGATGCATGTGCAAACACTTTTGTGAAGTGGGCAAATTATTAAGGTATGCAATTTTTGAGTTAAATTAGTCAAAGGATTTGGAAAACAAAAATTGTTTTGACGCTATGTGCTATTGAAAGGGCCAAGTGTGGAATTGTTTAGGAAGTCATAAGGTGTGTTAATTAAATATTTTATTTTGGGTGCTTAGGAAATAAATAAATTATTAGATATTATAAGGTGTAAACAAGGAACTTTATTTTAAATGAGTGTTGAATATTATTTTGAAAGCATTGGAGATTATAAGATGTAAACAAGGAACTTTGTTTTTATGTATGTTGAATATTATTTTGAAATCATTGGATATTATAAGGTGTAAAAAAGTAACTTTATTTTTAATGTGTGTTGAATATTATTTTCAAAGGAGTGATAAGGTGTATTTGTGACTTGACATTTTATTGTATTCCTTGTATGGTGAAATATTTGTTGAGGTGAATATTCTTGTGGAGATTTTTGAGATAGACTATTGCTATCTAACCTAGAATTGGCAAAAGGATTTGGTTGTGAGTAAAATAGGTTTTGAAGACATATATCCATCAAAGCAAAGAGGTATGGGCACATAATCCTTTGTTTGAAATGTTGGAATGGATGTTGTGAAATATAAGGTGGAGTAAAAAGGATTGTTTGAGGAGCATTGTTGGAAATATTTGAGTGAACTTTTATATGCTTCATTGGTGAATGTTTAGAGAAAATTTGAGATAGAGATTAAGAATTATTTAAGCTAGGTTTTGAGACCTATATTGTGCTTTTGTTAGAAGAAGTACGAAAATGCTTGATTAGGATTTGTGAACAAGTTGTGTTTAATTGGTTGAATGAGTGAGCATATTTTTGTGAGCTATTTTGAGCATATGTTAGAACAGGTTTGAGCATGTGTTTGAGCATATTTGAGAAAGTATTTATCATGAATTGAGAATAGATTGAGCAAGTTATTGAGAGGACTTGAAGGCATATTTGAGAAAGTCTTGGGAAGACTTGAAAAAGAATTAAGAGCAGGATTGATTTATTTGAGCCTTGTGTTAAAGGCTTGATTACAAATTTGAGATAAATTTTGGTACAGATTTGAGACAGTGTGGTATAGTTTTGAGATAAATTTTGGTATAGATTTGAGATAGAGTTTGGTAACAATTTGAGATAGATTGTGGTATAGATTTGAGATAGAGTTTGGTATAGATTTAAGACAGAGTTTGGTGTAGATTTGAGATAGATATTAGAACAATATTTGGAGGTGATAGAGCATAGGACAAAAGTCTCCAGTGGATAGATATCCATTAGCTAGGGTAGTGAGGATAGAGGTCTTATATGCAGAGATATCCACAAGCTAGAGTAGTGGGGAAAAAGTCTTTTAGAATATCATCAGTCAAAGCATAGGGGATAGAGTTCCACAAATTAGAACAAGGGGATTGGTGTCTCCTTTGGACAAAAATCTATAAACATTGTAATAGGGAATTGATTCCCAAATAATTCATTGAGAAAATTTATAAGGAATATTTTCTCCATGGAGTAGCCCACATTGGGTGAACCACGTTAAATCATGTCTCTCATGTGTGTGATTATGTGTGTAATATTTACTACTTTGATGGTGTTGATGTTATCATATGGATTGAAAAGTAAAAAGTATTATCTTATACTGTTCATCCCCCTTCTCAGTATAAGCTTATGTTCTTCAAAGACCACGTATGGAGAAAATAATTATCCATAAAGCTAGAAAAAATGTTTATAAAATAAGTAAAAGGGTCCATAGACAAGATCTACTAGAGGTTTTCTTGTTCCTCTTTTGAACCAAAAATTGGCCTAGAGGAAGAGGATACTTGCCTACCCAAGTAACATGCTCTGATACTAGTGATATGGGCACAAATTTACATCAAACATGATAAAAGAGATAATGATAAAAAACTGCATTACAATATCAAAAGATATCTATAAATAGGTATTAGAATATTTTTGATAAGTTCCAATGGATAAGGGTGCATTAAATATGATTTTTTACAATGCTTATCCTTAAAAACAACTATTTAAAAACTTATTAAAAATAAGTGGTTGTAAATGTTATCATCTTATTACACTAATCCCTATTAATTGCTACCAATTTCAGGTCATGAGTAGCATAGTTGACCTCATGTCTCTTGATAGTTTTTGAGCCATAAGCTACAACTACCCCATCCTATAAAAGCACACCACTGAAACCTTCCAAATATGCATCCGTGCTTACTAAAAAATTACCTTGAGGGTTTGGAAAATTTAAAATGGATGTCGAAGTGAGATCTTTCTTGATCAACTCAAAATTTACCTCAAACTTATCTATCCACTTGAATTCCTTCCCTTTTATCTGGAGATTAGTTATTGTAGAGGTTATCTTGGAGTAATATTTGAAATAACATCTATAATATCCAATCAAACCCATGAAGCTTTGCACTTTAGTCACATTTGTGGGCATTGACCAATTCAATATAGCTTCTATATTATTGGGATCCACTACTATCTCTTTAGATGATATTATATGTCTTGAGTACTATAATTATAAAACATAAAAATCACAATTATATAGATTCCTATATAGTTGATTCTTCCTTAGTAACTCTAGAATGATTCTAATATGTCTATCATGCTCTAACTTATTTTATAAATATACCAAAATATCATCCATAAATATAAGGATGAATCGATCTAGATGCTTTCTAAAAACACTATTCATCAATTTCATGAATGTTGCTAGAGAATTGATCAGTCCAAAAGGTAGAACTATAAAATCATAGTTTCCATACTAAGTTTTAAATATTATTTTATGGGTATCCTCTTTGTGGATTCTCAGTTGATGATATTCAGATTTTAGATCGATCTTTGAGAAGATGGTAGCATCCCTTAGATGATGGAAAAGATCTTCAATTCTAGGTAAAGGATATATATATTTAGTGTTTACCTTGTTGAGCATCCTATAATCTATGCACAATCACAAGAAACCATTATTTTCTTAACAAAAAACATTGGTGCACCCAATGGTGACACACTCGGCTTGACCAATCCCTTCTCCAGTAACCCTTACAACTATACCTTCAGCTCTTGCATGTCAATGGGATTCATCCTATATGGATCCCTATGAATAGGCTCTATCCTAGGTTTCAACTCAATAGTAAAATAAAATTCTCATTTCGAACGGAGTCCAGGTAAATATTCAGGAAACACATCCCTAAATTCTTGGAGTACTGGGTGTTTTCCAAACACCTCTTCCCTCTTTTCATCTTCAATTTCATTAATTTTAGCTACAAAAATTATTCCTTCCTTTTTAATGGTTTTATTAAGTTGCATTGTTGAGAGGATTCAGGGTTGAAAAGCTCCTTGTAGGCTATACACCCTCTATATTTTCCTACTATATTCAAAATACTCAATCCATCTATCCTGGAAATTGATCATAGACTTATGTGCTTATAACCAATCTATTCCTAATGCTACATCAAAAGCATGTAGTGGTTCTACATAAAGATATCCAATGGTTGTACCACTAGGTAAGGTAATTTATCTCATAGGATAACATTGATCCATAGAGTAGGTTTATCCCAAACCATACTTGATATTCCATACATGTGCCAAGATTCCTAGCCTTTATAGTATATCCTTGATCAAACTAGTAGAAACAAAGCTATCTATAGATCCACTATCTATAATAATTTTGACATATTTACCAAAGATCTTACCTTTTATAAGAAAAGAAGTGGCTTGACCTTCTAGATTTGACTTCCTATCATTATGTAGATCTTATGAGCAGGTTCCTTGTGTGCAAGTTCTTTGTAATAAGGTTATTTTACTTTCAAACTCGGTCTTGCTTTGAGAAGGAAATGATTGGCATAATATAGACCTCCACGATAAAAGCAGCCATCCTTAGGTCCTGGAAGTGATTTTTTCTTCTATCCTTCCACTTTCACTTCTAGAGGAGGGTTAGGATGTCCTTAGAGTGGTTACTTACCATTATTATTGTTACGGTTGTTATTATTTTCCCAAAATTTCTTTCTAAACTTTCCTTGTTTCCTATTATTTCTTTTGTCCTACCCTTGGGAACTTTTGTTTATCTATTCTCTCTCCCATTTCATGAAACTTGCACTATTTATTTCTTGAGTTTTCATTTGTCTTGCTCAAGAGCTCATTCATAATCAAAATAGGGCTTTAAATAAGTCTCATATTTCCTAGCCAAGTCGTAATCCTTTTGAAGGGTATTAGGCTCATGCATATTCACTTTATACCCTATTCTAGGATCTACTTCTAAAATAAATTTATGGATTTTTATATTATCATTATATGCAGATACATATTTCAATAACTTGATAAATTTCTAGTAATATGCCTCCAACATCTTATTTCCTTATCGAATATTGGTTAATTCTTCAAAATTCTTGGCATAAAAATTCTTTGTAAGGGACCTCTCTTTAAAGGCTACTACAAAATCCTTCCATTTTAGATCAACTGCTACCTCAATTCCCCGTGTCCCACAAAAAGTTTCCCATAAATATAAACCAACATCTTGTAAGTGTAAGGTGGCATAATATTTTTGAGTTCTAGTGGATAAATTCTTCATATTGCATAAATTATCCAATTCATTTAGCCAAGCTTCAACTACATCACCACCTTCCTCTCCATGAAACTTGGAGGATTTTACATGCTTCAAATATTTACCCATTTTTACCTCTAACTGAATTCTAACTTATTGTACCTCTGTAAGAGATTCATTAGCCTATATAACACTAGATCTCATAGCCTATGAATTTTGATTTACTATGGTTTTCGATAGTTATCTTTGTTGTTCCATATGCTCTTGAAGTAGTGAAATTGTTGTAGTGAGATTCTCCCTACCATTAGTAGGATTGCTTGTACCTGATTCTAGGTTTCTAACCTTGACATTAGTCCATTGTGTCTATCTCATTGATGGAACACTCTCTCTCATCATTTTTTATGACATTGTTCTTGGCCACACAATATAGAAAGTAGGGACTAGGTCATAATTCCTTCTCTGAATTATTCCTCTTACCACTAGCTAAATACTCAGTTAACTAGGCAAAATAATAGATTTGGGTATTATTAGCTACTTTAACCCTCATGAGGTAGAACCTTTTTATGATTGTTTACCTATAAAATTTATTATTCTCCTAGACTGGTTATTGAAGAACACAAGCTTATACTGAGAGGGGGGGGTTGAACAGTATAAGACCTCTTTTTACTTTTTCCTTTATACTTCAAAACAGTAAAGCAATATCAAAGCAATGCACAAAACCATCCACAAAGTGACACAACAATTTACATGGTTCATCCTCAAAACTTTTCTCTAAAATTTATCTCAAAGTTCTTTGGGAAACCTTCCCAATTACAATGTTTATGAGCCTCGGATCAAAGGAGAAACCTTCCCCCAATATGAATTTATGAGCCTCTGCTCAAAGGAGATACCTTCCCCTACCTCTTCTCTGGCTGGTGATCCTCTAGAAGACCTTTGCCTCCGCTGCCCTTAGCAAATGGAACTCTATCCACAGAAGACACCTGTCTTCCCTGCTCTGGCTGGAGACCTCTGTCCTCAACTCTATCACCTCAAAGCTGGTCCTCGAATTTGCACTAAACACAGTCCTTCGATCTAGCACAAATGTCCTCATCCTCTGTCTTTGATCAGCACCAAACACAGTCCTTCGGTCTGGCACAAATCTATCCTCAGGTTCTCTGATAGAACCAATACACCTCTGTCCTCAAGTTCTCTGATAGAACCAATGCACCTCTGTCCTCAAGTTCTCTGATAGAACTATCAAACTCAGCTTCACAAGTCCTCTGCTAGGACCTATCCAAATCTGCTCACAAGTCCTCAACAGAATCTGTCCAAAACCTTCTCACAAGTTCATCAAGAAAACTTGTTTGGCATGAACCCACAAAGAGAATGGTTAGAGACCCAATGTGATTCATCCACCTCATAGAAGCATAAAGAGAATTGTTAGAGACTCAATATGATTCATCAACCTGATGCAGGAGCATCCGACAACAGTAGAGCAATCTTGCATCTTCCAAAATTTTTCTAGTTTTTCTAAGTAGTTTTGCATCTTGACTTACTTATTTTCAGCTTGGGAGGAGTTTTGTAAAAGCACTGATCAGTTTGGGAAGGTTTGGTAAAGCAGGGGGGTGAGGTCGCGAAATCGCGACATGTCACGAAATCGCGACCTCCGAAAGACTGCAATGTGACTTGTTCAGTTGAGTCGCGATATCGCGACGTCGCGATATCGTGACTCAACAGTGTTTTAAAAAGCCAAGGCGGGGGCCACTGTCGTCGTGATATCGCGACGTCGCGATATCGTGACTATAGTGTGAAACAAGGCAGAGGGTGAAGGTCCTGTCGCGATATCGCGACAGTCACGATATCGCGACCTATCGCGATATCGCGACCAGTGTGGAACTGCCACGTGGCAAGATCTTAAGGCAGACCAAAAGCAAACACAAAGCGGAGGACATGGCAAAGACATCGTCAAAAGTGAAGGCACGAAAAGAAGGGGGGGTCACGAAATCGTGACCCCAAAGGAACTCGGCATAAAGGAGGCACTGTTGGTCGCGATATCGCGACATGTCGCGATATCGCGGCCCAGTGAAGTCAGGGCTAAAGAAAACAGCGAACGACCGGGCAAGACCAGATTTGACACGTGGAAGGCCACGTGTATCATGACAATTGTAAAAGGCACGTGGAACAACGAAATTGCGACAAGAAGAGGGCATGGCAAGATTTACACGCGGTTGGCTACGTGTAAGAAAACAAAGATGAAGATCTCGAAGGTTGATAAGGGAGGCGTCGGCCGTGCTTTCCTTCTTTATTATTTCTGGTTTAATAGCATTTACAGGTGAGGGCTTTATGAAGGAAACAACAGTACAGAGTACAGTCAGAACAAAGCGGCCAGTGCAGGGTATGGGAAGCCATTAATGCAAGCTTCTGGGCGGATCGGGCAGTTGCCCATTTATGGCAGAAAACAAAAATTTGAAAATTCAACCGGGGGAAAATAGAATTTGAAATTGTTGTTGGGCGGGAGCATTAATTTTCGAGAGGATCGAGGCCTCGATAAAAACTCAAAATTTGTAAGGGTTGAGGATGGTGAGTTCGGGATTGTGGGAGAAGAAGTATGCTGGGAAAATTGTAACAGAGGACTGTATTAATGAAATTTACTGCAAATTAATGAGAAGTTGCTTGTTTGAATCTCGACCTTGCCATCAAGTGGTATCAGAGCGGGAGCTCCTGAGCGTGTAACAGATCGCCGGAGAGAGGCAGTTACACCAGGATCTGTGGGAGGATTTTATAAAAAAAAATATATAATGCCTCCACGAAGAAACCGTGGCGGAGTAGGAAATGTGGTGCCGGCCGAAGACTTCCGAGCCTTGCAGAGACAAGTTCAAGCCCTGCAAGCAGAGTTACGCAGAAGGCACGAGCCCGGAAGGGATGAGGAAAGTGAGGACGAAGTTGAAGAAGAAGACCAATCTGAGGAAGAGGAAGAGGCTATGGATCCTGCACAAGCCCGGTTGTACAAGGCCATCTCTCAGATTGGAAAGCAACCAAAAATGGAGGTTTCCACATACTCGGGTAACTTAAATCCAGAAGAAGTGATTGACTGGATAAATGATTTAGAGGAGTATTTCGAGTACGAGGAGGTTGAAGACCCTAATCGGGTCAGATTTGCTAAGACCAAGTTGAAGGGTCATGCCAGCATTTGGTGGAGGGGAATACAGCTTGGAGAGGAACAGAAGAGGGAAGGAGAGAATAACAAGATGGGACAGAATGGTGGAGAAGCTGAAAAGACAGTTCATCCCGACAGATTACGAGTTGGATCTGCTAAGAAAAATGCAGAGTTTGAGGCAGACAAACAAAACTGTCCAAGAGTACACCGAGGAGTTTTACAAGATCTCCATTAGAACTGGGCATTTAGAGGCAAACAAAGAAAAGGTGGCCCGTTATATCAATGGGTTGAGACTCGGTATCCAGGAGGAACTGAGCCTGGTTCGGGTAAGCACCATTGAGGATGCTTACCAATTTGCCTTAAAGGTGGAAGAAAAGCTAAATAGGCGGTTTGAAGGCAAGCAAAGAGGAAGGGGCCATGGTGGAAGAACTGGTGGGAGGACCAGTGGAGAAAAGTACAAAGACCCGAAGAAGACTGGTGAAGCCAGTAGTAACCAGGATCAAAGGGAAGAGGATGTTTATCAGCCCCGAGATCAGAACAACTACCCAAGAGGACGGGGTGGATCTGGACGAGGATTTGGAAGAGGAGTATTTCGTGGGACATGTTTCCACTGTGGTGAAGAAGGACATCGGGCATTTGAGTGTCCACAACACCGAGAAAGGACGAACAAGAGGCCTGAGGGTCCAGCCAGAGCTGCTTTGGCAGAGGAAGATGCTGAGTCTGAGCATTCCGAAGAAGCGGAGAGAGGGGAAGCAATGATTGTAAGAAGAGTCCTGTTGAATGAGGAGAAGGACACAGACCAGAGAAGAAGTTTATTCCGCACCAGATGTAAATGTGCGGGCAAGGTTTGCAATATTATTATTGATAATGGTAGCACGGATAACCTGGTTTCAGAGGAAATGGTTACAAAGCTACAGTTAGAAAGGAAGAAGCACCCGCATCCATACCGGGTCGCATGGTTATAGAAGGACCACAGAGCTTTGGTCAATGAACAGTGCTCCGTTAAATTTAATATTGGAAATTATTGTGATGAGGTCCTGTGTGACATCCTGCCCATGGATGCTTGCCATATGTTGCTGGGGAGGCCCTGGCAGTTTGACCGGAGTGCAGTGCATGATGGCCGTGCCAACACCTACTCATTGACAAAGAGTGGTGTACGCCATAAACTAAAGCCCTTAAAGGAAGCGGATGAAAAGGTATGTAACAACTCCAGAATCTGTTTAGTTGAAGGGAGGAAGTTCCTGGACGGGTTGAAGCATGAACATTTATGTTATGCAATAATTCCTAGAGTTGGGGAGAAGGAATGCCCGGATACCCCAGCAGAAGTCCTAGACCTGCTGGAGGAATTTCCAGATATTGTGTCTGATAATGTGCCTGAGGGTTTACCCCCAGTAAGGAAAATCAGCCACCATATAGATTTGGTGCCAGGATCGAGTTTGCCAAATAAAGCTGCACATAGAATGACGCCTGTAGAGACTGAGGAGTTAAATAGACAGGTCCAAGAATTGTTAGAGAAGGGATTGATTCGGGAAAGTTTGAGCCCATGCGCAGTACCTGCAGTTGCTGGCACCAAAGAAGGATGGAGAATGGAGGATGTGTACGGATTCACGGGCCATCAACAAAATCACTATTAAATACAGATTCCCATTGCCAAGGATGGATGATATCATGGACTATTTAAGTGGAGCTGAATACTTCACAAAGATTGACTTAAAAAGTGGCTATCATCAGATCCGTATCCGGGAGGGAGATGAGTGGAAGACAGCCTTCAAGACAAGAGAGGGCTTGTATGAGTGGTTGGTCATGCCATTTGGGCTGTCCAATGCACCAAGTACCTTCATGCGGCTGATGAATGAAGTACTGAAGGAGTTTCTGGGAAAGTTTGTCATTGTTTATTTAGATGACATATTAATTTTCAGCAGAACCCTGGAGGAACACCTAATACATATTAGGAGGGTTTTTGAAAAGCTACGGGAGGAGCAGTTATTAATAAATCTGAAAAAGTGTAATTTTGTCAAGAAGGAGTTAGTATACCTGGGATTTGTAATCTCAGTAGAAGGTCTGAAAATGGACCCAGAGAAGGTGAGAGCCATCATCGAATGGCCTACCCCAAGAAGCACAATGGAAGTAAGATCATTTCATGGTCTGGCCAGCTTTTACAGGAAGTTCATAAAGAACTTCAGTAGCATTTGTGCACCTCTCACAGAAACAATGAGGGGGGATAAAAAAGAGTTCAAGTGGACATTAGGGGCTGAAAGGAGCTTTAATGCATTAAAGAGAAAGGTCACAGAACAACCTATTTTAGCACTCCCAAACTTTGACAAGGTATTTCAGGTGGACTGTGATGCCAGTGGCAGTGCAATAGGGGTTGTACTGAGTCAAGGAGGCAGACCTGTTGCTTATTTCAGTGAGAAGCTAAATGATGCTCAAAAAAAATATTCAGTTTATGACCAGGAATTTTATGCTATAGTTCAGGCTCTAAAAAAATGGAGACACTACTTATTGCCAAAGGAGTTTGTTCTATTTACTGACCATCGAGCTTTACAAGACATTAACAGTCAAACCAAACTGAATCAAAGGCACATGAAATGGGTGGAGTTCCTCCAAAGTTATACTTTTGTGTTGAAGCACATAAGTGGGAAATCGAACAGAGTTGCAGATGCCTTGAGCAGAAGGCAGACTTTACTGGTTAAACTGATAGTGGAAGTAGTGGGATTTGAAGAACTGAAGGGTTTGTACCCTGAGGATCCGGATTTTGTAGAAGCCTGGAGGGCTTGCTCGATACCTGTTACTATGGACAGAACAAAATGGTTGGATTTCTTAATCCAAGACGGAATGCTGTTCAAAGGTAGTAAGTTGTGCATTCCCAGAAGTTCCATGCGGGAAAACTTAATCAAAGAAAAGCACAGCGGAGGACTGGCTGGGCATTTTGGTCGGGATAAGACCATTGCCCTGGTGGAGGAAAATTACTACTGGCCACAACTTCAGCAAGATGTGCGGAAGTTTGTGCAAGGTTGCAGAATATGCCAGATGGCAAAAGGTGTAAAGCAAAACACAGGACTGTACCAGCCATTACCTGTACCTGAGAGGCCATGGGAGGACATAAGCATGGATTTCATTCTTGGATTACCGAGAACACAGAGGGGAAATGACTCTGTATTTGTGGTGGTTGACCGATTCTCCAAAATGGCACATTTTATTCCCTGCCAGAAGACAAGTGATGCAGTTCACATTGCAGGGTTATTCTTCAAGGAAGTGGTACGACTTCACGGTCTACCAAGAAGCATAGTTTCTGACAGAGATACAAAGTTTGTTGGGTATTTCTGGAGAACTTTGTGGAAGAAGTTGAAGACAGATCTGAAATTCAGTTCTGCATACCACCCACAGACTGACGGACAGACAGAGGTGGTGAATAGAAGCCTGGGTAATTTGCTGAGATGCTTGATAGTAGATCAACCCAAGGGATGGGATTTAGTTTTACCGCAGGCGGAGTTTGCGTATAACAGTTCAGTCAATAAGAGCACCAATAAATCTCCTTTCCAGATAATATACGGGAACAGCCCAAGAAATGTGTCTGAACTGAGAAAGTTGGACAAGAGAGAAAAGTGCAGTGCCGAGGCAGAAGAATTTGCGGAGCATATGAGAAGTCTGCATGAAGAAGTAAGGAGACAAATTATAAAAATGAATACTCAATATAAGACAAGGGCAGACCAGAAGCGGCGGTTCAAGGAGTTCAAAGTAGGAGATGAGGTCATGGTGCATCTCAGGAAGGAGAGATTTCCTGCCAAGACTTATAATAAATTGAAGATGAAAAAGTTTGGGCCATGCAAAATACTGGGAAAGCGGGAGTCAGGAAATGCGTATGAAGTGGAATTGCCAAGTTGGCTTGATATTTCACCTATTTTTAATATTTCAGATTTAGTGGAATATCATGAGGGGGAAGGTACAGAGATGCCTAGTGCAGAATTATGGCAAATTCCAGCATCAACTCCAGCCACAGATGAGGCCGAGGAAGTATTGGACACTCGTGAAGGCAGAAGCACCAGGAACAAACAGTATACTGAATATTTGATCAAGTGGAAGGGCAGACCGGTTGAAGATGCAACTTGGTTGTCAAAAATGGAGGTTGACCACCTGGGTCTTCCCCTAACAAAATAGAAGTGAGGATCACTTTTATTTTACCCCGGGTGTCTGATGCAGGAGCATCCGGCAACAGTAGAGCAATCTTGCATCTTCCAAAATTTTTCTAGTTTTTCTAAGTAGTTTTGCATCTTGACTTACTTATTTTCAGCTTGGGAGGAGTTTTGTAAAAGCACTGATCAGTTTGGGAAGGTTTGGTAAAGCAGGGGGTGAGGTCGCGAAATCGCGACATGTCGCGATTTCGCGACATGTCGCGAAATCGCGACCTCCGAAAGACTGCAATGTGACTTGTTCAGTTGAGTCGCGATATCGCGACGTCGCGATATCGCGACAGTGTTTTAAAAAGCCAAGGCGGGGGCCACTGTCGTCGTGATATCGCGACGTCGCGATATCGTGACGTCGCGATATCGCGACTATAGTGTGAAACAAGGCAGAGGGTGAAGGTCCTGTCGCGATGTCGCGACCAGTGCGAAACTGCCACGTGGCAAGATCTTAAGGCAGACCAAAAGCAAACACAAAGCGGAGGACATGGCAAAGACATCGTCAAAAGTGAAGGCACGAAAAGAAGGGGGGGTCACGAAATCGTGACATGTCGCGAAATCGCGACCCCAAAGGAACTCGGCATAAAGGAGGCACTGTTGGTCGCGATATCGCGACATGTCGCGATATCGCGGCCCGATGAAGTCAAGGCTAAAGAAAACAGCGAACGATCGGGCAAGACCAGATTTGACACGTGGAAGGCCACGTGTATCATGACAATTGTAAAAGGCACGTGGAACAACGAAATTGCGACAAGAAGAGGGCATGGCAAGATTTACACGCGGTTGGCTACGTGTAAGAAAACAAAGATGAAGATCTCGAAGGTTGATAAGGGAGGCGTCGGCCGTGCTTTCCTTCTTTATTATTTTTGGTTTAATAGCGTTTACAGGTGAGGGCTTTATGAAGGAAACAACGGTATAGAGTACAATCAGAACAAAGCGGCCAGTGCAGGGTATGGGAAGCCATTAATGCAAGCTTTCGGGCGGATCGGGCAGTTGCCCATTTATGGCAGAAACCAAAAATTTGAAAATCCAACCGGGGGAAAACAGAATTTGAAATTGTTGTTGGGCGGGAGCATTAATTTCCGAGAGGATCGAGGCCTCGATAAAAACTCAAAATTTGTAAGGGTTGAGGATGGTGAGTTCGGGATTGTGGGAGAAGAAGTATGCTGGGAAAATTGTAACAGAGGACTGTATTAATGAAATTTACTGCAAATTAATGAGAAGTTGTTTGTTTGAATCTCGACCTTGCCATCACAACCTCATAGAAGCATAAAGAGAATTGTTAGAGACTCAATATGTTCTATACTTAACTCCCAATCTCAATCTCAACTCAATCTCAAATCTCAAAAGAATAAGATAGATGTAGTATGCTTTTCTCAAGAACATGAAACACAACCCAACAATTTCCAACCATGCAATATCTCATATAACAATGATACTCATGTTCTTTCCAACAATCAATATCTTATCTCAACCAATTAGGGCTTTAACAACAATGCTCAAAGACAAGGTTTAACCAACATCATTCAAATCATCATTAACCTTGAAGCATTCAACCAATCATCACAAGAAAAGGAAACAAGTAGAAATCCTTTTCCCTCCAAATATATTTGAACAAAACAGCCACCAACACAATATCACCAAATGCAAAGAATAACTTGTTCAAATCAACTCAATGGAGTAAGCCCAATATCATGTATCAAGTAAAGTACTAACTTCATCAACACAACCACTATGGAAGCAACTCATCCATCAATATCAAAACAGCCACTAAGGGTTTCACCAACTCAAAGCAAGTAGCAATACTCACAAACATAAACCCTAGTACACAATGCTTCCACTACCTCAAACCAGAATTATGCATTCATTAAAACTCTCATCAATGATAACAATGCATAAGTAGTCTTCAACAAACCAGGAAATAGGATTTACACCCAACCAAAGGAAACCTTGTTGAATACCTTTTCACTCCAATCTTATTTCAGGAAAACATACACCAATCATACTCATAAGAAGAATGTGCCCATACCTTATTGAAGTGAAGGAACCCCTTTGAAAATCTGCCACCATCACAAAATTCTTTTGCCAATCTTCACAAGGGTTAGTAGATCACAAAATAATCAACATTACTCCACTTTTCAATCATCATCACCAAAGTCTTTAATTGCACAACTTCCTTATCTCTCCTAAAACCACTTGTACCATAAAATAAAATAAATCACAACATTGCATAACCTTATAACTCCCAAAACCACTTATGCCATAAAAGTAAAATAAAACATTTTATATCATGCATAAACATTCCACACTTTAGTTATGACTCCCCTTATATCTTCTTAATAAAACAATTAATTCTCTAACCCTTATATCTCCCTAATAACACAATGCACTTAATAAAATAAAAATCTTATACAATCCCTTGTAACTCCCAACTTCCACAATACACTAATAACCAAGCATTTTATGACATACCTAAAAAGTGCATCCGTCGCCGTCGCTGGAGTGATTCGAACATTTGACCATGTACCGCATAAGCTTGGACAAAATGCCAACTCTTCCAAACTAAAAAGTGCATCCGCTGCCGTCGCTGGAGTGATTCGATCCAACGATCTATCGCAGCCCTAAACCTTAGCACAGTCACGAATACCACAAGGACTGCACGATCTTCATGCATCCAACTTCACGATCTAACAAATGACACTGTCAACTTCATGAATCCTACAACGCATAACGTTCACCTTTGTCTGCTTCAAAAAATGCGTTGTCAATAATGTGACTCTTCTCTCTGCCAGGTCAGCGACTCACCTCTCTTTAATCTCGATTTCTACGCCACTATTGTCTTCTTGATTCATGTGCAATTTGGAGTTTCTCGCATCGTTGTTCACTTGTTTTTCTTTGAATTATTTTAGTGAACGAGGGCCTTTTAAATATCAACGAGTGCCCTTTTAAATATGGCATGAAAACCTCTTCTTTACCTCTTATTCTGAGCGTGTCGTGATGCACAACATTTCCTCTGTATTTATCTCCGAGCGAGCATACTTCGAATTATCACCTTAAAACTTCGAACAAAAATCTTCGAGCTCTTCTTAAAACATCGCAACCCCCTTTTTAAAGCATGAACATCTTTGACCACATAACGCTCGATTTCCTCCTTTGCTGGCACAGCAGCTTTGATGACA
This sequence comes from Wollemia nobilis, assembly GCA_028583015.1. Lineage (NCBI taxonomy): Eukaryota > Viridiplantae > Streptophyta > Pinopsida > Araucariales > Araucariaceae > Wollemia > Wollemia nobilis. The sequence continues at coordinate 5,748,125 of JAQPPZ010014470.1, forward strand.
AAAAATGCACCGATTAATATCAAATCATCACACCACATGAATGAAATTATTTTCCTTAATTTATATGCACTTTGATGCATTACCAAACACGTCGGCATTTCCAAACACGTCGGAAAAATATTTTAATTTAATTTTAAAATATTAATTTAAATTTTAAAAATAAAATTTAAACTAAATATTTAAAATTAAATATCTTCATCATTGGGGCACCTTTTTCAACGAAACGAAGAGCCAACTTGGGTTTTAAGAAAAACCCTTTTCAAATCTGTTGTCCATGGTTTTAAATAAAACCTTTTATTTTGTTTGCCTTGGTTTTCACAAAAACCCTTCCGCTTCTTGACATCAATGACAACATCAACACTTGAGCAAAGGCAATGTACCCAAGGTACCCAAAATTGCCAACAATCTCCCCCTTTGTCATTGATGGCAAACATTTACTAAAAACACATCTTCAAGAGCCAAAACTGAAACCCACAACTGAGAATCTACCTTTGAAGTTTTCTCCCCCTGACTTGAAGCTTTCCTCTTCACTTGAAGCTCTCCCCCTTATATCTCTCCCCCTTTGTCATCAATGGCAAATGGCCACCTTTGGGGCTCAAGACTAAGAATGAGCCTCTTAGCTTAGTCCCTCCCCCACCTCCTGTTGAGGTGATTAATTCTGGGGTGGGAGTAAAAATCCCATTAGGCACTGATCATCATCAGCGTCTATAACTTCCTTGCCGGGCCTTCTCTTGAACTCTTTGTCCATATTCCTATTCCTGTCATTGTTTTGATCCTTGGACCTGATCATGCCACTGTTCCTGTTCCTGTATTCTAGAATTTTAGCTCTACACTTGTCTAGCTATGTGACCTTCATTGTTGCACTTGTAACAAGTAACAATGTTATTTCTTTGAGGCATACCTATTCTTTGAATCCACCTGTTCTGACTAAACCTGTTCTTGTTGTTTGCCTTGCAATGAACTGCCTTGTGCCCAAACTGATTGTAAGAGTAGCAATACCCATAAATGAAATCACCACTTCTGAAACTGTTATTTACCTTCTTCACTTGAGCCATGCAATGAACAACCATGTGACCAAAACTGTGACAAGCAAAACATCTGCCTTGAAACTTTCCTTTATTTGACTTCTTAGGTCCTGAAAACTTCTCCTTCTTCTCATTTCAAAATCTATTTTCTATTTCTATGCATCTATCATTCAAGGACTCATGATCTAAAATACTTTCCTCATTAGAACTCTCTTCCTTTTCGAATCTCTTACTAGACTCTCCAACTTGTTTCTTGTGAGGCTTAACAAAACCAAGACCTGTTTTATCTGTTGGATTTCTTTGACTTTGGATGAGAGACTTAACCTTTTTGGAGCTTTCTTGAAACCTGTACAACTTATCCTTGTATTATTTATTTTCCTCTCTCAATGAAGCCATTTTCTGTTCTAATTCACTATACTCAAGCACCTTAGATTCTAACTCATTCTTGAGTTCTTGTGCATTAGCCATAGAGACATCAAGACTTACTATAATTTCATCTCTCTCCATACAACATTCATCTTACTTATCCTTGAGTCTAGAATTCTTCTTTCTTTCATTTTTTAAAGCACTAAGAGCACTAATAAGTTCACCTTTAAGATCTACTTCACTTTCCTCTATATGTTTGCTTTTAGAATCATCAAAGCCTTTTTCAGATTTCTTATTACTAGAGGTGCTACCCTTTTCAAAAACCATACATGCATCTTCCCTATCATTTTCTAAAGCATCCTCATACATACTAGCAGCCAGATCATTATTTGTGCAATCATCCTCAAGGTGACCAAAATTTCCACATCTAAGACATTTCATGATAATGAATCTATGTTTTGGTTCTTCCTCTTTTTTTGATATGAACAACATCTTATTTTCATTATCACTTGAAGAACTTTCATTATCACTACTAGAACACTTACTTGCTTTTTCTAGGTAGAAGCTCTTCTTGTGCTTGTGAGAATACCTCTTTCCTTTATTGTTGTGCTCATCTTTGTTCTTCCTTTGAGGCCTATGCATTTCAGAATCTTTGCTCTTACAATCCTGTTTATCTTCATCACTTTCATCCTTGGCAACAGTACAATTAGTAGCATAATGACCAATCTTTCCACAATTGAAATATCTTACATTTTTCATACTTTTTTTCTTTCTAGAGAACTTGCCTTTCTTGCTATAATATACCTCTTCATCACTAGAAGACTCATCACTATCTTGAAGCTGATTACCTTTGGAATAATCCATTGTGTTCTTTACTGGATTTTCCTTCAAGCTGTCAAACTTTCTGAAGGAACCCGCTCTGATACCAATTGAAGAACACAAGCTTATACTGAGAGAGGGGGTGAACATTATAAGACCTATTTTTACTTTTTTCTTTATACTTCAAAACAATAAAGCAATATATCTAAAGCAATATCAAAGCAATGCACAAAACCTTCCACAAAGTGACACAACAATTTACATGGTTCATCCTCAAAACTTTTCTCTAAAAGTTATCTCAAAGTTCTTTGGGAAACCTTCCCAATTACAATGTTTATGAGCCTCGGCTCAAAGGAGAAACCTTCCCCCAATCTGAATTTATGAGCCTCTCGCTCAAAGGAGATACCTTCCCCTACCTCTGATCTAGTTGGTGATCCTCTAGAAGACCTATGCCTCCGCTGCCCTTAGCAAATGGAACTCTATCCACAGAAGACACATGTCTTCCCTGCTCTGGCTAGAGACCTCTGTCCTCAACTCTATCACCTCAAAGCTGGTCCTCAAATTTGCACTAAACATAGTCCTTCGATCTAGCACAAATGTCCTCATCCTCTGTCTTTGATCAGCACCAAACACAGTCCTTTGGTCTGGCACAAATCTGTCCTCGGGTTCTTCTCATAGAACCAATGCACCTCTGTCCTCAAGTTCTCTGATAGAACCAATGCACCTCTGTCCTCAAGTTCTCTGATAGAACTATCAAACTCAGCTTCACAAGTCCTCTGCTAGGACCTATCCAAATCTGCTCACAAGTCCTCAACGGAACCTGTCCAAAACCTGCTCACAAGTTTATCAAGAAAACTTGCTTGGCATGAACCCACAAAGAGAATGGTTAGAGACCCAATGTGATTCATCCACATCATAGAAGCATAAAGAGAATTGTTAGAGACTCAATATGATTCATCAACCTCATAGAAGCATAAAGAGAATTGTTAGAGACTCAATATGTTCTATACTTAACTCCCAATCTCAATCTCAACTCAATCTCAAATCTCAAAAGAATAAGATAGATGTAGTATTCTTTTCTCAAGAACATGAAACACAACCCAACAATTGCCAACCATGCAATATCTCATATAACAATGATACTCATGTTCTTTCCAACAATCAATATCTTATCTCAACCAATTAGGGCTTCAACAACAATGCTCAAAGACAAGGTTTAACCAACATCATTCAACTCATCATTAACCTTGAAGCATTCAACCAATCATCACAAGAAATGGAAACAAGTAGAAATCCTTTTCCCTCCAAAGATATTTGAACAAAACAGCCACCAACATAATATCACCAAATGCAAAGAATATCTTGTTCAAATCAACTCAATGGAGTAAGCCCAATATCATGTATCAAGTAAAGTATTAACTTCATCAAGACCACCACTATGGAAGAAACTCATCCATCAATATCAAAACAGCCACTAAGGGTTTCACCAACTCAAAGCAAGTAGCAAAACTCACAAACATAAACCCTAGTGCACAATGCTTCCACTACCTCAAACCAGAATTATGCATTCATTAAAACTCTCATCAATGATAACAATGCATAAGTAGTCTTCAACAAACCAGGAAATAGGATTTACACCCAACCAAAGGAAACCTTGTTGAATACCTTTTCACTCCAATATTATTTCAGGAAAACATACACCAATCATACTCATAAGAAGAAGTGCCCATACCTTATTGAAGTGAAGGAACCCCTTTGAAAATCTGCCACCATCACAAAATTCTTTTGCCAATCTTCACAAGGGTTAGTTGATCACAAAATAATCAACATTACTCCACTTTTCAATCATCATCACCAAAGTCTTTAATTGCACAACTTCCTTATCTCTCCTAAAACCACTTGTACCATAAAATAAAATAAATCACAACATTGCATAACCTTATAACTCCCAAAACCACTTATGCCATAAAAGTAAAATAAAACATTTTATATCATGCATAAACATTCCACACTTTAGTTATGACTCCCCTAAATCTTCTTAATAAAACAATTAATTTTCTAACCCTTATATCTCCCTAATAACACAATGCACTTAATAAAATAAAAATCTTATACAATCCCTTGTAACTCCCAACTTCCACAATACACTAATAACCAAGCATTTTATGACATACCTAAAAAGTGCATCCGCCATCGTCGCTGGAGTGATTCGAACATTTGACCATGTACCGCATAAGCTTGGACAAAATGCCAAATCTTCCAAACTAAAAAGTGCATCCACTGCCGTCGCTGGAGTGATTCGATCCAACGATCTGTCGCAGCCCTAAACCTTAGCACAGTCGCGAATACCACAAGGACTGCATGATCTTCGTGCATCCAACTTCACGATCTAACAAATGACACTGTTAACTTCATGAATCCTACAACACATAATGTTCACCTTTGTCTGCTTCAAAAAATGCGTTGTCAATAATGTGACTCCTCTTTTCTCTGCTAGGTCAGTGACTCACCTCTATTTAATCTTGATTTCTACGCCGCTATTGTCTTCTTGATTCATGTGCAATTTGGAGTTTCTCGCATCGTTGTTAGCTTGTTTTTCTTTGAATTATTTCAGTGAATGAGGGCCTTTTAAATATCAACGAGTGCCCTTTTAAATATGGCACAAACACCTCTTATTTACCTCTTATTCCGAGCGTGTCGTGATGCACAACATTTCCTTTGTCTTTATCTCCGAGCGAGCATACTTCGAATTATCACCTTAAAACTTCGAACAAAAATCTTTGAGCTCTTCTTAAAACATCGCAACCCCTTTTTAAAGCATGAACATCTTTGACCACATAACACTCGATTTCCTCCTTTGCTGGCATAGCGGCTTTGATGACAAAAAATGCACCGATTAATATCAAATCATCACACCACATGAATGAAATTATTTTCCTTGATTTATATGCACTTTGATGCATTACCAAACACGTCGGCATTTCCAAACACGTCGAAAAAATATTTTAATTTAATTTTAAAATATTAATTTAAATTTTAAAAATAAAATTTAAACTAAATATTTAAAATTAAATATCTTCATCATTGGGGCACCTTTTTCAACGAAACGAAGAGCCAACTTGGGTTTTAAGAAAAACCCATTTCAAATCTATTGTCAATGGTTTTAAATAAAACCTTTTATTTTGTCTGCCTTGGTTTTCACAAAAACCCTTCTGCTTCTTGACATCAATGACAACGTCAACACTTGAGCAAAGGCAATGTACCCAAGGTACCCAAAATTGCCAATAGTTATACCTAGCTTTTACACAAGGAAGCTTATAGTCCTACGACCATTGTCATGACCCTCTTGTTGAGCAAGGTGCAACGACAGTATTGTCATTGTTGTCAACACACTCAAATGGACAGGTTGATGTAGTGGACAATTTTTTGGAGGTTATTCGGAGTATGTACAATGATGTTCAATGCTTACGAGAATGTTTTTGATGTTCGGGTGAAGTTATTACAAGTTGTTCGTGCAAATTTGCAAAAGTTGAAAAAATCATCAAGAAGTTGTCAAAAAATTGCAAAAGTCATCACGGGTGCAGTTGGATAGGATGGATCAGTTTGGAACATGCCAACATGTTAGGAAATAGTCCATAATAGTTTTTGAGGTGTCAGCATAGTGTTTGGATTGATCGGTGATGTTTTCGGTATCTTGGCGGATGATTTGGCAAGTGGTTGTATAGGCCAAAAAATGGTATTTTTGTTAGAATCACTACGAGAAAACCGAGAAGAATTTGATAGCAAAATTCTAACTAGAGGTATTCATTATCTTCAATAACATGTGTTCCAAATTTCCACTAAAACGGAGAAATGAGGCGAATGTTACAAGCGTTGCAAGACTGTCACAAAAACTCTCTTTTTGGAAAAAGTGTGTCAGTAGTAGTTTTCGTGGAGGTGGTATAGGTGAACCGTAAGGAGTTATGCAGTGATATTCAGATTTTATGTATTCAGTATTGAAGATATTATACATTTAAAATTTCAAATAAAATAGAGTTACGAGGTGAGAGTTATGATTGTTGCAAAAATGATACAGGTCACTTTTATATCAATTTGTTCCACTTGTGCAAAATCCTTCAGTTGGCCGTTTCAACCTTGCAGAGTCGTCAAGGTTTTAGTTTCAGTGTTGTTACACCTTCAAGGTATCAAATAGAGCATCTTTCATTTTTGGTTTGAGGTGTCACGTGGCTCCGAAGTAAGAGAACGAGTAAGGTGTCAATTCTTTGCATGTGACGTGTTTGACGAAATGCCTTCTCAAAATAAAAAAAGGAAGTTGTATTATTTAAGAAGCTTCATTAAAGAAAATATTTTTAAAATTGAAAAGGGAAAAATAATGCAAGTGTGTGCTTTTTAAGTGACAAGGGATTTTATTGAAAAGAGGGGACTTTATTTTGTGAAGAGAGAAGTGTGTGTGGAGAAAAATAAAGAGTGAAAATCTATGATTTTTGGAGAGTGGTGAAAAAAATCACTTCAGTATTTTGGGCATAACATTCTCATATGATATCCATTTTGGCTAAAATTTTGAGAGGATTTCACACACAAAGTGCTACATAATACCGAAAAAGTGTTTAGCAATTGGTAAAATGAGCTAAGAGAACAATCAATTTTTTGTTGTGAGAAGAGAAGATTCAAATTCTGAGTAATGCAGAGAGAGGGATGTTATACTAGGTGAAATAGAAAGTTTTAGCTATTGATCTTACAGAACATAGAGAGTTCTAGTTTTAGTGAAGACATTCATATATGCCATTTTATTATCAATATCAAAATCAAGTGGGTGCTTTGTAGAGGGGTTGGTACTCCTTTCTGTTGGTGCAGATAAATTAGGGGTTGGTGCTCCTTCTAGTGGGTGCTAGTAAATTGATTATAAATTTGGTGCTTTGCAAAGGCTAGATTTTTATGGGAGTCCAAACATTCATTTTTGGGGATGTAGCCAAATCGGTGAACCTCGGTACATCTTGTGTTGTGTGATATTCTCTTGTTATAATTGCTTTATTTTATTTTATGTTTTCATTGTTTTGGATTTGAGTGTTGAAGATTTAAGTTTTAAAGAGCTACACTGATTCACCCCCTCCTCTCAGTGTCATTGTGAGACTAAAAATTGGTATTAAAGCGAGGTTCCTGAATAGGATTAACCGGCTAGGGTGATCTTGGAAGTGACACAATGGCAGGTGGTGAAGGCTTCTCATCAAAAAAAGCACCATTGTTTGACGAAACTAATTATGCATTTTGGAGACTCAGGATGTAGACATATCTTTATGCTTTGGGATAAGATATTTGGGATTAAATAGATAGTGGATACACAATATCGACCACTTCTCCAACCGATGTTGCCGATAAGTAATTTTTTGAGAATAACTTAAAAGCAAAGAATGCTATCATGTGTGGATTAGTGGACAGTGAACTAGTAAAGATTATGGGTTATAAAATGGCAAAGGAAATATGAGACAAACTAAAGAGTATTCATGAAGGAGACGTTAAGATCAACGTGTCCAAGTTACAAACACATCAAGGTCAGTTAGAAGTATTAAAGATGAATGACGATGAGAATATAGAGGCATATATGCAGAGAGTTAATGAAGTCATTAATGTGATTATAGGACTCAACGAGGAAATCAAATATTTTGTCATCGTGAAAAAGGTATTAAGATCTCTTCCCTAAAGATTTGATTCTAAAGTTTCAGCTATAGAAGAAGCTAAAGATCTAAATTATTTTAGTATGGATGAGATGCATGGTTCTTTGACTGCATATGAGATGAGAATAGGAAAATCTAAATCCACAGATAGAGAAGCTACTTTTAAAACCCATAAAAATATGAAAGCAAAACAAGAATCCAAGGAAGAAGAGACATCAGATGAAATGGAAGTAAACTTTGTTCGAAAACTAAAAAGGGGAAAAAGAAAATATAGAGGAAAGTTACCATTTAAATGTTTCAACTATGGAGGCATTGGGAATTTTTCAGCTAAATGTCCACTTAATGAGAAGAACAAAAGTGATGAAGGATCGCAAGAAGAAAGAAGTGATTGGAAAAAAAAAAACAAATTTCAAAAAAGGTAACTTCAAGAAGAAAAGTTTCATCTCCAAGAATGTCAGTTCATCAAAAGATATCTCCAGTGAGGATTCTGAAAAGGAAATAGATGAAGCTCTTTTCATGGCACTCAAAGAAGAAAAACCAGAAAAAGAGCAGGAATGTGATGAAGAAGAAATTGACACAAAAGTGAATTTGGAAAAGGATCTAATTGCAGCTCTAGATGAATTGAATATAGAAAGAAAAAATAATAAGAAAATTTCAAGAAATCTTGAGGATGCAAATGAAATCATAACAAATTTGAAAGTATAGATAGAATAATCCAAGAAAATATTCAAATATCTTGAAGTGCAAATAACCATGAAAATAGATTATTGCAGCAAGCTAGAAGAAGAGATTGTTGGTTTAAGAATGCAGCTAGAAGAGATGAATCAAAAAATTAGTTGTTATCACAAACGTGAAGAAAGTTCTATGAAGCTGGATAAGATCATAAATAACCAAAAGACTACAGGCATCAAATTTGGTTTGGTTTTTTATGAAGGAGAATTGTCAAATGGATCAAAGGCCATAAGTGAAGAATCCACAAAGAATGAAGATAAGAAACAAGTTGATCAAGTAAAAATGAATCATGCAAATGAAAGCAATAATGCAAGGCACGAAAGGAGAATTAACAATGATGGTTTCACCAATGTCACACATCAAAGAATAATATTTATGGCTCCTACGACGACATGGCAAAGACCACCACCCAGGTTCAATCATCTTTTTTTTTGTTACTATTTTAAATGCAATGGATATGGACATAACATCTCAGATTGCAAGTATAATGTAGGACCAAGGAATTTTACCAATAGAAATGCTTTTTCACATTTGATGGATTATGCAGTAGAATATTATAATTGTCATAATATTGGGCATATTGCAAGAAATTGTTGAAGTACATTTGCATCAAATCAATTTCAGGGAAGAAAATTTCAGCCAAATGGAATAAGACAAAATAGAAAATTTCTCGAAAAATATGCACAAGCTACTAAAAAAGAAAAGCCAAAATAAGAACCCAAAATTATAATCAAACCTGAGTGGAAAGAAAAAGTGCGACCTAAGGAAGAAAAGGAATACTTGATCATATAGATGACATTTAAAGCATAGAATAAATCTGCACCATGGATACTTGATAGTGGATGCTTCAGTCATATGACAAGTGACAAACAAAATATTGAGAAGTTGCAGCAATATGAAGGTGGTTCAGTAAAGTTTGGAAACAATGATGGAGCTAAGATAGTTGGCAGAGGTTTAGTTAAGATTAGTGATAGAAAAATTAGGTCAAAAGAATTCTTATTTGTGGTTTATCTGAAGCATAACTTGTTGAGTGTAAGTCAAATTTGTGATAGAGGTCATGAAGTGATCTTTAAGAAGTAAGGTTGTGAAGTCAGAAAGGCAAACAATGGGAAGTTGATAGCAACTGGATCAAGGAAATCTAGCAACCTGTACACTCTCTCAAAGACTTTAGAAGGAGCTTGCTTGATTGGATAAGAAGAAGAGAATTTGTTGTGGCATAAGAGGCTTGGTCATATCAATTTTCACAATCTAGTAAAAATAGCTCAAAGAAAGCAGTGAGAGATATTCCCACCATTGGAAAAACATCAAATAACATTTGTGCTTCATGTCAAAAGGAGAAGCAAACTAGAGTCTCATTTAAAACAAAAGAGTACTACACAAGAAAACCTTTGGAACTAGTACATACTGATTTATGTGGACCCATGAGAATGCAAAGCATAAACGATGACAAATATTTCATGTTGTGTATAGATGACTATTCTAGGATGACATGGGTACTATTTTTGAAGCATAAATCAAAATATTTTGAGATGTTTAAGGTTTTCAAAAACCAAGTTGAGAATAAAATAGGAAAAAATATTAAATGTTTAAGATCAGACAAATGAGGAGAGTTCATTTCAGAGGATTTCATAGAGTATTGTGAAAAATATGGCATTAGGATACAATTTTCAGCAACCAGGATACCTCAGCAGAATGGTGTGGTTGAAAGAAAGAACAGGACAGTGTAGGAAATGACATGGACTATGTTGATTGAGATAAAAGTAGCAGATAGATTTTGGAAAGAGGCAGTCCATACTGCGATATACATCCAAAATAGATGCATGTTGAGGATGCATGAAAGCAAAACTTCTTATGAGTTATGGTTCGGTAAAAAGGCAACAACAAGATACTTTAAAGTTTTTTATAGCAAGTGTTACATCAAAAGAACTAAATAAAACCTTGGTAAGTTTGAATATAGAGCAGATGAAGGTATTTTTCTTGGCTATTCATCAAAAAGCAAAGCTTACAAATGCTACAACAAGAGGCTAAGGAAAATTGTGGATAGTGTCGATGTTAAAGTTGATGAAGGAATGGAACGAGTAATTAGCTATGAAGAGAACTACCCAATTTATGAAGAGGTCATTAAAGGATATGAGGAAAAGGAAACATAAAAGAAACCAAAAATTGACTCAAAGGATTCAAACAATGATTCAAAAGTGGAAGAAAACAAGAAATTCAAAATAGGCAACTGGTAGAAAGATCATCCTAGAGAGCAAATAATTGGAGACCCCATAGTTGGTGTTTAGACAAGAAGAATATTAGTAAGTAACTACTCTTTATTATCTAGCATTGAGCCCAAAAATATTATTGATGCAAACAAAGATGAAAGTTGGGTAAAGGCAATAAATGAATAATTAGATCAGATCAAGAAAAACAAGACTTGGGAGTTAGTACCAAGACCCGCAAATAAAAATGTAATCGGTACTAAATGGGTCTTTCAAAAAAAATTGAATGAATATGGATAGGTAGTCAGGAAAAAAGCAATATTGGTATGCAAAGGCTATGCACAAGTTGAAGGTATTGACTTTGAGGAAACCTTTGCACCTATGGCTAGACTAGAGGCAATTAGAATGTTTCTGGCTTTAGCAATTTACAAGAATTTCAAAGTTTATCAAATGGATGTGAAATCAGTATTTTTGAATGGGAAACTTGAAGAAGAGGTTTATATTGAGCAGCCAGATGGTTTCCAGCTTGGTGATGATCCCAACTTGGTTTACAATTTGAATAAAGCATTATATGGCTTAAAACAGGCACCTTAAGCATGGTATGCAATGCTAGACAATTATCTTACTCAGCAAGGGTTCAAGAAAGGTATGGTGGATAGTAATTTGTATGTCAAAATAGAAAATGGTCATCATATTGTTCTTGTTGTGTACATAGATGATATCATATTTTGCAGCAACAAAGATGAGTTGTGTAAATATTTAGCAAATAAGATGCAGAAAGAATTTGAAATGTCAATGATTGGTGAAATTTTGTATTTCCTTGGATTGCAAGTTAATCAAAAGGAGAAGGGCATATTTATTTCTCAAATTAAATATATGAAAAATATGCTAAAAAAGTTCACAATGGAGGATTGTAAGCCAGTTAGCACTCCCATGATGACAAGTTGCAAGTTGAGCAAGGATGACAAATCTCCACATGTTGATCAAACTATGTATAGATCTATGATTGGGAGCTTACTATACTTGATAGATACCTGACCTGATATTTTGTTGGTAGTATGCATGGTAGCATGATTTTAGGCTAGTCCCAAGGAGACTCATGTGACAACAATGAAAAGAATTCTTTGGTACCTCAAAGGTACTATGGAGTATGGGTTATGGTATCCGAAAGGTAAGGACTTCACCCTTATTGCATATTTAGATGCAAATTGGGTAGGATGTGTAGATGACAGGAAGAGAACTAGTGGAGGTGCATTCTATCTTGGAGATAGGTTGGTCACGTGGCACAGTAAGAAATAGGAGTCAGTCTCCTTATCCATAGCAAAGGCATAATATATTGCATTGAAAACGTGTTGTACGTAGGTTTTATGGATGAAACAAAATCTGAAGGATCTTGGCATTAATTTTAGTGAGTTGATTTTATTTAAGTGCGATAACACCAGTGTCATTAACATCTCAAAGAATCCGGTTATGCATTCTCGCACAAAACATATTGCTATCCAATATCATTTTTTGAAGGAAAAAGTTACGAAAGGTGAGGTTAAGTTAGATTTTGTTCTAAAAATAGATCAAGTAGCAAATATATTCATCAAATCATTGCCCAAGGAATTATTTGAGTACCTTCGCAAGAAATTGGAAGTGGTCACACTTCCCAAGAATTAACTAGCTATTGGGGCCACATTCTCAGGGGGAGCATTTGTGTATTTGTTTATCTTTTTTCTCATGTTTGTGATTTTTGCTAAGTGTAATAATTTTTGCCTAAGAATGTTGTGCATGGACTCAGGGGGAGTTTGCAGTAGCCCTTTGGTCTTGTTGTCAAAGGAGGAGAAGAGTTATAGGAAATTGTGCATGTGTTGCCAATAATTCCAAAGGGGGAGATTGTTGAGCAAGGTGCAACGACAATATTGTCATTGTTGTCAACACACTCATATGGATAGGTTGATGCAGTGGATAGTTGTTCGAAGGTTTTTTAGAGTATGTACAGTGATGTTCAATTCTTATGAGAATGTTTTTGATGTTCGGGTGAAGTTGTTATAGGTTGTTCATGCAAATTTACAAAAGTTGAAAAAATCATCAGGAAGTCAAAAAATTGCAAAAGTCATCACGGGCGTACTTGGATCAGTTTGTAACATGCTAGAATATTAGGAAATAGTCTAGAACAACTTTGGATGTGTCAGCACAGTGTTTGGATTGATCGGTGATGTTTCTGGTATCTTGGCGGATGATTTGGCAAGTGGTTGTACAAGCCAAAAAAGGGCAATTTTTTCAGAAGCACTGCGAGCAAACCAAGAAGAATTTATAGCAAAATTCTAACTTGAGGTGGTAGTTATCTTCAAGAACATGTTTTCTAAATTTCCACCAAAATAGAGAAATGAGGCGAATGTTACAAGCATTACAAGTTTGTCACAAAAACGCTCTTTTTGGAAAAAGTGTGTCAGCAACAATTTTCGTGGAGGTGGTATAGGCGAATTGTAAGTATTTACGTAGTGATATTCATACTGGATGTATTCAGTATTTTAGAGATTCTACATTTCAAATTTTAAAGAAAACAAAGTTATGAGGTGAGAGTTATGATTGTTACAAAAATGGTACAGGTCACTTTTATGTCAATTTGTTCCACTTGTGCAAAATCCTTTAGTTGGTCGTTTCGACCTTGCAGATTCGCCAGAGTTTTGGTTTCAGTGTTGTTATACCTTCAAGGTATCAAATAGAGCATCTTTATTATTTTTTTTGAGGTGTCACATGGCTCCGAAGTAAGAGAACAAGTAAGGTGTCAATTCTTTGCATGTGACGTGTTTGACGAAATGCTTTCTCAAAATAAAAAAAGAAAGTTATATTGTTTTAAGAAGCTTCATTAAAGAAAATATTTTTAAAATTGAAAAGGGAAAAAGAATGCAAGTGTGTGCTTTTTAAGTGACAAGGGATTTTATTGAAAATATGGGACTTTATTTTGTGAAGAGAGAAGTGTGTGTGGAGAAAAATAAAGAGTGAAAATCCGTGATTTTTGGAGAGTGGTGAAAAACATCACTTCAGTATTTTGTTCATAACTTTCTCATATGATATCCATTTTGGCTGAATTTTGAGAGGAGTTTGCATACAAAGTGCTGCACAATACCTAGAAAGCATTTAGCAATTGAAAAACGAGCTAAGAGAACAATCCATTTTTTTTATGAGAAGAGAAGATTCAAATTCTGAGTAATACAGAGAGAGGGATGTTATACTGGGTGAAATAGAAAGTTTTATATTTTGAGCTTACAGACCATAGAGGATTCTGGTTTTAGTGAAGACATTCATATATGTCATTTTATTATCAATATCAAAATCAAGTGGGTGCTTAGTAGAGGGGTTGGTGCTCCTTCCAGTGGATGCTGGTAAATTGATTATAAATTTGGTGCTTTGCAAAGGCTAGATTTGGATGGGATTCTAAATAGTCATTTTTTGGGATGTAGCCAAATTGGTGAACCTTGGTACATCTTGTGTTGTGTGATGTTCTCTTGTTATACTTGCTTTATTTGATTTTATGTTTTCATTGTTTTGGCTTTGAGTATTGAAGATTTAAGTTTTAAAGAGCTACACTGATTCACCCCCCCTCTCAATGTCATTGTGAGACTAATACCTCCCTTGGTAGATTTTTATTTGGACTAATTTATGTTTTGGTATGACTTTGTTTCATAGAATAAATAATTTTATCATAATTAGTTTTATGGACAATGTATGCTTTATGGAAAATATATTAAGTTGGATGAGAACTTGTTTTAATAGATAATATTTTTCCTAATATAATTTCATTTGATATAGCCATTTTAAGTAAAGATCTTTTTGGTTTAAAAGAGTTCCATTAGAGAAGAAATGGATGTTATATGTATCTATGCTTAAAGTATAAATATTGTTTGTTTTGTTCATTAAGAAAAAACAATAAATAAATAAAGGAAAATGTCCTATGATAATAAATAAATATATGGCCATTTTTCCTATGATGGTGGTTGTTTAAAGGAACTAATTTTTTTTTTTACCTCAAGTTAAAAAAAAGAAATAATTTTCCTAAGCGAAGACTATGGTTAAGTCAAATTTGGCATGGATAGAACACTTGGCCATGATGGTATCTAGTCGTAAGCCATTGGATACCTTGTGTGATGGTTGTTGTTTGCCAACACACTCTATATGGAGGGGAACATGTGAATAGGGGTGTAATTGCACTTGCTTCTTAGTGAACACTCTGTGAAGTGGTGAGACAAAGATTGAGGGGAGGTCAAACAAAGGAGTAAGTAGAAAAGTGGGAGAAAATAGGAAAGAGAAACCTAGAAAATGAGAGTCAAAGTGCAAAAAATAAAGACAAGTGATAGGAGAGTTACAGGTGATAAGCATTGTAGATCTTACCATGTAGCAATTTATTTGTTATTGAGGTTTCTTTACTTATGATATATGTATGCTTTGATATGGTTTAAATATATTACTATGGTTCTGATGCACCTTACTGGAGCCATAACTTGTGAACCGTACGCCCGTTTTCCTTGAAATTTAATAGGTGGTTCCGTGTGCATGTTCTGCATCAAGAGAATCTTTGATTGGTATGACTCTCCAAAAATCATGTTTTTGAGACCTAACTCCGACATCTAGTGTCCCAAAATTAGCTTTTAGAATAGGTTCTCGGGTTTTTTTGCATGTTAGAAGTTTATTATATTTTGTTATACCTTAAGTTGAGACCTAATATTTTAAATTAAGGTTTGTTATTGTAAGAGGTATGTGTGCACAAAATTTGGGTGTAATCCGACTCATTTATATTTTTAGCAATTTTTAGAAAAAGATCTATTTTTAGAAGTTTTTAGAAAAAGATGTTTTTAGGGTTTATTTGGTTTTCGGTTGCTATATGATGGATTGTACTCTTTTGGAGAAGGGGTGTGAATTCATGAATGAGAAGAATATCAATTTGCATGTTTCTTCCATTATATTGCATTTGTGTTATGTGATTGGAGTCCATTTTGTTGGTCTCTTGTAGCTGATTTCACATCAGATTTAGGGTGAGAGTCACTCAAGTTATGTTGTTTGTGACAAATGAAACCATGTCTAATAAAATTTTATTAGTTATATGTTTTTAGTTTGTAACTTTAGTTGATATTAGGAGACACATAATGAAACTAGACTTAGATCATGTGATATAGGAATATCTAATATGTTAATCTCTGTGACTTAGCTCGTGTGATATGGGGATATCTACTATGTTAATCCATGTATCCATTGTTATTAAAGTTAACATGTATTAAAATTGAATTCCATTAATAGGAAATGTAATGGGTGGCATAGGTTGGTTTGTTTATTTGGATACATTATTGTGTGTTAAATGATGACTACCATAAACCTTAGCATGTCATGTTCGGTTAGATGAGAGATTAGCAACACTGTCTTACACCTTCTACTTTTATGTGGTGGTTATGTGTTGTATAAGAAATCAATATCATTTCATGCTTGGAAATTGTGTGTGTCTTTTCTAGCATCATTACAGTAAAACAAAATGGTAGAGTAATTGGATGGAGATCATCTACATTTACCTTGAGGTAATTGGTAGGAGCATTGGTAAATACAAATAATGATGTTAGCCCTAGATTTTTAAGATGGGGGGAGTCCATTTTGATTCCAGCAAACACTTTACTTATTATGAGTAGTATAGCTACATTAAAATTTTTTGGTTTGTTAATAAATGAATTTGCATCGGTTAGAATAATTGAGCAGAGAATTGTGTGATTGAATGTTAAAAATGAATAATAGTATATAGTTTAAGCTTGATGTTAATATTTTTTATATTATGTTCCAAATATGAGGAGTGGGGAAAGACTTGTATGGATTCTTTCCTATGGATTGAAACAACTTACCTTAATGTTATTTTAGAGATGTTATGAATGCTTTATGTATGATGTGCAGTGTTCATTACTTATATTCATAAAATGAGAATATTATGGCCTTAAAAAAATATGAAGAGCTTCTTTGTGTGATGGTAACGGTTGATGAGTGTAAGTATGATTTTCTATCTGATGCTAGAGTAAATATTGTTAAGAGTAGAGTATGGTATTCTTAATGTTGTGGCTAGTTTATTTTTAAGGAAAGGAGTCTAGTTTTTTGGTTGATTAAAGAGATGATGATATGTACTTATGGTAATAGAACTACCATTACAATACAGAAAAGAAGCCTCATGCAACAAATTTATAGGAATCAATAAAAGTGAGAATGAAGATGGAAGCAAGATAGGACAACAACAATAAGTCTCTAGAAGCCATCTATGATCACAGAAGATTTGTTTATTAGATGGAATGCCTATGGTGAATTATAATCAGCATTAGCATCAAATCCTTACAAAGTATAGTTAACTGAGAGAAGTTGTATTATTATTGTTTCACGAGTGGATTTATGTGACTATTCTGTTGTAGATAAATATCTAGTTTGAGTATTATATTTAAAAGGAGGAAAATATATTTGCTCCTCGGTTTTAAATATTGTAATATTAATATCTTTTGATTAATGAGGAAATATTGTATATTTATATTAGTTTCTGAGTAGACTTGATTGAGAACTTCATGTATATGGCAGTGTATGTGTATGTGAATCGGTTTACTCTATAAATAAACTTTATTTAATAGTTATGTGAATAATATCCATACGTTGAAGAAATCGAAATGACTTGGTCAACATGGTAGACATAGAACTTAATGTTTAATGCCATGAAGAGAACATGTATGGTATGAATTCTTCCACTTGCTCTAATAGTGTATAACTATTTGGGAAATATCATCCTAAAAGATATAATACCTTCATGGTTTAATCAAAATCTTGTTTATAGAACTTGTTTTATAGTGAATCGACTAATTTATAAAAGTGATCTCTATAATAGGGTGTAGAGTAGTGGTACATGGTTTCCACAAACTAAAATAAGGAAGAGGCTTATTAGTGGGACAACTAACTCATTCAAGGAAAATGAGATGGATAGTTGAATCCTTCTACATGCATAAAATATCTACATAGAAGGACCTATGTAGAATGTGGAGATAGCATACCCTTTCAATATATTAAGAGTGAATAGCCAAAGCTAGCACATTCAGTATCATGAGAAGGATAGCACAAATTTAAAAAAATACACCTAGAATTATTACATAGCCAGATTTATGTAGGATATAGATATGGGTGAGCCTCAAAGAACAAAAATCATAGTGGAAGCTTTTAAAAAAATAATTTAGGGATTTTGGGGTAGTGACATGTATCAAAGTGTTTGGTTTTATGGGATACTACTTTCCTTACACAAGAATAGATGGGGGTGTAATAAGATGTGCACCATGTAAAGGTTATACCTATAAGAGTAGTGTATCTGTTAGTATACCTCGCTTTCCTATTTAGGATAACTAGGAATACATTTGCTTGTAGGTGAACCTATTCAAAGGAATATATAGGAACTAACTCCTACTATCTTTCCTGTGTGTGGCCAAGGACAATGCCTCCCAAGATAAGAAGAGGGAGTGTTGTCCCATCGATGAGGTAGACACTAAAAATAATATAGAGGTCAAGATCATAGATATAGGAATGGATGCTCCTAATAATAATAGGGAGGATATTACAAAAATAGTTGCCTTGCTTAGAGAACAAATGGAAGCACATAAGTAGTTTTTAGAAGCTAAAATGAATCAATATTCACAAGATAAAAATTATAGGATGGGATCATAGAATGAAGCCCTTACAGAGGCACAATAGGTCAAGGTCTAATTAGAGGTCGAGTTGGGCAAATATATGAAACATCTAAGATATTCCAAGTTGAAGAGAAAGATGGTGACAAAGTTGAAGCTTGGCTAAAAGAGATAGAAACCTACTACAGTATGAAGAACTATTCCACTGGTACCAATGACCTATGTTACTTTACATTTTCAAGGTGTTGGTTTAGATTGGTGGGAAATGTATAGTGGAGAACTAGGAATTGAGGTTGCAATTGATTTAAAATGGGAGAACTTTGTGATAGAATTTAAAGAAATATTACTCACTGAACATTTCTACATCAAAAATTTTAAAGAGTTCACCAAAATTAGATAAGGTACTAGTACTATGAAGGTGTACTATCAAAACTTTGTCAACATACTAAAGTATGTGCCCACGTATAATGAGAAAATAACGATACATAATTTTATAATAGGGGTAGATCCTATAATAAGGTATGAGGTGAACATGTAGGATCCTAGTACTCTTCAAAGGCCTTACGATCTAGATAGAAAATTTGAATCTTATCTCAAGCCTTACTTCAATTATGAAGGGGCATCAAAGCAAGACAAAGAGACATTGAGGAAAAGAAACAATGCAGGATTCATGAAATGGGAAAGTGAACAGACAAACAAGAGTTCCCCTAAACAAGATTGAAGGAATGACCAAAAATAAGGGAAGTTTAAAAAAGGTTCAAGGGTAAGTACCATAATTCTAACAATCAAAACAATGGGGATAATAAATCAATAGCATAGGGTTAGGCCAATCCCTTACAAGATGATAAAATAGAAGATGGGCATAAGTAAAAAAATACATCTAGGACCTAAAGCAAGATGTTATGAATTTTTAGGTCCACATTATGCCAATAAATATCGACTTAAATTAGGGTCAAGTTCAAAAGGAAAGGAACCAACTTATAAAGAACCAACACACAAGATTTATGCAACAAAAAGTAGTCAAAGTTTGGAAGGACAAACCACTCCAATGCTGATACAAGGTAAGATATTTGGTAGAAATGTTAGAATTCTGATTGATAGTGGTGCCATAGATAGCTTTGTTTCCACTAGATTAATTAAATATATACTCAAAAGGCCAAGAATATTGGCGTATGGGTGGAAGGTCAAGTATTTATTAGGATAGACCTATTATGTAGATCAGTGTTACCCTGTGGTTGAGAATATTTTGCCTAGTGGTACAACTATAAGTTACCTTTATGTAGCACCTGTAGAGGGGAAAAACCACCCTACTATGTATGATTCTCAAGGATGGATATGTAAAATAGAGAAAGCCTTGAAGTGAACCATGGGGGCTATGTTTTTATCTACACTTAGGTGTAAAATATGGGGGAAGGGTTCACCAAGAATGGTTTAAGAACTCACTCGAAGTCCACTAGTTTTTAGAAATTATTGATGTATTTGATTCAAGACAATCAACTATGTTTGGCCTTTCTAGATATATGCTATGAAATATAAAGGAAAATATAGAAATACAGAATGCAAGAAGACAAGATCTAACCTAAAATTATTCTTTCTTTGAATGCTTTCTAACCCTAGGGTTTCAAGGTAGAAAAGCTTTAAGCAAGGGCTGAAGAGAAGATGCAAAAACAATATTAACCCTAAGTGCATACTATATGTTGTTTATATTTTAAATGCTTAGAAATTAATTAATATTTCCTTTTGAATCAGATCTAGGGTTTATAACAAAAATAGAAGGCACTCAACAAAAAAGCGTAAAGATTAATTAGGGCACTTATCTTACCCAGAGGTTGATCCTTGCTTTTATGCTTTGTCTAGTGACATCAACAATTCTTGTTACTGCAAGATAACTTAAGAAACACTTGGAAAATATTATCAATGTTAGGGGACTTCTTAGGTCGATGTAAAATAATACTTGGAGGTGTATAAGTCAATCCCCCTAGGTCCATTTAGCTAACCTTTTGAAAACAAAAGCAAAAAATGATCTTTGGAAGAAAACAAGCATATCATAATACAACAGAATAAAATGATAAAACCACAAAATAAAATATAGTACTATGTCCTATATGTAGTCTATGATGTAGATATAGGATTTAGGAATAGTAACTTACCCCTAGATGTAGTTTGGATGAAATCGTACCTCGTAACAGGTGATCACAATTTCACACCCATGAAATCACGCCCCATAGAGATCGGGTGTGATTTTGCAGAAGCTATGTGAAAAAAATACAAATACGAAGACCAAGGTTATGCATAGTGGTGAATATTTGCCAATTGGTCAAATATTAGGATTTTTAAAATTATAAATTGGGGAATATGAGGACCCTCGATGTTGGCCCATTCACCTAAATTTTTTATTTGGGTCAATTCACCATAATATATATCCAAACATAGGCATATTTGTACTCATTGGAAAGATATTTTCAAGCCCGATCTAATGGTGGTATCATTATGAAGTTATAATATGATTTAATAGGTCAAAATTAGCTCCAAAGATGACCTTATATTTTAGGGCTTCAAATACCCCAGATTTTGGTATGAAGATGTTTGATTTTATTTGCTTATAATTCTCCATGATTCACCTTGATTTTGATTAGGATTCACCATTTTTTTACAAGTACATTTTGATTCCAACCCCTTATGCATAACCCTAACAAATACTCAATAACATCACTTAGAAAATCAACATATGCATGAAAAAAAGTGAAATCACTTGGAAGATAGTGCATAAGTAGGCAAAAGGGTTGAGACCTCTCGAATAGTCGATATCTCCTTAGGGCTCCAACACAAATCCACCAAAGTGAGCAACAACAACAAATAATCCAATGTAGCAAAGAAAAAATAACACTTCATAATTGTGAGTTAATTTGCTTACAAGAGAAGAAGAATGTATAATACTTAGCGAGTACTTTAAAATCACTTATTGTATTATTGTATTATCTTGTTACTATTCATCATCGTGCTCTAAAAAATGATTTCAAACCCTCCTTATATAGCATATTTGAAGGCAAAATGGGTGGGAAAACCAAGAAGGGCCAACATAAAATATGCCAACTTTAAGAGATTAGGGTTTCCTTGGAGGAAAATACTAAAAGGTGAAATCACGCCCTGTCAAGGCCGACCATGATTTTACCTTATGCAAAATAGCATCCCGTCAAGGGCAACCACAATTTTTCATAAAGGGGAAAATAGAAAAAAGGGGTAAGGGACCTAGCCCTTGCCCTAGGCAGGTCTAAGGGGTCCTCTAGGAGGGCTCAAGGAAGATTGTCCACTAAAGTGGGTCAATTTTTCAAGTCTACATTTTTCTCCCTATTTGATGCATTTAAGGCCAAGTATATGCATCAAAGAAATATGTAGATTCCTATGGGCCATAAGACAACACACATGAAGAAGGGGTGGATAGGTTTGGACAAATGGATGGTGCAAAAGGGGTATCACAAAGGACACTTTGGACTTTTGCACACAAGGTGAGACATTACCATTATTAATACCTCTATGGCTAGGGTGTCCCCTCGAATTTGGGAAGGAATGAAAATTCCTTAAGAAACTCAAAAAATACAAAGAAAAGACAAAGCACAATAGAAGAAATACGATAAGTAGAGAAAGAAAATAAATAATAGAGCAATGATTACTGGGTATAGCATAAATCTAATGTAGCTAGCATGGAATGCATGGATGAATAGAAGAAAAGGAAATAAAAAAGAAGATAAAATGAGAGAAGAAGAAGAACAACAAGAAGAAAAACATCTCCCAAAAAGGTCAACCATAGAAAGAAATAGAAGCTGATCAAGAACCCTAAATTGAGGGTGTTATGCCAAAAGAGAAGGTCCACATGTGGACTGAAAACCCATTATGGGTGTAGTACTCGCTAATATGGATAGATGGGAAAAAATATGGATCATAATCCACTATGGGTGATTGCTCAAATGATCAAATAATGGAGCATAACCTACTATGGATGATTTCTCTCTAGTGAATGTTATGGGGTGATTACCCGCTAGGATGTATAATAAGACCTACTGAAATGGTTAAGGAGCTTATCCTGTAATGGGATGTTGAGCCCATTGAGTCAAAATAAGTGTAACCCAATAGAGGTGATATATTATTACTAATGTGAATGATGTAATAGCAAGTACCACATGATAGGGGTGTGTAAGAATATGTATGGACCAAGTCATATAAGTTTTTCACAATGTGAGTGTGTGCATGTGCAAGAAGAGATAAGAGGAAGAAAATGATGAGCAAATAATTATACGTGTGAGCCACTAGATTGAAGTTTTGGCTATTAAAAATTTATGAGGGAGGAAATGTGTGATTAAAAAGAGATAAGAATGTATATCCTTATCCAAGCAGAAGACAAAGGAGAAATAAGAGTCATGCAAAAGACAAGGATATACCAAGAGAGGATTGTATTCTTTGAATTTGGAGAGAAATGATGATCGTTGTAAAAACTTTCAAATTCAAGGAATACAAGAATACAAGAGAAGAGAAGAAAATATCAAAGGAAGATGAGAAGATAAGAATGGATGAAAATGCATGAGCCCTAGGTTGGGGCTTCGCTAGGTATCATAACCCTAGTAAAAGTGCAATGCATATGAGCTTTGACCTAACTAGGTATCATCAAATGCCATTGTCATGAATCCCTAGAAGCTATATGAACAACTAGTCATGAGAAAGAAGTAAGAAGCAATGCAATTATGACAAGCAAAAGTGTAAGAAAAAAATGTCAGGAAATCATGAAAAGTATGACAGGTATTCATGCAATATGAGCAGGTAAGAGAATGCAGTATGATCTAAGCTAAATGTAAATTGTAATTCAGATGATGAATCAAGCATAATATCTTCTTAGATGCATTATATTCATAGGTTTTTTAAGTTCTTTACCATCCATATAAGCCAAACGATAGGCACCTAAGCCAATATTGGCCATTATAACAAAGGGCCCTAACCAAGTAGTCTAAAACTTACCTCGAATATTAGCACAAGTATTAGTGTTCTAGTTTTCCTTGAGGATAAGATCCCCAACCTCAAAATAATGATTGCTAACTTTTTTAGAAAAGGACCACCAAAGTCTATCTAGACAGGCTTGTAAATTATCTAAGGCATGAATGCACTTTTCATCCAGCAACTCCAATTGGTGTAAATAGTTTGCACGATACTCATCACTAACCATGACATATTACAACAAGATGTGCAATGAGGGAACATCGAGATCAAAATGAAACATTGCCTCAAATCCATATACCAATACATATGGTGAAGCACCTATTAGGGTGCACATGCTAGAATTATAGGCCCATAAGGTAGGGTAAAGCTGGACATGTCAATCACGATCAGTCTTACTAACTAGCTTCTTCAAGATCCTGATCAAGGACTTATTGGATGCTTTGTCTTATCCATTACCCTATGGGTAGTAAGGAGTTGACCACCTATGCTGAATATTGTACTTAGCATAAATATTATGAACATCCTTATTCTTAAAAGGAGTGTCATTGTCAAAAACAATCATCGACAAAATATCAAACCTACAAAGAATCTTGTTGAATATGAAATTAGAAACTTGAGTTCCAGTCAACATAGCTAGGGGTATGGATTTGATCCATTTAATGAAATACTTAGTTGTAGTAATGATGAACTTGTGATCATCATACGACACTGGGTTGACCTTCCTGATAATGTCCAATTCCCACATGGAAAATGGCCAAGGGGAAGATATAACCTAAAAATATTGAGGAGAATGAACAAGATGATCATGGCATTGACACTTATCATAGCACCGAACATAGTCGTATGCATATTTCTCCATGGAAGGCCACTAATACCCCATTCAAATGAGCTTTTGGAAATAGTATTACTATTGAAATATCCTTCACATAAACCTTTGTGATCATAACTAAGAGTAAGCCAAGCTTCATCAGAGTCAAGACATTGCAATAGGATGCCTTCAAAAGAACATTGATATAAAGTATTGTTGATTATGACCAATTAACATGCTCTTTTATGCAAAATATTATGTTGATTGTGATCTAAACCATCAGGCATCAAATTATTCTTAATAAAATTAAATATTTTGGTATACCATGGTTTAGACAGGGAAGCTTCGATGGTCAAACAGTCTAATGGAACAAGACAAGAACTAAGCAATGAAGGCTCCCAGAGTTGTCTAATGATAATCAATGCTTGATCATCTTCTAACTCTAGAGGGAACAAGGATGTAGCAATAACCATGGCATCTGCATGGTAGTTTGAGGATCTAGGGACAAACTCTATGGTTACTTGATCAAACGAGGACAACTTGGTAACAATATCTTTGTAGGGCTTAAGCTTATCATCTTGAGTCTAATAAACATCATTAATTTGATTAACTATAAGTTGAGAGTCACAAAAGACCAAAAGGAATCTAACCTACAAATCTAAGGCTACTCTAAGCCCAAGGATCAAAGCTTTGTACTCTATAGTATTGTTTGTGTAAGAGAAATAAAGTTTGAAGGACAAGGGGATGAGTTGATTTTGTGGGGTGACTGGAATGAATTCAGCACCAATGCCCTTCATGCATTGGGTTCCATCAAAAAATAAATTCCAATACTCAAACTCTTCAACTTTGACATTGAATTACTCACTGGGAAACTCCATAACTATAGGATGGGCAGCTTCTAGAGGAGCGAAGGCTAATTGATCAAAAATCATCTGACCCTTAATAGCCTTATGATATATGAAATTCAAGTCAAACTCACCAAGGGCTAGCACCCATTTAGAAGCTTGACCTGAAAGGTGGGGTTTAGACATTAAATAGTGCAAAGGATCAAACTTTGCAACTACCAACATCTTATGGTTGAGCATGTAGTGTATTAAATTCTAGGAAGAAAATACTATGGTAAGGCAGAGCTTATCTAAGGAAGTGTATCTGGTTTCATATATAACCAAGGTTCTACTAATATAGTAGATATATCACTCTTTTTTTATCATCATGTTGGGTCAGCATGGCTTCCAAGAATTAGAAGTAGCTACTATGTAAAGAATCAAATGCCTACCAGGAATAGGAGGAACTAAAATAGGTGAGCAAGTGATATGCCACTTGAGATCATCAAAAGATTTTAGACATTTAGAATCCCACTGGAAGACCACATATTTATTAAGAAGATTAATAAATGGCTAACACTTATCAACTAGATGGGCAATGAACCGATGGAAAAATTGAAGCTTACCTTGCATACTACATGATTTAGTGAGGGTGCGCGGAGGAGGCATGTTAGTGATAGTCATTAGCTTAGTGGGATCCACCTCAATGCCTCACATTAAAACTATGAAGCCTTACAACTTGTCGTATGTGACTCCAAACACACACTTAGTGGGTTTAAGACAAGCCTTATACTACCAAAGCCTTTCAAATATTCATCTTAAATAACGAACATGATCCTTTCATTCTATGGAGCAATCTAGAAGGTCATCCACATAGTCCTGGAGAATATCATGCATCATGTCAAGTCATGGCCCACTGATATATAGCTCCTACATTCTTCAAGCCAAAAGGCATGACTTTCCAACAAAAGGTACCCCATGGAGTAGTGAATGTTATATTATCCTAATCATTGGGAACAATAAAAATTTGATTGTAGCTTAAGAAACCATCCATGAGTGAAAGCATTTCATATTTGGAACTAAAATCTACAATTTGATCTATGTTGGGCAAGGAAAAATCATCCTTTGGACATGCTAAGTTAATGCCCCAAAATATGTTACATATTCTGATTGTTCCTTCTTTCTTAGCTACATGAACAATATTAGAGATCCAATTAGAATAGTCGATAACTTTTATAAATCTAAAATCAATGATTTTTTGGAGCTCCTCCTTGACTGAAAGGGTGACCTTAGAATGCATCTTCCTAAGTTTTTACTTAATAGGCTTAGCACTAGGCTTAACTACCAAATGATGCATAACGAGGGAGGGATCAAGCCCTATGACCATGCAAAAATATCTTGATATTCTCTTAACAAATTGGTCAATTACTCCTTCTCATCCATGGATAAGCCTTTATTTAAATTAAGAATTCTAAAGGCTTCCTTAGAAAATATGTTCACATCTATGGTATCCTCAATAAGAATGGAAAAATAATCTTCAAGAGGAGGTGGGTGGGAATCACTTCTAGTTTCTCAAGGTCCTCGAGAGACATAGAACCAAAGTCCAGTTGAGAATTAGAAGACTCAACCTGCATTACACAAGGGATATACCCATCAAAACAAATATTATTCTAAGGCATATCCTCATATTTGGAATACTGCTCAAGGGCTATGACTGGCAACGAAGGACAGGGTGGCCCCTTGTACACAACACTTGACTCTAAGACTTAATAATATTTATCTAAAATAGATTCTTGAAAAGAAGATTTATCTTGATCCTATGATGAGATATTGATATATGATTCCTTATCAAAAAAATTTAATTTCTTAGTTTTTTTAGATAAGGAATCTAATGAATTAAACTGAGCTAGATCATCTAGTGAGAAAAAATCAAACGGATGAGGATCGTCCAAGATAGAAACAAGTTGATTTTTAAGTTTAAATTTTAAACATTGATGGAAAATAGAAGGGAAAACCTTCATTGCATGGATCCAAGGACATATGAGAAGAATATTAAAATATGTAGGATAAGATACCACATAGAACAATGTATCTAAAATATTAGGTCCAGATTTAAGGGGAAGTGATATAGTACCACAAGCTTCTTGGGACCCGTTGTTGAAAGTTTTAATGATATCACTAGATTTAGTTAAATATTCCTCTTTTAATAAAATTTTTTGAAAGAAATGATATGTCAATAAACTGAGGGAAGAACCATTATCAATCATAACTCTCTTGATAAAATTATCCCCAATAAATGCAGTGATATAAAGAGAAGAATTTTCTTGCAAGTTTGAGAAAGAGATATCGGCATCTGAGAATGTGAGATGATGTATCCCAAGAGAAATTAAACTATTGGTCATATCACTAGAGAAAATATCTAGAGGGATATATTGTTGTTTTAGAAATTTTATCAAGGCTTCTACATGAGTAGGAGAATTTTACAAAAGTTCCAAAAGAGAGATATTTGTTGAGAAACTTATCTCCTGTTGAGATCGTTGGATCTATCGATTTTGCACCTGCTATTCTAAAGTAGTCGTTTCATACCAAACATATGGTTATCATAATGATGTGCTACATTTTTATAAGATACTTGATTAGTTTCCATCTATCCTTGTTTAGGTACATTTTGGTTGATAATAAACTTTTGTTGATTATTTGAAGATTGAAAGTTTCCCACATCAAGACATCTTGCATCAATCAAATATTGAACCACATGTTTCAACTTTCTACAAGAATTTTTCCAATGTCCCTCTACTCTGTGATATGTAAAATGTTGTCCTACCTTATACTAATGAGCTTTAGTATTTGGTTGCCTTATGGGAGGCAATTCAATTGCATTGGCTTCTAAGAGCTATTTTAAAACTGTTTCCATAGACATATCAAGCCTTGTAAAATTTCTTTGTGGATGTTTTTGAAGTATTATATTTTGATGTTTCTTAGTAACATCCTTAAAAATCCTACTATCCATTACACTATCACATCATGTGTGCTTATTCTTATGTTGATATCTAGTAGGTTTCTCTTATTTGACTTTGAGTTGGCCTCTTCTGATAAGGGCATGCTCTACTTTTCTTGCTAAATCATAAATTTCTTGATTAAAATATGTAATAGTAGTATTCTCTAATGCATAAGATAACTACTCTTATAAATTATCAATAAATATCTCAAGCATATCCTTTGGAGATAAAGTACAAAGTATATCTCAAGCATCCAACAAGGCTCCTCCAACGAGCCAAGAATTCTAAAAAATTTTCCTCTATATTTTTTAAATTATAAATATATTTCATTGTTACTTCCTTTCCAATGTATGCACCAAAATATTGAACAAACAATTCTATTATTTCTTTGAAAATATTTAAGAAAAAATTAGGTAACTGATAGTACCATTCTAATGCCATTGCACCAAGACTCGTAGGAAATTTTCTAAGCAACAACATATCATCATATATGAGATCATGGCAAGTTGTTCTAAATATTCTTAAATGTTCTATTGGATATTATGTCCCCTTATATATAGATTAAAATGACATAGTAAAATGCTTAGGATAAGGCCTAGAAACAATAATAGGATCCAATGGATGATTACATATTTACTAATAGTTGTATGTGAAACTCAAATGCTGAATTATTTTAACTTTTGAAACCAACTGCTTTACCATATTTATTAAATTTTGCACTTATGGATTACTGTTATGCAATATCCCTAGATTCCCTAAGGGAGGGGTGTTGGAAATATTGATACTATTATGGTATGCGGTATCTTAATGAAGAGGATAAATGACATTTGGTGGAATAAAGACAATAGCGTTGAGATAAAAATATTGAGGAGGAAATTGAAAACCATTTTGGATGACACTACTAGTTGGAGGGACTTGTAGATTTCTTCCAATATTGGTGGTTATAGTAGTGGCATAAGTTGGATGATAAATAGGATTAAAATGATTTAAATATCCACTCAAAGAGTTATCATGAGATGGTCTAACTTCCTCAAGTAGGGATTCTTCCTCTAAATATGCATCCAAGGTATGCTTGTGATGCTTGTAAAAGGTCCACACATGCTCAAAATATTTGAAGATAAGGTTCCCATAGGGTCCCTTAATAGGATAAATACTATTATCAATATCTTCTTAAATATTATGATTTTCTCTATCAACTTGATCATTCTCTTGGAATATCTCATCAAAACTAAAAATCCTTCGTCCATTACCAAGGTTGGAATCCATTAGGAAAAGAGAGAAGGACTAGAAAAATTGAAGGAACTAAGACCAACAGAAGCAAGCACAAGAGATTATATTTTTAATTTTTTCACACATAGTTAATGATTTTTATTTAAATTTTTAAAATAAAAGGAGGTGTTCACGTCGAATTCACCAAAGATGTAGAGGGGGAAAACTGCCCTATCACATACGATTCTCAAGGTTGGATCCACAAAAGAGAGAATAATTTAGCGAGTAATTTAAAATAATTTATTGCATTATTCTATTGCCTTATTATTATTCATTGTTGTTATCTAAAAAAATGATTTCAAACCCTCTTTATATAGCAGATTTGAAGGTAAAATATGTGGGAAAACTAAGAAAGACCAACATAAAACATGCCAACTTTGAGAAATTAGGGTTTCCTTGGAGGAAAACCCTAAAAGGTGAAATTGTGCCCCATCAAGGCCGACCATGATTTTACATTATGTGAAATCATGCCCCATAAAGGGCGACCCTGATTTCACATAAAGAGGGAAAATTAAAAAAAAAAAAGGTAAGGGACCTAGCCCTTGCCCTAGGTAGGTCTAAGGGGTCCTCTAGGAGGGCACAAGGAATATTGTCCACTAAAGTGGTTCAATTTTCCATGTCTACATTTTCCCCCCTCTTTTATGCATTTAAATGCCAAGTAAATGCATCAAAGACAACACACACGAAGAAGGGGTGGCCAGGTTTGGACAAAGGGATGGTGAAAAAAGGGTATCACAAAGGACACTCTAGAATTTTGCACACAAGGTGAGACATTACTATCATTAATGCCTCTATGTATAGGGTCCCCCCTTGAGTTTTCAAAGGAATGAAAATTTCTTAAGAAACTTAAAAAAGACAAAGAAAATATAAAGCATAGCAAAAGAAATATGAGAAGTGGAGCAAGCAAACAAACAATAGAGCGATTATTACTAGGTACAACATGAATCTAATACATCTAGAATGAAATGCATGGATGAATAGAAGAAATCAAAATAGAGAAGAAGGGAAAAGGAGAGAAGAAGAAGAAGAAGAAAAATATCTCCTAAGAAGTTCAACCATATAAAGTGAGAGAAGTTGATCAAGAATCCTAAATAAAGGGTGTTATGCCAAAAGAGAAGGTCCAGGTGTGGAGTGAAAATCTGCTATGGGTGTAGTACTTGTTAATATGGATAGATGGGAAAAAATATGGAGCATAACCCACTATGGGTGATTGCTTAAGTGATCAAATAATGGAGCATAGCCCACTATGGATTATTGCTAGCTAGTGACTATTGAGGTACAATTACCTGCTAGGATGTATTTCGAGACCTACTAAAATGGTCAAGAAGCTTATCCTATAATGGGTTGTTGATCCCACCAAGTCAAAATAAGTATAACCCAATAGGGGTGATATATTATTACTAATGTGAATAATGTATTAAAAAGTACTACCTGATAGGGGTGTGTAAGAATATGTATGGACAAAGTCATATGAGTATAACACAATGTGAGTGTGTACATGTGTGAGAAGAGATAAGAGAAAGAAAATGAGCAAATAATTGTGCGTGTGTGCCTCCAGCTTGAAATTTTGGCTATTGAAAAGTCAAGAGGGAGGAAATGTGTGATAAAAAAGAGATAAGAATGTATATCCTTATCTGAACAGAAGACAAAGGAGGAATAAGAATAATGTGAAAGATATAGATATACCAAATGAGGATTGTATTCCTTGACTTTGGAGAGAAATGATGATTGTTGTAAAATATTTCAAAGTCAAGGAATACAAGAAGAAGAGATAAGAGAATATAAGAGCAAAGGAAGGCAAGAAGATAAGAATGGATGAAAATGCATGGGCCCTAGGTTGGGGCTTTGTTAGGCATTAGAATCCTAGTGAAAGTGCAATGCATATGAGCTACGACCTAACTAGGTATCATCACACGCCATTATCTTGAATACGTAGATGCTATATGAACAATCAGTCATGAGCAATCAACAATACAATTATGACAAGTAGAAGTGTAAGAAAACAAAATGTCAGACAATCATGCAAAGTATGATAGGCAGTAATGCAATATTAGCAAGCAAGCAAATGTAGTATGATCTAAGGTAAGTATAAAATATAATGTAGATGATTAATCAAACATAATATGTTTTGAGATGCATTATATTCATAGGTTCTTTAAGTTATTTACCATCCAAAGAAGCCAAATGATAGGTACCTGAGCCAAAATGTGCCATTATGGATAACTAAGGATTCAAAAAGAGGATACCCATAAGACAAATTTCAAAACTCATTATGGATATTTTGAGTTTATTGTCTTACCTTTTGGTCTATCAAATGCTCTAGTAGCATTTATGATTTTGAGGAAAAATATTTTCAGGAAACTTCTGGACCAATTCGTTCTTGTATTCTTGGATGATATTTTGATATATTTTTGGAATAAAACTAAGCATGAA
The DNA here is from genome assembly GCA_028583015.1 of Wollemia nobilis. Taxonomy (NCBI): domain Eukaryota; kingdom Viridiplantae; phylum Streptophyta; class Pinopsida; order Araucariales; family Araucariaceae; genus Wollemia; species Wollemia nobilis. The sequence goes on from JAQPPZ010014470.1 coordinate 5,779,926, forward strand.
AAACACCTTGAAATCATTTTAGAGTTGCTAAGGAAGAATCAGTTGTACAAGAATTTATCAAATGTGAATTTTGTGTTAGAAGTGCAATAATTAGGGCATATTGTATCAGCAAAAGGGATTGCAGTATATCCCAAGAAAATAGAAGCTATACTGAATTGGCCACTACTAATAATTATGATGGAAGTTCAAAGTTTCATGGGTTTAACTAGATTATTTAGGCATTATGTGAAGGACAAAACCAAGATAACCACTCCAATTACTAACCTATAGAGGAAAGGAAAATATTTTAAGTGGACTAACAAATGTGAGGCAAATTTTGATGTACTCAAATAAAAACTCAATCCAAATCCCATATTGAATATACCAGATCCTCAAGGTAGTTTTTATATTTGTATAGATGAATCACTAGGAGTTTTGGAAGGAGTGCTCTCACAAGAGGATGTCATGGTAGCTTATAGATCCAAAAAAATAAAAATACATTATGTTAATTATTCAACCCATGATATGGAACTGGTAGCAGTTGTTTTTTCTCTCAAAAGTTGGTGATATTATTTGGTAGGAAAACCCTTTGACTTAAGAACAAACCATAAGAGTCTAAAATACATATTTACTCAACCTTTACTAAATTCCAGACAGAGAAGATGGATAGAATTTCTTGTCGAATATGATTTTGGTATTGAATACATCAAAGGAAAGGAAAATAAAGTTGATGCACTCAATAGGATAATACAAATAGCTATCTTATCTAGTATCCATATAGACTTGATGGAACAGGTTAAGGAAATGCAACTCCAAGATGCATTTTGTAAACAAATTCAAGAGATAATGGGAAAGAAACTCAATGAAAATAAGGATTTCAACATCAAGAATGATTTATTATACTTTAAGGATAGGGTAGTAATTCTTGAGGTCGGTAATTTAAGGAAAATTATCATTAATGAGACACACAGATCTCCATATTTTGCTCACCCGAGAGAGGTAAAAATGAAGGGGAATATGAGGAAAATATTCTACTAGCTAGGAAAGGAAATGGACATAACTAAATATGTAGCTCAATATCTTGAAAGTCAAAAAGTTAAGGTAGAAAATAGAAACCCCGTAGAACTATTGTATCCTCGTGATGTACCTACACAAAATAGATGGTGATATCAATGGATTTTATTTTAGGTTGGCCAAAGACCTGATATCAACATGATGTAATCCTAGTTATGGTCGAAAAACTAACCAAGGTTGCATATTTTATACCTGGAAACACCAAGGATGATGCCATGAATGTGGCTAATATATTTTCCAAATAAATATTCAAGCTACATAGTTTTCTAGAAGTGATCATTTCATATAGGGACTCAAGATTTACATTTGAGTTTTGGCAAGCTTTACACATACCATTGGCACTAGGTTAAATATTAGTTTTGTATATCATCCAAAGACTAATAGGTAAACAGAAAGGGTGAACCAAGTATTAGAAGACATACTTTGCATGTATTGTATAGATCAGAAAACTTGATGGGAATATTTCCTACACTTGGTAGAATTTGCCTACAATAATGGTTACCATTTGACCTTTGGTATGGCACAATTTAAGGCTATATATAGTAAGAGGTGTAGAACACCATTATATTGGGATAATCTAGAGGATAGGATTGTTCTTGGACCTGATATGGTTAAGGAAATGGAGCAACAACTAAGGATGATCAGAGAAAGGCTTAAAGAAGTTGTAGATTATTTGAAAAGTTATGTCGATATTAAGAGATCATCAAGAGTTTTTTTAGTGGGAGGCAGAGTGTTTCTGAGGGTGAGACAAAATAAGAACGTCATTAAGTCCACCAAAATGGACCCTTGCTTTATTGGACCCTTTGAAATTATAGAAAAGATCAGTCCTATGGCATATCAGTTTGCTTTACCACCCAGTCTATAAAATATTCATGACATATTTCACATTTATTTGCCTAGAAAATATATAGCTAATAATGATCATGTGTGGGACTTTTTTAAACTACAGATGGTGAATCCAGAGGCTATAGGGGTTTGAAAAATAAAACTCCTTGAGTTTCATTCCAAATTGACGAGGAAAGTAATTCTGGAGCAATGCAGATTTTAGTGGGACTACTACTAAAAAAGAAATTCTACTTGGGAGAAAGTGGTAGATATACGAATCATTTTCCATTTAGATTTGAAAATAGTGTGTAATTTTACATATGTTACTGCTACAACTAGTTAAAACACAAAGTATTGTGTTGAGCCTAAGAGGGAGAGGATGTCATGACCCTCCCTTGGTAGATTTTTATTTGGACTAATTTATGTTTTGCTATGACTTTGTTTCATAGAATAAATGATTTTATCATAATTAGTGTTATGGACAATGTATGCTTTATGGAAAATATATTAAGTTGGGTGAGAACTTGTTTTAATAGATAATATTTTCCCTAATATAATTTCATTTGATACAACCATTTTAAGTAGAGATATTTTTGGTTTAAAAGAGTTCCATTAGAGAAGAAATGGATGTTATATGTATATATGCTTAAAGTATAAATATTGTTTTTTTTGTTCATTTAAAAAAACAACAAATACTTCCTCCTCGACTTTATGAAGGAAGCTTAAATGAGGAAGACCAATATCTTGGTCATTCAAATATTATTATAAGGGAGGGATTTTCCTTTAAAAATATGCTATTTTTCAGCTAGCATGGAAAATGTATTTATGACAATAAATAAATATATGGCCATTTTCCCTATGATGTTGGTTGTTTTAGGAACTAAAATGACTTGTACCTTAAGTCAAAGCCAGTGTGGATATAACACTTGTCCATGAAGGTATCTAGATGTAAGCCATTGGATACCTTGTGTGATGGTTGTTATTCGCCAATGCACTCTAGATTAAGGGAACATGTGAACAGGGGTGTAATTGCACTTGCTCCTCAATGAAAACTTTGATAAGTGGTGATATGAATATTGAGGGGAGGTCAAACAGATTAAGTGAAAAAGTAGGAGAAAAGAGGAAAGATAAATCTAGAAAATGAGAGTCGAAGTGCAAAAATTGAAGATAGGTGATAGGAGAGTTTCAAATGGTAAGCATTGTAGAGCTCATCATGTACCAGGTAATTCTTTACTAAGGTTTCTTTGCTTATGATGTAAGCATGCTTTGATATGGTTTAAATATATTAGTGTGATTTAGGGTGAGATTCACTCAAGTTATATTGTGTGTGACAAATGAAACCATATCTAGTAAACTTATATTAGTTAAATGTTTTCAAAATTAAAACTTCAATTGATATTGGAAGACACATAATGAAACCAGATTTAGATTGTGTGATATAGGAATATCTACTATATTAATCCCTATGACTTAGATCATGTGATATGATAATATATATTGTGTTAATCCCTATATCCATTGTCATTAGAGTTAACATGTGTTAAAACTAAATTCCATTAATAGGAAATGTAATGGGTGCATAGGTTGGTTTGTTTATCTGGATACCTTGTTGTGTGGTAAATGATGACTGTCGTGAACCTTAGCACATGATGTTCAATTAGATGAGATATTAGCAACACTATCTTATACCTTATACTTCTATGTGGTTGTTATATATTTTATAAGAAAACAATGCCATTTCAGGCTTGGAAATTGTGTGTATTTTCTAGCATCATTGCAGTAAAAAAAATGGTAGAGTGATTGGGTGAACATCATCTACGTTTACCTTGAGGTAACTGGTAGGATCACTAGTCAAGACAAATGATGATATTAGCCCCACAAATTTAATATGGAAAGAGTCTATTTTTATTTTGAAAAATACTTTAGTAGTTATGAGTAGTATAGTTGCATTAAATATTGTTAGGTCATTAACAAATGAATGTGTGATAGTCAAAATAGTTGAGTAGAGAACTGTGTGATTGAATGTTAAAAATAGAATAGTATATAGTTTGAGCTTGGTGCTAATGTTGTTTATATTTTGTTTAAAATTGAGGAGTGGGAAAAGACTTGTATGGATTATTTCCTACAGATCGAAAAAATTACCTTAATGCTATTTTAGAGATGTTATGAATGCTTTATGTATGATGTGTAGTGTTCATTATATATATTCACAAAATGCAAATATTATGGACTTAAAAAATATATGAAGAGCTTCTTTGTGTGATGGTAACAATTGATGAGTGTAAATATGATTTCCTATCTGTGAAATGTTGTTAAGAGGAGAGTATGGTATTCTTAATGTTGTGGCCAATTTATTTTTAAGGAAATGAGTCTAGTTTTCTAGTTGATTAAAGAGATTATGAGATGTACTTATGGTAATAGAACTATCATTTTAATAGAGAAAATAAAACTCATGCAACATATTTACAGGAATCAATGGAAGTGAGACTAGAGATGGAAGCATATTGGGACAATGACGATAAGTCTCTAGAAGCCATCTATGATCATATAAGATTTGTTCATTCGATGGAATGTCTATGTTGAATTATAACTAACATCAAAATTGAATCCTCATGGAGGATAGTTAACTGAGAGAATTCATGTTATTATTGTTTCATGAGTGGATTTATGTGATTGTTCTATTGTAGATAAATCTCTAGTTCGAGTCTTGTATTAAAAAGGAGGAAAAGAGACTTGCTCCTAGGTTTTAAATGTTGTAATATGAATATATTTTGAGTGATGAATAAAGGTTTTATATTTATATTATTTGTTGAGTGGACTTGATTGAGAACTTCATAGTCAGCTATGGTGATGTATGTGTATGTGAATCAATTTACTCTAGAAAGAAACTTTATTTAATAGTTCTGTGAATAATCTCCATACATTGAAGAAACTGAACTGACTTGGTCAACATGGTAGATGTAGAACTTAATGTTTAATGCTATGAAGGGAACATGGTTGGTATGAAGTCTTCCAATTTCTCTAATAGTGTATAACTATTTGGGAAATATCATCCTAAAAGATATAATACCTTCATGGTATAATTGGAAGCTTGTTTATAGAACGTATTTTTATAGTGAATTATCTAATTTATAAAAGTGATCTCTATGATAGGGTGTAGAGTAGTGGTACATGGTTTCCACAAATTAAAATAAGGAAGAGGATTATTAGTAGGATAACTAACTTATTCAAGGAAAATGAGATGGATAGTTGAATATTTCTACACATAAAATATCTAAATATAAGGACCTATGTAGAATGTGGAGATAGTGCATCCTTTCGACAAATTAGGAGGGAATAGCAAAAGATAGCTCATTTGGTACAATGATAAGGTTAGCATGGCTTAAAAAAAATACACCTAGTATTCTTACATAGTCGGATATATGTAGGATATAGATATGGGTGATCCTCAAAGAAAAAAAATCTAAGTGGAAGCTTTAAAAACAAAATTGGGATTTTGGGGTAGTGACATTTGGTATTAGAGTGCTTGGTTTGATGGGTACAAATTTCCTTGTACAAGAATATATGGGGGTGTAATAGGATGTACACCATGTAAATGTTATACCTATAAGAGTAGTGTATCTATTAGTAGACATCATTTTCTTAGTTAGGATAACTAGAAATATATTTTCTCTGATACCAATTATCACAACCCAAAATTTTCTATCTCAATCGAGAGTATTTTTTTTCCTTTTACACATGGAATGGAGTTTACTTGAGATCTTAGTGTTCCTAATTTGAATTATTAGATACCTCATGGGTTCACTTTACTTCCACTAAATTATACCCATCACTAAAACATACTATCTATGTAAGTGTACTAGATAAGGTGTAATTTTAAGCTATCAATATCATTCTTCTTTCAATGAGCTAGTTTAATCCTTTGAATCTATCAAAATGACCATCCCAATATCTACATCATACATAAGTCCATCTATGTAGGTGTACTACGAGTGTCAAGGGTTGGCTATCAATCTCATCTCCATTAGGAGCTAGTATTTTCCAATAGTCTCACTTAATGTCAAACACTAAGAACACTAAACTATCAAATTTATATATCCATGCCATTAGGATTTTCCTTGAAATATCTTGGCCCTAATGCAATAAGCCATATATTCATTAATACTCCACTACTATTGATATAATAGCTTATATTAACGTGTGATTTCTCTTAAGTAATCCACCATCATAAGTGCATGTTGATTATCTTTCAAAGTGTTAATATTAAGTTCTACTAATAGGATATTGCTCACAAAGAACTAATGTTGAGCAATTAATGCATAACCAAGAAAATATAAATTCAAAATGAAATACCTATTTATTTGAGAAGCATAGAAATACCATTATTGTTTTAATTATAGTACACCATATAGAAGAGAAATCATACATAATCTCACAATATTTCATTTATCTTGGGAAACCTCATGGGGAATAAACCCAACCATGAAATTATTTTCTTTATTAAATTCATAATTTGTTTGGTCCTTACATTGGGTAAAAACACCCCATATTGCCTTTACATCCAACTAAGGAGTGCCAAAGTCTTTATGGCTTTATAATATGAATTATTCCTTCCATTCGTATGTACAAATTTGCCCATATTGTTAGAGAATATATTACATTATTGGGTACATATCAATGTACCACCTTTGGTAAATTACTAGAGTAGAATTTTACGTTGGAGTAAATTTAAGTAGTTACTTCAACATGTAATAAATGCACAAGTATAAAAATGTGCAATTATGTAAATGTGCATGTAGTCCACATGTACATGAGTCAGTATAGATTCAAAGGTAGAGGAAGGGCCAAGAAACCTATCTTTCTATATAAATACCTTATAGTAAGTGACATAAAGAGGAGAGAATATAGAGATTGCATAGTATAGATTGGTAGAGGAGTACAATGTAGTTCCTTTAAAAATAGTTTATGGAGTGCTCATGTCCTCCATTATTGTATTGTACTATTTTTTAAAGCTTTCATTAATAACATATTTCCAAATTATTACAAAATTTTATATCTTTATTTTCCTACATATTATAGTTCCATTATCATATATATATATATATATATATATATAATAGTTTTCTTATCTTGCATCTTTTGGTTGCATTTCCTATATCATATACTCATCAAAAGCTAATAGTGGTATCAAAGCACATGATAGATCGATAGGAAATAGGGAGATCCACAAGTGAGATTGAGAGGAATCCAAAAATCTTATTTTCAAAATTTTTGAGATTGCATTTGGCTAGAGTATTTCTATAGGGTTGAAAAAAAAACTCATGAAGACTAGGAATCAATATTAATACCACTAGATTGACAAATAAACTAGTGAAGATTGGTTATCTCTAGATTTATACTTTCTTCCATTATAGTCCTAATACTTTGTTGCAGGAAAAAGGAGATTCAAAGAAAGTTGAGAAGCTTCCTACAAAAGATATAGGAAGAATATCTTCTTTAGAATCAATCTAGAAATAAAAGTAAAAAATGAAAGAATGAAGATTTGGAGGCCTAAATAAAAGTTCCCATTGAAGAAAAGACCATAAGAGCCTTGTTCAATATTTTAGGAAGAGTCCATGAGAAGATTAAAGGTTGGTGATCTCCATTTAAGACTACAATTAGTAGATTGAAGAGACTTCAAAGAAGAGTCCCGATGAATATAGGAGATTTATGATCTCCATTTAATATTGAAGACTTCACCTTGAATGAGTAGAATAAATCAACTTGAGAAGTTGAAGAGACCTACAAGAGGTCCCATTGAAGAACTTATAATTTTAGGAGAGAAAGAGAAGGGCTAGTAAAAGTCTTGTTCTTGAAGTAGTAGATTTTAGAGATATGAGAGGGAGATCTCATTTTCAAACTTCCATAGTTTGAATATTGAATAAAATATATTATTGAAAATATTAGAGAAGATTCAAGATAGAAGACCCTAAAAAATAGGTCTTAAGGAGAAAGAAGGAGAAGACTTGGAGAGCCTCATTGAAGGAGATTCAAATAAGGCCATTAAAGGAGTTCCTAGGAGAACTCATTGGATAAATTTACCATCAAGGAGAAGTTACTAATAAAGTAAGAACTTGGGACAATTATTTCCATTTGAAAACAAGCCCAAGGGAGAAGGATTTGGTAAGAAGTTTGCCAAATTTTGGAGGAGATTGATGAAGACCTCAAGACTTTCAAATTCTTGAGAGAAAGTCCTTGATTGAAGTTAATATTTGACAAGGAGGTGGAAGGAAAAGGTGCCAAATATTACTATCAAACCTTAGAGGTTTAAATATTTTCTTTGAAGGCTAGAAAGCTCATTCAAAGAAAGGAGATTTGTTGGTTTCTATAGTAGAAAACTGAAGGGTTCTTGAAGGAAAATGTCAACTATGATTTGAAGGATTTCCCTACCAAATTTTTGAGATTCAAATATAGAATTTTAGTGGAGATATTGATTGCTTTTCAATATAAAAATTTTATATTTGAGGACAACAAGAAAGTAGAAACTTAGGCAGCATCAATAACTACTAAGTTTTAGATTTCCAGGATACATATTGAAGGTTGAAGTCACCAAACTACAGTATCAGGCAACACGATATAAGGAGGTACAAAGCTACAAGTTGGTGTGTTGAGAAGCTATTTTGGATAGTAAAGAATAACTACAAGTTCATCCAATAAAAAATAGTAGTAAGGTGAATTTAATCACCTTGCAATCCTTCATCTATAGACATCATTAATATAAGTAACTTGGATGCAAATAGATTCATTAGTTGAAATTTAGTTTAATTTGTTATCAAGTTTCATTAAGAACCATATTAGAGTTTTAAGAAGTTGCAAAGATAAGGTTGCATATTATAGTATTCAAGAGAGTGTATAAGAAAGTTTATTTTAAGGTTTATACCTACACATTAAAATAGGATATTAGATATATTTTTATAGAAATAAAAATATCATCTTCCTATTGTTTAGTTGAAGCAAAGAAGACATTACTACTATTTGAAAGTTGTAGAGATTATTAGTGCATTTGAGAGTAGGGTTAATATTAGTTCATATTACAAGTTACTTTGAAGGAGCAATAACGTGAAAATTAGTGCATTGAACTAGTTACTCTCAAAGGTTATTATGTGCATTGGTTGTTAAGTTAAAGTGAAAAACCAAAGAGCACAAATCAATATACTATCAAAGTGTCTAGAGACACTATTGAGCACACAAAACCTATGAAATTTTGTGGCCTAGATAAGCCACAAAATAGGGTGATATTTTTCAAATAAGCGGAGAATAAATCCATCATCAAAACCAGTAGAAGGAGATACAAAATGAGACTAGGAAAGTCTCAGGTTTTAGGTGCAACTAAGGAACATATTATAGGTTGTTATTCAAGCACCAAACTTGTCTTCTATTACATCAAAGGGAGACAAAGGTTAAGTGTCTTAAGGACACTCTACATAGCCTATCATCCTATCTACAAGAAATTTCCATTAGCACTAGCAAAAGTTCTTGAAGAGGAGCCATTCCATAGGGGCTCAACATCCACTGTTAGCACTAGTTAAGATGCATAATAAATAAGCCAATCAAAGGGCTCGATATTTTTCATTGGTAAGGGAAGCACAACCTAAGGTGATAAGGTGAAGATTCATTCATAAGGCTTGGTATTTGGCTCATTAAGGTATTAGAAGATACCAAATATATCAGTAGTTCAAACGCCTATAGTAGCACAAAACTACAACATACAAGGTCTATGTAAGGGCTAATTATCCATAGCATACCTAAAATATCAAAGCCAATGTAAGGAGCCCATTATCTAGTGCATATCCACATAAGAAGGATAGCATAACAAGGTCTACTTAAAGTGGCTATCATCTATTGTATATCAATGTAGAAGGAACAATGCTAAAGGATAGCTCATTGCAACAAAAAGAAGAAAGTTACAATGAAAATGAAAGGTGCATTACCAAGCCATATCATGGCCAAACCACCAACTAAAGCTCTCAAGAGCTACCATCGATTGAAGATGAATCATCATCTAGGAAGATAATGATTGAAGCAACCAAGAACAACCATCGATTGGAGATAAATCATCAACCAAAAGGGAAATTTTGGAGCACCCTAGAATCACCATAGCTAGATCCAATATTGTAAATAATATCATCATTGATCATTGGAAAAACATACTTTGCACTCACTAGAAAGAAGGAGAAAAGTGTTGAAGCCAAGATTGAACAACTTGCACATGCTGGGAAGAAGTATAGAAAATTAAAGAGATATTGAAGGCATCCTCACATGCAAGTGCCACTTGGAATAACAAAATAAGATATATCATAATTCTTCTCAATGCTTGCATAGGGATAAAGCACTTAGAATAGACATAACACTCATATTAGAAGTGTCGAAGGTATATTTCAAAGGTTGAAGGCATAAAAATCATTTCATCCAAAAAGAGAGTGTTGAAGCCTCATCAATTAAAATTCAAAGAGATTATAAAATCTATTTTACACCTACATACTCGAGCAAGGTATGCATCAAGTGTCAAAAACATCAATAAGGGAGAAGGTATAGTAATGCACAAAGTAAATTACATTCCAAGGGGAAAAAATACTATTTATAGCCCATATCAGAAGGCACACAATGTTATAGTATATTACATTATTTAGATACATGTAAATGTACCACATTTGGTATATTACTTGAGTAGTAGTTTACTTTAAAGTAAATTTATGTAGTTACTTCAACATGTTATAAATGCACAAGTGTTAGAATGTATAATGATGTAAATGTACATGTAGTCCACATGTACATAAGTCATAGGATAGAATCAAAGGTAAAGTGAGGGCCAAGGAACTTATCTTCCTATATATAGGCCTTATAGTGAGTGAAGTACAAAGGATATAATATAGAATGTGCATAGTATAGATTGATAGTGGTACAATATAACTCTTTCAAAACATTTTATGGAGTGTTCATGTCATCCATTATACAACAATGTACTATTTTTGTGAGTTTTTATTAATGGCATATTTTTGAGTTATTACAAAAGTTTCTCTTATCATTTTCCAGCACATTATAATGCCATTATCATATATATATATATATATATATATATATATATATATATATATATATATATTAGATTGCTTATCTTACAACATGTGGTTGCATTTCCTATATCATATACTCATCAAAAGCTAATAGTGGTATCAAAGCACATGGTAGATCAAATAATAAATAGGAAGATCCACAAGTGAGATTCAGAGAAATCCAAAAATATTATTTACAAAATTTTTGAGATTACATTTGGCTAGTCTTTCCATAGGGTTGTAGAAAAACTCATGAATACTAGGACTCATTAAAGATTCCACTAGATTGACAAATCAACTAGTGAAGATTGATCATCTCTAGATTTAGAATTTCTTCCATTATAGTCCTAATACTTTATTACAGGAAAAAGGAGATTCAAAGAAAATCTGGGAAGCTTCCTATATAGATATAGGAAGAATATCTTATTTGGAAATAATCTAGCACCAGAAGCAACAAGAGAAATATTTGAGATTTGGAGATCTGAAGAAAATATCCCATTACAAGATATTGTAGACCTATAGAGTGAAGAAGAAGAAAATGCCATAGTAGCCTTACTACTAATTCAAGAGACTCTAGAGAATATTCCAAAAGAAGATAAGATATTGGTGATATTCATTGCAAAATTAAGAAATCAGCTAGAGAAATTGAAGAAGACCTATGAGATGTCTCATTAAAGAAATCCTAATTCTAGAATATTGGAGGTTGGTGATCTCCATTGGATCCTGTAGATTACAGAAGAAGGACTAGCAAGGCCCTGTTATAGATCCTAGAAGCAACAAACTACAAAGATCCAAGAGGAAGATCCCATTACAAACACTTCCATAATAGAAGTTTGAAGGAAAGGTCTCATTTGGAAGACCATAAGAGCTATAAAATTGAAGACCTAGAAGATATCTCAAGGAGAAATAAGGAGAAGGCTTAGTGAGCCTCATTGAAGGATATTTAGAGAAGGCCATTAAAAGGAGTTTCAAGGATAACTCACTGGAGAAATTTACCACCAAGGAGAAGTTCTTGATAAAGGAAGGTTTTTTGGATAATTATCACCATCTGAAAACAAGCCCAAATAGAGATAGATTTGGCAAGATGGTTTCCAAAATTTGGAGGAGATTGGCGAATACCTCAAGAATTTCATATTCTTGAGAAGAAGACCTATATTGAAGTTAGAATTTTAGAAGGAGGTTGAAGGAGAAAGGAGCCAAACATTACTATTAAACCTATGAGGTTTGAATATTACCTTTAAAGGCTATAATGCTTATTCATAGAAAGGATGTCTATTGGTTTCCATAGTAGAAAATTTAAGAATTATTAAAGGAAAATCTAAAATATAATTTGGAGGACTTCCCTACCAATTTTTTTAGATTTAAGGATAGCATTTCAGTAAGAATGTTGATTGCTAGAGGACATCAATCAAGACAAAATTACTAGCTGTAAAAATTTATATTTCCAGGATACATCCTAAAGGGGAATGTGAATTCATATACCACAATTTTAAGGTAGAAACTTTGAGGGTTTCATAGCTATGATTTACTACAATTATAGAAAGCAATTTGGTAAATCAAATCACCAAGACATTCATCATATTCAAATAATGTTAAAGGTAAGCAACTTAGGTGCAAAGGGTTCATTACTTAGATTCGTTAAGCACCATATTAGAGTTTAAAAAGGTTGCAAAGAGAAGATTGCATATTATAATCTTCAATGGAGTGCAGAATATAGTTTCATTTTAAGGTTAATACCTAAATATTAAATAGATATTAGATATAAGTTAAAGTTGCAAATATTATAGTGCATCCAAGAGTTATTATTAGTGCATCTTACAAGTTACTTTGGAGGAGAAATAAGGTGAGATTAATAAGTGCACTATACTAGTTATACTTAAGAGAATTTTTAAGTGCATTAAATATTGTTCAAAGGTGAGAATTAGTGCACGAGTAGGATTAAGTTGAAGTGTCAAAGGACATTGTTGAGCATACAAAACCTGTAACATATCTTGGTGAAATCAAGTCACCAAAAGGACATATTAGTTGCTTGAAATTATTAGTGCAAAATATTCAAGTAGAGTTTTAGGTTAGTTTTATTTCACTATCTACCCTCAAGAAGCCGCTTCATCAAAGAAGTTAGAAACTTGGAGAAGAAGACATAGGACTAAAAATTTTGTGCAAGTTAAGGTGTTCTATATTAACTATTATAGGGACATTTACATTACATGATAAACACCATTCTTGTCCTTTCAAAGATATACAAGAAGGACAAAATATATAGCCTCTAAAAGGCATTACAATGGCCAAAAAAACATAGTCTTCAAGTAGCCATTTCAAAGCAAAGGAAAGAACCAAAAAAAGACTCTTAAAATTAGCATTTGAGCCACAAGATTCAACATTGATTGGTATCATATTTAGCAACCTTCATAGTGCACATCAATCTACATCACAAGGAGATTAAGTTGGATAAACGTAACCACATCAGCAAGGCAATTCTAACACAAAATTTGTAAAATAAATAACATAATGAAAAATAGCAAAATCAAGGTGTAAGTAAGGAAACTTATTATCGAAGTGAATATTTTCAAAATATTGGAAGAAGAACATTGTTTGGGTTGAAACAAATGCCTTTAATCCATTAGGAGTGAAGCACCTTGGAACCACTTGCATTGGATAATGTTGCTATTAGATGGAGAAAGCTAAGGAAGAAACATTAGAGAGCTATCATTAGTTGGAGAAAGCAAAGTAAGAAGCATTGGATAGAGCCACCATTATCTGGAGAAAGCTAAGCAAGAAAGCATTGATCAAACAAACAATAGTTGGTAACAAGCGTTGGGCTAATAAAAGGGTATAGCTACATGTAAGGTTGAAGATTTCCACTTACCATCTTGAGTGAAGAAACATTGTGTCACTTGGCACAAGACTTAAGGAGAAAATGAGAGTTTTTAGAGTCTTTCATAATGCCTTCATTCATAACACTTGCAAAGGAAGAGAGTGCCTAAGTAATTCTCTACTCAGACTAACATAGTTAAATCCTCATTCAGACATATAGATGTAATAACGCCTATGTTATCAAGAGTAATACCCACTAACATGCCTTATAGATTGGTGCCATATATCAAGGAGATATGGGCTCAAGTGAAAACATATATTCCATTTGGAATATGTTACATAAGGAGGTAAGATTCATTAAATACCTTTGCCAATAAGGATAATGGAGAGGTGATTTTTGTTGCATAGTAAAACAATGATTAATAAGGGAGAGAATGTATTCTAAAGGATTATGAGAACATTACCCATAGTAATGCTTGATACCATAAAGAGGTTGAATTTCACAATCAAAATAGACATTGAATGCCGAACAACGAGCAACGAGCAATGAACAAGAAAATGTACTATTAAAAGGTTTTAAGTTTGTAGTATATCATTAATTAATTTCTATAAATATTATTCAATTCCTAAGGTTTTTTTGAAGAACACAAGATTATACTGAGAGGGGGGTGAAAAGTATAAGACCACTTTTTACTATTCTTCTCAAATCAATATTATGCAGTGTATAGATAGCAGTATCAATAGCAATAATCAAAGCAATGCACAAAACACCACACACAATAGAGATAAATATTTAATGTGGTTCACCCAATGTGGGCTACCTCCACAGAGAAAATATTTCTTCTAAATATTTCTCAAATGATCTTTTGGGAATCCTTCCCAAATTACAATGTTTATGGACCTCAATCCAAAGGAGATGTTGATCCCCTAATCTCAAGTTCATGGATCTCTTCCACAGGATAACTCTTTCCCCTTATGCTCTGGCTAGTGATCTTCTAGAAGACTATGTCTCTATGCTACACTGATTGGTGGATCTCTCTCCACTTGAAGACTTCTCACTCAGATCTTGTCTTCAATTATCTTGGCTACTGGATCTCTATCCATTAAGACTCTATCCTCTATACTCTGTCACCTCCAAATCTCTGTCTCAATAATGTACCAAACACAGTTCAGTCGGTCTAGCATAATTCTGCTCAATATATTGCACTAAATACAGTATAGTTAATATAGTACAATTATGATCAATAGGTTTACTCAGAACCTGCTCAAATTTACTCAATAGGTTCACACAAAAACTTGTCTAAATCTGCTCAACAGGTTCACACAAAACCTGTCTAATTCTGCTCAATAAATCCTCTCTAGGACTTGCTCAAATCTGCTCAATAAGTCCTCTCTTGGACTTGCTCAAATATGATCAATAAGTCCTCTCTTGGACTTGCTCAAATCTACTCAATAAGTCATCTCTTGGACTTGCTAAAATATGCTCAAGCAAGATTTCACAAAAGCTTAACTCAAAATAGGCCACAAGCCTTCTCAAAGACTTGTATCAAATCTACTTAACAAGCTTACACAGAACTTGTTCAATCTCATAGAATCATAAAGAGAATTTTTAGAGACTTAATATGTTCTATAATAAAAGTACAATCAATATCTTGATTCAATCTCATAGGTGCATAAAGAGAATTGTTAGAGACTCTATATGTTCTATACTCAAATCCTAATCTCAACTTAATAGAAGCATAAAGAGAATTGTTAGAGACTCAATATGTCCTATTCTTAAATCTCAATATCAACTCAAATCAATCTCATAGAAGCATAAAGAGAATTGTTAGAGACTCTATATGTTCTATAATAAAATCCCAATCTCAACTCAATATAAGCATAAAGAGAATTGTTAGAGACTCAATATGTCCTATTCTTCAATCTCAATCTCAACTGAAATCAGAATATAAAATAGTTTTTTTTATGGAACTTGAACAACCATTTCACACATCCACTTGAATAGGCTTAACCAACTCAACTCAACCAATCACATCAAGGAACAACCCTTTCTCACAAACCTTAGTTCAAGCATGTATCAACCAACTCAAAATGTTTCCAACAATACTTTATCTCAAGTCTCATATAACAATGATACTTATGTTCTTTTCTAGATCATGTTCAAGTTCATTTCATCATCAGTGGGCTTCAACAACAATGCTCATAAAACAAGGTTTAAATATAACTCACAAACCAAAAAATCTTGAAGCATTCAACCAATCATTTTAACAAAGGAAACCATAATCAATCCTTTTCTCTCCAATGATATTTCAAAAATAAACCACCACAAACAATCAATAGGAGAATGTGCCCATACCTTTTTGATGCAAATAAGTTGTCCACAAAATCTTCCACACTTAATCACAACTTTCCTTTTCAATATCAATAAGGGTTAGTGGTATTTTAAATAGTCACAATAAAAGCATAACTTAATTTACACTCTTTTCACTCCAAACTCATAAACACATCCACCAAAGTTTATTTTATAAAAAACCTTATTAAGAATAACCCGCAATAAATCTCTCAAAATCACTTTAACAACTCCTTATTTCTCTTAAAATCAATTCTCCATTTCCATCAAAATAAAATATAAATCAAATATGCTTTTGCAATAATAATCACAACCCTAATGATAAAATTTAATTCCCATTAAATACCTTATAACTCCAAACTTTAGGGCTAATAAAAATTATTAAAGGCAAAAATGTAAATACCTCTCAAGGGGATTTGAACCCCCGTCCGTCACACACCGTGAGTGTCTTAGCCGTGGCTAAGATTCCAACTGAGCCAAAGTGCTCTTGGAAAAGTAAAGGCCAAAAGGGCATTTAATCTTCCTCTACCTACTGTAAAGGGCAAAGCACCAAAGTGCTTCCCACATGCTGCCATCAAGGGGATTTGATCCCTAAAATTTGTGCTTCCTATAGTCTTAGAAAAATTGATACGCCAATGTGACACGCTGTTGAGAAAGGTGCAGCAACAGTATTGTCATTGTTGTCAACACAATCAGATAGATCTGTTGATGTAGTGGATAGGAAGTTCAAAAGCTATTCAGATGCAGAAGACAGGAGTTCAAAGGTTATTCAGAGTATGTACAATGATTTTCCAAGAAGACCGAAGTGGCCCATATGCAAAAGATCAAAGAAAAAGACAAGTAAGAAAAGTGTCGCGATATCGCGACATATACAACAGGCAAGAAAAACTATCACGATTTCACGACATGTTGGAAGAGAGAGAAAAAGCAAGAAAAACTATCATGATTTCATGACATGTTGGAAGAGAGAGAAAAAGCAAGAAAAACTGTCATGATTTCGTGACATGTTGGAAGAGAGAAAAAGCAGGAAAAAACTATCGCGATTTCGTGACATGTTGGAAGAGAGAAAAATAGGAAAAACTATCGTGATTTCATGACATGTTGGAAGAGAAAAAGGCAAGTGGAAAAACTGTCATGATTTCATGACATGTTGGAAGAGAAAGAGAAAGCAAGAAAAAGTGTCACGATTTCGTGACAAGTTCGAAGAAAGAGAACAAGTAAGAAAAGTGTCACGATTTCATGACATGTCGCATTTTCACGACTAAAATAGGAGAGAGAAAGTAAGTTGGAAAAGTGTCATGATTTTGTGACATGTCGCATTTTCATGACTAAAATAGGAGAGAGAAAGTAAGTTGGAAAAGTGTCACGATTTCACGACATGTCGCATTTTCATGACTAAAATAGGAGAGAGAAAATGCAAGGAGAAAAAGTGTCGCGATATCGCGACATGTTGCATTTTCGTGGCCAGAAGAGAAGAGAAAATGCAAGGAGAAAAAGTGTCGCGATATCGTGACATGTTGCATTTTCACGGCCAGAAGAGAAGAGAAAATGCAAGGAGAAAAAGTGTCATGATATCTGACATGTTGCATTTTCGTAGCCAAAGATAAGAGAAAGAGCAAGGAGAAAAAGTGTCGCGATATCATGACATGTTGTATTTTTGCGGGCCAAAGCTAAGAGAAAGAGCAAGGAGAAAAAGTGTCGCGATATCGTGACATGTATTTTCATAGGCCGAAGCTAAGAGAAAAAGCAAGGAGAAAAAGTGTCACGATATCGCGACATGTTGTATTTTCGGGGCCGAAGCAAAGAGAAAGCGTAAGGAGAAAAAGTGTCACGATATCGTGACATGTAGCATTTTCGCGGTCCGATGCAAAGAGAAAGAGAGAGAAAGAAAAGTGTCACGATATCGCGACATGTTGTATTTTTAGGGGCCAAAGCAAGGAGAAAGAGAGAGAAAGAAAAAGTGTCATGATATCGCGACATGTTGTATTTTCATGGTTGAGTTGAAGCCGACGAAGTCCGATGACAACCGACTAAAATTAGGGTTTACAGTTGTTATGAAAGCCGACTAAGATTAGGGTTTACAGTCGACTAAGATTAGGGTTTTCATCATGAAAATGTTGTTATAAAAGGAGGGTTGTTTGGAGAATTGAGAAGTGTGAAATGTGTGAGCGATACGGTCATTGTGCATAGAGAGCAAGTTGTGTCGAATCGTGCTAAGTGCAAAATTTGCAAAGAGAGTAGAGTGCGCAAAAGGGAGAAGACGATCGTGAAGTTCGATTGTAATGAAGTAGAGTGTGCGAAGTGATTACATAGAGAGTGCAGAGTGCATAGAGAGCAAAAAAGGTTGAAGCTCGACCAGGTGCTATTGTGATTGCACAGAGAAAGCAGAGTGCACAGAGAATGCAAAGGTGAAGAAGACCAGTTAGGGTCTTGCAAAAGCAAAGGTATCTTACTGTCAAACTTATAGATTCAGAATTGAAGTCCAAGTTGGTGCTTGGCATCAGGGGTTGGTGCTCCTTCTAGTGGGTGCTGGTAAATTGATTGTAAAGTTGGTGCTTTGCAAAGGCTAGATTTGGATGGTAGTCCAAGCAATCAATTTTTGAGGAGTAGCCACATTGGTGAACCTCATTAAATCTTGTGTTGTGTGATGCTCTTTTGTTATACTTGTTGTATCTAGTAATAAGTTTTAATTGCTATGGTATTAAGAGCTGTAAATTCAAGTTAAAAGAGCTACACTGATTCACCCCCTCCTCTCAGTGTCATTGTAAGACTAACAATTGGTATCAGAGCTAAGTTCCTGTACAAGCTTAACCGGCTAGGGTGATCTTGGAAGTAACACAATGGCAGGTGGTGAAGGCTTCTCATCAAACAAAGCACCATTGTTTGATGGATCTAATTACGCATTCTAGAGAATCAGGATGCAGACATATCTCTCTGCTTTGGGATACGACATCTGGGATTCAGTAGTTAGTGGATACACAATACCCATCACTCCTCCAAAAGAGGTTGACGAAAAGAAACTGTTTGAAAATAACTCAAAAGCAAAGAATGCTCTCATGTGCGGATTAGCAGACAATGAACTAGTAAAGATCATGAGCTGTAAAATGACAAAAGAAATATGGGACAAACTGAGGAGTATTCATGAAGGAGACGATAAGATCAAGGAGGCCAAGTTATAGACACATCGAGCTCAGTTCGAAGCATTAAAGATGAATGACGATGAAAACATTGAGGCATATATGCTGAGAGTTAATGGAATCATTAATGCGATCAGAGGACTCGACGAGGATATTGAAGACTCTGCCATCGTGAAAAAGGTATTAAGATCTCTTCCTCAAAGGTTTGATTCTAAAGTCTCAGCGATAGAAGAAGCTAAAAATCTAAATTATTTTAGTATAGATGAGATGTATGGTTCCTTGACTGCATATGAGATGAGGATAGGAAGATCTAAACCCACAGACAGAGAAGCGGCTTTTAAAGCCCTTAAAAATAAAAATGCAAAACAAGAGTCCGAGGAAGAAGAGACATCAGATGAAATGGAAGCAAACTTTGTTAAGAAACTAAAAATGGGAAAAGGAAAATACAGAGGAAAGCTACCGTTTAAATGTTTCAACTATGGAGGCGTTGGGCATTTTGCGTCTAAATTTCCACTTAATAAGAAGAACAAAAATGATGAAGGATCGCACCAAGAAAGAAGTGACTGGAAGAAGAAAATGAATTTCAGAAAAGGCAACTTCAAGAAGAAAAGTTTCATCTCCAGGAATGCCAGTTCATCAGAAGACAGATCCGGTGAGGATTCTGAAGAGGAAACAGGTGAAGCTCTTTTCATGACATTTGAAGAAGTAAAATCAGAAAAGGAAGAAGGAGTGAACTCTGAAGTATGTGGTGAAAACCCTGAGGCTGAAGTAGATCTAGAAGGTGAGTTGATCTCTGCACTTGAAGAGTTGACAATAGAGAGGAAAAAGAATAAGAAAATTTCAAAAAAGCTTGAGGATGCAAACGAAATCATAACCAATCTGAAAGTACAGACAAAAGAATACAAGAAAATATCTGAAGATCTCGAAGTACAAATTACCATGAAAATAGATTATTGCTGCAAACTAGAAGAAGAGAATGTTGGTTTACGGATGCAGATAGAAGAGATGAATCACAAAATTAGTTGCTATCACAAACGCGAAGAAAGTTCTATGAAGCTGGATAAGATTATAAATGACCAAAGGCCTACAGGCATCAAATTTGGTCTGGGTTTCATCGAAGGAGAATCATCAAATGGATCAAAGGCCAGAAATGTAGAATCCATAAAGAATGAAAATAAGAAACAAAGTTGATCAAGGAAAAATGTCTCATGCAAAAGAAAGCAATGATGCCAGGCACGAAAGGAGAATTGACAATGATGGATTCACCAATGTCACACATCAAAGAAGAAGAAGACCTATGGCTCCTACGGCAACATGGCAAAGACCATCCCCCAGGTTCAATTATCCCTTTTCTGGTTTCTGTTTTAAATGCAATGGCTATGGACATAAAATCTCAGACTGCAAATATAATGTAAGACCAAGGAATTTCACAAATAGAAATGCTTTTTCTCCTCTGATGAATTATACAAGTAGAATGTTATAACTGTCATAATTTTGGGCACATTGCAAGAAACTGTAGAAGTACATTTGCATCAAATCAGTTTTAGGGAAGAAAATTTCAACCAAATAGGATGAGACAAAATAGAAAACTTCCTGAAAAACATGCACAAGCTATTGATAAGGGAAAGGCAAAACAAGAGCCCAAAACTACTATCAAAATGGAGTGGAAAGAAAAAGAGCGACTTAAGGAAGAAAAGGAATCCTTAATCGTACAAACAACATTTAAAGCACAGAATAAATATGTACCATGGATACTTGATAGTGGATGCTCCAGTCATATGACAGGTGACAAACAAAAATTTGAGAAGTTACAGAAATATGAAGGTGGTTCAGTAAAGTTTGGAAATAATGATGGAGCTAAGATAGTTGGCAAAGGTTCAGCTTAAAATTAGTGACGGAAAGATTAAGTCAGAAGAAGTCTTGTTTGTGGATGGTTTGAAACATAACTTATTGAGCGTAAGTCAGATTTGTGATAAAGGTCATGAAGTAGTTTTTAAGAAGCAGGGTTGTGAAGTCAGAAAAACAAACAGTGGAAAACTGATAGCAACTGGATCAAGGACATCTAGCAACCTGTACACGCTCTCAGAGACTTCAGAAGGAGCTTGTTTTATTGGATAGGAAGAAGAAAATTGGTTGTGGCACAAGAGACTCGGTCATATCAGTTTTGATAATCTAGTAAAAATCAACTCAAAAAGGGCAGTGAGAGATATTCCCACCATCAACAAACCTGCAAACAACATTTGTGCTTCATGCCAAAAGGGGAAGCAAACTAGAGTCACATTCAAAACAAAAGAGTACTACACAAGCAAACCTTTGGAACTAATACACACTGATTTATGTGGACCCATGAGAACACAAAGCATAAATGGTGACAAATATTTTATGTTGTGCATTGATGACTATTCTAGAATGACATGGATATTTTTCTTGAAGCATAAATCAGAAGCTCTTAACATGTTCAAGATTTTCAAAAACCATGTTGAGAATGAAACAGGAAAGAGGATCAAATGTTTAAGATCAGACAGAGGAGGAGAATTCATTTCAGAGGAGTTTACAGAGTACTATGAAAAATACGGTATTAGGAGACAGTTTTCAGCAGCCAGGACACCTCAAGGAGAATGGAGTGGTAGAAAGAAAGAACAGGACAATGCAGGAAATGGCACGGACTATGTTGGCTGAAAGCAGAGTAGCAGACATATTTTGGAAAGAAGCAGTCCATACTACGGTGTATATCCAAAATAGGTACATGCTGAGAACACATGAAAGCAAAACTCCTTATGAGTTGTGGTTCGGTAAAAGGGCAACAACAAAATACCTCAAAATTTTTGGCAGCAAGTGCTACATCAAAAGAACTCGAAGATAATCTTGGTAAGTTTGAAGATAGAGCGGATGAAGGTATTTTTGTTGGTTATTTGTCAAAAAGTAAAGCTTACAAATGCTACAACAAGAGGCTAAAGAAAATTGTGGACAAGTGTCGATGTTAAATTTGATGAAGGTAGAGAACGAGTAATTAGCTATGAAATGAACTACCCAATTTATGAAGAGGTTATTGAAGGAGATGAGGAAAACGAAATCGAAAAGATACAAAAAATTGACTCAGATGATTTAAGTTGTGATTCAGAAGTGGAAGAAAATAAGAAATTCAAAACAAGCAGCTGGCAGAAAAATCATCCTAGAGAGCAAATAATTGGAGACCCCAATGTTGGTGTTCAGACAAGAAGAAGAGTAGTAAGTAACTACTCTCTATTATCCAAACATTGAGCCCAAAAATGTTGTTGACGCAAGTAAAGATGAAAGTTGGATGAAGGCAATAAATGAAGAATTAGATCAGATCGAGAAAAATGAAACTTGGGAGTTAGTACCTAGACCTGCAAATAAAAATATAATCGGGACTAAATGGATTTTTTGAAACAAATTGAATGAAGATGGACAGGTAGTCAGAAATAAAGCAAGATTGGTATGTAAGGGTTATGCACAAGTTGAAGGCATTGAATTTGAGGAAACTTTTGCACCAGTAGCTAGACTAGAGGCAATTAGAATGTTTCTGGCTTTAGCAGTCTACAAGAATTTCAAAGTTTATCAAATGGATGTGAAATCAACGTTTTTGAATGGGAAACTTGAAGAAGAGGTTTATATTGAGCAACCAGATGGTTTCAAACTTGGTGATGATCCCAACTTGGTTTGCAAGTTGAAGAAAGCATTATATGGCTTAAAACAGGCACCCCGAGCATGGTATGCAAGGCTAGACAACTATCTCACTCAACAAGGGTTTAAGAAAGGTATGGTGGATAGTAATTTGTATATCAAAATAGAAAATGGGCATCTTATTGTTCTTGTTGTATACGTAGATGATATCATATTTGGTAGCAACAAAGATGAGTCATGTAAAGATTTAGCAAATAAGATGCAGAAAGAATTTGAAATGTCAATGATTGGTGAACTTTCGTATTTCCTCGGGTTGCAAGTTAATCAAAATAAGAAGGGCATATTTATTTCTCAAGTTAAATATGTGAAAGAGATGTTAAAAAAGTTCACAATGGAGGATTGTAAGCCAGCTAGCACTCCCATGACGACAAAGTGCAAGTTGAGCAAGGATGACAAATCTCCACCTGTTGATCAAACCATGTACAGATCTATGATTGGGAGTTTACTGTACCTGATAGCTACTAGACCAGATATTTTGCAGGCAGTATGCATGGTAGCACGATTTTAGGCTAATCCCAAGGAGACTCATGTGACAACAGTGAAAAGGATTCTTCGGTACCTCAAGGGTACTATGGAGTATGGGTTATGGTATCCGAAAGGCAAGGACTTCACCCTTATTGCGTATTCAGATGCAGATTGGGCAGGATGTGTAGATGATAGAAAGAGTACCAATGGAGGTGCATTCTATCTTGGAGACAGGTTGGTCGCATGGCACAGTAAGAAACAAGAGTCAGTTTCTTTATCGACAGTAGAGGCAGAATATATTGCAATGACAACATGTTGTACGTGAGGTTTTGTGGATGAAACAAACCCTGAAAGATCTTGGTATTAGCTTCAATGAGCCAATATCAGTTAAGTGTGATAACACCAGTGCCATTAACATCTCCAAGAATCCGGTTATGCATTCACGCACAAAACACATTGCTATCAGGTATCACTTTTTGAAGGAGAAAGTTGTGGAAGGTGAGGTTAAGTTGGATTTTGTTCCAACTACAGAGCAAGTAGCAGATATCTTCACAAAACCATTGCCCAAGGAAGTTTTTGAGTACCTTCGCAATAAATTGGGAGTGGTCACACTTCCCAAGAATTGACTAGCTACAGGGATCACATTCTCATGGGGAGCATTTAAGTATTTGATTATCTTTTTGCTCATGTTCATGATTTTTGCTAAGTGTAATAAATTTTGCCTCGAGAATGTTGTGCATGGACTCAGGGGGAGTCTGCGGTAGCCCTTTGGTATTATTGTCAAAGGGGGAGAAGAGTTACAGGAAATTGCACATGTGTTGCCAACAATTCCAAAGGGGGAGATTGTTGAGCAAGGTGCAACAACAATATTGTCATTGTTGTCAACACAGTCAGATAGATCTGTTGATGCAGTGGATAGGAAGTTCAAAAGCTATTCAGATGCAGAAGATAGGAGTTCAAAGGTTATTCAGAGTATGTACAATGATTTTCCAAGAAGACCGAAGTGGCCCATATGCAAAAGATCAAAGAAAAAGACAAGTAAGAAAAGTGTCGCGATATCGCGACATATACAGCAGGCAAGAAAAACTGTCACGATTTCATGACATGTTGGAAGAGAGAGAAAACAAGAAAAACTATCATGATTTCGTGACATGTTGGAAGAGAGAGAAAAAGCAAGAAAAACTATCACGATTTCACGACATGTTGGAAGAGAGAGAAAAAGTAGGAAAAACTGTCATGATTTCGTGACATGTTGGAAGAGAGAGAAAAAGCAAGAAAAACTGTCGCGATTTCGTGACATGTTGGAAGAGAAAAAAGGCAAGTGGAAAACTGTCACGATTTCGTGACATGTTGGAAGAGCAAGAGAAAGCAGGAAAAAGTGTCATGATTTTACGACAAGTTCGAAGAAAGAGAACAAGTAAGAAAAGTGTCATGATTTCGTGACATGTCGCATTTTCATGACTAAAATAGGAGAGAGAAAGTAAGTTGGAAAAGTGTCATGATTTCGTGACATGTCGCATTTTCATGACTAAAATAGGAGAGAGAAAGTAAGTTGGAAAAGTGTCACGATTTCATGACATGTCGCATTTTCGCGACTAAAATAGGAGAGAGAAAATGCAAGGAGAAAAAGTGTCGTGATATCGCGACATGTTGCATTTTTGCGGCCAGAAGAGAAGAGAAAATGCAAGGAGAAAAAGTGTCGCGATATCGCGACATGTTGCATTTTCACGGCCAGAAGAGAAGAGAAAATGCAAGGAGAAAAAGTGTCATGATTTCGCGACATGTTGTATTTTCGCGGGCCAAAGCTAAGAGAAAGAGCAAGGAGAAAAAGTGTCGCGATATCGCGACATGTTGTATTTTCACGGGCCGAAGCTAAGAGAAAAAGCAAGGAGAAAAAGTGTCGCGATATCGTGACATGTATTTTTGGGGGCCGAAGCAAAGAGAAAGCGTAAGGAGAAAAAGTGTCGTGATATCGCGACATGTAGCATTTTCATGGTCCGATGCAAAGAGAAAGAGAGAGAAAGAAAAAGTGTCATGATATCGTGACATGTTGTATTTTCAGGGGCCAAAGCAAGGAGAAAGAGAGAGAAAGAAAAAGTGTCATGATATCGCGACATGTTGTATTTTCGCGGTTGAGTTGAAGCCGACGAAGTCCGATGACAACCGACTAAAATTAGGGTTTACAGTTGTTATGAAAGCCGACTAAGATTAGGGTTTACAACCGACTAAGATTAGGGTTTTCATCATGAAAATGTTGTTATAAAAGGAGGGTTGTTTGGAGAATTGATAAGTGTGAAATGTGTGAGCGATACGGTCGTTGTGCACAGAGAGCAAGTCGTGTCGAATCGTGCTAAGTGCAAAATTTGCAAAGAGAGTAGAGTGCGCAAAAGGGAGAAGACGATCGTGAAGTTCGACTGTAACGAAGCAGAGTGTGCGAAGTGATTACACAGAGAGTGCAGAGTGCGCAGAGAGCGAAAAAGGTTGAAGCTCGACCAGGTGCTGCTGTGATTGCACAGAGAAAGCAGAGTGCACAGAGAACGCAAAGGTGAAGAAGACCAGTAGTCAGGGTCTTGCAAAAGCAAAGGTATCTTATCGTCAAACTTATAGATTCAGAATTGAAGTCCAAGTTGGTGCTTGGCATCAAGGGTTGGTGCTCCTTCTAGTGGGTGCTGGTAAATTGATTGTAAAGTTGGTGCTTTGCAAAGGCTGGATTTGGATGGTAGTCCAAGCAATCAATTTTTGAGGAGTAGCCACATTGGTGAACCTCGTTAAATCTTGTGTTGTGTGATGCTCTTTTGTTATACTTGTTGTATCTAGTAATAAGTTTTAATTGCTACGGTATTAAGAGCTATAAATTCAAGTTAAAAGAGCTACACTGATTCACCCCCCCTCTCAGTGTCATTGTAAGACTAACACATGCCTCATACCATGTTTGAGATTTCCAAATCGTTGCGCTTTCTTCTCTACTTCCTTTTC
Organism: Wollemia nobilis; assembly: GCA_028583015.1. Lineage (NCBI taxonomy): Eukaryota > Viridiplantae > Streptophyta > Pinopsida > Araucariales > Araucariaceae > Wollemia > Wollemia nobilis. Next base: position 5,806,343 of record JAQPPZ010014470.1, read on the forward strand.
AAAAATTTGCACGAGCTCTTTCAAATTCCAAGGCAATTAACACACGAGAGCAAGAATGATTATTTGGTTTAATTGCCACCCCTTTATATAGTGTTTAATAACACTTTGGAGATGTCAACGGAAATATTAAAATTGTATTTGCATGATGACATCGGTGGGAAAATTTCCATTTAAATTTGAATTTAAATTTTAAATAATTTAAATTTAAACCAAACATTAAAACTCAAATAACTCCATCATCGGGGCACCTTTTTCGACGAAACAAAAGCCCAATGTGGGTTTTAAGAAAAACCCAGATCAAATCTACTGTCCATGGTTTTAAATAAAACCTTTTATTTTCCCTACCTTGGTTTTCACAAAAACCCTTCATAGATCCTTTTGACATTTATTGCTCTATTGACATCAATGACAACATTTCAGCTTAGGGACTCAAAATATCCAACAATCTCCCCCTTTGTCATTGATGGTAATACAAATCCTTTTACTAAATACTAACCTTATTTTTTGCTCCCCCTAGGGCTTTGCTCTCCCTGGCTCAATGCTCTCTTAGATATCAAATCTCTCCTCATATCCAAAAACTCTCGCCATAATACACAAATTTCTCCCCCTTTGACATCAATGGAAAAGGGTCACATTTAGGGCTCAGGGCTAAGAATTGAGCCTCTTAGCTTAGCCCCTCCTCCACCTCCACATGAGGTGGTTAATTCTAGGGTGGGAGTATTTCTACTCCTCGAAAGCACTTTTCTCTACCTTTGTATTTTCCTTTTTCTTTTTTTTTGAATTCTCTCACTATTTCTTTCTGAGTCATCATCTCTGTTCTTGTTATTGTTCTTATTTTCATCCATTTTCTTGTTCTTGTACCTGTTATTGTTCTCATTCTTTTCTGAGTCTCTTTTCTTTTCTAAGTCTCTGTTCCTATTCATCTTCTTGTTTCTATTCATGTTCTTGTTCCCGTTCATATTCATGTTCTTGTTCCTATTCCTGTTCATATTCATGTTCCTATTCATGTTCATATTCCTGTTCTTGTTCATGTTCATGTTCATATTCTTGTTCCTGTTTATACCTATTTCTAGAATATTTTCTCTACACCATCTTGCTATGTGACCATAATTATTGCACTTATAACACTTAATGTTATTATTCCTTGGATGTGCAATAGTCTTAGGATTTCTCCTGGTGAAGCCATATCCTCTTCTATCATGAATCCTGTAATTTATTGTCTTATGACCAAAATCATTACATGAATAAAAATATCCTTGGAAATTTTTTTCTCTTCCATATACTTGTCTTTCATGTGTCATACACTGTGAAGCCATGTGCCCAAACTTGTGACATGAGAAGCATCTCCCATTGAAGCTTCCTTGCCTAGACCTCATTGGTATCCTATTATGATTGTTGTTCCATCCATATCTTCTTTGCCCATTGTCCCTGTTGGACACACTAACTCATCCTCAGAAGTTTCACTTTCACTTAAATCTGAGAATCTCTCTTCTGAAGTATCTTCTTCTAATGGTGTTTCTTATTCTTCAAGACTTGAAGTAGACTTTGCCTTTTCTTGTTTCTTTCCAAAACCTATACCTATTGAACATGATGTTCTTTATTGTCCTTAAATAAACTTATCACAGTTATTAGAGCTATTTGTGAGACTCTTCATCTTGATCTTGGATTCCTGTAAATATTTCTTTATAGTAGCCACTTCTTGTGCTATCTTCTCACTAAAGTAACCGTGGAGCACATGCCTAGCTAGTGTATTGATCTATACCATCGTAAAACACAAAGATCCACATAAAAATGCACAAATCGAACAAAGAAAGCCAACTAATGCAAAGTTTTCTTGTATTGATATTTCAAAGGATCTCGGGTTACAAAAATGCCCTCTCAGGGTCACTCCAAAGATGATACGGATGTTTACAATTGCCAATGCCCTCAACAGGGTAGGCGCACTTATTTTTTGCTCCGATGATTACTCACAAACTGCCTTGGGGTAGAGCTAACCCCCTTCTTCATGATGTGGAAGGATTATGATATAGGCTCCTTTCTGCACCTGTCTCCCTATGAACAAGAAACAATAGTGCATGATTACAGAGATTGATAGCCTCTCATGATGAGGCCCTTTAAAGAATCATACATGTAAATACCATTAAACTAATGAAACAAGAAAGCATAAAGAAAGGTTTTAAGCTATTCTAATCGTATCAAGAATTATACTACAACATACAAGACATGAATAAGCACATGATGCATTGAAAAAATATCGAATTAGAAGCAATAAAACATCAAAAAGATCCAATATACTCCTACCCACTACAACGCATAAAATGCCTAATTCCTACGGTCAGAGTTTCTCTAAAAATGCAATTAAACCTATGAAAAGACTAACATGACTAATCTATGCGATAAAAAGCAAACTGAGTAAGGTGATCTCTAACCTATTGCAAACCATAGTTGTGAGGGGTGGTCTACACTATAAACCATGGTTGACAGCCATGGTTTGACCTCTGATGTGTTTGCCCTCAGAATTAGGGGTAGTGGGCTTGACCTCCTTGTTCGAATTGATGTTCAAGGGTCGCCTTTGTCGTCCTCTGACAGATTTGGTGGTCAAATCATTGTGAAGGGCCTTCATTCACCCAAATTTGCATTTCTTGATCCTCCTAGGCACCTAGGGCATCCATGGCTAATTGGTCTTTGGATGGATAGCAAAGGGGCTCTCAAATGCACAAGGTCATTATGCAATTTGACAGGGCTTCACTGCTCTCTTGATCAATTAGCTTGCTCGATAATTTGCCAGTGCTTCGCTATACAAATTATCTCTCTTCTATCTTCTCCCTATCCCTATTGAAAATGGGGGGGTATTTATAGCATGCCCCTAGGGCTAGGGGTGGCTTCATGGAGAAGCCAAGACCAAGAAGGTTGGTTAGGACAGTTGGGATGGAAGCCTTTGGAATATTTCATCCTCCAACTGCCTCCTTCTAGATCTCTTGGCCGTTCCAACCGATTTGGCTTGGATGGAAGGCCTAACTGAACTCTAGTTCAGACCGTAGGTCACAGCTATGGTCCAGACTGTAGACCACAGGTGTCAACCATGGTTCAGACAAGAGACCGTAGGTCTGGGCTGCGGTTTAGACTGCTTAGGCTAGAATGCCTAAATTGAGTGGTTAGAACCACTGCTCTATCTTGGAGTCTATCCAAGATCCTTCATATGGTTTTGTAGCATGTCCATATGAGTAGTCACCCTCGACATGACGCATTTTAGGTGTCTACAGATGCCCCTTTTGAGATGCGTTGTGAGATCAAACAACGCTGAGCAAAATAGACCTCCTAAAACGATGCTGCAGGTTCTATGATGATCATTAGTCTGATCAACATTAGATGCCCTAGGTCCAGAAAAAGGATGCGCATCCTGGAATCATTGCTTCCAATGTGGGAAGGCTTACATTTGAAAAGTCTGCACTCATCATCAGACATTCGGGTAGCTTTGGTGCTACAATAGGAGTTAGGCCTATATAACCGAAGGATGAGAGCTACAAACGAAATTTCATATTTGCTATTTACCCCAAGCAGAGGGGGAAGCTTATGATAGTTGTTAGCAATGATTCACAAGGATGAACGCAATTTTGACAAGATCAAGGGATCTACGATCTCCGAGATCTTCTATTGATTTTGATTATGACATGAAATTATGACTACCCCCTCAAGCGACGAGTCGATGAGGGTAATGACAATGACTGAAGCGACAAAATCGCTTGACCATAATGAATGATCCTGAACAACCTTAGATTTGAGATGTTTAAATGCCTTGGTGAGGCCTAGTTCAGCTTATGATTGCAATGCTTAGTAGTATTTGCACATCTCTCTCCCATGGAGCAGTCAGGCTATGATAGTCATCTTAGAGAGTCAAGATAATACAAATTCAAGAAGACTTGTGTTGAATCATATTGTCGATGATTTGCTGAAAGATGTCATAAAAGAAATGACAATTTTACCCCAAATGTCCTTATTGTGATTTACTCATCTTGTTGGATTGCATGGATCGCAAGTCGCTGCAACCGCCAAGTTTATAGGATAAATCACTGAATACGAGGCGCATTTGGTTTTTCATTTTTTGATTTTTTTGTTTAATTTTGCATTTATTGGATTGATCCTGGTGCTTTTAATGTCACCAAATTTGCAATTTTGATCATTTATTTTGCTTTTTATCCACTGGGAGTCATTAATTTACCTTTTCAGACCTTCCCACGGTGGGTTTTTAGCGCATTTATTACTAGTTGTGGACCATGGGTACGACCTACGATGTGCACTATCAAATTTTGGGGACCGCAGGTCAGACCTGTGGGTGGAAGACCCTAGTTTGTGGACCACGGGTGTCAGCTACGGTCCGCAGAGACTAGGAGAACCTATAAATTGAAATCCTATTTGCAATTTTTCATTATTTTCCTACAACCTTTAGCAATTTGAGAGCTTTGAGAGAGAAAAGACATTCCTTGATACGGAACACTATCAAACTCAACAACCTATACACTCGTTCTTCCCTGATGGCGGATCCTGATCAGCCATCGACTAGCCAAGGGTAGGGTGTGGGCAAGGTAACTCGAAACCGAGACCTCGCACTCCATATGAGTAAAATAAACCACACTTAATAAATGCAGAAATTGAACCTCATTAAACTATCGATAATGAACCCCACTAGTTTAGGTTAGACTAGAATTTAATTTTTATGCATTAGTGGTCTAGGAGGGTACCCGAAATGGGTGCCACTCCTAAACCACAGCTGGAAGCTATGGTTCCCAATTGGAAAAATGGAATCATAGGTTTCAGTTGGGGACCGCAAGTTATAGTTGTGGTTCCCAATTTGCAAATTGGGGACCGCAATTTGCAGCTACGGTTCCCAATTTGCAAATTGGGGACCGCAAGTTGCAGTTGCAGGCTACAATTGCTTGTGTTTTTTATTTTTTTTTGAAATTTGTAGTTTTCTTTAGCTCTGCTTAGCTAGATTTAGCTTACATTATGTTTTTTTTGTTTTTGCTTTTTAAAAGTTAACTTCTAGAGCGCGAGAGCCTGACTTGATGAGGATTCTCCATGAGGCCTTGTCGGATGATGACCGAGCGTGGTTTCGAGCCGTCGAGTTTGGTTATGTCATGGATCTACCCACCATTAGGGTAGATCAGGCCTATATTACTATGTTGGCCTAGTGTTGGAATGCGTGGACCAACACATTTCACCTGCCTCTTGGTGAGATGACCATCACACTAGAGGATGTCTACAGGATCTTTAGGATCCCTATCGATGATGAGGCTGTCATTTCCTCTACCTATATGACAAAGGATGCCATTTTTGCTACCATATTCGATGATCAGAGCACCGACGCATAGGATGATGCAGACCATGGAGGGGTGCACATCGGGGACTGGTATCGGGATGATGTCTTCTCTGCTTGAGAGGCCCTTTTCATGCACCTCATCATTCAGATTGTCCTTTTAGACTCCTCGAGTGTGAGGATTCCCTAGAACATGCTAGCCCCTACTTGGAGGGTGCTTCAGAGCTCGATGGAGGAGCCACTACTACTAGCCTAGGGGAGCACTTTACTATGCCAGCTCTACCAAGAGTTGTACCAGATTATGAAGCAGAGTCATAAGGGCATCAACTGCAACCTTTTGCTATAGATCTGGGGGTGGCAGCACATCCAGATCGAGCATCCTACTGATCTACCTCTGTGCATCACTACCCTAGATGATGCTCATCAGTGCTATACCACCTACTGGCCTCATGCTAAGGAGGGTGTCCATAGTAGGGCTCATGCTAGGGATACACAACATTACATCATCAATTTTGTGGCACTTGGGCTGGGGGATGTCATCTGGCACCCCTACATGGATTGTCCTGTATGGCCGAAGGTGGACGAGTGGCTGCGATGGGCCCACCGAGATAGATGGCTTATCTAGCATAAGCCAGAGGTGAGAGAGTATCAATTTTTCTCTCATGTCCTATGATAGTTCGGCATGGTGCAAGACCTACCAGATATGCCCCTGAGGTACAAACACTTAGCTCTAGAGAGGGATCTCCCACTGATAGTTCCTCCGCCACTAGGGGATGCACCCGATGACTTCCAAGAGTTGGGGGTTGAGATAGCTAGGACCACGCCCGACTATGATGAGTGGTGGTCTCTATTTAGATGGCATGGGATTGGGCCTCTAGGCCGAGAGCCAGTAGAGGCAGAGGTAGAGGTAGATCCTGATGGGCATAGGGTGCGCCAGCGTACTAAGGGTGGTTGGGGCATAGAGGCCACCATTGAGGACCTACCAAAGATTGACCCTAAGGAGGACACTCCAGAGGAGGGTGAGGTCCCTCCTTACAGCGTAGGTTACTGACTTACAGAGTCATATTGGGTGATTTCACACATAGCAGTGGGAGAGAGATACCACCATCACCACTCTAGAGGTGAAGGTGGCTGACAGGGAGTGGCACCTGACTGAGGCATAGGGCCAGATATAGGAGCTCATGACTCGAGCTACTAATGTAGAGGCCTAGGTGCAGAGACTACAGACTGCCCTAGAGTTGGCATAGGCACAATGGACTATAGCAGAGGTAGAGCAGGATCTCACATGAGTAGCGAGGGGAGCTATTATGGGGCCTCCTCAGGCTATCATGGGGCCTCCTACGGTACCAGCAGTAGGTACACCAGCTATACAAGATCTAACTACTGAGGTGACATGACTACATGGTATGGTCATGAGGACCAATGAGATGCACGTAGCCTGGCTTGCCCATGTTGATCAGCTGGTCGGCTACATAGAGATGCAGGGGTTACCGATTCTTGAGGATCCTTTTGTAGTAGAGTCATAGCGTACCAGGTCCAGGACCTCAGGGTAGTCCATAATGAGCTCGAGTCATAGGACTCATAGGACTGAGAGGATGCATAGGTCCTCTAGCATGCACACAATAAGATCATAGGCTAGGGCTAGAGATCCAGGGTAGACATCAAGGGCCTCCAACCAGAGGACTAGCCTACTATAGTTACTAGTTTCCCATGTGTTGGGTGTGTTAGGCTTTGGCGATAGGTAGGATCCATAGTAGGATCCACCATAGGTGCCAGGTCAGCCAGGAGAGCAGGCTCCAGAGCACGGTGCAGAGGGAGGCAACGAGAGCTCCAGTATAGGGGGAGCAGCCTAGATCTGATTTATAGCAGTTGTTGACTATAGTTTTGATGTATCATTTTGTGTGTAAGGTCGAGGACCTACATAGTTGTAGCCTACGGGCATTTTGTACTCCCTATGTACTCATTTGGACACACATATATATGATATGATATTTCATGGCTCATTATGTGTACATGTGTATTTATTAATTTTTGATTTTATGTTTATTTGATGCACATGGATGCAATGCGTATTTAAATGTTATGTTTATATGATGCGATGTATGGATGTCATGCACTAGATAGCTTTTCTACTTTATGATGATGATATGCAATGATCTAGATGATTAGATGTGCGACATATGATGTATGTAGATGGATGCGATGTTTATTTTTAATGCATATTTATTTTTGCTTTGTGGGCATGCATATATTTTATGCAGTTTATGATATGCTATGCAATGTATGGTAATGCATTATGTACGGAATCATAATCTAATGGAGATGAACCTGTATGCTTTAATCACTTAAAACATAAGGAATGAATGTAAACTATGTATATCAATTTTTAAAATATGACACCGTAGAATGTATAACAATCATGCAAAATAATTGATAATTCTCATTACAAGAACTTAATCAATTAATCACCCATTTATGAAATGCAGTGAAATGGATTGGTTAAAATGCTAATGAATGATTATGTCATTTTGTACTATATAGTCAGTGGCCATCTAAACATCATTTTTGATATTCATGTGGTATCTATCCTATATATTTGATTGTGCTTTGTAAAATGCATTTTGATGAATGAATGACTCGTATTTCTGTAGTCTAATGATATGTGGTATCTTGTTGCTATTGGAGCATGTTTTTTTGGGGTTTTCCTTGAGACTCAAACACCCTAGTAGACTTCTCCAAAAATCACATACTAACTGTACCAGGCTTATATTGGACAAGGCTTTTGTCGTGACAGACCCAACTATTCATAATCCTTGTGTGTGCATGTGAGTATTTTTAGATAGATCATAAGCATACCCCGTATGTCAGTCGAGACTCTTTCAACCCATATGTGAGATAAGGTTCCTCAAACGATCGTATCATCCTTGTTTCAGCTTTGATTAGACTTATACAGCTAGACAATCCTAAGTACCTAGAGCTAGCTCATCTTGCAAATTGATCAGGGCTACCCCTCCAAATGCAGGTGAGACTCTTTCAACCCATTGCTACGTTTGGGGATCACCCAATAGAACTACCCCTCCGATTGTAGGTGGGACTCTTCCAACCCATTGCTACGATCGGGGATCACTCTATGGCTTTCAAAAGGTGTACAATCTAGGGATTCAAGTTCTCACCCTTCTTACTTGCTCAGATGTAGTGATAAAAATCATTGTTAGTCCACGTGTTACCATTTTATTTGAGCAAGGGATTTTTATAGTGCTTTTGATTCACTATGTCACTTTATATTTTGAACTTGAAATTTGTATATTTTGCACTTTGTAACTTGGGATTTAACTTTTGTGACTTTGGGATTTATAGGGGAAATTCTTGTCCTTTTGCCAAAGTACACCTTTCTAAACCGACTATTTGCAAGATAAGCAGGTCATGAAACCCATCTCTCTAGATACCTAAGACTGCTTTCGTGGCTTTCATCCTCTCTCGTCTTAGCAGGATTTTATATTGTTTTGCTTAGTGATGGGATTCTGATATGTTGAAGCACTATCCCAACTAATGACCTTGTCTATAACAGCAAAGCAAGCTTTCTACAATATCTGAAGAACCCACTAGGTATGGCTGAGTGACAAGAAAACTTAATATACATACATAGGTCTCCACAATAGGTATCATGTATGAATGCAATGAATTATGATAAATGCAAGGGTGCATGATTGTCATACAAACGTGTGACTATTTGTAAAACTTTGATAAACGCACTACACTCTACTATGGAATGCAATGGATGACAAATGCCTAAATGCAATATGATGATGTGAATGCATGTGTGAATGCAGATGAAAATGCAAAATGCAAATGCACATGTTTTTTTTTGGACTTTTATATATTTTTCTTGATTTTTATAGGTTTTTGAGCTTTCATATTTGACCAAACGATGAGTACATGTCCTTGGAGCTTTTTAGGGTTGACCAAGTGATTTTTAGAAATCCTTGGAGCCTTTTGAATTGACCAAAGGTTTTACAACCACCTTTGGAACCTTTTAGTTGACCAAACTCTCAGCAAGAGGGCATGGAGCCTTTTGGGATGACCGAGAAGTTATAGGAACTCTCGGAGCCTTTGGGTTGACCAAGCGATTTTTGGAAATCCTTGGTGCCTTTTAATTGACCAAGCTTCTTAAATCTTTGGAACCTTTAGTTGACCAAACTCTTAGAAGAGAGCTTGGAGCCTTTTGGGATGACCGAGAAGCTATAGGAACTCTCAAAGCTTTGGGTTGACCAAGAGATTTTGGAAATCCTTGGAGCTTTTGAATTGACCAAAGGTTTTACAAACACCTTTGGAACCCTTTACTTGACCAAGCTTCTTAATCAGAGAGCTTGGGGCCTTTTGGGATGACCGAGTGGTTTAGACAAAACCCTCAAGGCTTTTGGGTTGACCAAAGGTTTACAAATGCCTTTGGTGCCTTTACTTGACCAAGCTTCTTAATCAGAGAGCTTGGGGCCTTTTGGGATGACCGAGTGGTTGAGACAAAACCCTTGGGGCTTTTGGGTTGACCAAAGGGCTTACAGATGCCTTTGGTGCCTTTACTACACTCTCAAGCATAGAACGCCTTAAGATGGATGATATTGAGAGGCTCAAGCTCTTCCACACCCTCTAGCGATGTTAGGCGATAGGTACCTAGACCAATATTTTTAGATATGATGTAAGGCCCTAGCCAGTTAGCCATGAATTTGTCTCACATGTCAGGTGGAAAATTGGAGTTCTGTTGGTTCTCTTTCAGCACAAGATCCCCAACTTCAAAGTCTCTCTGGTGGACTTTGATATTGTAAGCTCATTTTAATCGCTCCTGATAAATGCAGAGATGCTCGAGGGCATTCACGTGATGTTCATCAAGCAATGTCAATTGATCGAGGTGAGCTTGCCACACGGTGTCATCATCGATGAACTCTTTCAATGCGATGCACAGCATTGGAATTTCCAACTCTAAGGGCATAATGGCCTCAGTGCCATATACTAGTGAAAATGATGTTGCCCCAATGGGCATTCGAATGCTAGTCCTTATGGTGTTCTTGCACTATATTTTTCAAGATGGCTACCACAGTCTTGTTTGAGGCCTCAGCTTGCCCATTTTCTTACGGATAATATGGAGTTGCAAAACTATGTTTAATACGGTATTTAGACGTTAAAGCCTACACAGTTTTGTTCTTAAAAGAAGTTCCATTATCCAAAATTATTTTGGATGGTATCCCAAAATGACATATGATATGCTCGAGAATAAATTTTGTGATGCGAGCTCCAATGGTCATTGTAAGGGGAATGGCTTCCACCCACTTTGTAAAATACTCAGTAGCCATGATAATGAATGTATGTCAGCCTGATGATGGAGGGGAAATCTTGCCAATCAGATCTAATCCCCATTGAGCAAATGGCCAAGCCGCCTGAATGGGCTGTAAGGCCTATGATGGCAAGTGCATAAGATTAGCATGATGTTGACATTTAACACATTTCTTGACATACACATTGCAATCCTTCTCCATAGTGGGCCAATAATAACCCATGTGAAGGATGCATTTGATGATAGCCATGCCGCTAAAATGGCCACCGCACGTACCATCATGAGCTTCTGAGATTGCCCAAGATGACTCTTGGGGCTCAAGACATCGAAGGAGGACTCCTTCATAGCTGTGTCGGTACAAAATATCTCCTATCAAGACATACTTAGTCACTTTCTATTTAAATGTGCATCTTGTGGCATGCGACAATCCTTCTAGAATCATACCAAGTTTTAGGAAGTCTTGGATTTGCAACATCCAACTTTGACAAGCCTCAGCTTCGACTGCTAAGATGACCTACTCCCCCTACGTATTTAGCTTTGCAAATGTAGACTGGGAAACAACCTTGTGGTGAATGGTAGTACCACTCCTCGTAGGACTCTGAGAAGTCAATGACTCCTAGGGTGCCTGCTTAAGAAAGTCTTCCACTCTACAGAACCAATCAGTTGTTGGTTCCATGACAATCATGTTGACTGACTCTTTGTTATCAAAGGCTGCACGCTCTACTACTAGGTGTGAGAGCATCCTAACATGGATGGTAGTAAAATCGATAGAAGGATTCTAAGGGATCAAGGACCCCAAAGATGCCATGGTGTCTGTGAACCTATTTGATGAACGAGGGATTGCCTCGATGTCATACCATTCAAGTTTAGCCAGATAAGTGGCAACAAGATCTTTGTAGGCTTTCAACATGGGACATCAACACTGAAAGAGCCCCTTAACCTGGTTAACTATGAGCAGAGAATCGCCAAAAATATTTAGTCTTTTAATACCCATGGTGATGGCTGTGTGGAGGCCCAAAAGTAGGGCTTCATACTCAGCATTATTGTTGGTGCACGAAAAGTCTAACTTGAATGACAAGGGCATTGGAGCTCCTTGTGGCATGAAAAACACTATTCCTACACCACCCCCTTGCTCACACTTTGAACCGTCGAAGAACAATGTCATATCAACATTATTCTCTGGTTCCTCGAGTTTGAGAGCTTCAGATATTACGAAGACCGCATCATCTGGAAGCTCAATGGTTAGAGGCCTACTATTGGACAGTGGTGCCTCAGCTAATTGATCAACTATGACCTATCCCTTGATGGAATTTTGGCTGATGAATTGCAAATCAAATTCTATCAATAGCATGATCCACTTTGTAGTACGTGTGTTATGGTATGTCTTGCTCATCATGTATTGCAAAGGATTCTGTTTTGATATAACATATGTGGTATGACTTAGCATGTAATGCCATAATTTCTTGGTAGCGAACACTACTGCTAAACAAAGTTTTTCAACATATGCATATCCTGACTCATAACTCACCAAGGTGCGACTGATGTAATATACGGCTTGCTCTTTGCCTTGCATGTTCTTTTGGGCTAACATGGTCCCTAATGCAAAGTCGGTTGCCGATATATATAGCAGAAAAGGCTCATCTGGCCTTGGTGGAGCTAGTACTGGCGGCATTGCTAGGTATTGCTTAATCTCAGCAAAGGCTGCTTGGCAGTCCTTATCCCAATCAAATGGGACCCCCTTGTGTAGCAGTCGATTCATGGGTCGACACTTATCCGATAATTGGGTGATGAATCACTTTATGGATGCTACTTTGCCTTGAAGGCTTCTTAGTTCTTTGATATTAGTGGGAGGACGCATCTCTAGAATAGTCATGACCTTTGTTGGGTCTACTTCGATGCCTCATTTAGAAATGATGAATCCCAAGAGTTTTCCTAAAGTTATGCCAAATATGCACTTCTTAGGATTCAACCTGACATTGTGCTCTATCAGGTGATCGAAGACCTTCCTTAGGACCTCTGCATGCTCTGCTCATAGCAACGACTTAGCTAGTAAGTCATCGATATAATCTTCTAAGATTTTATGCATGTAGTCATGAAAAATATATGTCATAGCCCGTTGATATGTGGCACCAACATTTTTAAGACCGAATGGCATAACTTTGTAGCAAAATGTCCCCCATGGCATTATGAACATGGTTTTATGCTGATCTTCGAGTTTAATCCGAATCTGGTTATATCCAAAAAAATCATCCATAAGGGAGAGCATTTCGTGACCTACAGTGGCGTCTACCAGAGCATCGATATTTGGCAATGGAAATGAATCTTTGGGTGTTGCCTTGTTGAGATCTCTAAAATCCATACAAATATGGACCCTTCCATCTGGCTTTCCTATGGGCACCATATTGGAGACCCACTCTAGATAGTCGATGGAGATGATGAACTCTACGTCCAATAGCTTTTGCAACTCATATTTTACCATTAAGGCTACTATTGGATGCATCTTTCTAAGTTTTTGCTTGACTGGCTTCTTCGACAGATCTAGCGAAAGGTTATGAGTAACCAATTTTGGATCTAGACCCGACATGTCTTTGTAAGTCCAAGCAAAGAGATCAGGTCTCTCTTTTAGTAGAGGGATGATGCTATCACGCTCATCCAGAGTGAGACTCTCTCCAAATCTAACCTTCTTTGGATTGGTGGGATCTTTACTGATATCCACATCGAAGGTTTTCTCTACTAACATATGTGATCCCTCCTCAAGCTGGTGAGGCATAGGAATCAGATGGATGTCATCAACCGGGTTCACATGTTCCTCTTGGGAAGCATTCTCGGTGTGACAAACATCATGAGCACAACCTGGTGTGAAATGAAATGGTTGTAGCATTTCTTCATTTGGGAAGAAATCTTCAGGCTAGACTAGCGAGTCAGCATGATCCCAATCGATAGCATCCATGTTCAGATGTAGTGGTTTGGATGGATCTGCTGGATTGTAGAGTGGAGTGGTCAAATTGACGGAGACCATATTGATGGAATGGAATTGATCTCTAGAACCACACGGACAAAACTCTATCTCTGAAGCGTAGCTTTCATACCCGAGATCTGGTTCAAAAGGTACGGGCACAAATGGATCCTCTCTATGGGATGCCCATATAACTGGATCCTCCTAGTGCACTAGCTATAGAATGGGATCTCTCAGCTCAAGGAGCTCCATGTACGTAGGTAGATCAGGAAAGAGTTCCTGATACCTCTCTTCGAGCTCTCTTCTTTCCCTCAGGCTATGATGGAGATTGATCTCTCGACGTAGACCTACAGCTGTAATAGGTGGGGGACCTCTAGGTGGAGGCCTATTGCGTAAGTGGTGAGGTCCCAAATAGGCCATCTCCACCGAGTCCTCATCATCACTATACAAATACAATCCATCACTTCCCCCCTCTTCTAAGGAGTGATTAGGCAGATGTGGTCCCATGTATCTGATTCTATGATCGCTATCATCACTATCTAGATAAATTTGATAGAACGATCGTATATATGATACTATCACATAAACTAGCGCTACTCCTTCCTTAGAGCGCTCAGTGTTGGGAGGGACTTCCTCCATAACATGCTTCGATTCCCTAGGCAATAGATATTGTGGATACATGAGCCTGGAATTGATCCTCTCATCTACATCACTATGGTCACTACCATGGATGGGCCACTCTATTGTGTCTATGCACAGTGGGAGATTAGTTGGGTGAGGCTTTAAGTAAGCCTCCTCTATTTCATCTTTATAATCACTATCGACTATGAAGCACTCATTCATCTCTTCCACTTGTTCCATAGGTAGCAGATGGCATATAAACGTCAGACCTAGAAAGGTCGACTTGATTTCCTCCTCAGATTGATCATCATTTGAGGACTCATCATCTGCATCATAACTAGGTCCACTCATCTCGGAGGTGGACTCCTCTCCATCATCATCACAAAGATCTCCTAACTCGAGATCGCCTATAGCATGGGGGTCATGCCCCTGCATACCAGTGTCATTGGTAGCACCATGGATTTGGTTACCCAGGTTGTCTCTGGGGTTGTCCTCTAAGGGCCCATCATGGTATGAATCAAGTGGCCCTATGGTAACAAATGATACCATCTAGCGAGTCCTCCAACAACTGGAAGGATCAGGGTGATATGGAGTAAAATCCACATCATCCCCCAGACTCAAGTACATGCGATCTAAGGATGCAGCAAGCAAATCGTCATGACCCTATACTTGTAACCCTAACCCAAACCTATCAGTAGCTAACTGATAATGAGGTTCGAGCGGAGTTCTACATCCTTGTTCGAAAATACCCAGGCCACGCCCATGCCAATGATACGACTCAAAAATGTGCATGGCGTATTTTGGGTTGGACAGATAGCGCACATTCATAGTGAATGGCTCGTCATCATCCTCATCTATGGACATTCTGGTGGGTGCTTGATCCATCCCTGCATAGACAAAGTTTTTTTGGTTGGGTGGCTCACCCAATGACACTATAGATCCAATCAAAAATCGATGGGCATGCGGTCGGCCCATCTCTTGTGTAGTTTTTAGGATAGGTCCAAAAGTAATATTTTGCACAAGATACTCACCCAACCCTGTGCTAGCCAGATGAATGGTCACCTACGGTGCAGATGACCCTACTGAAGATGCAGGTGAAGCAGGCTGAGGTGCCTCCTTGACTTTGTCTTGAGGTTCTTCCACATCCATGGGAGTGGGAGTCTCATTGGCGACTGATCTGGGCACGTGATTTTCCACTTTCTCACCCAATTTTACCTTTAGCTTCTTGACTTGTCGGTGCATTGTCGATGCAGTCGACTTTAGAGAAGTTGTAGTCGTATGCTCAGATCTATGTGACACAGATGTCGATGGTTGAGCATGGGCTACTGGTTTACCTATTGGAATCTTAACCGACGAGACAGGTCGGATATCCAAGTGCATCGATGGGAGTACAAAACCCCCAAGAAAATCTGCTAGGTTCATGAACTTGAATGGTTCTTCGTTCGAGGACACTACGTGAACTTGTCCCTCGTGAATGTATTTCACACACTGATGCAAGATAGAGGGGATGCAATGCATTTCATGAATCCAAGGCCTCTCGAGAAGAATGTTGTACTGCATGGTGCCCTCTATCATGTGACACATCATAGAGATGGTCTTGAGTCCCACCTGAATAGGTAGAACAATTGTACCAACCATCGAGCATAGCGCATCGTTAAATGCTCTCAACGTAAAGGTGGTAGGCACAATGTGTGACTTGGGTAACTTGAGGTGGCTCAGTGCCTTGGTCATGATTATATTGATCGAGGACCCAGTGTCGATCAAGACCCTTTTGAAAGGCATGTGGTTAACACACGTGATAATATGCAGTGGTGGGTCAGTCATAATAGTAGGAACCATCTTCACTTCATGATCATAAAATTGTATCGTGGGTTCTTGACACTATTGTACATGTCCCACAAAATTTGTAAATGCATGGGCATCTTGGGACTGTACCTCAATGGACCTCAAAATGTCCATAAGAGTCTCCCTGTGTCTAGGGGACTACTGAATAAGCTCATATATTGACAACTTCACAGGAGCTGTCTGTAGGTTCTGAACTAACCTGCTCCTTATGGTCACCACCGGTCTAGCTGGTGGGCCTAGAATGTTCTGAGCTGGCCATTGATCTGGCATAGCTTGTATTCTAATGGGAGCACGAGGTCGATTCGGTTGATCATACCTCCCGTGTCTAGTAACAACATTGACCATGCCTACGAACCCCTGGGTAGGTGGTTCGATTCACACTTGATTGACCTGGCTAGCATTGTTACGAGGCACCTCATGATTAGGTAGTGGATTCTTGAAAATCCCCATGTTTCTATTGTCGGGTGCCTGTGGGTTGCTTGGTATTACCATCTCCCTTTTTCTATCATGTTCTGCATGATGTGTTTGAAGGACCAACATGTCTCGATGTCATGGCCTTTCGCTCTATGGAATATGTAGAATAGATCATCTTGATGCCACTTTGACTTTGGCACATTCGGATCTACTAATTTGACCTCAAGCAATCGTATGGCCTTGGCCTCGCATAGTTGATGAAAAATCAAAGTCATCGATTCCGTCAAGGGTGTGAACTGGCGAGGTGGGTGCTCTTCTTTGTTTTTGCCCTTATAGTTGTTTTTGCGTGTCTCGTAACGCGTAGGAGGAGGTTGAGCCTGATAATTAGGCTTCTGCTATCCCTTGTCTTCTCCTTCGAGATTTAGTACTACTTGATTCACATGGGCCTGCTTGCCCTGTTGTTTCGTAGTACTCTTTTTAAACCCCTCTTTCCTGGTCTTGAGCTTCAAGCTGCCTTCTTGCAACTTGATGTCCTCGATCACCCTGGCTTGTGCCACAGCTTCCTCGAATGTAGGGTACTGCTATAGCTGCAACAGTAGTGAGATGTGCTTGGCACAACTCTTTGTAAACATTTGGGTCAGTTCGGCTGCAAGAATAGGGAATGGCAGCTTTGCCATTATTCTATGCCATCTCTTTTCGTATTGCTCGATGGGCTCATCATCGTGCTGAGCTAGCACAGCCAAATCAGAAAGGTTGGCCTATTTCTTGATGCCAAATGAATAACATTCAAGAAATGCATCGGCCAACTACTTGAAACCAGTAATACTATGTTTCTTCAGCTGGTTGAACCACTCTCAGGCTGGGCCAAAAAGTGTCGTAATGAAAGTGTGCAACAACAAGGCATCCTGACTCTCTATCTGGAAACACGCATCCAGAAAACTCGTAACATGTTCTTGTGCATCCTCATCACCCTTGAATTTTTCCAACCGAGGCATATCAAAATGCTCGAGATATGGAGGCATAGGCACCGAGGGGTCTAGAGGTTCATTGTGTATCTTCCTCAGTGTCAGCTTTTGCATAGCAATGCCCTGCCTCTCTATTGCTTTGACCTTATCGACCAAAACCTTGTACGCCTTAGAAGACAAAAAGTCCTCCTCCCTAAGCTACCATGGAGGCGGTCTAGGAGGTAATGTCTTCTTTGGGGGAGGTGGAGGACATGGCTCTTCCTCCTCCTCAACTCGACAACTCTCAGGGTAGCCCTGATCATATCTGTCTGCATCTATGTGCTCATGCTACCTCTATCTAAGATCATTGAGTGATGGCAGTCGCTCCCTCTATTGGGCAATGACATGAGTACGAGCATCTCTTCGCTCCTCATGCATATCAGCTAGGGACACAACCCTTCTATGCACATGCTCTCTATGCTCCTCGAGAGGGTATAGGCCAGCCCTAGCTAGCCGATCCTCCTACTCTATGTGCTCCTTCTGAGCTAGAATATGCTCCTTGCACATGCATTGCTCATATAATCTCTATCATAAGAGCCTTTGCGCTTGAATATTTTCATCTTCAATATGCTGCCTCTCTAGGTGAGCATCATCCAATTGATCTTGGAGGAGCTGACGTCTTTGCTCGGACACCAGTCTATGTGATCTATCGATCTGGTCGACCGTAGGAGGCCTTCGGTGTGCGTGCTCTATGTGAGCTACCTTATGGGTTCTGTACCCATCAGACAGATGTGTGGATGGTGGACGTGTGACATGAGGGCACTTAGAAGCCTCTCCATGCTCTCTAGTGATCTTGATACAACTGTCGCTATGCTCACTTGGAGCACGAGTGGGTGGAGCTATAGGCTTGCAGCCTAGCTGCTCAAGAACACTACCTAGACCATCTAGCTGTCTAGACCTCCACCGCTCATGCGGTGGTGTTCCATTAGCTCCCACCTTTGATATATCAATGGTGATCTTGCATGGTGAGCCATGCATGAGAGTATGGGTGGACCTATGCTCGAAAGTGAGCCTATCCTCTTGCCCCTGAATGGGTGGATCTCTGACTCATCTATACTCTGATGGTGGAGGGTTAGAACCTCCTATGGACCTAGTACATATGGGAACCAACTTGGTCCCCTGCACCACATATTCCTCGATCGATCCCATGGATGCACGTGTAGTGTGGTCTCGGTAATGGCTTTGGGGTAGAGCATCCTCATGCTGAGAAGCTCCATGCTTAGTCCTATGTCTAGAGGAGTGTACTAAAGCTCCTCTATTGGGGGTCCACTCAATGGGATCTCCCCATGTCGAGTTGTCACCTCTAATGCTTGTCGAACATCGTTCGGTTTGCTCATGTGTATGAGGACTCGACACATGCTACTGTGAACCAGTTGGGGGTTGATCATGGGCATCGGTCCTAGACCTTTGTCGATCACCCCGTGTGTTCACCATTTGTGTACCTGACATCTAGATGTATTTTATTATGCAAACAATGTAAAAAAATGGTGATTATCTCTTTTAAATGTTTGATTGTGAGCCCTAAACTATTTGATGTTGTTTTTAGATGTGTTGTATCAGTATTAGAAACTCTCGCATGTTTTGAAATATTATTGGATTTTAAACTCAGTTAAATTGGCTTTCACCTATATACTCACACAAGCCAAATATGGTAATGACATCCATACTCAACGAAGTAGCATAGGTACTACCAACCCTCACCCAACACACCATGCGCAATGATACACCCTTTCGAAGAAGAGTGCATGCTATTTTGCATGGATAGGATAGTTCTTGGGTCGGCCTTGGCAATGAGCGGGTCCCGATAATACAATTTCAAATGAGCCAACCAAGTGGTAATGACCTCCACTATTGATCTCAATCAAGCGGGTTGGATGTGAGAGCCCAATGCCACTGATGTTTAGATGATACATGGTGTGTGTGGTTCCTTTTATTTTGCAAAAATGACAAATGCATCATAGAGCATAATGACCATTCCTACATGATGTACATGAAAATAAAAGGAACATTTCAAGTTCAGAAATAATGCATGCTAATGTCCTACATGATATTTTGATGATGCAATTATAATGACATGGCCGCTGATTGGACCTCAAGCATGCAAATGACACACAATATTTATCAAGGTCACTGTATTTAGGGGCAGACTACACTCAGAGGTCCACTATTCCCAACAACGCCTTTCCACTGAATGGAAATCGAACACAAACTAGGACTTGTTCATTGACCCCTTATATTTTTGTTCCTAATTTGCAGTGATTCGATGATCTCTGGAAAGATGTAGAGCAGAAAGTTCAATACAGAAGGTGAAATTGGGACCTACCTCAGCTCCTGCTCTATTGCCCACTGATTTCCTTGTTGTCTACTTCTTCCTCTGTGAACCGTAGGTCCGACCTACGGGCTACAGTGGAGACCGTAGGTTACAACCACGGGCCAAAAAATAACCGTAGCTGAAAGCTGCGGTTAGCACCTATGGAAATAAAAAGCCAAGAATAGTCAAAATTCAAGGCTAAAATTGTGGGGTTCCATCATGATCACCATATGACATAACCGCAGAGCGCGCGCCTAGCTAGTGTACTGATCTATACCATCGTAAAACACAAAGATCCACACAAAAATGCACAAATCGAACAAAGAAAGCCAACTAATGCAAAGTTTTCTTGTATTGATATTTCAAAGGATCTCGGGTTACAAAAATGCCCTCTCAGGGTCACTCCAAAGATGATATAGATGTTTACAATTGCCAATGCCCTCAACAGGGTAGGCACGCTTATTTGTTGCTCCGATGATTACTCACAAACTACCTTGGGGTAGAGCTAACCCCCTTCTCCGTGATGTGGAAGGATTATGATATAGGCTCCTTTCTGCACCTGTCTCCCTACGAACAAGAAACAACAACGCATGATTATAGAGATTGATAGCCTCTCGTGATGAGGCCCTTTAAAGAATCATACATGTAAATACCATTAAACTAATGAAACAAGAAAGCATAAAGAAAGGTTTTAAGCTATTCTAATCGTATCAAGAATTATACTACAACATACAAGACATGAATAAGCACATGATGCATTGAAAAAATATCAAATTAGAAGCAATAAAACATCAAAAAGATCCAATATACTCCTACCCACTACAACGCATAAAATACCTAATTCCTACGGTCAGAGTTTCTCTAAAAATGCAATTAAACCTATGAAAAGACTAACATGACTAATCTATGCGGTAAAAAGCAAACTGAGTAAGGTGATCTCTAACCTATTGCAAACTGCAGCTGTGAGGGGTGGTCTACACTATAAACCATGGCTGACAGCCATGGTTTGACCTCTGATGTGTTTGCCCTCAGAATTAGGGGCAGTGGGCTTGACCTCCTTGTCCGAATTGATGTTCAAGGGTCGCCTTTGTCGTCCTCTGATAGATTTGGTGGTCAAATCACTGTGAAGGGCCTTCGTTCACCCGGATTTGCGTTTCTTGATCCTCCTAGGCACCTAGGGCATCCATGGCTAATTGGTCTTTGGATGGATAGCAAAGGGGCTCTCAAATGCACAAGGTCATTATGCAATTTGACAGGGCTTCGCTGCTCTCTTGATCAATTAGCTTGCTCGATAATTTTCCAGTGCTTCGCTATACAAATTATCTCTCTTCCATTATCTCTCTCCCTATTGAAAAAGGGGGGTATTTATAGCATGCCCCTAGGGCTAGGGGTGGCTTCATGGAGAAGCCAAGACCAAGAAGGTTGGTTAGGACAGTTGGGATGGAAGCCTTTGGAATCTTCCATCCTCCAACTGCCTCCTTCTAGATCTCTTGGCCATTCCAACCGATTTGGCTCGGATGGAAGGCCTAACTAAACTCTAGTTCAAATCGTAGGTCATAGCTATGGTCCAGACTGTAGACCATAGGTGTCAACCATGGTTCAGACTAGAGACCACAGGTCTGGGCTGTGGTTTCAGACTGCTTAGGCCAGAATGCCTAAATTGAGTGGTTAGAACCACTGCTCTATCTTGGAGTCTATCCAAGATCCTTCATATGGTTTTGTAGCATGTCCATATGAGTAGTCACCCTCGACATGACGCATTTTAGGTGTCTACACTCACATTCCAATATTTTGCTTCTAAATTTTCTCTGAACTTACTTGCCTTGGCCTTTGACTTATCTAAGTCCTCTATGAGCAATAATATTTCTTCATAACATTCTTGAAACTAAATTTCAAGCTTAGAGTGTTGCTTTCTTACCTTCTTCACTGTGTCAAGAGCATAGATAAGTTCACCTTTGAGATCATAACCATTCTCTATTGAGTAGTCCTCTATTGGTTCGCCTTTGTCCATATCATTTCTTTCTTTTGACTTGCTTTCTATAGGATCACTCAATTATTTATCTTCTAAAGCCATTAGAATATTCTCATTTGATCTATCAAGTGCATCTTCAAAATCATCATCACTAAAACTATAACCATCTCTTGTGCAATCATCTTCAAGGTGTCCAAATTTACCACATCTAAAACACTTGAGAATAACTGGAGTCTTTTTCTTAACTTGATATTTTTCCTTAACCATGAACAAGACTTCATCTCTATCATTGTCTAAAAAACTAGCATCACTATCAATTTGGTACTTACTTATATTATCCGCATAGTAGCTTCTCTTTTTCCTTTGGAAAAAATTATTCCCTTGTCTGTTTTGTCCATACCTATTTTTCTTCTGGTACCTGTAATATTTAGATTCCCTGTACCTGTGATCCTATTTTTCTTCATCATTGTTGATCTTTGGCTCTTTGCATTCTGTTGCAAACATGTCCAAAAATACCACAATTAAAGCATTTAACAGATCTCATATCTATTGGTATTTTGAAGCCTTTATCTCTTCTACCATAGTTAGCTTCTTCATCACTAGAAGATTCATTGCTTGATTCTGTCTTCTTACCCTTTTTCTTACTATCCACTTTGAATGCAACTTTTTTTGGAGGAATATGATCTTTTGTTCTTATCTCAAAATTTGTAAGCATACCAAGCAAATCATTTCTTATTAGATTATCACTATCAATTGATGTTTCTATGGCATAAACTTTTTCACTATACCTTTTTGGAAGAGTCCTCAAGATCTTGTCACACGCATCAGATTCATCAACCTTCATTCCAAGACCTTTCATCTCATGTATAAGTTCATCAACCTTGTTGAGATAGTCACGAATGCTTTCATCATCCCTCATTCTTAGATTCTCAAATTCTCCTTTGAGATTTTTGATATTTGTTTTCCTGACACTTTTATCTCCTTCATATATGGTTTGCAAGAGTTCCCACATATCTTTTGTTGTTTTGAATTCTATTACCTTCATATATCTGATCTACGTAATCCTTTTATAATTGCATTCATATATATTGAATTTGCATGCATGAGAAACCTACCTTCCTTATCTGTAGGAGGATTAATTTTTGAATTATACCCAAATTCCATTGCATCCCAAACTTCATTGCCAAGTGCCATTAGGTGAAACCTCATCAGCACACACCAATATAGGAAATGACTTCCATCAAATACTGGTATTATGTTATTGAAGGCCTCATTATTTTGATCCTTTTGATCCATTGTGTTCTTAGATTGCTTTTTCTTCAAGTTGTCAAACTCTTATGAAGGAACCCGCTCTGATACCAATTGAAGAACACAAGCTTATACTAAGAGGGGGGTGAAAAGTATAAGACCACTTTTTACTTTTCTTATCAAATCAATATTATGCAGTGTATATATAGCGATATCAATAGCATTAATCAAAGTAATGCACAAAACACCACACACAATAGAGACACAAATTTAACGTGGTTCACCCAATGTGGGCTACCTCCACAGAGAAAATATTTCTTCTAAATATTTCTCAAATTATCTCTTGGGAATCCTTCCCAAATTACAATGTTTATGGACCTCGGTCCAAAGGATATATTGATCCCCTAATCTCAAGTTCATGGATCTCTTCCATAGGAGAACTCTTTCCCCTTTTGATCTGGCTAGTGATCTTCTAGAAGACTTTGTCTCTATGCTGCATTGACTAGTGGATATCTCTCCACTTGAAGACTTTTCACTTAGATATTGTCTTCAATTGTCCTGGCTACTGGATCTCTATCCATTGATACTCTATCCTCTATACTTTATCATCTCCAAAGCTCTGTCTCAATACTATACTAAACATAGTTCAGTCGTCCTAGCATAGTTCTGCTTAATCTCTTGCACTAAACATAGTACAATTGGTCTAGTAAAATTATGCTCAATAGGTTCACTCATAACCTACTCAAATCTTCTCAACAGGTTCACACAAAAACCTGTCTAAATCTGCTCAACAGGTTCACACAAAACCTATCTAAATCTACTCAACAAATCCTCTCTAGGACTTGCTCAAATATTTTCAATAAGTCCTCTCTTGGAATTGCTCAAATCTGCTCAATAAGTCCTCTCTTGGACTTGCTCAAATCTACTCAATAAGTCCTCTCTTGGACTTGCTCAAATCTGCTCAAGCAAGCTTTCACAAAAGCTTAACTCAAAACAGTCCACAAGCCTTCTCAAATACTTGTCTCAAATCTGCTTAACAAGCTTACACAGAACTTGTTCAATCTCATAGAATCATAAGGAGAATTGTTAGAGAATCAATATGTTCTATAATAAAATTACAATCAATATCTCGATTCAATCTCATAGAAGCATAAAGAGAATTGTTAGAGACTCTATATGTTCTATACTCAAATCCCAATCTCAAATTAATAGAAGCATAAAGAGAATTGTTAGAGACTCAATATGTCCTATTCTTAAATCTCAATATCAACTCAAATCAATCTCATAGAAGCATAAAGAGAATTGTTAGAGACTCTATATGTTCTATACTCAAATCCCAATCTCAACTCAATAGAAGCATAAAGAGAATTATTAGAGACTCAATATATCCTATTCTTCAATCTCAATCTCAACTCAAATCAGAATATAGAATATTTTTTTTATGGAACTTGAACAACCATTTCACACATCCACTTGACTAGGCTTAACCAACTCAACTCAACCAATCACATCAAGGAACAACCCTTTCTCACAAACCCTAGTTCAAGCATGTATCAACCAACTCAATGTTTCCAAGAATGCTTTATCTCAAGTCTCACATAACAATGATACTCATGTTCTTTTATATATAATGTTCAAGTTCATTTCATCATCAATGGGCTTCAACAACAATGCTCATAAAACAATTTTTAAATATAACTCACAAATCAAAAAACCTTGAAGCATTCAACCAATAATTTTCACAAAGGAAACCATAATCAATCCTTTTCTCTCCAATGATATTGCAGAAATCAACCACCACAAACAATCAATAGGAGAATGTGCCCATACATTTTTTATGCCAATAAGTTATCCACAAAATCTGCCACACTTAATAACAACTTTCCTATTCAATATTAATAAGGGTCAGTGGTCTTTTAAATAATCACAATAAAAGCATAACTTAATTTACATCCTTTTCACTCCAACTTCATAAACACATCCACCAAAGTCTATTTTAATAAAAACCCTTATTAAGAATAACCCAAAATAAATCTCTCAAAATCATTTTAACAACAACTCCTTATTTCTCCTCAAATCAATTCTCCATTTCCATAAAAATAAAACATAAATCAAATATGATTTTGCAATAATAATCACAGCCCTAATGATAAAATTTAATTCCCATTAAATACCTTATAACTCCAAACTTTAGGGCTAATAAAAATTATTAAAGGCAAAAATTCCAATCGAACCCATGTTCATCACACACCGTGAGTGTCTTAGCTATGGCTAAGATTCCAATCAAGCCAAAGTGCTCATTAAAAATTCAAAGGCCAAAAGGGCCTTTAATCTTCCTTCGCCTACCACAAAGGACAAAGTGCCAAAGTGCTTCCCACATGCGATCGTCAAGGGGATTCGATACCTGATATTTGTGCTACCCACAGTCTTAGCAAAATCAATACGCTAATGCACCATGCCTCATACCACATTTGAGATTTCTAAATCGCTGTGCTTTCTTCTCTGGTTCCTTTTCAACAATTCACACAAGCTCTTTCGAATTCCAAGGCAATTAACACACGAGAGCAACGATGATTATTTGGTTTAATTGCCACACATTTTATAGTGTTTAATAACACTTTGAGGACGTCGAAGGAAATATTAAAATTGTATTTTCATGATGATGTCAGCGGGAAACTTTCCATTTAAATTTGAATTTAAATTTTAAATAATTAAAATTTAAACCAAACATTAAAACTCAAATAACTCCATCACCGGGGCACCTTTTTCGATGAAACAAAATCCCAATGTGGGTTTTAAGAAAAACCCAAATCAGATATTATATCCATGGTTTTAAATAAAACTTTTTATTTTCCCTACCTTGGTTTTCACAAAAACCCTTCATAGATCCTTTTGACATTTATTGCTCTATTGACATCAATGACGACATTTTAGCTTAGGGACTCAAAATGTCCAACATGTTTTATTATTAAAATAGGAGGAATAAGGAGATAAAACCTTAGACATTCTATTAAGTTCAAGAAATCTAATTGAAGGGTATAGTTTAATTGGAAAAAACAATTTTAAATTCTATTACTTGAAATTCCAATAACATAAATATTTGCAAATAATTAAGTAGGAGAAATAAGGGTTTCCACTTTAGATAATTAAATATTATTTTCTAAAAATTCCAAATTAGGGAGTTATAAGGAATACTACTTCAAACATAGATTATTGGAATTTAGAAATATTAAACTATTGGATATTAAGGGGTATAAAAAGAAGTTCATTATTTACTTAAAGGAGTTGGAAGTATTTACTTACACTTGTCTCATACTCATACTAAAGGGATAAAATAATTCCAACCATAGAGAACTTCATAAAATTTATAATTGCATAGTTCAATAGAAGAAATAATGAGTTGATTATTATTATTCTCAAAATATTACCAAATCAACTCGAAAAGGTAAACTACTACATGCTAAGCACTTTACCAAGATTAGAATATATTTTAATCACTAGGGAGACATAAGGATCATACAAAACCTAAGTCTTAGAAAGGTTTTATCTAAGTAGTTCTCGTACTAGGGAGTCATAAGGTAGACTACTTCAAAGGCTCTATCAAAAGTATCCTTAAAAAACTAAAGGAATCCTATCATGGAAAAAATAACAAGGATATTTCATCACAATGCACACTATAAGAGGACTCAAGATCAAAATCCATCCAATATAACATATCAAAGATGCAAAATCACTTCAAAATAAAATATATTCATAGTTCAAAATTCAAATAACATTTGGTATATTGATTTTATTGCAATTCAACACATGACAGGAAATATACAATGGTTTGATTATCTTGAAATAACTAACAATTACAGGTTGAAAATTTTAGATGGAAAATTTTATCACATACATGGATATGGGTGTGTAACACCTAGTAAATCATTTCCAAATTTTCTACTACATAATGTAATGTATGTTCCAACATTATCATCTAATCTTATTTCAATAGTAAAGATAGTTGGGAGCAAAAGGATTATTGATTTTAGATTTAATGTGTCACATTATAAATCAAAATGAGATTGAAGCCACTAGATCAATTCATAGAAATATATATGCTCTAGATTATATTGAAACTTCACAAGGTATTGTTGTGTATAAAGACAATACTAATTAATTTTTTGAGGAACATATTGATGAGAATGAAGAACCTATATCATAAAAGTAGTAGTAGAAGAAGAAGAACTAGAACAAGATACTGATTCAGATTTAGACAAAGAAGATAATGAAGGAAGCGAGAAAGATGAGCTCATATTATAGAACCAAGATGAAGATCATATTGAATACTAATGTATTCAATACCCAAATAATGTAATATAGGAGGTGTTAGAATATATTACACTATTTAGGTACATGTCAATGTACCACATTTGGTACATTACTAGCGTAGGAGTTTACTTTAGAGTAAAGTTATGTAGTTACTTTAGCATGTGATAAATGCACAAGTATTAGAATGTACAATGATGTAAATGTGGATGTAGTCCACATGTACATAAGTCATAGGATATATTCAAAGGGAGTGTGAGGACCAAGGAACTTATCTTCCTATATATAGGCCTTATAGTGAGTGAAGTACAAAGGAGAGAATATAGAGTGTGCATAGTATATATTGATAGTGTGGTACAATGTAGCTCTTTCAAAATAGTTTATGGAGTGTTCATAACCTCCATTATATTGCATTGTACTATTTTTTAAGCTTTCATTAATGGAATATTTTTGAGTTATCAAAAAGTTTCTCTTATCATTTTCTTGCATATTATAGTGTCATTACCATATAGATATATTAGATTGCTTATCTTACATCTTGTGGTTGCATTTCCTATATCATATACTCATAAAAAGCTAATACACAAATTGAAGTAAATATCTTTAGCCAGTATCAAAGTGAAATAACACAATAAAGCATCAATATTGGAGTTAAAGTGCAGTAAGAGATTGCTATATACTAGCACCATTCGAAGTAAAGAATTGAATGCTCAAGTTGTAATGTGAATATCAGTATCGTTTGAAAGGAAGTAGAGCATTAAATGCTTGGTTTGTGAGGATAAGACCAGCACCATTTGAAAGAGAGCATTGAATGCTCATATCCCATAATAAATATCAACACCTAAACTTAGAAGCCTCACCGTAAGCCAATCAGCTCACTTGTTATATGTTGAAGGGAAGTAAAATACAAATATCATTTAATACTTACTTTTCTTTAATTTATGAGTTATAAGGTGTTTATTATAAGGTGAAATTTGTTTATTGTTGCATTGAAATATCAACCTTAGAATTAATAAATAAATTTTAGCAAAGGTTAAAGATATTATAAATTGTTTTATATTCAAACATTGATATATTTGCTAATAATTAAGTAGGAGACATACATTTTTCAGCCTTGGCAAATTGGAATATTAATTTGCAAATATTATTATTTTCTAAAATTCCAAATTATGAAGTTATAAGGTATACCACATCAAACCTTAGTGTATTGGAATTTAGAAAATTGAATTATTAAAGGTTTGAAGGAAGTTCATAAAGTATTTAAAATATTTGGAATTAATTGGATATACTAGTCTCATAGATACATTAAAGAGATAAAATAAATCCTACCATAGAGAACTCCATCAAAATGATAAGTGAATAGTTCAATATAAGAAATAAGGTGAAATAGGAGTTGATTATTATCCTTTCCAAAACATTACCAAATCAACTCAAAAGGTGAACTATTACTAATATTAGAGTATCACTTGGGAGACATAAGTATCCTATAAAACCTAAGCCTTATAAAAGTTTTATCAAAGTTGTTCACATACTCTAGACTAGGGAGTTATAAGGTAGCCTACAAGGATCATCATGACAATAAATAAATTCTTCCTTGCAGAATACCAACTACTTAAAGGTCCAAATTACTCCTCATGGAAAAAAAAGTGAGGAAAATTTTGATAGTTGAAAATATTTTGGAAATTATCAAAGGAACAACAATTAAATCTACTATAGATGATACCGAGATTCAAAATTTTAAATAAAGTGATGAAAAAACATTAATGATAATAAATTTTTACATTACATATGAAATACAATCTTACATTAGTTCAGCTAGAACATCTACAGAATCTTGGAAAACCTTATCTAAAATATTTGAAGGGAAGAATAAAACAACTATCTTAAATATTCAAACTCAGTTACATTTTTTGAAAATGAATAGTAGCGAAAGTATATAATAAATCCTAAGGTAGTAAATATAAATAGAAAATTATTAACCTTAGGAGAAAAGATTGAAGACAAATTTCTAGTTTAAGTAACTATGAGAGATCTTCCAAATAGCTACAAGAATTTGGTTACATATTTACAAATCCTAAGTAAAGATACATATTTTGATGAGTTAGTCAATATTCTTCAAGAATATGAGGTGGAAAATACAATTAAATATGAAATGACTAACAATGCATTAGTTTCAAAAGATAATCCACAGGGAAACGTTGCTTCATCCTCAAAATGACAAAGACCATGGAATAACAAATATTGTCATGTATGCAAGAGAAAATGACATAGCACTAATTATTCCAGATTCAATCCTAGAAACCAGAATCGGGGAAATCAAACAAACTATTAAAGCCAAAAAAATATGATATTCCAACAATGGCAATTTCAAACTCAAAATAATACTTGTCAACAATAGTTTCAGTGTCCATACAATTATACTCAACTAAAATATCAATAAGGGAATTAGAAAGGACATATAGCTCAAAGGATTCAAGAAATTAAATAACTAGAAGAACCAACAAATGAACATGAATTTAAAGCTCTCACAACAAAGATAGCATTTTATGAAGACACTAACTACTTGCTTGAATAGGATACAGAAAGCAAATAAAGAGAACACAAACTCCAGAACCAGATCAAATATCCATGTTAAATACTAAAGTCTTCAATACCCAAATAATGTAATACAAGAAGGTGTTAGATAATATACTACATTATTGGGTACATATCAATGTACCACCTTTGGTACATTACTAGAGTAGGATTTTACTTTAGATTAAATTTAAGTAGTTATTTAAGCATGTAATAAATGCACAAGTGTGAGAACGTGCAATGATGTAAATGTGCATGTAGTTCACATGTACATGAGTCATAGGATAGAGTCAAACGTAGAGTAAGGTCCAAGGAACCTATATTCTTATATAAATGCCTTATAGTGAGTGAAATAAAGATGAGAGAATATAGAGAGTGCATAGTATAGATTGGTAGAGGAGTACAATGTAGTTCCTTTAAAAATAGTTTGTGAATTATTCATATCCTCCATTATAATGCATTATATTATTTTTATAAGATTTCATTAATGGCATATTTTTGAATTATTGCATAAGTTTATCTCTTTACTTTCTTGCATGTTATAGTGCCATTATCATATAGATACCATATCTTTATTATCTTGCATCTTGTGGTTGAATTTCCTATATCATATACTCATAAAAATATTTAACACATATCCTAATTCAAAGGCATCTTATGATGCCTTTCCTATCCACATACGATTTTCTTTTTCTCATAGTTTTACAACATGAAATAGTCATTCTTTAGATAAATACAAACTGGTTTCAAACTCATATTTCATCCTTCTTCATCAATAGCATAAAACAAGATAATTTAAGGTATCCACA
Source organism: Wollemia nobilis (assembly GCA_028583015.1). NCBI lineage: Eukaryota > Viridiplantae > Streptophyta > Pinopsida > Araucariales > Araucariaceae > Wollemia > Wollemia nobilis. The sequence goes on from JAQPPZ010014470.1 coordinate 5,837,045, forward strand.
TATACTATTAAAAACATAAGTCCATATGTTTAAAACTCAGCATGCTCTTCATTTTATTCAAAAATGACATTTTTAAAAAATAATCTCCATAAAATTCTCTTGCAAACAATGTGCTAAACCCAAATTTTATCATTCTTTAGCAATAGCATAAAACAAGATAATTTAAGGTGTCAACATTTAATCTTAAAATCATAAGTTCATATACTGAAAACTCAGCATGCTATTCATTTTATTTAGTGATAAAAATTTTCAAAATGAATCCCCAAAAAATTCTTTTACAAACAATGGGCTAAAATCATATTTAATCATTCTTCATCAATAGCATAAAACAACATCACTTAAGGTATCCACATATACTCTTAAAAACATAAGTCCATATGTTGAAAACTCAAGATGCTCTTCATTTTATTTAGAGATAACATTTCTTAAAAAAAATCCCCATAAATTCTTTTCCAAACAATGGGCTCCATCGCTCATAACTAAGGTATTACCATGCAACTATTAACTTTTGGCACACATTATTACTGTTACGTATCAAATCATAATATCATATCCATTTAATCAAATATCAACTAAACTACCTGAAACACTACTAGAAAATAAGATGAATATCACCCAATATATTAGTTCATTCCTTTTTCCTTAATATAAATGTATTCCAAGCTATTTTAGCCGAAATCCAAATATATTTGACTGAATAAAAATATTTCCAAATATTTTAGCTCGAGCTCCAAGTACAATTGGTTCTTTCTATTGTAATAAGTCAATATACATCCCAATAGATGTAGGAAAGGTGTATGTTAAACAAAGTCAACAAACTTCATTATGGGTATTCAATATCATGGTGTTATTCTATTTAAATAATAGGACTTCTTTTAAATAAGAAAAATATATTTTCCTACTCTTAATATTATTGCTAAAAGATAGCACAGGTGATGCCAAATATGGTTTGGTTCTTTTCAAGAAGTGAATAAAATTATATAAGATATCCTTTTATCCCTATCCTAATACTAGAATATTATTATAGAATAAACCAAGCACGACTAAGGCCCTGACCTTCACTAAAAAAAGTATAGGTTATTAAAATATTTTACATGAACCTACACCCCTTATATTAGGATTCATAGGATGTTAATTATGTTAGTTGGGGAGTCAACACTAGGCCAAAAGATATAATTAAAGTCAGGTTTAGATATAAAATACCAAGCTATTCACTGTACTTGGATATCCCAATAAACATAAGTAACCCACTCACTATTTGCATAACTCAATCATTCAGATAGCAGTTGAATGAAAGCATATTTTGATTAAATAATGCCTTCAAAATTTTCCCACTACAACCATTCACACTATATATGGTACAACCATATTAATCAGGTATGAGTTATAGCAAAAGAGCTTATCATAAAAATATTAGTTACACAAGGTTAGTACATCCAACTAAGGCTTCAACATATCTGGTATTCGATAATACTTGCAATACTAGAGTTTTGTAGGTTTTATTTCCAAAGGTTCCAGGGAGAGGTGGATACTCAAAAGGTTAATATCTCTTTGTACTAAGATTTAATTCTACTAAACACTCACAATCCATTCATAGGATATTGTAGATCAATCTAACTCAAAATGTATATGAACAACACATTTAATCCTATGAAGAGAGCTTTAGCTAGATAATCACACCTTTTATGATACATTCCAAAATCAGTTGAGAATTCAAAAACCAAATCTTAATATCATAATCATAAAGTCATAGACATTGAAGCCCACCTGGTAGCCACAATATTGAGTTCAGTAGTAATTCCTTCTAGATAAATTCTAGATTTATCTCTTTTTTTCTCCTTCCTCCATTTTTATTTTTTCTTCATTTTTCCATCATTCCCAAGGAAAGTATTAGTTTCTCCACCATCTCCCCATTTCTCAGGATGTTACCGAAGTTTTTTTCTTATTCTTTCATGCCTCAATGCACATCCTCTTCCTTACTCAAAGGACATCACAACAAAGAGAAATTTAAAATATTTATTCCTATGTTTCTACAAAATTATAATGGTTCAATACTATTCCCTTTTTATTTGTGGAAGATGAAGCATTTATCATATAGAAAACTAATAACAAAAGTCCTTATTCATTATTAAATTTATGCTAGCAAGGTAATATTTTCTTATCATTACCTATGCACTAATACAAATCAACATGAATCCTTTATATCTTCCTTTTCTAATAATAAAAATTATGAAATCATTTATTTTTTGCAAGGAATCCCCTCATTTCAAGTAAAATTAGATCACATTATTTCCATTTCTTAAGGCATCCCATTCTTGGTGTTTAAGTATTTCTTCCACCTACAACAAAATATGTTCCTGCAAAAGTGCCAATCTATTAGCAACATCATATTCTTTCATTAAATATATGTTTTGTGGAAACTAAAACATGAAACAATCAATCGTTTCATCAATAAAATACATCATATTATTTTTATAAAATACACATTTGTAGAAAATAAGCATGAAATTGTCAATCATTCCATCAACTAGATAATATAACCAATCATGAATCCATCCATTAAAAATTCTGCCAAGGGAGGGTCATGACAATTTGGGTATTGAAGTCACACGTATTCAAACTTGAATTGGGTTTTTGCCTTTCTATCTTTCCCCAACCAACTAAATAATAACATGCTATGATATAATATTGTACTAGGTAAAGATACTAATGAGTACTCATAGTTACCCTCAAACCATTCCATGAAGAGTAACAATATGTCTAGTCTTACTTGGATCAGGTTGTCCCCTATTATTCTATTCATCCATGTAAAATAATTACCTCTTAAATTAGCATCATATAGACTATATTTAGACAAAAATTTGCTAAAATCCTCCATGTTCTCCAAGAATCCCAAGGATCCACCTTTATTCTCTCTAGGTATTACAGGGATGTTGAAGTTCCCTACCACTATCCATCTTAGACCTCTTATCTGATGTCCTAGCTGCTCCAATTCCTTCCATGACAACTTTATTTCTCTATTCACATTTGGATCATGAATATTTGTAATGCAAAAGGTCAAGTTTGATGATTTTGAAGTTATACAAATAGTTATAAAGTGCTTATTTTTGTTTATAACTTCCCTTCAAAGGTATCAAAATTCTATAAAATTAATATTTCTCCTAAATCCCCCTTTGCCTTCACCTAACCATTGCCATATTTCTTCCATATCCCTTTCTTAATATTCTCCCATTTTGTAGCATTCAACTTTTTTTCTTATAACATGATCATATCAGGTTGGTTACCCTTAATAAATTATCTCAGCACCTTGTGTTTGTTAGGGCATTCATTCCCCTAACATTCCAAGACAAGATCTTCATTTCCTATTATTTGTTGTGGGCTTCTTCCCACTTAAGTCTATGATCATCTGAATCCCTAAGTTAATATCCTTTTCGATCTCTTTTAAGTGATATTTTTTATCAACCATGATAAAAATATATTCAATTGAGATAATTATTCTACTAATATTAAATATTAGTGTATAAATTTATAAAAATTGATATCCTTGCTAAAATCAATGATAATAATTCATTATTACATAAAAGAATCTAAGCTATATATATTATAAAATATGATCTATTAGATATAAAAATTCTTCTAATATATAGTATCACTATTTTACAATTCATGATGAATAAAATTCATGTTGTAACCTTATCATTTCTTCATATCCCAAAATACTAGTACTTTATATTAATTCTTCTTCCTTTCCACCTTCGACATCATCAAGGGTGCATATTCATTTATCTTATGACCTAATGGTTAAAATTTTAAATATCAAATCTTATTCCTAAAGTTGAGAATTTCAATCTTAAGAGTCTAAATATTCAATCAATTTATAATGGTACAAGTGCAAGTCCCAAAAACACATGAATACATTTATTACATATTACTAAGAATGGTTGGAAAAAGACCATGTTATTCTTATCTTTTCACTCTATATCTCATTGGAAATGTATTGGATATGTTTTATTATATAATTATTTATCCTTTGAATTTAACCATTTAAATATTAATGAAGTTTTATGCCTAGTAAACATATTCGTGCATTTCTAAGTTAACAAAATTTCTAATTATTCTTTAATCACAATTGCATATTTTTAAGTACTTTTCTCCTTTTGGTGGGAATATACATTTATTGGGTTTATTTTCATTTTTTGTGGTCTAAAATAACCTCAAAACACATGCTTTTATTTTTTTGTAAGGACTTATTTCATGAAGGTCCTAAAATATTTCCATGCACATACATATAATATTCCTTGTTAGCTTAACTAGTTATTGTATAATGTTGCTAAACTCTTTTATTCTTAGTTATATGCATCAAAAATGGTAGATAGAGTCTTTATTATTATCTATATTGTACCACATGTTCTTGTGATTCATAAGGATGTCATTACTCATTAACAAGATATTGTATGCTCCCTATACATAAAAAAGGTATGAAAATTGAATTATAATTTGATTATTTCCCTTTTTCCCATTAATTTTTTTTTTGGTAAGTAAGAGAATATTATAATTAACACCGGGTTTTAACTGGTTGACCCAAAACCATTTTACAAAATAGGGTCCACTGACCAACTGGACAAAGGCCAAGCCCTAAAAGTTTAAACTGACAACAAAAATGGCCAAGACCTACTCTTCCATTAGAATACAACCAAACTAAACTATGGAAGCCTAATATTATGGCCATCAGAAAAGAAAGACGCAAAAAAGAACTAACAAAGACAAAAACTAATCATGCAAGCACCATGCAGAGTAGCTTGTGCCCATATAAAAATAATAGAATATGGTCAAAAAAAAAATCCCATAGAATGGACAGCCAAGAGGCCAAGCAGTCTTCCTTGTAGTCCTCATCTAACTTCTTATCATCGTTCTTGCCATCATCTTTAGATTTTGCCTTCGACTCCTTGTGCCCCTGGAACTGCTGGCTATAAAATAGAAGATTTAGGGAATCACACAAATCAACAGCTGCACTGATGAGGCCAGACAGACTCTTCAACTGGTTGATACTGTTGGAGGCTGATGAAATTGTCATCTTCTCCAAGACTATTATGGTGGGGTCTGGTGCCTCATTGTCAGGGATCTCCAACACTTTGTTATTTCTTGCTAGGGCCTTTTTGCGACATCGAATCCAAATACACCTTTGGAAATACTTGAGGCCAAAGCAGATGTTTCCCATGCATGAATTTGTAGATAAAAAACCTATATCAGTGCCCCACCAGCTGCAAAAAACACTAGTCACATGAACAAAAAAAAACAAATATGACAAAATCCATTATAAGGTTCAATTTTTTTTTTTTTAAAATGCCCCCATTTTCTGTCATTGATCCACTTTGAGCCTTCCAATCTAAAGTTTTTCATTATCTATCACCATTGAGACTGCATGAGGAATATTTTCAGTCCACGTGATCAAATTTGCTGCTACAATGCCTTCATTTGCCAGCCTATCAGCTGCCATGTTTGCTTCCCGAAAGGTATGCAAAATTATGGCCTCAGGTCGGTCATGAATTAGAGCCCTTGCTTCATGGATGTAGTCATCAAATCTCCAAGGAGCTCTCTTAGTTTTCTTTAGAAGATTTATAATAATAAGAGAATCACCTTCCACCAACAGTTTCCCTGGATAATTCTCTGCCACCTTGAGGCTCCTCCAAACTGCCCTTTTTCCCATTAAATTAACCCTTGCATGAGCAAGGTATATCTAGAGGTAGGACCATCTTCACCTTGGACCAATTGAAAATAAAACCATCTAAGGAGGATTAATTAATAATAATGTACAATAGCTTAAATATATTTATATTAATAGCTTATTTTGAATGGTTTAATGAATTCGTATATCATTTAAATTTTGAGATCAAATAATTGGATTCCATCAACCTTTAGATAATAATATTATCCATTGGAACTATGTATTTTTTCTAATACTAGATACATAATATTAAACTAACAAAAAAATAATGCTATGAGGTTGCAATGTAAATTTGATTTATATTGAAATCATAATTACAAAATCCATGCAAAGCTACATAAACATATTAATACACTTTATATTAATTCCATATGCTTAAAGTATGTATAGAGAAAAAATAACAAAGCAAATTCCCATAGGGCTTTATATTGATAATTAAATAAGAATATAACTAATTAGAACATAAATAAATTTGAAAGATAATATTTAGCTAAGAAACAATCAAGTAACTACGGTTATAATTTTTTTAAGGAATTTTAGACCCCATGTGGAATTCTCGAAGCATAAACTATAGGTCGTAATTTCCTTATCTAGAAGAACTTGGCTCACATGCTTGACATCCTATAATGAAACTAAGGAAATGAGGTATGAGAACATAAGAAAGCTAAACAAGGATAACTTAATACAACCAAGACATACAACCAATTATGTTGCTTTTATAATTTTCTCACCCATTCTACATGGCAACTTGTTTATAATGCACTTGGTCTTTTCTAATTTTTATTTATCAATTTATAAACTAAAATAATATGAGCTAGTGATATATTCTAACTTGTTATAGATAGTTGTATTACTAAGCTACTAAACATAGTTGTAAGTTTAGCTTAAATCCATGCTAATTGTTAAGACTAATAGCTAAAACAATACACATGTCAAAATGGATAAGTTGGTGACATTTTTTATTTTATGATATCATCTCTACGCAAAATAAATTTATAGCCTATAACCAATTTGACAAAATTATCCACATGCAATTCATAAAAATTATAGCATGTGACTACATTAACATGAGTTATTTATTGACTTTATGTAATTGTTTTGGACTAACATCATACTGTAAATTATGGTTTTTTCATGGAAGCTTTCAATTTCTTAGGCATTATGAGATTGTTTATCCTGTTATCTTAGAAGCTTTTAAAATATTAGAATTTTGATATTATTATCTTATGCATGTGTTTAAATATCATCTTTCTTGTAAGATCTCCATTTTGACTACATACTAAGATTTTATAAAGCTAACTTTAGACTTGTTTTAAAAATATTGGTGCAAACATTTAGGTGTTATAAGATTTAAAGTTTGGATTTACTTAAAAAAACTTAGATTATTTAACATTAATACTAAATATTTGGATAATGGAATCTTAAAATCACTCGATTATCTTGTGAAATTTGTAAGATCACTTTTAATTTGTAAAAATAGTTACCAGTATATTAGCGTAGATGCATAATTAAGATGGAATATTGATCATTTATATGAAACAATAGTAATATTTGAGTTGATAAATAATTATGCTCATCATCTCTAGCTTGTAGTATTCAATAAACCATTTTTATAAGTGAAATTTAAGGCATGAACAAGATCATAAGTCATTGGATTATAAATTATCCATAGATTTGATATCAACTCACATACCTTGAGTGAACCCTTTATCTTATGTGTTTAAAAATACAAAATAGAATGTAACTCATGGGATTTTGGCACCATATTTTTAGTATAATTTTAAGCTTATAAGCATTGTGCCCTTATTTAACTTGAATTTAAAGCTTAAGCTTAGGTGGAATTTGCATCATTGATTTCATTCAAATGAATAGTTTATCAACTTTAGCTCATAATATTGTGATATAGTTTTTATCACATGTCATTAAGTTTTTAAAATAAATTTTGATTTTTTTCATATAACTTAATTGGATGGCTTAAATAAGTTGTTTACATCTATATCTAAAAACATTTAAGCTTTTATCTCCATTTTCTACTTTTATCATGATCAAAAATCTTGCAAGCTACAACACCCATCATACACTTGGTACAATATGTGCATCAAACCACTTTAGATTTTATTGTAGCTTGGATCCACAAAGGCATTTAACTCTAAGATAGGTATTTGAATAATCAAAATATGATCAGTTGAAGAATTTAATCCTTACAAAATAATTTAACATCTAAGATCACAGTTGATATCTTTAACAATTAAAACTCTATCTTGCATCATGTTGAATATATTTTTTGACATATGTGCCTTTGGATTAAAAGTTGAATGTAGGCATCAAGTGGAAAATATTTTGGAGGTTTCATGTCTTCAAGGTTTATATGTTAATACACTCCTCATATAATATTTAACTCTTTGAATTTATTTATTTAGTTTGGTCTTATTGTATATCTTAATTTGACCTTGTTAGTTAGTCATGAAGCTAGATCTAGCGTTTGAAACTTTAAATATTTAAGCATTGCACTAGTTGGAAATATATCACTTAGGTGTACTAACAACTTGGTCTTATCTATAAGTTTTTACTTATAATTGTTGTGTCTTGAAATCACAAACTATTATTAGTTTATGGTCATCAAAATTTGTTAACAAATAATAAAATCAAGTTTAAATTTTTTAAATAAAGTAAATTGTATTCAAAATTCAAAATTATTCAATTTAAGGTTAAGGCTTGATGACCTTAAGCTTTGTTATAGAATTAACTTCATTAAAAAATAAAAAGGATGTTGTAAATAGTTACAACACTCCCATTTATATTAAGATATTAAAAATATGTATTTTAATACTATGCAACATTTAGTTGTACTACTTCATGTCTAGGATTTATGTACATCCAATAAAAAATCCTGATATAATACATATTATCTTAAATTTAATTTGAAGTAATTTTTTTTTGATGATATTAAATGGTATGAACTCAACTAGTCAAGTACCTTGACTTTCAAGAAGGAGAATCTAATTTGAATATTTCCAAGTGATATGTGCATAGTAACCAACTTGTTATGGTCATGATCTAATATGGGTGGTATCCATTTAAATCCCATATAGATAATTAAAATAATAATTATAATATTTTTTATAATATTTTCTTTTGCAAGTATTATATTGATACAATATAGATGGAGAGGATGACCTGAGCAACAACCTCCCCTATAAACAAAGGATTCATGGTTAACTCACACCCATAGTATAATATTTAATTTCATTCTAATTTGCATGCACTATATGGAATTACAACAATTGGAAAGATAGCAATTGCCAAGATGGTAACATGACAATTAGCATGACAACACAATGGAAATTTGTAAGACAAATTTTTAGGATGGTGATATGATAATTGGCAAGATAGAACTTACCAAGATGGTAATTGGAAAGACACAAATTAAATAGTCAAAATGACAAGATGATAATTGGTAATACAATAATCCCCAAACAGCATGATAGTAGTCTCAAGAAGACAATGACACTAGACAACACTACCATAAGATGGTAGTATCCCAAGATGACAATGGAAAAATATGATACACTAATGTTATATGATGATAATGCTTTCAATATAGTGTAACTTCCACTTGAATGACACTTCTACTTGTATTTCATGGTGCAACTTCACTTTAATGGCATGGTGCAACTTCCACTTGAATGACATGGTGTAACTTCCATTTGAACAACACGATGCAATTTCCACTTGAATGACATGTTAATTGAACAAAATTTCATGTTATTTACTCAAACAGTGATCTCAAGGGTGGTAGGAACTTATCCATCCTTTCTAAACTATGATATCTATCCCAAGGTCTAGAACAACCACTACTACTTGGTCTTCTCCCACAACTATACCTGGATCCTACAGAGTGCATGCATATACAACACCCATTTCCAATAATACAATGTCTTCATCATTCAATATACATGCATAAAATATATTAGAGTTAAATATGATTTTTTTTTTTTATTTATGACCAGTGGCTATACAATATTTTCATTATATATTCATACAGTCATCCCTGCTCTCAAACAATACATAATACTTTTTTTTCTTCATTTTTTCTATCCTCCTTACATGCTCACCATATTTTTCCTCTTATTATTTTATGCATTGTTGTTTCTCCTTCCTCTCCCTCATTTATATGTGAAATGTAATAGTTACACATAGTTGGTTATTACCCTAGCTACAATTGTTATGATGCTCATTCATCATACTCATTGTGTAAGAGAAAATGCGTCACGAGCTTCAACTCATGAACATGAATTTATCTTACAAGGTATTGTAATTTTCTCTTGGATTTATTCACAAGGACACCTTTTTCCATTTTATCCTTATATTTTTTTGATAAATAAACCTTCTCTTATAGAATGCACTAAAAAAAATGAACTTTATCCTATTCCTTCACGTCCATCCAACCACGACCAACATGTATTTTGTTGGGTACTTTCTCTTGGTGTCAATACCTTCTATTGGAGTGATTATATTATCCATAAATATCACAAGTATGTAGGTTCCAACACCTAATTGCTATATATTCAGATATTCCATATTTACTATAACAACCCATCCTAGGACCTTATACTAATTGCTCTTCTCACAAATTTGGTCTTACTGCTTCCTGCTTGACTTGCATATCCAAGGCCTATATTCTTTGGACTTATATCTAGAATTATCGGTATTTTCAAACCCTTTCCATATATTCCTAATCCTTTTTTAGTATACCCTATTCTTCTCAAAAACTTAGAACCAATACCTTTGGTGTGCCTTTCAAAGAACCCAATATCTTCATCCCCAATATGTTCTTCAACAATATGGCCTTTGTTGCAACCATCACTAACTTGATGAGGTTCATATTCATATCCTATATTTATATCATTTCTTTTCTCTTTCTCCTTTTCTTCTTTGAATATTTCTTCTTCATATTTTAGTATTTTTTTTCTTATCCTTCTCCATTGGTGTCATCCTATAAGTTGGCTTATTACATAAGCTCAATCCAAGACTAAAATTTATGATATGACCAATGCTCTCATGGATGGTAACCCATATTTTGAAATAATATTTGCATATTTATCCAATAAATCCTTCACTTCATGGGGTATTTAATACATCTTGTCCATTATCCCTTCTCTTGTGGATTTAGTGATGAAAACAAAGCATGTTTCCTTCTCTGTCAAGAATTATTTTTTCATACCCAGGCATACTGTAGGACTATTTTCCACCTCTTCTCTTGTATCCTTCAATGGACTTAATTTAAACCTCTTGTTATATTTCTCAATAGTTTAGGTGTTCATCCTACCATCATGCATTACCTTTATATCAAATTATCATGGTTTTCCCAATAATACATTGCAAGCATCCATAAGCGTAACATAATATAGTATATCATCCTTTTAAAAACCAATTTTAAATTTTACCATACATTATTAATTCACCAAAATGTGATGTCTCTTTTGCAACCATGAAACCTTATATGTATTTGGGTGTTCAATCCCCTTTAACCCAAGTTTTTCTACCATCTACATAGACACTAAATTATTCATACTTCATTATCCACAATGATCTTACAACACTTGCCTTCTAAGATGCATATTATTCTAAAAATACTTCTTTTTTGCACTAGTTCATACATCTCCTTGGTTGGTTTTAACAATACCCTTTTTATCATCAAGGATTCTCCTTGCTTCAATTCCTTCATGTGCTTGGATTAGACAACACTTTCTTTATCTACTTGTACAATATGGTTCTTGATTTCTTTTCCTTTATCATTGTCCTACTATACTATTGGACATTCAAATTCTCAATGGCCAACTTATCCATATTTAAAATAATTTTCAAGGAATCCTCTACCCCTTTCTCTACCATAACTACCTCTTCCTCTTATTAAGTATTTACTTTCTTCCATGCTCTAGTTGAAATTATTTTGAGAATTATTAGCTTCTCCTTCCTACATATGTTTCCCTGTACCACTATTTATTGTTATCTTCCTCTAGAGAACGATTTCCTTCCTTTGGAGTTATTTTTTTCCTAAAAATTAAAATTTTTTCCACCTTGAGTGCATATTCATATGCTTCTTCAACCGTTCTAATTTGAAAAATAACAATTTCATCTTGTATATATAATATTAGTCCATTTAAATATCTTTCCACATTTTTTATCATCTTCATTATGACCATCTCTTATGGTTAGTTTATAGAACTCCTCCATACATTCTTTTTCTCCCAACTCCTTTTGCTTGAGGTTTTAAAGTCTCCTAAACAACTCAATATGACAATCAACATGTAGAAATTTTAGTTTTAATTTGGTTTAAAAATATTTCAATTTTAGATTATATCATTGTATTTTCATTGTCTACTTGTTTGGACATGATCCCATCAAATCAAATCATGTCCTTTTAGTATTGCATATGCAAATTTGACCCATTTTGGATCCTCCATATATTCTTAATAAAACAATCTCTCCATATATGTTATATAATAAATTAATTTTTTGGGGTTTAAATTTCCATTAAAATTTAGGGTATTCATTTTTTTTTTACTTGTTATGCTTGAGATTGCTTGAATCAACCATTGCTTTGGTTCTTCTCCTTGCTCCTTATCTTGAGCTTCTATATGAACAGTATCCTTGTCTTCACTATCACTAACCTCTTCAATATGAATGCATCTTCTTTGGGTAGTCTCAATTGCATATAACCTAGCAACATCATTTTAGCTATATCTATCGGTTGGGATCCTATACCATCTAGTATTCCTCTTCGACATTACACCTTATCTCCTCCAACATGTATTGAAAATAAATTCCAACTCTAATACCAAATGATATGGTCTAGACATAGGGGGTCAACTAAACAACATCCTCCCTAATCAGTAGAGTATTCATGGTTCACTCACAACCATAATGTAATATTTAGTTTCATTCCTATTTGCATGCACTAGTCGATATGATGGCAATTGGAAAGATAAAAATTTCCAAGATGGTAACACAACAACTGCCAAGATAACATGGTAGCAAATGGTAAGACAAAAGTTTCCAAGATGGCAAGATGACAATTGGTAAGATTACACTTACCAAGATGGTAATTGGAAATATGACAAGACAATAATCAGCCATATGGTAGTCCCAAGATAGTAATGGCACAAGACAACACTACCACAAGATGGTAGTATCCCAATCCAAAAATGAAAAGATATGGTGCATGAATGTTATATGATGGTAACACTTCTAAGATAGTGCAAATTCCACTTGAATGACACTTCTAATTGTATGGCATGGTGCAATTTCCACTTGAATGGTATGGTACAAATTCTACTTGAATATCAAGTTGAACAACACAATGTAATTTCCACTTGAATGATAATTTATGTTCTTTACTTGAATGGTGATCTCAAGGGCAACAAGAACTTAAGAAACCTTTTTGAATTTTGATTTTATGTCCAAGGCATAGAACAACCATTATTACTTGGTCTTCTCCCACAACTATACTTGGATCCTACATAATGCATACATATACAACATAAAATTTCAATAGCACAATGTATTCACAATCCGATATACATGTAGAAAAAAAATTAGAGTTGAACATGATTTTTTTTATGACCATCGACTACACATTATTTTCATTATAGATTCATACAATCATCCCTGCTCTTAGACAACATGTAGGACCATTTTTATTCCTTTTTTCCTATCCTCCTTATAGGCTCACCATCATTTTTCTCTTATTCTTCTATGTATCATCAATTATCCTTCCTCTCCCTCCTTTATATGTAAAATGTAGTAGTTACATACAATTGATAATTACCCTACCTATAACCATTTGAATGCTTCTACATCATATATGTTCAAGTCATTTTTCCACTACATCAGTAACATATCCTATATCCATAATAACTCATACATGTATCATTGAAACATGTCATTATTTTTCTTATATAATTTTAGTTTTTTTGCTTTAATTCTTTTTCTTTTTCTAAATATTCATAATTTTTATGTCATATAGTATCACATGTAGGCCTATAAGGGATATTTCATGTAGCAGTGTGGTATATCAATCGATTTACAAGGGATAAAGGTGAAAAACTCATGATTATTTATTTTAATAGAGTGATCACCAAGGATTTATCTTAGCTCCATGTTCACATCCTTCTTCCACATGTCCCATAATCTAACAATTAGATTCTTATTTACCATTAGACCATTGGACCATTCTAATTTTTATCATACCCATGGGCCTAAGTACCCTTGCATCATGTACCCTTTTGGTCTATTTTATCTTAGTATCATTTACCTACTTGTGTTATAATTAGCAACAAACATGACTAAAAACCAAGAAAGACTAAATTTGTGCAAGACATATTAGATTCCCTTGTATCCTAATTTTCATGGTCAATTTTTTATTATTTTCAAAAATATCATTGTTGTCTTTCATATTTTATGCACACATTCTACATTCAAATAAACTACCAAGGGATTTGACAACAAACCTTTTTTGTTAGGTCATTATTGCATCAATCTTATTATTGGATTCTTGTTGCTCGATTAGTGTCATTGTTCATTGCATTCAAATTTATTTTTGTAGTTTTTTCTTCTTGGCAATTTTATAATATTTACATATAAATTACAAAGACAAGGGCACCATACAAGTCCCATCTTGTATCTCATAAATATCCCACATCATTAATATTATCATTGCCAATAATATCTACTCTTCCTTGTAAATTGTATAATTTAGTTTCTTATTATTGATTATTTCATATTAGTGGCACCCTTAGTCCTTTAGAATTTTAGTTTGTCATGTTCTTTCTATTATGTTATGTTATATCTCAACATTGATTGTTACTCTATATTGCTATATCTATTAGATTGATATGTATCCTTGTCACTACTTATATTTTTAAGATAGTAGGTACTCTAATATTTTAAAAGGATATTTATTTTTCTTTCTTTAGGACATAATTATCTAGAAGTGTTAAGTTATTGTTGCTTATTTTTAGTAGATTGTATTTCTAATTCTATGTAATTACGTCTATTTTACAACATACATCTATGACATGATAAATAACACTGAATATTAATTTCTATTACCCTATTTATTTTTTATAACTTTGTATATTATTATATTTTTTAATGGTTATATGATTGAAATGGGTCTCACATGTATTACATTATGACCACATAGTGGTATTAAAACAACTTAAAATTATGATGTATCACTTGGCAATTTGTGCTTAGGTCTCTTCCTTGAAAGTTGAGTAATTTAACCTATTAATTTCATGTCGGATGATTTTGTATATTACTATATTAACATTAGATAATAATATAAATATAGTAAATGAATGCTTATAATCCTTTTTTTTTATATAAAATAACATTAGCTCAACTAGTTAAATTCCTTGACTTTCAAGAAGGAGACCCATGTCCAAATCTTGTCAAGAAATATATGCATGATAACCAATAAATTGTGATACCATTATGTGGCCATGATATAATAAAACTGAGGCCCATTTCAATCTCCTATAATCATTTTTAAAAATAGTTTTTGCTGTAAAAATATTATGATATTGATAGTGGTTGAATATGTTCCACTTAGGAACAATTACACAATTGAATTAAGTATCTAAAATATTCTTTATAGCATATGAAAAACTAATATTATGTGATTTAAAATAATTTTTATAGTTTCATGATGATGTATAGTCATTTTTGTTATTATTTTATGATCAGAATCATGAAAGTGTGCTATAAAAATATAGTATGATTCTCTATATCACTATTGAAACAAAAGCATAAAAATACTTCATGCAAGTTTTTACTATCATTTTCTATAATTCCCATGTGAACTTATGAAACAAAATAAATACTGAAATATAATCAACAAATTAGGACATCTAATACTCTCTTAACATGTATGCTGCAATAAATTTTCCTTTCTAGAACTATACTTTCCATTTGAAAATCACACCACCATTATCCTTCATCTTCATTTAATTTTAGTAAGAAATTTGGTTGATAAATACAATACAATTTTGATCATTTTTTTCCTAAGATGATCATACTTTATATTTAAAGGAGAATTATATAAACAAACTAGAGTAGTTATGGAATTAACACTATCACCAATAATAGCCAACCTTCTCATGGAGGTTTAAAAGGAAAGCATTGAATGAGTGTCCAATAAAAGCTAGATGGCGGGATAGGTTTATAAATGACATTCTAGATTATGGTTTCATGGAAAGAAATAATGAGAAAGTTTTTTGAATTACTTAAATAATATAAAATTCATCTTGAAAATTGAAAAAGAAATCAAATACCTTTCCTAGATATCCTAATTTACAAGAAGCAAAATGGTACATATGGATATGGTATGTATAGAAAGAAGACCTACACTAGTATTTACTTAAGAGTTGAGTCACATCATCATACAAATCAAAACATGGTTATATTTAATGCATTCCCAATTCAAGCATATAGGGTCTCTAATATAGAACATTTAAAATATGAAAAGGATTGTCTTCTAAAAGTCTTCAAGAATAATGGTTATACAGAAAATCAAATCTACAAGGATTTTAGAAGGGTTGAGAAATTGAAGGAAAATAAATATAGAGATTCAAAACATATTATAGTTACTTTACTATATATCCAAGGAACATCTAAAAAATTAGCAACAATTTTAAAGAGACATAATTTAGATGCAACTTTTAAACTAGTTATTACATTGAGAGGAATGCTAGATAGAGCAAAATATAGGATAGATCCTAAACTCTATAAAGGTGTCTATATAATTTTTTGCTCATGTGGAGTGCCATACATTGGTAAAAATAGAAGATTCTTAAAAACTAGATTGAAGGAGGACTAGGTAGGTGTACAACATAATAGATTTTTTAATTCAGCATCAGAAGATCATTCATCTAGAACAAACCATCATATTTGTCTAGAGGAAGCCAAATTCTTGATAAGAGAATATCATTGGGATAAGATAAAAGTGAAAGAAGCCTTAAATATTGAAAATGAACCTTAAATATCAATAGACAAGATGGTTTTAAGTTCAATGCATCTTAAAAAACCCCAATCTATCTTATAATAAAATCTTATAAAGCTAATAATGCTACATATATAAAACCTTAAATATGCCCTCTCCACTCACCCATTCTTTTATTGTGTGTTATGGGTATATTTTGTAAGTTGGTGCTAAAATACCTAATTAATAATTATATAGATCTAATTTCTTAAAGCTTATTAGTGTTTATTTAATTTCACTTTACTATATGTATAACTTGGTTTATGAACTCAAAATACACATATTCATGCAAAAATATTATTATCATTATTGTAATGATAATGATAATAATTATAATTATAACAATATTTTATTAATAATAATATAATCGTAATATCAGGAGGAATTTCAATTACTTCCAAAGGGGTTTGAGGGGGGAAGGCAAGGCACTCCACTATGTTGTCTAAAAATAAAATTAAAAAGGAGGAGTCACCAGTTCTGGTGATCCATTCAGAGTTGGAGGATCCACCCACAATGAAGAAAAAGGTTGAGAAAGAGGGTGTGGAATTCCATGCTATTCCCAACTCCAAAAGTCCCTATAAGTACCTTCAACTAATAAATATGATTGAGGATAAATAGAGATTCATCTTGAGTACCCTCAAGGTTATTGTGGAGTTCACTGAGGAAGTGAATTGCCTCTTGGGCCAGATTTTGGAGAACTCTATCACGTGAAATATTGATATAGGAAACGCATTGGTAATGCCATAAGTTTAGATTTATTTGGTTTTTGGTCATGTATTGTTGGCTATTGGGATATTTTTGGGTTGTTGGTTTCTAGATTTTCTCTATGGGAATGGTTTTTAATATACAAGTAGGTTGGTAGGAATGGATGAACTCTATTGATTCATCTCCAATTAAGTCTTTTTGGCTGGGTTATCCTCCTTGGGTATTTGGTTGTTTGATTCCTTTTGGATTATTTTGTTTAAGGTTGTGGGATCCTCTCAAAATCTTTCCATTTTTTAATATATTGAAATAATAATAATATAATAAGAAGTATTAGGATATTTATAAGAAGTATTACTCAATATATATATATATATATATATATATATATATATATATATATATATATATATATATATAATAGTAATAAGTGAAAAATATAATTTTAAAATAAGTTATAAGTGGCTTCTATTGGGGGGCACTCCCATCAAAATACCAAAATATTACATTTTTTAAGGTCAATTAAACCATATACAACATAATTTTTTTTTTTAGCTTTTGAAGCTATAAACTTAAAGGAAATGCAGCCAAAGTAATGAAATAAGCTATTACAGTAAACTCAAAAAATATAGAACTTGAAATTATTTGGATATCTACTAGTGCATGCTATAAGCAATGCATGCTTAATTCGTAATTACAATGCTAAGTCACATATATATACTAGTATGTGACTCTTCACTTTCCTACCCTAAGGACACATATGCATTCTACATGATAGACACTTGTGCACATGCACAACTAACTAAGGATACTTCTCCTTTTATATCATCCAAAATTCTAACACTTGTGCATTTATTACTTCTTTCTCAAGTAACCACTTATCTTAAGATAAAATCCTAGTCTAATGATGTATCCAAGGTGGTACATTGTCATGTACCAAATAATGTAATATAATCTAACATCTCCTTGTATTACATTATTTGGTTATTGAAGACTTTAGTCTTCAATATTGATTTTTGTATTTATCTTCATTCTTCAAGTGGCCTTGGATTTGATCTTCTGCTTGCGCTTTATATTTTTGCTTGAATCTATATTATGAATTTGGCGCTGTTACTATTTTCCTTCTAATTATGTTGTTGAAGAAGTTCATACCTTTCCTATGTCCATATTTGTACCTTGAGAAATATACTTGAGAAAATTCACTAATGAAGTTTCTTGTCATTGTATATATCCAATCAAAGAAATAATTTTCTTTGTACCAACAATATCTTTGAGAATGATTGGTTCCTCCACAAATTTTACAACTATGGAGATTCCAACATCTCTCTATCTTATGTCCATATATGTTACAATGATTGCATCTATTTTCTACTATCAAATATTTTTGATCATTCTATCCTTCATATCAATTTTTCCTATCAATGTTTGTCACTAATTTGATATCATTATTTTCTATTGCAATTTTAATTCCTTGCTTATTGTTACTAGTTTGACCTGTATAATCAAGATCTTCATGCTTTGATCTGATTTTTGATGCAATTGATTCCTACATTCCCTAATCATGTTTTTTTAAACCTGTATCTTCATATATTATCAAATTTGAACAAAAATGATTATTATTATCAATATAATCATTAGAATGATCTTTTTTAGTATCAATATGATTATGTGCATCACTATCTTATCATCTATGCATTCATCAATTCTAATGGTATAGGATTTTTGTACACTATCATGATCACTTGTATCACATATAGCATCAATCATTTCAATAGGTTCATCTATCTTTGTCATGCAATCTAAGTCACTAGTGTCAATGCTTGCATTGCAATATTTCCTTTCATGTTTACTAGAATCATAGTTTACATCTTTGTCCTTTTGAGAAAGATCACTAGTATCATAACATGCATCAATCATCAATTATTTTGATTCTATAGTATTGCAACATGAATCTACCATCATGGGCCTTAAATCATTTGTATCACTAGAAGCATATTTCATCTCTATTTTATTCTTTACCTCTTCAATATTTTCTTGTTCTCTCATATTAGAAACATTAAGAGTGACAATTTCTTTGTAGATTATTCTCCATAGATTGATAGGTATAGTAACA
This sequence comes from Wollemia nobilis, assembly GCA_028583015.1. Lineage (NCBI taxonomy): Eukaryota > Viridiplantae > Streptophyta > Pinopsida > Araucariales > Araucariaceae > Wollemia > Wollemia nobilis. The sequence continues at coordinate 5,856,632 of JAQPPZ010014470.1, forward strand.
AAATATTCACTACAATCATTAAGAATATTTTGCATGCATTTTTGAAGTATTGAAAAATCCTCTTTTTTCTACTTCACTAGTAATATCATCAAGCCTATTGTTCAAGGTATTTGTTTCATCAATAAAATTGCTCTTCAAATATTTAATTATATTTTCTTGTCTTCTATTATTATATTTTAGAACTTCATTAGAAAGTAATGGCATATAAGTCTCCTATATCACTAGGCAATATAAAACTATTTTTAGAATCTTTTTATGTCTCATCAAGCTTTCCATTCAGGTAATTGCTAAGTGCTACGGAATTTTCATTTTTGATTTATTTTAACATTGATTGTAAGACATTATTTTATTTTTATGAATCCTTTTCAGTATCTTCTATCTCGTGTTGTATATGACATTTTATCATTTCCAAATTTCTAAAATTTATTGAATGTCTAATTGTTTTTCTTGGTTTTCTTGAATGTATATTTGTTCTTCTTGAGAGCATAATTTTCCCCTTTAAATTATCTTCAACTCAAGTATTTCTATTTCTAGTTTTGATCACTTGTTTTATTTTTCATTGGCTTTCTCTTTGCCATGTTCTTTTGATGTAGACTATCTTATGAATCCCTACATAATATATTTAGAGTTTTGTAAACTATATTTACAAAAATCAATATCCTAATTTGATGTAGTGGTCCTTATCTCTAAAACATTATCAATTTTTAAATATTAAATCTAATTTACAAAACTTAATTGATTGATTAAAAATAAATAAATTGGTTTTCCAATACTCTAGGTAGAATGCTTTTTAATTCCCAAGTAGTAAAAGATCAAGCTTGCTAAGATCTTTTTAATTCTTCAAGTTTTGTAAAAAATTTGGATCTATCAAATATTTTTTAGTGCAATATGTTTTGATAGTATATTTTAGCTTCCTTAGTCTCGTTAAATTGAATCCCTTTTATCTCCCTAATGAATTAGTAAATAGAAAGCTAAAAATATTTTGATAATGCACCTTTAATTTTTGATAAGGTTCTTTGCCTTGTAGACCTTTTATTAGGATTTCTAATGTCTCAAAAATTAGAGTGAGACTAATGCAAAATACAATTTTCCAAATTTATAGTTTACCTATCAATAATTAATAGAATAGTATCTATGCTCTTTAATTCTCTGAAGTATAATTTTATAAATTTCAATAGTATAAGTTTGATCTAGAACTCCTGTAAAAATTTAGAAAATAATAATATTTGCAAACTGTTGTTTCAATTTTCCTTATATCTCTTGGTTTAATTTCTTTCTATCCTTCTAATATTTAAAGGTTAAATATTTTTTTTATTACCTTCCAAATGTAGTGCTCAATGACATATTATTGTATTCCTTATCAAAGCTAGACCTTGTTGGCTCCAAGACTTTAGTCTAACAACTGTGTGCTATTTGAATCATCTTGATGTCTCCTACTATGCCACTTGGACTCATTGAGTACCCAACCAATTTCTACTTTCAACGGTGCTCCTCCTCATCTACGTAGACTCATAGAATTTTTTTTTGTAATAGTTAATAATATTTTAATACTCTATGTTGTGCATGTTGGTTGATATGCTTGCCTATGGCTTCCTTGTGCCACTTGGCACTAGAATATTTCTAGCACCTTATTTCTTGTTCACACACTACTACAATAGTTATACACTTAATCAATTGCCTTCATGATGTGTCCATGTTTATTGCGGAAATCCTTTGCTTCTTTTAATGGCTATGATTTGTTCTTTTGAAAATGGTTTTCTTTCCCTTGATGTTGTGGCTATTAAAAAAGTTTGAACAATGAATATGTCTCCTGTCTGAGTCAAACCTCCCTCCTGTCTAAGTAATACTTCATCCACTCCACATGGAACATTTTAGGCTAAGGGTGTAATCATGTTGTGACTATTTATCTTTTTGTATTCTTCCAATAAATGGTGCTTTCTTTCTTTCCATGTATCTGTTGTTCTAGGGTTTGGAGAAAGCATGCCAAATTAATATTACCTCTTATTTAGCATCGATCTTCTTCCTACGATGAAACCTAATAGCATCCAAGATCTCTTTATCAATGGCAATGTCCATGTGATACTCTTGATGATCAAAAAGAAAAAAGATGCTAAAAAACTATGTATGTTGGGTTATCTGATTTGATTGTCTATGTGAATATCTCCAAGATGGCACTCAAAGTCTATAGTCAAAAAATGTTTGATTAGTGCATTACCATTTTTTAATGGTTTTAATAATAGGTTTGTAAGCTCCACATGGCTAGATTTCCTTTGCAACATTTAGTTATGAAAGAACGAATATGCATCTCCACCACAACTATGATGTATTTGTTACAAGGAACGTATGCTACTTTGATTTCCCGTTACATACTTCCTAAAAAACAACAAATGGTAGATATAGCTGAGTAGACCTTTAAGCTAGTTTACTATGTTTGTAGTAGAGTCAAGAATTTGAAGGAAAGGTGGTCAAACTTTTTCCAGTGCTTGGGCAGTGTTTCTTTCTTGGTAGGGCTTCTTGTTAAAAATACCTCATTACCTTCATCAGCAACAACATCAACTAAGCAGGTAAAATTATTGAATAATTTATCTTAGATTGCAGTTTCAATTAGTATTTTTAAGGTTGCATGTCAATGAACAACCATGCACTACATTCCCCAATGATCTCCACTACAACTTCTTGAAAAATGTTAGCTTCCAATGGATATTCTTGACTGCAATGATATGGATGGTAGTCTCCCTCAACTAGCCTCTAGATATTATGCTCATATGAATGTCTGCTTTTGATAATTGTGTAACCTTAATGAGTGCAAAGCTACTATATTTAGTTTTCCTCTTGATCTATTAGTTATCTATCTTACTGGTTCTCTAAAGCTCTCAAATCTACACTCCTTCCAAACTCGGTGGCCTCCTATATTCTTTGTTCTTTTTCTTGTGGATATAATACCATTGTTAACTTTTAAAAAGCATGCACCTAGACTATTGAATCAAGTATACCAAGCATTAAAGCATGAAAATATGAATAACAATGAATTGAACAAGAAAGAACAACTTCTTTATATTATCATTGCAAATATCCTTTACAAATATGTCCCTCTTAGGGATACCGAATTCTTTGATACAATTGATACAATATTTTGAGCCCCTCAAAGGGGATGGTGCAATACGCAGGCTCTTAATGTAGACACGAACTGCTTAAGGCTCAAGGAAGCCTTCTTCTCACTTGATCGGAGGAATATGTTGCCAAGAATGCTTTGAATATGCTCAGATCCTATAAATCTACATTCAAGAAACAACATAACATAATTAGAAGCAAAGGAGGCCTCTCATGATGAGGCTCTTGATAGGAATTTGCATGAATTAGGACAAATATAGCAAGAAAGCATGGAAACTTGTAAATATGATTACAAAATCTCTAAATTATTATAAAGAATGCTAAGAAAGCAATAAATCTAGCTATTCTAATGCATAATCTGCCATTAAAACTTGAAATGAATCAAATCTAATGAAACTAGTGCAAATTGACAAAATAAGAGAAAATAGAGCAAAGCTACCTCTAATTTCTAGAATTAACCATACAAAAGCATAAATGAAAGCTAATCTATGTCAGATCTACCTAATTGCATGCTTAGAATGAAAATCCTATGGCTAAAATAAGGGAAATCAAGTGTCAAACCCTAGCCATGGGTCTGAAGTGTAGTTGGCTCTGTTAGCCATGATTGATAGCCGTGGCTGAGGTGAAAGTGCTCTTTCTCTTGTAACCAGGGCTTGAATCTCAAATTCCTTTATGGAATTGATGATCAAGGGTCGCCTCTATGTTCTGGAATGAATTGGCGATGTAGATTCTTTGAATTTGTAGTGGAAGTGGTTCAATTGGGGATGAATGATCTCTTCAAGCTCTTGAAACCTCCATAGCTTCAAATGCAGTCATGATTCTCCAAATTGGTAGCATATAGGCACTCCTCAAGGGTTGCAAATGGCTCTCCAATTTGGTAGGGCTTCACTGCATGTAAATTGACACTCAATCCAAACTTTTCCCCAATTTGGAGGGGGGTCTTATAGCACTCTCAATTCCTAATCCTAGCTTCCTTGGGAAGCCAAGATCAAGAACCAGGAGGTTGGAGCAGTTGGGAGGAAGAATCTGGAAGCTTCCTCGCTTGAAACCACTTGAAATCCATTGCCAGGGCCATTGTAACTGAATTTGGCTTGGCTCAGGAGTTCAAGATAGTTTTAGAGCTAGTCGTGGCTCTTAGGTGCAGCTAGTATCTTAGTTGTGGGTGTCATCCATGGCTAAGGTTGAGTAGGCCAAAGTTACCTAAATTGAGTGGTTAAAACCACTACTTTGCCTTGGAATGGTCCAAGATCATTCATATGGTCTGTTAGGATGCCCATATGAGTAGTCCCCTACACATGACACATTTTAGGTGTCTACAGATGCCCCTTTTGGGATGCGTTGTGTGAAAGCACAATGCTGAGCAAAAATAGACCACCTAAAGCCATGTTGTAGGTCAAATGATGATCATTGATCTGATCAACATTAGATGCCCAGTCCTACAAAAGGATGTGCATCTTAGAATCATTGCTTCCAACTAAGGGAAGGCTTAAATTTGTAAAGCTTTCACATATCCATGATGATCGGGTAGTTAGGCTACAATCATTTCGATAGGTGGAGAGCTACTAGCTTAACTATCATATTTGCTTTTTGCCCCAGCAAAGGGTAAGCTTATGATAGTTGTTGGCAATGATTCATAAGACGAATGCAATTTGACAAGATCGAGTGATATTTTGTTGAATTTGATTATGATTATTGATATTATGACTACCCCCTCAAGCGATGAGTCGATGAGGGTAGGACATTTAATAAAGTGATGAGTCGCTTGACCAAGATGAATAATTTGGATGATTTAAGACTTTTGCACGTTGTTTTATTTGGCAAGGCCTAATTCAGCCATGATTTCAACTATTAATAGTAATTGTATATCTCTATCCCATGGAGCAATCCGACCGTAATGGCCTTCTTAGGGAATCAAGATGATAGCAATTCCAATTAGGCTTGTGTTGAATCACTTATGATCGATGATTTGCTAAAAATGTCATAGAAGAAATGAAATGAATGCCTCATTCCCATGGGGCAGTCTAACCATTGTGGCCTTCTTCGAGATTGAAGTGAAGTCATTACAATTCAATGATGACTAATTTACCCCAAATGGCCTTATGGTAATTTACTCATCTTGTCAGATTGCATGGAGTGCAAGTCGTTGCAACCACCAAGTGTATAGGGTAAATAACTGGATACGAGGCGCATTTGAATTTTGAATTATGTGAATGTTTTTGTTATTTTTGAAATTTTTGAGATTTTTGGATGGTTGAATATTTTTAATTTTGCATTTTGAAACCCCTCATGGTGAAATTTTGAGGGCATTTATTGTTAGTTGCTAGCCATGGTTGTCAATCATAGCTAGTTTTGGCAAATTCCTTAGCTATGATTGACACCCATGATCGACAACCCCTAATTCTACGTCCACAGTTACCAATTTTGGTTGTTGTCAAAATTGGAAAATATAAAAGAAAAATATGTCATTTTCAATTTCATTATTTCCATTTTCTAATTGCTGAGAGAGAGAGCTCTAAAGGGAGAGAGTGAAAACTTGACACAGAATGCTGCCAAAACTTTCACCCACACCCATGGTTGACCAACCGGAGGCATCCACCAGTGGTGGAGCCGATGCTACAAAGGTAGCACTCCAAACCTCACCTTTTGAATTACCAACTTTAAAATGAACCAAATTAATTAATGGGTTAAATGAACTCATTAAATTGTTGGCAATGAACCACACCCTAGTTAGGATTTAGACTAGGCTAGTTAGAGGGAGGGTTTAATTTTTTTTTTGGGGGTTAATGGGGTGGGAAATGACCTCGAAAGAGGTTTTTCCCATAGCCATAGGTGGTAGTCGTGGCTCCCAATTGACAAATTTGGGGCTTCACCATGGTGACTTCAAATCCCAATGGTCAAAATTTGACCGTTGTCGCATCGGGTGATACATGGTTGAGCAACTTTGGGGAAAAAATTTAATTTTTTTATTTTTTATTTGATTTAATTAATTGATTTTTTTGAATTTTCCAAGTAAAATTTTGATTTTTTTGAACATTTTGAATGTATTTGTGATTGTTTTTGCCTTTTTGAAGGATTTTTGAATTTGTTTGCATTTTTAAGTGTATTTTTGATGTTTTTGTGATTTTAATTGATTTTTGTTATTATCTCCCTTTAGCTGACTGCTAGAGCATGAGAGTCCGAGCTCTTCTGCACTCTTCTACATGAGATGGATGACATTGATCGAGATTGGTTCATGGCCATAGGCCTGGGCTATGTGCTTCCTCTTCCATCCATCCAGGTGGATCAGGCCTACATGACTACTTTGGCCCATCATTGGGATGCATAGACCAACACCTTTCACCTATCACTAGAGAGATCATAGTCACTCTAGAGGATGTCTACCACATCTTCCACATCCCCATCGATGGTGAGGCCATCACATATTCACCTACTATGATGAAGACTATAGTATTCTAGAGGATATTTGGTACCTAGAGTGATGAGGCATTGGATGACATAGAGCATGAGGGCATGCCTATTGAGTATTGGTATAGGGCATGGGTCTTCTCATGATGGTAGGCCATGCTGATGTATATCATTATACATGTGCTACTTCCAAATACATCAGGAGTGAGGTTCCCTTGGAACCTCTTAGCCAGGATGTAGGACCTTCTAGCTAGCACAACCTAGGAGCCACTAATTCTCTCATGGGGGAGTGCTCTCCTCGCACAACTCTACGATGAGTTATATCGCATCACCCAGTGAGGCTGAATGGGAGTTAGGTGCATTTTTTTCTCTAGATATGGGTATGGGAGCACATCACTATTGATCACCCTAGAGACTACCTCTACAGATCAGTGACATTATAGAGGAGTCCCAGTGCTATGCTACTTGCTAGCCTAGGGAGGCCAAAATATTTAGGAGCAAGTCTCAAATAGAGGATCTATAGTACTACATGGATCATCTCATAGGGCTAAGGCTAGGGTAGGTTCTATGGTACCCCTACATGGATTACCCAACATGGGAGGAGGTAGACCACTACTTGAGGTGGACATGACATGATAGATGGCTCCTCAGGTGTAAGCCTAACATGCATGAGTTCTTCCACTTCTCACATCACCAGGAAGTTTGGGATCTTCCAAGACATTCCTGATGAGCTAGTTGTCTACCATCACCTTAAGGTGGAGACACAACTAGTCTAGCCTCGAGTGACCCCACTAGGAGATGAGGATGATGTCTACCAAGATTTAGGGTTAGTAGATGTAGGGACCATAATAGAGTATGATGCCTAGTGGACTACCAGGTTATGGTAGGGTGGTGGCCTCTAGGTAGATCTAGGGATGGAGCAACTACAGAGGTAGTAGGTTCTGATCTAGAGGTGATGCATTCACTAGAGGACTAGAGGGTGGATGGGGAGCATAGTAGAGAGGAGGAGGAGGAGGGGAGGAGGTTGATGATGAGGTGTCATAGCTTAGAGCCTAGGTAGCTAGCTTGTAGTCATAGCTATAGACTACCTAGATGTATATTTTGGGGAGGGATACCTCCCTTGCTACATTATAGGCATAGATGAGAGTAGTCTAGGCTCAGCTCGTAGAGGGATAGGCATAGTGGTGAGGCTATCAGGAGGAGAGGATAGCTCTCCAAGCATAGATTACCACTATAGACATAGAGATAGAGAAGATCACTAGGCAATATGATCTTCTCTAATCTCAACTAGATGTTATGACTATAGAGTGGGACTTGCTTCAATCAGTGAGGGGAGATCCCTCAACTTCTCAAGTTGCTCCTACCACTCCAGCTATATAGGGACCAATAAGGTTGGATATGGTTATAGAGATTCAAAGATTGCATGCCCTCATCTAAGATGGTACTAGGTAGCATGCATCAGATGTAGCCCACATCGCTCTCCTAGAGGGAGAGGTCAGACTACATGGTGGTGTAGTACCTAAGAGATCCACAACTATAGGGTCATAGAGGACCAGGACATAGGAGACTGGGTAGTCATCAGCATGGCCTAGTCATAGGACTAGGAGATCTGAGAGGTCCACAGGTACCAGCTCTAGGTGAACTCATCGAGAGGGGGGAGATGGTGGAGGAGACTCACAGGTAGGGGTGCAGGCCCTATGTAGTACAGATTGTCAGATATATGTACCATTTTTGAGTGTAAGGTCTGAGGACCTACATAATTGTAGCCTATGGGTATTTTTGACACACATCTATGTACTTTTTGACACATATATATATGATATGACATTTATATTATGACTCATTACATGTGTATATTTTTATTATTTTATGTTTATGAGATGCATATGGATGCAATGCTTATATGTTATGTTGATTTGATGCTATATGATGTGATGTATTGATGACATGCACTAGCTAGCTGATGGATGTATGACTAGATACTATGATCTAGATGTGTAGATGGACTACTATGATGTATGCATATGGATGCAATGTTAGATGTTAAATGCATGTTTAATTTGATTTAATTGTATGCATTTAATTTATGATGTTATGATATGATGAATGCAATGTATGTAATGCATTATTTACATGATGTAATCTAATGTAAATGAACCTGTATGCTTTAATCACTTAAAACATAAGGAATGAATGCAATATGAGTTTAACAATCTAATGGATGACACCATAGAATGTATAACAATCATGAATGTAATTGATAAATCTTATCATAAGAATTAATCAATTAGACATCCATATATGAGATGATGAGATGATATATTGTTTCTCTTCATAAGCTTTTGTAAGTTAAAAGATATGCACAAAATAGTCAGTGGTCATCTAAATATCATTGTTGATATCCATCCAGTATCTAATCTATGTTATGAACACCCTTTAATAAAAAAATATCATAAAAAAAATTTATGATTGATTGATTGATGAGATTTGTTGCTATTTGGGAATTTTTTGAGGTTTTCCATGAGACTCAAACACCCTAGTTGACTTATCAAAAGTTGTATAATGACTATACTAGACTTCTAAAAGATAAAATTTTTGTTATGAAAGACCTAGATATTCATTATCCCTATGTGTGCAAATGAATATATTAGATGAGACATAAGACTACCTCATTTCCAGGTGGGATTCATTCAGCCCATTGTTGTAATGAGGATCACCAAATGTTCACCATGATCCTAGGTTTGGACGTAGTTGGACTAGACCACTAGGTAATACAGGCCACCTAAAGCTAGCTCATTTGTAAATTGCTTAGACCTACCCCAATGTCAGGTGAGATTCATTCAGCCCATTGTTGTATTGGGGATCACTCTATGGTTTTCGAGTATTGACCATTCCAGGGATTCAAGCTCTTCACCCCCTTATTTTCTTTAAATTTATTGGGATACTTGCTCATATATAGTGATAAAAATCATTGTTTATTTTGTATTTTTGTTTTTCTTTTGTTTTGAGCAAGGGATTTGATTTGATTTTGGGATTTTGCTCCTTTTTGTAAGCAAGGGATTTCTTGGGTAGGGGGGAGCTTGTCCTTTTTCCAATGATCAACACCCTAGACCATGCGCATCACAAGATGAGCAAGTAACAAAACCTTTCGCTTAAGGTGACTAGGACCACTTTGTAGTGTTCATCTTTCCTTGTCCTAATTAGGATTGTTAATGTGTTTGATTAGTGATGGGATTTTGATATGCTAAGTGCTATCAAAACTAGACCTCATCCTCAAAAGCAAAGCAATATTTCTATAAAATTTGAGAAGACCACTAGGTATGGCTGAATGACCAAAAAACCCTAGTATATTCCTCATAGCAACAGGAGGGGTTGTGTTGAGAAACACAATTACTCACAAGGGTGATGGATGATGATGATGCATAGATGCATGATTGAAATACAAACATGGTGTCATTTGTAATATTGCAAACACAACCTATCCTAATGCAAGTGTGATGGATGGAAATGCCTAAATGCAATGCAATTAAATGAATGCAAGTGCAAAATGAAATGCATGATGCAAATGTTTTTGAATTTTGATGTTTTGCAATATTTTTAGATTTTATTGCTTTTTGATTTTTATGGATTTTGAATTTTTCCATGTTTTTGAATTTTTTGAATTTATGTGTGGAACACCTTAAGATGAAGGATATTGAGAGGTTCAGGCTCTTCAACACCTTCAAGCGATGTTAGGCGATATGTTCCAGGTCCTATCTTCTTGGAGATGATATATGGACCTAACCAGTTAGCCATAAATTTATCTCGCAAGTGCGGTGGTAGGTTTGAGTTCTATTGGTTCTCCTTCAGTACAAGATCACCAACTTTAAAGTCTCTCAGATGGACTTTATTATTATAAGCTCATTTTAGGTGTTCTTGATAAATGTGGAGATGCTCAAGGGCATTCACGTGATGTTCATCAAGAAGCATCAGTTGATCGAGGTGAGCTTGTCACGTAGTGTCATCATCGATGAACTCTTTCAATGCGATGCATAGGGTTGGAATATCCAACTCTAAGGGCATAATGGCCTCAATGCCATATACTAGTGAGAATGGGGTTGCCCCAGTGGGTGTCCGTATGCTAGTCCTGTAAGCCCATAATGCAAGGGGTAGTTGTATATGCCAATATTTATGGTTTTCTTGTACCATATTTTTCAAGATAGCTACCATAGTCTTGTTTGAAGCTTCAACTTACCCATTTGCCTATGGATAGTATGGAGTCACAAAACTATGTTGTATATTGTACTTGGACATTAAAGCCCTCATAATTTTATTCTTGAATGATGTTCCATTATCCAAAATTATCTTGGATGGTATCCCAAAATGACTTATGATATTGTGAAGTATGAACTCCACAATACGTGCTCCTATTGTCATTGTTAAAGGGATTGCTTCCACCCATTTTGTAAAATACTCAGTAGCCATTATAATAAATGTATGTCGACCCGATGATGAGGGAGAGATCTTACCAATTAGATCTAAACCCCACTAAGAAAATGGCCAAGCCACTTGAATGGGCTATAAGGCCTACGATGGCAAGTGTGTAAGATTAGCATGATGTTGATATTTAATGCATTTCTTGACATACGTGGTGCAATCCTTCTCCATAGTGGGCCAATAATAACCCATTCGAAGGATGCGCTTGATGATGGCCATGCCGCTAAAATGGCCACCGCATGTACCATCATGAGCTTGTGAAATTACCCAAGCTGATTCTTGGGGCTCAAGACAATGAAGGAGAACTCCATCATAGCTTTGATGGTACAAGATATCTCCTAACAAGACATACTTTGTCACTTTCTATTTGAATGTGCATTTCATAGCATGCAATAATCCTTGAGGGATTAAACCAAGCTTAAGGAAGTCATGTAATTGTGACATCCAATCTTGATAAGCTTCTACCTCGACTGACAAGATGACTTGTTCCCCTTATGGTTCGCTATGCGTGAATGCAGACTAGGATACAACCTTGTGGTGAATGGTGGTGCCATTCCTCATAGGACCCTACGAGATCAAAGACCCCTAGGGTGCCTTCTTGAGAAAGTCTTTGGCTTTATAGAACCACTCATGGTTTGGTTCTATATGAATCATGTTGATTGATTCTTTGTTATCGAAAGCCTCACGCTGCATCATGGCTTGCGAGAGCATCTTTACATGAATGGTAGTAAAATCGATAGATGGATTCTGAGGGATTAAAGATCCCAAAGATGCCATAGTGTCTATGAATCTATTTGATGTACGAGGGATTGCCTCGATGTCATACCACTCTAGCTGGGCTAGATAAGTGTTAGCAAGATCCTTATAAGCTTTCAGGATAGGACACCTACATTGAAATAGTCCCTTAACCTGGTTGACAATGAGAAGGGAGTCACCAAAGATGTTTAATATTTTAATCTTCATGGTGATTGTTATTTGGAGGCCCAAGATTAGGGCCTCATATTCAGCATTGTTATTGGTACAAGGGAAGTCTAGCTTAAATGACAAGGGCATTGGAGCACCTTGTGGCATGAAGAAGACAATTCCTGCACCACCCCCTTGCTCACACTTTGAACCATCGAAGAACAAAGTCATATCAGCTTTGTTATCTAGTTCTTTGAGTTTAGAGAGATTTTGATAATGCAAAGACTACATCATCAGGAAGCTCTATGACAAGAGGCTTACTATCTTCAAGAGGTGCCTCTACTAGATGATCAGCTATGACCTATCCCTTGATGGAATTTTGGCTGATGAATTCCAAATCAAATTCTATCAATAGCATGATCCACTTTGTAGTACGTGTATTATGATATGTCTTGCTCATCATATATTGCAAAGGATTTTGTTTGGATATTACATACATCGTATGACTTAGCATGTAATGATGCAACTTCTTCATTGCAAACACCACTGCTAAACATAACTTCTCCATGTATGCATACCCTAGCTCATAACTCACCAAGGTGTGACTGATATAATATATCGCTTGCTCTTTATCTTGCACATTCTTTTGGGCTAACATGGTTCCCAATGCAAAGTTAGTAGTCGATATATAAAGCAAGAATGGCACATCTGGTCTTGGTGGAGCTAGTACTAGTGGCGTTGCTAGGTATTGCTTAATTTTAGCAAAGGCCTTTTGATAGTCCTCATCCCAATTGAATGGGACCCCCTTGTGTAGCAATCGATTCATGGGTCGGCATTTATCTAATAATTGTGCGATGAATCACTTTATGGATGCTACTTTTCCTTACAAGCTTCTTAGCTCTTTGATATTGGTGGGAGGATGCATTTCAAGTATGGCCTTGACCTTTGTTGGGTCAACTTCGATCCCTCATTTAGAAATGATGAATCCCAAGAGTTTTCTTGAAGTTACGCCAAATACGCACTTCTTGGGATTCAACCTGACATTATGCTCTATCAGGTGATCAAAGACCTTTCTGAGAACCTCAGCATGCTCTTCACATAGCAATGACTTTGCCAATAAGTCATCGATGTAATCCTCAAGGATTTTGTGCATGTAGTCATGAAAGATGTATGTCATGGCTCGCTGATATGTGGCACCAACATTTTTAAGGCCGAATGGCATAACTTTATAACAAAATGTTTCCCATGGCATTGTGAACATGGTTTTGTGTTGGTCTTTGAATTTAATCCAAATTTTATTGTAACCAAAAAAACCATCCATAAGGGAAAGCATCTCATGACCTATAGTTGCATCTATGAGAGCATCTATGTTGGGCAAATGGAATGAATCCTTTGGTGTTGCCTTGTTGAGGTCTCTAAAATCCATACAGATACAGATCCTTCCATCAGGTTTTCCTATAGGTACCATGTTTGATACCCATTCTGGATAGTCGATGGAGATAATAAACTCTACATCCAATAGCTTTTGCAACTCGTATTTAACCATTAAAGTGATGATTGGATGCATTTTCCTGAGCTTCTGCTTGATAGGATTTTTAGAGGGATCTAGCGAAAGGTTATGGGTAACCATTTTTGGATCTAGTCCCGGCATATCCTTGTATGTCCAAGAAAAGAGATTAAGCGTGCAGAGGGATGAGGTTGGCATGCTCATCAGGAGATAGACTCTCTCCAAATTTAACCTTCTTAGGATTAGTGGGATCATCACTGATATCCACATCAAAGGTTTCCTCTACTGACATGTGTGATCCCTCCTCAAGCTGGTGAGGCATAGGAATCAGGTGGATGTCATCAACTAGGTTTAAAGGTTCCACATCGGAATTACCCTCAGCGTGATAAACATCATGTGTGCAACCTGGTGCAAAGTGAAATGGTTGTAACATTTCTTCATTGGGGAAGAAATATTCAAGCTCTAGGGGTGAATCAGCGTGATCCCAATCAATAGCATCTAGATTAAGACACAATGGTTTGGAAGGATTGGTTGGGTTGTGGAGTGGAGTGGTCAAATCAATGGAGATCATGTTGATGGAATGGATTAGATCTCCAGGACCACGTGTGTGCAACTCTACATTATTAGTGCTATTCGCATACCCGAGATGTGGCTCTGGGGGTATGGGGATCTCTGGATCCGGTCTATGAATAGATTGGAAAATGGGATCATTTGGCTCAAGGAGCTACCTATATGTAGGTGGATTGGGGAAGACCCTATGATAAATCTCATTTAGATTAGCCGGTTTGATTGGGATGCGAGGGCCAAGAAATACTGTTTGATACAATTCTTCCATGTCAACTGGCTCTACAAGATGATGTAAGTGCCATGGCCCAAGATAGGCCATCTCGATCTCATATTTGTAATCACTATCATCTATGAAGAATCCCTCATTCCTACCTACTAGAATCGGGCATTGAGCAATATGTCTAGGCCCAAGGTAGGCCATTTCTGTTTCATCCTCATATTCTTCATTGTTTGAGGACTGCTCATCATCATCACTCCCAGAATCGCATTTTGGTCCATCACTTTCAAAAATGGACTCTGCTTTAACTTCCTCAGAAGAAACTTCTGATTCAGTATCTACTATTAGGCCCAGATTCTGGATTTGCATGCCAGTGTCATCGGTAGCTTCATGACTTTCAATCTCCAAGTTAGCTCTTGGAATATCTTCTCAGATCGACCTCCACTAAGATGTCATGATAGATCTCAGGTGGTTCTATAGAGACATAGGTCACTAGCTGATTACCCCTTCGTATGTAGGAAGGGTTAGGGTGATAAGGATTCCAATCCACATTATCCCCTAAACTGAGGTTTAGGTGATCGAGAGATGCTACTAAAAGCTCATCCTATCCTCTTATATGGTAGCCCAACCCAAACCTATCAGTTGGCAACTGATATTGTGGTTCATAGGGAGTTTGGTGCCCTTGCTCGAATAAGCCTAGACCATAACCATGCCAATGGTAACGTTCAAAATAATGCAAGGTGAACTCTGGGTTGGACAAATAATGAACATTCACCGAGAATGGTTCATCATCATCTTCATCTATGGGTGTGCGATTAGCAAGTTGGTCAAGACCTCCATAGATGAAATTTGTTTGGTTGGGTGGCACCCCTAGTGGTACCACCATCCCTATGAGAAAGCGATGGGCTTGAGGTCTACCCATGTCCTATGCAATCTCGATAAAATGTATGAATGTCATGTTCTGCACTATATACTTTGCTAGCCTAAGATTAACCAAATGGATGGTCACCTACGATGCAGATGACCCAACTAAAGAAATAGGTGAAGCAGGTTGTTGTACCTCCTTGGCTTCATTCTGCATGTCTCCTTCATCCATGGGACAAGAGACTTTAGCATTGGCTACTTTGGGTATTGTTGGTCCGACTTTTATACACACCCTGTGAAGAATGAGCATGAAACTTTGATAACACTTATAAGGGATAAATCCCACTCACTTTAGGATCTTGCTGGTTATCCAAGGTGTGAGTTACAGAGTTGGGTCGAATGTCTATTCACTCTTTTCCACTTCTGGAATAGTTTTCAATATGGACTGTCTGTTACCTTACAACGGGTTCTTGAACTTGTTCAGTAATGTTTAGAAGTTGTTACTTTGTTGACAATCAGATTTAAAATCAGTTCTTTGATCTAGCTCTTATGGGTCAGCAGATTTAAATAAAAGATAAATTAAAGAAAATAAAAATGGATCATTTCACGATAAAACAGAGAGAGTAGGGTAGGGCAGAAAGAGAAGTCTATCAAACTTAGCTGTAAGACCAAAACTACCAATTTTATTTATACTATCAGCTTCACAATAGAACAAATCAAAGAAGAAGGTGTCCAGCTTTCTAAGATCACCTTCTACTAAGAGCATAAGACAGAGATGGAACAGATCTGAAAGAAAATCATAAACAGAAGGGAAGTCGATTAAAATTGGTATCATTCACCAGCAGCATAGCTCACACAGTGAGGACAGAGCAATTAGAACAGACTTGAACCTTAAATCTATGATTTTCCCTAGCATACAATAGAACAAATGAAGCCCAACAGCATATTTAATCTTGATAACACAGATTTACAGCATATATTTAATAAACTTTAAAGAAACGGATAACAAAAGAAGATGAACTTATCACAATCTGAAAGAGATTAGGCTCCTGGCCATGCTATCATAGAAAACAAAAGCACATCAACTCCAAGTCCAGAAATAAAGCATTTAACAAGATTTGCAAGAAATTGCTTCAATAGCCTTTTTTCTAAGTCTTCGCCTCCCGCGATTACATTTAGAAGAAGTATTTATAGACTCAAGACAGACCCTGATATTTTCAAAAATATCTTCTTCTCAAACCCTAAATCTTATCATCTTAAACCCTACTACCCGGGTTTTACAATATAAAGCCTTTTAAAATAAAGTTTTGATAAAACTTAACCATTCTGCAAATCAGTGCAGTCACTTGCCATAAATGGAGAAGGCAAAAATTTAATGCCACTTGCATCCACCCACAACTGTGTGTAAATGTCCTCATTAATTCCCATGGGAAATTTGGATGAGTCACCACTTCTTTGACATTTCATCTCCGCAGAGCCATCCCTGAGTTGAAAATCTGTGCATGCCACTACTTCTGCCATAAATTTTCATTAAATGCATCCATCGGCAAATTTTGGTAACTGTATGTAGATATTTTCATTTTTCGGCCAATTCCCGACATACTCCATTCAATGGGCAGCTGCTTAGTCACCGTAAAGTCTCTTTGCGGCCAGATCTGTAAAATCTGGATGAAACAACAATTCTCGGCATCTCAAACTTTAATGTGACATCCCTTGATTAAAATGCGCCTGACTTTATCTTTCTGGCCATTACTCCCGTTATCATGCAAGTGCCAGATGGCTTTCTGCAAAAAGACAAAAGAAGGATTAGTATTTTAATAATATTAAATCAAAACCTTAAAGTTCAATCAAAACCCTAAAGTTCATTATACGTAGGCTTGCTTTGTTTTGACACGTGTCGCAAAAATCGTGACACGTGTCCATTTCCAATTATTTTTCCATTTTCGGGATCTTTGTCTTTTTCTGCCGCAAAAATGCGACATGTCATGAAATCGCGACGTCCCCAGTGCCATGGCAGCTCTCCGCTTTGCTTGCCGTGAAAACGTGACATGTCATGATTTCGTGACATGTCACAAAATCGTGCCCTTTTTTTGCCCTCGGCATTCCCTCTGAAATGCGTCGTGATTTCACGACGTCACAAAATCATGATATCGTGATTTTGCGATGCGTTTGTGCCTTGGGCCCCTTCTATGCCTTAGTTGCTTTTTGTTGCTTCGTGTCGAGCCTTAGCCATTTCCTTTGGTTTCAGTTGTGTTGCAATTTTGTGACGTCGCGAAATCGTGACGTCGCAATTTTGTGACACCATTGCTTCGGCCATTTATTTCCACCATGCCGGGCCTTACCTTGCTTTGTCCTTTGCTTTGCCTTTCGCTGCGACCATTGGGCTCCCTTCGGACCGTGTCACGATTTCGCAACATCACGAAATCGTGACGTCGCGATTTCACGACACTCGCCTCTCTCTCCCCTACTTGTGTCATGATTTCCGACGTCGCAAAATCCACTGTGATTTCACGACCTTTCTTACCCCCTTTTTTGCCTTCCTCTTCTCCTCTTTGCTGACTAAATGACATGTCACGAAATCTGACTCTACACCTTAGCCCTTCTGAAAATGTCGCGATTTCACGCCAACCCCTTCTTTGCTTATGCGTCGCGAAAACGCGACATGTCACGAAATCGCGACCTATTTTGCCCTTGCTCTCCTTTTGCTTCTTGCTACAATGAAAATGCGACATGTCGTGATTTCGTGACATGTCGCGAAATCGCTACGTTTCGTACGCATTTGCTTTCTCTCTCCAAACCCGTCGCGATTTCGCGACATTTCCAAAAATGGAAAGTGTCGCGATATCGCGACATTTCCAAAAATGGAAGTGTCGCGATTTCGCTACGCATTTGCGACTTAGCCGATTTTTTCAAAACCCGTCGCGATTTCGTGACATTTCCAAAAATGGAAAGTGTCGCGATTTCGCTACCTTTCCAAAAATGGAAAGTTTTGGCTTCTAATGAATTTATCTATCTGTATTCTGCATTTTTTTCATATCAGTGAAAGATTTTCTTTATTCATGAATGATTCTAACATGTGAAAAATGAATTCTGAAATAAATCAAAGCCAGATGCAAGAGTACTTAGATACTTTGATACAGGCAAAACTTGAAGAAGGAGGCAAGCAAAAATTTGGAATTTAAAACCTGGAAAACTCAAGAGGGTCCCTACTGCAAAAATGAAAGCTCAATATTTTCAAAGGATGGAAATTCATTTTTCAGTGGGGGTGTGTTGCTTCTCAACAAATGGCGATATCTGCGGGTAAAATAGTAGCATTATTTTAGAACCCAGGACTCTAGTTTCAAAACAACATAGACCATGTATCATGCCTTGCCACAGATATTCTTCAAAACAATTTAACTACTAGCTGATAGTTGTCAAAATTTCCCAAGGACATACTAGGCTGAATCATTTAAGGAAGATTTCTGATGTGCAATTACAAGCGTATAAAACTTTCTTCAAGAATGGCTGGGCCTTCGAATGTTGAACTCTGGATTGATCAGCCTTTCAAGATTGTAAAAGGGGAAACCGAGTAGAGCTCTGTTTACTAGTTTAGCCTTTTACAGCCACGACAGAGTTACCCTTTAGATTTACACGACCCAGATTCACAACTGTAAGGTAGAATCTACAACTTGGTAGAAGAAAAACATCTTTTGAAGTCTTGGCTGTCTCTTTGATTACATAACTTTTTTCTCTTTTTTTTTTTTATATAGGAAATAACAGAGTGCCAATTCTATGTTGTCTTGCTCAACTTTCATCTTCTCTCTCTCTCTCTTTGAAATATACCAAAGTCTAAAAAGCCTTTAAAAGAAGAACAACAATTTTTTCTTTTAATATCTCATCAATCTAGAAGCTGCTTGGCACTGAGTACTGATAGCCTCTATGGATACTCAAATAATTACACGAATCATAGTCCCCTCTTATGACCAACTTTTCTTGGATTCCCTGGGAGTTTCTCCAGCCAAACAGTATAGCAGTTTCTTTATAATTAAAATAACTGTGGCAAGCAAGACACAAAATCCAATCATCCTTCTACTGTTGCTTTGAATAACAAAATAGTTCCACTGTTTAGTTTAAGCAGACTATGTCTCAATTAGAATAATGAACACTGGATTCTGAACTTAGAATAAAACAATTTTTAGAAGGTTGACTTTTTCATTGATGCTCAGGCAAAGCTTAAAAAAAAATAGAATTTTAAAATAAAATAAAACTGTAAAGACAACAAAGGATAAAACACAGACTGTACAGACCTTTAAGAAAATAAAACACAGAATTGAAAAACACTGTACAGACTGAAAAACAAAATAAAATAAAACTGCACAGACTTTAAAAAAAAATAAAATAAAACAAATAAAATAAAATAAAATAAAACTATACAGACTTTTTAAAGAGAAAATAGAGAACTTTAAAAAGAACTAAAACTGTGCAAACCTTAAAGGATAAAACACAGACTTAAAAATAAAATAAAATAACACTGTACAGACATCTAAAACAAAATAAAAACAACTTTAAAGCTTATTTACAATGTATACACATGTTACAACTTCTTTGTGGCTCATTCAAATGATATATTGGATGGAACAGCCGAGAAATAATGCTTTAAGTATTGACCATTAACAGGGAGGTCCAAAAAATTACCATCAAGGTCTTGTAAACGAAATGCGTTATTACCCAGAATCTCAGCAATCTGGTATGGGCCTATCCATAGTGGCTGCAACTTTGTATGCTTACCCTTCTTTTCATGGGCCTTGTCCCATAGAAGCACCAGGTCTGCCAATCTGAAAGCTTTCACTTTGGCCCTTTTGTCAAACCAGCGCTTGACGGTTTCTTGGTGCCGACTGAAATGTTCCAAGGCTTGGAGTCTTTCATCCTGCAAATTAGTTAGATCCAAAACACGAGCCTCTGCATCTGCTTGATCCTCAAAATAGTCTAAGACAAATTGGTAAGTAGGTAATTTTAGAGAGATGGGAACAATTGGCTGGGTACCATACAACAAAGCAAAAGGGGAAGTCTTAAGAGCCACTTTATATTTTATCCGGTCAGCCCAAAGTGCATATTTCAATAATGTATGCCACTGCCTGGGTTTGTCTGCTGTAGATTTCTTAATGGCATTCATTAAATTCTTATTTGTGGACTCAGCCAGTCCATTGCCTTGGGGATAATAGTTGGATGAAAATCTGATAACTATCCCCATCTGGTATGCCCATTCTGCAAACTCCAATGATTGGAAGGCTGGTCCATTATCACACACCAAATTTAGAGGAACCCCAAACCTGGTTATGACATTTGACTCTAGAAATTTGATCACTTCATGAGTTGTACTTCTTATGGTGGCTGTTGCTTCGACCCATCTTGTGTAGTAATCAGTAGCTGTTAGAACATACTTATGCCCTGTTGAAGAATTTGGATTAATCACTCCCACAAAATCAAGTCCCCATTGCATAAAAGGTTTATTTATTACAACAGGCTGCAATGGTAGAGCCCGGTTGGCCTCTTTGGCTGCAAAAGTTTGGCATTGATGGCAAGTTCTCACATGTTGATGGGCATCTTTAAATAACGTAGGCCAGTAATAGCTTGCTCTCAATATTTTATGCATAGTAGCAGATCCTGAGGAATGCCTTGCCCCTAAATTTTCATGAAAACTGGACATGACTTCATTGACTTCACTCTGAGAAATGCATCTTAAGAAAATGCCAGCATAATTTTCTCTGTACAAATTACCTCCTTTGAGGAGATAATGAGCAGCTTTCAGTTTTAGTGCTCTCCTTTGGGTTCTATTCAAGTGAGACGGGCAAACTCCAAATTGCAGCAGATGAATGATATCTCCATACCAGTCATCAGATTCAGAATTTAACTGATTAATTTCTTGCCGTACAGGTATTTCGGCAATGTGTCGGGACAAACCAAGTCCTTTGATCAATTTTGTAGGCCGAATTTCTAAATCATATTCTTGCAGCCTTGTAACCCAATTGCCTCTTAGTTCACCCAATTCGTCCTGACTTAAAAGGTATTTAACAGCTGGGTCCGAAACTATAGCATGAACTCTACTTCTTAGTATGTAGTGCCTGAACTGCTTAACTGCTCTCACCAAGGCATAAGCTTGTTTGTCTAAACGAGAATATTTCAGCTCAGCCCCCTTTAAATTGGTACTCTTGAAAGCAATTGGATGTTCCTCGGTTTCTCTCCGTTGGGTCAGAACTGCAGCAAGTGTGTGTTCAGAAGAAAAGGTGTATAGATAAAAATCTGCACTGAAATCTGGGCTTACCAGAACTGGTGCTTGTTTGATGGCGGTCTTGATTTCTTGGAACGCTATTTTAGCTTCTGTGGTCCAGACAATCTGAGCAGTTTGCTTTAGCATGTCATTCAGTGGCTTGACTATCTCTGCAAAACCGGAGATGAACTTCCTGACAAAATTAATTTTTCCAAAGAAGGACCTCAACTCTCTCTTAGAGTTGGGAAAGGGTATGCCGGATATGGCTTCAACTCTGTCCGGATCCATGGAAATGCCATCTTTTGTGATCAAGTGCCCAAGGAGCTTTCCTTCCGTTACACCAAAAATGCACTTCTTCGGATTCAAAGAAATGCCGAACTCCCTGCATTTGTTGAACACAGACTCCAAGTGTTTTACATGGTCAAACCGAGATTTAGAGAAGACTGTTAAATCATCCATGTAAACAACAATACATTTACCCATAAGGCCCTTGAAGGCATGATCCATTGCTCATTGAAACGTAGCTCCAGCATTTATTAATCCAAATGGCATCCTCTTGTAAGCAAAAGTTCCCCACTTAGTTGTGAAGGCAATTTTCATTCTGTCTTCCTTCTCAACTAATATCTGATTATACCCTGAGAAACCGTCCAGGAAAGACATCATCTCCGAACCATTGACAATCTGTAACACCTCATCCATAGAAGGCAGAGGATAATTATCTTTCTCAGATGCCTTGTTCAAATTTCTAAAATCCACACACAGGCGGATCTCTCCATTTTTCTTTTTGACTGGCACCAAATTGGCCACCCAAGTAGAATGCCTGATGGGAAAAATAATGGCGGCACTCAATAGTTTTTCTACCTCTTTCTGGATGAGGGGCTCTAACAGAGCATTGACATGCCTCTGTTTTTGCCGGAAAGGTTTGCAAAATTCTTTTAAAGGTATAATATGAGTGTAAACTTTCGGATCAAATACCTTTAAGTCTTTGTATGACCAGGCCATAACATCCTTGGACCTGTGAAGAAAATCAATCATACTTCTTTTTATTTTTGGGTCACAAATTTTAGCCAACTTGATGTGCCTAGGATCTTCTTCAGTCCCTACGTTCAGGTTTTCAGTCTCACTATCTGTTGCACCCATAGAATCCTCAGAATTCACTTTTTGCCTGATTTGGTCAACATCAAAGAGCCGCTCCAGTTCCACCATCCCTTTTGGAATTCTGTTGTCTTTCAACCTTATTATTCCCCTGTCATCATCTAACTGCTCCAGTAGAGTATCCCTTTGGCCCTCATCGATTATAGCATTTTCAAATGTGTTAGTACTCTACAAAAAGTTTACAATCTGTTGATCATCAGAGAAAACCTGAAAATTATCTATATTATTTGGGACTGAAGGACAAGGGACTAACTCAATTGAAAACTTGTTCCATTTAAATTCTTCCGGTGTTTTTAAACTTGCGGCTGAAGAAGCCAAGACATCTGCACGTGAATTCTGCTCTCTGGGTATGTGTGTCAGATTAAAAGCATCAAAATCTTCTACAAGATCCCAAGCCCGATGTTTGTATCCTTTTAAATAAGATGCTTTACACTGGAATTTACCCTTAACTTGATTAGCCACCAATTCTGAATCCATAAAAACTTGAATATTTCTTACACTTCTATCCAAAGCAAATTTCAAACCTAATACCAGAGCTTCATACTCTGCTAAATTATTTGTACAAGGGAACTGTAGGCGATAAGACATAAAATATGTCTGATTCTCAGGCCCTTTAAGGACTGCCCCTATGCCAGAACCCTGTTTAGATTTAGCCCCATCCACATGAAGCGTCCAGAATTCATTATTATGAACAGGATGAGCTTTACTAAACTTCTCACTTTGTCCCGTTGTTAAATTGTAAACTCCAATATCTACCTCAACAATATTTACAGTCTCATTCTCTGCATTATATTCAGTGATTGTATGCTTGTATCTGGGTTCTCTTTCAACCCTTAATTGGTTTGCCACTCCTTTCCATGGCAACCACATGTGTGAAAAGTCAGTTGCCAAGTATCCATTCAAAGATCTCGACCAATCCCTGCTCAGAAGCATCCCGTACCCCATAGGAATATCCACAACCTGAATTTCAATTCTGTGTTGTGCCCTGGGCTCAGATGCTAATTGGATATGAATATTCTGAAGTTCTCCTACTACTTTAACCTCTGATTTGTCCAATTGGACAACTCTTCTTTCAGACTTCATTGGGGTCAAACCCAACTGTTGACAAATGGCCAAAGGCATAACATTAGCTGAAGCACCTGAATCTACCAGACAATTGTGCAAGTTTTTCCCAAAAATACGTACAGTCAGTAGAAAAGGCGGAACCTCAGTTTTCTCTTTGTACATGGCTACATTTGCATTTGCCATCTTCTTTCCCTTGTCCACAGGTTTGGTAGTAGGGCCAGAGTATGTTTTTATCAAGTTATCTCTCTGTTCTAAAATTTGGGCCAACTCATGAAGAGTGATGTTGGCTTTGATCTTTTTCATGTCCTCCACTATATTATATCCCTTATTGAGTGGAGGGACATATGCATCTGGTCCTTTCGGATTTCCTCCCTTAGGTGGAGATGGGTTATTGCTTGGAGATGGATCTGGAGGAACATTGTGAGAGTTGTCCGGAGGAGTAGATGTAGTGTTGGGCTCCGGATTTCTATTTTTGAGGTTGTAGTTGTCCCTCCTGTATTGTTGAAAAGCATGTACCTCATCCATAGGCATTTCAACTACATTCTCAGATTCATCCGAGAAAGTGAAAGAATCCAAGACCATAGCTGCACTGTGGCTGGATGAACTTGGGCCATCCACAGTTCTTTGATGTTCAGGAGAAATCAAATCCCCAGACAAAGCTTCAAAGGCGTTACAAAATTCCAAACAATCCAACTCCCCGTGCTGAGAAGTAGCATGTATTCTGCACCAGTTAGGCAAAGCCAAATCACAGATATTTACATCATGACCTTTACCTTTGTAATCTTTATTGGGTTCGTATGGGGGCCGAGTGAATCTGTTCTGCTGATAGGAATACTTGTTTGAGTTCTCCCCAGTAGAAACCTGCCTTTTAAAACTCAAAAAATCATTGGCCAACTTCTGGACTATTTTTGACACTTCTTCAACTCTTGCATTGTCAGCTTCTTTACCTGGGTTCTGTACATTTTCAGTAGGTGTTACAGCCAATGGACTTGCTGATGGTAGAGTCTGACATACTGGCAACATCATTGATGTGGTATGGGATTGAAAATAGGGGCAGCTTGTGTGACCAAAGGAATTTGCTGAGCATTTAAAGGTTGGGGTCCCAACTGTCTTTCCAGAATCAAAGCTTCTTTATAAGCCTCTGTTAAATTAGTAACAGTGGCATCTCTTTTCAAGAAGACAGAGGTCATTGGATCCAGAGAATTTCTAAAAATTTCTAATGCCAGGTCTGCATTTGGCACATAATAACCAGTCAGTCTACCATAAGCCTTCTGAAATCTGACATTGTAAGATCTGACAGATTCATTTAATTCTCTTTTGATACCAGAAAACTGCTGATATAATATACTGGGATCTATTACCTCACCAAACTGTGACACAAAAACCTTTTCCAAGTCATTCCAACTGGTAATAGAATCATTAGTGAGATTTAGAAACCGGTCATAAGCTCCCTCCTGGAGAGTGAACGGGAACAATCTGCAAGCAACATCTTCATGCTGTACATTTAACAATTTCAAAGCATTCTTGAATGCAACTAGATGTTCTTCTGCTGTCCTAGTCCCATCATGCTTATATCTGGGAAGATATCTCTCCGGATTTCTGGGTAGGTCATGGGCTATACCCAAAATATTTAAGGCAGTGGAACCCAACCAGTTTGCCATTACTACTTGATTGACGGTGATATTCTGAGTTGTAGTTGGAGTAACTACCAGTGGTGATAAAACTGTTTGAGACAGAGACTTGGCCCTTATGAGGCTACTTCTTCTTGGAGTTTCTAATTCGGGCACAAGGAGCTCTCCAGCTCTGGGGTGGGACCTTGTTACCCTGTATGTAGAATCCAGCTTTTCACAAGCAACTTATAATCTTACAATCCTTAATAAACTACTGAACTTGAGGTCCTCTTTTCTGGCAATTTTAAATATTGTACAGACAACTTACAATACTGAACGGAGTTCAGTGGGCCCTCCTTCTAGCGCCATTTTTAAATGTTGGTCCGACTTTTATACACACCCTATGAAGAATGAGCATGAAACTCTGATAACACTTATAAGGGATAAATCCCACTCACTTTAGGATCTTGCTGGTTATCCAAGGTGTGAGTTACAGAGTTGGGTCGAATGTCTATTCACTCTTTTCCACTTCGGAATAGTTTTCAATATGGACTATCTATTACCTTACAATGGGTTCTTGAACTTGTTCAATAATGTTTAGAAGTTGTTACTTTGTTGACAATCGGATTTAAAATCAGTTCTTTGATCTAGCTCTTATGGGTCAGCAGATTTAAATAAAAGACAAATTAAAGAAAATAAAAATGGATCATTTCACGGTAAAACAGAGAGAGTAGGGTAGGGCAGAAAGAGAAGTCTATCAAACTTAGCTGTAAAACCAAAACTACCAATTTTATTTATACTATCAGCTTCACAATAGAACAAATCAAAGAAGAAGGTGTCCAGCTTTCTAAGATCACCTTCTACTAAGAGCATAAGATAGAGATGGAACAGATCTGAAAGAAAATCATAAACAGAAGGGAAGTCGATTAAAATTGGTATCATTCACCAGCAGCATAGCTCACACAGTGAGGACAGAGCAATTAGAACAGACTTGAACCTTAAATCTGTGATTTTCCCTAGCATACAATAGAACAAATGAAGCCCAACAACATATTTAATCTTGATAACATAGATTTACAGCATATATTTAATAAACTTTAAAGAAACGGATAACAAAAGAAGATGAACTTATCACAATATGAAAGAGATTAGGCTCCTGGCCATGCTATCACAGAAAACAAAAGCACATCAACTCCAAGTCCAGAAATAAAGCATTTAACAAGATTTGCAAGAAATTGCTTCAATAGCCTTTTTTCTAAGTCTCCGCCTCCTGCGATTACATTTAGAAGAAGTATTTATAGACTCAGGACAGACCCTGATCTTTTCAAAAATATCTTCTTCTCAAACCCTAAATCTTATCATCTTAAACCCTACTACCCGGGTTTTACAATATAAGCCCTTTTAAAATAGAGTTTTGATAAAACTTAACCATTTTGCAAATCAGTGCAGTCACTTGCCATAAATGGAGAAGGCAGAAATTTAATGCCACTTGCATCCACCCGCAACTGTGTGTAAATGTCCTCATTAATTCCCTCGGGAAATTTGGATGAGTCACCACTTCTCTGACATTTCATCTCCGCAGAGCCATCCCTGAGTTGAAAATCTCTGCATGCCATTACTTCTGCCATAAATTTTCATTAAATGCATCCATCGACAAATTTCGGTAACTATATGTAGATATTTTCATTTTTCGGCCAATTCCCGACATACTCCATTAAATGGGCAGCTGCTTAGTCACCGTAAAGTCTCTTTGTGGCCAGATCTGTAAAATCTGGATGAAACAACAATTCTCGGCATCTCAAACTTTAATGTGACGGCCCTTGATTAAAATGCGCCTGACTTTATCTTTCTTGCCATTACTCCCGTTATCATGCAAGTGCCAGATGGCTTTCTACAAAAAAAGACAAAAGAAGGATTAGTATTTTAATAATATTAAATCAAAACCTTAAAGTTCAATCAAAACCCTAAAGTTCATTATACGTAGGCTTGCTTTGTTTTGACACGTGTCGCAAAGTTTTTCCACTTTCGGGCTCTTTGTCTTTTCCTGCCACAAAATGTGACATGTCGGGATTTTGTGACATGTCGCGAAATCGCGACGTCCCCAGTGCCATGGCAGCTCTCCACTTTACTTGCAGCAAAAACACGACATGTCACGATTTCGCAACATGTCATGAAATCATGCCCTTTTTTTGCCCTCGATGTTCCCTCTAAAATGCATCGTGATTTCACGACGTCACGAAATCGCGACGTCGCAATTTCATGATGCGTTTGTGCCTTGGGCCCCTTCTATGCCTTAGCTACTTTTTGTTGCTTCGTGTTATGCCTTAGCCATTTCCTTTGGTTTCGGTTGTGTCACGATTTTGCGACACCATTGCTTCGGACATTTCTTTCCACCATGTCGGGCCTTACCTTTCTTTGTCCTTTGCTTTGCCTTCCACTGCGACCATTGGGCTCCCTTCGGACCGTGTCATGATTTCGTGACACGTCCGCCTCCTGCTCTCCCCTGTGCCTTCTATGTCATGATTTTGCGACGTCATGAAATTGCGATGTCGCGATTTTGTGACACCTAGCTTTGTCTTAGCTTTACTTTCTTCTTGCGACCCTTCACTCCCCTTTTGTTTCCTCTTGCTGCCCTCTTCTTCTCTGATTGCTTTGCTTGGACCCGTCGTGAAACTATGACATGTCGTGATTTCGTGACATGTTGCGAAATCACGACGATCCATATGCATTGGGCCCCTTCTTGAAAAACGTCACGATTTTGCGATGTCGCGATTTCACGACGCGTTTGCACCCTGGGCCCCTTCTTTGCTGATGCGTCGCAAAAATGCGACATGTCATGAAATAGTGACTTGTTTTGCCCTTACTCTCCTTTTGCTTCTTGCTGCAGCGAAAATGCGACATGTCACGATTTCGTGACATGTCGCGAAATCGCTACATTCCGTATGCAAATTTCTCTCTCCAAACCCGTCGCGATTTCGCGACATTTCCAAAAATGAAAGTGTCACGATTTCGCTACGCGTTTGCGACTTGGCCGATTTTTTCAAAACCCGTCACGATTTCGCGACATTTTTGAAAATGGAAAGTGTCACGATTTCGCTACCTTTCCAAAAATGGAAAGTTTTGGCTTCTAAGGAATTTATCTGTCTGTATTCTGCATTTTTTCATATCAGTGAAAGATTTTCTTTATTCATGAATGATTCTAACATGTGAAAAAATGAATTCTTGAAATAAATCAAAGCCAGATGCAAAAGTACTTAGATACAGGCAAAACTTGAAGGAGGAGGCAAGCAAAAATTTGGAATTAAAACTTGAAAAACATCAAGAGGGTCCCTACTACAAAAATGAAAGCTCAAAATCTTCAAAGGATGGAAATTCATTTTTTTAGTGGGGGTGTGTTGCTTCTCAACAAGTATTTCTTTTATCTTTTTCTCACCTAGTACTACCTTAATCTTCTAGTCATTTCTAAGCATCATTGATGTTGTAGGCTTTGTAGAAGCTACTGTTGTATGCGTTTATGATAATGATGCTGATGTCAAAGGTCCAAAACACACTTCCTTTAGTTTACCCTCTGGATGTTTAATAGGTGATGTTGGCCTTATATCTAGGTGTGTTGAAGGGAGTATGAAA
This sequence comes from Wollemia nobilis, assembly GCA_028583015.1. NCBI lineage: Eukaryota > Viridiplantae > Streptophyta > Pinopsida > Araucariales > Araucariaceae > Wollemia > Wollemia nobilis. The sequence goes on from JAQPPZ010014470.1 coordinate 5,885,389, forward strand.
TATCCAAGAAAATATACTTGATTCACATATTTAAATGGCTCCTCATCAGAAGGAACCATGTGCACTTATCCCTCATGTATATACTTGATACATTGATGTAAAATTGAGGGAACACAATGCATCTCTCTGATCCAATGTCTCCCTAAGAGGATGTTATACTGCATTACATATTCTAGTACATGACACATCACAAGGATGGTCTTCAGTCCAACCTGAATATGTAAGACTATAGTACCGATCGTTGAGCATAGTGCATTGTTAAAAATTCTCATAGTAAACATCGAAGGTATGATGTGTGATCTAGGCAACTTCAAGTATACCAATACCTTGGTAGTAATAATATTGATCGAAGACCCTGTATTGATCAATACCCATTTGAAAGTTGTCTGGTTAACACACACAATTATGTGGAGCGGTAGGTCCATTGTAGTAGTAGAAACTATTTTAATCTCGTGATCATGAAATTGAATCACTAACTCACTACACTACTACACATGTCCCACAAAATTTGTAAATGCTTTTAGGTCTTGGTACTAAACTTCAATGGAACTCAAGATGTCCATTAGCATCTCCTTGTTCTTAGGATACTATTGTATTAGTTCATGTATTGATAACTTTTTTGGAGTTGTCTATAGGATTTGAATAAGCCTAGTTTTTATGGTCACCATCAATCTAGTTGGTGGGCCTAGCATATTATTTTGCACTGGCCTTTGTGGGAGCGTAGCTTAAACCCTGATTGGAGCTAGAGGTGGATCTAGTTGATCATACCTCCCTTTTCTTATGATAACATTAACCATACTGACAAAGCCTTACGAAGGTGGATTAACCCGCACTTGGTTCACTTGGCCAACATTGTTCCTCAAAGGCTCATGGTTCGAAAGAGGATTTTTGAAAATCCTCATGTTTTGGTTATCCAGAGCCTGAGGGTTGTTGATAATTAGCTTACCTTTGTCAATTATGTTTTGTACCATGTGTTTGAAACTATAATATCCTTCAATGTCATGTCCTTTCATCATATGGTATGAGCAATACTGATCCTCCTTATACCTTTTTTGTTTGGGTTGGTTAGGGTATTACAACTTGATCTCAGGGAAGTTGATAGCCTTAGCCTCACATAGTTGATGGAAGATCAATGTCATCATATTTGACAATGGTGTGAACTAGAAAGGAGGGAATTATTCCTTATTCTTACCCTATTTATTATTATTGCACTGGTTGTATTGCACAAGAAGAGGTTGGGCCTGATAATTCTATTATTGTTGGTCCTTGTTCCCTTTTTGGAGGTTCAACACTACTTGATTCACATGGGTCGGCTTGTCCTAGTGATGATTTTGGTTATTCTTCTTATTCCAATCCTTTTTGTTTTGAAGCTTCAATATACCCTCTTGTAACTTGATGTCCTCAATTAACATAGCTTATGCCAAGGCCTCCTTGAATGTCTAGTATTGTTGTAGCTACAATAATAGCAAGATGTGCTTCACACAATTCTTTGTGAATATTTGAGTAAGTTCTATGGTTGGAATGGAAAATGACAACTTGGCCATTAATTTTATTCATCTATTTCCATAGTTCATTATCATCTCATCATCATACTGCATTAGAGCAGCTAGATCAAACAATTTTATCTTCTTTTTGATGTTGAAGGAGAAGCATTCAAGAAACACATTGGCCAGCTGTTCAAAGTTGGTTATGTTATACCTTTTTAATTGGTTGAACCATTCCAGGGTAGGACCATAAAGGGTCATGATGAAGCTCCTCAGTAATAGAGCATCATTGCTTTGTATTTAAAATCACATATTCATAAAGCCCATGACATGCTCCTGAGCATCTTCATCTCCTTGAAATTTATCCAACTTTGGCATCTTGAAGTGATCGAGATTCTTTGGAGTAGGCACTGAGGGGTATAAAGGCACATTGTGTATTTTTTTCAAGGTTGGATTTTGATAAGCCATCCCTTGTTTCTCAATGGCTCTTACCTTTTGGCCAAGGCTTTGTAGGCCTGGGAATATAAAAATTCCTCTTCCCTGAGAGGTCTTCGAGGAGATTTGGGAGGAAAATTCTTCTTGGGTTGAGATGGAGGCAATGGCTCATCCTCCTCTTCTACCAAGGAGATATTTGGTTATTGTTGCTCTAGATCATCTCCTTCTACCTCCTTGTACTAAGTATACCCATGGTGTTCGATCACTTGGTGTTGTAATGTATAGGTCATATAATGAGTAGATTTCCTGTATGCTCAACATGTAGTTCAGGATGTGAAGTAGCTCATATGTGATGGTGCTTCTTGTATTCACTCTAAGGAAGCAAATCTATGCAATCCAAGCTATATTATCTCTCTGCACATTCCTTTTGGTCAAGGATGCATTTCTCGTGCATGCACTACTCATATAGACGTTGCCTTAACAACCTCTATATTTGAGTATCATTGTTTTTTAGGTGCTCACACTCTGCATGTATGTATTCCAATTGATCTTGGAAGATACACTATCTTTGCTTTTAAACCAATTTTTGTGATTGATCTATAATATCAGCAATATGCAATATCTGGTTACACACCTATATTCGGGTAACTTTGTTGGTGTGAATCCCAATAGACTTTTTTGTCATGCTCTTACCTTTGTTTGTATAGATGGAATTCACGTTATGCTATTATCTGTAATATGTGCTTGCATGGGTTGATTGGGCACGTATGCTTCAAGAATACTTTGAGCATTCTCTTGGTTCCTTGATATTCCTATGTGTACTCTCACTATGAGAACTCATAGAGCGAGAATATGCATATGAGGCTTTACACCCTAATTGCCCTAGGACTCGATCAAGTCCATCAAGCTATCTAGTTTTCTAGGGTTTATTTGGTGGAGTACCATTTGCTCCAACTTTAGACATGTCAATCATGAAATTTTCAAGTTCATTATTGTTTGGAGTTTGTTTGGGCCTACGCTCTAAAGCAACCCTCTCTTCCTGCCCTTGATTGGGTGGATTTTCTTGTTGTCTATATTTAGATGGTTGGGTCCTTGAGCTACCCTTAGATATATCTCTCAAGGAGTGTGTGTTATCTCCTCTATCTGGGGTGTTCTAAATAGAATCCTAGTGCATTGAATTTTCCCCTCTAATACTCACCAAATGTCATTTAGGAGGATTTTGTGGTTGAGAGTTCAACACGTTGTCTTGTGTGTTTGGTGGAGCTTCAACTTCAACCTCAATTATACACCGAGATCAGCCTCTTTGTGTACTAACCATAATGTGTATTATCTCCTATGTAGATTTTAGAGCAAACAAAGTATACAATTATGATTATCTCTTTTAAAAGTTCTTTGTGATCCCTAAAACTGGTTTTAGTGTGTTTTAGGTGTGTTGAAATCTTAAACTAACTCTCATCATGTTTTCATATTTGTTGATGATATATTTTTTTAGTTTAATGGATTTCACCTGTATGCTTGTAGCTCAAAAACCAGCAATGAAAGTCATGATCACATAAACCCCCAAAGTGTGGAGATGAAGCCCACACCCAAGCAGGGAGCACAGGTCTTGCAAATCCTCACCTAGCACATCATGCGCTATGATACACATATTTGAAGAGGAATGTGTGCTATTTTGTATGGATAGGATGGATCTTGAAGTCAGTATTGGCCAAAAGAATAGGGTTCATGGGATTTGAGCCAACGGATGGAAATAACTACCACCATCATTGAACTCTACTAGTGGATGGGTGTGAATTCCATCTCACTAGAATTTAAGTGTTGTGTGGTGTGTGTGTGTTCATTTTAACTTTATGAAAAATAAAATGTAGCACCAAGAAAACATGACCTTTCCTATATGCCTAAAATAAAAATATTTTAAATTTAGAAATATGCATGTATTTAACTATATGAGATTCAAATAATGTATTTTAACATGAAAAATTAGCCTCTGGTTGGGTCCAAATCAAGCAAATTCTACACATAATTTTTATCTTGTAGCTTTTGTTCTATGCAATAGGTAATAGTACTGGTCATGGGACAGAGTTGCAGCCCAAAAAATTAGTCGTTGTTGATAGCAATAACTAATAATTCTAGCCACTATTGTCATTCGTAGTTGATAGAGAATATAAAATTTCTCATTAAATTTTACCTTTACTATTTTTCTAGATGAGTTATTTAATTAATGATAGGTAGAAATAGTAAAACAAGAAAATCAGAGGGATACTATTACCTAGAAATCCTCATTTTATGGAGAGACAAGCTGCTTACTGTCTATAATTTTGCTCTGCTACTAGTCGTGGTTGTTATGTGTGACTGAGAATTTGGGCCATGGATTTTAATCATGGCTAAGACCTGTAGCACAAAATACAAATAAACTAGTAATCTACAACACAATTTGTGGGGTTTCTATCGTGATCACCATCCATACCACTCTAAAAGAATACACCTAGACTACTGCATCAAGTATATCAAACATTAAAGCATGAAAATATGAATAACAATGAATTGAACAAGAAAAAACAACTTCTTTATATTATCATTGCAAATATCCTTTACAAATATGTCCCTCTTAGGGATACTGAATTCTTTGATACAATTGATACAATATTTTGAGCCCCTCAAAGGGGATGGTGCAATACATAGGCTCTTAATGTAGACATAAATTGCTTATGGCTCAAGGAAGCCTTATTCTCACTTGATCAGAGGAATATATTGCCAAGAATGCTTTGAATATGCTTAGATCCTGTAAATTACATTCAAGAAACAACATAAAGAATTAGAAGTAAAGGAGACCTCTCATGATGAGGCTCTTGATAGGAATTTGCATGAATTAGTATAAATATAGTAATAAAGCATGGAAAATTACAAATATGATTATGAAACATCTGAATTATTATAAAGGATGATAAGAAAGCAATAAATCTAGCAATTATGATGCATAATCTACCATTAAAACTTGAAATGAATCAAATCTAATGAACTAGTGCAAATTGATAATTTAAAATAAAATAGAGTAAATCTACCTCTAATTCATAGAATTAACCATACCAAAGCATAAATGAAATCTAATATGTGTCAGATCTACCTAATTGCATGCTTAGAATGAAATTTCTATGACTAAAACAAGGGAAATCAAATGTCAAACCCTAACTGTGGGTCTAAAGCACAGTTGGCTCTATTAGCCATGGTTGATAGTCATGACTAAGGATAAAATCCTCTTGCTCTTATAATCAGGGCTTTAATCTCAAATTACTTCATGGAATTTATGGTCAAGGGTCACCTCTATGTTTTGGAATAAATTGGCGGTGTATATTCTTTGCATTTGTAATGGAAGTGGTTCAATTATGGATGAATGATCTCCTCAAGCTCTTGAAACCTCCATAGATTCATATACATTCATGATTTCCAAATTGATAGCGTATAGGCACTCCTCAATGGTTGTAAATGGCTATCCAATTTGGCAAGGCTTCACTACATGTAAATTGACACTCAATCCAAACTTTTCCTCAATTTGGAGGGGGGTCTTATAGCACTCTCAATTTCTAATCTTGGCTTCATGGAGAAGCCAAGATCAAGAACCAGGAGGTTGGATCAGTTTGGAGGAATATTCTTTATGCTTCCTCACTTGAAACCACTTGAAAACCATTTCTAGGGCAATTGTAATTAAATTTGGCTTGGATCAGGAATTTAAAACAATTTTAGGGCTAGTCGTAGCTCTGAGATGCGGCTAGTACCTTAGTCACAGGTGTCATCCACGACTAAGACTGAGTAGGCCAAAGTTGCCTAAATTGAGTGGTTAGAACCACTGCTTTGCCTTTGAATGGTCTAAGATCATTCATATGGTTTGTTAGGATGCCCATATGAGTAGTCCCCTACACATGACACATTTTATGTGTCTACATATATGGATGGTAGTCTCCCTCAGGTAGCCTCTAGATAGTATGCTCATATGAATGCTTGTGCAATTCTAATTTATTCATTTCTCCTCTAGCTATGTTTTTTATCTAGCTTACTGGTTCTCTGAAGCTCTCAAATCTACACTCCTTCAAAAATTAGTGGCATCCTATCTTCTTTGCTCTTTTTCTTGTGGCTCTAATACCACTGCTAGCTTTTGAAGCTATAAAATTAAAGAAAATTTAGCCAAAAGTAATGAAATAAGCTATTACAATAAACTCACAAAATATGGAACTTGAAATTAGTTGGATATCTACTAGTGCATGCTATAAACTATGCATGTTTCATTGGTAATTACAATGCTAAGTCACATATATATACTAGTATGTGACTCTTCACTTTCCTACCCTAAGGACACATATGCATTATGCAAGATAGACACTTGTGCACATCCACAAATAACTAAGGATGCTTGTACTTTTCCTTCATTGCACATTCTAACACTTGTGAATTATTACTTCTTCCTGAAGTAACCATTTATCCTAATATAAACTCCTAGGCTAATGATGTACCCAAGGTGGTACATTGTCATGTACCAAATAATGTAATATACTCTAACATTTTTATCAAAGATATTTTTTGTTTCTTTTTATATCAAATATAATATTCATATTCCTCAAAGTGCTTTGTTTCCATAATCATCTTCTTGGCATCATTTTCACTAAGAGATAAAATCTCACTCAGCACCCAGGTTAAATCCCCATGGCGGATGTGTATAATAAGTATTTACTCAAACAAAAAAAAATCTCACTCAGCATGTTGTGTTCTAAAATTTGAATTTCACCAAGATGAAGATCAACACCATGATTGGATAAATTATCTACTACTTGATTTCCTTATCTATAGGTATGCTTATATTTCCAAGCTATTGCCTCCAATGATAGATTATGAACATCAACAAAAATATTATTTTTAATCCAACCCTCACTATTTTGGTTGATAGCATTAATTCAATCCCCTTAATTGAAATATATTTCCATCCTTTTTCAATTGCAATTTTAATTCTTTTAAGAAGTGCCCTAGCCTTTGCATAGTTGTTAGTTAAAGTTTCATATGATTATGAGTAATTGAGGAGAATTTTGCATTCATTATTTTGAAAAATACCTCCTCCATCAATTTTTTCTAAATTTCCTTTAGAAGCACTATCAAAATTAATATTGATAAACCCAATTTTTGGACATTTACATTTTACCCTATATCAAAATAGATCCTTTATTATAATATCATTAACACAAATGAATCTTCTATGTATGTTTAAATTTTATAAACAGGTTGTTACCAACTCTTTTTCCACACTTGAGACTTCTCATGATGATCGTCAAATCTATAAACATTTTGCAAGATACACAATAATACAAATCCAAAGTTGAGCATGATTTTGAGATTTATTTTTAAAAATTCTATTATTATTTTCAAGACATAAATTCTAGCAAATAATGATAGGAAAAATCCTCCATAAAATATATAATGCTTTAGCTTTAAAATAATTAATCAAACATTGATGGAGCTACCTAATATATTTTCATATTTTTTTAAAAGTAAAGCTAAATGGTGTGAGCAAAGGGACAATGAAGGATTAAATGGTTCGATGTTTCAAAAAACTTCTCACACAAGGCACATTTGAAAGGTCCATGATATCATCTTCTTTACAGACTCTCTCTTGTAAGGATCTTACTTTAAACTACTAACAAAAGAATTATTAAGCCCTTAGGGAGAGCCCCTAATTACCAAACAAATTTTTAAGAAAAATCTTTAGGAGTAGAAAATTTTGACTGCTCTAAATGCTCATATCATAGGTTGACCTAATATCCACCATATTTTGATACATTCTAAACCAACTCATCCTTTAGTGTAAAAATATCCAGATAAAACTCTTGAAGCATATTTTGAAATTCATCTATAATTTATTTAAGTTCATCTTCTTCAACCAGGTTACTAATAGAAATCCATGATCTAGAGTTGTTGCTCACATTAATATAATATTTGACCTTTGGATATTTACAATATAGGCATGCCCAAGATATTTGTTTCCATTTTGAATTATAGATAAAAGGATAAGGCTTCAATCGGGAATCAAACCACAAATTTTCATAATTCTTCTCCTTAAATGACCATCTAATATGGTTTTTCATCAATTGTAAACTATTTGATATGAAGTTCCATGTTGGCGATCCATTAGGTAGGGTTCTTTTTCTAAATAGTTTCATTGCATCAAGACAGCCTATATATTTTTGAAGTAAAATTTTTGACCAATTCTTACCTTGATCTATGAATAATTTTCATCCAAGTTTTACCCCTAAGATCAAACTCATAAGTCTGCAATTTTACAAGTTTGCTCCTTACATATTATTTCCTTTGCAAACCCTATCTCACTTACAAAGAGGAAACCTAAATTTTTCTCACATCCTTTCCAAAGAAATTCTCTTTGAATTTTACAAAATTTTGATTCTATACCTATTGTCTATCTTAAAAGTAACATCATATAAATAGGGATGGATTACAATGTAGTATTTATAATTTGTAGTATTTATTACATGGTTAAGAACTTACACTTACAACCTACCAAACAAGCTTTCATTCTATCCAAACAAGAGACCCAAAGCTCATTTTTATTTCCTTTATGAAAGAAAGGAATACCCAAATAGGTTGATAATTTTTTTTTTTTTAACATGGTGGAATCAGTAGCCTCCACAAATATAGGTAGGCTATCCAGATTTTATGACCACCATAGTATTTTGCATTGTCCACCCTAGAAGCCACCACATAGTTCTTCGTGCAATCCACCCCTATAACCATCATGCCACAATCATTTTAAATCTTTTACGCCACTGAAAGCACTAGGAAAGGGACAAGCGTTCAGTCCGACGAGGCCCGATATTTGAAACTTGGACCTCCGCTCCCCTTATGGGCTTTTGTCAAAACAATTGGTCTACACCTCAGACCTAAAATTTTTAATTTTAAACCCTAAAATATTCATAATAATTCATTATAAATCTAGGGCAATGTTAATGAAAATCTTGGATTTTGTAGTATTAACTAACTCTCCAATAGCCTTCTCATTTCATGAAAATATTGCTTTAAACTCCATGCTCTCACTACCTAAAGGATGACCCAAAACAAAATTATCATAAAAAAATTGGATATGAGATTAGAAATGACCATTTTTAGTAACCTAAATAACATTGATTTTTTCTTCCATTTTTGCCTTTGAGAAAGATCTTCTTAATGCCTTTGCAAGAATAATGAATAGATAAGAAGATAGTGAACCACCTTGTTGGATTCCCTGATATAACTTAAAGTAACCAGTAATAAAAATAGAATATTTCATCATGCTATAAACATTTAATCCATACACACATTTATAATAAAAGATAAAAAATTTGAGAGTATCATGTAGCAAAATCTAAAAAACCCTATCATATGCTTTGTACATGTAACAAAATAAATAACACCAAACAAATACACATAATATAAGATTAAGGAGTTGGAGGCTTGACTTAGATCAAAGGATGAACAACTAAAAATGTACTTGGAAAAAAAATATGAGCAATTGGCAACCTAGGCTAATAAGGTAGAGGAGCTCTCACAGGACAACAAAAGATATAATGAGATAGTTCTGGATAAGAAAGCACAGTTGAGTGCTAAGGAGGATATTGTTTGTACTTTGGAGGCAGATATTCATCATCATGTGTAGACCATTATAGATAAGAATAAATAATTAGAAGTAGTAGCTTGAATAGAAGAACACCTACAAGAGAAGCTAAAGAAGGGTACCACTGATTGTGAAAAGCAATTGAGAGAACTCCTGAAGATTATCAAAGAGAAGTCTAATCACCATGGGTTGAAAGCAGTTTAAATGGGCAACTATGCAGCCAAGTTGAAGAACCAATGTGCAATTCTTCAATCCCAAGTGGATGACCTAAAAGTTGTAGTCACAGATTACAAGGCATAGTTCAAACAAAAATATGAGTTGACGAGGACACCGACCAAAGTAAAGGGGAGGGAAAATGTAGGCAACAAATCCACATCCCAGAAGAAGTGATAGAAGGATTTGACCAAGTTTCATAATTTTATAAGTTTTTTAAACCATACAACCAAAAGGACAAACCATACAAGGTGAAGGTAAACCATACAATGTGCAATGGAATGAAATGAAATGCATGGGAAATATAATTTTAAGATGTAATTGTGCATGTATTTGATTATTGAGGTGTTAGACTTAGTAAAAGTCTTAATTAATGCATTTCATTATGCATGAGTGAAGAACACAAGATTATACTGAGAAGGGGGGTGAACAGTATAAGACCTCTTTTTACTTTTTCCTTTATACTTCAAAACAGTAAAGTAATATATCCAAAGCAATATCAAAACAATGCACAAAATCATCCACAAAGTTACACAACAATTTACGTGGTTCACCCAAAGTGGGTTACTCCACGGATAAAACTTTTCTCTAAAATTTATATCATAGTTCTTTAGGAAACCTTCCCAATTACAATGTTTATGATCCACTGCTCAAAGGAGATACCTTCCCATAACTCTGCTCTGGCTGGTGATCCTCTAGAAGACCTCTGCCTCTGCTACCCTTAGCAAATGGATCTGTATCCATAGAAGACACCCGTCTTCCCTACTCTGGCTAGAGACCTCTGTCCTCAACTCTATCACCTCAAAGCTGGTCCTCGAATTTGCACCAAACACAGTCCTTCGGTCAGGCACAAATCTATCCTCAACTCTTCATCAATCTCTGTCCTCAACTGGTCCTCAAATCTGGTTCACAAAAATGGTTCACCAACTTGCACTAATGCTGGCTTGATCTTCACCCAAGTCTTCAAAACTTGTTTCAGATCTGCTTTGCAAGTTCTCACTTAGAACCTGCCCAAACAGCTCCACAATCTTCAACAAAAGCTTGCTCAATGCTGTCCAACAAGCCCTCTCAATGACTTGTCCAAAACCTGCTCTCAAATCCCCACCTGAACCTGTCCAAAACCTCAGCAAGCTTACAAAGAAAACTTGCTTAGCATGAACTCACAAAGAGAATTGTTAGAGACCCAATGTGATTCATCAACCTCATAGAAGCATAAAGAGAATTGTTAGAGACTCAATATGTTCTATACTTAATTCCCAATCTCAATCTCAAATCTCAAAATAATAAGATAGATGTAATATGCTTTTCTTAAGAATATGAAACACAAATCTGTCTGCGCAAACATAGCCGCCCTTGATCGAATTCCAACCTTTGCACTGTCTTCATAAATATAGCAACACTTCAACACTCTGTGATCGAACTCCTCATTCTATGCATCAACTCGCCACTTCTACTCTATCTACGCTGTTATGGCTGCATCTCACACACTTCGATCGAATCAATTCGACTCGGTCTCTATGCACTGTAAACTTTACTTGTGCAAGTTCGATACACACATTCGATACATTGAAACTCGAAACTAGTCCTCCTTTTATAACATTAATTCATGATCAACAACTTAATCTTTAGTCGACTGTTACCCTAAAGATCATCGACTGCAAAACCCTAATCTTTGTTGGACCATATTTAACTTTGTCAGCTTCAATCGCCTCTGCCGCCTTTGTCACTTTCCTGTAGTTTCTGTCGTGAAACGACATGTCGTGATATCATGACACTTTTACAGCCATACACCTTCTATAGCCTGCTATCACGAAATCGCGACACCTTGGCCTTTGTCGACTTCCTTTGTGATTATATCATGAAATCGTGACACCTTTGCCTCTTGCTGAAGTCATCTCACTTTTGTCACGAAATCATGACACTTTAGTCTTCATGGTCTTCCTCTCAGCTTTTGTCGTGAAATCGTGACACTTATGTTTTTTGCTGATGTCATCTTCACTCTGTCACGAAATCATGACACTTTAGTCTATAATGCCTTCTTCTCTACTTTTGTCACAAAATCATGACACATCTACTTCTACTGACATCATCTACAACTCTGTCATGAAATCGCAATGCTTTCACTACCTTAAGCTCTTTTCTGCCATATGCCCGTGAAACTGGAACATGTCATGAAATCGTGATGCTTTCGCCTTCAAGCTCTCCTTCTTCAATTCGTTGTGAAATCATGATGCTTCTTCTGCTTAAGACTTGCTAACTATTTATGTCATGAAATTGTGACACTTTCTCCAACTACAAGCTGCCAACTCAACCTGTCACGAAATCGTGATGCTTCTCCTTTCAGACTCTTCCCTTTTGTTGCATGTCATGAAATCATGATAGTTCTCACTTCGAGCTTTTCAGTATGCCGTGAAATCATGATAGTCCTCAACTTGACCTCTGTAGCATGTCATGAAATCATGACATTTTACATGTAACTTTCTCTCTCTTTGAACTTGTCACGAAATCACGACAGTTCTTTTTGCGGACTCTCTCTTCAGCATCATGTCGCGAAATTGCGACACTTTTTTGTCCGTACAACTTTGCAAAATGTCACAAAATCGTGACACTTTTCCTTCTCTGCCTTCCTGCAGTTTTCAAGTCATGAAAATGCGACATGTCATGAAATCGTGACACATTCCATCTTGCTCTCCTTCTCTGCTTGTTAGAGTTAAAGTGCACTATGCCTTCAGTTTGACACTTGTCAGTTTCATTGACAAGTGTCATGTTCATCATATAGGTTTATGCCTATATATTGTAACCATTTATCAATAAAACACAATCCCTTCAGTTTTAGTCCCAAAATTTGGTATCAGAGCAGGCTTTCCCCTGCCTGTGAAACCCTTGAGGGGGGATTTCCCTCATGGAAATCCTCCCTCCCCTCATTTTTTTCTTTTCCATATTTTTTAATTTTTTACCGAGGGAGTATGCTCTTCATCATTTGATGGATCAAAAACCAGATGGTAAAAATTTTAAAGTTTGGGAAATTTTTTCAATTTTTTTTAAAAGTTTTTATTAGATCTGCAGAATGGAAAGTTGTATTTGATTTGATTTTCAAAATCGTAGTATCCGCCCAGCAGATTATGTTACACCGCATCATCAGAAAGCCCATCTAAAGCACAAATTTCCTCTCCAGGAGACATTATTTTTCTTCCGCAAACGCTGGGGGTTCCTCGTCGTGGTGCTTGGGCTAAGTTTTTTTGACAACGATGACGATGATTCTGGCCAAAAATTTCATGACAGGTTTATTCCTGAGACTATTCGGGCAGCAAGCTGAAATGACTGTGGGTCAAAGCTGAAATGATCGAGTGCTATGGATTGAAGGAGGAATGTACACCGACCTACATAGCTCGAGTGAGGGAATGATTCCATGGCCACTGGGTCTATGGGCTCTATGCCGAGGTGGTGAAGGATGAGCTCTGCAGGGCCGAGCGGAGCATCACCATGGAAGACGTCGTCGCAGCCCACACAAAGCTCTATGCATAGTTTAACGCAAACCCGACAGTTAACATCGCCGAGGTGATGCGACAGCTACTGCATCGCAGGTTCGAGTCACCTCATCATCCTTCCATGCTTCTACCTTCCATGCTACTGCATCGCAGAGAAAATAGAACAAAAAAAGTATGACAAGAGCTTTGCCCACCACACAAGAAATTGAGGAGCACCTTTACGAATTAACAAGTAGGCCAACAGGGGAAGAAATATGTTCAGATGAGTTGAATGAAAATGGTGCTGGCTATTATATGAAGATTCGAAGAAATTTAGATGTCCAGAGTGAGGAATCTCATGTTTTTTCACCCGAAGAAGAGGAAAGGGGAGAGATTAAAGCAAGGGCTTCATCATGTAAGACCAATGGTTTTCCATCAGTTCTGAACAATGAGAATTTTGATCCTGTTCAGGAGGCAGCGGTAGAGTCCGATGGACGTCCGACAGGTCCTTGTGATTTGCCCTTAGATTAGATCACAGTCAAACGCATGATCCATGGGCCATGTGACCTCTCCCAATTTGTAATGGAAGATAACTAATTTGGGAGATTTTTAGATCTTTTTTTTTGGCAGCATCTTGAGTCCCCGCCATTGAGTTTGTATGCACTGGCACCTGATATTTTTTTTTCCTGGCAGCGTCTCGAGTTCCCACCATTGATTCCATATGCCCCGTGCCTGATGGATTGTGGAGTTGTCTATTGCAGTCGGATATGGTTTCTAGTTTCAATAATGATGCTATGCCCTGGCGTTGTGTTATTTTTCTGTCGATGCAGCTTAAACGTTGCCACTGTAGCAGTACATCCCCATGCACTAGTTGCAGATCTCATATTTCAAAAATCAAAATGGTGGCTACGGCGCAAGTGACGAAATACGAAGTGGTAGAAACTGTCTATGGACTCACGTTATTCATGATCCCATCATCGAGATTCTGGTCGGAGAGACGTGCTCTAGGATCTATTTTTTTTTGTAGCGCATAGCTCCAAGTTTGTGTTGTCTTCTACAAGATGTTTTCATCGACGCTCGATATGTCGTCAAGGAGGGGGAGCTGCTGTTAACCTCCAGATTCATGCGAATACCGAAGATTGAGACGCCATCATTATCGTCATTTCAAACGACCATTTTCTAAGAACGTGTGGACGTGGCCATGATGTTGATGTGCTCATTGTTAGGGGCACGTGGACATAGGGAGGGTAATGTATTTAGTGAAGGGGTGCTAAATTTTTTTATCTAAATATCATGTGGGCAATAATTTATTTAAATATTTGGTAAACCCCCTTTTTTTTACTACATGGATGGGCACTCAAACTTTGTCATGTAATTCCCCTGCGAGGGAAAAATTGAGACTTTTTTATTCCGCTAGAGAGTGATGCTGCCACAGTGCAAGGTTTTAGTTGCTACCTTAGAGAGGCTTATTATTTTTCCACATGTTGAAGGCCCCTTTGATGGTGGAGTATAGGGGTATTTATAGTCATTGGAAACGGTTTTCCGTGATGGACACAATGGAGGTGTCATATTGTAATTTTGAGGCTTTTTCATTTTAGTTTATAAGCCTCAAAGTATTTCTACCTTGGAGTGCACTTTCGGTTGAACCCGACACTCCCAAGGTCATTTTATATGTGATCCTTGTACCTAGTGATCTTTTCTATACACTTGGCGAATGCAGCGACTGGTTACCCATGCATTTCGGTGGGATGACATGGTCACCATAAGGACACTTATACTAGGGACTACATACAAAGACACCCTAGACTCTATCCGAGGTTTTTTCGGGATCTAATTCTGAAGACTACAGACGAAGACACTTCAGAAGATTATCTTATTTTCTTCTTCTCTCCTCCTATTTGGATCTATGGCTCATTTTATTGTATTGAGTGCATTTTCGATAGATACCGACACTCTTATATGGCTCATTTTTCCTTTCATTAGGTGAATTTTTGGCAGAGACCAACACCTTCTATATTGAGTTCACCATGAGGAGGGATTTCATACTCATGGTGAATCTAGTTAGTGACCTACGAGAGGCAACATCCTTTGAGGATGACCTACAGAGGCAACAGACCCAGAAGTGGCTGACCCTGAGGCACCCATGATGACCCTGAGGCACTTAGATGGTTGACCCAATGGCAATAGACCCATGGAAGTGGCTGACCCTGAGGCAATAGACCGAGATGTATACATAGTGAATCTAGCATTATTCACAGTTGGAGAGCCAAGAGCATAGAGCACGAGCCTAAGACCAAATCAGCAATAAGGAGGATGATAGGTTGTTTTCGAGAAGTCAACATTAAGGGGGAATGTTACCTAATGTTGACTTGCTTTGTTTTTTCTTTAGTTAGGATAGTGCACTTTAAGGGGGAATGTTAGAGTTAAAGTGCACTATGCCTTTAGTTTGACACTTGTCAGTTTCATTGACAAGTGTCATGTTCATCATATAGGATTATGCCTATATATTGTAACCTATTTTTATAAATAATTAATCCCATTAGTTTCCCTCCTAACACTGCCAACATGTTGCAAAATCACGATAGTTTTGCCTGCTTCGTCTTTGCCTTCCAGCATGTCACAAAATCGCGACAATTTTGCCCGAACTTTCTCTCTCCTCAAACATGTCACGAAATCGCGACAATTTTTCCAGCACTTTCTCTCTCCTCAAACATGTCGTGAAATCGTGACAGTTTTTCCAACACTTTCTCTCTCCTAAAACATGTCACGAAATCGCGACAGTTTTTCCAGCCTGCAGCATACTTTTTCTTACTTGTCTTTTTCTTGATCTTTTGCAACTGGGCTACTCTGATCTTCTTGGAAACTCACTGTCCAAACTGAAACCTTCATCAAAACACATTCTTTGACATCAAACCAAATTGCTTCAAGACCTTCTTGACATCAATGACAACATCTACACTTAGAGCAAAGGCAATGTACCCAAGGTACCCAAAATTGCCAACAATCTCCCCCTTTGTCATTGATGGCAAACCTTAATCGAAAACACTAGTCAAGAGCCAAAACCGAAACCAACTGATCCAACAACTGAGAATCTGCCTTTGAAGTTTTTTCTCCCCCGACTTGAAGCTCTCTTCTTCACTATGAAGCTCTCCCCCTTACTCATATCTCTCCCCCTTTGTCATCAATGGCAAAGGGTCACCTTTGGGGCTCGGGACTAAGAATGAGCCTCTTAGATTAGTCCCTCCCCCACCTCCTGATGAGGTGATTAAAACAGGGTTGGGAGTAAATCTCCCATTAGGCACTGATCATCATCAGTGTCTATGACTTCCTTGTCGGGCCTTCTCTTGAACTCTTTGTCCATATTCTTGTTACTGTTTTGATCCTCGGACCTGTTCATACTACTGTTCCTGTTTCTGTTATCATTCCTGTTCTTATCCATGCCTTGATCCACGGACCTGTTCATACCACTTTTCCTATTCCTGTACCTTGGCATTTCAGCTCTGCACTGTCTAGCTGTGTGACCTGCATTGTTGCATTTATAACAAATAACACTGTAATTTCTTTTAGACATATCTGTTCTTTGAATCCACCTGTTCTGACTAACGGTGTACCTGTTATTTGCTTTGCAAAAAATTGCCTTATGCCCAAACTGATTACAAGAGTAGCAATACCCATGAAAGAAATTACCACTTCTGAAACTGTCATTTACCTTCTTCACTTGAGCCATGCAATGTACAACCATGTGACCAAACCTGTGACACGCAAAACATCTGCCGTGAAAATTTCTTTTATTCGACCTCTTGGGTCCCGAAAACTTCTTCTTCTCAATCTGAATTTTGTTTTCTATTTCTATGCATCTATCACTCATGGACTCATGATCTGAAGTATTTTCTTCATCAGAACTCTCTTCCTTTTGAAATCTCTTGCTAGATTCCCCAACCTGTTCCTTGTGCGGCTCAACAAAACCGAGGCCTGTTTTATCTGTTGTCTTTCTTTGACCTTTGATGAGAGACTTAACCTTTTTGGAGCTATCTTGAAACCTGTATAGCTTATCCTTGTACTCTTTAGTTTCCACTTCCAAAGAAGCCATTTTCTGTTCCAACTCATTATACTGAAAAATCTTAGACTCTAACTCATCCTTGAGTTCTTGTGTCTTAGTCATAGAGAAGTCAAGACTTTCTGTAAGATCATCTTTGATTTTAAGATTTGTATTGGCCTCTTCTAGTTGTTTCTTCAAAGAAACAATCTCTTTTTCTTGTTTGCAGCAAACAGTCTCTCTCTCATTGATTTGAGACCTGAGAGTTTCTTCACTCCTTTTGGACTCTTCTATTTGCAGCTTCAAATTGCTAACAACTTTGTTAGATTCCTTTTCATGTTTGCTGCATATATCGACTTTATTACTCATTTCTTCTGTCTGCATTCTTAAACCATCAATTTCTTTTTCTAGCTTACTGTAATACTCTATTTTCTTGGTTAATTGCATTTCGAGATCTTCAAAAAATTTCTTGTAATCTTCTGTTTGTACTTTCAAATTGGTGATTATATCTTCTGCATCCTCAACCTTTTTACTCAGAGCTGAAATTAGTTTATGTTTCCAATTTGCTTTTGCATCACTTCCTTCTTCATCACATTCCTATTCTGAATCTGTTTCTTCACCGATTTTGAACGGATCATCTTCATCTTCACTGCTACTAAACCCATGGCACTGACGTTCATTATGACCGAGTTGACCACAAACAAAACATTCTCTTCCTTGTGAGCAATCAGCTGCAAAGTGACCGGTCTTTCCACATCTGGTGCAAAACTTTATTAATCTGGCTTGTTCTCCACTGTTTGATTCATCTCTTGAATCTATTTCCATTCCCAAAATAGCAACATTGAGTTCATCTTCATTTTCTTTCATGACCATGTGAGTTTTCTTCTTCTTGTGTCTTATGGTTTTGCTTTTGCCTTTCCTTGCCATTTGTGTTCTTGTAAGATCTTCCTTCAAGCTGTTAAACTTTTCGAAGGCATCGACTCTGATACCAATTGAAGAACACAAGCTTATACTGAGAGGGGGGTGAACAGTATAAGACCTCTTTTTACTTTTTCCTTTATACTTCAAAATAGTAAAGCAATATATCCAAAGCAATATCAAAACAATGCACAAAATCATCCACAAAGTTACACAACAATTTACGTGGTTCACCCAAAGTGGGCTACTCCACGGATAAAACTTTTCTCTAAAAGTTATATCACAGTTCTTTGGGAAACCTTCCCAATTACAATGTTTATGAGCCACTGCTCAAAGGAGATACCTTCCCCTAACTCTGCTCTAGGTGGTGATCCTCTAGAAGACCTCTTGCCTCCATTGCCCTTAGCAAATGGATCTCTATCCACAGAAGACACCTGTCTTCCCTACTCTGGCTGGAGACCTCTGTCCTCAACTCTATCACCTCAAAGCTGGTCCTCGAATTTGCACCAAACACAGTCCTTCGGTCAGGCACAAATCTGTCCTCAACTCTTCATCAATCTCTGTCCTCAACTGGTCCTCAAATCTGGTTCACAAAAATGGTTCACCAGCTTGCACTAATGCTGGCTTGATCTTCACCCAAGTCTTCAAGACTTGTTTCAGATCTGCTTTGCAAGTTCTCACTTAGAACCTGCCCAAAAAGCTCCACAAGCTTCAACAAAAGCTTGCTCAATGCTGTCCAACAAGCCCTCTCAATGACTTGTCCAAAACCTGCTCTCAAATCCCCACCTGAACCTATCCAAAACCTCAGCAAGCTTACAAAGAAAACTTGCTTAGCATGAACTCACAAAGAGAATTGTTAGAGACCCAATGTGATTCATCAACCTCATAGAAGCATAAAGAGAATTGTTAGAGACTCAATATGTTCTATACTTAATTCCCAATCTCAATCTCAAATCTCAAAAGAATAAGATAGATGTAATATGCTTTTCTTAAGAATATGAAACACAAATCTGTCTGCGCAAACACAGCCACAATCATAGCCGCCCTTGATCGAATTCCAACCTTTGCACTGTCTTCGCAAATACAGCAGCACTTCAACACTCTACGATCGAACTCCTCATTCTGTGCATCAACTCGCCACTTCTGCGCTATCTGCGTTGTTATGGCTGCATCTCGCACACTTCGCTCGAATCGATTCGACTCGGTCTCTACGCACCATGGACTTTACTTGTGCAAGTTCGATACACGCATTCGATACCTTGAAACTCAAAAACAGTCCTCCTTTTATAGCATAAATTTCAAGATCAGATTCTTGATCTTAGTCGGTCGTATATCCCTAAAAGATCGTCGACTACACAACCCTACACTTCGTTGGCTCCAGTTTAACTTTGTCGGCTTCAACCGCCTTCGCTACTTTCCTGTAGCTTTATCTCTGAAACTACTACATGTCACGATATCATGACACTTTTACAGCCGTACACCTTCTTCCATACCGTGACACCTTTGCCTCTTTCGACGTCATCTCACTTCTATCATGAAATCGTGACACTTTCGTCTTCATGGCCTTCCTCTCTGCTTTTATCATGAAATCGTGACACTTATGATTTTTTCTGATGTCATCTTCACTCTATTGTGAAATCATGACGCTTTAGTCTACAATTTCTTCTTCTCTACTTTTGTCATGAAATCATGACACATCTACTTCTACTGATGTCATCTGCAACTCTGTCACGAAATCGTGACACTTTCACTGCCTTAAGCTCTTTTCTGCCATATGCCCGTGAAACTTGAACATGTCACGAAATCGTGATGCTTTCACCTTCGAGCTCTTCCTTCTTCAATTTGTCATGAAATCATGACTCTTCTTCTTTAAGACTTGCTAACTATTTCTATCATGAAATCGTGACACTTTCTCCAACTGCAAGCTGCCAACTCAACCTGTCGCGAAATCGTGACGCTTCTCCTTTTAGACTCTTCCCTTTTGCTGCATGTCACGAAATCACGATAGTTCTCACTTCGAGCTTTTTAGTATGCCATGAAATCATGACAGTCCTCAACTTGACCTTTGCAGCATGTCGCGAAATCGTGACATTTTACATGTAACTTTCTCTCTCTTCGAACTTGTCGCGAAATCGTGATAGTTCACTCTGTGGACTCTCTCTTCAGCATCATGTCACGAAATCGTGACACTTTTTCGTCCGTACAACTTACTTTGTAGAATGTCACGAAATCGTGACACTTTTCCTTCTCTGCCTTCCTACACTTTCTGAGTCACAAAAATGTGACATGTCACGAAATCGTGACACTTTCCATCTTGCTCTCCTTCTCTGCCAACATGTCGCGAAATCGTGACAGTTTTGCCTGCTTCGTCTCTGCCTTCCAGCATGTCGCGAAATCGTGACAGTTTTGCCCAAACTTTCTCTCTCCTCAAACATGTCACGAAATCGTGATAGTTTTTCCAGCACTTTCTCTCTCCTCAAACATGTCGCGAAATCATGACAGTTTTTCCAGCACTTTCTCTCTCCTAAAACATGTCGCGAAATCGCGACAGTTTTTCCAACCGCCTGCATACTTTTTCTTACTTGTCTTTTTCTTGATCTTTTGCAACCTGGGCTACTCTGATCTTCTTGGAAACTCACTGTCCAAACTGAAACCTTCATCAAAACACATTCTTTGACATCAAACCAAATTGCTTCAAGACCTTCTTGACATCAATGACAACATCTACACTTAGAGCAAAGGCAATGTACCCAAGGTACCCAAAATTGCCAACAATGAGTAGTGTAAATAACTAATTTCCTTAGGAATGACATGGGCAACATTATATAAGCCCCCATTTTCAATTTTTATAGTCTGGTTAGAATCTGGTTATGATCTAGTGATATTTTGGTTATGGAGAAATACAATGAGTTTTGGTTGTGAATTGTTATTGCATATATCTGATTGTTGATTATCATTGTTGAAAAATAATAAATATTGAGCATATTTTATGGTTTCTCTCATGTATTGTATGATCCTGGAATGGAATAATAGCAATTGCTAGTTTAATTCTATTGCATGTACTTATTTTTAGTTGTTATGAATATCTTATGCATTTCTATGGAAAAATTGTATTAAACCAGTATTGGTGTGGTCTTGGGAAATGATCTATGATGATGATAAGACCAAGGGGGATGTATTGAACACTGATGTATGATTTCTTGATGTTACCTTTGTATATTGAACTCTCTCAACCCTGATAAAGTACTTTGCATGTTGATATGATTAAGGTGAATTGCCCTAGTAAACCATTACAAAACTTATCTAAGAGGGATTTATCTAGGATAATATCCAAATTGTCACTTATATATACCTTATTTTTGTACAAATCGTACATCAGAGTCGTTATAAATCATACATAAGATAATTACCTGATTTGGTAGTTTAGGCGATTGAGGAAAATTTACTCGATTTGGTAGTATTGGGAAATTGAACTGTTTAGTTACAAAAATTTGTATGAAAGTACAAGAACCATCACTGTAAAATTTGGGATCATACAGTGGTATGATTTGGGTTCCGTACAAGTTTTTTAGTTATCACGCATTACTAGTTGTAGATACTGTACGGTGGTACAATTTTGTCCATAGATTTGAAATAGAAATTTGATCATTATAAAAATTTTAAACCACCTCCCCATTGGGAATAATACACCCCTATGATACATTTGGTATCATTACCTTATCGAATTTGTCATTTTTGTTAAAATGGATCAAATTGATAAGCAAAGAATACTAAAAAATTGGATGTGAATGATAGACACAAGTGTGCAAAGGCTAGAAGAAGGGAAGTATGAGAGAAAATTCTAGTAAGAAGGAGCATAAGGATTTATTGAAGAGAGAATGCAAGTAACTCAGACCAGAGTACACATGAACTAGAAATAGAGCAAGTTTGGACATCTGAAGAAGGAAATTTTGAAATACTACTGATAGAGACAAAAGAGGAGGTAATAGAACCACCAAGCATAGATGCATGAGTTGATAGAGAAATATTCCATGAGGAATGAGAGTGAATGGTGAAATATAAGAAAGTAAAAAAAGTATTGCAAGAGAGTGCATAGGATGGAATTTAGTTACCAGATCAACAAGGTGCAAGGTCTCAGGAGGAAGGACCAAGACCATCTCCCTCACATCAGCGAAGGAAGTTGTGAAGTGATGATGCATGTGATTTTGGTCAATGATTGGTGGGACAGATTAAGATACCTTGGATAGAAACTTTTGATGATGACTGTAGTAAAACACCCCAAAGGAGAAATCAGATAGATATTCCATAGGAGACCTCAAGTGATGAGGATGATTATTCGAAGATGGCTAATAGGGAAGCCAAATAGAGATGTCCAACTTTTACAGGTGAAGGTAAGGAAACCCCCACAAGGAATATCAGGACTTGTATAACTATTTGAAGGGAAAATGGTGTAGACCATCCAGATGACTGGGTAACCTTATTTCCTGCTACCTTTCGAGGATTGGTAATATATTGGTACCTAAAGAGGGAAAATACACTAGATTTTCAAAATTGAAATCAAGTGAAGGAGAAATTCATTGAGGATTTTTTCCCTTTGAAGGATGATGGGGACATTGTTACTGAACTGTGTATGACTAAGCAAAATTCATATGAAGATGTAAAACCATACAACCATAGACTAAAGAAGTTAGTAGATAAGATACATATGTCTTTGGTAGATGTATTGGTGAAATGGTGGTTTGTAGATAGATTACTACCAAAATACAAGAAAAATATGAAGGCAATACCATGATAAACATATGAGGAAGTTGTAAAGCATGCAAACAATTTTGAGAGTAAATCAAAATAAACATACACAGGAAATTTATCTCATCCCAAGTCCAATGATTTGGATAGTGGAGAATAAGACACTA
Source organism: Wollemia nobilis (assembly GCA_028583015.1). Lineage (NCBI taxonomy): Eukaryota > Viridiplantae > Streptophyta > Pinopsida > Araucariales > Araucariaceae > Wollemia > Wollemia nobilis. The sequence goes on from JAQPPZ010014470.1 coordinate 5,908,500, forward strand.
TATAGAGGATATTAGCATAATTTCATTAGGATTTTGATAAGATTATAAAAGAACAAAGAAGCAATCCTGATAGGAATGATATTTGGTGCACATAATGCAATATAGAGGGGCATACAAATTTAAAGTATCCATAGAATGACTATTGTTATATATGTAATGTGATGGAACATGAGGTGATGCTATATCCATATAAAACAAGAGTACGTCCATAGGTCCTGATAATCCAAGAGCAAGAAGAGAAATCGAAGACCCTAGGAAGTAGGCAATGCATAAAAAATGGTAGTTACAAAAATAGCCGATGAGATGGAAGGCCAAATCAGGGCAATCGACAAGGAGTACAAAGCCATTTGTAGTATTACTGAGAAGGAAGGTTGATCATACATTGTTGCAATTACCAAGAATGAGGGCATTTATCAAAACATTTTCCTTCACATCAAAGATAGGAGACACAATAAGAAAACACTACACATATGTTTAGGTGGTGTGGTCTAGGTAACTACAAGGAAGAAAATTGCCCCAATAATAAGGGTTTAAGAAAGCCCCATAATGTAAATTATTTGGATATTGAGGTTCCCCAAGTTAAGGGGGAAACCCAAGAAGTTTTAGCGGTGACAAGGAATTAGGCTAAAAAGGATAAGTATCCAAAGCCAACAAAGGAAATGTAGCACTGGTAAGTAGCAAAGAAAATACTACAAGATGAAGCACAAAAAGCTAAACAAGCGAAGTTATCTAAAGAAAAGTAACTAAAAAATTCATCAGAGGAGAAGGCAATTGTGTAAATTCTAATAGCACAAGTTTTAGACACCACAGTAGAGATCAAAGTGGCTAACTTTTTGGAATCTATTCCATAATTATAGAAAGTGATGGTAAGGTGATGTAAGTACAGAGTCAACCGATTCAAGAAAAGAAATAGAATTACCAATTCATGGATCCAACTATATTTATGATTGATGTGGGAAATAAACTTGCATTAGTGCATATGGATATCCTAGGGCACAAATTGACACAAGTTATTGTGGACGGAGGATCCAACATCAATGTGCTACTTGAAAGGACCTGGTTAAAACTGGGTGCTCCATGTCTATGGGTATTGAGCTTCTGATTATATGGTGTTGACTAGTACGGTATCGATACAAAGGGAGTCTTGATAGCACAAAAAGTGGTGATAGCTGACCAAGAGTTTGTCTTGGATTTCATTGTGATTACTATGCAAAATCTTGCATACGATGCTCTCTTGGGGAGAGGATGGTTATGAGTAGCCAAAGTTAATCACAAATGGGGAAAGAATCAGATCAATTTCAAGAAAGGATAGCATAAATATATGATTAATTTAACTAACCAAAAATTCAGTGAGGATGTAGCTATGACCGATGAATAAAAAAATCCCTCAAGTGATGAAGGGTATGAACAATATGGAGAAGGAATGTTGCATCTAGATGAATGTAGTGAATATGAATCTAGATCTGATAGTAGGCTCCTTCATTGTCAAATGGAGGAGTACAAAAATTTTCAGCCCAACTACCTCTGTATTGACTTAGAGGAGATCAAGGAAAAACAAGACAAACCAAAAGTCAACTAGGAACCTAAGAAGGAGGTAGAAGAGAAATGGACAATCCCAAATATTTTTTCCAGGTATACAGTAGGAGATGTAGAAATTGATGCAAGACTGGCACACCCAAAGAATTTAGAGAAAGCAGCGAGTCATAGAATATCAAATATGAAAGACCTCAGATAGTGGATATCAATCTAGGGATAGAGAACGAACCTAGGATGATTCATTGTGGTGATGATTGGAACCCTGTATTGAAAGTGGTAGCTTTTAAGATATTCTTAGAATATAAGGATGTCTTTGCATGGACATATAAGGATTTGAAGGGAGTACCACTTGAGTTATGTGTCCATAAAATTACACTAATTCCTGGAGCATAGCCTGTAAGGAGGAGACGGTATAGAATGAATCCAAAATATGTTGCATTAGTGAATGCAAAGATAGAGAAGATGTTGGAGGCATGAATCATCTTCAGGGTTATGACCAATGAGTGGGTATCACCTATAGTGGTCACCCTAAAAAAGGAAGTGGATAAAATTAGAATATGTGTGAAATTTAGGATTCTAAATGTAGTAACTATTAAGGACCCCTTTCCTATTCCCTTCATAGATTTTATCTTGGAATAAGTTGCAAGACATGAGATCTATTCATTTTTGGATGGATTTTTGGGTTACAATAAAATAAGTATAGCCGAGGAAGATAAGTTTAAGACCATATTTATTGTATAGAATGGTATCTATACATATAATCAAATGCCATTCGAGATATGTAATGCCCCAACTACATTTTGATGCATCATACTGTATATATTTGATTAGTTGGCAATAGGGAACTTCAAAGCATTTTTGGATGATTGGTCCATTTATGGGAAGATCAAGGAGCATCTCCCTGCTCTCAGTGAATGCACAAATATCATTAAACCCTAGGAAGTGTTACCTAATGGTATCGTATGGAAATTTTTTAGGACACATAGTGTGCAGTGAAGGATTAAAAATAGATCCTGATAATATCTGTGTGATATTGCATATGGAAGAACCATATGATGTGAATTCACTAAAAAATTTCCTTGTATCGATGGGATATTATTGAAGGTTATCATGAACTATGCAATGTATCCTATCCATTGGATTCGTTGACAAAGAAGAATGTTCCTTTTAGAAGGACAGAGGAGCACCAAGGAGCCTTTGAAAAATTGAAGGCAAAGCTTGTGAGTAGCCCAATTTTGGTGTTCCCAAACTGGGCTAAGGAATTCCATGTTCATATTAATGCTTTGAATTTTTCTATCAGATGTGCTTTGGCACAACAAGGATAGTTTAGGCTAGATCAGCCTATTTTCTTTGCTAGTTACCTATTGTCAAGGGAAGAAAGAAATTATAGTACAATAGAAATATAAGCTTTGGATATGGTATATGCAGTCTAAAAGTTAAGGCATTACCTACTGGAAAATCCCTTTGCTTTTTATGTAGATCACCAAGCCCTATTGTACTTGATAAACAAAATGATTATACAAGGATGGGTTAGTAGGTGGCTCATAACCCTACAAGAGTTTGTATTCCAAGTTGTATTGAGACCTGGTAAGAAGAATGTTATTGCAGACCATTTGTCTCAGATACAATCAAGAGAGCCTACAGGAATAGGGATTCCATATGAATTCCCTGATGCATAACTATTTGCCATCAATGTTGTTCCATCATGGTACAAGTTGATTGACCAATACCTTTCCACAAGAGAGTTACCATAAGAAATGATGACAATAGAATAAAAAGTGATTATAAAATAAACACCCATCTAGTTGATAGCAATATTTTTGTACAAAATACGAAGTGATGGTATCTTATGAAGATTTGTGATGGAAGAAGAATTCAAAGCAGCATTGAATGAAGCTCACAAAGGCTTAGTAGGACGGCATATGGAACTAGATGCGACCATTAGGAAAATATTACTAGCTGGATTATGGTGGCCCACACTATATAATGATGTGAAAGAGTATGTGAAATCATGCGATACTTGTCAGAGGGCAAGAAAGCCAGTGAAGAGGGACTTTATGCCATTGCATCCATCGCAATCCCAATAATTATTTGAAATGTGGGGATTGGACTTCGTTGGACCATTGAAGACATCTCGTAGATGGAATTTTAGATACATTGTGGTAGCAATGGAATACTTAAAAAAGTGGGTCAAAGCAAGAGCATTACCTATTAACTTAGCCAAAAGTACAATGAGATTCTTGTACGAGCAAGTAATCACAAGATTTGGCATTCTGCTACAAATCATGAGTGATCAAGGAGGATACTTTGTCAATGAAATTATTAAGATGTTGACAATAGAATTTAGGATTTTGCACTCATTGTCTAGTCTGTATTACCCCAGAGCAAATAGGCATGTGGAAGTAATAAACAAAGTCTTGGTATCTACTTTGTATAAAACCTATGGAATAGAAGGAGAATATTGGAAGGACATGCTACCATATATTTTATGGGAATATAGAACAACTCTTATACCAAAAAAATATTATACACCTTTCCAGTTGATGTATGGATAGGAGGCAGTGGTGCTAGTAGAATTCTTGATACCAAGTTTGAGAGTTGTAGTAGAGCATCGCTTGGGTGATCAAGAAAGTTTGGAAAAGTGACTGAAAACACTAATCAAGTTAGATGAAAGAAGAATCATGGCACAATAGGTGATTGAGGTAGATTATAAAATAAGGAAGGCGTGGTCTGCCAAACACTTGAGGAAGTTAGAACTTACTGTAGGCGACTTGGTTCTAAAGTTTAATGGAAAGAGATAAATCAAGCCTGATAATTTGAAGACTCTATGGCTTGGTCCCTATAAAGTGGTAGAATTAATGAATAATGGATCAATCACATTACAAAACTTGAATAGAACTAAGCTACCTGACACTGTAAATGGGTCAAAGTTGAATCCTTACAAAGTATAATTTTTATTCATTTCTTTAGAAGAGATTGAATGAAGAAGAGTAGAAGCTCAATGGAGGACTCAAGGAGAGCAAGGTCCATCATAGGAAGATCCTGACATGGGACTCACACATTTATTTATATAAGGGTAAGATACAAGACCAACCATAGAGCAATAAGAGTTAGCACATCGACCCAAAGAAAGAAGAAGATTGTGGGTACATGTCATATTTGCATATGGGACCGAATGAGTAGAAGAGAAATATAAAGAATGGATTCCTCCAAATAAAAGAGGACATCAAGAGATAGTAATGTTACCTAAAAATAGGATAAGGTAAGAAGAAACACCTCAAGAAAACAAAAATGTAATGTATCCTTAGGTGGAGCGGAGAGAACTACCCCAACAAGCTGAAGGAAGAATAAGGATACAGTTAACAGTATGATATGAGGATAGAGTGGACACATTTGAAATGGAAGTTCTAGAGGAGAATAAGAATGATACCATTGATGAAGAATTGATTGGACTGACTCCATTGGCCCAAATAGGGCTATTACAATAGAGAATGTGACTGCAAACTCAACAACTATAGGAGGAATATCAAATATTACGAGGCCATAATGCAAGGTTGAGAGAAAAAACCATCCAAGAATTGATAGTATAATACAAAGGTTGGATGAACAAAGAACAACTAGGCTACAAGATATAGAAGGGAAAACTATCGAGAATGAAGGGATAACTCCAAGGAGTGGTATAAGAAATTATGGTGCAAGCACAATTTCACAAGTACCACCAAGTGATCCACCAATGATGAATGAAGATGTAGAGATGCTATGGCGAGACATTAAGAAAGCAACCATATCACCTGAATCACAAGGTAATGCACAGTTGGATTTGAGTGGCTCTAGTTATGAAGGAATGCCTTGGCTAGTATGGGAACCTAGCACAAAAAGTAGTGATGATGATGATTATCGAGACCCAAGATAATTGTAACTCTCCAGCATGTACAACAACACAATGAAAACTAGGGAGATCACAGGAGTGTCAAACCAACCTTGATACCCAAGAATATATAATAGCCCATTAAAATTTGATAAGACAAAGAAGAGAAGAGAGGATATTGGAGAGACTGATGAATTTTCCAACAGATTGGGTGAAACAGAGAGAAGAGAATCAAAATGACTCAAGTTCTAAGATAAATTTTTCTGACACATATAGAGAGGTCTTGGCAACTTCATCTCCACAAAGATGCTTTGAGGAAATAATATGGAGACTGTAGCACCCTAAAATTGGCACAGTTAAACCTTAGTAAAAAGATAAAAATTTGAATTTTAACCCCAAACCGCCCGTTAACCGCCTGTTACCCGCTTCCCTTGTTTTTCGTGCCATTTTTAGGATTTGTTTTGACCGTTGGACGATATCATCGCAGATCAGACGAAATCATCCCAGATCTGACGAATTCGTCTGGAACAGAACGTCCAGACGATTTCGTCCCAAAACCAAATTTTCATAATTAGCTTCTGTTTCAACAACTTCTCTAACCTGGGCAGAAAGCGTGTCTACGCAGTTAGAGTCTCCCCCATTGGAGATCTCCCAAATTGGGATGATCTCCAACCTCCTAACCTCTCCCTAATCCTATATAAACTGGGACTTTCTCAGTTTATCCCCCTGAACCCCCTAGCTGATGGATTTCCCTACAAATTTAGTTCCTTGTGCCTTAGAACACCTTCATACTTTTGTTTGCATTGCATATTTCAAGTTTTCTTGCAGGAATCTTACTGTTCTTCAACTGGAGCAAGCTTGGATCATCGCAGGCGATTCCAGATGATTTTGGACGATCCTGTCGTAGATCGACGATGATCTCGTACGATTGGAGGCGATCTCGACTGTAGTCCAGATTGGGGGCAATCAGAGCCCAGAGTTTGCATTTTCTTGTCGTTTCTCTGCATTTCTTTATGCATTATCTTAGTTATTATATTTATGCATCCTGGAGTTCACCTCATTTAGTATAGATGCATGATAAAGTCAAAATAAATTGTCAAATTGATGCATTTCCTTTTAATTGCTATCTGGATTTATCATTTGGGCAAGTCCACTATTATTTCTATCATTTCCCCTTGCTTTTGCAGTTGCATTTTTGGTATTTTGTATCTATTTCTATGATTGCAGGTTTTTGACAAATTCATCTGACGAATTCGTCAGATCGACGATGATCTCATCTGATCTCAGATGACCGACTGAGATCTGAGATGATTCTATGCAATTCTAGATGATTACGTATGATTTGAGATGATTTGGACTGCTACAAGACTTAGAATCTTCATCAGACATCCGAAATCAGGTATGTTCTATTCTATTTAGCATACTTTCTATGTTTAGAATTTATTCATGTTTTTTGTATTCATAAAAATCAGCATTGGCATATAGAATAGTTTAGATTCATCTTGGCCAAACCTAGGAATTGAATGATTAAAGCACAAAATGAACACATCAAACCTACTATCAACCTAGGTGTGGAAACTGCCACTCAAAAGTTTCCTGGTGAACCCACCATCCATCAAAAATTCACCCTTATACCCCTCCCCCGAGAGGCGGGACCTTCAAAGGGCCTCTCAGTCCGAGGTATTGTCCCATCCTTCTCGCATCCCCCTTTCGGGCGTGGATCCTATAGCCTGAAGGTAAGGATGCAAAAAATTTGGAGTGATACATTTTGGTGAACCCGACGTGAAAACTAAAAACCTTTTGAAAACAATCCAAAAAAAAAACAAAACATAAATGCATTTAGAATCAAAGATTGCATATCATATTTAGATGGTAGATTATAATAAAAGATGAGTTGTCACCATTAATGTTGAGAATCAATTAGCAGCTATAGAGATTACTTATGTACTTAGAGTACCTCAAACAAATAGGGTTCAACCTTTATGGGACGAACTTAATAGGAGATTGAATATCATTGAATCTAGATCAACCGAACTTAGGCAAATCAAGAGGTTTGTCCTAGATAGAATCCTGGATCCTGATCAAGTGACCTTGTATCATGAGCTTCAGAGAGCTTGCCATAGGTGGTTAGCAGATAAAAGAGCCCTTGTGTCTTCTGAGTTGTACACCTTTGAGGAATACCTCGACAATGCAGTTGTAGTACATAAATTTCTATCTCGTATAGAGGATCAAGAGGTCGTCCTTACGGATAGAAAGAGATGGAATAGAGTTCCTAGAGCTGTGTTATATCGAGAGTATTGCCATGAGCTCTATTTTTACAAGTCAGAGTCAGAAGTAGATAACATCACCATAGCACACTTTGTCAAATTCTTGAAAAACCATTTTCAATTTGAAGAGGAGCATTTCATGACTCCTGATGAACTTGATCCTATCAATGATATCTATAAACTATTTATAGAAAACTAAGCCATTCTTTTATTATTATTATTTCTTGCATTTAGTGTGTTGTTTGTTGTCTTTATAATCATAAAAACAAAAAACAAAAACAAAACAAAAACATAACAAAAAATCAAAACATTTTCTTTTAAGTATTATAGTAGGTATATAATTAAAATATATACCTCCCCAAATTTGTTGCAAATATATATATATTAATATATATTTGCTAAAATCTAAATTTAAGCATAATGACTAGACTTAGGAATGGAAAACAGACTGAAGTAGAAGAAGATTGGTTAGGAAGACCAATAAATAAACCAGATGTCCTTCCTGAAGACCCAATTCAGGAAGAAGGAACACTAGACCAACAAGAAGAAGAGTTTGTTGAAGGAAATGAACAAAGAGAAACTGTTAGAGAGGAAGGATCCTCATCTCCTAAAATATCTCTGGAAGGAGCTGTTACTTTTGAGAACATGGAACATTTCTGGAAGTTCCTCAATACTAATATTGGCACCCTTAATAGAGCAGTCCATATGGACAAGGATCAAATTAGTGACACTCAAGCAACCCTAGAAGAAATATATCACACACGCACTAATCCCTTGTCCTTCGTTGATCAAGAAAGTGATCAAGCTGGACCATCCAATTTGGATATGGCCGCTATAATCTAGAACATGCAACAACAACAGGTTACCCAACCACCTAGAGTGCCTGTTACCAAGCCTAGGGTTATTCCCACACAAAAGAAACCTTCATTCACTGCTCTATTTTGCCAAGTTATTGATCAACATACCTCAAATCAACAAAAGCCCAAAACAAAACCTAACACCAATTTCCAACAATCTGGGATACAACATAATGCTACAACAAATCCTCTTCATAATACTCTTCCTACCAACCATTTGCATAATAGCAATATAGCATCCAATCCTTACGTCACGCCATCATACGCTCAAATACCACCGAACCAATATGGTGGACAAACTGGTAATCTGGAAGCCATGGTGAAACAGTTAGTCTCCCGCATGGACCAGATAGATCCCTACCGTCCCTCGTACAATTATCGAGAGATGTGTAGTCAGCCTCTAGATCCTATAGTTGTAGCACAACCATACCCTAAACACTTTCCTATGCCTGTCCTACCTATATACAAAGGAACCGAAGATCCCATAGAGCATCTTCGTATGTTTAGGATAGCATGTCATGACATATCACATGATGACTTGTTATTACTAAAGATGTTCCCAAAAAGTTTAGGAGGAATGGCATTAGAATGGTATTATCAACTACCCACTCATTCTTTGAGGAATTTCGAAGAAACCGTCGAGTCTTTTGTTCATCAATTTAGTGCCTACATTGAAAGGCATGTAACCATTAAAGATTTATACAACCTAAAACAAGACAAAGATGAATGTTTTGCTGATTTCCTAGCTCGATGGAGACAGTTGATAGGAAAATTGCACTTTGTGTTACCTTATCGGGAAATGTTGGATATCTTTATCAATAATTTACAAGAACAACTATCCTATGAGTTATCAACTGCTACCTTGACCACCTTCGATCAAGCTATAGATTTAGCTCGAAGAGTGGAAGATGCTCTTATTAGGAGAGGTCAACTTAAAAAGAAAGATGATGAGAAAACATCCAGAAATCAATATAAAAATAAACAAGTTGTGGGTGATGGAGTCACTGATAGTAGAAATATCGCTACTATTAATGCTGCGAAAACAACAGAGAAATTTATACTGAAACCTCCTGATAAACCACCTCGAGAATTTACTAGGTTAAATCAACCTTTATCAACCATTCTCCCGCAATTATTAGAACGAGGTTTGATCCAATTACCAAATATCCGGGAACCTGATCCAACTATACCCGGATACAGAGCTGATTTACACTGTGATTTCCATAGAGGACCTGGACACGCTACCAACTCTTGTAAAATATTAAAACATAAAATACAAGATTTAATTGATAACAATGAGATGGAGGTACAAGCCTTTCAACCTAAACAAAATCCTCCTAATAATGCTCAAAAGAACATCCCCCAAAATCAGAATCAGAATGCCAATCAATCATTGGACATATTTCAACATCCTTTACCAAAGCATGGTAAAGAGGTGGCTAATCAAATTGAGCATCATAATGTTCCCCCTCCTACCCGATATGTAGGAACTATTAGTGGACATTCACCTACTCATGATCCGCAAATATTTGACACAACTTTATCCATGGTTACGACCAGACCTCTATATAATATTCGGACACCTGATCTTAGTGATACAGAATATGAGACTGAAAGTGACATGGAAATCACCTCAAATCAATCGAATAGTTCTGAAGATGAATCAGATCCTATTCAACCTATCACAAGTTCTATGGTTCCGGAAGAACCATTTCCAAGAAGAGTCACTACTCGACCATCGTCTCACCAATTACTTTCTAATGAACAAGCCATAAACGCTAGACCAAGACCTATTCATCATCCTCAAAATAATATTGTAGGTACCATCGGAGTTGTTACTCGACAACAGGCTCAAAATTCTCAACAAGATCAAACTCAGAATGATGGATCAGCTCCATTTGTTTTGAAACTTCCTAATAAAGGGAATCATGCGCCTAATGTTCAACCTAAGCCTCCTTATAATATTAAGGAACAATTATCAAATACTACAACTAGAATTTCCCTTTTGGACCTTTTAAGATCTTCTCCTACACATAGGGATGAATTAATGCTCACATTAAGCCAGATGATGGTACCACAAAATATTCAACCTGAAGCCATGTCCAATACTATCATAACTCGAGAAGTCGATTGTATTGACTTTCGGGATAGAGATATACCACAACATAGTTTACATAAGGATAACCCCTTATATATTACTGCCCTAATTGGAGATGTAGCAGTTAAACGAGTCTTGATTGATAATGGTTCATCTTTAAACATTTGCACTTTTGACTTCTACCAAATATTTGGGTTTAGAAGTGATGAAATGAAAAGAACTGATATGATCATAAAAGCCTTCAATGATGAAACACAAGAAACGTGTGGAGTTATTACTATCCCATTGCAAGTTGGTCCAAGAACCTTAGACACGACCGTGTTTATTGTACATTGCCCTGCATCGTACAATATACTCTTGGGTCGCCCTTGGATCAACGCGATGCGATATGTTCCCTCAACTTTACATCAGTGTGTTAAATTCGAATTTAAGAATCAGTTGGTTACCATTCATGGTGATCCTAGACCCTTTGATATGTGTGCTTTGGCAGAACCTGTTGGAGTTCAATTTTGCCCTGCTTTATCATCCACACATCCTAATTCTCATCAACCACCTAAACGTGTGAAACACACACTCATAACATCATCTACTCCATCAACTACACCTCTACATATAGTTCAACCATCTTCCGAACAAACCACATTAGGACCCCAAAAAGATCCTAAACCCACAACCAATGCTTCTTGTTTTACTCCTATAACTTCCATACCTATAGATCCATCCATAGACATCTCTACAACATCTACACCTACCAGAGGCATGTTTTCTGCATCCGAAACCATAGGAAATGATCCTTCTACCTCTTACGCTCTTACTGATGAGCTCTTACCCGATTTATCTAAAATTCTTGTATCAGAAAAAACAAACGTTGCTATGCAAGATTCCCATATTTTAAATAAATTGCCACCCTCTCCTCGTACCTTGGGCCTCCCACAACCTATGGGAAGTATCTACCAAGTCGGGAGCTGTGCTTTTATTTATAAGGGATATGACTAGGGAAGAATACCTAGAAACATCAAGACTCATTATGATGGGTATGCTCGCTGTTATTTTACTAATGAGTATGTTAAAGCTAAGCCTATAATGCTTAAATTGGGATATAAAGGGAAAGGTTTGGGACCTTCCCAAAATGGTATGAAAGAACCTTTTGAGGTAGAACCATGGCCTGCCCGATGTGGTGTGGGCCTATTTCCTAGTAAAGGTCAGCCCTTCCCATTTGAGGATGATGACCATCTCATATCTTACCAAGATTATTTGGATGAACGCGATGCTTTGCATTTAAGGAATAACCCATTTACATGTAATATGCTATCCATAGCTTACCCTGAGATGATTGTTGAATCCGACGATGAGTTGGAAGGGGATATCTTCCATGATGTCTCCATTGAGGAATTGTTATATAACGGATTTTATTTTGATGGCTCTATACCTAGTATAGCCCAGCTTGAGGCCACGACTCCTCAAGACGAATTATCCAAGCTAACCTTGGAAGAATTACAAGAATTGGGCGTTTCACCCACCCCACCTAATTTTGAGAGAGATCTACACATGGAAGTAGAAAACGTCATAAAAATTAACATTGGAACCGAAGATAACCCTCACATAATCAACATTGGATCAGAATTGAGTCAAGAAAAACAAGATAAATACATTGCATTTCTTAAACAATATGAAGACGTCTTTGCTTGGACATATGAGGATATGCCAGGATTAGACCCTTCTGTAGTTATGCATCACCTAGTAGTCCATCCGGATGCTAAACCTGTTAAACATAAACTTAGAAAAATGCATCCTAAAGTGGCCTTACTAGTCAAAGGGGAATTAGAAAAACTCTTAAATGTTATTTTTATACAAGCCATTGATTATGTTGAATGGATCTCAAATGTAGTTCCAGTAACTAAGAAAGAAGCTACCAAAGTTAGGGTTTGCACAGACTTCAGAGATATTAATGTTGCATGCCCTAAAGATGATTTTCCTCTTCCCAACATGGATCAGATCATTGATTTTACTGCTGGGAGTGGAATGATATCCCTAATGGATGGATTCTCTGGTTATAATCAGATCAGGATAGCTCCTGAAGATCAGGCTAAAACAACCTTTATTACCCCTTGGGGGACCTTTTGTTGGAAAGTGATGCCATTCGGTTTGAAGAATGCAGGTGCAACCTATCAACGAGCTATGACTTATATCTTTCACGATATGATGCATGATATTCTACATGATTATGTAGATGATATTATAGCTCGTTCCATCAAAGAAGATGATCATTTAGATGACTTGAGAAAAGTCTTTGATCGGTTAAGGGAATATCTTATCCGACTAAATCCAGCTAAATGTATATTCGGAGTTAAGTCCGGTAAATTATTAGGGGTTATAGTTTCTTTACGTGGCATCGAAATTGACCCTCTCAAGATTGCGGCTATCACTGATATGCCCGCACCCACAAATATATCTGAATTACGAAGTCTACAAGGTAAGCTTCAAGCTATTCGTCGCTTCATTGATAAGTTGGCGGACAAAACCGGACCCTTTCTTAAGCTTCTTAAGAAAGATGTCTCTTTTCATTGGGACGACGAATGTCAGGAAGCATTTGAACTCCTTAAACAATATCTTCTTAAACCATCGGTGCTTTCACCACCTAGATCTGATCGCCCATTTATCTTGTACATTTTTGCTTCAGATTTTGCCTTAGGAGCTATGTTAGCTCAACTTGACGATGAGAAGAAAGAACGTGCTAATTATTACATTAGCAGAACCTTAATCAGTTATGAAACTCGCTATACAGTATTAGAGAAGTTATGTCTAGTAGTCATATTTTCTACATAGAAACTATGCCATTATATGCTCAGTCAGAAAACATATGTTATTGCCAAATTTGACCCTTTGCGATATCTCATGAGTCGACCTTATTTATCTGGTCGCACAGCAAAGTGGGTTCTTGCGCTAAGCGAGTTTGAACTCATGTTTATAGGACAGAAGTTTGTTAAAGGTCAAATCATAGCAGATCAATTAGTTATTGCACCCTTAGAGTCTACCCATCCCCTCATCATTGAGTTTCTTGATGAATGCCTTAAATTAGAGGCAGACCATCCTGAGCAATGGTCCCTATACTTTGACGGAGCCCGATGCATGAGTGGGGCTGGTGCAGGTATTATTTTAATATCTCCATAGAAACATCTTATACCTCTGTCCTTTAAATTAACGTTTGCTTGCACTAATAATATTGCTGAATATGAGGCTCTAATCCTTGGATTACGAGCTGCCTTGGCACTAAAAATTAAAAATTTATTGGTTTTCGATGATTCTCAACTTGTCATAAATCAAATCAATGATGTTTATCAGACCAGAGATGATAAATTATGCCCATATAAAGCATATGTCCTACAATTATTATCTTTATTTGATCAAGTTACCTTGGAAGCTATTCCTCGAACTAGCAACCGTGCGGCTGACGCTATGGCTACAGTTGCATCTCTTTTGCCCTTGGAGTTAGATGACGAATATGCTACCATCATTATTCATCGACTCCAGGAACCCACTTCAAATAAATCATGCTTAGAACCTTTGGATGTGTTTCTAATCAATGAAACTACTCCTGAATCATGGTACACTGATATATTTAATTTTCTTCAAAATGGGACCTTCCCTGAAGGTTGTAATAGCAACCAGCATCGGTTATTACGTAGACAAGCAAGTCGCTTCGTGATTATTGGTAATACCTTGTATAGGAGATCTTTTGAAGGCATCCTACTGAGATGTTTGAATCTAGAAGAATCTAGATCAGCTTTGAGTGAAGCCCACAATGGATCTTGTGGGGGACATTTTAGTGGTAGCGCCATTGCTAAGAAGCTCCTTAGGATAGGATATTTTTGGCCTACCATGGAGAATGATGCACATGATTATGTGCGCCATTGCGACAAGTGCCAGAAACATGCTGACCTTGTCCATGCCCCTGCACAAGAACTACAGGCTATTTCATCTCCTTGGCCCTTTTCAAAATGGGGCTTAGACATCATTGGAAAAATCAACCCTGTGTCATCTGATGGACACAAATTTATCATAACCGCCATTGAGTATTTCATGAAGTGGGTTGAAGCTATGCCCTTAGCTTCTTGCACTGGAACCCAAGTTTCCAAATTTATTTTTAATCAAATTATTTGTAGGTTCGAAATTCCTGCAAATCTCATCTCAGATAATGGAACTTGTTTCAAAAATAAAGATGTCAAGAAATTATGTCAAAAATATAAAATTCAACATCGTTGGTCCACCCCCTATTATCCTCAGGGTAATGGCCAAGCAGAAGCATCCAATAAAACATTAATCAAAATCCTCAAAATACTGGTCAATAAATCTGGTCGAGATTGGCACATCCAATTATATCCTGCTTTGTGGGCTTATCGAACTAGTGTTCGCACCCCCACAGGTACTTCACCTTTTGTTTTGGTTTATGGCGCTGAAGCTATTTTTCCCTTTGAATTAGAAGTTCCTTCTTTGGCTCTACTACTTCAAGATACTGAAGTAGGAGATGAATATCGTGTTGGCAGATTTAGTCAGCTGGAACTCCTAGATGAAAAGTGCATCAATGCTTTGGAGCATCTTCGTGCCTACCAAAACAAGCTTAAGAGAGCATACCTCAAGAAAGTTCATCATCGATCCTTTGAGATCGGTGACCTTGTCTTAAAAGAAAATCAAAAAAATACTAATGCAACTAAAGACCTTAAAGGTAAATTTGAGCCCAACTGGCTTGGACCATATGTCATCACTGCTAAATTTGGCTCGGGAGCATACAGATTATCTACCTTAGATGGTAAAGATCTTAAAGAACCTATGAACATTATGCATCTCAAACGCTATTATGCATAAAATCTGGTCATTTCATCATTGTATATATTGTTATTTTGCATATTGTTTCATTTTCATCATCCATATAAAAATTTCAAAAAAAAAAATAGTAATAGTATTTATTCTTTCCATTCATAACTTAAAATCAAAATATAAAAACACTTCAAAATCATCAAAAATCTTCAAAAACATCTTTTATTTTTGTACCTGTCAATTCTTGAAGTATTGCAGTTATATTTTCAGTTATTTTGGATAAATTAGCATTTATTTGGAATCCCGCACTTTCACTCTCACATGCATAAATATCTTGATTTTATTTGGTATGATTATTAATCTCTCTCATATCAAAGTCCACAGTTGAATTAAATAAAGTTTTGAGCATAGAAGAATTGATCTTGTTATTTCCTTAAACCAAGTACATCTCTTCACATTAAAATGATTTCATTGCAAATTCGATATAATGCTACATAGTAGAAGTGGTTTCTTGAGCGAAAAGTTTCCCCTGCTATCCTATCATGCACATGGTCTAGAATCTTTGAGAATTGACAAAAGGACAAGCTCACCCCTACCCAGAATAAAAATCCCTTGCTCTACAACCAATCCGAGCAAGTATCCCTAGTATAGGAAGCAAACGAAAAAGTCAAAGCAAAAGAGAAAAAGAAAAATATCATTTTGTACCATCGCAGCAATATTTCAGCATTATCTCAGTTCCAAGCAAAAATACAAAAAAAAAAAAAAGAAGAAGAGAAAGAGAAAAGAAAAAGCAAAATGCAATAAATCCCTTTCCCTACCCCTTGAAAAGAAAAGAAGGGTGAATGAGCTTGAATCCCTGGAATTCTCAATTATTCGAAAACCGTGAGGTAAGCCCCATAACAGGTGGTTTGTGCCCAACCCGCTTGGCCTTGGGTAATTCCTAGCATGGTGATATGTCTGTCACATTAGCGACCTTCTTTTGTACAGACCTATATCTGCTTATGGATTAGCTAGCTCTTGATAACCCGACTTACATAGTAGTCTGGTATGGTTACATGCATATAAATCATGGTCAATGAACCCTTATTTGGTTAAGTCAAATTACTTGTATCAAATTTTCTTGCTCAAAATTGGTGAATGAACAATACAATTGCACACACATTTGTATTTGAGAGATTTTGTATCATTATGATAAATCAAGATCGGTAATGAACTCACATTTGCACATGAGGGTTCCTTATAAATCTACATTTTTGTCTTTGAGATAATTTAAAATATCTCTGCAATTCTTTTCGCATCATTTCATCTTCTTATTTAAGAACATTTGCTTAGCATAAAAACAATTAAATATATGTTTTTCCAAACAAACAAAAATTTTCTTTCACATCTTCAAAAAACCTCGCAAATAAAGTCATGTTTATTTTTTGTTTATCTCAAAATCAAAAATCAATCATGCAATAAAACTAAAATATCAAATTCTTTTTTTTGGATTTCGCGATGATGGTATAAGTCTATACCCATAATTCTATGCCTAGCGCAAACCATTGTTCTCATTTTATTTCCCATTTCATTTTTAATTCATAAAAACATATGACTTACATCATTATGTTACACAATGGAGCTTTAAAACGAACGAACACTTATTCTATTTCATGTCATTATGTCAAACATTCAATTTTGCAATGATGGTATAGTTCCTAGGGACTTATTCAAAAAATTTCACACTTAGGAATTTATGCCTAGCAAAAATCATATTTCTTTAATATGTCATGCATAATTTTTTTATGAAAATCTGAAAACAAATCATCACCATCCTCATTTTTTTTCACCATCATTTTCATCAAAGTCTTAAGACAGTCTCTTAAGCACTCTTTTACTTTTAACAATATTTCTATCCTGGGGATTAGCTTGACGACCTAGCGAGCGGCGACTCCATGAAATGGTCTATAACAACGACAATGTCCTTTGAAATTATTGTTAGAAGTCTCTTTTATTTTTCATCAAATCACACCCCACAAAACAACCAATTTATTCACATCAGATTATTTCATTTACAAATATTATGCCATGACATAAAAATTATAATTTATTTCCAAAATGACATAATTACATGAATCATCAATCACCAAAATTTAAAACTTAAAGCATCATAATACAACATATATACACAAGTCATATCATCAAAAAGACAATCTATATATATCATCAATCAATTATGTACATCATCTGGATTGGTATGCCACAATCAAAACCCTGGCATACTCAATCCCCTCAAAAAGTAATAATAATACAATCTGCACTCTGCAGCAGCTAGCCTCGAGAAGCCCTCGAGCTCTCAGCCTCATCTCCTCCCCCACCCTGACGTGGAGGAGGTGGTCCCATAGAGGTCCGGGCTGTGTCTCGGGTCCTCGCCGTCGATCGTGAGGATGTCCTCGATGATCCCATCATGATCGGCTCTGCAATGGGGGTTGGCAATGGTACCCTCTGTCCCTCTGGGACCACGTGATAGTATAACCCCTGGTAGAATGCGGTCTGAGCAATAGACCATGCCAGATCTCGAGTGCTCGCCCCTCCGCTTCGAGCCCTGAGCCGTGTAGCCTCATCCTGTAGTGTCTGCACCTGAGCCCGGAGGTGGGCAACCTCAGCCCGGAGAGCCGTCGTCTCGCTGCTCTCCCCCACCTCGACACCCTTGCCCTTATCGAGCGATGGTGGTCTCTCCCCCTGCTGAGAAGGGAATCTCTCCTCCCTCCTCCCTATCTACTGTGGCCTCTATGGAGCCTGTGCCATCCTCTGGCGTCTCTCCTACGGAGACCGTCGCTGCTCTCTCCCATCGTGACCGTGCGCTGCCTCAATAGCAGCTTGGCGCCACCTCCCCATCCATCGCACCATGGCATGCACCGGACCCTATGCCCTCATCATCCGAGGAGGGTGGATGCCTATGTACCGAGCATCATCACCATCCACTGGCTGGATGGGGGCATCATCTACGTCCTGACTCTAGAACCGCTGCATGTCTGGAGCCCCGCTCAGTGTGGTACTATCCCGGATAGTCTGGGAGTACTCGTAATCCCTGAGAGAAGGGATCCCCTACTGTAGACCGAACTATCATAGAACCCGGTCGTAGCGGTGGAGCTCTACCTCTCCCCGCTCCATCCTCTAGCCAGACTCCCTGATGCGAGCCAGCTCCTGCCCATCCTCTGCCCACCCTGGATGCTCTCGCCATGGCCTCCAGGTGATCTGGTCTAGGATGAGGTCATCTAGCAACCTCCGTGACATCGACAGATCTATCCACCACTGTGACCCCCTCTGTAACCACCAGTAGAAAACCCGGGGCCTCTCTCGGTCAACCCCTGTCGGTGGGAGCCCTATCGGCCTCCGCACCGTGATGTGCTCCTAGCACCAAACCTACAGTAGTGATGTCAAGACTAGACATCGGCCTCCCTTGTATACGACCCCATGCAGGATCCTATACAGGCGGCATAGCACAAAACTGCCCCATGCATATCTATATCCGTGGTCTCTCATGTCACAGACCACATCTGAGAGGAGCCAGGGTAATCTGCACCCGCTCTGGTGGCACAGTAGTAAGCCACCTACCACCCCTACCAAAACCTGAGTCAGCCTAGATGCCCTAGGCATCTACCTTAGAGACTCGATGTTCACTCCGCCCTTCTCCAGGGTGAAGCTCGGGTCTCCGCTCAGCCTCATCATCGCCTGGCCCTGATTGGCCGTAGGAGTCATCAGTCGTCCCTGTATGGGGATCCTCATGATCCTCCATACGTCCTCTAGTGTGGGAGCCATCTCCCCTATCGATAACCGAAAGTAGGATGACCCCGGATACCACCTCTCTGCTAGGGCTGTCAGTAGCCCCATGTCCGTCGGTACTTGTGGCATCTCTGCCACATGTTGCAAACCGACCTATGCTAGTCGGTCACGCTCCGCCTGGTCGAGCGCGGCTATGTCATCTCTCAGCCCACCGTATTTCCACTCCCGACTCTTTAGTAATCCCCTCTACAAAACAAACAATAAAACAATAAAATTCATTAATAAACCAATCATTAAAATCAAATTAAAAACATTTTAATCAAGCTTAATTTCTTAAAAAAATGATGATATCGTCCACCATTGGATGATATCGTCCCAAATTGGGCAAAATCATCCTTTGTAGGATGAAATCATCTCCGATTTCGCAACTTGGGGATCGCCCCTTGTTGGACGGGATCGCCCCTAGTTCGCCGATTTCGCCCTCCGACGAAATCGATGATCTAGGGACGATTTTGACGAAATCGGGATGATTTCGTCCCGACGTCGTCGACGGCCTAAAAACGGCCGCGATGCCCCAAACAATCAAAATTTCAAACAAAAAATTGCACAAAACAAATTCAAACATAATTCACTAGGATTAGATCCTTACCCGTAGCCCGCGCCGGACCTCTGTCGATCGGTGTGTTGTCTCCACCATTTTTTTCTCTATAGAGCTCTAAAACCAATAAAATTGAACAGTAAAAATGAATTAGGGTTTTACCCTATTTTCTTAATTTTATTTTAAATCAACAACATTTTTTTAATTTTGCTTTTCCGCGCTTTTACCTCAAACGTTCGATTTGGGTAAAAACACGGAGGGGGCACCATAGTAAGCAGTTGTACGATTCGACCTAGAATCGTCATCTAAAAAATTGAGTAAATTTTTGCTTTCTCGTAAAACGGGAAAAACTCGTCTTTAACGCATTTTCTTCGGAAAATTCGCTAAAGAGGGGGCAAAATGTAGCACCCTAAAATTGGCACGATTAAACCTTAGTAAAAAGATAAAAATTTGAATTTTAACCCCAAACCGCCCGTTAACCACTTGTTACCCGCTTCCCTTGTTTTTCATGCCATTTTTAGGATTTGTTTTGACCGTTGGACGATATCATCGCAGATCAGACGAAATCATCCCAGATCTGACGAATTCATCTGGAACAGAACGTCCAGACGATTTCGTCCCAAAACCAAATTTTCATAATTAGCTTTTGTTTCAACAACTTCTCTAACCTGGGTAGAAAGCGTGTCTGCGCAGTTAGAGTCTCCCCCGTTGGAGATCTCCCAAATTGGGATGATCTCCAACCTCCTAACCTCTCCCTAATCCTATATAAACTGGGACTTTCTCAGTTTATCCCCCTGAACCCCCTAGTTGACGGATTTCCCTACAAATTTAGTTCCTTGTGCCTTAGAACACCTTCATACTTTTGTTTGCATTGCATATTTCAAGTTTTCTTGCAGGAATCTTACTGTTCTTCAGCTGGAGCAAGCTTGGATCATCGCAAGCGATTCCAGATGATTTCGGATGATCCTATCATAGATCGACGATGATCTCGTACGATTGGAGGCGATCTCGACTGTAGTCCAGATTGGGGGCAATCAGAGCCCAGAGTTTGCATTTTCTTGTCGTTTCTCTGCATTTCTTTATGCATTATCTTAGTTATTATATTTATGCATCCTGGAGTTCACCTCATTTAGTATAGATGCATGATAAAGTCAAAATAAATTGTCAAATTGATGCATTTCCTTTTAATTGCTATCTGGATTTATCATTTGGGCAAGTCCACTATTATTTCTATCATTTCCCCTTGCTTTTGTAGTTGCATTTTTGGTATTTTGTATCTGTTTCTGTGATTGCAGGTTTCTGACGAATTCATCTGATGAATTCGTCAGATCGATGATGATCTCGTCTGATCTCAGATGACCGACTGAGATCTGAGATGATTTTGTGCAATTCCAGATGATTACGTATGATTTGAGATGATTTGGACTGCTACAAAACTCAGAATCTTCATCAGACATCCGGAATCAGGTATGTTCTATTTTATTTAGCCTACTTTCTGTGTTTAGCATTTATTCATGTTTTCTGTATTCATAAAAATCAGCATTGGCATATAGAATAGTTTAGATTCATCTTGGCCAAACCTAGGAATTGAATGATTAAAGCACAAAATGAACACATCAAACCTACTATCAACCTAGGTGTGGAAACTGCCACTCAAAATTTTCCTGGTGAACCCACCATCCATCGAAAATTCACCCTTATACCCCTCCCCCGAGAGGCGGGACCTTCAAAGGGCCTCTCAGTCCGAGGTATTGTCCCATCCTTCTCGCATCCCCCTTCCGGGCGCGGATCCTATAGCCTGAAGGTAAGGATGCAAAAAATTTGGAGCGATACAGAGGCATCACTTAACATGTGTAGATAATAGAATCATAGCATTGTGACAATTGTCACCAAGTACAATATGAAGTAGAATTCCACTAACCAACATTGATTTGGTAGAGATAACTCTTGATAACCCAATAATGGAAATAAGGAATAGACAAGGACCCCTAAGGCTTCAGCTAGAAAGAGGAGGAGGTATTCAACCATGGAGTGAGCAAGGACAAGGTAATGTTACAATTAGAGGAGGAAGAGGATGAGGAAGGTTCCAACCCCCTACTCCTAGGTGGTTAGGAGATACATCCTTAGCTTGTTTGAACTGGACAACGAATCTACAAGGTTTATTATGAATGTGAGAGATCTTATCAAACCCCACAAGGCATTATCCATCAGGATGACCAACCCTATTTTGATAAGGATCTCAAAGAGTGGTAGGTAATAGATAATTACTCCAAGTTATGGAGGAATCACCACTGGCATACAAAAGCCTTATGTCAAGAGGAATAGGATGGGAAAGACACTCGTGTGGTAGAGGCCTTGCTGGTAGAGGAAGAGTGCATTTTGCAGATGAAAGAAACCAAGGATAGCAAAGGATCTAATCACTAAGTCTGGAGCAAGAATTTATTTGAGGAGATAGGTGGAGAATTCACTCGAATGATAGTAGAGTAGTAAGAACACCACAACCAAGGTATCAATCATCTATATGATAAGATGGAAGGACACCAGGTGAAGATACTCCAACTTACAATTGTACAATCCCAAATTATACACATGGTAGGGGAAGGCTAGGGAACTTGATAACATCACAAGTAGAGATGAATCAACCTAGAGAGCAAGTGGCATTAGATGACACAACCACTCAAAATGTTACGATTGAACCTCCGAGAGAGGAATCCGATGGGATTGTATAAGTGAATTTCATTGTGCGATTCCCATGATGATAAGTATAAATAGGTTAGGAAAAGAAAAATAAAAATAAAATGAAAAAGAAAAGAAAAATAAAAATAAAATAAAATTCCTTAGTTGTGAAAATCCCTCGGGACACAATTAAGAAGGAAGTGGGTTGAAAACAAAAAATGGTGACCTCTTCAAAGAGAGAAAAATAGAAAATTTCTCTAAGTAATAGACCGTGCAAGTCAAATTTAAAGTTGAAAAAGCATAAGTGAGATATCGTACAAGAAAAATTGGAAAAAGTACATGTAGAATCGTACAAGGATGCATGTTGTATGACTTGGATTGTATAGTGTACGGTTCTAGATATAATTGTATGATTTTCAACCATCACATTTAATATTCACATGTGTCTAACGATATGTTGTTGGAAAAGCATGGGAAAAAGTTAAAATTGCATGAAAAAGTGATGATTTTTTGATCATCTGGGAAAGGAAGATGAAAAGACATGCAAAGTGGTACAATTTCAAATTTGGAATGGTTAGGATTTGAGGATAATTTAAATACAAAGCTCACCCTAGAAATTTTTAAACCGTACAAGGATGAATTCAAATTTTTAGGAGGAAGAAGATGAAAAACATGCAACTGAATGGAGATAACTGCATGGGCATTGAAATACATCAGTGAACTACAAGATTCTATGAACCATATTTTAATTCACACCACAAAGACTTTTCACGCTCAAGGAAATCAAACTAGAGGAGAAAAAGTAAGGGTTCAACTTCATTAAAAATAGAATTTGAGTTCAACTAAAGAGAAATGAGGGTTTTTAGCAGCATGTATCCAAATACGAACCAGGTTGTGGAAGAACATACACCAAGGTTCAAGAAAGTTGTGGATTGGAGCTGGAGCAGAGAAATTATAGGAAAAAGAATCTTACAAACCCTTATTTGAAAAAAAATCAACCAAAAATGAAATGGAGAAGATAGAGGATAAGAATAAGAAGATCGGACAACTGTATTAAATAGCCAAAAAAAATTGTTTTTGGGGATAAATTGCGCCAACTGTGGAAAATTTGAGAAATTGCTCCCAAAAGGCATTGAAAAGATGGATCAAAGTATTTTGGAAACTAGGTTGGTGAGAAATCATGGAGGAGAGGAGAAAAATATGATTTCCAGGAAAACACGGGTTTTAAGAGATGTATTGTACAATTTGAAGATAGACTGTACAACCTCAGGAAAAATATTGTACGATTTCAGGTAACTTTTGGGCTATTTGAGCTTTTTGAGCAAATCGTACGAAATTGTACAAAAGTGTATAGATTTGGAGAGGGGAAGCATATAGATGGTGATATTTTATAGAGTGGTACAACCCTGTACATTTTCATGTTGCAGTTTTATGATTTGTAGAAGATTGAACAGTTTGAAGATTAAATAGTTGGAAGATTGAACAATCGTATGATCTGGAGGTGGTTGTGGATTAGGAAACCATACAGGAGCAAGTGGGAAAGTATACTATATGATTTATAGTATACTTTACAATTTCTAGAATACTTCTAATTACAAAATCAGTGGTGTTCAAGTAGCAAGATAACTGGAGGAATGGCGAGAAAATTATTTTAGTTGAAGATTTTGGATACCGGTTAAGAAGAATTGTATCCAATAGGGTGGAACGATCATCGAGACCCTTGCATGAGAGAGAGTTACATATGTGGCAATACCAAGGGTGATATTTTTAGTCCCATGTTTGGCATGGTACTCATACTTGGAGGAGATGAGGATACAGACTGTGGAAAGGGCAAAGGTACTGGAGGGCTGATCGAAGGAGAACACCACCAAGATATCGATAGGAGGAGATGGCACAATAAAGGATCCCAAGGAGGGAGTTGCAAATTGAAGTACATTTTCTAGATCCAAATGAGGATCTGAGTAGTGGACCTAAGGAAGGCCAAGTTGAGATAACGAACATATCGTATATATAGCATGGAGGAGAGACATGCAGGAGGTGGTGAAGTAATGAAGAAAACATGACCCACCCCTAAAGGAAACAGTTTAAGGAGGCTAGTGTAGTTGTAATAGTGCAATTTCCACTACACCAGAAGACCTTCTATAATTATTTATTGTAGATGGTTTAGGCATATTATCCTACAACCAGAACTACCTATGTCAATGTAGGCAAGAGGTCAGTGAAAGTAGAAGTTACGACAGAGGCATTCAAAAAATAATATTTGGATTGCCATCATATGGCACAGAGCTAGTTAAAAATTGTATTGATTCAATTGAGACACATTGCATTATCACTTCACTTACCAATGTGAAATCACCAATGGATGCAAATATCTTGGGTGCAAGAACTTGAGAAATTAAATAGAGCTATCTGAAAGGAAAATATTGACTATGTGTTATGAATACAATGATGGATCGACTGTAAAGGGATACATGAGCCACAAAGATACCAATATATATGGCTCAATATGTATAAAGTATCACCAACCAAAGTAACTAGGTACGATTGGGGTACCTATTTAGAGAAGAAGATGCATGAGGTACTGACAAAGAGGCCGAAGAATTTTGGGATGACTTTCCATGCCATTGGATTGTTGTTAAATGTTGTTACAAAGAAGGGAATCCACTTTATAGGTTTGAAAGAACCTAGGGATGTTAAGGTAAGAAAACCAACCATCTTGAGGTGGGTAAATTCAGTACCAATTCATAAGAAGACTCCAGAGAAGTCTTAAAAAAAAAAAGAGTAGTAAGATAATGTAGTACATGAGGATACTTCCTTGGATGAGGATGTACACCTTAGAATAAAAAGGCCTAGGAAGTTGGAAACTAAACTATAACAATAAGAACTTAAGCAACAATAGCAAGAGTAGTTATTAGTTCAGGAAAGGGAGAAAATTATGGGGAGGTAATCCAACCTAGTATGAGTACAAACAATGAGACAACATGAAAGAATGGTGAATAATCCCACCCCCCAAAAAAAATGAGACTGTACAGAAGGATCAACAAGAGAAAGAAAAATCAAAAGTGGAGAAGCTATATCTACATGAGTGGAATTAGGTAGTAGAGGAAATGATGGGATCCCCATAGATTTTACAGCATGATGAATTTGAAATTTTGGACTCCTCAAAAATGTTGGAGGATACAAAAGTGAGGTAGATAGCATAGGAAGTAGCAACCACTACTCAAGAAGAAAAAGAGAAAGTTGAGGTGAGAGTAGAAGCCTCAAATGAAGAGTCTAGAGAAAATAAGAAGCCTTATTTCAAATTCATGATGGGAGGAAGCTCAAACCAAAATAATTAGAGTGATGCACAGGAAGAGACGAAGGCATCACATGAACAAGAAGAACCTATTGTTGGAAAAGTCACAATAATGGAAGCTCAACAGAATCAAGAGGATTAGGTGACCAAATAGAAACATGTGGGCTTCACTAAATAGAAAGAATCATAGGAATCGACAGAACATCATCAATCCCAATAGGATATTGTGAATATAGAATAATATGTGGAGGTGTAGAAGACAGTAGAACAAAATCCACCATGGTAAAGAATAAAAATAGAGAGAGCACTACTAGAGCTCAGGGGAAGCTCTAGACACCACATGGAAGAGGAGGAATAAAAACTCCTTCAGAGGAGGAACTATAGAGGATACACAAAATCTACCTCTTGGAGTTATCGTAGTTCACAAAGATTGAAACTAAGGAAGATGTGCAAGGAGTAGAAGATAAGGTGAAACATTTATTCTCTCAGATAGGCAATGCCATAGCTAGCACCAAATTGTAGTTTTGTATTGGATGCATAGGAGATTTGAAGCTGTGGGAGGAACAAGTGTTTCTCAAGTTAGAGAAGATAATAGAATGGGTGAAAAATAAGGAGCATACAAGGAGAACTATGGACATTCATGAATAGCACCCATGGAAGTTACCCAGGGAAGAGGTAACAACAATTTGGGGACAAGATGACTTTCTAGAGGGAGTGATAACTAATTACATGTAGCATTATAGGTTGTACCTAGATATATCCATTTATTTGAATTTCCCCATGAATACAACAAAATTGGAGCATAATAGGGTCACTACATTATTGGATATCACTCTAAGGAAGTTGAACTTCATAACACATTAAATAAAGTGGTTGAGCATAGGATTGGAGCAAATCTATCAACTCAAAGAAGCTTAGAAGGAGGATATAGAAGCCAATTAAAAATAAATGATCATAATGGAGGAAGAATTGCAAAAGAGTAAGGGAATATTAGAAGAGAAAATAAAAAAATTAGAAGAATTGCTAAGTACCAAGGCTAATTTTGAGTCCAGACTTATTTTACTTGAAGAGGAGAAGTGATAGGTCTTACAGATGGTAGAATACAAGATTAAGGAGTTGGAAGCTTGACTCAGAGCAAAGGATGAGCAACTAAAAATGCAGTTGGCAAAAAAAGATGAGCAATTGACAACCTAAGCTAAGAAGGTAGAAGAGCTCACACAGGACAACAAAAGATATAATGAGATAGTCCTAGAGAAGCAAGCATAGTTGAGTGCTAAGGAGGATATTGTTTGTGCTTTGGAGGTAGATATTCATCATCATTTGTAGATCATTATAGATAAGAATGAAGAATTAGAAGTAGCAGCTCGAAGAGAAGCACATCTGTAGGAGAAGATGAAGAAGAGTGACACTGATCATGAAAAACAATTGAGGAAACTCTTGATAAATTCTAAAGAGAATACTAATCACCATGGATTTAAAGTAATATAAATGGGCAACTACACAACCAAGTTGAAGAACCAACATGCTATTCTTTAATCCCAAGTGGATGACCTAAAATATGTAGTCACAGATTACAAGGTACAACTAAAACAAAAATATGAGTTGGTGAGGACATCAACCAAAGTAAATGGGAGGGTAGATGTAGGCAAAAAATCCACCTCCTATAAGAAGAAGAAGTGATAGGACTTTCCCAAGTTTGAAAATTATGACTAGTTTTGTAAACTGTACAACCAAAAGGGTAAACCGTACAAGCTGAAGTTAAACCGTACAATGTGCAATGAAATGGAATAAAATGCATGGAAAATGTAAATTTAATATGTAATTGCACATGTATTTAATTATTAAGGTGTTAGAATTAGTAAAAGTCTTAATTAATGCATTTCGTTATGCATGGTGTAAATAACTAATTGCCTTAGGAACCACTTTAGAATAGATTGGGCAACATTATATAAGGCCTCATTTTCAATTTTGATAGTCTGGTTAGAATCTGGTTATGATCTAGTGATATTTTGGTTATGGAGAAATACTATGAGTTTTGGTTGTGAATTGCTATTGTTAGCATATACAGCCTATTCACGAGCTATAGATTATGTAAAGGGGTATTACATTTGGTGAGCAAAAATTCATGTCCCAAAAAATATTCATTTCTCTTCCATAAATTATCAATCCGGTAAGTTCATAAACTTATGAGTGTCATGCATAGTATATGCCTGTAGTGTTGGGAAATGAATTCCTTATATACCTTATTTAGTTTGGTGGGGGATGTGTATGCATTTTGATTTTAGCCAAACTAAATAAACTAAGTGTAAAAAAATTAATAAAATAAAACTAAAGTGCTAAAAGTAAATGTGCGGAAATAAAATGCAATAAACTAAACACACAACTAAGTTAATTAAAGTAGGAAAGAAAGCAATAAACTAATCTATAGAAAAAAAAATACAGAAATAAACAAGGGAGGACTACTACAGGGAGTGGGCCCAAGCTCTCGCAGATAGTTCGCCCAGCTAGTTGCATAGAGCTTGCTCAAATAAGAGGAATTGCACTCTTAATAAATTTTACAAGAAGTAAAATAAATCAGCTCCTCTATAAAATTGATCGTCCCTTCCATTAGGGAAGACCTATGCATTTATACAATGCACAACCTTCCTCTGTTACAAATTTAGGTAAGTCTATTTCAGACTTGCAGTTACAATAGATATGTTGTAAACATTCCAGTGAGACAATCCCAACAATCATGCACTAATAATAATAGTCACACACTAATTTTACCCATAGGATAAATCAGGCGTATTCTATTTTTATCAGAACATGTATGATATCAATAATAAATCCATTCATGTGTTTGTCCATCTTAGTTGCCAATGCAAAATAGATTATTTTCCTGATTTGTCACATTGTTTGTTTATGCACATTGATTTACCATATAATTGTATTATCTTGTTCACGCACATCGATTCACCAGATAATTGTCGCTCTATTCTATTTATGAGAAAATAATCCTCATCTTGCAAAGTTGAACCAACCAATCACTTAATTACAGAGGTGCTTTATTTATTTTAATAACAATCCACAAAATATCTCCCTCTTTTTCTTCACATGATTTGGTAGCTATCCCAACTTGGTGCATATGACATGGATTCAACGGTCAACATGGTCCCACTTTCTTGCTTGGTCAAATATTTGCAAAGTATGGAGGCTTTGAGGCACCTTCCATATGAGGAAGGTGCCTACTTTTGTTGGGCGCCTTCCTTATAAGGAAGGATCTTACTCTTGTTGGGGGTGTCTTCCTTATAAGGAAGGTGCCTACTTATGTTGGGCATCTTCCTTGAAGAGGAAGGCACCTAATTCTGCTAGGCGTCATCTAATGCATTGTCGTTAAGCACATCGTTAAATCTCAAATATCCTATCAATCTGGGGTGGTGTCCAAGGCTGTCTATGATAGAAGGCTAGGGCAGAGTACAATATAGGCATTTTGATTTCAAGCATTTATTAGGTGAGATAGATTTGGTTTAGCATTTTGGTGTCACACTAAACCTAATCTACAAAATGGAAACTTGCAGGAACTAAAAACTAATTCTAAGTTGCAGGAATTGAAATCTAACTACAATTGCAAGAATTGGAATTGCTAAATTGAAATTCTAATCTACTTTTGTAGAATTAAAATAACAGAATTTAAATTACTGAATTTAAATGTTGCTGAAATGAAATTCTAAGTTACATTTGCAAAATTGAAACCTAGTTACTCTTGCATAATTTAAATGATACTTGTAAATGAAACTTATGCTAAAAACACCTGTCAATGTCCTGCCACAAAAGGTCGTCAAGCTTCTGCTACATGAATTGACAACAAAATGAAATATGCTAAAAATGAAAAGTTGCTAAAAAAAGCAGGGAAAACATGGAAAGCAAAGAAAAAATACTTAATATAATTTGTCAGCTGACACACACACAAATTTTGTACACAAACATAATAGAAAACATAAAGAACATTATACAAACTTAAAACAAGAAAAGTAAACTTGACAAGTAATCTATTAATTTTGCTGCAGCAAAATTATAGATTAAAACCTATCATAAAAATCCTCCTTCTAGATCTAAAAGTGGGCCCATGATTCCTGATCTAGAAGGAGGTGAAAAGCACTCCTTAACTAATTAACACTCAAAACAAAAAATGATAAAATAACTGCACTTTTATTGATGACAAAATATGCTGAAAATTGTTACAAAAAATTATTGTATAGTCCTAATTGCTGCTATTGAAAACTCTCCTCTATTCTAATTCCTAACTGGCTCAACCAAGGATGGAGCTATGTTATTTATATAAATATTTACAACATATCCCATGCTCAAATCAGCCTATGTGCTACTTTACAGTGATTTGCCAATAATTCTGGATCTAAAATAAATACAAATCTGGATAGTTTGTGTTGCAGTAGTAGTCATTAGCCCCTAGAAAGCATCATAAGTGGTGGAAGTACATGGGAGGAGTCTAGAAATATCTCACACATCTTTCTCCACTTTAGAATATGCCATTTTTATCTTGCAAACAACTTCCTATTATGTTGCAGTTATTTCTGGGTTTATCCTAGAAGAGGATCAATTGATCTTTTTCCATGAATTGTGGCTTTGGATGGCAAGGACGACAAATAAAGTTGGGGGATATTTTCCCTTAACCTTCTCAACCTTATTTCCCTTTTTCCATCGTCAAAAAAAATAGTCAAAAAGTCAAAAAGCACTTTCTATTCTCAATTCGAAGCTAAGTGGCTCAATTCGAAGATACTTGTTCAATCTGAATATCTTTAGAATGACCAACTGTGTGCTATTCAAGTTATTTTAGCTGCATTTCTTAGGTGTATTAGCCCTCAGGATCAGATTTCAATAGCCTTAATTCCTCTCCATGTGTGAATTCCATGCTTTACTATTCATTGGTAGCTTGCTAGAATTTACATGGTAAATTACTGCATTTTCTAGCTCTGTTGCACAGTTGTAAAAATATTGCCATTTCTTAAAAATTCAATTAAATTAGAACATGGAAAAATTATTCAAATATCAACATGAAGGAGTACATCAAGTTTCTACTAAATTTATACACTTCATTCACCAAGTAACCATGCTGAAATAGTGCAACAGTGTTGCACAATTGTCCCTGCTCTGTTATACCCTGTTGCTACCTATTTAGACCATGTGGAAATGATTCTAAATAGGTTATATGTCTTTTGTAGTCCTTATGAACTCATTCCATCCATATCCTTATGCTTTTCTTGACAACTTCAAGGTGTTCCTATAAAGTGACAACTTGCTGATTTTTATATGGCTATTTTTTTTAGATTTTTAGATTTATGACAGTCCTAAAATTTTGGCTTCAATGTGGATTTGAAACAAGTTGAAGGACATGAAAATATTAAAAAACCATTGAGAAGTTAATGGATATCAGCATACCACATTTGTTTAATTTAAATGCATGTTTTTACTTGCTACTTAATCAAGCAAAATCAGTCACAAAATGCTAAAAATAGTCAAAAACAGAGATATAGTATTCCTAACATAAAATCATGCAAACACTTAACAAATAGTATATTTTAGTAAACTATTTGGCAATTAACTTATCATATGGTAGTATAACATTGTGCAATAATGAGGTATTTTTGGGCCTCATCATCCCCCCCAACTTGAACTGATGCATGCCCTCACGCATCTTAGTAGGCCATAGTAATATGTAGGTTTTATTCTTGTGAACAACATCCTTTGCTACTTACTAACTGAGAAATTCTTCCTTGCTACACTATATCAAGTATTTTGCAATTAAGCACATTTTTTACTCTTTTCCTATATTTCTACAAGTTTTAGTGTTGCAAGGTACCTCTTAAAGGCTTCATATCATGTGATTCATCTTACAATAGTCTTATTGTGGAACCGTATTTGGTAGATGCACTAATATTGATGGAATTTTCTGTTCTTAACAACATTTCAGCCTGAATGCTTATTTCTGTTGTTTGCACCTTTTGAACAAAATTGATAAAATTTTTGGATTTGAAATGCTTGAGGGATGTACTTACTTGTGGTAGAGCCTTATTAACCTCAATATTTGATGTACCCTACTCTTTTTGTTATTTTGTAGCATTTTTAGCAGTTCTGGTATAGTTTCTGCTCATTTCGAAGATATCCTGCTCATTTCGAAGATCTATAAAAAGATGCAAAAATGACCTCCTATGCAAAATTTAGCTACAAATTCTATTGTGGGCCCATCTCTAGAGTGTATAAGCCTTCCATAACATCAAAAATCCCTTCTTCATCCTTTTGTTTAGATGTTATTATTTGTTTTGTATGTTGCTGTTTTATTCTAGTAGTACTAAAATAGAACCTTCAGGTGCATTTTGCTGATTATACTCCTTCAATTTATCAAAAAATTATGAGATATAAACTTGCAGTTCTCCATCTGAAACTTGCCCTACAAATTGAAATAGAATTGTTGCCATGTCTGTCCCAAAATCAGGTTTTTGCATAGTTTTGGAATTTCCATGCAATTAAGGGCATAAGGGGGTGTTTCTTGACATCTTGAACATGTTCCATTTTCAACTTGCCAATATTGTATGAATAGTTTATGCCAAATACCGATTATCATACAATAAATGCTAAATTTTTACTATGAATTAAATGCAAAAAAGACATACCTTATTGTCCTGAAAATTGGCCATGCACCTTACAAGCTGCTTTTGATGATTATTAGGAAGCTATTTGAAAACATAAACATAACACATGTGCAGTGTGAGATTTGTACAATGGTGGAACAATTATGGGTAGATCAAAAAGGCAATGCATGCCAAAAAATCAGTTTTCATGCAAGCCAACTCAGTAGCGCCTCCAAGAAGGTTTTCACTACTGAATTATTCATTTTTTTTTTCATCATTTTTTTTTCTTTCTTTTTTTTTTCATTTTTTTTTTTTTATTTTTTCATTAGAATAGGCTGCCATTTTTGGTTTTCAACCAACTTCTGTCCCTTTTTTTTCAAGTGCTATAGAGAACATCTCTCACTCTTATTTGGATAATACCAAT
This sequence comes from Wollemia nobilis, assembly GCA_028583015.1. Taxonomy (NCBI): domain Eukaryota; kingdom Viridiplantae; phylum Streptophyta; class Pinopsida; order Araucariales; family Araucariaceae; genus Wollemia; species Wollemia nobilis. The sequence continues at coordinate 5,941,328 of JAQPPZ010014470.1, forward strand.
CCTTATTCTGCAAAAACATGTCAATTGTTGTATGAAAACACCATCTCTTTTTGTTGAAACCTGCAACATTGATGCAACCTTCCTTTCTAGATGAGCAGTAAGAATCTTCTTACATCATAATTGCCTCCTTATTGCTAGAAATGAAGTATTGGCTCCATTGTTCCTCTTCCTTGCTGAAATTGATGTTTGTCCTCATGTATCCCCATTTTGTGGGACATGCCTTTGCTGCAATTCTTTTTTTCTCTCTTTTTTTTTCTTTTTTTTTTTCAAATTTTCTTGTCTTGTTTGTACCCAAGAAGGAATTTCACAAAAAAGACTATTCTTCTTTTTTCTTTTCTTATATTATTATTTTTTTTCAAACTTTTTATCATCACTCTGAATCTGATATTGAAGAGAAATTCTCTTCCATTATGTGTACATCCATTGGAATCTCCTTCAAGAACTCCTCCTTAGTTAATGGTGTATGGTATACCCGAAGGCAATGTCCATTCACCACTAACATCCTCCATGAATTACCAATGGGAGAAAGAAGCACTGCTCTATATATGAAAACTTATTCAATCAAGTGTTGTCCATGCCTCCTAGTTTGTAAAATCTTGTCAATCTATACTTGAAACAATTAAATACCAATTCCCAAAAGATGTTAAGTGCTTACATCAAGATAAAATCTTGATATACCCTTGTAATTCCATGTAAAGGGATTGAAATATTGTTTCAAAATAACAACAATTTTTCTTTTTGTTTATAAATTATCCAGCTAATAATGTTCAAAATTTTCTTGGCTACACTTCAATTTGTTTCATTCCTAGGAGGATAGAATTTACCCCTTTGTAATTTCTTACTAAGGAGTTCAATGGAAGTAAATTTTCTGTGTTATTTTTCTAGTTTCCTCTTTTATCCAAGGCTAATTTTTGTGTGTTTGGACTAAAGGTTTTTTGTGTATCTCCATTGATTTTTGTCTCTTCAAGCTCAGGTAAGTTCTTATTTGAGCACAGTTGGATGTTGTTGTAGTCAATAACATATCCTACAATTTTTTTTTTTACCAGATTCAACTACATAGATAGGGGTTGCCTATCCTATATTATTTAGATTGATCACAGGTTGGGCTAAAAAAGACATATTTTTTGTTTGTACAATAAGAAAATAAGTGTACAACTTTAGTAGATCAACTACTTGTAAGGTAGGATCACCTCTAATGAGATCAACTATTGTCGATGTAGGCTAAGAATTGTTAGGTTGCGGTTTAGCGCGGTAAAACCCTAACAATCTTTAAGCAATAATGGCAAAACTCTAGGATCACTGTTAAGCTGTAAACTTCTATTTTGATTGTGCAAAAGTTTTGTGATTTTTTTTTAACTGACTCAGCTTACATAGACAGGGGTTACCTATCCTGTATTATTCAGATTGACCATAGGTTGGGCTGGAGGTAGTGGTTTTACTTGCTCTATTTTTTGTTGTTGGGATTTCCCTTGAGAAGAATTTAGACTAGGCAACAAATTTTGCATCTCTGAGTTATGGAAGTAAATGGCATTTATCAGTGATATGTCCTTGTGAACAAATGCTACAAGTAGTTGATATGATTGTTTTGTTCAAGGGATAGTCTTGTATATCTACCATGATGTCTTTCCAACACCTAGTACAAATTTTTTTATACTACCCTGATGATATGGATATAAAAATGGCAGTACTAGCAGATGGCTCCTCTAAGAGATCTTATGTTTCTTGATAATGAGGATGATGAATTATTTCAATTTTTATCAAGAATTTCAAACATAAGCAATTTAACCCTTAGGTGTGAAGATCACCTCCCTCTGGTTGCTTGTTTTCTAAATGGACTAAAATATAATTTACCAAAAACTATTACTAATACCAATTATTTATCCAGATTTTACTTTGAAGTTCACAATTTAGTATAATTAACAATTATTGGGCTACTTTTACCCTCTAACAACACCGTGTTCCCCAAAAATGGTGCCAAAATGATGCGTTGTCATTAAGCACATCATTAAATATCAAAGATCTTATCAATCCGGGGTGGTGTCCAAGGCTGTCTACGATAGAAGGCTAAGGCAGAGTACAATTCAGGCATTCAGATTTTAAGCATTTATTAGGTGAGACAGATTTGGTTTAGCCTTTTGGTGTCACACTAAACCTAATCTACAGAATGGAAACTTGTAGGAACTAAAAATTAATTCTAAGTTGCAGGAATTGAAATCTAACTACAATTGTAGGAATTGGAATTGCTAAATTGAAAGTCTAATCTACTTTTGCAAAATTAAAATAATAGAATTTAAATTGCTGAATTTAAATGTTGCTGAAATGAAATCCTAAGTTACATTTGCAGAATTGATACCTAGTTACTCTTGCATAATTGAAATGATGATTGTAAATGAAACTTATGGTAAAAACACCTGTCAATGTCCTGCCACAAAAGGTCATCAAGCTTCTGCTACATGAATTGACAACAAAATGAAATATGCTAAAAATGGAAAGTTTCTAAAATAGAAAAGCAGAGAAAACATGGAAAGCAAAGAAAAAATGTTTAATATAATTTTTCAGCTGACACACACAAATTTTGTACACAAACATAATAGAAAACATAAAGAACATTATACAAACTTAAAACAAGAAAAGTAAACTTGATAAGTAATCTGTTAATTCTGTTGTAGCAAAATTATAGATTAAAATCTGCCATAAAAATCCTCCTTCTAGATGTGAAAGTGGGAACATACTTCATGATCTAGAAGGAAGTGAAAAGCACTCCTTAACTAATTAACACTCAGATTAAAAAATGATAAAATACTGCACTTTTATTGATGACAAAACATGCTAAAAACTGTTACAAAAAATTACTGTACAATCCTAAAATTTTGGCTTCAATGTGGATTTGTTTCTAAATAGGTCAGATGTCTTCTATAGTCCTTCTGAAATCATTCCATCCATATCCTCATGCTTTGTTTGACAACTTTAAGGTGTTCGTGTAAAATGACAACTTGCTAATTTTTATATGGCTGTTTTTTTTAGATTTTCAGATTTATGACAGTCCTAAAATTTTGGCTTCAACGTGGATTTGAAACAAGTTTAAGGGTAGGAAAACATTCAAAAACCATTGAGAATTTAATGGATATTAGAATACCACATTTTGTTAATTGAAATGAATGTTTTTACTTGCTACTAAATCAAGCAAAATCGGTCACAAAGTGCTGAAAATAGTCAAAAATAGAGATATAGTATTCCTAACATAAAATCATGCAAACACTTAACAAATAGTATATTTTAGTCAAATATTTGGCAATTAACTTATCATATGGTAGTCAAAAATTGTGTAATAATGAGGAATTTTTAGGCCTCATCACCTTCCTTTAAAAGGAAGGCACCTACTTCTGCTTGACGCCTTCCTTGAAGAGGAAGGTGCCTACTTCTGTTGGGCACCTTCCTTGAAGAGGAAGGCACCTGATCTCATGCCTTAGTCTCTAAAAGTAGAAGTATGCTAGGTCCAAGTGGATGTAGATTGGAAAACACCATATTAGTAATAAAATCTGCATTTATACACATTTCCCACTAAAAAAACTAATCAAGCATAATACTAAATTTTCTATCAATTATATGTATAAGTTATATAAAAATGCATCTCACATGCTAATTAAACCAGTAATGATACCCCTAAATAGTGTATAAAAATGTACATTTTTGGGACTCATCATCCCCCATGCCTAACATGTGCCACACCCTCGTGGCACCAAAAGCTGAAATTATCCCTCTCGTAGGCTGACCATGCCTAAATATTGTCATGTTCTCTTGACAACAACCCCCGAGATAGTAATATATATATATATATATATATATATATATATATATATATATATATATATATATATATATATCATTTTTTTTCTTTTTTCAATGGCCTTCAGCATCTTTATTTTTCTACCACTGAGCATTGCTATTTTTTTTATTCAGCACTACTATTTTTTTTTCTCAGTACTATTTTTTATTCAGCACTACATTTTTCATTGAGTGTTGCTATTCTTCATCCATAGAGTGTTGCGGCACTAGTAGAAGTCAGAAACACATCCTGACTAATAATTGCAAACAAATAGTTAAATTGTGACCACACTATTCAGGGTAAATGACCACTGCACTTTTTTTTATATATAAATGCTGGCATTTTCCAATGTTGCACATTGGTCATATTTAGTGAGCCCAAATTGGTTTAAAATAAGTGTAGTCACCAGCTGCTACTTTTACCTACATCTAAAACATATTTGACATCTCTAGAACCTCATTTGTGGTATTTAGTAGCATCATTTATATGTGTTTGCTCAAGCCAGTTGCCATTGTCACGAGGCAGAAATAAAAATGATGCCAAATTTATTCACATAGATGCCATAGCCCCCCATTTTTCTTATATTCGAGGCATGTTATGGGATATTTTGAAAAACTATAGGGGAATCGGCTGGTATTAGCATAGAAATGAGTTTAAAATAATGATACACATAATTAACAGGAAAATCAGTACATACCCGGGTGAATTTTGTAGAACCTGATGTATATGATGCGAGTGGTGTGAGACATCTTCACTTTGGTGCTCCAGGAGATTTTATTTATTTCTTTATTTATTACTTTTTCTAGCTACCTTCTTCCTCCACACCATTAATCATTGTTGTTCTTCCTTCTTCTATTGGTGTGAATTTAACTTCAACATCACAACCATTATTTACCATTTTTTATATTCTTCCCCACTTAAATTAGTGAGGCCCTTGTCGCCAAAAATAGGTCCCTCTATGCAACAGGTCTGCAGCCCTTCAAACGTTAGGTCCCACACTGAACAATAGGTACCCTCATCTAAGGGAAAAGAAAAATACTTATTGGTGCCTTTCTCCAGGTTGAAATATGCACTATTGTACTAGATTGATTGTAGGCACTATCTTCCTGGTGGGAAGCAAGTGTCTTCTCCACTTCACCGCTCTCCTAATTGTAAGGCATAAAATGTCACATCTGTTAGGCCTAGTTTAATCTGGCTCTGCCTATATATCATGCTCATGGTTGTGTCCTACAAAACTACACTTACAAAAATTGGAAAATAGGAATCATGGCCTATGCCTGAGGCCTTAGCTCTTAGGATGCCTTCAGATTGCACTCATCAGGCATGATTACCTACACACATGAAAGAAGTAAAACAAGAGTCATGACTTCGTGCCTATTAGGCCCTGGCTCTCAGGATGTCTATAGCTTGCAATTTGATTCATGATTTACTACAAAATAATAAGAAAGCAATTTTTATGCTAAGGAGGACATGTTCTATGCATTTTTTTTTCATTAGGAGGATTCACTTTTTCTTTTTATCAAGGCACCTCTATTGTATGCCATCAAGGCACCTCATCACTTATTCCTCTCTTTTTTCCTTGTGCCATCGAACCACCCAAGTGCGGGAAATGTATCAAGGCACCCTAGATATCAAGGCGCATACTTGCTGTGGAAGGTGCCTACTTGCTGATGTGAAAGGCACCTCCAATGTAGGGCTCCTTCCTAATGCAAAAGGTGCCTCAAATGTATAGCATCTTCCTGATGCAGAAGGCACCTTCCTAATGTGGAAGGCACCTTCAATGTATGGCACCTTCTTGATGTGAAATGTGCCTCCATTGTATGGCGCATTCCTGATGCAGAAGGCACCTTCTTGATGATCAAGGCATCTTTCACTTTATTTTTATTTTTTTTCACGTATCCTCCTCCTTTTTTTTTTTTTTTTTAACGAATGACTGAAAATTCGTCCAAACTACTGGTACGGTATGGGGTCTCCCCCATGCTGATGTCTAATCCACTCTCATAAATGTGAGTCAATTGTTAATGGAGCTTGTTGACTGTTATTCAAACATTGTCTCTGCACTCTTACCTTGCACTTGGTGTAGCATCACTGACTCTGTTTATTATCCAGGCTGTAATAGTCACACACCTTGCAGCAAATTTTTCCCCTAAATTCCACAAGCACCTTGGGCTGGAAGTCTTTCGCTTGATCAGGTTTACTTAGCCTACCTTCAAGTGTCAATGTTTCCAAGGTAAAACTCTGCTAGCTTTCACCTGTAGATTGGATGCTACACAATCATGTACACGAGACAGTTCGTATATTACTATTATGAACTCAACGTATAATTCTCAATTCATGAAATCTTCATAGAAACCTCCTTATTTTTCTACTTCACACTTCACGTTGTCCTGCAAAACATAAGAAAAATCTAAACTAAAGACGTTAAAATAAAATTCTAACTATTTTTTTTCATTGTTTTTTTTTTATCTTCTGATTACTTCTGGGCTCCTCGCTTGCTTTATTTAGTGACCGGTTGGAGATTTCTCATTTCCATTTTGGACCAAGTTGGTCCTAGGGAAAGAGGATACTTTCTTCCAACAAGTAACAAAAATAAAGCTTCTATTTTTTTATTTGGTGCTTTATTTAGCTATCAGTTGGAGATTTCTCATTTCCCTTCTGGACCAAGCTGGTCCTTGGGAAAGAGGATACTCTCTTCCAAAAAGTAGAAAAATAAAACTCTATTTTGCTCTTAACTTGGAGCATTTTCAGTAGAAGATATATTTTTCTCTATTTTTTTTTTTTAGACAATGTTTATTGTGTTGTTGGTGGCAATGATGAAGGTGGGGTCTCCCCCATGCCTATATTTAAACTAGTCTTTCAAAAATCATCTGCTTCATTATCAACTACTTTAATACGTCATAGCATGAGAAGAGCATTTTATCCCATGGACTCAAAACCAAAATTTCTCATCATAATGGCTAAATGCATAGGCTAGAAAAATGACTACCTGCAGGTTAGCAACTTGGAAAAAACATGGCATAGCAGCATTTGAAAACACATGCTAGTTTTTGATTCACCAAGTTGCCTTGAGCGCAAGTGAAGAGCATACTCCAAAACAAGATGTTCTTTAAATTTTGCTCTGTCATTTTTCCTGCTATTAATTCCATCATTAAAAATTCACCAATGTGCCGAGAAAGGTTAAGCTTGTAAAAATTTATCATTTAAAACTAAGCTTTTGGAGGCATAATTCTGCAATGGCTTCAATATAAAAACACATCCCTAAAAATTTTCAATTATATCAGACCTGGGTTGTGCTGTTTCTTTTGTTTTCCTGAAACCATTGAGAATATGATAGAAATCCTTCATTGCCAGATTTTTCTAATTTTTTCAACAACACAATTTATTCCTACTTCTACACTTAATCTGGTACATCAGGTTCATTCCCACGTTTACCTGAGAAGCTAGAAAATGCAAACAATTGCCTATGGTATTTGGCTCTGACTATGCCAGAAACTATTTTTGGCCTTATAAAAAGGCCCTTGGTGGACTCACACTTCTCAGGTAAAATATCTACAAGTAATTTTAAATAGGCGTTTTATCTGACTTGTAAACCATAACACTACAGTTTAGACACTCCCTAAAAATGATGCCAAAATGGTGAGCAAAAATTCATATCCTAAAAAATATTCATTTCTTTTCCATAAATTATCAATTCGGTAAGTTCATAAAATTATGAGTGTCACGCACAGTATATGCCTACAGTGTTGGGGAATGAATTCCTTATGTACCTTATATAGTTTTGTGGGGGATTTGTATGCATTTTGATTTCAGCTAAACTAAGTAAACTAAGTGTAGAAAAATTAATAAAATAAAAGTAAAGTGCTAAAAGTAAATGTGCAGAAATAAAATGCAATAAACTAAACACACAACTAAATTAATTAAAGCAGGAAAGAAAGCAATAAACTAATCTATAGAAAACAAATACAAAAATAAATAGGGGAGGACTACTGTAGGGAGTGGGCCCAAGCTCCCATAGATAGTCTACCTAGCTAGCTACGTAGAGCTTGCTCAAATAAGAGGAATTGCACTCTTAATAAATTTGATAAGTAAAATAAATCAGCTCCTCTATAAAATTGATCGTCTCTTCCATCAGAGAAGACCTATACATTTATACAATGCATAACCTTCCTCTGTTACAAATTTAGGCAAGTCTATTTCAGACTTGCAGTTACAATAGATATGTTGTAAATGTTCCAGCCAGACAATCTTAACAATCATGCACTAATAATAATAGTCACACACTAATTTTACCCATAGGATAAATCAAACATATTCTATTTTTATTAGAACAGGTATGATATCGGTAATAAATCCATTCACGTCTTTGTCCATCTTAGTTTCCAATGCAAAATAGATTATTTTCTTGATTTGTCACATTGTCTATTCATGCACATTGATTTTATAGATAATTGCATTGTCTTATTCATGCACATTGATTTGCTGGATAATTTTTGCTCTGTTCTATTCGTGAGAAAATAATCCTCACCTTGCAAAGTTGAATCGACAAATCACTTAATAATAGAGGTGCTTTAATTAGTTTAATAACAATGCACAAAATATCTCCCCCTTTTTCTTCACATGATTTGGTAGCTATCCCAAGTTGGTGCATATGATGTAGAGTCAATGGTCAACATGGTCCCACTTGCTTTATTGGTCAAATATTTGTAAAGTATGGAGGCATGGAGGCACCTTCCATATGAAGAAGGCACCTACTTTTGTTGGGCACCTTCCTTATAAGGAAGGCACCTACTCCTAATGGGGGTGTCTTCCTTGTCAGGAAGGTGCCTACTTCCACTGGGCACCTTCCTTGAAGAGGAAGGTGCCTACTTCTACTAGGCACCTTCCTTGAAAAGGAAGGTGCCTACTTCTGCTTGGTGCCTTCCTTGAAGAGGAAGGCGCCTATTTCTTTTGGGCACCATTCTTGAAGAGGAAGGCACCTGCTCTCATTCCTTAGGCTCTGAAAGCAAAATTATGCCAGGTCCAAGTGGATATAGACTAGAAAACACCATATTAGTAATAAAATATGCATACACATTTCCCAATAAAAACACCAATCAAGCATAATACCGAATTTTCTATCAATTATATGCATAAGTTATATAAAAATGCATCTCACATGCTAATTAAACCAGTAATGATACCCCTTAATAGTGTATAAAAATGTACATTTTTGAGACTCATAAACATTAATATTTAAAAATTTTGTTAATGTGCTGAGCGCTCCTCCTCATTCCATTGAGGAGGTTGGTTGGTTGGTTACCCAACCAACCATAAACCACTGTATTTAAACCCTTTGGAAATCAATGAAAGCACTTCATATTTTTATGTCTTTGGTAGGTCTTTCTTCATGGTACCAAAGCGAGGCACATGAGGTGGGCAAGGACCGAGGTAGAGCGAGGCACACGAGGCGGGCAATGAGCCAAGGGTGAGACCTGACGGAGAGCCTAAAGAAAACAGCCCTAAAATTGACGTGTATACCATAGACCTAGGAAAACCTTAAAAGTGATGCGTAGACCATAGATCGAGGACACATGGAAAGGCATGAATAACACAACCCTGAACCTGATGCACAGACCGTAAGACATGTGGTAGGACATGAGAAAATGACACATGGCAATGCATGGTGGTGACTGGGTGTGACTCGTGGGCGTGACGTGGGGACAAGTGGCACGCTAGGACTGGGCGAGGGCAAAAGGTAAACAAAGACTTGATTACCCGAAGGCAATCAAAAGCCTTATTGATGCCTCCACCCTTTAAAGGCATCTTTGCCTTCCTTTCCCATGCATGTGGGATAAAGGAGGCATAAATTTTTTTCTTCCTTATTTTCTCTCATAGGAAATAAGAAGCGCATCGTGGTTGGTGGTTTCAACCAGCGCTGTAGCGCAGGTGGTGGCCACGTTGCTTGATAGGGGAGAGGTCCCGGGTTCCAATCCCCATGGATGCAAACAAAACTCAATTTTTTGTTTGGAAGGATAGTAAAGGCATTTTTGTTCCACTAGTTTTGAGGCATAAAGTGTTAATGCGTTGGGTGCTCCTCCTCAGTCCCAATAGGACTCACTACCGAGGTTGTTCGGCTTCTCTCTCATGATAGAGAGGTGGGGGGTTCCAACCCCACCGAACATCATCCTTTTGTGCATCTTCATTGAGGTTAAAAGGTGTTTGGTGCATTCACTGTACTCATCGATGTACATAGCCGAGGTGGTTCGGCTTTCTCTTCTTGGTGCATGAGGTTGGGGGTTCGAAACCCTCCGCCAGCCAAATTTTTTTTTGCACCTCGTATGATAAATTATTGAAAAAGAAAAACATTTTTATTTTTTTATTTTTTTGCTCCAAAGCAACATTTTTTTGCCAAAAGTTGTTTCAAAAAAAAATTGCAACAAGAACAGGAAGACAGGTTGTTTCCCAAAATTGAAAGCCACTGACCCGGATGTTATTCCCACTGTGAATTTTACCAAAACAATAGGGGGGAGTTCAAGCACACTTCTTTCTTGCAAAATTCTAAAATGGAGGGGGGACATTAATACATCTAGGCACTTTCATAATGGAAACTATTCACAAATATCTCTCAGACTCCCAATTGCTGAAAGGCCCTAACTTTGTTTCATGGAAGACAAATATGAGAGCTATTCTTCAGGTAGAATATTTATGGGATGTAGTAACTGGCACTACAAAATGCCCTCAAACAGTAGGGCCAGATCAAGAAGCTTGGGATAAAAAAGATAAGAAAGGTCTCATGTTTCTCCTACTTGCTACTATAGATGAGGTCCAACCTCATATCTATGATGCCAAGACTAGTCAGGCAGCTTGGGATGCCTTGATTACGGTGTATGAAGGAAAGAATCAATCCACCATTCTACACCTTCAAACTCAAATGCATACCCTCAGTATGAATTCTGGGGAAACAATTGATCTATTTCTTTGCAGAGTGGTGAAACTGAAGGTAAAATTGAATGCTATGGGAAAACCAGTGGATGACGATGTTTTGAACTCTGTTATCTTGTGAGCATTGCCATATTCCTATAAAATGTTGATCACTTCTCTCAATGTCTCTGGTAGACAAGTGACTTTTGTGGAATTGGTAAATTTGCTTCAGACTGAGGAGGCAAATCAGGTTCAAAAAGATGAGGTACCCGATAATGCCCTTTCCACTCAACAAAAGAATAAGAATCAAGGTCAGTTTCAAAAAGGGGGTTCTTCCTCCAAGGGAAAAGGGAAACAAAGTTAGCAGAAAGATAAATATTGCAAGATTTGCGATATGAATAACCATGACACCAATAGGTGTTGGTTCAAAAACAAGCAACAGAATGATCAACCTCATAGAAAGAAAGGGAAAGAAAAACAACAATATAAAAAGAAACATAAGCAACCCAAGGGACATGTTGCTTATGCTAACTCCACCTCAAACTCAGATACTTCTGGTTCTGATTCTGATTCTGACTCTGAAAGAGCACACAAGGTGCTCATGACCCATACTTCATCTTCTTAGATAGATGTCGTATGGTATATTGATTCGGGTGCTAGTAAGCATATGACTGGAGACAAATCTTGGTTCAAAACATTTGAGGAGAAAGAGGGAAAGCCCATTACCATTGCTGACAATCAAGTCTACCAGGTAAAAGGTGAAGGAAATGTGTCTGTCACTCTTCCATATGGTAGATGTCAAATAGAGAAGGTTCTCTATGTCCCTGGATTAGCCAATAATCTATTGTCAGTTCCTCAGATGCAGGATAGGAATATGGATGTTGTATTCTGCATTGTAAAATGCAAGAAGAGGTGTTTTATAAGAAAAAATAGTAAACATGTTGCAACTGGTTCCTATCAGCATGGCTTGTTCATTCTAGATGCTCTTTCAACTCCTCATGTTGCTCTGGTTGCAACTACAAAGGAGGCCACTTCTCTCTGGCATAGAAGATATGGGCATCTCAGTTTAGGATATTTTCTCGAGTTAAGCAAATATGAAATGGTAAGAGGACTTCCTCATCTCTCTTCCATATTACCAGTTTGCCAAGATTGTTTAGTAGGGAAACAACACTGGGTACCTTTTGAAGCTAGCTCATCCAAAGCTAAGAAACCTTTGGAGTTGGTGCACACCGATCTGTGCGGTCCTATGACAACCAATTATGGTGGAAATAAGTACTTTCAATTATTCGTTGATGATTACTCCCAAAAAATGTGGGTCTTCTTCCTCCAATTGAAATCAGAAGCATTTTCATACTTCAAGCAGTTCAAGAAACTAGTTGAAAAAGAGTCTGGATGCTTCATCAAAACCCTCCACTCAGATCGAGGGGGAATATACTACCAAAGAATTTTCATCATTTCTAACAAAACATGGGATAAAGCAACAACTGACAACAACTTATACACCATAACAAAATGGTGTTGTTGAAAGAAGAAATCACTCCATTGTTGAAATGGTTCGATGTATGATAAAAGGAGCACATCTTGAAGATCAATATTGGGTAGAAGCAACAAATACAACATCATATCTCCTGAATAGAGCACCCACAAGGGCTCTACAAGGAAAAACCCCACAAGAAGCATGGAGTGGTAAGAAACCCTCCATTTCTCATCTAAGAGTGTTTGGATGTAAAGCCTTCATGCACATTCCAAAATAGAAAAGGAGGAAGTTAGATGAGAAGACCTTGCAATGTATATTTCTTGGTTATGACGAGAATTCAAAAGGATATCGCTTGATAGATCCTATAACCAAGAAAACACACATAAGTAGAGATGTAGTATTTGATGAAGCTTTCACATCTACTAATACCTCTACAGCAGTATATCATGAGGATGATGAGCCTAAGAAGGAGGTTTCACCCCCTCAAAAAAATATTCCAAAATGGTATACCAGCACTTTGAGAGATTCCAAATTGAGCTCACTTCCAGATCTAACACTAAATCATCCTTGTACGCATAGTGTCACTCAGCAGAAGAAGGCAGAAGCATCATCTTCAGAAGTAGATGAACTTTGTCACCAATTTGATGAATTATCTATGAATACAGGTGAATATGGAGACACAGATATAGAGGATGAACGGGTCTATCTGACAGTGTTAGATGAAAATGAACCTACAACAACTCAAGAAGCCCTTAGTAAAGCTCATTGGAAGGCAGCTATGGAAACAGAACATACATCTCTCATGAAAAATCACACATGGAAGCTTGTAAATCTGCCTTCAGGAAAGAAACCCATTGGTTGTAAGTGGGTATTCAAAGTAAAGTATAAGGTAGATGGTACAATTGATAAGCATAAAGCCCATCTGGTTGCAAAGGGCTATGCTAAAAAATAAGGCATAGATTATGAAGAGACATTCACCCCTACTACAAAAATGACTACCATTCGAGTATTGTGTGCTATGGCAGCTCAGTTTGGGTGGAAGTTACATCATATGGATGTAAAAAGTGCCTTTCTTAATGGTGATTTACAAGAAGAAGTATACATGACCCAACCTGAAGGATTTGTTGTGAAAGGACAAGAACATAAAGTTTGTAAGTTAATCAAATCCTTGTATGGGCTAAAACAAGCTCCTCGAGCTTGGTACATCAAAATTGATAGTCACCTATTACAACATGGGTTCCAACAAAGTCCATCAGATGTGAATCTCTATATCAAGAACAATGGTTCCGACATAGTGATTCTAGTGCTATATGTAGATGATTTGATCATAACAGGTAGTTCAGAAAGCATGATTGATACAGTGAAAAATGATCTCAAATCATATTTTGAAATGATAGATCTGGGACTTCTACACTATTGTCTTGGTTTAGAAGTAACTCAAAAAAACCATCATATTAGAGTTACACAGAAGAAATATGCCAAGACCTTGATTGACAAATATCGCATGACTGACTGTAAGTCTAAAGCTACTCCCATGGAAGTAGGACTTAAGCTTTCTAGATATGATCAATCTCCATAGGTAGATGGCACTCTCTATCATCAACTGATCGGGAGTCTCTTATACCTAACCAATACCAGACATGATCTCAGTTTTGTTGTGGGGTACCTTTCACGGTTCATGCAAGAACCCAAAGTAAGTCATTGGAAAGCAACAAAAAGAGTTCTACATTATGTTCATGGTACAATAGATTTTGGCTTGGAATACAAAAAGAATAACAAGTTTTATCTACAAGGGTACACGGACTCCGACTATGTTGGATCCATTGATGATCGAAAATCAACATCTAGATATATCTTTCATCTTGGGTCTGGACCTATCTCTTGGCATAGCAAAAAGTAGCAGGTGGTTGCTATTTCTTCTACAGAGGTAGAATATCATGTAGCCAGTGGAGCAGTATGCGAGATAATATGGCTACGTCGCATTCTTACAAATATGGGTCTTCCAAAGAATCTTCCACTACATTTGTTTTGCGACAATCAAGGTGTTTTGAACCTTGTCAAGAATCCAATTTTTCATGATTGTACCAAACACATTGACACAAGATGTCATTTCATTCGAGATGAAGTTCCAAAGCATCATATACAACTCCAATACATTCCTACTGAAGAGCAAGTTGCAGATATTTTCACCAAAGCACTTGGACGAGTCAAGTTTGAAGCTTTTCGCAAAGCTCTCTGCATTTGCCATTAATGTAATAAGGGGGGATGTTAGCATATACAACCTATTCATGGGCTATAGCTTATGTAAAGGGGTATTACATTAATATTTAAAAATATTGTTAATGCGTTGAGCGCTCCTCCTCATTCCGTTGAGGAGGTTGGTTGGTTGGTTACCCAACCAACCATAAACCACTATATTTAAACCCTTTGGAAATCAATGAAAGCACTTCACATTTTTATGTCTTTGGCAGGTCTTTCTTCAGTTATTGCATATCTTTGATTGTTGATTGACATTGTTGAACAATAATAAATCTTGAGCATATTTTATGGTTTCTCTCATGTATTGTATGATCCTGGAATGGAAGAATAGCAATTTTCAATTTAATTCTATTGCATGTACTTATTTTTGGTTGTTATGGCTATCTTATGCATTGCTATGGGGAAATTGGATTAAACCAGCACTATTTTGGTCTTGGGAAATGATTTGTGATGATGATAACATCAAGGGAGATGTATTGAACATAGATGTACAATTTTTGGATGTCGCCTTTGGATATTGAACTCTCTCAACCTTGATAAAGTACTTTACATGTTGATAGGATTAAGGTGAATTACCCTAGTAAACCCTTACAAAAATTATCTAAGAGGGATTGGTCCAGTAGAATATCCAAATTTTCACTTGGTTGTACCTTAATTTCATACAAATAGTACATCAGAGTCGTTACAAATCATACAAAATATAATTACCTGATTTGGCAGTTTAGGTGATTGAGGAAAATTTAGCCGATTTGGCAGTATTAGAAAATCAAACTGTTTAGTTACAAAACTGTGTACGACAACTTGCAAAACCAAATCCAAAGGATTGGCTAAGTGTGAAATCATACAATCACCATCACTGTATTATTTGGGATAATATAATGGTATGATTTGAGGTCCATACAAGTTGTTTAGTCGTCACACATTGCTAGTTGTAGATATTGTATGGTGGTACGATTTGGTCCATCGATTGGAAATAGAAAGTTGATCATTATAAGCCTTGTAAACCACCTCCCCATAGGGAATATTGCATTCCTATGCTACATTCTACTTGGGATGCGTGTAGTATTTTGGTCCTATTTTGATAGCCTAATGATACAAATGTTCATCACCCTTGATTTTGTGGGGTGAAGGTGCTTCTATAGGCTCCTTAGGGTTTTGAGAGGAAATGAGAGGTGGCAAGCTAGGATTGCCAAGTGGAAATATTGGGCTATGAAATGGAGGGGGTAGTTAGAGTGAGTCACCTAGGGTGTCTCAATTAACTAGAGTGATGTGGTTGCAAGTGGAGTGCTATGTGTAGGGTTACCCCATATGAAAGGATAAAGGGGAAAAGAGTGTATGAGATGTGATACGGGATGTTGGTGAGGTGGCTAGGACACATGTCCAGTGGGTAGGCATGGTATCCTAGGCTAGTTTTTTAGATTTAATAAATTTTGAAAATAGGATAATGTACAGGATTTATATACCTAAGTCTAAACTTAGGCATATAACTTTATTATGTTGGATTTGATGTGGGGTGCTAAATGTGACTTTGTGCATGACCAATTTTTGGTTTCTACAATACATATCTAATTTCCTAAACATACCTATATTTTTCATGGAATGAAGAGAATGTATGGCCTCCTATGTGAAGTAGGGAAAAATGGTGCACCAAATTATGTGAAACAATATGCGTATCTACCCCATCTCGCTCATGAGCATCAAAAAGGAAGCATGCATGTGAAAAGGAAAGAATACCAAACAAAAGGAAATGAATCAAAGCAAGTCTCTTCTCATTAATTTGTTGGATCAGATCCAAGGTTACACAGAAGTCCCCTTGAGGGCTCAAAATGGTGATACAATTTTTACAATATTGGGTGCCCAAAGACCAAGTCTTTCACGGAATCCGGGTGCACATCCAATGTTTCTCCGCGTACCCACAATCGAGGTGGGCGAGCCAATGCCATCGCTGCTTGTATCTAGGTTCTCTGATGTCTGATATTGCTTCCCAAAGCCTTCTGAGGACCTGCACCTGCACACAAGGAAGCAAAAAGGGGTCAAATAGCAAGGGTGTATGGTGAAAACATGCAATCCCCATAGGGGCAAAATGGCATATGAATTAAAAGTGCATCAAATGATATCCAAATGACTTGAAAATTTGCAGAGATGTTAAAGAGGAGGTTTTGGGAGGATATCACCCAAAAAATATCAGAAATTGCATCCGTAGACCCCTCGATTTAGCGTCGCCCGCCTACAACCTACGAAAAGGAAGACAACAAAATATCGAACCTGCACTCATCCAAAACTCATGAAATTTGGTCAGTATGCATAAATTGGCATTTCAAGACAACCCATATGATCATATTTTCAAATTGGATCCCGGATCCACCTGCATCAAACTAGGGTGCCCGGATGGGCCCTACGAGCCTACGAAAACTTAAAAATAGCATAACTAATTCATTTTAACTCCAAATGACCTGAAATTTGAACTGTAGAATCATGAAATAATATAGAAAATAAAAAATTAAAAATAGTAAAGAAATTTCTTAATAATTTACCCTCATCCTGGGGGCGATGGTGACTACAACTATTTGGGGGCACCCTAGGAGGGGATACCCACCAAATCCGGCCACTTTTTGTTACCAAACCACTAGAATATGTTCCTAAACAACCTAAGGTGTGTTTTCATCGAATTTGGTGAAGAAATTCACCCGGATGGAAAAGTTATGCTCGGATTACCTTCTTGAAGTCACCCGGTAACCTCCTTGGCAAAAGGGAGATTACGAGGGCAAAAAGGTGCAATAAGGTGAGGGGAAATCTCAGAAGCACTCCATTGCATATCCTAGAACTCCTATCCATATTTTTGTGTGGATATTGAACCCATTTTATAGCCCAAAGGGGCTCATGTGCAAAAAGGCATGCAAGGGCATGCATGGCAGGAGGTGCCACTTGTCAAATGGGAGGCATGCACAGGGTGTGGAAGAGAATCTCCCAATTTGGCCCTCATAAAGATGGATGTCATAAGGATTCCCTATCCTCTACCTTGCATGCTCTATTTGGGTGGTCAAATGGCAGTTTTTGGGTGCCATTTGGCCAAATTTTGACTTTTTTGGGTCAAACTTCACCATCGTCCCACCCTGGGACGAGGGCTCACCACCATCCCAGGGTGGGATGATGGGAATCTACCATCATCCCAGGGTGGGACGGTGGTGAATTTTGGGCCAAAACCTCCCAAAATTGGGCCGGTAGCCTCCAAAACCCTTTTGGAGTGGCTAGAACCACTGTGAGCCTCCTGAGGGCTGCCCAAGGGGCCATATGATGTCAATTTGATCATTGCTTGTGGATGCTTAATCGGGTTTACCACATTTTAGTGTCTAAAGATGCCCCTTTTTGAGATGCATTGTGTGCAACACATTGCTGAGCAAAAATAGATGACCAAAATGTAGAATGATTAAGGTTACTCGATAACCTAACCAACTTTAGATGCCCCAATCATGAAAAGGGCGTGTGTTCTTGAATCCTTGCTTCTGACTCATTGAATGAGCGTGCTTATGCTTGAAAATTGTCTGTCATGAAGGGATAGGGCCTATGAATTCATGATGCCAGTAATGTCAAGCGTTATAATGTGATTTTGTGTGCTTGTTTGCTGCCCCAAGCAGGAGCATGATTGTCTTTATCGAAGATTCGTTGAACGAACGCAATTCGCATAATTGAGTGTGTGCTTGCTGATTTGGACTGAGTATGACTACCCCCTCAAGAGATGAGTCGATGAGGGAATGACCAGTGAGAAAAGTGATGAGTCGCTTGACCCAATTGACTTGTGTTATGCTTACCTTCAGTTTTGTCCCTTGAAAAATAGGGCAATTTGGAGAGGATTTTGGTGACTTTGTTGAGTTTTCCTAGAGGAAAGGAGCTGAAAACTGCATGTTCGGGGGGTGGTCCAGCCACAATGGCCTTCTTAGGGCATGAATTAACAACTTTTCCATCCCTCCTAGGATCCTCAGGGTTGCATTTTGATCTATGTGAAATTTGGACCCAATTTGAGCTGTTTTGGTGCAGTTTTGGACCTGTTTTGGGTCATTTTGGGTTGTTTTGGCCTATTTTTGCTACCACCATCCTAGGGTGGGATGAGGGCATGTTCTACCACCATCCCAGGGTGGCACAGTTGGAAAAATGTGTGCTCATCCCACCCTGGGATGGTGGTGACCCCTGCATCTTTATATAAACCCAAAATATGAAGGTTAGGCTCATTTTTGCATGCTTTCTTTGGCAGTTTGAGAGGTGAGGAGTAGGAGAGTGATTCTGAGTAGTGGAGTACTATAAAATTCATCCCACAGTCACCATGAGTCAGTGGGTGGACTCAGCCAGTGGAGGAGTCGGTGCGAGACAGGTATGCCAAGTCTCTCTTATTGCATTTTCCTAGTGTTAGGAGTTGATTTTCTTGCTTTTATGGTATGTTTTTGGCTTGGAAGCATATCACACTAGATTGTAGGTAATTAAACCTAATTTATGAGATATGTACCAAATTTTGTGTTTTACCCATGTTTTTGTGCAATTAGATTGCATTTTGTAGATCAATTTTGCATTGTTTTTGCTATTTTTGATGGCCTGAAAGGCCTTTTTGAGCCCAATTTTTTGGAGTCATCCCTAGGTGGGATGGCTAGTGTGGGCTGGTCATAGGCCATCCCTTGATGGGTTGGCCATAGGGTTGGGGGCCATTCCTAGGAGGAATGGCCACAAACCGGCCTCAAAGAGGGGCCATTTTGAGTCTTTTCTTTTGAATGTTTTTGGGGCCATGCGAGGCCATTTTGGTGGTGTATTATTGAGTTGCTTATCCCTGTCAGGTGGTGAGGAGTCGGTATCGAGTACCTAATCTATTTGATTCCATGAGGGATGCCTTGACCATAGAGGACTAGGAGTGGTTGGATGCCATCGGCCTCAAGCAGGTGACCCGATTAGAGGTTGTCATAGGAGACCGTGCATATCTGACTGCCCTGATTGATCTATGGGATCCGTGCACCAATACCTTCCACCTACCCACTAGGGAGATGATGGTGATGCTAGAGGATGTCTATCAGATTATTTAGATTTTGATAGAAGGGTGGCCGATCCGCATGACACCACGAGACCGAAGACAGGCAGTGCTCGAGAGGTACTTCAGTTATGATCTAGAGACGGTAGAGCTGGACTGCTTGAAGGGTGGTATGCTGGTAGGATTCTAGCATGAGGTGAAGGTATTGGGGGTGAGGCATACACTACTCATGATGCTCATCTCCAATATGCTACTACCAGATTCTTCTAGAGTGAGGTTCCCATGGAACCTAGTGGAGATAGTGTTTGCATTGGTGAGGTCTACTATGGTGGAGCCACTGGTGATGGCATGGGGTACTACACTATTGGCACAACTCTATGATGAGTTGTACGAGATCCACTATCATCGATAGAAGGGTATTGGGTGTAGCTTTTTATTGTAGTGCTAGGGATGGTAGCACATAGTTATGGGGCGACCATAGGGGCTACCCTGGATGACTCGAGCACAACTAGCAGATAGGGAGATAGGATACGGTATCCTATGGCAGAGGGCTCAAGAGAGGGGATAGAGTCGATGATTCATAGGTGAGGTGGCCTACTATGCAGATATATTTTCCCGACTCGAGGTAGGTCAGGTATTCTAGAGGCCATACAGAGATTGTCCAGAGTGGGCAGATGCTACTGTACAGCTCCATAGGGTGCGGTGAGGTAGATGGTTAGTTGGATGACATGGCATGGAGTGGGAGTACTTCCATTTTGCTTGGGTGATGTGATAGTTTGGGCTACGCCAGGGGTGCCTAGTGAGTCGATGCCTTATCGACATCATGGGGATGAGAGGACATTGGCATGGCCGATGGTAGAGGTAGTGGCATGGGATATGGATCCTATAGTGGACATTCTAGATGTGGATGATGTCGGGACTACAATGGAGTATGATGCTTGGTGGGTGATAGGCCAGGGGCATGGAGAGGGGCCACTAAGGAGGGGTGCAGCTAGGGAGGCACATCAAGATATTTCTGGTGAGGACCAGGGTGAGGCAGGTGATTGGTAGGGACACAGGGTAGGGGAGCATGTGGATCTCCTAGACTTAGGAGATCGAGGTGACTTGGGGGATGATGATGTTGGGGATGAGGAGGTGCAGGCACCATCGATGGCACCAGGGGATACAGAGGTAGAGCTACGAGATGAGCTACTCAGGGTGAGGTAGGAGAGAGATCTCCTATGGACATAGGTGCATGATGTATAGGTAGAGCTAGTAGCACAATGAGCCGAGGTACAGGTGGCTCAGGCTGAGATAGCATCTCTTTGAGCATAGCTATGATCTCGAAGCCCTACATGGGAGGATTCTAGTAGTGGGGAGGTGACTAGGCTATAGGTAGAGGTGACATGACTCCATTCTATGGTGGAGACTTACCGAGGCATGGTGCCGATGGGGGTAGGCTTATGCGGATGAGCTAGAGACTGAGGTAGTACGCCTTGGTGGGCATCTACGGGATGATGGAGGTGCCAATGGGTCATACCAGAGTCACCACAGTAGGACAGGGTAGTCCTCCTCTAGGTGGGAGGCACCAGGGTCTAGGTGGAGAGCTGACAGGGTAGGTGGTAGCAGATATGGGAGTTCATAGAGGACTCCTACTACAGGTGGGAGTGCGAGTCGTAGTACCGATCCTGCATGACCATGGTAGTGGCTCGCATGACTCTTTTTATGTTTTTGGATGTTTTAGCAGTGTGAAGTCTGAGGACTCACTTTATTGTAGCCGATGGGCAACATGATGTATCTTTTTATCCCATACATATACACATATATATATATGAGCTTTTTATGTGGTTTATCATCATGTGTTTATTATTTTATGAGATGTATGCAAATGTATGCAATTTGATTTATGTAATGATGATGAATGCCTATGTATGCATATTTTGTGAATGTGATTTGATTTTATTTTGTACATGCATGGATGTATATTGAGATGGATGATTTCTTGATCTAGAGGATGCAATGTGTAGACTACATGTTGTATTATGCTAGCACCATAGATGATGTATTTTGCACCAACTCATATGTAATGTTGTCATGAGACTTTATATAATGGATTTGTGAATAATGTAATTGAAATGAATGTGGTGAAGTGATATGAATGATATGTTGTTTAGGAAATGCTCATTAGGTTTTCATGAGACTCAAACACTCTAGTCAACTTATCAAAAGTTGTATACTAACCATGCAAGACTTTTTGACAAGGTATGAATCTGCTAGGATGACCAAGGTACTTCATATCCCTATGTGTGCAAGTGAGTTCATTCCTGTGAGATGCATAAGGATACCGCTAGTGCCAAGTAGGCTCTCAACCAAACCTGTACTGAGGATCACCAAATGAATGCCACCATCGTAGGTTTTGTACTAAGTATGACTAGACCACTAGGCAATCTAGGTTACCAAAGCTAGCTCATCCACATGCAAACATTGGTCTACACATACGCCCGAAAGCTAATGTGATAGACATATCATCATGCATGAGGCTACCGCCATTGACGAATAGGCTATCCACCAAACCCATAATGAGGATCACCTAATGGTTTTCCAAATGTTGAGAGTTCTAAGGATTCAAGCTCAGGTGTCTTTTGGTTATTCAATTGATTGGGATTACTTGCTCTCATATATAGTGATGAAAATCACTATTTATTTTTCTCTTTTTAGTGACTATAATCACTATTTATTTTGAGTTTTTTCTTTTTTTCTCTTGAGCAAGGGGTTTGAGTAGTGGTGATAACCACTATTATTTTTTATTGTTGCTTTTTGAGGATTTTGATTTCAAAGTTGAACTTGTGGGATTTTTGGCTTGTGGATGGCATTGATCCTTTAGGCCTTGGGGATGACTACCCATCCTTCACAGGGACATGTAGTATGAATCCTTATGACTTTAGGGATCAAAGGTGTTTGGAAATGTTGATGGGAAGCTTTTGGGATTTTGTTGTGGAATGGTGTTGATATTTTTAGGCCTTGGGGATGACTACCCATCCTTCACGGGGATGTGTAGTATGAATCCTTATGACTTTAGGGATCAAGGGTGTTTGGAAATTTTGATAGTGGTGAAAACCATTATTTATTTTGGGGAATTGGGTGGGGAAGAGCTTGTCCTTTTGCCAACTCTCAGCATTCTTGAACCATTCACACAGGGGGATGAGCAGGATGACCTTTTCGCTTAAGGTAACCTAGACCACTTCATGGATTTCATATATCTTTGTGCAAAACTTAGATTGTTAATGATTAATTGTGTTTGGGATATGATGTACGCAAGGCATAATCAATGCAAGACTCTACCTCCTAAAAATCAAGCTAGCCTTCTACAAAATCTGAGTAGAGACTAGATATGGTTGAGTGACCGAAAACCCTACTGACATTCTAAAACAAATGGCTAAGTGAAGGGAATAGACATGACTATGGAAAAGTGAAAAATGTGGGTGAAAATGCTAATTGCGGTATTTGAACTATGAGTACTTTCATGACATTGATTTTGAGCGGTAAGTAATGTACCATCATGGTGCTAGACATGTATGAGCAACTCTAAAATGTAAAGTGCTAATGATGAATATGCCTAAATGCAAGTGATGATAAAATGCAATGTGGTGTGATGCAATATTTTTGAATTTTTGAAATTTTGATGGATATGTATGTATGAAAGTGCAATGCGATGCAATGTTTTTGTATTTTGATGTTTTGATGATTTTTTTGAATTTTTGATTGATATGTATACACATGTGACCAACGGGCTTACTTGGGAGCCATTGGGGCATTTTGGGGGGACCAAAGGGCTTATGGATGCCTTTGGGGCTTTTAGGTTTGACCTAGATGATCGTAGATAGTCCAGGAGCATTTTTACTTGACCTAGATGGTGAGAACCCGCTAGGAGCCTTTTGGGTGACCTAGACGTGCAACGACACTTAAAAAGTGTCTACGACTACCTAGGGGTATTTGGCTATGACCAAAGGGCTTATGGATGCCTTTGGGGCTTTTAGGGTTGACCTAGATGATCGTAGATAGTCTAGGAGCATTTTTACTTGACCTAGATGGTGAGAACCCGCTAGGAGCCTTTTGGGTGACCTAGACATGCAGCGACACTTAAAAAGTGTCTACGACTACCTAGGGGCATTTGGCTATGACCAAAGGGCTTAGGGATGCCTTTGGGGATTTTAGGGTTGACCTAGATGATCATAGATAGTCTAGGAGCATTTTTACTTGACCTAGATGGTGAGAACCCTAGGAGCCTTTTGGTGACCTAGATGAAAGTGCCTACTGGTATGACCAAAGGCTTATGGATGCCTTTGGGGTTTTAGGTTTGACCTAGATGATCATAGATAGTCTAGGAGCATTTTTACTTGACCTAGATGGTGAGAACCCCTAGGAGCCTTTTGGGTGACCTAGACCTCTAGGGAGTTTGGTTTATTTGGTCTTTTTTTAGGTGGCTTTTCAAGGGTAGCTTTGGGGGAAAAGTGACTACGACCTACGGGGCATTTGCTATCACCAAAGGGCTTAGGGATGCCTTTGGGCATTTTAGGGTTGACCTAGATGATCGTAGATAGTCTAGGAGCATTTTTACTTGACCTAGATAGTGAGAACTCTACTAGGAGCCTTTTGGGTGCTCTCTAAGCATGAAATGGCCACAAGTGAAGGATGTTCAAGGGTTCAAGATCCTCGACACCTTCAAGTGAAGCTAGGTGATAAGTTCTAGGCCCTATTTGACTAGTGATGACAAAGGGACCTAACCAGTTTACCATAAATTTGTCTCGTAGGTGGGGCGGCAAGCTAGAATTCTGTTGGTTCTCTTTTAGGATGAGATCACCAACCTGAAAGTCTCTGAGATGGACTTTCATATTGTAGGCTCTTTTGAGCCGCTCTTGATACACACGTAGATGCTCAAGTGCATTAATGTGATGCTCATCCAACAACATAAGTTGATCTAGGTGAGCTTGTCATGCAGTATCATCATCAATAAACTCCTGCATGGATATGCGTAGTGATGGGATTTCCAACTCTAGAGGCATGACCGCCTCAACACCATACACTAGTGAAAATGGAGTTGCCCCAGTGGGCGTCCGAATGCTAGTGTGGTAAGCCCAAAGGGCAAGCGGCATTTGCGTATGCCAATCGGTATGATTCTCTTTGACTATTTTCTTCAATATGGCAATTAATGTCTTGTTTGATGCTTCTGCTTGCCCATTTGCTTGTGGATAATAGGGTGTCAAAAGTTTTGCTAGATATTATACTTTGTCTATCAAGAATATTATTCTGAAGACCCCATTATGAAATGATCTTGGATGGAATACCAAAATGACAAATGATATTATGCAATATGAACTCCGCTATGCGGGGTCCTATCGTAGTGGTAAGGGGAATTGCTTCCACCCACTTTGTAAAATACTCGATAGCCATGATGATAAATGTGTGGTAGCCCGAGGATGTAGGGGAGATTTTCTCGATTAAATCCAACCCCCATTGTGAAAATGGCCAAGCCGATTGGATCGGTTGTAAGGCCTGGGAAGGTACATGTGTCAAGTTAGCATGGTGTTGACATTTCATGCACTTCCTCACATATGCGCAACAATCTCGCTCTAAAGTTGGCCAATAATAGCCCATGCGAAGAATGCACTTTGTGATGGCCATGCCACTAAAATGGCCACCACAAGTACCATCATGTGCTTGGGCCATTGCCCAAGTCGATTCTTGATACTCTAAGCAATGAAGGAGGATTCCTTCATAGCTTCGATGGTATAGGATGTCTCCTAACAAGACAAACTTTGTTGCCTTCCATTTAAATGTCCTTTTGGTAGTGTGCGATAATCCAGGAGGGAGGTTACCAAGCTTTAGGTACTCTCTAATTGGTGTGGACCAGTCCTGCTGTGTGGAAGCCTCGATTGCATGAATTGCCTATCCCTCATGAAGTTCATCCCGAGAAAATGCAGATTGGGATAGAACTTGTAAGAATAGCATTGTGCTGCTATCAAAAGGGGTTTGGGGGAACAGAGTCCCCCAAGCGGCATGATTCAAGTGCTCATGAATGTGTGAGAATCTCTCTTGATGAGGTTCTATTTGAATCAAGTGGACTTCTGGCATGGCTTGAGTGCTCTCATGCTCAATCGTTGATTGTGATAGCATCTTGACTTGAATGGTTGTCATCTCCCCTATGGGGTCTTGTGGAATCAAGGATCCTAAAGAGGCCATTGTATCCACAAAATGATTAGATGATCGAGGGAGTGCCTCGATGTCATACCATTCAAACTTTTCTAGGGATTTGTCCACAAGGGCTTTGTAGGCTTGCAAAACTAGGCACTTGCACTGGAAGATTCCCTTGACCTAGTTGACAATGAGCAAGGAGTCACCAAAAATATTGAGCTTGGTGATTTTCATGGTGATAGCCATTTTAAGCCCTATGAGTAAGGCTTCATACTCGGAATTATTGTTGGTGTAGGGGAAATCAAGTTTAAATGATAGGGGTATGGGAGCCCCATGCGGTGTGAAAAACATGATTCCCATGCCACCCCCTTGCTCGCATTTGGAGCCATCGAAGAAGAGAGTCATATCCGCCTATGACTCAAGCTCATCAGAATCAGGTGATTCTGATATTTGGAAGACTCCATCATCGGGAAGCTCCATGCTAAGAGGTTGGTCCTCCTAGAGAGGAGCCTCTGCAAGTTGATCAACAATGACCTATCCTTTGATTGAATTTTGTCCTATGAACTCTAGGTCAAATTCTATCAACAACATGATCCATTTCATCGTGTGACTACTATGATAAGTATGACTCATCATGTATCGCAATGGATTCTCTTTAGATACAACATACGTAGTGTGGCTGAGCATATAGTGTCATAGCTTCTTGGTAGCAAAAACCATCGCTAGATTTCTACTTTTATGACATAACTTTTCAACGTATGCGTACTTATTCTCATAGCTCACCGGGGGGGTGAGATAATATGTGGCCTGTTCCTTATGAAATTCATTATTTTGGGCTAACATGGCACCCAATGCGACCTCAGTAGCTGAGATATATAATCGGAATGACACCCCTGGTCTAGGTGGAGCTAACACTGGCGACGAAGCCAGGTATTGTTTAATTGTGTCAAAGGCATCCTGACATTCATTGTCCCAGTGGAATGTGACCCCCTTGTGTAAAAGTTTGTTCATGGGTCTACACTTGTTCGACAGTTGTGCTATAAAGCATTTGATGGATGCAATCCTCCCCTACAAGCTACGAAGCTGCTTGATGGTAGTCAGGGGAGGCATTTCAAGGATTGCCTTGAATTTGTTAGGGTCCACTTCGATGCCTCATTTGGAAACTATAAATCCCAAGAGCTTTCCAGATGTGATGCCAAAGATGCACTTCTTGGGATTCAATCTCACATTATGTTCAATAAGGTGATCGAGGACTTTGCACAAGACATCTAGGTGCTCATGACGTAATAAATATTTAGCCAATAAGTCATCCATGTAATCTTCCAAAATTTTATGCATGTAGTCATGGAAGATATATGTCATGGCACGCTGGTAGGTGGCACCGACATTCTTAAGGCCAAATGGCATGACCTTGTAACAAAATGTCCCCCAAGGCATTGTGAACGTCATTTTGAGCTGGTCTTCAGGGTTGATATGAATCTGATTATACCCAGAGAAGCCATCCATAAGGGAGAGCATTTCATGTCCTATGGTGGCATCTACCAAGGCATCTATGCTTGGCAAAGGAAAATCATCCTTAGGACTCGCTTTGTTTAGGTCTCAAAAATCGGTGCAAATGTGAATCCTCCCATCAAGCTTCTTGATGGGAACCATGTTGGACAACCATGGTGGATAGTCTACAGAAATGACAAACTGGGCATCCAATAATTTTTGTAGCTCATATTTGACCATCAAGGCCACTGTTGGGTGCATCTTTCTCAGCTTTTGCTTGACAGGTTTGACTATGGGGTCAAGCGTGAGATTATGGGTGACCAGATTTGGATCTAGTCCCGACATGTCTTTGTAAGACCATGCAAAAGCTGCCTTCTTCTTTGTGAGAAGGGCTATATAATCGGCTTGCTCTTCGGGGGATAGGCTTTCCCCTAGCTTGATATATTATGGGTTTTCAGGATCTGAGCCGATATCTTTGTCAACCGTAGGCTCGATTGACATATGAGACCCCTCCTCCAACTGATGGGGAGTAGGTATCAAATGGATGTCATTAGCTAGATTTAAATCTTTGATGGGAACCTCGGGTTCCTCCTCAGCATGGAAGACATCATGAGTTGGTCCTATGGAGAAGTGAAACAATCCACCGCAAGCCCAATACTCAGAGGGTGATGGGGGTGAATCAGCATGATCCCAATCAATCGCATCTAGGTCTAGATGGAGTGGTTTGGAAGGATCGACTGGGTTGTGGAGTGGTGTGGTCAAATCAATGGAGATCATATTGATGAAATGTGTCTGCTCTCCAGGACCACGTGCATGTGACTATGTATTGGTGTCATCTCTCACCCCTAGATGTGGCTCTGGGGGAATGGGGATCTCCGGATCCTATCTGGGAATAGACTATAGGATGGGATCATTAGGCTCAAGGAGCTCCATGTGTGTGGGTGGGTCAGGGAAGACCTCATGATGAATCTGGCCTAGATTGATAGGCCTTGCCCTCAAGCATGGGCCAACATGTAACTGATGATAGACTTCATCTATGTCAATATTCTCATGATGATGTCACAAATAATGAGGACCTAGGTATGCCCTCTCTGTGTCATCCTCATAGTCACTATCATATATGGGAACCTCATTGTTGCCCCTTGGGATCGGGCGATCAGGTAGGTGTGGTCCCATATATGCTAATTCCTCATAATCATCATCATGGATGAGGATTCCTTCATTCTCATCTCATAGTGCCTCAGGCTCCCGAGGGCCCAACTGCTCAAGTAAATTAACTACTCCCCCCAGGAGGTCTATCTTCCTATGGATGAACCGGCTCTTCAAGAGGAAGGAGCTACCACCAAACAGGATCAGGGAAAGGGAACAAATGTATGAGGCTTTCTTATTGGTCATTAATGGGGACAATTTGTGAATGATCATTGTCTGACTCAAAAGGGTCATATGGCGCTACCTCATAACCCGACTCATCCTCTGAGGTCCACTCATATGAGGTGCCTGGATCTGACTCATCATAGACATGGGGACAACTCCATGAACCTTCCCCTCTCTCAAAATGTGGGGGAATGTCACTGGGGATCATGGGGTTCCCATCTAGCCATGGAAAGTAATCTCCCAAGGAGTAGACTGTATTGGGATTGGCATAAGGGTCTTGGGCCAACCCACCCTCGTAGCCTATATTCAAGTGATTTAGGCTATCTAAGAGGACATCTAGAGGCAACGGATTGTTGCATCCCACTCCCGACTTGTCATAGGGCATTTGATATTGTGGTTGACAAGGGATTCTAGTGCCCTGCTCATACATGCCTAACCCATAACCATGCCAGTTGCATAGGTCAAGGTACTTCAAGGTGAAGTTAGGGTTAGACAAGTAGTTAATATCCTCTCCAAAAGGTTCCTCATCTTCCTCCTACTATTGGTAAGGTTTGATGCCATAGTCAAGGCCCCCATAGATAAAGTTCATTTGATTAGGGGGAATACCAAGAGGCACGATAGTGCCTATGGGAAGACGGGGTCTACCCATGTCTTGCATCGACTCTAAAGTAGGAGTAGTGGTAACATTCCTAACCATGTACTCTCCCAATCTGGTAGAAGCTAGATGTACTATAACCTAGGGCTACGGATAGAAGAGGGATGAGAGTGAGACTTGATCCAGCTCATTGTTTGCCTCGTGTGGTGTCTCTTCATCATCCGGGCTAAGTATCTCCTCTGTAGAGATGGTGGATATGATTGGTTGGTCCTCCTCAATGGGCCGCTTCTCTGGGTTCCTAGGCAAAGGATCCACTAATGTATTAGGCATCTGGGGTGGGGCCGATGATGAGGAGGGCATGGTATGCTGTAGTGGTGGGGTCGAACCTCGGCTAGATTTATTCGATTGAAAATCTAGATGTATCGATGGCAAGGTCGACTCGGGTAACTGCTGCACCATGTTGTAGTACTTGAAGGGCTCTAGGTCCATGGGGATGACATGAACTTGCCCTTCATGAGTGTACTTGAGGCACTGGTGAGTGATGGAAGGGATGCACTTCATGTCCCTGATCCATGGTCTTCCTAACAAAATGTTGTATGCCATCTCACCCTCCAAGATGTGGCACATCATCGAGATGATCTTTTCCCCTACTTGAATAGGTAAGATGATTGTACCAACCATTGAGCATATGGCATCATTGAATGCTCGGAGGGTGTAGGTAGATGTGACAATATGAGATGCTGGAAGCTTCAGGTGCTTCAGAGCTATTGTAGTTATGATGTTGCTCGAAGACCCAGTATCTATCAAGACTCTTTTGTATGGTGTTCCATTCACACGTGTGACAATGTGTAAAGGGGGATCCACCATATCATGTGGAACCGGTTTAAGTTCATCTTCTCAAAAAGTAATTACCGGTTCTATGCATTGCCGCACATGCCCCACAAAGTTGTTGAAGGAGTTAGACTCCTGGGGCTGAAGCTCAATTGCCTTAAGGATCTCCATCAAGGCTTCTCTATGAGGTTGTGATTGTTGGATGAGCTCATAGATGGAGAGCCGGGCAGATGTTGTTCTTAAGCTCTGAGCGAGCTTGCTCTTAATGGTGACTATAGGCCTAGGTGGGAGGCTCGATCTAGGAGGTGGTATAGGCTACGATGTCGAAGGGACATCACTCTGAGCCATAGGTGGTGTGGCTGGACTTGGATACCACCTATTTCTTGTCACAATACTGACCATGCCAACATATCCTTGCTTAGGAGGGGCATGGTGAACCTCATTCACCTAGGGCACTGGTTTGGCCTGCTTTGCATGGGTAGGCAAGGGGTCCTTAAAGACCCCCATCTATTGGTTGTTTGGTGTGATAGGGTTATCTACCTAGAGGGCATTCCTATCAATCAGGTCTTGCACCAGATGTTTGAATTTATAGCACATTTGCACATCATGCCCATTTTGCCTATGAAATTTGTAATATAGGTCTTCTTTGTATCCTTTGGGCTTAGGTGCATTAGGGTCGATAGGTCGACTATCAGGTAGATGGATCGCATTAGCCACCAAGAGGTGATCAAACACTGAATCCATAGACTCTACAATGGGCGTGAATTGTCACTTGGGGTGACGCTATTGATTTTGCCCTTGACCATTCTGGTTATCCTTGGCATAGTTCCCGGGGTGGCCTGATAATTAGGCTTTTGAGGTGGCACGGTTGGCGCTGGCCCCGGGACACTAATGGCAACCTGATTTACTACTACTGACTTAGGTTGCATTGGGGTGTTCTTAGTGTTCTTGCTCCACTCCTTGTGAGGCTTCGCAATCTCACCCTCTTGAATCTTGATTTCTTCGATGATCCTAGCCTGTGCTAAGGCATCTTCAAGAGTGGGGTATTGTTGCAACTGTAGCAACAAAGAGATTGGATTTAAGCAACTTTTGGAGAACATCTGAGTCAACTCCGACATGGGGAGAAGATAAGGTAGCTTGGTGAGCAAGGTTCACCATCTATTGCCATAATTTGTTATTGACTCATCATCATATTGTTTTAACCTAGCTACATCGGCCAGCGTTGCCTTCCTCTTGGTATTGAAGGCAAAGCGCTCCAGGAATGCATCCGCAAGTTGGTCCAAATTATGGATGCTATGCTTAGGGAGTTGGTAAAACCACTCGAAGGTAGGGCCGATGAGGGTAGTCACAAATATCCTCAAAAGCAAAGCATCATCATCATGAATGCCGAAGCATTGGCCTAAGAACCTAGTGACATGTTCTTGCGCATCCTCTTCTCCCTTAAAGGTAGCCAACTGAGGCAACTTAAATTGTTCTGGATAGGGAGGCACAGGTACTGATGGATGGATAGGTTGACTATGCAATTGATGCATAGTGGGCTTTTGAGATCCCAACCTAGAGGTCTTGTTCTCTACTGACTCTAAGCATTCTAACAATGCTTTGTAAGGACCTGAGGACTTGATCTCCTCATATTTGTTCACATCTTGTGGTGGAGGTCTAGGCTCCTCCAACCTAGGGTGAGGTGGTGGTAAGTCACCCCCTACCTCGGTAAGGCATCTCAACATATTCTATTTCTGGCTCATGCTCAGTATAAGCCCCGTAAGGCATCTCTCGAGCTGGCCTATGAATGGGGGTATCTACCCATGGTGGGCGCCCTATGTTTGGCCTAGGAGGCATCTCTCGATCTGGCCTAGGAGGTCATGGAAGCAACATTTGATAAGGTCTCGGGGACCTCTCTCGAATGAGCATGGGTTGCCTCGGATGGACCTCCTACCTATGTGTCTTAGGGGTAGGGACCCTCTCTCTCAAAGTTTTCTAGAATAGCTCATTGGTCTATTATTCGATCCTTTCTTTCTCAAGCTGGTGCAAGCGATCTAGTTGCTCTTTATCTCCAAAGCTGCTTGAACTGAGCTTGGCATTCTATATATCTCACAACCACTTGCCTAATTTGATCCATAGTGCGAGGCCTAGGAGGCCTAGGAGTCTCACCCTAGGGTCGACCTTGTCCAAGGTACTCTATGTTCTCCATAGGGTGCTTGCCTCTCTCGAGGTTCACCACATTGACTTGAGGCTCAGGTTGGAACATGTGTTCATTACACTCAGCTGGCATAGAGGCACATCGGGCATGCATGAAATATTGTTCCTAAGGAAAATCTAGGATCTCCTCATGTCTTCCCTCCTAGACGAGGAAAGGTAGGGCTGAGTTGGCTCACCCAGACCGATGGGTGTCATTCCCATCAGGCTGCAAGAGCTGTTGTATCCTATCAAGGTGGCACGGAGGTAGAGTCATGTCGACTTGCTCCAGCCAGTGTGTGAAGTCATACT
Organism: Wollemia nobilis; assembly: GCA_028583015.1. Taxonomy (NCBI): domain Eukaryota; kingdom Viridiplantae; phylum Streptophyta; class Pinopsida; order Araucariales; family Araucariaceae; genus Wollemia; species Wollemia nobilis. Next base: position 5,973,744 of record JAQPPZ010014470.1, read on the forward strand.
CCTACCTCTACTTAGGTGTGTCAGCCCTAGTGGGTACATGGATGCGTGGCACCACTCTATCTATTAGCACCTCAACGCATAGTTGCCTTTCACCAAGGAAGGCCTATGAAATATCTACATACCGGGAACACTCTCCCAAGTAATGCTCATCATCCCTCGGGGTGTCCTAGAGAGGATCCCTTCGGAGATGAGGCTCATGCCCTACTATCTTGGGGCTAGGTGGAGTGGAAGCTCACCAAGGAGGTATAACCAAGTCCCTAGGGCTATATCGGAGATGATTCATGTCTCCTAATCCACTCTCCATAGCTTTCACCCATGATTGGGCTTGGCTGTGGGTGCGCACCATTGCGCTCCTCTATTAGTACCCCAAGTGATTATCTTCTTTACAAATTCTTAATGAAATAGTATACAAGAAAGAAACACTCAATAAGATAGATGATTATCTCTTTTAAGTTTTAAGTGTGAATCCCTAAACTATTTTGTGTGTTTCAGATGTGTTGTTTTGTAAAGAATGACCTTGTGTCACGTGTTTGAAATATTGTTGGATTGTAATCTCATGTTCAATTGGATTTCACCTGTATACTCATAGCTCGACAACCTGGCTATGAACTCCAGGTTGCATTATCCCACCTATAATGTGTGGTGATGAGGTCCACACATGGCCAGGGAGCACAGGTCCTACCAGTTCCTCACCCAGTTCACCCGTAGTCTACGATACACCTCCTCGAAGGGTGATGCATGCTATAACCCATGGGCTATGATGGATCTTGGAACCGGCCTTGGCAATATGGATCGGGTTCATGGGATTTGAGCCAAGTGGATGGAGATGAAACCCACCATCACTTGAACTCTACTAGTGGATGGTAATGAAGTCCACCTCACTAGCGTTTACATGAATCGTGGTGTGTGTGGTTCATTATTATCCAAGAAAGTAAGCAAAGAAGCAATCAATGACTATTCACTAAATGCATGCAATAGGTGCATTTTAATTTCAGAAGAATAAGATAAGGAACCTACAAATTGACTTTATGAATGCAAATCCTACATGCTAACTTACCCAATGGGTAAGCCACAAGCAATCAAACCAAACAGATGCATTGCTACTACAAGTTCTTTTTTATTTTTCTTCTACCTTTTGCTATGTGATGTTATAAGAAAATAAAAAATGAAAATTTTAACCTTTCTATGCAAGCAAAATAAGAAAAAACCAAATTTTGATAGTCTCTAAAAATATAGCAGAAAATCAGAGGGTTTAGGCACTTACCTTGTCCATTTTGAAGCCTCCAAATTCTAAAATTTTGGGCAAAAATATCTCTATTTCACCACCGCTCCAGGGTGGGGTGAGTAGAAGCTCCACCACCATCCTAGGGTGGGATGGTGAAGCCACCATCCTAGGGTGTGCCAGATAAAGCCTCTGCCACCATTCCAGGGTGGGGAGGGGAGCACCTACAACACAAAAAGGGCAAAAATGCAAGAAAGAAGTCAAATTTTCACCCAAATAAAAAGGGACAAGGGTCCCACCATGATCACCACTGAAGTAGGGAAAAATGGTGCACCAAATTATGTAAAAAAATATGTGTATCTACCCCATATCGCTCATGAGCATAAAAAAGGAAGCATGCATGTGAAAAGGAAATAATACCAAACAAAAGGAAATGAATCAAAGCAAGTCTCTTCTCATTAATTTGTTGGATCAAATCCAAGGTTACATAGAAGTCCCCTTGAGGGCTCAAAATGTGATACAATTTTTACAATATTGGGTGCCCAAAGACCAAGTCTTTCACGGAATCCAGGTGCACATCCAATGTTTCTCCGCATACCCACAATCGAGGTGGGTGATCCAATGCCACCGCTGCTTGTATCTAGGTTCTATGATGTCTGATATTGCTTCCCAAATCCTTCTGAGGACCTGCACCTACACACAAGGAAGCAAAAAGGGGTCAAATAGCAAGGGTGTATGGTGAAAACATGCAATCCCCACAGGGGCAAAATGGCATATGAATTAAAAGTGCATCAAATGATATCCAAATGACTTGAAAATTTTCAGAGATGTTAAAGAGGATGTTTTGGGAGGATATCACCCAAAAAATATCAGAAATTGCACCCGTAGACCCCTCGATTTAGCGTCGCCCGCCTACAACCTACGAAAAGGAAGACAACAAAATATCGAACCTGCACTCATCCAAAACTCATGAAATTTGGTCAGTATGCATAAATTGACATTTCAAGACAACCCATATGATCATATTTTCAAATTGGATCCCGGATCCACCTGCATCAAACTGGGGTGCCCGGATGGGCCCTACGAGCCTGCGAAAACTTAAAAATAGCATAACTCATTCATTTTAACTCCAAATGACCTGAAATTTGAACTGTAGCATCATGGAATAATTTAGAAAATAACAAATTAAAAATAGTAAAGAAATTGTTTAATAATTTACCCTCATCCCAGGGGGGCGATGGTGACTGCAACTATTTGGGGGGCACCCTAGGAGGGGATACCCACAAAATCCGGCCACTTTTTGTTACCAAACCACTAGAAGATGTTCCTAAACAACCTAAGGTGTGTTTTCATCGAATTTGGTGAAGAAATTCACCCGGATGGAAAAGTTATGCTCGGATTACCTTCTTGAAGTCACCCGGTAACCTCCTTGGCAAAAGGGAGATTTCGAGGGCAAAAAGGTGCAATAAGGTGAGGGGAAATCTTGGAAGCACTCCATTGCATATCCTAGAACTCCTATCTATTATTTTTGTGTGGATATTGAACCCATTTTATAGCCCAAAGGGGCTCATGTGCAAAAAGGCATGCAAGGGCATGCATGGCAGGAGGTGCCACTTGTCAAATGGGAGGCATGCACGTGGGTGTGGAAGAGAATCTCCCAATTTGGCCCTCATAAATATGGATGTCATAAGGATTCCCTATCCTCTACCTCGCATGCTCTGTTTGGGTGGTCAAATGGCAGTTTTTGGGTGCCATTTGGCCAAATTTTGACTTTTTTGGGTCAAACTTCACCACCGTCCCACCCTGGGACGAGGGCTCACCACCATCCCAGGGTGGGACGATGGGAATCTACCATCATCCCAGGGTGGGACGGTGGTGAATTTTGGGCCAAAACCTCCCAAAATTGGGTCGGTAGCCTCCAAAACCCTTTTCGGAGTGGCTAGAACCACTGTGAGCCTCCTGAGGGCTGCCCAAGGGGCCATATGATGTCAATTTGATCATTGCTTGTGGATGCTTAATCGAGGTTTACCACATTTTAGTGTCTACACTATGTAATTATTATATCGTTAAAAATATGCTTACCATGAATAAAACCACCTTGTTCCTATGAGATAACACAATCTAGAAACTCTTTCAACCTATTTGCCATAATTTTTGAAATGATCTTAAAAACCATATTACAAAGGCTTGCTGGACAAAATTATCAAAATATTTTGTCTTGAATTTCTTGGGAACCAATGTAATAAAAGTGGAATTGATCTCACTTATTGTTGTCTTCCTTTTCTGAGCCTCTACAACCAGCATATCACTCTTCAATGAATCCTAAACTTTTTAAAATAAAATTATAGGAAATATATCAAGTCCTAACACCTTGTTAGGAAGGAAAGATAAAATTACTTTATGTAGCTCCTCCATACATATCATATTCATTAAGCTTTCATTTTGTCCAAAATATTTTATTAAAACTTAACTTGTGCCTCTTTATATTTTTCAATATTTGATAAAATATTTTGGAAATAACGAATTGCTTCCTTCATATATATTCTTCTTCCTCAATATTGCTTCCAATCTAGAGTTGAAATATTTTTTATGTAACAAAAAGAAAAAAAATTGTTTTTGCTTTAACATGAAAAAAATTGTACTTTCTATCTCCTTCCTTGATCCATTTCTCCCTAGATTTTTGCAACCAACATGATTCATTTTTCAATGCATTATGATAATCATAAAGTAATTATTTTTCTTTCACATAAGAATCCTAGTACATTCCATTGATGTCTACTATCTCTTGTAAAATTTTGATCTTGGATCCAATTTCCTTATTTTCATTAAAAATGTTACCAAAAGATTTGAAATTCTAAATCTTCATTTTCTCCTTTAAATATTTCATATTTTGAACCAACCTGTACATATATGATCCTTTAAAAATTTATTCATTCAACCATAACATAACCATCTTAAAGAGAATAGAGTCTTGGATACAAATAGACTAGAAGCAAAATGGTTTTGGATGACTATTATTAGGTAAAACACGAGTCAAAAGAATGGGTTTGTGATCCAATTGTGCTCACAATAAAATATTTAAAAATATTGTATACTCTGTTTGCAACCATGTGTTATAAAATAATCTATCCAATATTTTTCCTATATGATTTTTCTCAATGCATTTGTTATCCCATGGATATTGAAAACGTGAAGGACTAACATCCTAAAGGATATTTGAATTGAAAAATGAAAAAAAATCTTATATTGATTTAGACCATCCTAGAGTAGTGCCCTTCTTTTCCAAAAGTGATAGAACTATGTTGAAGTCACCCCACGAATCCATAGATCACAATCATGAATCATAATTATGTTTGATAAAAATATGCTAAGGTCCTTGAAGCATATAAATTTATAACCCCAACTTTGATATTTTCCTCTTTCTTACGATATAATCCAACAAATCAATTACCTTTTGTTTATAACAATTGTCCATCCCATTTGTACTTTTCCCATGTTGTTGCAATATCATTTGAATATCCTATAGAATAAACTACTAGACAATCACCCATATTCCAAATCTTTTAAAAAGTGTTCTTACATTCCTCACTACTTAATTTTATTTCTTGTATTTAACTAAAAACAAGACTATAACCTATTAATTTCTTAATAACGTCTTTTTAGGGATATTTTTCATGCACATAATATTCCATGATATCATCCTAATCATCCCTTTTTATTTTTATTAGTGGGATTATCCCCACTTCTTGTTAACACTCGTGATATTTTTATTTGGCTTCCTAAATCGACACCCCTTTGAATATTTTTCTCTTTGTTCGTTATTTGATGACCTTCCTCTCCTTTTTTCATTTCCACCAACACTTTCATCTTCATCAATATCTTCTATTTTTCCATATTATTCATGATGATATTTATTTTCCAAATATTTACATTTCCCTAAAAAATCTAAAATGCAAGGAAAAGCCTCATAAAGACTTTACTTCTTTATGTTGCCTTGAAAACACTAAAGTACAAGGATGATCCTCCATAGTAATTACTTTATTATGCTACCTTAGAAAACCTAATTTTTTATTGATATATTTTATATGAATTTCTTTATTACGTTGATGATGAAACCTTAAAGTGCAATGGATACACTCTATCTACTTTCATTTTTATTATGAGGGGAAGGTTCTATACTACTTGAGAAAAATGAAGAAGATTTACTAGATTAACCTTGACTTTCTTCACTTCAATCACTTTCAAATTTAACTCCCCATATTCCTTCATGTCTTTAACACTTTATATATATGAACTTGCACATTTTACTTCTTTATCCCTTAGGTTACTTTTTTCTTCTAGTGGTTGATTCGAGTGAACTATAATCACTTTTTCCATTTGATAATATAGATGGGATTTTATTTCCACTTTCTTAGGAATGGAAAATCCTTGATTTTACCTAGCTTCTACTATGATATGATCTTCTTATTTCATATTAAAGTTTGTCTCATGCCCAAAATTTTCCATCCCTCTCTATCATTTTTGCTTTGTATGTTGGCAATTTTGGGTACTTTGGGTACATTGCTTTTGCTCAAGTGTATAAGTTGTCATTGATGTCAAAAGGCATTTTTGTGTTGATATCAAAAAGAGTGTGATGTCAAAAATATCTTGAGAAAGCTTCATTTTGTTAAAGGGTTTTTATTAAAACCATGGTGACAAGGTTAAAGGTTTTTCTTAAAACCATTTGGACTCATTAAGGGTTTTTATTAAAACCAAGCTTAACTTAATGCAAAGGTTTTTACTTCTTGAAAAACCTTGAAGGTCCATGTTTATTATTAATAATTAAATTAACTCAAACCTTTGTCAAAGGTCTAAGTTTAATTTATTATTAATAAAATAATAATAATTATTATTTTAATTATTATTAAAGGGTCTTTTAACCCTTAAGCGACGTAGATAAAGTTTTCTTTCGCTGACGTGTTGCCATCGTTGGAGGAGCACCGACGTCAAACAGTTAAGGAGAAATTGCTATATAAGTGGGGATGATTTTCGAAAGTAAGTGCACCACTGATTAATTGGAGTCTTCGATTTGTGTTTGCTCTGTATCATTCGAATAGCGCTTGGTGTCTTCGATTTGCGTTTGCTCGGTATCATTCGAATAGCGCTTGGTGTCTTTGATTTGTGCTTTCTCTATGTCTTCGAATATCCAATTGATATCTTTGAAATCGTGCTTGATCTGTGTCTTGAAAACCATGCTTGGCATACTCGGATTTGAGCTTGGGCTGCATCCTTACTTTTTTCTTGACGTTAGTGGATTGGCAATTGCATTCAGTGACTTATGGTTTGGACAGTGCTAGGAAAAAAAATATGTTTTCCATATCCTACGTTCAAGTGAAGATAAAACAAAGGATAGTTTAATATTTCTTTGTCGGGCACTTGTGCTCCAACGACGATGGATTTTGAGTAAAGGCACTCGCTAGGCAGAGATACAGGTTTTGAATCACGTCGAGTGCATTTTTCCTTTTGTTGTGACGCACGAAGGAGAGTGGCTGTGATTGGGCTACGTAAGTAGAGGAGAATGCACTTTAGCGCTTATAGTGGTGGCTCCTCATTTCTCCTAAGGTTGGAGAACTAAGTATTGCCAAGGTAAATCTTTTTATTGTTGACTTGGGATATTTGAGTTGATTTGATCAAGAATTTTTGATGGTGGTATAAGGTTAAGTTGTAATCTTTGTTTTGACATTGTTTTTATTAATGCTTGATGCTTATGTGGAGTAATAAGGTGTAAAGAGATTTTACTTTGTATGTATATTATATTTTTGGTGGTTAATATTAAGTTGGAGTAATAAGGTGTTATTTTGGATCTTTATTATTGTGTATTATTGTATAGTTGCTAACTCTAATTGGTGGTAAATTGAGAGTTAATGTTGTGACAGTTTTTGAGTTCTCCTTCTTCATCAAAGTAAAGGTATGGGCACATTCTTCCATGGTTGTTATTGATTTATGGTTTTCTAAAAATAAGTGTGGAGGGAAAATGATTTCTACTTGTTTCCTTTTCTTGTGATGATTGGTTGAATGCTTCAAGGTTGATGTTGAGTTGAATGGTGTTGGTTGACTAAACTTTGTTTGATGAGCATTGTTGTTAAAACCCTAATTGGTTGTGGAAAGAACATGAGTATCATTGTTATATGAGATATTGCATGGTTGGCAATTGTTGGGTTATGTTTCATGTTCTTGAGAAAAGCATACTACATCTATCTTATTATTTTGAGATTGAGATTGAGATTGGGAGTTAAGTATAGAACATATTGAGTCTCTAACAATTCTCTTTATGCTTCTATGAGGTTTATGAATCATATTGAGTCTCTAACAATTCTCTTTATGCTTCTATGAGGTTGATGAATCACATTGGGTCTCTAACAATTCTCTTTGTGGGTTCATGCTAAGCAAGTTTTTCTTGGTGAGCTTGCTGAGGTTTTGGATAGGTTTCGGTGGGGACTTGTGAGCAGGTTTTGGACAGGTTTTGGTGGGGACTTGTGAGCAGGTTTTGGATAGGTTTCGATGGGGACTTGTGAGAAGATTTGGACAGGTCCTAGCAGAGGACTTGTGAGCTGAGTTTGAGAGTTCTATCAGAGAATTTGAGGATAGAGGTGCATTGGTTCTTTGAGAAGAACTTGAGGACAGATTTGGCAAGTCTTTGAGAAGGCTTGTATGCAGAGGATTGATTTTTTCAAGAGTTGGACAGATCTGATAGATAGAGGAAGACTTGTACTAGACCGATTGAATGTGTTTGGTACAGGTTGCTGAGTTGCTATGGACGTGATCATAGAAGGCAGAGGTCTCTTAGGCTAAGCATTGAGGATAGGAGGTCTTCGGTGGAAAGGAGTTCCATGTGTTGGCAAGAGGTAGAGGTAGTTGATCTTTTGAGGGATCATTTCTAGAGTAGAGGGGAAGGTATCTCCTTTGAGCAGAGGCTCATAAATTTAGATAGAGGGGAAGGTATCTCCTTTGAGCAGAGGCTCATAAATTTAGATTGGGGGAAGGTATCTCCTTTGGGCCGAGGATCATAAACATTGTAATTGGGAAGGTTTCCCAAAGAACTTTGAGATAAATTTTAGATAAAATTTTTGTGGACGTAGCCCAGGATTTTTGGGTGAACCACGTTAAAATTGGTGTCACTTTGTGGATGATATTGTGCTTTGTTTTGATAATGCTTTGGGTATATTGCTTTACTATTTTGAAGTATAAAGGAAAAAGTAAAAAGAGGTCTTATACTTGTTCACCCCCCTCTCAGGTATAAGCTTGTTTTATTCAATTGGTATCAGAGCGGGTGCCTTCGAAAAGTTTAACAGCTTGAAGGAAAATCTAGTAAAGAACACAATGGATTACTCAAGTAGCAATGTAGCACCTATTCATGATGAGTCTTCTAGTGATGAGGAGGCATATTACAGTAAGAAAGGCAAGTTCTCTAGAAAACACAAAAGTATAAAAAATATAAGATGTTTCAATTGTGGAAAGTTTGGTGATTATGCTATTGACTATACTATTCCCAAGAATGAAAGTGATGAAGATAAACAGGATTCTAAGAGCAAGGATTCTGAAAAGCACAAGCATCACAGGAAAAACAAAAATGAGCACAACAATCAAGGAAAGAGGTATTCTCACAAGCACAAGAAGGTATTCTACCTAGACAAAGCAAGTAAATGTTCTAGTAGTGATAGTGAAAGTTCTTCAAGTGATAATGAAAATGAGATGTTGTTCATATCAGAAAAGGAGGAAGAACCGAAACATAGATTCATTATCATGAAATGTCTTAGATGTGGAAACTTTGGTCACCTTGAGGATGATTGCACAAATAATGATTTGGTTTCTAGTATGTATGAGGATGCTTCAGAAAACTATAATGAAGATGCATGTATGGTTTTTGAAAATGGTAGCACCTCTAGTGATAAGAAATCTGAAAAAGGATTTGATGATTCAAAAAGCAAACATATAGAGGAAGGTGAAGTAGATCTTAAAGGTGAACTTATTAGTTCTCTTAGTGCTTTGAAAAAGGAAAGAAATAAGAATTATAGAATCAAGGATAAGTTAGATGAATGTTGTATGGAGAGAGATGATCTTATAGAAAGTCTTGACTTCTCTATAGCTAAGACACAAGAAATCAAGGATGAGTTAGAGTCTAAGGTTCTTGAGTATAGTGAGTTAGAACAGAAAATGGCTTTTTTGAAAGAGGAAACTAAAGAGTACAAGGATAAGCTTTATAGGTTTCAAGATAGCTCCAAAAATGTTAAGTCACTCATCAAAGGTCAAAGAAAGACAACAGATAAAACAGGCCTTGGTTTTGTTAAGCCACACAAGGAACAAGTTGGAGAGTCTAGTAAGAGACTCCAAAAGGAAGAGAGTTTTGATGAGGAAAGTATTTCAGATCATGATTCCTTGAATGATAGATGCACAAAAATAGAAAATAGGAAATAGAAAAAGGGGAGAAAGTTTACAGGACCTAGAAAGCCATTTACAGGAAAGTTTAATGGTAGATGTTTTGCTTGTCACAGGTTTGGTCACATGGCTTCACATTACATGACTCAAGTAAGGAAGGTAAATGACAGTTTTAGAGGTGGTAATTTCTTTCAAGGGTATTGCTACTCTTGTAAACAGTTTGGGCACAAGGCAATTTATTGCAAGGCAAATATCAGGAACAGGTTTGATCAAAACAGGTTTGATCAGAATAGGTTTGGTCAGAACAAGTTTGGTTAGAACAGGTTTGGTCAGAATAGGTTTAGTCAGAATAGGTGGATTCAAAGAACGGGTATGCCTAAAAGAAATAACATTGTTACTTGTTATAAGTGCAACAATGAAGGTCACACAACTAGATAGTGTAGAGCTGAACTTCCAAGGTATAGGAACAACAACAGGAATATGGACAAAGAGTTCAAGAGAAGGCCCGGCAAGGAAGTTATAGACACTGATGATGATCAGTGCCTAATGGTATTTTTACTCCCACCCTAGAATTAATCACCTCATCAGGAGGTGGGTGAGGGCCTAAGATAAGAGGCTCATTCTTAGTCCCGAGCCCCAAAGGTGACCCTTTGCCATTGATGACAAAGGGGGAGAGATATGAGTAAGGGGGAGAGCTTCAAAGTGAAGAGGAAAGCTTCTCGTTAGGGGGAGAAAAACTTCAAAGGAAGATTCTCAGTTGTGGGCACATTTGGTCAGTTGTTAGCACAGTTGGTTTCAGTTTTGGATCTTGAGAAGTGTTTTTAGTAAAGGTTTGCCATCAATGACAAAGGGGGAGATTTTTGGCAATTTTGGGTACTTTGGGTACATTGCTTTTGCTCAAGTGTATAAGTTGTCATTGATGTCAAAATGCATTTTTGTGTTGATATCAAAATGAGTGTGATGTCAAAAATATCTTGAGAAAGCTTCATTTTGTTAAAGGGTTTTTATTAAAACCATGGTGACAAGGTTAAAAGTTTTTCTTAAAACCATTTGGACTCATTAAGGGTTTTTATTAAAACCAAGCTTAACTTAATGCAAATGTTTTTACTTCTTGAAAAACCTTGAAGGTCCATGTTTATTATTAATAATTAAATTAACTCAAACCTTTGTCAAAGGTCTAAGTTTAATTTATTATTAATAAAATAATAATAATTATTATTATTTTAATTATTATTAAAGGGTCTTTTAACCCTTAAGCGACATAGATAAAGTTTTCTTTCGCCGATGTGTTGCCATCGTTGGAGGAGCGCCGACGTCAAATAGTTAAGGAGAAATGGCTATATAAGTGGGGATGATTTTTGAAACTAAGTGCACCACCGATTAATTGGAGTCTTCGATTTGCGTTTGCTATGTATCATTCGAATAGTGCTTGGTGTCTTCGATTTGTGTTTGCTCTGTATCATTCGAATAGCGCTTGGTGTCTTCGATTTGTGCTTGCTCTGTGTCTTCGAATCTCCAATTGATGTCTTTGAAATTGTGCTTGATCTATGTCTTGGAAACTGTGCTTAGCATACTCAGATTTGAGCTTGGGCTGCATCCTTAATTTTTTCTTGATGTTAGTGGATTGGCAATTGCACCTGAACTGTGTTTTTCCATACTGTGTTGTGAGATAATTAATGCAAGCATTCAGTGACTTATGGTTTGGATAGTGCTAGGAAAATGAATACATTTTCCATATCCTACGATCAAGTGAAGATAAAACAAAGGATAGTTTAATATTTCTTTGTCGGGCACTTGTGCTCCAACGACGATGGAGTTTGAGTAAAGGCGCTCGCTAGGCAGAGATACAGGTTTCGAATCACGTCGAGTGCATTTTTCCTTGTTGCAATGCACGAAGGAGAGCGGCTTTGATTGGGCTATGTAAGTAGAGGAGAATGCGCTTTAGCACTTATAGTGGTGGCTCCTCATTTCTCCTAAGGTTGGAGAACTAAGTATTGCCAAGGTAAATCTTTTTATTGTTGACTTGGGATATTTGAGTTGATTTGATCAAGAATTTTTGATGGTGGTATAAGGTTAAGTTGTAATCTTTGTTTTGACATTGTTTTTATTAATGCTTGATGCTTATGTGGAGTAATAAGGTGTAAATAGATTTTACTTTGTATGTATATTATATTTTTGGTGGTTAATATTAAGTTGGAGTAATAAGGTGTTATTTTGGATCTTTATTATTGTGTATTATTGTATAGTTGCTAACTCTAATTGGTGGTAAATTGAGAGTTAATGTTGTGACAGTTTTTGAGTTCTCCTTCTTCATCAAAGTAAAGGTATGGGCACATTCTTCCATGGTTGTTATTGATTGATGGTTTTTTGAAAATAAGTGTGGAGGGAAAAGGATTTCTACTTGTTTCCTTTTCTTGTGATGATTGGTTGAATGCTTCAAGGTTGATGTTGAGTTGAATGGTGTTGGTTGACTAAACCTTGTTTGATGAGCATTGTTGTTAAAACCCTAATTGTTTGTGGAAAGAACATGAGTATCATTGTTATATGAGATATTGCATGGTTGGCAATTGTTGGGTTATGTTTCATGTTCTTGAGAAAAGCATACTACATCTATCTTATTATTTTGAGATTGAGATTGAGATTGGGAGTTAAGTATAGAACATATTGAGTCTCTAACAATTCTATTTATGCTTCTATGAGGTTGATGAATCATATTGAGTCTCTAACAATTCTCTTTATGCTTCTATGAGGTTGATGAATCACATTGGGTCTCTAACAATTCTCTTTGTGGGTTCATGCTAAGCAAGTTTTTCTTGGTGAGCTTGCTGAGGTTTTGGACAGGTTCTGGTGGGTACTTGTTAGTAGGTTTTGGATAGGTTTCGATGGGGAATTGTGAGCAGGTTTTGGACAGGTTTCGGTGGGGACTTGTGAGAAGATTTGTACAAGTCCTAGCAGAGGACTTGTGAGCTGAGTTTGAGAGTTCTATCAGAGAACTTGAGGATAGAGGTGCATTGGTTCTTTGAGAAGAACCTGAGGACAGATTTAGCAAGTCTTTGAGAAGGCTTGTATGCAGAGGATTGATTTGTTCAATATTTGGACAAATCTAACAGAAAAAGGAAGACTTGTACTAGACTGATTGACTGTGTTTGGTACAGGTTACTGAGCTGCTATGGACGTGATCATAGAAGGCAGAGGTCTCTTAGGCTAAGCATTGAGGACAAGAGGTCTTCTATGGAAAGGAGTTCCACGTGCTGGCAAGAGGTAAAGGTAGTTGATCTTCTGAGGGATCATTTCTAGAGCAGAGGGGAAGGTATCTCCTTTGAGCAAAGGCTCATAAATTCAGATAGAGGGGAAGGTATCTCCTTTGAGCAGAGGCTCATAAATTTAGATTGTGGGAAGGTATCTCCTTTGGGCCGAGGATCATAAAAATTGTAATTGGGAAGGTTTCCCAAAGAACTTTGAGATAACTTTTAGAGAAAAGTTTGGTGGATGTAGGCCAGGATTTATGGGTGAACCACGTTAAAATTGATGTCACTTTGTGGATGATATTGTGCTTTGTTTTGATATTGCTTTGGGTATATTGCTTTACCGTTTTGAAGTATAAAGGAAAAAGTAAAAAGAGGTCTTATACTGTTCACCCCCCCTCTCAGTATAAACTTGTGTTCTTCATTGTAATATCTTGCCATGTGTCTAGTCTCATCATATTCGTGACATTGGAATGTGATGTTTTCATGATCTAGTTGTTGATCCTATCCTCTTTATTAAAATTTAATCCTAATGGAACATAGTAAAGGATTTGAAATATCCATGAAAATGAATATTTGAGTGTATATAGCATGCCTTTCTCCTTAGTATTTGGTCCCTCCTATATGAACTCCCCTAGAGTATTTCCAATATTCTTCAAAACCTCCATATTAATGAGTTTATAAATACAAAAGCCTAATACAAACTAGAAGTATTTTAATAGTTTATTTCTCAAAAAAAGTCTCACTCCATGGTCCTAAATATAATACATATTTACCTCTAAACAAAGGGCTACCATCCATTATTTTATCCCTTATTTATGAACTAGAAAAGATAATGAGAAAAAATCCTTTAAAAAAATTTATGGAGTAATTTGAATTCAATCCACACTTCCACTTGGTCCAATTTTGAATCTAAAAAAAACCTGGCCATCATCCATATAATTTACATATTAACCCTCTGGTTTGAAGAAACATTATTTCATGCTTGATCATCTCATCCTTGATAATCACTTCTTATGTAGTATTTGCTACCTGGAGAGGGTTTATGATTATAAATTATAATGATTTATAATTATGTATTATTTGCTACTTGTGTGACTCTTGTTAAAATGCATAAATTATTCATATGTAAATTATAATGATTTGGTTTTAAGATGACACAAAATTGTTAAAAAATGAAAATTCGATGAATTTTAGTTTTTCCAAAGATCCATCAAGCATTTGGGTCTCAATAAAATGGATTTTTAAGAAGAAATAAAATGTGTAAATAAAAAGTTAATCCAAAGTCACCTAGATAGAACAAAATCATTTTCATGAAAATATAGTATATACTATCAACCAATTTAAATTAAGCTTGTATCATCTTCCATACAAACAAAAATATGTAAAATATTAGTAAAGAAAAATGTAACTATATATTATACACACAAGATGTTAGTGATAAGAAACATGTGGTCTCATATTGTCCTGCATTCCAAGAAAAACCCCACAAAACATTCAATACATGAAATTAACTATCTAATATAGATTATTGAATTTACCATCTAAAAAAGAACAACTATATAAAGGACCCTCTGGAAGTTCAAAGAACATAACAAGGTAAATCTTACATAATTTAATATATCCACAATGTTGAAATAAGTTGTTATAAAAATATAATCAATTTTATCATTTTCTATCTTATTAATTTAAAATAAAAGTACAATAAATAAAATAAAATATATTAGTTATTATTATTATTTGGCACAAAGGAGAAGAGTGCCTATGAATTCTTAGTAACGCCTTAGAAATATAATGGTTGCGCAAGAAGAAGAGCATCCAAATTTGAAGTAATGCTCCATTCAAGCTATAAAAGAATAAAACATCATTACTTAAACGTACATAAGGAGAGATAATTTCTGTGCAACCTAAATGAATGTATTCTAAATACTATAACATCCTTATGCCACCTAACAAGGAGATCTACATTCAAGGGCAACCTAAATGCCACATGGTATTCATTCCAAAGGGAGATAGAGAAGTATTAATAGTCCTACCTGAGAAGAGTGTGCATATCAAGCTTCCATTAGTCAAACATCATTGAAGGGAGAAGAGGATAGTCTAGAGTGCACCATAGAACATAGTGCAATTAATGTATAGTGTCATACCTTGAAGACTAAGGAGAATACAAAATTTAAAATATTTGAAAGTGCAATCAAGGAAGAAACCAATCAGCACGTAGTGCATCACATCAAAGAGAGGTATATTTACAGTGAAATAGTATTTTCTTTCCATCAAGTGCAAGGAGATATAAGGTACATTATTTCTAAGGTTAAGTTTAGCTAATTATTACGTGGAGATATAAGTAAATTACAGCGTTAGATGAATCATTGATGGTTTAAAAAGCAATTAAAGAAAGGGAATTATATCTTTAAGAGCTATTTCAAATTGCATTATTTGAGATTCAAATAACAAAGTATTTGCAAATTATTAAACTAGGAGGTATAAGGTTTTCTACCTTGAAAATTGAAGCATTATTTTACAAATATTATCATTTTATAAATTTTCAAATAGGGAGATATAAGGAGTACTACATCAAAATTTAGATCATTGAAATTTAGAAAACTAAACCATTGAGAATTTAAGGATATAGGAAACAAAACATAGAATTGCTTGAAAGTTGAAAAATTATTGTTGATACTAGTCTCTTATACAAATTGAAGGGACAAAAGGAATCCAACTATAGGGTCTTGGGAAATAGATAACATTATCAATTTGAAAGTGCATTAAAATTATTTCTAGCTTTCACAAATAGGGAGAAATAAGGTGAAAAATAGTAGTTGAACATTAGGGAGATAAAAGGAATTCAACTCAAAATAAATCTAAAGAAATATAAACACTTTATCAATACCATAGTATATTCAAAACACTTGGGAGATATAAGGGTTTCTACAAAACTTGAGAATAGAAAATATTTTATCAAGTTGGATCATACACTTAAAACTAGGGAGTCATAAGGTAGACAACTTCAAAGTTTTTGAAAGATAAAATATTCTATCAAAAATTCTCAATATCAAATAATAAGAAGCAAAAAGGATGTCTACTTCAAAAAATATAATAAATAAATATATGAAAAATGTCATTAGAAAGGAAATGGCAAATATCATAAAAATTAGAATAAAGAATTTACTTACCAAGTCCGAAGGAAACTTAGATCTTACTTCAAAAGTGATCTATAGTGAAGACTTAGAAGAAAACTTTAAAACTCTGGAATATTATCTACATGCTAGAATCACTAAATCAATTGATAATGGAAAGGATTATATTCAAAGTCCTTTAGACATTGGTAGCATATTATATATGGCATTAATTACACTCAAATATTACAAATAAGAGAATGTAGAGCAAAAATAATTGATTGAATCACCTAAAGAGAAAAAAATAGATGAATCCTTCTTAGAGAAGATATTTCAATCCTCTTGCATTATTGATACTTCAAGTTATTCTAACTCAAGATCTTATCATGATGCCTTAAGTGATTGTTTAGAATATTTTGTACTACAAAAGAACTATGATGAGAAGGACAAAGGCAAAGATAAAATATTTTTGCAGGAATTTATTGATAGCATGACAACTCATGAAAGCACAATGATTCAATCTAATAATAAATATAAAGAAGAAGAAGAAGAGGAACCTGGAAAAGGAGGTATACAGTGCAAGGTAAATTAAACTCAATACAAATAACCTGATCAAGCTAAAGAACATTCAAAATATGAAGACCATATTGAAGACTAAAGTCTTTAATACACAAATAATGTAATATAGGGGGGTTTTGGAATATATTACATTATTTGGTACATGCCAATGTACCACCTTGGGTACATCATTAGATTAGGAGAGTTTCTTAGATTAAGGTTTGAGTAGTTACTTTATGCAATGTAATAAATGCACATGTGTTAGAATATGCAATGATGTAAATGTGTACATAGCCCACATGTACATGAGTCATAGAATAAGAAGATGAAGAGCCTGAAGAACACAAGATTATACTGAGAGGGGGGGGTGAATAGTATAATACCTCTTTTTACTTTTTCCTTTATACTTCAAAACAGTAAAGAAATATACCCAAAGCAATATCAAAGCAATGCACAATATCATCCACAAAGTGACACCAATTTTAACATGGTTCACCCAGAATGGTTGGGCTACGTCCACAAAAAATTTCTCTAAAAGTTATCTCAAATTTCTTTGGGAATCCTTCCCAATTACAATGTTTATGAGCCTCGGACCAAAGGAGATACCTTCCCCCAATTAGAATTTATGAACCTCTGCTCAAAGGATATAACTTTCCCTTTGCTTTGGAAATGATCCCTCAGAAGATCAACTGCCTCTACCTCTTGCCAGCATGTGGAACTCCTTTCCACCGAAGACCTCCTGTCCTCAATGCTTAGCATAAGAGACCTCTGCCTTCTATGATCACGTCCAAAGTAGCTCAGCAACTTGTACCAAACACAGTTAGTCGGTCTAGTACAAGTCTTCCTCTGTTTGTTAGATCTGTCCAACTCTTGAACAAATCAATCCTCTACATACAAGCCTTCTCAAAGACTTGCAAACTATCCTCAGGTTCTTCTCATAGAACCAATTCACCTCTGTACTCAAGTTCTCTGATAGAAATATCAAACTCAGCTCACAAGTCCTCTGCTAGGACCTGTCCAAATCTACTCACAAGTCCCCACCGAAACCTGTCCAAAACTGCTCACAAGTCCCCACCGAAACCTGTCCAAAAACTTCTCACAAGTCCCCACCGGAACCTATCCAAAAACTGCTCACAAGTCCCCACCGGAACCTGTCCAAAAACTCAACAAGCTCACCAAGAAAAACTTTCTTAGTAGGAAATCACAAAGTGAATTGTTAGAGACCCAATGTGATTTGTCAAACTCATTGAAGCATAAAGAAAATTGTTAGAGACTCAATATGTTCTATACTCAAGTCCCAATCTCAAAACTCAACTCAAATCAACTCAGCTCAATCTCAATCTCAAATCTGAAAACTCAACTCAATATCTGAAATGGATAGGATAAAATGTTTTCTTTCAAGAACATGAAACCCCAACAATTTCCAACTATGCAAAGAATCAAATAACAATGATATTCATGTTCTTTTCACCATCAATTAGGGTTTCAACAACAATGCTCATCAAACAAGGTTTAGTCAACCAACACCATTCAACTCAACATCAACCTTGAAGCATTCAACCAATCATCACAAGAAAAGGAAACAAGTAGAAATCCTTTTCCCTCCAAAGATATTTGAACAAAACAACCACCAACACAATATCACCAAATGCAAAGAATAACTTGCTCAAATCAACTCAATGGAGTAAGCCTAATATCATAAATCAAGTAAAGCAATAACTTGATCAAACAACCTCTATGGAAGCAACTCAACCATCAAACTCAAAATAGCCAACCAAGGGTTTCACCAATTCAAAGAAGGTAGCAAGACTCACAAACATAAACCCTAGTGCACAATGCTTCCACTACCTTAAACCAGAATTATGCATTCACCAAAACTCTCATCAAGGATAACAATGCATAAGAAGTCTTCAACAAACCATAAAATAGGATTTACACCCAACTAAAGGAAACCTAGTTGAAAACCTTTTCACTCCAACCTTATTTCAGAAAACATACACCAATCATACTCATAAGGAAAATGTGCCCATACCTTTTTGGAGTAGAAGAAAATTGATCCTTAAATTTGTCACCACACACAACCCTCAAACTTCCAACCAAGTTAGGGTTAGAACCAAGATAAATGAACATATATAAAAACTTTCCTTAATACACCTTTTAGCTCCTCTTCATTAAAAACAACCACCAAAGAAGCCAAAAACACAACAACCAAAACTTACACCTTATATCTCCAGTTTTAAATTTAGCATAGCAAAAGACTAATCTCAAAAATACACCCAAAGAAATATCCCCTTATTTCTCCTATGTTTTTTAAACAATGCTAAACAATGCCAAAAATCATATCAAGAAAATAATCACACCTTATAATGGCTACCCTTGAAGAATCCAAAATTTGTGATAGAAAACACGTTTTAATAAAAACGTGACTAATCCATGCACAGCTCCCTCTGCGGGGATCGAAATGTAGACCTCCGCCTACGCAAGGTCCAAACATAGCCTTCGCTGCCACTAGCCCACAAGGGGCTTACGAAGTCCAAGACGGACTTCCTTCCACATAAACGGTCAAGCTTTTTGAAAGCTTTTCAAACCAGAGCTCTCCTCTTTCGCAGCGTAAACAGAACATTCGATCGCAGCCAAACCAATTAATTGCCTTCGATTTTCCAAGAGGGTTTAACCTTAGGAACCTTCTCATATTTATAGTCCATACGTGGATTTTAGAGCACGTCGGCTGCAAAGAAAAGTAATTTCGAATTTAATCAAAATTTGCTTTCTAAAGGGTTTAAAAACCCTTAAAGTATTTTTAATAAATTAAAAATAATTTCTCCCTTAATTAATTAAATAATTAATTAATTAAAACCTTGAAGGGTTTTAAATAATAATTAAATAAATAATAAAGAGAACCTCCATTGGTTTTAATAAAAACCATTGCCAATGGAATCTCTCTGGATTCTCTTAAAAATATTCTCTTGGAATCTTCCACCTTTGAAGCCAACACATCCTCTTAACATTAATGTCATTTCCTTTTGACATCAATGACAACTCATAGACAAGAAGCTAGGATCTCAAACCCAAAATTGCCAATAGAGCCATAAGTAGGTCAAAGGTCAAGGTTCATATCTTTTTATATATAGGCCTTTGATGATATATCAAGAGAGAAGCATATAGAATAGTAGAGCATAGTGATGAGAAGAGAAGGTATATAGAATGTAGATCATGCAAGAATTTTTGGAGTGTTTAAGACCTCCATTATATTACATTGTACTATTTTTGTGAGCTTTCATTAATGGCTATTTTCTGAGTTATTGTAGAAGTTTCTCATATAGTTTTCTTGCATATTATTGCCATTATCATATAGTTAATATTACTTGTTCATTTTATATCTTGTGGTTGCATTTCCTTTAATATATCATCAAAAGCTAACATTAAGATGACACAAAGTTGTTAAAAAAATGAATATTTTATGAAATTTAATTTTCCCAAAGATCCATCAAGCAATTGGGTCTCAATCAAGTATATTTAGGAGAAGAAATAAAATTTATAAATAAAAAGTCAATCCAAAGTCACCTAGATAGAACAAAATCATTTTCATGAAAATATAGTATATATTATCAACCAATTTAAATTAAGCTCGTATCATCTTCCATCCAAACAAAAATATGTAAAATATTAGTAAAGAAGAATGTAATTATCTATTATACAAACAATATGTTAGTAATGAGAAACATGTGGTCTCATATTGTCCTACATTCCAAGAAATATCCCACAAAAGCACTCAATACATGGCATTAACTATCTAATATAGATTATTAAATTTACCATCTAAAAAAGAACAACTAAATACAGGTTACTCTGGAAGATCAAATA
Source organism: Wollemia nobilis (assembly GCA_028583015.1). NCBI lineage: Eukaryota > Viridiplantae > Streptophyta > Pinopsida > Araucariales > Araucariaceae > Wollemia > Wollemia nobilis. The sequence goes on from JAQPPZ010014470.1 coordinate 5,994,164, forward strand.
ACATAACAAGGTAAATCTTACTTAATTTAATATTTCCACAATATTGGAATAACCTTTTACAAAAATATAATCTTTTCTATCTCATTAATTTAAAAGAAAAATATAATAAATAAAATAAAACTATAATCTATTTTATCATTTTCTATCTCATTATTTATTATTTTTTAATTGGTTATATGAGATTGAAATAGGCCCCACCCATATAATATTGTGATCATATTTGAACAACATATAGTGGTGTTAATACAATAACACTTTTACAATTACACATGTATTGGCTAGAAAGATTTGAACATGGATCTTCACCTTTGAAAACTACATTTTAATACTTGAAATCATACCATTTATTTAAAAAGTATTTATTATTATTATTAATATAAAAATACGTATAGTTGCAATCTTACTACAGTGGTAAGGGCTTTGGCCTCTCTTTGGGGAGACTAAGGTTCAAATCCCACTTAGTATGATGGGACCATGACCCCTCATAAAAACCTATATAAACTCATTGAAAAAATAATTTAAAAATACTTAAAATACTAATAGATAAATATAATCATTATTACTTAAGTATTTTTAATTTATTTTACATAAATTATTTAAAACTATATTTTAATAAGTGTTGCATTGATCCATGCACATAGGCCCAAGATGGTTGGTGTAAAGGATGAATTATAGAATAAGCTAGTAGTATCTACAAGTTATAGTCAAATTGATGTTACAAAAGATAAGGTGTTTTGCTTGGATGGTGATGAAATGCACCTCAATAGACTCACACAAGCTAATACTATAAATGCAACTATAGGCTCTAGAATATAAAGCTCTTATATTATGTAGGATTATCATTACATAAGCTTGATAAAAGAAGCATTGTAAGGTGCAAGGCACTATATTCTATAAAGATATAGTAACAAGCAAAAGAAACAAAAGAGAAGGCAAGAAGAATGAGAAGTCCTAAGTTCTTGGTTTTCCAAATTGCTTAGAGAATTCCTAATATTATTTATAGAATGTACAAAGTTACATAAGATTTGGAAGGTGAGATTATTCAACTTTTATCAAGTCTTAGCAATATCAGGAAATAGACAAACATTTGCTCCTTGTAACTTAGCAAAGCAAACACCAGTTCTTTAAGTGTGCAAGTCATTGAATTCATATGGAACATTTGCATTGGATGCTACAATGGTCATCAAATTATGGTGCATGACATTGACATTATTCATTTATCATATTCATGTAATCAACAATGAGGTTTATTATTTCTATATGAGCACAAAAGGTTTGATGATAAAGTAGTCATAACATCAAAGTATGGATTGGTGTCAACCTATCTACTGAAGAATCCAAATGGATGTTAATGTTGATACTTTGAATAATATTTGGCATCATGCCTTGAGGAACTCTAATCAACCCCTTATTTTCTCAAATAATTAGATGGACACCAAATATTTAATTCTAAGAATCTAAAGTAGTCATGATACCAAAGTATGATTTGGTACCAACCTATCTAATGAAGAGCCTATATGGGTGTCAAGGTTGATTCTCTAAAGTGGATTTGATATCATGCCTTAAGGAAGTTTGAGAAACCCCTTATTTTGTTAGATAATTCATCCACCTTGAGGAGCAAGAGTCCTAATTACATCATCTTCCATCTATGGGAAAATGTGGTTGAGTTGATCAAGTGTATATAACTTATGATGTGAATTGACTCTATTCTATAACTTTTAATAAGTTGTGTCTCCCTAGTGAGTGCTTTTACCAGCAATATTTTTCAACTAATATAATAGAAAATTCTAATTGTACTAGGTTCAAATCAATTAGATGTTTTACTATCATGAGCTATAATAGAGAAAGTAGATACAACTTGAGAACTTTAGTATGGATACATACCCAAGTATATTATTAGGTAAAAAATAAAAGTATTCTCTCTTATATAGCACTGGATGGTGTAATAACCATAGCATAGTGATTTGAGTCTTCCTTCTTTAGATGGATCTAAACCTTATCCCCAACCTATAATGTATGCAATATCTCATGTTGGTCATGTTTCTTATTATACTTATTTTATTAGTATTGTAGGATCTATTATACTTGAGTTTGGATGGTATATTTTTTATAGGAATATTTTTGTCTTGTTGAATTCCTTGACTTGTGCCAATATCATAGCATCAATTGGTATACGAAAGATGATGTCTACTAGGGTAGTAGACTAAAAGCACAAACATTCTTGGAATGGAGTGTGTTTTATTGGAGGAATTAAAAACCCCATTATAGAAATTTTAGACATATAAAAGGCTTTTATTCTATGTCCATGGGTGATTATAATTATACATTCATATTATGTGTATTAGCATTATATTGACCACCTTAATTTACCCATCAATATTTGGGTGGAAGGTTTTGGAATGTTGGATCTTGGTATCCAAGAGAACCTAGAGCTATCACCAAAAGTTACTAAGAAATTACCTATTTTTGTCTAAAATAATTTACGTAGATAGTCCAAAGTGAACACATATTACTAGGATAACAAATGAGTAGTCTTCAAAGTATCAATGCTCTCACTACATGGAGTCATCATAGCAATATTGCTAAACCTACCCATGACCATGAAGACACAATCATGTTAAAATATAGTGGTTAATAACCTTAACAAAAAAATCTAGGGTGATGGGCTCCCAAGGCTTGGAAAACACCTATAATATTGTATGGAGCCCAATTTTCCTATATTTTAGTTTAGAAATGCTAAATGGTATCCACAATTTGATGTAGAGATCCAATTTATAAAACATGTGTAGTTAATGAAAGTATTATTATAGCATCAAAACTATTTTGATGATGTTGAAGTATCCACCACTTTAGAATAAGAGGTTTTCCAAATTAAAAATATGCATGATGAACTTGATGGCACACAAACTTTAATGGCACAACAACATACCCTAAAGGTGGTGGTCTAGCACTGATGTTAGAGTTAGAGTATATTACATCATTTGGGTCATGTAAATGTACCACCTTAGGTACATAGTTAGAGTAGGAGATTACTTTAGGGGGAAGTTAGCTAGTTACTTCAAGCAATGTAATAAATGCACAAGTGGCAATGTGCAAGGTGTCCCCTTGTACAACTAGGTAGAGTGTTGGCCAAGGAATCTATCTTCCTATATAAAGGGCCTCATAGTGGTAGATCATATATCAAGTCCATATCAAGTTCTTATCAAGTGCATTGTAGTAGATAGTAGTAGTGCTCTTGTATGGAGTACAATGTAGCTCTTTAGCTCATATTAATGGAGTGACCATTTCCTCCATATTGCATTGTATTTTCATCATTTCTATTTATAGTATATTTTAGTCATATTGCAGACTCACTTGCTTTCATATTTATTGCATCTTATTAGGACCTGTGTTAGATCTCTTCCACTGCATATATCCTCAAAAGCTAACAGTGGTATCAGAGCCACGGTAAATCGAGATAGGAGGACCTACATCCATCATAGTTCCTCTTTGCACTTTTGTAAACCGGATTCACTAGTGTGCACCGCCACTTACAAAAGTCATCACAAGAGAAGTCCAGTAGGTCAAGAGGAATAGGGAGAGTCACAAGTGAGGACTGAAATAAATCTTAGTTGCAGAAATTCTGAGATTATATTTGGCTAGAGTCTTTCCACAGAGTTGCAAAAAAACTCGTGAAGACTAGGACTCAACATTCAAGCCACTAGATTGACAAATCAACTAGTGAAGATTATTATCTCCAGAATTACAAATTCTTCAATTCCAGTTTCTAACAACTTGTTGCAGGAAAAGGAGATTCAGAAAAAGGTTGGGAAGCTTCCTACAAGAGAGTTAGGAAGAATATCTTCTTAGAATCATTCCAGCACTTGCAACAACAAGGAAGAAGACTGAAGATTTCAAAGACCTCGAGAAAGGTCCCATTACAAGAGTTGCAATCCTGCAAAGTGCAGAAGTGAAGAAAAATGCCACAGTAGCCTTATAGCAGACTCAAGGAAGAAGAGACTCCAGAAGTTGAGTCAAAGAAGGAGATAGGAGATTGGTGATCTCCATTCAAGATCAATACCTGTAGAGTGCAAAAGCAAAAAAGGCCATAGAAGCCTTGATCAAGAAGAAGACTATAGAAGCCTTAATTTTAAAGAAGACTTCAAAAAATAATTCTTGATTTAGAAGATAAATTCCTAATTCAGAAGAATACTCCAAAGAAGAGTTCCTAAAGAATACTTCAGAAAATATTTCTAATTCAGAAGATAAATTCCTGATTCAGAAGAAAACTCCAAAAAGGAGTTCCTAAAGAAGACTCCAGAGAAGAGTCCAAGAAATAGGATATTGGTGATCTCCTTTACTGATTAAATATTTCCTTCAAGAAGGAGCTGAAGAGATCAAGAGAAGATCTCATTGAAGAACTTCCATTCTTGGAAGAAAGAGAAGGACTAGGAGAGTCCTATACAAATCTAGAAGCAGAATCAGAGATCCAAGAAGAAGATCTCATCACCAACACTTCCAGAAGTAGAAGGTTGAAGAAAAGGTCTCATTTGGAAGACCATAGAAGCTTCAAGATAGAAGACCTTGGAGAGGTCTCAAGAAAAAAGAGAGAAGAAGGCTTGGAGAGCCTTGTTGTAGAGCTCGTAGAAGCATCATCAAAAAGGTTCCTAGGAGAACTCATTGGAGAAATCCACTACCAAGGAGAAAGCACCTGATAGTGAAGGACTTGGGACAATTATTGCCATCCGACAACAAGCCCAAGAGAAGAAGAATTTGGCAAGGAGTGCCAAATCCTAGAAGAAGAATCCAGTGAAGACCTCAAGAAATTTAGAATCTTGAGAAGAAGAAGATCCTATGTTAAAATTCGACAAGAATTTTGAAGGAAGATTCAGATAGAAGAAGCCTACCAAATCCAAGAGATTTGGAGATTACCTCTCACAGCAAGAAGGCACAGTTTAGAGAAAGGAGTTCTCTAAATCTATAATAAAAAATCAAATATCACTGGAAGGATCAAGCCACCAAATCCAAGGCTCAAGATAGAAAGTTCAAGGCTACAGTTTGGTGAAGCAGGAAGTTGTTCTGAACAACCAAGAATGGAAATTCAACCATTACAAGGCAACAACTTGGTGAATAAAAAACACCAAGATCTACATCTACTTTAGAAGCCATCAAAGAGGTAAGCAACTTGGGTGCAATTAGGTTCATTGATTAAACCTCAAATTGGATTATTATCAAACTTCGTTAAGGCACCATATTTAGATTAAAAGTTGTAGAAGGATAGATTGCATTATAGTCTTCAAGTGCAAAAAGGGAAAATTCATTTTAAGGATTATTTGCACATTAAATAGGAGTTGGATATTTTTGAAAGAAATAAAATTATCATCTACCTATTTTCTATCTAGAAAGCAAGAAGACTATATCCTACAATATTGATTGTAGTGAAAAAAATTGTAGAATATTCATTAAGGGTAAATTACAGATTACTCTTAAAAGTTGCAGATATTATTAAGTGCATCTAAAATTATTTTGAGAGTTCATTTACAGGAGCAATAAGGTGAGATTATTGTTACCATTAAAAGTGCATTATTAATCCATTGGCACTATACTAGTTGATCTCTAACTAGTTACTCTCAAAAAGGGTTAGTTTGTGTTTGTTGATTGTTAAAGATCAAGGACACAAAAACTAATAGATTATCAAAGTGTCTAGAGACACTATTTGGTGCATAGAACCTACAACATTTCATGGCCCAAAGAAGCCACAAAAATCAGATCAGATTCCTCCAAGGAGTGGAGAAGAAAGCCACCATCAAAATCAGCAATAGAAGCTTCAAATCGAGACTTGGTGAGTCTCAGATTCAAAGTGCACTAAAAGCTATTTACAGGAAAAATAGTGCAGAAATTACCTCTACAAAAAAAGCTTCTATCTTAGTGGTTATTAGCTTGGGTTTATTACCAAAGTAACCAAGAAAAGGAGAGAGTTGTCTAGCAAAAGAGACAATGTCAAATCAGCCATTGCCTACTTCAAAAGCTACCATAAAACCAGAGATTGTAAAAGAGGTGCAAAGAGGTATTATATTCTCAAAAGTATTTACATTATATTGCACTACTCTAATATACCCTACGTAGGAAGAAGGATAGGTTTTCGGTGCCAAAAGGGCACACTCTTCACAAGGAGAAAAATAGTCCAAGGCAGTCATGTAAAAGCATTCTCCAAGCAAGGTAAAAGGGTCTTCCAAAAGGCTCATATCTTCTATGATTTGGATAACTAAACCTACAAGCAAACAATACAAAGAAAGGAGAAGCATTATATTCAAGGGGAATATTATCTACAAAAGGGATTTTCATAACAGGTTGAAAAAGAAGGCATAAAATATTACACTAGATGTACATCCAAGGAGCATCATTGGAGTATTTCAAACTCCACCATAGCATTGCTTGAAGCCTTCAAAATCATTGCTCAAATTATTGCTCCAAGTTCCCAAGGCGTTGCTCACCATTCCAGCTAGAAACAACTCACTCCAAATGCCATCGAATGCATACAACAAAGGTGGAGTTGGTCGTGTTGTATTGTTAATAAGGGTATTGCAAAGATACATTGAAGAGGCATTACGTAGAAAGCTCATGCACAAAGATAAGGTGACACTTGTCACCTAGAAGGAAACCCTAACATTTCCCACATGAGCGCCCATCCATTGCAAGCTTGACCAAGAAAATGTTACAGGGAAGAAGGTTGGTGTGAGCGCTCATCCAAGACTGTAATGCTCATCCTTTACCTAGAAGAAATTTACAAGTGGCAATAAGCATCTTCTCATCCCTCAAGCGCTCAAAGATAACCATCATGACACTTGTCACTCACTTCAAGATTCAACTCTTATTTGAGGTGCCAAAGACCAAGGAACAACAACATTCAAGGCTAAATTCATAGCAGCATTAAAAGCTAAGTTCATGGTAGATTTACGTAGCAGCATCAACGTTCATAGAAGTAATAGAAAGAGAGCATTTAAAGCTCCTAGTCAAAGTGGTCAGATGTGAGGCATCCACTATCCAAGTATTGTCATCAAAGGTATCAAGAAACCAGCCATCATCCAAATTCAAGAGAAGCACTAAAGCCTACGCCCATACATTGGAGATAATGGTCAAAAGAGCACTAAAGAGTGTTGTCATCTACATCTAAAAATCAATATTGAATACATAGAGGTTTGGGGTATTACAAAGGTAAGACTTTACCTTATTCCAATTTGCTTTCATTAATAGGGAGATATAAGGTATAATATAAGGTTGAAACATTAAGGGAAATCAACCATATTTGAAAGCAATATTAAAAAGGAAAATATATATTAAATAGCCTAATATTTGCAATCTAAAACATAGGAGAAATAAGGATTTCTACCTGGATAGATTAAACATCTAATATTGCAAATATCATTGTTTTCTAATATTCCATATTAGGGAGTTATAAGGAATACTACACCAAAGTAGGTAATTGGAATTTAGAAACATTAAATATCAAATTATTAAAGGCTATAAAAGGAGGTTTATTAAGGAAAATCAAGAGTTGGAAACTAATTGATATACTTGTCTCAAAACTACATTAAAGGGACAAAAGAAATCCAACAAATAGAACCTCATCAAAATTAGAAAGTGCTTAAGTTCAATAGGAGAAATAAGGTGTAAAAGAAGTTGATTTTTGCTATTCACAAAACTTTACAAAATCAACCCAAAATTGAACTACTATTCTCAAAAGCACTTTATCTATCATTCAACATATCCAAAATTACTAGGGAGACATAAGGCATTCTACAAAACTTGATAATAATAGCATTCATTCAAAATTTATCAAGTACTCAATCCATTTGGGAATCATAAGGTGTCTACAAATATTACAAAGATTTTATTAAATCACATCTCTTAACTAGGGAGTCATAAGGAAGCCTACAAAAACCTAAGCTCTAAAAGGTTTTATCAAATCAAGCTCATACACTCTAAAGTAAGGAGTTATAAGGTAGACTACTACAAAGGTTCTATCAAACCCATTCTTACAATCCTAAGGAATAGCGAGTAACACTATCTCAAATCTATCAAGAAGGAATATGGATGAAATAATAAGAAATGCCTTTATTAACAAAGAATTATTTCATGAAATGGAATTATATTCTTAGAACTTGATAGATACCCTTGAAGGATATGAGAATCTATCAGTTAGTGAAAAGGAGAGATTCTCCTTATTTCTTAAGGAAGCCAAAGAGGGTAAATTTGAAGCATTAATTGGTTATCTTCATGAAAACCTCTTCAAGGCATGGTGGAATTCACAAAAGATAGTTATATTCACATCCGAGGAATATTTGATGATTTACCTATCATTAATTGTGTTTGTACTCACTCATCACATGAAGCAAGCTAGCAATACAAATAAATATTATTGTGATGATAGACTAACTCCTCATGAAGTAGAAATTCCACTAGTATCAATGTAGAATCATAGGAGAAGGAGGAAAAGGAAGAAAATATATGCTAAAAGAGATCTTAGAAAAGAAGACATGAATAGCAAAGAAATCATAAAGACTAAAGAACCCTCAGCTACAACTCTCCTTGCATCATATGAAGACACTAACTACTTGATTGATCAGATTATAGTAAGCAATGAAGGAGAATACAAGTTTCATTTTTGACTCCAAGAAGAAGAAGAACCAGCTCAAGGAAGCATACAATGCAATGAGAATTGAAAGAACCAGATCAAGTCAAAGAGCATCCAAGACAAAGAAGAAGATCCATATTGAAGATTGAAATATTCAATACCCAAATAATGTAATACAAGGGGGTGTTAGAGTTAGAGTATATTACATCATTTGGGTCATGTAAATGTACCACCTTAGGTACATAGTTAGAGTAGGAGATTACTTTAGGGGGAAGTTAGCTAGTTACTTCAAGCAATGTAATAAATGCACAAGTGGCAATGTGCAAGGTGTCCCCTTGTACAACTAGGTAGAGTGTTGGCCAAGGAATCTATCTTCCTATATAAAGGGCCTCATAGTGGTAGATCATATATCAAGTCAATATCAAGTTCTTATCAAGTGCATTGTAGTAGATAGTAGTAGTGCTCTTGTATGGAGTACAATGTAGCTCTTTAGCTCATATTAATGGAGTGACCATTTCCTCCATATTGCATTGTATTTTCATCATTTCTATTTATAGTATATTTCAGTCATATTGCAGACTCACTTGCTTTCATATTTATTGCATCTTATTAGGACCTGTGTTAGATCTCTTCCACTGCATATATCCTCAAAAGCTAAAAAATGACTCACCTTCTACCAATTGATAATGAATACCAAAAAAGTCAACATCTAGTGGGTATAGCACTTTCCAATCATTAGAACCATACCCTCTAGTGTCAAATATGGAAAATAATGTCTATGTCTATGGGTCGATTAGATTGTTTGCTTTTTCATTCTACTTTTCCTTATGATGTTTGATCATAAGGTAGAATAATCATAGATAGCTCATCCATTTCATATACCTTTTATTCATGAGTTTTATCTATGAATAAATGAGTTATAGAGACCTATGATTTGAATGGCTTATAATTTTCTTACCCATGCTAGAATGGTACCACTATCATATAGCTTGAATAATATCATACAACTCTTTCTCATTTGTAGAGTATCAATGAGTTATATTATTGAATATATTTGAATGGTAACACACCATATTCTATATTGGATCAATATGGTATATAGTGCATAGTTAGAAGAATCAATCTTAATATTGAATGTTTGTGTGATGTTTGTCATAATGAGTATTGGCATTGAATAGATGTGGTGCTTTAGCTCTTCAAATGCCTCCTTTGGAATCCACCAGAACTTCAAACTTCCATGCATGACCTTGTTCAACAGACATGAGATATGTGCTAATCCTAAGATTAATCTAAAACAAAATTTGGAAACACTAAGAAATATCTTAAGTTTTGTCAAGGTCTTGGGTGTTGGCCACTCCTAAATGATGTCAATATTTTCAAGGTTAATTTGAATTCCTTGTTGGTAGATAAGATAACCTATATAAGATATCTTTATGATGGCAATGGTGCACTTTTCCATGTTGGTCTAGATATTGTGTTGGTGTAAGATGTCCAAGAATTGGTGCATGTGTTGAAGGTGATTTTCCCATGTCTTGTTGAACATGAGAATGTTATATGGTTAGAAAATAATGAAGAATATTGTGAAAGAATGTAGAATTTCAATCATCTGGTGCATGAATATTATCAAGACATTTGTTAAGCCAAAAAGGCATAGAAATCCACTCAAATAGTCCTTCTTGAGTCTTTAAGTCTATCTTCCATATGTCTATAAGGTTTAAAAGTACTTGATGGCAGCCCAATTTGAGATTGATATTTGTAAAATATTATATCCTTGGAATTTGTCCAACATTTCATCAATGTGTCATAAAGGGTATCAATTCTTGATTGTGATATTTTTGGCTTATCAATAGTCAATACATAGGTGACAAGTAACACCATTCTTTAGCACTAGTATATTGGGGTTGTTGCATGGAAATGAGTTAGGATGAATAATTCTCTAGTCAATTAGCTCCTATATCTAGCATCAAATTTCATAATTCTTCTAGATTAAGCAATGACTTAGGGGAATGTTTGGAAGGATTGATCCTAGGATAAAATTGATCTAGTGCTTCACTTAACAGTGTAATGGAACTTTATCCTCTTCCTGGTGCTTTTAGTGGCGTAAAAGGTTTAAAAATTATTGTGGCATGGTGGTTATAAGGGTGAACTACATGAAGAACTGTATGGCAAATTTCAGGGCAGACAACATAGAATACTAAAAAATATTGACATATGGATAAAGGAGAACATCCATATTATAATATCTTGCAATTTGATCTATGGTTGGTGTCACTTGGTGCAACAAGGATAATTTTCTAAGTGCTTTATTTTTTTAATCAAACCTTTAGTAGTACAAATATTTATGCTTGTGATATTAGCTTCTTACACTACTTAGCTTAAAGAAAATGCAATTTTTTTCTAATGTAGGCACTCAAAAATCGTGTATGTCATATCTGCAATGTAGATAAACCATGCTATAAATAGGATTGGTATGCTACCTTATGGTCAAATAGATAGCATAGAAGGAAAATCATGCACCAATAAAGCAAAGTAAAAATAGCCTTATATATAACTAAAAACATAATTATAAAACAATGAAATATGGATCACTCTATATATTAAATAATTATTTTTCATTGTGTTACAATCAAGTCCCCTCTGAAGGGATTCTACCCATGATAATACAAATAAAATGTTAAGGTGCAATGTAAATGATCTTCTTGCAATCACAAATTGTTTAGGGTGGGTTTTTCGTGATCGCTTCAAAGAGTTTGATGTGGATATTGTGCTTACTTTTCGTTTGTTGGATTCTATAATCTACACATAAGGAAACTAGAAAATAAATTATAAGCATATGTGTGATAAATGAAATCTAATACGATAAAATAAGACAAATCAGACCGAAGCATGTAAAATATGAAATCTATCTAAATGCAAGAATGATAAAAATGTTGATCTAAGATATGCTAAAGGAAAAATAGTAAAAAAAAGGTCTCTGACTAGGACCATATTAGGGTTAGACAACCTTGCCTGTGGACCATCTCGGGATGAGACGGTGGTTGTTGCTAGACTGTGTTTTTCAAAAAATAGTCCTAGGAGGTATGCAAGATGTCTTGGATGTGTTGTCAATGGATTATGCACTGTGAGAGTGACTTGATAGATCAAATCGATCACTAAGGCAATGGTATTCAATTTTATGAAATATGTGAGTGCAACTTCCTATCCTTTTAGTAGTTTGATAGCATGGCTTTCAACAATGATATGGGTTGAAGGATAAAAAGGGCAGTGCTTAATTGCTTAGATAATTAGGGATTGAATTTAGTAGCACTTCGTTGCACAAATTCAAAAGCTTCAGGACCTTTACATAAGAGAACAAAATATTTAATTTGTAAGAGCGTAAGAGTTTTAAATTGGATGGGTGAGTGTCAATTTATAGACTTCTCAAAGGGAAGCTAAAAATGGTCAAAGCACCTCACATGAAAAAGCAAAGAGATAGTTTACATTAATAAAATCAAAAGCTTATCTTTGAAATTTCATGCGATTGATTATTACATGCATTTTTTCCTATTTTGGCCCATGTGGAGCATTTAATGCCTTTCTCGAGATCATGCATGGGGTTAACTGGTAGTTTCGACTACCAATTATGCACCTTCTTATTTTTAACATTGCTTTTGGTGGTCATCTCAGGGTGACATAGCCACGGTCTGGTAGTCATATCAGGGTGAGATGACCATGGTCTAGCAGCCATATCAGGGTGAGATGACCATAGTTAAGCAGCTATCTCAGGGTAATATGGCCATAATTTATGGGGAATTGTTCCTGTTTAAGTGGTGAAAACCACTATTTTAGCCTTGAAGCTATCTAAGGTGGGTTAGATGGTCTAAAAGGATTTCATTAAGGTAGTCTCCTTAATATAACATGTTTTAGGTGTCTACAGATTCCTCTTTTTGGGATGTTGTGTGAAAACACAATGTAGAGCAAAAACAAAGAACCTAAAATGGTCGATTTGAAGATTAATGATATACATTAAACAAATCAACGTAAAATACACCAATCATAGAAAGAGCATGTATTTTTTAATCATTACTTTTGACAAGTTGAAGAACTTGATTTTGGTAAACCTTTCAATCGTGGGTAGACTAGCTCAAGTGACAAGTAGTGAGTCTACGGGTGCATGCCTTAAGCATACCAAATTTTGTTTTGTTTGAATTTATTTTTTCTTGTTATCTACCCCAAGCAAGAAGGGCATATGATTGTCTTTGGCAATGATTCTTGAATGAATTTAATTTTATGTTATTGAGTGTTTGATTATTGATTTGATTATAATTTTTATTATTATATGACTACCCCCTCAAGCGACAAGTCGAGAGAGATGGAAAATAGTGAAAGCAACAAGTCGCTTGACCATAATGATGTGATGAGCTTGTTTTTTTTTATGAGTGGTCTTATGGTAATGCACTCATCCTATATGATTACATGGATAACCAATCGCTAAAACCATTAGGTGATGAGTAAATCACTAGATACAAGGTTCACTTAAGTATTTTGAATTATTTTGACTAAAGGGGTTAAGTGCCTTTGGGACCTTTTGAAATAATTTGACCAAAGGGGTTAGGTTCCTTTGGAGCATTTTTATTGAAACTATGACCAAAGGGAGTTAGGTTCTTTTGGAGCCTTTAGAATTGAAATGTGACGAAAGGGGTAGGTTCCTTTCAGGATTTTTAAATTAATTTGACCAAAGATGTTAGGTATCTTTGGATATTTTTGAATTAATATGATCAAAGGTGTTAGGTGCCTTTGGAGCCTTTAAACTGGAATTTGAATTTGAATATGGTGAGGCAAAGGGTGCAACCTTTGACAAAAGGACACAACCTTTTGAACCTGGCAGTTGATTTTTGATTTATTGAATGTAAAGTAAAGGATGCAACTTTTTGAAACTAGCACTTGATATGTTGATTTATTGAATGTGATGCAAAGGGTACAAGCTTAGACAAAAGGATCTTGGTAGGAACCTAGGGTTCCTAGCACATAAAATGATAAATAAATAATAAATAGACCTAAAACTAAAAGAATCACCTTTTGTATTGTCGGGAAGTCCCTTCAATAAATTGTATTATATTTCATATTCATGGATATTGGAATGATAAGTTTTTACAATATTTTATACCCACTCTAGGGTTATAGGTGAAAGGTTGCAATGCTTCCTAACCCTAATCTTATAATAATAATATAATAATTAATTATATTGATTATTATATTATTTATTATTATATTATTTTATTATTATAACTATAGGATATGAAATACATTATTACTATTATTATTATTAATTAATGTTATGATAGGACCCTAACATTCCACCCTCCTTAAAACAAGATTTGTCCTCAAAGCTTGGAAGTGTAGTGTGTAAGTATATGCTCTTCAAATATTCCACCTCCTTGGGAAGCTTATTAATCTTGCGATGTTTGAACTCCGCATATGTTTTGGCATTGAAGCGGAAAGGATTCTCTTCATTCACAATTTCTTTCATGAGAGCGATGATTTTATCTGTAGGGAAAATGCAGAATACCAGCCATGACATTCTCACTTTTTCCTTGCTCACCAAAATCAGTGTAGAACGCTCTTGTACTTGCTATTACTCAATATCTCAAGCTGGTCTCTGGACGATGATGGCATTTACAACGTAATCGACAGAAACCCAACAACTATCCTTGAAAACTTGGATTCCTGGCACTTTGTTGGTTACCAAAAGAGTCAAAGCGCTCATGTCGATGTGGGCTTCCACCCTGAGAGCGAGCTCCAGCTATGGATAAGGTGGGTAGTAATTTATTTTCATTTCCATTTCCATATCTTCATTGTCGAGTGCTTCCTTCATCGTCGACTCTGCCAACCCCATATTTATGGAAAGAGCCGATAAAAGCATATTCACTACCCCCATAAGTGCTCGTGCATATTCATCATTCACTTCTATGTAAGAGGCAGGGTGTTTGAGCCAGCTGTTCAAATCTCTAGAGAAAAGAGGCCATAGCATATAGAAATAGTAATCAATCCACTATAGCTTTTCGTCAATCTAGTGATCCAACTTGGTGTCATAACCCTCCATAACTCTCATTGCTGCATTGTTGGTGTAGGCCTCCTTTTCCTCTTGTGGAAGTTCAAAAAACTCTCTACCTACGACCTGCAGGCATTGGATGAGATCAATGGAGATTTCATGATTAATAATTTGGAAAAGCCATCTGGTAAGCCAACCACTTGCATTATCGGTTATGTGACTTGGGTTCAATCCCCACGGTGGGTATGTATATGTATAAGAATTATTTGAATTTGGAAAAGCGCCATTTTTGGGCTACCATTGCCAATTCTGCTCAGCATCGAAACAAACTGGTCCTTTCATTTTGTCTCACATGAATTAACAGTTTTCATTTATTTATTTTCTTATTTGAAGGAATATCATTAGGGGCTGAGGAGTCTTTGTTTCCAAATTTTCTCATGTCAAAGATTTGCTTTAAGTACTGAAGAAACTTGGTTCAAAACACACACTTGAAGGCCAGTAACCTGCTGATAGACACATCAAATACTTATGCTTTAGAAGACTGCCAATACAATCCATCAACAATATCAACAATGTTCTGTTCAATATGATCTAATTCGTGCTTGATGTCTCTCTTCAGTTCATGCTCTAACTCTAATAAAGGGTAAGTACATTACACCATTGTAGAAAAATGTACTCAGTATCAAAGAGTAATCACCATTGAGAGAATTTATCTTTACCAAACGGGGAAATTCTCTGTGTTATGATATCTTCTGAAGCTTAAAGTAAAGAGTTCAAATGACGAGGATACCATGCCCATGAACTATAATTTGTGAACTGACAACACTGTGATGTTGAAAGTTTTCTGGTAAGGGATATGTCTTGCCCTTTAACAGACCGCAATTTTATTTTTTATTTTTTTGTACAGAGAAAGCAAAAACAATTTCACAAACTATATTTGACAATGTAGATTCTGAATAGGTGCAACCCTTTCCTTTCCAGGCATCCTAGTATCTCAAATAAGTATGTTGGAGACAAGTCTCACATTGTTGGAGTGCATAATTTTTTATGTGCCTTGTATTAAAATAATAATAATATCTGGTTGATCCCCTGTAAACTATGTTATGAACTCATGCTATTTGCCATTCTTCAGCAATTCGTTTAAAATAGCCCATGGAAAAATAACAAAATTATCTTCCAACTGGGAAGTATTTAAAATTCTTTAGCAATTCATTTAAAATAGCCTGTTTCATCAGAATGAATATGCTAAGGTTTTTGTTCAGAAATAGTGCCATATGATATCAGGTCTGGAGAAGTTGGGAAAAAAAATTGCCATTAGGATCATAAATATTGTCACATAGCCTGATGTTCATAAGTCTGCACTTTAGGATTGCCTTTGACAAAACCAATTTTTGTCGTCATTCTTCGAGTTTCTACTTATTTGTGGAGGCTTTTTATTTCTAGGAATCTATGATTACTTCTACATCAATTCATATGTACCTAGGTACAACCATTCAATGTACCTAGGTACAACCATTCAACAAGAGACATGACAGTACATGGTAGGAACCTAGATTCAACCAAAAATTGCAGGTAGGAACCTAGATTCAATATCTCAGTATCTTGTGGAGATTAAATAATAAAAATTGCAGGTGTACTAGCTATTGGGAAGGGCATATCTTGATAGCTTATTTGAACAATGATGGTGGCCAAGGTGGGGGTCTTGTAGATGAAAGACTCATACTGTTCAATACATTCAGTAGATAATCAAAATTTTGGATTTATTTTATGATGGTTTTATTTTCATGGTTCTTAGCATCGTCTATATTAATATCAAATTCACCAAGGTCAACACAAATTATATCTCCAATTTTGGCAATATAAACATCCAGTGCAAGTTTATGAATCTTAATTTCCATCTCTATAAAAAAAATTGCATGTTTAGGGTTTCGATTTTTTTTCGAAAATTCAATAAGTACTTTTTGAAGTTCTATGGTTTTGGTTTCTTTCGAGAAAAAAAATTTAGGGTTTGAATTATCTTCTTCCTTTGAAAGTGCAATGGGTATTTCTGAAAGTTCTTTGGTTATGGGTTCTTCCTCCTCTACCTAAGATTCCATGGCTAGGGTCACATCTTGCATTTCCCTTAAATATTGTATAATACGATCAGAACGTTCCATTTGTTTATTTTGTTTTCGTTCAACCATTCTTCTAATTTTTGCAATGTCATTTTTTATTCCTTTGATATTTATGTCCCATATGGTTGGATCCATACGGCTCTGATACCAGATGGTAGGAACCTAGGGTTCCTAGCACATAAAATGATAAATAAATAATAAATAAACCTAAAACTAAAAGAATCGCCTTTTGTATTGTTGGGAAGTCCCTCCAATAAATTGTATTATATTTCATATTCATGGATATTGGAAAGATAAGTTCTTACAATATTTTATACCCACTCTAGGGTTATAGGTGAAAGGTTGCAATGCTTCCTAACCCTAATCTTATAATAATAATATAATAATTAATTATATTAATTATTATATTATTTATTATTATATTATTTTATTATTATAACTATAGGATATGAAATACATTATTACTATTATTATTATTAATTAATGTCAGGATAGGACCCTAATAGATGCAACCTTTTGAACCTATAAATTGATGTATTGATTAATTATTATATGATTGATTGATAAATGAATTGAATTATATGTTTGGTTGGAAGGGTGTGCTACCTTAATTACCCCAAGTTGTTTGATTGTTTATTTGATTATTGGAGAAGGTGTGATACCTTTGAACACCCCCAAGTAGATTGGTGATTTGATTGATTGTTGGGGAAGGTGTGATACCTTTGAACATCCCTAACAGATTGGTGATTTGATTGATTATTTTGGAAGGCATGATATCTTGAGTACCCCAAGTTTATTGATGATTATGTGATTGATTGGGGGAAGGTGTGATACCTTGAACACTCCCAAGTGGATTTATTTCTTGCTCGATTGATTGTTGGGGGAATGTGTGCTACCTTGATTGCCCCAAGTGGATTGAGTGGTTGATGTGATTGTTAGGGGAGGTATGATACCTTTGAACACCCCAATAAATTGGTGATTTGATTGATTTTTGGGGAAGGTGTGATACCTTGAGTGCCCCAAGTTGATTGATGATTATGTGATTGATTGGGGGAAGGTGTGATACCTTGAACACCCCAAGTGGATTGATTTCTTTCTTGATTGATTATTGGGGGAAGGTGTGATACTTTGATTACCCCAAGTGGATTTATTGGTTGATGTGATTGTTAGGGAAAGTGTAAGACCTTGAACCTCCTAGTTGATGTTGATTATGATGCATTTATGTTAGATGATTTTTTTTATATGATAAAGTTGTTATGTATGGATGGAAATATTCATGTTTACATAACAAAACATAATTAATGAATCTAACATGAAAAACATGAGGATGCAAAATATGATACGTATGTTTACATGTTAAAACATAATGAATTAATCTAATATGCAAAACAACCTAAGTGTAAGCACCATAGAATGTATAAAATTCATGAATCAAAATGTTAACCTTTTCATAAAATTCATACATTTGAAGGTGAACTGTATGGGACATAATATAATATAACAAAATATGAATGGTGTATGTGAGATAGTGAGATATTACAATAGAACAAGAAGGCTTTCATGAGACTCAAACACCCTAGTTGACCAGTAAAAAAATATATATTGATTATGCATTGACTCTAAAAGATAAAAATATTTTAGGAAGACCCAAATATTCAATATCCCTGTGTGTGCATAATGCATTCATTAATGTGACACATAAGACTACCCCATTACTAGGCTGGTGCTTATAGCCCATTTTTGTAATGGATATCACCCTATGGTCGATATTACCTTGATTTTATACTTGGTTGGACTCAACTACTCTATAATGCAAGACCTCAAAAGCTAGTGAGTCCTTATGTGCCATGTATGAGCATAGTCCAATGCTAGGGTCTTCAAGCTTTGGGGAGTCAAATTCTCAACCACTCAAATTGAGTCCTGATGAGAATGAAACCCTATCCTTACTACTTGAAGCCTCATTATTATTATGTGTTTATAAAGAAAGTTAGAGCTTTGGGAAATTAAATTCTCAACCACTCAAATCGAAACCTGATGAGAATTTAGCCCTTATCCTTACTACTCATTTCATTATTGTTTTATTTTTTGATAAGAATTAGAGTTTTGGGGAATCAGATTCTCAACCACTTGAATTGAGTCCTGATGAGAATGTTACCTTAATCCTTACTACTCTTTTTATTATTTTTGTAATATTTTACATATATTTGAAGTGGTGAAAATTATTGTTGCCATTGTTATTTTGGACTATGTGCATAATAGAATAACAAGGAAAACCTTTTACTTAAGAAGAAATGACTACTTCATAGTTTCATATTTACTTGTGCTAAATTAGTTTTTAATACATAAAAATGTGTTTGGAATTTTTAGAAATACAAATTACTATCAAAGGAAGACCTTGCCTTCAAAAAATCAAGATAGATTTCTATAAAATCTGAAAAGAAAACTAGGAATAGATAAATGACCAAAAGATCCTATTGAACACCCTATAACAACTTACTATGTGAGGGGAAATACACAAACACTTAGGACGAGAAATGTAGATGAAAATTATATATGGATGTATGTGTTTTCCTTATGATATTTTGAAAACCAAGAGGTGTGCGTAAAATAGTCAGTGATCGTAAGAACATCATTGTTGATGGTCATACGAGATCTACCCTATCTCATGAGGACTTATTAATAACCAAAAGATCACAAGAAAAAGTGCAAATTATGACATGAAAAAAGGTTTGAATAAGACTTATGATAGTCATACAAGCATGGTGCTCTACAAAATGTAAATAGTGAAAATAAATGTGTGGTGTGTGTAAGTCATTTATGAAATTTTGAACATTAAGAGGTGTGTGCAAAATATTTAGTGGTTGTATGAACATCATTGTTGATGATCATCTGGTATCTATATTATCTTACGAAGACTCCCTAATGGGAAAAATACCACAAGGACATATGTAAGTGATGATATGAAGTAGAGTAGAGTAATGCTAATATAATGATTGATATGCATAATGCAATTAACCAATGAAATATAGTAATTTGTAATGAATGATGATGTAAGAAATGCAATGTTTTTGTAATTTTGTTTTGTATTATTTTTGTTGTTCTTGTTATTTTATTATTTTATTATGGGGAAGGTGTGATACCTTAAGTATCCCCAAAGTATTTCATGATTGGTGAATGTGGGGAAGGTACAATACCTTGAGAATATTTAAAATTTTTGATGACTGGTGAGTGTGGGGAAGGTATGATACCTTAAGAATCCCCAAATTGTTTGATTGTTGGTGATGTGGATGATGGGGGAGGTGTGATACCTTGTGTATACCTATTGTTATTATGGTGGATACCAAGGTTCTGATGAGGTGAGGTGAGCGGATCATTTATGGAAAATTCCCCCCTATCAATAGTATTTTGGACCATAGTTTTAAATATAAAGTAATGATTGATGTCATGGCCCATTTTTGGATGATAGAGGCAAAAGTGATCTTCCCTATACAACCTATTTTTAAGTATGTTCAGGTCCAATGGGCATATGTTAGGTAGAGTAATTGCTTTTGGCTCCTACAACTTGTGAAATATTGTCAACAAGGGCTCAGATAGAGGGTTCCAGGTACGGGGTTAGAATTTTGAATGAGGGGATGAGGTTGACTAGGAATGGGGATTCCCCCTTATCCTACATATATTGGACCACATTTTTAAATGTATAGCAATTTTTGATGTTGTGGACCACTAGTCGATCTTCTCTATATGGCCTATGTTGAGTTCTATTAGGGCTTATTAGTCTTATGTACGGTAATTAAATATCGCATGCTTCATAAATATTTTGAAAAATGGCTAAAAAAAACTCTAAAATTAGATTATGGTTGCAAGGGGACCTCGTATGATACTTTGTGTGATTGTTTGATTGTGATTGATTTTGAGGTTTTGGCAAAGGTAGTGTAGCCTAAGATATGGTTTAGAGAGATGGATGTTAAAATTATTGAGGTTTTTGAGATGGAGGTTGATGAGGTTGATTATGACTCAACTGTAGCTCATTGTTTATGAGTCAAGTTAAAATTTGTTGTATAATTGGAGTGTGTTAGCAACTCAATTGTAGCTCAATTTTGGCTAGTCGATCCATATGTTGTAAGCCCAGTGGAGGGGATTACTTTTTTTGTGAAGTGAGAGGAGGTTGGTTGTAGGTCTTAAAATTTGGTGATGGTTGGATGACTATTAATGAAGTTTAATGGTAGCTGGTAGGTGGTATAGGTGGATTGGGTGTAGGTGACAAGAGACAATTAAGCATATGCAGATCAAAAATCCTCAACATATGAGAGGATGTGGATGGTTCGTGATGATTTTTTCTAGTGGGTATGCCCACATGCTCATGTTTTTTATTTAGCTTGAAATTTTTTAGTTTTGGTAGCTTGATTATCCCCATCATGATGTATTATGTTCACTTATTCTTGATTTTGTGGAGATGTCGAGTGAGATGTGGTATGTGTGATTGGATTTTATGGCAGTAACCCTTGTGATATAGAGAGAACATTGGATAGAGCTACAGGTTGTGTAGATCAATTTGGAGAGCTTTGGTTCTTTTTCACAACATTGATCATTCCCATCAACTCTTGGCGAGGTGGATTGGCATACACCTGATTCACCTGATTTGGTTGTTTTTCTTGGTTGGAAAGTATTGTGTTTGTTTTATGTGTAGAAAAAGGATCTTCAAAAACTTATATTTTGATTATTTGGGGCAAGAGAATTGTCAATCTGAATCTCTTACCTCTTGATCATATCTTGTACTAAATTTTTAAAGGCATAACATGTTTGGATGTCATGCCCTCTTTATCGATGGTAAGCATAATATATATACTCCCTATGATTCTTTGGTTTAGGCCAATTAGGTTCTAGCATATGATATCTAGGAAATTGATTGCATGCACCTCACATAATTGATTAAAAATTGATACCAATGTTTTTGACAAAGGAGTATATTATCATAGTTGTTAGTGGTGTTGGCCTTATCTTTGGTTCTATTGTGGATGATATTGGGCCAGTGGATGATGATCCTGGTAATTAGGCTAAGCTGGTGGTTGGTGCATCCTAGTTTGAGGATCCAAGGATACTCAAAGCAACTTGATTTACAAGGGTCACCTTCTGTTGCATACTTCCACCTTTAGTATTCTTGTTTGGCCATTCATTTTTGTGGATTTTAATGTCACCCTCCTGGACCTTAATGTCCTCGATGACCTTAGACTAGACTAGGACCTCCGCAAATATTTTATATTACTAAAGTTGTAACAAAAGTAAGATTTGCTTCAAACAACTTCTAGTGAACATCCGAGTAATCTCTTTTATGGGTAAGGTGAAGGGTAATTTTGACATAAAATTTCCCCACCTGTTGTCATATTCCATGATTGGCTCATCATCAAATTGATGAAGGCTAGATAATTTAGTCAAGTTTTCCTTTTTCCTAATGCTAAAGGTAAAACATTCTAAAAATGCATTTGCTAATTGCTCAAAGGTGTATATTTTATGGCATGGTAGATGGTTATACCATTCCAAAGCACCCCCAACCAATGTTATAAGGAATGCTATCAACATCAAGGAGTCATTATCTTGAAGATGAAAATACATATTAATTAAGTTTGTCATGTGCTCTTGCGCATATTCATCACCTTTGAAATGTTTGAGTTTAGACATATCAAAATATGGTAGGTATGGTGGTGATGGCACTGATGGATGTAGAGGTTGATTTATAAGCTTCCTGAGGGTGGGTTTTTGGTAAGCCAAGCCTTGAGCTTGTTAGCTTTTGAAGATATATACTTAAAGGAAAATACAACCAATGTTATAACTATGATAATGGTAATCTAAGAAATATGTAAACAACATAAGAAACTTTTTGAATAACTCATAAAATAGCCATTAATAGAATCTCACAAAAAATGGTACAATTCTTTGTAAGTATCAAGTGTCACATAACTCAAGGCTATAGCATGTGTAAATAGACTTTCTACAATGAATTTGGATGACTATGAATCTTCCATATCTTGTGACTCTTGGCTCTCCTTTGTACACTTGTAATATGACTCTTCACTATCCTTTCCTAGTCTATGGATACATGTACACATGGACTAATGTGCACATTTACATTATTGAATATTATGCACACTTGTGCATTTATTATATTGCATAAAGTAAAGACTAAACCTAATGTACCAAATAATGTAATATACTCCAACACCCCCTCATATTACATTATTTAGTTATTGAAGACTTTAGTATTCAATATGCATCTTCATATTCATCTTCATTCTTCATGTATCCTTGCATTTTATCTTTAGATTGAGCTTCATATTTTTGTCTAACTCTATATTCTAAATTTGGCACTATTACTGGTTTCTATCTGAATTTGTTATCGAAGAAGTTCACATCTTTCTTGTACCCACCTCTATACCTTGAGAACTAATGAAGTATCTTGTCATTGTATATATCCAATAAAAGAAATTATCTTCTTTATACCAACAATTTTTTTGATAATGATTAGTTCCTACACAAATTTTACAACTATGGAGATTCCAAAATCTCTCTATCTTATGCCCATATCTGCTACAATGACTACACATGTTTTATATTACCGAATCCCTTTAACCATTATGCAATTTATAACAACTATTCTCATCAATTTCTATCATGGATTTGATATCACTATTTTTTATCACAAAATAAATACCTTATCCATTATTGTTGCTAGTATGACTTGTATATTCATAACTTTCATACTTTGATCTATTTTCTGATGCAACTGGTTCTTTTATTTCCTACTTATGCATTTTTGAACCTGTATCTTCATGTCTCATCAAATATAAATCAAATCCGTTAGTATGCATCTCAAAATGATCAATACAATCATTAGAATGATCCTGAGCATCACCATCAATATTAGTAGCATAAACGTTTTCTAAACAATCATAAACTGTATTCAAATCACTTGTATCACATATAGCATCAATCTTAGTAACAGATTCTTCTAGATCACAAATGTCACAAAGTGCTTCAATCATTAATGATTCTGACTCCATAGTATTACAACATGAATCTACCATCAAAGGTCTTAAATCATTTGTATCACTAGAAGCATCCTTCATCTCTATTTTATTCTTTGCCTCTTCAACCTTTTCATGTTCTCTCATCTTGGAAATATTAAGAGTGACAATTCCTTTGTAGATTATTCTCCATAGATTGGTAGGTACAGTAACAAAGTCTTCATATAAATCATTAGCATTGTTAAGAACACTTTGTATGTATTTTTTAAGTGTAGAATAATCTCCTTTCTTTGCTTCATTGGTAATATCAACAAGCCTCATGTTCAAAGCATTTTCTTCATTATTGTTCTTCAACTCTTTAATTATGTCTTCTTGTCTTCTATTCTTGTATTTTAGAATCACATTAGAAAGTAAAGTCATATACATTAATTTTCCTATATCATTAGGTAATGAGAAAACATAATTTGAGTTCATTTTTGGTTCACCAATTTTTGAGTTTAAATAATATTCTAGTTTGGAAAAAAATTTATGTTTGTCTTCTCTCATGATTGATTGCAAAACCTTCTTTTTAGGTATTGAAGTATTCTTATTTTTTTCAATCATCTTTGGTATACACATTTTTAATGTTTTCAATAGTTTCTCTTCTCTAGTGAGTCATCTTGAATGTAAATTTCTTCTGCTTGAAAACCTATTTCTGCTCCAATGTCAATTAGTTCTTCTTGAAGATATAGGTTTTATTATTCAACTAATTATGACAATTCATGAAGTTCTAGTTTTCGAGCCTCTAAATTTGGAACACTTTTTCTTGTTCATTTGCTTTTTCTTTGTCATATTACTTTAATGCAAACTACCTTATAACTCCCTAATTAGAAATTTAGAAATTTAGTAAAAAGATATTTGCAAATTTTATATTCCTAATTTGATGTAGGAAACCTTATTTCTCTAAAATTATTAATTTTCAAATATTTCTATATAACTTAAATAATTAAAAAAAAATTAAAATTAAATCCTTCAAAATATTTCTAAGTTGTTTAATAATGCTTCTAAGGTTTTAATTGTTCAATTAGCTACCTTATCCCTCCATTTATTTAATTAATAAATAATAGATTAAATTAAATAACTTAAACCTAAAAATAATATCCTTATGATTCCTTTTTAAACCTACAACCAATTAGAAGATTAATTTAAATATTACCTCATATTATATTATCCTTATGACTCCCTATTATTTTATTAGCGCTTTATCACTCCTAATTTAGATTAAAAACATAGTTCAATTTTTTTTAGCTACCCCATATCTCTCCACTAGAATAATTAATCAAAGTGAAATTATAATACTCAAGTTCAAAAACCAAATTTAATTTTTGAAGAACCTTTACCGTATCTCTCCTCTCGTGTCCCTTACCACCAACCTCCATGCAGATGAATACTACCACTTTGAACCATTTTTACTGTAACGACCACGTGCTTTGCTAATTTTGGAGGAATCACACCAACGATCACCCAATGTTACCATCTCCTACAATGGAACTAAATGATGCCTATAAAAACATACGCTCTTTTGTCAAACATTACTGCCAAGTAACGACTATCTTCAGATGGGTACCATTGCCATACTGCATTTCACTTTGAATGAATAGAAATGAAACGTTAGGGTTTCAAAATCATGAGAGCTATAGAAGTGCTTAAGAATCCCTTTAATGAAACACTGCTTACATAGACATCGCATAACACTTTTTTCTGACTTTGTTTGATCCTTTAGATGCAGTTCCCATAGAAGTATTCAATTGCCGTTACAGTAATGCTTTCAATAATGCTCATATTAGTCCAAAAAAAAAAAAAAATTATAATTGTTCCAAAGTTTTAATATATCCTTGTATGAAGTTGTTACCTCCCTTTAAATTAATTAAGCTTATATATCCCAAGCAACTATTTACGTGGCTAAATGAAATAAACATTGTGTGCCTTTATTAATATTTTCAAAAATAATATTTACCTCCATGTTGTCTTTCTACCTCACAACCTGACTGTAATCTATGGTTATCCATGTGACAAGACAATGATTTGCCACTTGTGTGCTACCGATACATCGATGGAAAAATTCCCTATAATGACTCGGTCTAGAAAAATAGCATAATCAAAGTTGTGTTAAAAACTTAGTCTATGACAACATTGGTCCTATATAATGGCTATTATGCAGTGTAATGGCTTTTCCAAATGACTTGCGTAACGAGCAAGTAAAATGTCTGTACGATTTCCTCTGCACGATGTTGGACACAGATGCTTGAAAACCCTTGTAATCCTAAATTATACGACCTTGGATGCAGACAATGGAATGTTCATAGAGTATTCAATTACATGAATGACCTCTTACTATCCCCTATAATACTTGGCATCAACAACAAGAATTAATTACAGTACACATTGGTTCTCTCTCTATTCAAAAATCCTCGCACAACTGGGTCGCATTCATAGGATGAGGAACATCATTGGTTTAGTTGTACCTCGAGCCTTGGGTTATCATAAGTTAAAATATGCATGGAAGTAATCTCTGGTTATGCTTCAGTGGGACTCACCACTCTACACTATCGCTTGAGCTCTTTCTTCTTTGTCATTGCTGCTATGTTGTTTTGATATTCTAGCATTATTTCAATGTTAAAACTAGACTTGCTTGTCTTCCAAATACTGCCTTTAACTCATGAGATTGCTACCTCATTCACATATCTATAATGAACTTTATAATGCTTCTTCCTCTATTTTTTGGACATGTCGTTAGATGGCGATGATTGTCCTAAATTATTCTTACCAGGAGATTCTCTTGCTTGCAACCTTCTATCACAAACTTTCTTCAAGTCTCCTCCAATGGTCACTCCTTCAACTCTACAATGTGGCTTTCTCTAGCCTTCTTCTCCTTATCCAAATTCTCTTTAGGCCACTTCTTGATCTTCTTCAATCTCCCAACTATGGAAATTGTGAAATGAGATCACTTTCCTATATCTCCTAATCTGTTACTGCTCAATTTTGTAATAGGAATTTTCTTTAGTCCTCTTCTATCTCCAATATCTAATCTGCAATCTTCTATCTTTCAATTCTAGAAGTTATTCAATGGGACCTCCTTTGGGTCTCTTCAACTTCTTCAATCTTCAACTTGTTGTTGCAAGTACTAGATCAATTCCAAAGAAGATATTCTTCCTATCTATTGTAGGAAGCTTCTCAACTTTATTTGAATCAACAACAAAGTATTAGAATATGATAATGCAAATTCTTCAAATATAAAAAAAATGAACTTCACTAGTCTATTTTTCAAACTAGTGGAATCAATGTTAAGTCCTAGTCTTAATGATTTTTACTACAATCTTATGGAAAGACTCTAGTCAATCTACAATTTGTAGTCTCCTTCAATCTATCAAACTCCTTCAATAGGACCTCTTTCTTGGGTATCATAATATCCTCAATCTCCTCAACATCAAGGTCTATCTTCAAGACTTGAAATCTTCTTCTATTTCGAATTTGTTCTTGGAATAGGAAACTCTCCAAACTTCTATGGTTTCTCCTTCCAGAGGTAATCTCCCTTACAACTCAAAATTTGTGCAAGTCAAGTTCTTGCAATAGTTCTCCCTATCTCCTATCAATATCCCTTATGGTTTTGATACCACTATTAGCTTTTGAAGCTAAAAACTTAAAATAAAATGCAATCAATATTATAAATATGATCATGGTAATCTAAAAAATATATAAACAACATAAGAAACTTTTGGAATAACTCATAAAATAGCCATTAATAGAATCTCATGAAAATGGTACAATGCTTTGTAAGTATCAAGTAAGCATCACATAACTCAAGGCTATAGCATGTGTAAATAACCTTTCTACAATAACTCTTGGATGACTATGACTCTTCCATATCCTATGACTCTTGGCTCTCCTTTGTACACTTGTAATATGACTCTTCACTATCCTTTCCTAGTCTATGGACACATGTACACATGGACTAATGTGCACATTTACATTATTGAATATTATGCACACTTGTGCATTTATTACATTGCATAAAGTAAAGACTAAACCTAATCTAAGACATGTACCAAATAATATAATATACTCCAACAGAGATTGTTTCTCTAATAAATTTATCTGATCAGTTAGCACTTTGTATGCCTTTGGTGAAATGATATGATCTGCTTGTTGTCACCCTTGATTAGGTAGAGGGGGTCGATTTTTATGTTGAAGTGGGCGATAGGTATGGTCATTAGGTACCTCACCATAAATGGATTTAGGGTAGGTATCAACTTGTTCTTGATGTCCCCATTGGGGTTCTTCATATAATTTCTCCTCCTATTGATCTTGGTACTATTGAGGAGTATGAGGTTCTTAATGATAACCAGGTAGCAGCCTTTTATGTTGAACATGATTTTGGTGCAACCAAGGGTGGAGGTTTTGATACTATATTGGATGTCTTATGCATTGTTGCATCCTATGGGTGCTAGGTGTAGGCACTGCTTCATGCAATACCTTTTGCAATTGCTCTTGTTGTATCCTCTATTCCTATTTTTATATACTTTGTTGATACAAAATTTGAATGTGTAACTATTGAGGGTCCACCTATTGTTGGTTTAATTATCATTGGTCCAACCAAATCTAATCCAACTATTGTTATCTATTAAGGTTTGGCCTAGATGCCCAATGAGTATGATTTAATTACTCATTTGCATGAGATATATTTATCCTTGTATCTGTCATATGGATGGCTTTATCTTGTCTTGTGTCCCTAGTAGGATCTACTACTTGTTTTCCATGATCCCTAAATATCATGTTGACCTGGTATTCCAGTTTATAAATGAGTTCTATGTAGTCAGGTGACGTAAAGGTGCGACATTCTTAAATGAATAATCTCTCTTGAAACATATTAGGGTTTAGATCACCCTCATCTATAACAATTGCAAGACCTTATATAGGTTATCTAAGATAATGATGTTTAACATGCATATCCTCTTGGTCATGTTCTTGATGTATGAATAGATGCTCAGTTGGGGTATCCTGATAGTAATCATCTTGGTATGGTATGTACTCTTGTGCTGCTTCTAATGGTTCTCTATGATGATCCAAGACATGAATGTGTGGCACTATCCTACTAGTCCCCTTAGTGGGTGGATGGTTCTTTTTGTAGAAATCAAGCAAGGTATCTAGATCAAGAAAGTCTCTTATAGGATTGATTGTTGCTTCCCTAATAGGGATTTCTTAAATGTCTAATTCCCTATCTAAAGGATTCATGTAACGGCTTGTACCAGGGTGCCAATCAAGAATTATAAGGTCTTCTAGGCTAAATCATAGATGTTCCATGTCTCCTTGTAGATTTTTAGAAGCACTAACTCTTGATTGAGTCTGACTGCATGTTGTTACCATTGTCTAAACTATGCAAGTAGTAAAATAAACAAACAAACAAGAAAATATTTTTTTGTTTTTTTATTTTTGGTTTTTATGATTTTTTTAATGTTTTGTGTGTTTTGATTTTAGGATCCTATTGCTATAGGCTGCTACAGTGTGTAGGAAGCTAATCCATGGTGGGAGATGAATGCCCACATCATACACTTGTTTGTCAATCATTGGTGATGAAATATAACTAACTAATATTATATTGACTCATGTGTGTATGGGGGTTCATTTTAAATTTTGTAAAAGGTAAATCAATGAGCATAAAATGATATTTCACTGATGCAAAAACTAACTCTAATATGTAGAGAACCCTATATAATATTTATCTTTTGAGTAGGCAATCGAGCAAGCAAACCAAATAGAAGTAGATAGATATCATTTGACACAGAGACAACCATGAATAGAGGCTATCAGAAACATATATGACCATGAACAAAGTTTATCTAGACCTAAGACGACCATAGATAGACGTCATATTTACTTGAGATAGTTGTCAAACTGACCTGAAGCTAAAAACTTCTGCAAATGTTTGCTATAAATGAAAATTTTACTTACTTTTCTCTACAGAATAGAAAATGATTTAATTTTCACTACAAAAAAAAATAGGACAAAAAAGGATAATAAGACTTACCTTGAAAGCCTAAGTCTAATGTAGATATCCCATTTTTTGTTGCCTTTCTTCTACTCTGGGGTCATCCCAACTTGAGACGACTACAGTACAAGGGTCATCTTGACCTAAGATGGTGGTGACTATGTACCTATAAAAGAAAAAAATTGTTAGTAAGAAATCAAAAAGCTAAATAGGGGACCTAGTGGTCCCACTATGATCGCTATTTGATAGTAAAAAAATCATGCACCAATAAAGCAAAGTAAAGATAGTAGTATATATGAATGAAAACATGATGATAAAAAAATTAAATATGAAGCCCTCTTTATACTAAATAATTGTTTTTCAATGTGTTACACTTAAGTCCCCTCTAAGGGAATGCTACCCATGATACAATGAATACAAATAAAATATTTTGGTACACTAGAAACAATGTTATTGCAATCACAAATCATTTGGAGGTAGATTTTTTATGATAATCATAGTGAGTTTGATGTGGATATTGCGCTTCCTTATTGATTTTTGGATCCTGTAATCTACACACAAGGAAACTATAAAATAAATCAAAAGCATATGCATGATAAATGAAATCAAATGTGATGAAATAAGATAAACCAGATCGAAGCATGTAAAATATGAAATCTATATAAACATAAGAATGATAAAATATTTATCTAAGATATGCTAAAGGAAAAAAATAAAAACTAGGTCTTTGATCGGGGTCATCTCAGGGTCAGATAGCCTTGCCTTTGGGTCATCTCAAGGTGAGGTGACCGTTGTTGCTAGACTATGTTTTCTTGAAACTAGTCTTGGGAGGCATGAAATATGTCCTAGATGTGTTGTCAATGGATTATGCACTGTGAGAGTGACTTTATGTGTCATATCAATCATTGAGGTAAGGGTATTTGATTGCACAGAAGATAGGAGTGCAACTTCCTATCCTTTCAACAGTCTGATAGCATGGCTTTCAACAATGGGATGGCTTGAAGGATAAAAACATAAACACTTAATTTCTTAGAGAATTAGGGATTGAATTCAATAGCACTTCATTGCAAAAATTCAAAAACTTTAGGGCCTTTACACAAAAGAACCAGAGATTGAATTTACATGAGTGTAAGAGTTTTAAATTGGAAGGGTGAGTGTCAATTTATAAAAATTTTAAAGGGAAGCTAAAAATGGTGAAAGCACCTTGCATTAAAAAGCAAATAGGCAATTCACATTAAGAAAAGTGAATGCTTATCTTTAAAATCTCATGTGATTGATTATTACATGCATTTTTACCTATTTTGGCTCATGTAGGGTATTTAATGCCTTTCTTGGGATCATGCACGGAGTTAACTGGTAGTTTTGATTGCCAATTACACACTTTTTATTTTTAACATTGCTTTTGGCAGTCATCTCAAGGTGAGATGACCATGGCATGGAAATCATCTCAAGGTGATACAACCATGGTTTAGCAACCGTATCAGGATGAGACAACCATGATTTATGGAGAATTGTACCCATTAAGTGGTGAAAACCATTGTTTTAGCCTTGAAGCTATCCAAGGTGGGTTAGGTGATATAAAAGAAGTCCATTCAGGTTGTCTCCTTAATATGACCTTTTTTAGTTATCAACACTTAACAATCCTGATGAGTGGTAAAATGTGCATGTTTTATGAAGTATTTTATATACATTTTGTTTGTAAATGTGTGCAAATGAATGTATTATGATGGTTGATTATATCTTATTTCTATGATTTATGAGTAAATTTGATTTATGATGATAAAGTGATAAATATTCATATTTTACATAAAATATGCAAGTTTATGTGTGTTTTAGACAGATGAACATTGCAAAGGATTTGCAAGGATAGACGTGGCAAGATAGACTAGATAATAGGTGTGGGAAAACTAGTCATGTGAATGATGTACTCAGAATACTTGAGGATGAATTCTAAATAAAGGCGCTATGGAAACCTATAGATTTCAAAAATTTACCTCGTGTAATAAACATGCCACATATGCCACGACTTGGTCAAATGCCACATGGGCAATGGGAGAATCAAATGTGGACGAGTTCAAATGCCACATGGGATGACTCATCATCCTTTATTTGGGCATATAAAGTTGATTATAAAATTTGTTATAAAGATTACGAGTATGCTTTATATCCCTTCCTAAAGAAAAGGGTAAAGTTGTTGGACCAAGTCTAAATTAGTGGCTTTGTTGTATTAATTATAAATTAGATATTTTGTTGTTATATAGTTGTTAGAATAAGTCTAAGTTAGTAGTTATGATGTTACGTATTCTTTAGAAGTCCAAAAATAATGTTAGGATTTCTTAAAATTAGATTATATTGTTATGTAATTTTAGGAGTTAGTTTGAGTCCGTTCAAATATGCAACCAAAAAGAAGTTGAAGACTCCTATTGGGGGAGCGTAATGTAAACTATAAATTAAACAAAGCTCTCCATGTTAAGGAGGTTGATGAATACAAGAAAGAATGGAGGAATGATTATGCATCCATTTTACATTGTACAAGTTATGAAGCTTGGAATAAAGTGATATTTTAGCAGCAATATTTTCTTCTAAATATGGTAATTGTATCTCATAATTTCTTTATGCTTTGCTTGCTTTGGTAACTTCCCTTTATTTTATTTTCCTGCAACCATGAAATAATTAGCATTAGATTAATTTAATGAAATAGTTTACTGAAGTTAAAGTAGAAGTAGATGTTAGCATATCATTGTATTATTCCATTATTTTATTTTTGGGCATATTGTTATGTTGTTGTAACTAGGTCTATTCCTACCTCCATTGGTTTCGTCTTTATAGGACTATTCTTGGGGTGAATTAAAATATATATAATTCATCAATATATTGGAATATCACTTGCTTGGCTATCATGGTATCAGAGCTACTCTGAGTTTTTGGGCACATTTTTCAAGGAGGATTATTTTTATTCTTTGAACTTGGGCACATTTCTTGAGATAGGATCCTCGGGAACAGATCCCGAGGGAAGGAGGTAGACTCGACTAGGCCGAACAAGGATGACTCGACACCCAACAGACGAAAAATATCGGACGTGACTGACGGGGACTGGCCAAATAGGCCGACTCAGATGCGAGTGACCGGACGAGACCGAACGTGACTGACGGGGACTAGCCAGACAGGCTAACTTGAATGCAGGTGACCGGATGAGACCGGATGTGACTGACAGGGACTGGCCGAACATGTCGACTCAAACCTGGGTGACAAAAAGTGAAGCGGGGACCGACTCAAAACTTTGGATGATGATACGAAGGAACAAAGGTAAGTGGAACATGTGGCGTGAGACAGAACGAGGAGGCAACCCTCAACCAATGGCAGACCTTCCCTAGTGGCAGCCACCAAGGTGGCACCACGTAGGAAGAATACTCGTTTCCCATTGGGTAGCGTCTCCCCAAGAGGAGACACCCTCCATTGGGAGGGTTAGATCTCTTAAACCTCTCCTAGCATGAAACCCCACTAATGTGGGATAATAATTTTACAATTTTAAAACTTGCATCTCGTCACCTTGAACCAAGCATCAACCCCAAATGCCTCCTGCTATTCTTCCTTACCTGCATGCTTGATGAAATCAAATTTTAATGCCATATGTGGATTCAATTTGTCAATCCGAGTAGATCTTCCAGATTAGATTTTCAATTTTATCCCCCATTTATTTTTTGCAATCAGTTTCATAATTCTCAGGGCATCATAGTCTATGGTTTTTTCTCTAGTTTCAGAGAATTTGCAGGTGGTTAGAAGAGTTTTGCAAGGTGTTTGGATGTGTTTTGGAGCTGATGTCATGGGTTATGAGTTTACCTAAGCAGAGGATATGTTGCTCATGGATCTGTTACGGTTGTTTTTTCACAATGTAGATGACATAGCAGTGTTGCTGCCACCCACGTGCCACTGGAGGAAGAGCCATGACAGAGCGGTGCTTTGGGATTTGCCACCCCACGGGCCCTTCAACTAGGGGAAGGAGTCCCCTAGTTCATGTCGAGGTGCCTAGCTCGGTTGGCAGGCGGCCCCGATGCTAGGGCGTACGAAGAGCAAGAGGTCACGGGATCCATTCCCACCGACCCCCCCCCTCGTACCTTTTCCTAAGGTATATAATTTTTTATTAAGTTTTGTTAAATATATTTTTTTTAAGTTCTTTTTTAAATTTTCTTTATTTTTAGTTTAATTAACATTAAATCTAATTATTTTTCATAATAATTTTTTTTTTTTAATAATTTTTTATGATAAAGTAATTTTTTTAATTAATTAAATTTTATAAAGATTTAAAAAAAAAAAAAAAAACTTTAGAAAATGATTTTTTCAAAAACTTAAAGGGGGGCCATTTTTTTTTCAAAAACTGCAAAATTCAGGGGGGGAGAGTGAAAGAATTTTTCAAGCTTTTCAAACAAAATTGGCAAAATTTGTAAAAGGTGCATTCTCGGTGGTAACCGACACCTTAGGTTCATTTTTGGATGCTTTATGTGATGTATGTTGCATTTTCCTTTCTGCAATATTTCTAAAGCAAAAACTCCTAAGTTCCAAAAAATAATTGAACCCATCCATGCAATTTATTGCACTGCAACGTTCGGTATTTGTGATACCTCTGGCCAGAACTTATAGGTAATGTTTGTCATGATTGCGCTACTGTATCTGCCACCTAATATAGCTACCAAAATTATGTCTAAGATTGTTCTTTATCAATCTTCAGGGAGATATAAGTTTGCCATTTTGCTATTTTTTTACTCCATTCCACTACCCTAATCATTCTTGTGTTTAGGCATAAATCCTGACAAAAGTTCTGACATCCGAAGTGTTTAGGGGAAGTTACGCCCCACGCATGAGGATTGATGACCTTCTATGGTAGGTGCCATCAACAAGACGATTCATTTTTAGTATCGCATAAGTACCACGTATCATCTAATCATTGAAATTACCTATAGTCTCCTTCACGTAAGGGCGGGTAATTTCTTTAATTTTTCAAAATACCTATAGTCTCCCTCATGTAAGGGTGGGTATTGTGTACGGTATAATGACCTGACATTAAGGTATATCGAAAGGGGGACCATTTTGTGTTATAAGGAACCCTTACAATGTCTATAAAGTTAATGAATGATGCTCATCAGTTGTTGAAAGGTCCTAACTACACACCATGGAAAAACAATATGAAGGTAATCCTGGTTATGGATGACTTATGGGATGTTATTTCTGGAGCAACAAAAAGACCTTCACCAATTGCTAGATCAATAGCAACCACAGATCCATATGTTTCTCAGATATACTTTGACAAGAAAGACAGCAAAGCAAAAGTGCTCATCTTGCTTATTGTTTTAGATGAAGTTCAACCCCACATTGCTGACTGTGCACATAGTAAAGTGGTATGGTATGTCCTTAAAGCTATATATGAGGGAAATAATTATTACACTATTTTATTACTTCAATATAAATTGCACAGTTTGAGCATGAAGCAGGGAGAGACAATTGAACACTTTCTTTGTAGAGTATCTGAGTTGAAAGCAAAATTGAATTCTTTGGGAGAACCTATTGATGACAAACTCCTTACCTTAATTGTATTGAAAGATTTACCTAATTCTTATAGGGTGTTGATCACTTCCCTTTAGGTTTCACAAAGAAAAGTTACCTTTGTCGAGTTGGTTAATATGCTTCAAGAAGAGGAGGCACACAAAATTTAGAGAGATGATTCTTCTAACACAACCCTCTATTCCAATAGGAATGGTCCTAAGAAGAAGGGTAATTTTCAAAAAGGAGGAAATTCTAACAGAGATTCAAAATGGAAACAACCTCAACAAACAAAAATATATTGCAAGTTCTGTGACAAAGACAACCATGATACAAAAAAATGTTGGCATAAGAATAAACAACCTAAATAGAAAGACTAGAACAAACCACAAAACAAGAATAAGCAACCCAAAGTGAATGTTG
Organism: Wollemia nobilis; assembly: GCA_028583015.1. Classification (NCBI taxonomy): domain Eukaryota; kingdom Viridiplantae; phylum Streptophyta; class Pinopsida; order Araucariales; family Araucariaceae; genus Wollemia; species Wollemia nobilis. The sequence continues at coordinate 6,029,925 of JAQPPZ010014470.1, forward strand.
TTGTCAAAGAATTTGACTCAGATTCTGAGAGGGCACACAAGGTGCTTATGACTACCACAGTTTCCAAGCAGAAGGATCCTATATGGTATGTCAATTCTGGCACTAGTAAGAACATGACTGGTGACAAATCGTGGTTTGAGTTCTTTGAGGCCAAAGAGGGCAAACCTGTCACTATTGCTGATGATAAAACCTACAAGGTTCAGGGAGAAGGTACATTTTTAGTCACTCTTCCTGATGGAAAGTGATAGGTTGAAAAATTCCTCTATGTTCCAATATTGGCAAATAATTTGTTCTCAGTCACACAAATTTTTGACAAAGATATGGTTGTGAAATTTAGTGTTGAGGGAGGCAAGAAGTGTTGTTCTATTACTGGGAGAGGTAAGAACATTGCAACTACTTCATATAAGCATGGCTTATTTGCCGTAGATTTTATCTCTACTCCACATGTAGCCATGGTAGTCTCTACAAAAGAGACAACTTCCCTATGGCACAAGATATATGGGCATCTTAGTTCTGGCTACTTACTTGAGCTAAGTAAGTATGAGATGGTAAAGGGTCTTTCTTCCCTTTCTTCAACATTTCTAGTGTGCGCATAGAGTAACTTTTGATAAAAGCTCTACCAGAGCAAAGAAACCTTTGGAGTTGATTCACACCGATCTATGTGGTCCTTTCACACCCATTAGTTGTTGTGGAAAGAGGTATTTTAGTTGTTTGTGGATGATTACTCATGAAATATGTGGGTGTTCTTTCTTAATATGAAATCTGAAGCATTTGGTTTCTTCCAGCAATTCAAGAAATCTATTGAGAAGGAGTCAGGGACTTCTATAAAGACCCTCCACTCAGACCGATGGGGGGATTTTACCTCTAAAGAATTTTTTGCATTCTTGATTGCACATGGAATCACAAGAAAGTTAACTTCTACTTATACTCCTCAGCAAAATGGAGTTGCTGAAAGGAGTAACCATTCCATCATGGAAATGGTTTGTTGCATGCTCACAGGAGCTAGTCTTGAGCAACAATATTGGGTAGAAGCTGTCACCACAATAGTATATCTATTGAACAGGGCACCCACAAAGGCCCTACAAGGAATGACTCCATAGGAATCTTGGAGTGGTCTAAAACACTCCATATCTCATATACTCATTTTTGGATGTAATGCTTTCATGCACATACCGAAAGAGAAAAGGAAGAAGCTAGATGAGAAGACATTAAAGTGTATTCTTCTTGGATATGATGAGAACTCTAAGGATTATCATTTGATTGATCCTTTGACCAAGAAGATTCATGTTAGTAGAGATGTTATTTTTGATGAATCTTTCACATCACAAAGCACATATGATGTATACCTAGATCTTGTGGAATCTAAAGTTGAGAAGTCCCCTTCATCACCAAATACTGGAGGTCCTTATACTAATTCAACTTCTTCATCACCATAGAAGAAGAATACAAAATGGTATACAAATACAATCAAAGATTCCAAGTTATCCAATCCACCATATTTGACTTAGGATAGACCCCGTACTCATAGCATGGCTCAACAACAAAGAGTAGCAACAGAGAATACTGGGGTTGATGACCTTTGTCAATCCTTTGAGGAAATTTTTGTTGATCCAAAGAGACAAACATAGGATATGGATATAGATGATGACAGGGTGTTTATGTCTTCAATGAATGAACATGAACCTACTTCTGTACAAGATGCCCTTAGTGAGCCACAATGGAAGGCTGCTATGGATGCTGAGTATAAGTCTCTGAAAAATAACAAAACTTGGGATCTTGTCGATCTACCACATGGAAATAAGCCCATTATCTACAAATGGGTGTACAAAATCAAGTACAAGGTAGATGGGATAATTTATAAGCATAAGGCCCATCTTGTTGCAAAGGGCTATGCACAAAAGGAAGGCATTGACTATGAGGAAACTTTTGCACCTACTGCTCGAATGACCACCATTCGAGTTCTTTGTGCTATGGCAACACAATATGGGTGGAAATTTCACCAAATGGATGTCAAGAGTGCTTTTATAAATGGTTATCTACAAGATGAATTCTACATGACTCAACCTAAAGGATTTGAAGTGGAAGGCCAAGAGCAGAAAGTGTGCAAGTTGGTCAAATACTTATATGGTTTAAAATAAGCTCCTCGAGCTTGGTATATAAAAATGGATAATCACCTCCTGCAACATGGATTTAAGAAATTTCCATCAAATGCAAACCTCTATTTCAAGAAACAAGGTTCTGAGATAGTGTTGCTTGTATTGTATGTGGATGATCTGATCATTACAGGGAGTTCAAAAACTATGATCTCAACTATCAAAAAGGACTTGTGTAAATATTTTGATATGAAAAATCTCAAACTTCTCCATTACTATCTTGGTCTAGAAGTGAACCAAAAGGAGCACTACATCAAAGTGTCTTAGAAGAAATATGCCAAGACACTGTTAGAAAAATATCGCATGACTGATTGCAAGTCGATGGCAACTATGATGGAATCAGGGCTTTAGTTATCGTGATATGATGATTCACCTTAGGTATATGGTACTCTCTATAGACATCTGATTGGGAGTCTCATATATCTAAATAATACTAGGCCAGATATCATATTTGCTATCAACTATCTTTCAAGGTTCATGCAGGAACCTAAGACTACTCACTGGAAAGCAACAAAACATGTTCTTCACTATGTCCATGGCACAATGGAATATGGCCTAGAATACAAGAGGAATAACAAATTCTTCTTGCAAGGATACACGGACTCTGACTATGTCGGGTCATATGATGATTTTAAGTCAAATTCAAGATATATATTTCATCTTGGATCTGGTCTTGTCTCTTGGCATAGTAAGAAGCAAAAGGTGGTTGCTATCTCATCTACAGAGGCAGAATATCGCACCGCACATGAAGTTGTGTACGAAGTGATATGGTTGCATCGCATTTTGATAAGTATGGGTCATCCATAAAAATCTTCAATACACTTGTTCTGTGACAACTAGGGTGTTTTGAATTATGTTAAGAATCCAATGCATCATGAAAAACCAAGAACATTAACACACAATGTCACTTCATTTGATATGAAGTTCCAAGGCACCGAATTCAGCTTCAGTACATCTCCACCGATGCTTAAGTTGCAGACATTTTCACTAAGGCACTTGCATGTGTCAAATTTGAATTGTTTTGTAGCTCTCTATGTATTAAGGGGGGATGTTAGTTAGTACTACCCAAATAATGTAATAAGAGGGGATGTTAGCGTATCATTGTATTATTCCATTATTTTATTTTTGGGCATATTGTTATGCTGTTGTAATTATTGGTCATCAAATCTGCACAGGAAAGGACTTTCGGTGGGTTTGCGTGCCCTGGACCTACGACCAAAATTGAAATGCCGAGAGGAAGAGATGCCCCTCATGCCAATCTCCAGAGAAATCCACGAGGGGCATCTCTTCCTCTCGGCCTTTCAATGTTGGTCGTAGGTATAGGGCGCACAAACCCACCGAAAGTCCTTTCCTATGCAGATTTGATGACCAAAAGTTTTTGGCACGCCCGGTGGGACCCAAGGTCCCATATTTGAGAAAATTTCTAGCCCGTATTCACCAGAGCCAGTAGTTCTAACAAATTTCCCAATGAGATCCGGTCAGTCTCATCTTCTGAGTAGTAGTGAGAATCGATGCGCTCATTACCGAAAGACTCTTAGCATCTGGCGACTCTGTTCAACCCGAAGATCTCTAAGTCGTAAAGACCAGTACCCAAACTTGTGCCTTCATGGCAACAGTCCCCATGTTTTAAGGAAGTCCGAGTTGGTGAATCTCTGGCTTGCCTCCATCTGAAAAAATCACCTGGCAACTCTGACTGAGCTGAAGATCTAGATTTTTTGGTCGTAGGCGCCTATCAAATCTGAAAGAAGATATCTCGGAGGAATCAAGGTTCGGTGAGAAGCCTTGACCTCACAAGCGAAGAAAGAATGTTCATTCAGTGACTTCGATCTAGCGACGATAACTGTGATCTCTGCAGACCATTGTTATAATGGCAGGGGTAAGTTTTCCCAGCTAGGATGATCGAGGCCCCTTGAATCTTCAAAGCTACCACAAAATTCTTGAAATCGCATTGAAGGCATTGGCAACATACGATGGCACCATGGGAATGGCCCGAGAGCACCTCGAAGCTATTGCTACTTTAGCGTTCCTCTATGACATAATCCATGAAGATGTCATGGTCAGACTTTTGGTCCTATCTCTGGAAGGAAGGGCACTACAGTGGTACAAACTGCTCGGGCCTAAGAGCATCTACTCATGGGATGACTTGGCAGGAGCACTATTCGAGACATTTGATGGCTCTCAGGATCCCTTCCAACTTTTGACGCATCTCTCCACCATCAAGAGAGCATCTTTGGAAAGCGTCATGGACTTCAATGTCCAATTCTATAGAACCTGGAAGAGAGTTCCAGGGGAGATCCAACCAACACCCGCCCAAGCCCACCTCTACTATGTTCAAGCTTTTCACTCGGACATAGGCCTCCTCTTGCTACGATCTTGTGAACAAAGATTCCCTCAAATATTCAAAGAAGTAGTACTCGTAGAATAGTTCCTATTGGGAAAGTGGCAGTGGGGAGAAGCCTCATCACCTTCTCTGATAGTTGCTGCTCCTGTCTATCCAACACAGCATCCTTCATGGCAGATTCCTCATACTGAGCAGAAGCCTGATATGCAGTCATGTGGAGCTCGAGAGGCAGATCCCACCCAAGTCCAACCATGGTAATTTGCAAGCTTTGCCCCGATGATGAACAATACGGTTGCTTGCGATCTCCATCAGAGGACTGGCCAAGAAAAGGAACAGGCTCAAGTGGTAGAAACCAAAAATGAAGAAGGCCCATTTTTGCACCTTTTTTGTATCCCTGAGCATAGCACGCAAGTACTCAGCCAGAACCCATCAAGTGCGTCTCATCAAAGAGCTAAGCCTGAAGAGATCATAGAAGATTGCTCGTTGCTAGAAGGATCCTGTTACAGCATCAAGGAGATGGAAGAACCTGTACCCAGTCCATAGTTACTAGACTCTTCGGTATCCTAGTTCCATCCATCACTACAACCAGTACCCCAAGGAGGTCCTCGCGTGGCGAATTTGTCTGCCACATCCTACATCAGCAGTGCGGGTACTGGCAAGAGTAACAACCTGCTACGTTGCTTCCTGTTTGCAGCATGGAGAACTTTGGGGAGGAGCCATCCAGACTTCAAGGATCAACTGAAGTTCAATTTAATCTAGTCCGGGCATTGCAGATTCATCGAATAAACATCTGAAGCTGAGTTTGTGGTGGCGGCATGCCCATTATGCCGCAAGCCTATGTGAATATTGTAAAAATTTTGACTATTAAGTAAAATGCTGCTTAGAGACTCAGGTTGAGTTTTTCCTCGGCAGCTATATCCAAAAAAAAAAAAAACTCCTTCGGGAACTTGGCTTGTGAAGTAGTGCATGCAAAGTGGTTCACAGCGAAGTGTGAATGGCCAAGCAAGGTTTCGACTAAGGTATGAAAAGGTTCACTATGAAGTATGTCAGCTCCAATTTTGGCTTTACTGACCCAAAGATGCAAAAGGCAGAAGCATTTATTGCTTTCCTAGAGGAACGTGCCGACAGTCACCTTCAAAAGCGTCCAAAGCAAGCGAGTTAAATGAAAAGGCATCAAGTACATCCTAAGGAGATTCAACTAAGAGAAAATTTCACCCTCAGGTACCAGGTGGCGACTGGCTATGTTCCCAAAGCAGTCACAATCATCATAATACATGGCCCTGTGTACTACGCCACCGTGGGGCCAATCTGACGAACCAATGATCTCTCCGATGAAAAGTGCAGGATTAATTGTGACATAGGCCATAAATGTGGGTAGTTGTCTTTGGCGGCTATATAACACAGAATCCAAGCATTCGAGAGGATTACTCACTCAACGACTCATACAGACCCCACTGCTAACCTGCAAGCTTTCCCACTTTGCACTTTAAAGCTTCAACGCTAATTTTTTTTCCATACTGCAAAATATGTCGCCCCAAGTATCAACGATGGAAAGTTCTAAGGAGAAGGGAAAGGGGCTAGAAGTAGTGGCCTCCGAGAAACCAAAGGTAAAAGGCCATGGAAAAATGCCGAAGCCAAGGCCCGTTGATTTGGGCCTCCGCCCAGATAAGCATGTCGTATAAGAAAAGGGGGATTCCAAAGATGAGCAACCCCTAGAACCACCAGTCGACAGGTGGGAAAGAATTAGGGATATAGAGTTGTTGAAGGGCGTAGCTAAGCTCAAGAGCACCATTGAGCTCATGATAAGCAAGCTCCCAACAAAAAGTAAAAAAGCTGCCGCATACTACTCCCAGATATACTGGTATCTGGTGCCCCCCACACACCATTGCCCTGAGCTGGTCAATGTCATTGTGCAAAATTACCAGCCCTCCACCAGACAAGTGTTGGACGCATCTGGCCAAAAGTTATTTTCAATTTTGAAATAAGATGTACAGGCAGCTTTTGCACCACAACAGGGCCCACCCAAGGGAAGTATAGTTCACAACATTGTTTTGAGCGAACAAATGCAAAGGTTCACGTCTGCTGGCTACATGATCATTTTTTTGTAGCAAAGCCTCAAAAGCAGGCTTCCTTCAGGTAGACTGCCCCAGATGCCCCTTCCCTTGGAGGATTTTAAGAATGCCGACCTCTTCTCCATCATTGCATGGGTGGTAGGACTATCTACCGACGCTTCGGTATATCCCTGGCAGGTGTCCTTGGCCAAATGCATTTCCAAAGGCAAGTTCAACACCCCCGATAATTCGAGACCCGGTTCCAACCCAGTCTTTGTAGACTGGGCAGAATAGGTGGCCAGGGGCTTGCATGCGCAACTCACCAGCATGAAAAGTGTTGGGACCAGCCAATGCTTCGTGCCCTTCTCCTTTCTTGTTTGGTTACTCTTTTTTCATGTACATAATAGTTTTCCTCATGTTGCCATTACGACAAGTGGCAAGGATGGAAGTCCTTTGCCCGTATATCAGTGGACTCCCCTACTGTTGAGATCAGAGTCCTACTATTCCTTCAATCAGCAATTCTTGGGACCCGCCATGCGCATGCTAGTAGGATCCTCCCCGCGAGTCCCCCTCGGCTTGAGAAACAAAGTAGTCCAGGAGAAGAGGGGAGACATTTTTTGACTAACGTAGGGGCTAGTGATTCACATCTTCGACTTCATAGGAAAGCCCTTCATACTACCAGTTTACCCCTCCAAGTATCAGTTCACACTGGAAGTCGCTAGGCAGAGCGACACAACTAATGCCATCTATGGAAAAGGTCAAAAATGGGCCCACACTTGTGACTTCCCTCTCAGGATAGGAGTTATTGAAGTGTTCACCCTAAACCAGAACATCTTCCTGGAAGAGAAACTCGCCAGGTTTGGCCTACTCCAAATTCCCCAGCAATGGCTTTATGATCCTTTGGGAGTGATGAGGGACCATATACGGGTCAAAAGCTTCCATGTTTGCCCCTATCCAAAAATTGTGAAACAAAGAAATAATCCTTGACGAAAGGATCTAGAATGGCATCTGGAGAATATGGAAGCCTTACCTCCCTGGCACAAATTCTACCCAATGGAGGTCGTATATGACCCGAATGGGCATTCACTCCCAAGCCCCAACTCCACCTTCTGGAAGAAAGCGAAAGACAACTTGAAGGAGGGAGTAAAGGATTGGGACACGGCTAAACTGAGAGAATGGTGGATAATGAGGGTCCACCGACAGAAAATGAACTCTTATGGATTCTTGGCAACAGACAATGACTTCATAGAGATTTGTGAAGCCAACGCTGGAAAGTGGAAGCCTTCTTCCTTCACTGCCCTCATCCCTCTAGCTATCCCAGGCTCTGGCAAGAGTCCAAAAAGAGATGATACTACTACAGGAAAGGAAAAGGCCCGAGCTACACCTTCGAGATCATCGTAGGGGCCTATAGGAGGCCACGACTCAAGCACTAAAGGGTCAGAACAACCGTTGGTAAGGAGGAAAAGGAAAAAGCAAGAACAGACCTTGGCACCCCTAAAGCACCCAAAGCGACCCCGCACAGGACTTGCAAGCCCCTCCACTGGGCGACTGGTATCAGACCCATCCAAAGTAAGTGTCGAGGTCGTAACCCTGCCAAGTGCCAAAACCAAGAAAGAACAAGATGCGGCTGCACCAAAAGTCACCACTGCCACAATGTCAAGATGGCATGTAGGTACGCATTCTCCACCCCTTGCCCTAGCATCACACAGTTTTTCCCAAGCCCCAGCTGGAAGTTCTCGCCAATCTCCCTTGCATAGCCCGTCACCCCATGACCATGACAAGGGTAAGACCATTGATCCCACTTCAACGCCGAGTCCCACCACGTCTGTCGTCGAGCCTTCTGGTGAGGCATCCCCCACACATTCTTTATATTTGTTTACTCCCTCGGTTGGAGATCTAGCCTTGTCTAAATCAGATATGTCCTTAATTAAGGACCACCCCCTTGCCGAGAAGCTATTCCAAGCACGGAAAAACACTGAGCAAATACTAAGGGAGGCAAGGAAAAGACGAGGACGCTCGATGACATTGGTTGAAAAATGCACCATTTTTTATTTAGAAGCTAGAAAGGTGCATAAAATCAAGAAGGTCCCCAAGGTACAAAAGCCTCTGGATGAAATGACTCCAGCAGACTATGATTACCAAGAGACACCTAAGGACCTGGAACACCTGAATGTTGATAATGAGTCAGCATCCATGCATGTCCGAATTGAGACCTTTAGGGCTCATGTAGTTATCACCAACCAGCACAGGATTGAGGCCGAGGCTGCCAATGTTAAGCTGGAGGAAGATTTGGCAAGGGTCTGCTCTAAGTTGGCAGAGGCTGAGGAGAAGTGCAAGGCCATGGAGAAGGAGACGTTTGACCTAAAGCAACAGGTTCAACAGCTTCAGTCTACAGCCGAAAGCCAAGCACAGAAGCAGACTGAGAGTGATCTAAAGGCCAGGAAGCTCGAGGACAAAATCGTGCAAATGCAAGCTCCGACGTATGCAAAGGAGGATCTAACACTGTTTGACAGGGCCAAAATTAAGGAGATTCGCACACACCTGCTAAAAAATTTTTGGCCTTGGTGCGCCAGTGCTTTTTCAATTTTGATGTATGTCATCGAAGCACAATAGGCTATTACCGAGGGAGCATCAGTCATCGACGAGGTCACGCAAAATCCAAGAGCTGACTCAAGCTAGCGTTTGACGTCTAGAATACTAGATATCAGGACCTGTAGGTCACCGTGATGACCCGAACAGCTAGGGATTGGTCCACAACCCAAGCCACGGTTCGCACCTTTTTCTCCAAGGTGCGAAAAGCTCAGAAAGCCAGAAGCCTCCAGGACATTTTTTACAATGAGCAGCGCACCTCAATGAGTTATTTTTAGGACCTTTCTTCTTTAGGTTTTTTGAGTTTCACGGACGATGATAGAAATCTTCTCAGCAAGGATGACCTCAAGCCAGTCTGGATGCAGTTCAAGAATGATGTTTTCGAGATCGATGGCTGGGAAGAACCAATCACAGAAGGGCAGGTGACAGATTTCATCTTGAGATACTGTAAGATCAAGGCTTGCCTAGATGATCTGTTCACCAGGGCCAAACATGCCGACATTGGGCAAATTGATCGGTTTTACATTCTGGTTAAGGCATTGCAGGATCAAGAGCCATTCCAAAAGAGTGCCTGGAATCATGTCCGAAGAACGATGAAGCGCATTCGTGATCGCCTCGAACCATTGCCCCATCCAGAAGCCATGCTAGAGGAGGAAGAGGAAGAAGAAGAAAGAGATGAAGAACAAGAAGGACAGACCGGAGAAGCAGGGTCTGGGGAAGACCAATGACTCCGTAGCCTAATGGACCAAGGCTAGAGGGTTCTTTTATCGAGGTGAGCTCGTCACCCTGCGAGCCGCCAAGAATGTTGACACTTTTTGTCACATTATACAAGGGGTAGAAGAATAGTAGAGTTTTTGTATAATAGTTCTTTGTTGCAAGTTTTTCTTTTATTTTAAGTTTCAGCAATTTTGACCCCCCTTTGTAAAATGAAGAAGAAAGAGCTTCGCTACCAAATAGGCCAAGGAAAACAGCTTCGTCGAGAGAAAAAGAGGAGAATGTGAAAATGCTTCGGGCCCGAAGCACTTTTCATCGCCACTTCGGGCGAAAACCTTGCGAAGTAATTTCGTCGAAGAAAATACAAGGATAATGCTTCGCACCCAAAGCATTTTCAGCAGCCGCTTCGGGCAGAAGTTTTTGCGAAGCAACATTCAAACGACTTCGCCGAAAGAGGAAAGTATAAGCCAAATCAGCCAAGGCAAGGAAACTACTTCGGGCCTAAAGTATTTTCGACACCTACTTCAGCCAGTTTTTACCCGAAGCAGTGGCTCCCGAAGCAAAATGACAATGTGTCGAAAATAGAGAAGTGCTTCGAGAAGATATTCCCCGAACCACAGTTTTGAAAAAGAATCAGGTCAAAACATTTCCCAACCAAAGCAGTTTCGCTAGCAAAGGACAAAGAGCCCCACTTCAAAGATGGAATCCACTCGACACTCAACGTCCCCGAAGAAGTTTCTGTGAAGCATTATTTTGCGAAGAACAAAAGAAGGATAATCTACTTTGGCCTAAGGCTTTGGCGAGGCGAATACATAGTGAAGCACTTTCTGGGCCCACATTCCAAGGCGAGAAGCTTCCCAAGGTGATCAAATGCCCCTTACAAGTACCTCCTTTCTTTCCTGTTAAGTCCGCTGACCAATTTTGGCAAATTAAAAGGATGTAACAGTCCTCAGAGTAAAACTTGACAGACGTAACGATCAATCAAGCACAACACCCAGAAGCCAGGGACACTCAAGCGACGCATTAAATGAGTGTTTTTGCAATTGACTCGGCCATAGTTGCTAGTTTCGGCAACCGATTTGAAAACTCAGTCACAGTAGCCATGAGGAGCCAATTTTTTAGAGCTCGAGAGTGTACTTCGTTGTTTTTGTAATAATGATTCAGAGGGTCGGGTCCTCTATAAAAACCCAAGCTTTGCAATGTAAAAGGGGGGGAACTTTCTGCTAGAAATCTATTGTAACTTAATTTCCTACGTCTAATACTAAATATTTTTATGCTCTATTTCTCTCTTTTATGCTGCCTTCTATGCTTAATTCTTGTCTGTCTGCACTCGTATACTGAGACTCTGAATCCTGAATACGGTGTGCGATTGGGGACTGTACCCTGAAATTCACCCTAAAGGATACATAGGAGAGGAAAAATGCTTTGTCATTTTATTTTATGCTGCCTGGTGGATCGAGGTTTTTGTTATTCCCTCTTCTTAATCGCTATTACTCTGAACCCTCAATTCCAACGAGAGAGAGAGGAGAACCCTGCGAACCCATCCAGAGGATACATAGGAAGTTCAACACTTCGTTTCTTTCGTCTGTTCTTGGTTTTTTTTGCTGCTATTTGATTTATTAGTTAGTGATCGTGCTTCTTGTTCTTCCCCACCTTGAATCATCAATCTCTAATCCTTACCCCTTTTTTATTTCTTTCTCTAACCTGAAATCTTTTATCTCTTTCCTGCACTCTTATCTCAAACCCCAAAAGTAGATTAGTATAGGAGCCGACATTTCTCCGGATATTGGCATGAGGGGCATCTCTTCCTCTCGGCCTTTCAATGTTGGTCGTAGGTCTAGGGTGCACAAACCCACCGAAAGTCCTTTCCTATGTGGATTTGATGACCAACAAGTAATTAGGTCTATTCTTGACTCATGTGGTTTCGTATTTGCAGGACTATTCTCAGGGTGAATAGAACTATATATAATTAATCAATATATTGGAATATCGCTTGTTTGGTTATCAGTATATAATGGGGAAGGGGTTAATACTAACCTTTCAAAAGTAGGGCTCACTCTGAAAGGTTTGTCCCTAAATCCCTTCCCCCACCAACACAGTAGATAAAATTAGAACATAAACATTATTAAAATTGCATATTGTAAAACTATAGAATACATTAAATAAATAATGCATCAATAAATCATTATGCAAATCCACATTAGAATGTCATAAATTTTATTTCTTTACATTAAGCACAATTTCATTTCATTTTTTTTATTTCTATAACCTAATTGTAAGAAATTGATTAAGTAAGCTAGTTAATGTCATGGAATAATCTATACAGGATTGTTTGTTCTTTAAATAGATTAACCTGGGTTGAAAAATTAAATGTAAGCTATTTTAGCATGATGATTACAATGGAACTCCTTTGGGATCCTAAAAAACATTGACATATGAACAAAGGAGAACATCCATATTCTAATATCTTGCAATTTGATCTATGGTTGGTGCAAGAAGGATAAGTTTCTAAGTGCTTTAGTTTTGTAGTCAAACCATTAGTAGTACAAATACTTATGCTTGTGATATTAGCTTCTTAAACTACTTATATTAAAGCAAATGTAATTTTTTTCTAAGGTAGGAACTCAAAAATCAAGGATGTCATCTCTCCAATGAATATAAACCATGCTACAAATAGGATTGGTATGCTACCTTGTAATCAAATAGATAGATTCTTGCCATCAAGACATTATACATATTTAGTGATTCCATGTTACAAATGACTATGTCATGTATTGGCTTGATGTCATATTTTAGGGTGCAATAGCACCAAACCTCGATACCTTTTCCATATTTAAACTAACCCAAAGAGTAAGGATGTGGATGTGACATAGTCTAGAGGTCTATATGTTGTATTTTTAAGCCTTACTACCACAAAATATCACAGGTCCCAATTTAAAATAGCCACAATATTAAAGTTTAAAATATTAATAATGAAGAGTAGAATAATATATGAGAAAACTAATATGTATATCAAGGCCTCTATATTACTAAAATAAACATTCACTTACATAATCATATATGAATGTAAATGGCCTATATCATTCATGAACTATGCATGAAGAAAAATTACAATATTAATTGCTCAAAAATTTGTATACAAGCTTTACTACTTTCCATCGTATTACAACTCTATAATATGATATTTGGATTTTCTTCAATTACTTTCTTATGGAGCATTACCTCCATAATATATCCATATTAATGTGACTCTTCAATTACTTGACTATTTTTCTCCATATGACAAGTCTTATGACCCTTGGATTATTATATTGTCACTTGCATACTAGACTCTTCACTTACTTATTACATGGAAACTTGACTCTAAGACACTTGCACACATCCACATGACTCTTACACTTCTACATGCACACCTAATATAAGACACTTGTGCACATCCTCAAATTACATATTTGCATACTTACATACATGAATGTTTTGCATTTCTTGCACATTGCACTCTTAAATGAAACTCTTGCATTTCATACACATTGATACTTACATAAAAGGGAAATATAAATCACACTCTGAACTATAGACAAACGTAATCTATTACATATTTATAATTCTACCATGAAGTTAACTTGGGGGTACATTAGCATGTACCAAATAATGTAATTCCTCAATACTATGTGCTTGATAGTGTCTTATGTAATGATGTTCCTTTGGTTCCCAACACCAATGATATATTATAGGGGATTTACCATCACCCACCAAAGGGTATGAAAGAGGTTTTCATTATTTAGAGGGATTATATCTTGAGGTTTTACTTATCTATTGAGTTATCATTCTTAGACATGTGGTGTTTACCTTTTGTTCTTCATCAACTAAGGATGAACAATACTTCTCCTATGGATGGACCACCAATATATTATGCTAAGCCTAACACTTTTAGTTAGTGTAAGTGTGGATTTTTTTTGGGTACACCATTTATCATCTATATTATGCTTGTTATTATCTGTGAACTTAAGTGAATTGATCTTGGAAGACGTAAAAGGTCAATCAAACAAACAAGATTTTTTAACTCTTCTAACCTATTACTAGTGGCTTCCCACCAATAAAAAAATAATTTTAACATCTTAAAAGTCATAAATATGATCTTATTAATATTGGAGAGATATTTGTTAATGTAATATTCCTTTAGTAAATGAAGCCAAGTGTGCAACTTATTACATTGATTCATTCTAAGAAGACTAGAATGTTGATGTTGATTTACACCTTTAGATATCCTTACCTCTAAAGTGGCATATGGTTTACAATTATAGGTGGGGATTCCAATTGAAGTATGAGATATTATAACTATTCAATCATAGTTTTTCTTTATTTATTTAGAGAAATGTGAATCACATTCTCAACATCCTAGGTTTTGGTATAAAATTGGGACATTAACTCTAATATTAATTGATTTTCTTTGTAGGGATGGTGTACTTCAGGGTATTCAAATGTGGAAATTAGTGTGATTCCTTGCTTATTGCGCCAATAAATTTAATTTATTTAATTTCTAAAATTGGAACCAACTTTGAATGGTTGAAAAATGGGTCTAACCCTACCCTTTTGGGAATCACCCTACCTATCCATGTTTGTATTACTAGTATCTTGAGTTACCATAAATAATTTTTTATATTTGATTATTGCTATAGTTTCAATAGCTTCCATACCAGGCTCCAAAAAGAGAGCTTTCACTATGTTTAAGAAAGAGGTAATGGGGCTTAACAACATCCAAAAATCATGAAATGGGGCTAACCAATATTCAATCCATCATACAATTAACCCTAGGGATCAAAACCTAGTGAAACAATTATACTTACAGTCCCTGTTCACATACCATTTTAGGAGAAATCATCCCAACCCATATAATTTAAGGAAGGGTCCATTATCCTGACTATGTTGTCATAGTCCTAGTATATTATGATATCAACTTAGTAATAGTTCTATTCACATTATAATGGATTCCATTATCAAGAATTCATGTGAATGATAATTTGACAATTGAGTATTAAACGATCCTATGTTGGGAAAGAATGTTTGCAAAGAGGACAAGGTAGTATGAGGAATCAAGGAGTGAGTGAAGAGTACTTTGTCTTGCATCTCTTTTATGGCTCAAATTCTTGCTTTGATACCAACTCAATTCATTCACCAAGGCCTAATATGGTTGGCATGAAGGAGAACTTACAAAAATATCTAATGGTACCTACAAGTTATAGTCAAAGTGATGTTGTAGAAGCTAGGTCATAAAACTCGTTGCTGATGAAATACACCTTAGTAGACTCATACAAGAGAATGTTGCAAATTAAAAATAGGATTTAGAATATAAATCTCTTATAGTACATAAGAGATATCATTATATAAGCTTAATATAATAGGTGTTTCAAGGTCCAAGGCACTTTATTCTATAGAGGTATAGTAAAAAAAAGCAAAAATAATAAAAAATAAGACAAGAATAATGAAAATTCATGGGATATTAGTCTCATAATTGCTTAGAGAATAATTCCTAAGCTATATTTATAGAATATGCAAAGCTACATGACTTGAAATATGAGATGCTTTAGCTTCTAGCAAGTTTTAGTGGCATCAAGAAACGAATAAGAATTTATTTTTTGCACTTTAGAAAACCAAGAACTATTTATTGAAGTGTGCAATTAGATCATTTGGTATAGAATATCTGAGTTAAGAATTATAATGGTTGTCAGAATATTATCTATGACATCAATATCAAACATTTACCAAAGAATGTTGTTATTTCTATATGAGTAGTAACTAGATGGACACCAAATTTTTGGCACTAAAGCAATCATGATGTCAAAGTATAGGCCGATGTCAACCTATCTGATGTAAATTTTGAATGGTGACATGGAGGATTCTTTAAAGCAGATTTGACATTAAAAATTAAGGAACTCTAAGTAATTTGTACTTAGATCATTGAATGGGTGCTAAATGAATCATGATGTCAAAGTGTGGATTGCATCAATTTGTTTAGTGAAGATTCTAGATGGGTATCGTTGCTAGTGCTTTGAAGCAGCTATAGCATTATGCCTTGAGGAATTTTGAGCAATTCCTAATTTTCTCAGATCACACATAATGACTGATCCCTACTATTATAGATATGTTTGAACTAAAAATATGAATACAATAAAGTATTTAATGCATGTGAAAGAAATTTATTTAGTGAACCCATGTCTATATTTAATACCTATAGAAATAGAAATTTGCATACTCTATTACATATTATCTTCATTCATATTTCTTACAAATTATAAATTTTTACCCTTGAGTAGATATTTCTTATGAATTTTCCATAACAATTCTTAAAAAAAGCATATGCTTAATGGAATAGGAAATTTTTTAAGAAAAAACTATAGGACATAAATAATTAATGTTAGAAACCTTAGAGAATAAGTGAAATATTAATTTTCCTTCCCAAGAAAAAATTCTAAAAATATAAGGTTTAGTTGAATATGAACTCTTGATAAAATTGTTTGCTACTCTTATTTGCAATTCCCATAATGACTGGAAGTGGCTAGATTTATTGATTATCAAATATATGTATAGACATTTCTTCCTCTATTTTCCTCTATTATTTTTTGTATTAAGTGAGAATTGGATATATAGTTCTAATGAAATCAATAGGAGGGCTTTGTACCAAGTTATTTGGAAACCCAAAGCTGATGCAACCTTCTAGTTGAATATCTAGAGAATATTGCATCAAAAAAATTCCTATTAGGGTGCATCTTGGAAAAATAGAGCTATCACCATTGCAATGTTGTTAATTGTGGATAGGAAAACATTCCATATTATTACAAATTAATCAATGTTACAACATAGATTTTATAAATGACCCTTGGGCTACAAAGAGGTTTTTCAATGTAGAATCCCTTCTACAATACATTTTTTTGACACTTCTGATTTCTTTGACCACCTCAAGAGGGATGGGATTGCATGCCACTACTGGTTGAGTAAATTTTCCAAGCCTAAACAACCAAGTCACTAGTTAGTAGCACTCATTGGGTTTGCCTAAGTTGGACCCAAGCTTTTCAAAGGGGAAAACAAATAAAACTTAAACTAATGCATTAAACAAAGCTAAAAATATATTATAACATATTACTCACCTATGTAACTGATTTTCTATGATATGGTTGACTGGAACTTATCTCTAATAGGAACCATCCTTGTCAGGATGGTTCTAGCTATAAAACATCCCTATCTGGATAGTTTTTGCTATGTTGATCTTGGTGATAATTCTTCGATGGGAATATTTTGTAGATTCTTAGGTAGATCTCCTCCAAATCTGGTGGTTTTTTAAATATGGACTTGTAACTTGTTCAAAAATAAGGATATGCAAAGAGAGGTACAATATGATATCCATGGGGTTAGCACTCTAAGACGCAAGGATTATCAAAATGCACACAAGTGGGGGCTAGAGTAATTTTGGCAAAGTTTCTTTAAGCATCTATCTCTTTCATGCAAATGAAAGGAAAGAGGGGCTATTTATAGATTTTTATCAAGGATTAGAGGGTGGGGTGATTTGGATGTGAGGTGGTATGGGTGCATCATGCCTCATCAATGCTCTTGGGTAGAGGAAATTTCACATCCCACCCATATTCATTAAATGAGCATGGGTGCACCATTCCCCATTAATGCATAGGAGTGGAGAAAGTCTTCACCTCATTAATGCAAATGGGTGGAGAAATTCTTCACCCCATTTATGTGCATTAAATGAGCATGGGAGGGGGTGTGGGTGCATGGGGATGTGGAGAGTAAGGGGTAAGGTAGACTAGGATCATAGGATAGACTAGGATCATAAGGTAGACTAGGTTGGTGTGCACATAGAATAGGATTATGGGATGATTACATGGTGACCATGGACTAGGTGTAGGATGGGGATTAATAGGGGAAAGGAGCTAAGATGGGTAAATTAAGGTAATAATACAAAAATAATAGATTTTTGGTGGCTTTTGCAAAATAATTAAACATTAACACTGCATAAGGGATAATGTGATATTTTTAGGTGTCTATATTTATCCCTTTTTGTACTACGATATGTGTAGACATGATGCAATACAAAAACATATGATACCAAATGGGTGGTTGATTTTGACAAGAATGGATTGATAGTAGATGTTCATGGTTGAGCATGGCTTTTGGAACACCACAACAATAGTTAAGGGAGGAGACATAAGGTTGTCTTAAATCATGAATAATGTAAGATGCCCTAATTATGGAAGGGATAAATATCCTTGAATATTTTCCTTTGATAGATTTTTGAGCTCACTTGATTGAGTAAGCTAACCAACCATAGGTATGTAGCCTCATGTTGCTCTAATCGATTAGATAAGTGGGCTTAAGTTACCACCTCGATGAAGCGAGTGTGTGAGTAACCATACAACATTGGCATGGAGCATACTAAATTTAGATTGGATTAGAATTTGAGTTCAGAGAAGAAGAAAAATAGGATAAGTTTTGCCTTTACCCTAGCAAAGGAGGGCTAGTGATAGTCTTAGGCAAAGTTCTTGGACAAACAAAATTCCAAGATTGAGTGTTTGGATATTGGACATGTTCAAGGTGGAATTGATGGGTAATATCTTCCCCCTCAAGTGGTGATTTTATGGGTGAATAAGTGATGCACAAAAATGAAGCGCTTGACCAAAGATCATTGCACAAAATAAATTGTAGAAATAACAAGAGAAATTGAGAAATTGGCTAGAAATGGATCCAATATTATAAAAGGGGTAAACAAATCAAATTTAAACTAATGTATTAAATAAATATAAAAAAATATAAAAAAATATTATAACATGTTATTCACCTCTATAACTTATCTATTGTGATGTGGCTGACTGGAACCTATCTCTAATAGGAACCATCCCTGTCTGGATGGTTTTTGTTGTGTTGATCCTAGTGATAATTTTTTTTATGGGAATATTTTGTAGGTTGTCAATAAGCTCTGCTCCAAATATGGTGGTTTTTTGAATTTGTACCTACAACCTGCTCATAAAATAATGACATGCAAAGAGAGGGATAATATGTTATCCATGGGGTTAGCACTCTAAGCCAAAAGGGTTCTCATAATGCACACAAGTGGGGGTTGGAGTAAATTTGGTAAATTTTCTCTATGCATTTATCTCATTCATGCAAATGAAAGAAAAGGGGGCTATTTATAGATTTTTATCAAGGGTTAGGGGGGTGAGCTGGAGGTGAGGTGGAAAGGGTGCACCATGCCTCATCAATGCTCTTGGATGAAGAAAATTCCTGACCCACCAATATGCATTAAATGAGCATGGTTGCACCATGATCCATTAATGCATAGGGGTAGATAAATTATTCACCCCATTAATGCAAATAGGTGGAGAAAGTCTTCACCCCATTTATGTGCATTAAATGAGCATGGGAGGGGATGTGGGTGCATGCGGATGTGGAGAGTAGGGGGCAAGGTAGACTAGGGTGATAGGGTAGACTAGGGTGATGTGCACATAGGCTAGGGTGGTGGGATGGTTACATGGTGACCATGGGCTAGGTGTAGGATAGGTATTAATAAGGAAAAGGGGCTAAGATGAGTAAATTAAGGTAATAATACAAAACAATTGGATTTTTGGAGATTTTTGCAAAATAATTAAATATTAACATTGCACAAGGGATAATGTGATATTTTTAGGTGTCTGCATTAATATGGTATGTGTAATACTAATAAGAATTTGTTTAGTTCTTTGTTCTATAAGTATGCCAAGCATGTTTGAAGGTCAGTTCAAACAAAATATCTAACATCATTTTTAGTTAATATTTCCTTGAGACTTGGGTTAGTGAGGGTGTCACTCTTGAAACATTTAAAATTTTATTTGAAACTCTAGGGATAGTTTCTACTTTGAGGATTGGTACCCTCCCTTGAAGTAGAAATTACTGGGTTTTACGATAATATATTGCTTTAGATATTTGTTCTAATTACAAATTTTGAGGACAATACAATTAAAATTAAATTCTAAGTTTTGACACTTACATGTAACAATCACAAGTAATGTTAGAGTTATATTTATTTTTGGGAGGGAAGAAAAAATCCAATGATTAAATTTTTTTATAATAATCCAATAATAAAATAAAATTTATAATTGGTATGTTAATTACCACAAATAATATAATCTTTTAATAGTTATTTTATCTACTATATATTCAGATTTTAGCATAAATATATCTTCCTCTAACATGTCAACATTCCACTTTTTAAAATGAAAGAGTTTATGGTCACCTATTATATAAATATTTAAAATAAAAGTTAAAGTACGTTTAGAGAGGTGAAAAATCCACCCATATTTTAGGTTTCATTCAGGAAAAATAAAAAATGCATGCTATTTTATAATTAAAAAATAATATTAATGTTTCCAACTGAAACAAATAAATATAATATAATAACTCATAAATATGCAACATTGAATTTTTTAGCATATACAACCATGTAGTTGCAATAGTATCTTGTGAATTTTGGATGTCCAACTACTCTCTAGTCTTTATGGGTTTATTTATGTGAAAAGCACAAGTGTTGTACACCTGTACAATTAAGATATAACACTTTTCCAAATTAGTGTTAATGTAGAATTTGCTTATTTTATTTTTTAAATTACAGATGATTTTCTTTTCTATACCAAGATGATGCCATATTTAAACACAAAATTTGGAAAAGAAAAAATTCATAAATATTAATGAATGCAAAAATGTTTGTTTGATATATTTTTATTATTTAAAGTTTCTTGGTGATTGCACTTATTACTAACTAAAAACCCTAGACTACTAGCTACTGCCCATTCATCTCTATAGCCCCCTTGATATCGCTAACAATTACTTATAACAAACCAAAGAAACTAGATCACAATTAAACTTAAGTTTTATGGGCATTTGAAATTTCTTTCTTGTTGATTCTATCTCTATAACAAGTACACATATCCTTGATATTATAGTTTTTATAATATTTGTTGTAGTATTTCAAACATTGCGAGCTTAAACCTTCTCAAAAATGTAATTACATTTACCCTTCTAATTGAAAGAAAACAAAAAAAAGATAAATTATTATCTATCACGATCCTATCAACCAAAACAACACCATAAGTAAATATCTACTAACATGATTACATTTGTTACCACTTCTACATGAAGATCATACAAACAAGTCTGTTAGTTTATAACTATTTATACTTAAGAGATAACAACCAAATATACATGAAATAAGATAGTAAGCAACATAAAAAACATGATGCAAACAAATAATGCTCTCTCCATAATTATTGCTAAATGTACACAAATGTTTTGCTTAAATATATTATCATATATCAATCTACTTTCTCTCTTCTCTTAGCCATAATGGATGGCTTAAGGCTATAGTTTTAGGTATTTATAGATTTTTTAAAAAGAAAATATCCTAAAGCAAGATGGTGGCCAATAAATTTTACAAATTTTCCTTTAATTGTCAAGTAAATATTTTAATGTTAAAATTACAACATATGGTTTGAGTTATTGAAGGAAGCTTTTAGATTAAGGTGATTCATTAATGCTTTTAATTAAACTAATTTTGTTATATTAAATTTATTAATATGGGTAGTTAATGTGTTGCACATGGCCTAATTATGAAAATATTACTCCTTTCACATTTGAATTAGACATTGTATTTCTAATTTAATGAATATCTTTGAAAAATTACATAAATTTTATAGATACAAAAATATTTAATAAACTATTTGTTAAAACTAAACATGACATTGATACCAATGAAGAGAGGTAAACATAACAAGGAGCAACAAAATAAAATTTCAAACACAAAACCATTTTTTAGAACAAAAGAATAACAAGGGAACCCCCCCCTTGGGGGATGTCTCAACATTATAATTTTTCCATTGGCAATCTCAAAAAAATACTACATTGCATCTTCTACAAGGCAAACCCTAGCATCTATCACTGCCAACTCACATGTGCATGTAAGGTGACACCTCATCCTTGGACTTTGACCCATATTACAAATGTGATTACATAGGCATTTAATGCCAACATTCCTCCTTATTGACATATTTGTAATTTTGTAGTACAAACAATATTTTTTTGACACAACCCTTCATGGCACAAGCTAAAATTGGTCCTTTTGAAAACAAGTAGCCTTAACCTAGTTACTACCAACCTCTAGGCCTATAACTTCCACCAGCTATATCCAACTGGTTAAGACCTAGATACCCTACAAGCTACCTCTAGCCTTATAAACACATTAGATTCACCTGTTACCCTTAGCCATATACCGATAAGGTAACAAAATTCCAAAAAACTACTTTTAAAATATTATAAATATTACTAGAGCTAACTCTAAGAACATTACACTAGGCAACCACCACTAGCATCCATACTAGTCTCTTTTGGGTATAACTACACCAATTATAGTAGCATTAATAGCCCTACAAGCTACACCAGTTATAGTAGCCAATAATCCAACTACACTAGTTACAATAGCTTCTTTAGGTATAAGCTACACCAATTACAGTAGTTAATACTTACCCCAAACTTATGGTACAACCAATAAATCATATTATACATTCATCAATAACTTTGCAAAAGATAGATCTGAGATTTCAAATCTACACAACACACAAAAAAAAGGAAGAATACCAACTACAAAATGAAACCTCATGCATGGACACCTCTACAACTTGCACAATAAAACCACTAGAATAGGTATTTCCAGCCTTAAACTCCAACACCTATTCAAAAAATAAACATTTGAATACAAATAAAACATAGTGCGTCCACCAAAGCTCACTAGGTCTACCATTGTTGAAGCTCACCAAATATTTAATTATCGAATCTCACACTAACAGAAAATAAACATCTAAATATAGATAAAACATAGGGTCATTGTTGAAGCTCACTAGGACTGTTATTATCAAATTCCACTAGATTTACCACTACTAAAGCTCACCAAATCTATCATTGTCAAATACCACTAGATCTATCATTTTTGAAGCTCACACTCACAAAAAAACATCTAAATATAGATAAAACATAGTGTCATTGTCAAAGCTCACTAGGTTAACCATTACTAAAGTTCACTAGATATGCTACTAGTGAATCTCACTAGATTTGTCATTGGTGAAGCTCACCAGATTTGCTATTGTTGAAGCTCACCAAATTTTTCATTGTTGAAGCTCACCAAATCTATCATTGTAGAAGCTCAACAAGATTTAAATATCAAACCCTAGGATGAACAATCCTTAATCTAGATCTATCATTGTCAAAGATCATTATATTTGTTGTTGACAAAGCTCACTAGATCTATTGCAAGTCATAAACCCTTAAATCTCTTCATACAATGCCATAAACTTCTTAGGTTCAAGACCATAGGCTCTAATACGAAATGAAGAGAAAAAAGGCATTGATAAACTAAATATAGAAAAACAATAAATACAAAATCAAAAGAAAAAAGAAGATAATAGATACACACATAACATAGTATTTCACTTGGAAAACCCTTACAAGAAAAAACCTAGCACAATAATATCTCTTTATTGTAAAAACTTAATTGTCTCCAATACAATAATGTTATATCTCATCTCACTTCAAACCCTGATTCAAGTGCAATTAAATAACAACATAAGAATAAATTTTACAATACCATGGGAAAAAAACCATGGGTTCAAATAATTAACCCTAAATAGTCCATATGGGTCTAAAAATAGCTTAAGAAACCCTAAAACTTTCATCGAGGGCTGCCACCCCAAAACCTCGATGAGGATACATGGAGAGTGTCTAGTACCTTTTAGAGTTAACCCTGCTAGAATAACATGGAAAATATTCAACATATTTTCAACATTCTTCCATTTTTTGAATACTTTGCATAAGGGTCGAAAACTATCATTATCAACTATCAAGGGAAACCACGCCCATAGATCTTCTAAAACAAAAAAAAAATTGATCAAGTATAGCCTTTGTTAATAAATCAACAACATTATCCTCTGTATCAACCTTCTCCAACATCAGTCGATTCCCTTCAACCATATCTCTCACAAAATGGTACTTGATATCAATATGTTTTGACCAATCATGAAAACCAAGATTTTTGGTCAAAAATATTGCACTTTGACTATCACTATCAATTCTCATAGCCTTTTTCTTAATACCAAATGTTGAACACAACCTTTGTAGCCACACTACTTTACATGTATGATTTATAATGTACTCTACCTCTGTTGTGGACAAAAAAACCATTGATTGATTTTTACTCATCCAAATTACTACCCCTCCAAATAGTCTAAACACATAAGAACTCATGAATCTTCTCTTTTCTAGATCTCCAACCGAATCAGCATCCATAAAATCTTAGAGATTTACAATATTACTATATCCATATTTTTCTTGGTAAGAGATAACATAGTTGAACTTCCATGCAAGTATCTGAATATCCTCTTCACAACAATCCAATGTTCCCTTCCTAGATTGGACATGTATCTACTAACTACTTCTACTACATGTGCAATATCATATCTAGTACAAACCATTACATACATCAAACTACCAACAATGCTAGCATAAGGAACATGATGCATTTCTTCATTTTTTTTATTTTTTTTAGGACATTGTTCAATAGATAACTTGCGACCAATATGATCTGGGGTACATACTAGTTAAAAATCATGCATCCTAAACCTTTGTAGTATCAAATTAACATATTTTTTTATTTAACCACAACTTTCTATTTGCATGATCCCTTATTATTTCCATACCTAAAATAAATTTTGCAGCACCCAAATCCTTCATGTCAAATTTAGAATATAACTAAGATTTTAGTAACTTTATCATCTCCTTATTGTTACCAATTAACAATATATCATCCACATACAAAACAATGATAACAAAATTTTCACCTTCTTGTTTAAAATACACACACGGATCTGCTTTGCTTTTTCCAAGCCTAAGTGTCAAAACAAACCTATCAAATTTTTGGTTCCACATTCTTGGAGATTGCTTCAATCCATAAAGATAATATTTCAACTTGCATACCAAGTCCTCCTTACATTATACCCTAAAGCATTTTGGTTGTGATATATATATGTCCTCATCAAGTTCACTATGTAGAAATATTTTTTTTACATTCATCTATTCTATTTCAAGATCAAAATTAGCAAAAATAGCCAACATAAATCTAATTGAAGTTAGTTTGGCCATAGGAGAAAACATATCACCAATGTCAATTACCTCAATTTGAGAAAATCCTTTTGCTACCAGGCAAGCCTTGTACTTATCCAACTTTCATTTTGCATTGTACTTATTCTTCAGTACCCACTTACAACCAACTAATTTTCTTCCAGGGGTAATTTCACCAAGTCCCATGTCTTATTTTTATCCAAGGACTCTATTTCTTCCTCCATAGCCCTTTTTCAAGACTTATTCTCACTTGACTAAAGTGCCTCATTTATAGTCTTTGGTTCTTCATTAATAACTGATATATTAAATGCAGAATAAATATTTGAAGGGCTATACCTTTCTAGGAGTCTTCTGACTTGATATGACCTCCTCAAACTTAGAGTTCTAGATTCTACATCTTCAGCTTTCTCCTCACCTTCTTCCTATGAATTTTTCTATTCAAACTCTCTATAGTTTATCTTCTTTAGTAGCACCAGGTTCTACCATAGATTCTTCCTCCTATTCCAATTTTACTTGAATTATTTCAAGTTCTTTTTTTGGTTACATTTCTTTTTTCAGAACCCCTTTTTTTTCTCTAAATATCACAGTACGACTGTAAACAATATTCTATGTTTCTAGGTTCCACAACTTATATTTTTTAACACAAATAATATAACCCATAAATATACATTTTTTAGATGTATAGTCTAGATTAGTCCTTTTCTCTTTTGGGACATACATATAAGCATCATAATCAAAAACCCTTATATGATTGAGAGAGGGCTTCTTACCATTCCACACTTCCTGTGGAGTCTTATCCACCAAAGCTGAGGTAGGAGATCTATTAAGGAGGTAACACGAAATTAACTCGACTTCTATCTAGAATTTCCTTTCTAACCCTACACAACTTAGCATATTTTTGGCCTTATCCATCATTATTCTATTCATCTATTCTACAACTCCATTCTGTTGTGGAGTATACAATTTTTTTTTTTGCCTTTCTATTCCACAATTCTTGTAAAATTGCTCAATTTTTTTAGAGTAATACTCACCACCATTATCACTTCTCAAAACCTTTATCTCTTTCTCTATATAATTTTCTACAAGAGCCTTAAACTCCTCAAATTTATTGAAAACATCATATTTGTTTTGCAAAATATATACCTAGGTATTTATTTAAAAGTTATCTATAAATATAACAAAATAGATAGATTTACCTAACGATGGTACTTTTGTAGGTCCAAATACAAAACTGTGAACTAGATGCAAAATTCTTTCAGATCTTGTAGCAC
Organism: Wollemia nobilis; assembly: GCA_028583015.1. Classification (NCBI taxonomy): domain Eukaryota; kingdom Viridiplantae; phylum Streptophyta; class Pinopsida; order Araucariales; family Araucariaceae; genus Wollemia; species Wollemia nobilis. Next base: position 6,056,242 of record JAQPPZ010014470.1, read on the forward strand.
TACTAGGAAACTTGATTCAGGTTTGCTTTCTAAAAATATGGTGCTCATAAAAATCAAAATTTAATGGGCAATCAAAAACTCCTTTATCAATACCTTTCATTTTTAATGTTCAAAGGTATTTCTCACTAATATACCCCATGCATTGATGTCATAACATTCTCTTTATTATAGTAATACTCGAAGTCACTTCTATCATATTATTCTCCTCTATAATTGAAGAGTTATTACAATAAATACTTACAATGCTAGCCTCAAGTCTAAAAAGAGTTCCTATATGAAATCCCATTCTCAAAACCAAAATTCGATGAAACCATCTTGTAGCTATCCTTATTGAATACCATAGTTACACTCGTTTCATTCATCTTACTCATATATATCAGATTCCTTGCAAAACCTAGAATATGCAGCACACTAGGAAGGGTTTTAATTCTTTCATCTTTTAACCTTAGCTTGACTCTTCCTTGACCTATTATTTTATATGTCGGATTATCTCCCAAGAAGACTTCACATCCATTTATTTTTTCATATTCACATAACCCCTCCCTATGATAAGTAATATGAAAGGAAGCACATGATTCAATCAACCATGAGTCATGGCATTCACTTGAGCATGATGTAGCTAAGAATAAGTCCTCTGAATATTTATTTGTGGTCTTTGTTTCTATAGAAATTTCTTCATCAGATGATCAATGTTAGGATCCCATCCTAAAATTACTTTATAATTCCCATTATTATGTAATTATCCACTTCCAACGTGGGGGGATTCTATTATAATGTTATTCTGCAATACCTCATAATGTATGTGGTAAATAAGGCACCTATACAAGTGGTTCCATCGCATGTAACCGTTATCAAGATTGTAATCGATGGTGTCATCATACATAACCATTATCAAGATTGTAATTGATGTTTGGTAGAAGATTCTACCTCGAGTGGCATTTGCATGCAAGTCAACTCTTGAGCCTTTAGGTAGGATTGCATGTAGCTTTCTCTTTAAAAGGCATGAAGCCATATACGAATGTATCTTTTTGCAAGCTAATGAAATATTGAAGGAGGTTGCCCCCTCAAAGAGGCTTGCAATTATGAGTTATTTGTTAGAATGTTTTAATTTTACAATTACTTTCTGCATAGTGTTATTATGTTTACATGTATTTCAATTATATTTTAGTATTTTGTATGTGTGAGCTTTCTTTCAATAGTAGGTTCCTTACAAGTGGTATCAGAGCGCTTTCTAGGGCCAAGTTCTACTGCGACTGCAACAATTCTTGCTTAGCCATTTTTGCTTGTTAGGTATAATTTTCCTATGTTTTTCATTATATTTTCCTTTATTCAAAAAGCCCAAAAAAATCTACAAAAAACCAAAAAATATAGTCTATTTTTTTTTGTAGTTGAGTAGGCTAGAAACTCTAGGATTTTCAAATATCACAAAGAAGTTGTCATTATTGGCTAATATAGATAGCCCATAAAGCATCTAGTGAAGTTAGGAGTGATCAGGCTCCAATACCTAGGCCTCAAATAGCACTTATGCATGGAATCGAGCTCCCATGCATATTCGGGTGTATCGGGAGATCATTCTAGGGTGAACAAAATTTTATTCGGTAGGAAGCTTTTCAGCCTTGTATCATCCATAGTCCATGGGACACAACATCCCAGATGATTACCCTCATATACTATCATAGAGGCAGTGTGATCAAGGGTATGTGCAAAATCCTCCTTGGACAGTGGCCTAAAATTTTGGTCCAAGCACTATTGTTCATCACTGCGATATAATAGAGGGCATATGGGTGTTACATACTCCTATACCTAGCATACCCTGATTATGTTAAAAAATTCAACCTATAAAATAATCACATATCCCTATTATATTTAACCTGCTTTCATGATCCCAAAAAGTGAGAATATGGAGAAAGACTTCCGTATCACAGAAGAACACACTTTGCATGCACCAATAGTGAAGATAGATTTATAAAGTGTCTATAGTAGTCTAAAATATTTTAGTTTTAGTTGGGTCAGTGACAATAACAGTCAAGTCAACAATAATAATGATAAAATCAACTATAATAGTTTAGAAAATATAGGTGGTTACGGTCAGAATCACAACCATCAGTGTTAGTATCTATAGTACAGGTGATAAGACAATGATAGGGTGGTTAGTTGAAAAAATGCGTAGATCAAAGATAGTTGATCCAATTTTCAACTTTGAACGGTAGCTCCAAATCAAAAAAAAATCATGTAACTACTTTTTGATTCTCCACTCAAAAAATCAAAAATCGTGCAAATCAAAGCTATAATGAAGAAGTTGTAGTGGTTTTATCTTTACTCTATTTTGAGTAATTTTTAAACCAAAAATGGGGGAAATAACATTAAATTAGTCCTAAAAATCCCTAGACACCCCAAAAAATCCTCAAATTTGTTTTGTTATCTTAGTTAGCCCCTCTTGCACCCCTCACAGGATTTTCGAGTCTTAACTCCCTTTTTTCTCAAAATTCCTCAAATTTTTCATTGTCCACAACTCCTCTTTGGCCAAATATTCCACAAATACAAAATTTGATCCCAAAAATATTTTTTTTAGTCCTAGCCTATTGTGTTAATGTCGTTGCACTGATAATTTTGATATATCACACCCAAGCACTTTTTTGGCCTCCTTACTAAATATAGTAACCCCTAAAAACCACACTTCTATTTTTAGTAATTCAGTTATAGAGGTTCAAGACTATCCAAAAAGGCTAGTGGTACTTAGAGACAATAAAAAGAGGTATATACAATCACCTCAATTATTGAAAAAATCCAAAGAACCATTGATGACATGAAAAATAAAGTCAAGATGTGATGGTGGAGCTTCAAAATCTTAGAACTGATCATGCTAACTCCAGAGCCCACCTATAAGAAAATTTTTTAGATGTTGAGTCCAAATTGCTCGATGATACTAGCAATATTGAGTTTCATACTAAACACTCATATTTTAATCGAGGTAAAGGAAGGACAACAAATTACTCTCATCCTCTCTATGATCATGATCCTACATTTAAGATGCCCAAATTATATTTTCCTTACGTTTAATGGAAAGGATGTGGATGGGTGGTTATGTCATGTTGCTCAAAATTTTATCCTTCATGATGTTATCATATATCATCGAGTTCAAATAGCTTCCTTTAAATTGAAATCTAAAGCTTTTTTGTTGTACCAATGGTTGCAAAAAACTCAACCTAATCCTTCATGGAAAGACTTCGAGTCTCAATTACTCACTTGCTTTGGCCCTAGTGAGTATGATGATTTTATAGGACAGTTGACAAAGTTGAAAAAAACTTCTATAGTTAGAGATTGTCAGATTTAATTTGATAAATTGGCTAACAAAACTATGGTAATGAATGAAGGGTTATTTATGAGTTGTTTTATTAGTGGTTTGAGGGAGGATCTCCAAGCTGAGGTCACTATGTTTAAACCACAATCCATGATGGAGGCTATCAATTTGGCTCATTTTTCTGAATTCAAATTTATATCTCGGATCCAGATATCTAAATTTCCATAGTCTAAAACCTCTTTTACTCCTATATTCTAAAATCATAATGAAAAAAACCTATTGCAACCACTATTGCACCCAAATGTCTAACCACTACTGAAATGGATGCACGACACATCTAGGGATTGTGTTACAATTGTGATCAAAAGTTTTCTCATGGGAATAGGTGCACCCAAAATAAGTTGTCCCTCATAGATGTTGTTGAGACTGACACCAGTGACCACATTGATGATGACACATAATCAGTTGAGGAACCATCCAATCCAGTGAAAGACAACCAAGATGAACCACAAGCTGAATTTTTTTTTCATACTTTTTATGGTATTACTACTCCCCAAACAATGAATGTTGTGGGGTATTTCAAGGGCTTGCATCTTACCATATTGGTTGATTTTGGTAGTACACACAATTTTATTGATCCCCCCATTGCCTAGTAGGAAAATTGTTACGTACATTCATGTAATTTCTTTGAGGTTATGGTAGAAAATGGTGGGACCTTACCTTGTAAAGATAAATTTCATAATGTTAAGTTCAATATTGGGGACTATGAGCTCAAACAGGATATGTTTGGACTTCACCTAGGGGAATATGATATCGTGTTGGAAACTCAATGGTTGGGCACATTAGGAATCATCTCATGGCACTTTGCCAAACTTTGGATGTAATTTTCATAAAATGTATAGTCCTACACTCTCCATGGCTTAAAAGCAAGGCCTTCATAGATTATCATTTCTAGTTGGATGGAGGAGTTGTTAAAAAAATCATCTCAGGGTGTCATAGCTCATATTTTTGTTATCCAACCTCATCCTTCAGAAGTGGATGTTGTTCTTGAAGATTTGAAACTCATTTTGACCAAGCACAACTCTATTTTCTCTAAGCCAATAGATTTAACACCTCACCACTATCATGACCATGATATTCCCTTGTTACCTAGCAAGGAACCGACCAACATTTGATCATACTGATACCTTCATGCTCTTAAGTCAAAAATAAAGAATTCAGTACAAGAATTGTTACAATATGGTGTCATTCGACCAAGCAACAATCCTTATTCTTATCCAATTTTACTAGTGTGCAAGAAATATGGGTCCTAGCAGTTGTGTATTTATTACCAAGAGCTCAATAAACTCACCATCAAGGATAAGTTTCTATTCCTATGGTGGATGAATTACAGGATGAACTTCATGGGACTGTTTATTTTTCCAAACTTGACCTTCGCTCAGGGTACCATCAAATCTAACTCAAGGATGAGGATATTTCCAAGATTGATTTTCATACTCATGAATGTCACTATGAGTTTTTGGTAATTTCATTTAGCTTGATGAATGCCCCTTCCACTTTCCAAAGCCTCGTGAACAACATTTTCATCCATTCCTTTGAAAGTTCATCCTAGTCTTCTTTGATGACATTTTGGTGTATAGTCACTCATGGGAAGAGTATCTCATTCATGTGAATCAAACTCTCCAATTGTTGGCACAACATCAACTCTATGCTAATTACTCCAAGTGTTCTTTTGGGTTGACAAAAGTGGAATATTTGGGACACATTGTCACTAAGGAGGGCATCAAAATTTACCCAAATAATATCCAAGTGGTTCAAGAATGGCCAAAACTTCACATTCTAAAAGGTCTTGGGGGATTTTTAGGGCTTACATGTTATTACCGTAAATTTATTTGTAACTATGGTAAAATTGTAGCTCCTCTCACTTCCATATTAAAGTAAGAATCTTTTACTTGGGTGGGACCCACTGAACATGATTTCCTAAAATTGAAGCATGTTATGACCACTACAGCTATTTTGGCCATGTTAGATTTTGTTGCAGAACTATTATTATTATTAACATAAATCATTCACCATATGCAAAAATATCAAATCATTCATCCACAATAACAATCCATAAATGAGAGAAAGATAGATAATACCCTTAAGGTAGGGAAACACCAATAATAATCCTTAAGGAATAACTCCACAAGGTCTCCCAAGGTGAGAGGCCACTTCATGGGTATAGACGATTACATAAGATTCTTCTTCAATTATGATTACAATGACAAATATCTCTTCTTTATATATCCATATTCTTATTCTACTTTGGGGAGCCTACTACTAATATAATATTATATTATAATATTATATTATATTATAATACAATCAACCTTGGGTTATGTGTGGCCCATGCCAACCCTTATACAATATAATAATATATCCCCAAATATCTATTCCTAGGTATCCTATTTTGGCCATGTTAGATTTCTCCAACTTGTTTGTCATTGAAAGCAATGCTTCAGGTCGTGGTATTGGTTCAATGTTGATGCAAGAAGGGAGACCCTTGGCCTTCACTAGTAAAGCTCTCTCCAATTGTAATGTGGTAAAATCCACTTATGCCAAGGATATGATGGTAATTTTACATGTAGTAACCCATTGGAAAACGTATCTCATCAAGCATTATTTCTCAATTAAAATAGATCATCCGACTCTCAAATACTTTTTGGAGCAATGGGTTGCCACCTGTAAACAACAAAAATGGGTCTCTAAACTCATGGGCTATGATTATGATATCACCTATAATAAGGGCAAGGATAATATTGTGGTCGATGCTCTCTCTCATAAATTTGAGTCTCTCAGTATGCTATGTACCATTTCCTTGTTGGTTCCCTAATGGATCGATTTCTTATGCTATGAGGTACTTCATGATTCTAAATTGCAGACTTTGGTTGCTTCCCTACACACTAATCCTACTTCATGTCCAGGATACACTTGGTATGGCCAAGATTTGTGTTACCACCAATGCCTTTTTGTTCCCCATAAGTCCCCACAGTGAGAACTTATCATGACAAAACTACATGTTGCCCCATCTGCTAGCCATTCAGGATTTCTCAAAACATATGAACAACTTAAGTGCACTTTTTTTGGAAGGGTATGAAAAAGGACATTCAATATTTTGTGGTAGCTTGTGATACCTATCAATGGATGAAAGGTGAAATGGTGCATTCTTCAGGAACTCTTCAATCCTTACCCATTCCTGACCAGGTTTGGATGGATATTTCTATGGATTTTATTGAAGGATTACCTAATTTCGGAGGCATAACTGTTATCTTCATGGTATTGGATCATATTTCAAAATATTCTCACTTTTGTTTTCTATACCCAAATTTTCTTTGATTCTATCTTTCACCTTTGTGGTCTACCCTCCTCCATCATGTTCGATCATGATCCAACCTTTACTAGTCACTTCTGGAAGGAATTGTTTAAGTTATAAAGAACTTAGATCAAAATGAGTTCAACTTATCATCCATAAATGGATGGCCACATGGAGAATGTAAACAAATTTTTGGAAATCTACCTTCGTTGCTTTACCTTGGATCATCCTACACACTAGGCGAAATGGCTTCCCTTCATCAAGTAGTGGTACAAAACTTCCTATCACAATGCAACCAAGGTTACCCCTTTTGAGGTATTTTATGGGTGCCCTCCACCCATGCCTTCCTCCTACATTCCAAGTAGCTCCAAGGTCCATGCAGTCAACACTACTCTTAATCAACATGTTGATGTCCTCCATCAACTAAAGATGAATTTGGATGCGACCCAGAATCGAATGCACCAACAGGTTGACCAACACCATTTTAAGTGTATTTTTTATGTAGGTGATATGGTTTTCCTTCACTTGAAATCGAACAAACAGTTGTCTCTCCAGCTTCGTAGATGCCATAAAATTACCATGAAATACTATGGACCCTACTAGGTATTATAGTGGATTGGTACCACAGCCTACAAATTGGCCCTTCCACCTACATCCAAGCTCCATCCTATTTTTTATGTTTCCTCTCTCAAAAAGGTGGTGGGCACTCAGGTACAGGTTCAATCTACACTTCCAAAATTAGATGAAGAAGATTTTATCTTTCTTGAACTCGAATAGTTATTGGATCATCAGACTCGCACTCTCTGCAACCACACCATTACTGAATTCCTTGTTTAGTGATGTGGAATCTAGCCAAAATATGCTACATGGGAGTCTCTCCATCAGCTCCAAAACTAGTTTCCTCACCTTTAGCTTTGAGGAAAAATATTTTTGAAGGGGAAGGACATGTTAGGATCCCATCCTAACATTACTTTGTAATTTTCATTATTATATAATGACCCACTTTCAACGTGGGGGGATTCTATTATAATATTATTTTGTAATACCTTGTAATGTATGTGGAAAATAAGGCACCTAGACAAGTGGTGCCATCACATGTAACCATTATCAATATTGTAATCGATGGTGCCATCGCATGTAACCATTATCAATATTGTAACCGATGTTTGGTAGAATATTCTAGCTCGAGTGGCATTTTGCATGTAAGCCAACTCTTGAGCCTTTAGGTAGGATTACATGTATTTTTCACTTTAAAAGGCATGAAGCCATATACGAATGTATATTTTTGTAAGCTAATGAAATTTTGAATGATGTTTCCCCCTCGAAGAGGCTTTCTATTATGAGTTATTTGTGAGATTGTTTCAATTCTACAATTACTCTCTAGATAGTTTTATTCTATTATTGCATGTATTTTAGTTATATTTTAGTATTTTGTATGTGTGATATTTATTTCAATAGTATATTCCTTACAATCAATTATTATCAGTATTTCTATATCTGTGGTCTCTTTTAGAATGCCTTGTTTTACCACACTTCCATCATTTCCTCTTTTTGGAGCAACAAATTTACCCCTAGATTTTGATTTTCTTTCTATTGATTTCTTTTTGGTTCTTTCTTGAGAATGACCTCTCACAATCAAGGCATCCTTCTAATAATAATCCTCATAATATTTTCGTATCATTTTCTTAGATAGCAATGTCCCTACTATATCCTCTAATTTCAATGTCGTAGTATTGGTAATAGTTATAACTAGGTTATCCCATGAATAAGGTAATGAACAAAGTAAAGTAATACAATTTTCCTCTTCATAAAATTTTACTTCAATAGAGTTTAATTGACTTACCATAGTACTAAAATAATTTGGATTTTTAGCCACAAAATCACCATCATTCATCTGAAACAAATACTTCTTTTGAATAAATATTTTATTTACCAACGACTTTATCTGATACATAGTTCTCAGCTTATCCCATAACGACTTTGTTTTGGTCTTTGTCAATACATTCAATAATACTGAATTAAATAAGCATATTTTAACAGAACTTCTTACCTTCCTATAGATATTCAACCAATCCTCGTTTGTCATTGATGTTGATTTATTTCCAAGACTACAATTCACTAATCTCTATCAACCAATAGATCCTCCATCTTGAGTTTCCATAACTTTAAATTTTTTTCATTAAATTTTTTAATCTCTACCCATGTGCTTCCCATTATTTTTCTTCACCCAATTTCTTTTGTGTATATCTCCCACTCAAGAATTAATTTATTACAAGGTTAAAACCCTTACTCCTTGAAAAAAGCTAAAAAAATCTAGCTTTGATACCAAATGTTAAAACTGAACATGACATTGATACCAATATTGAGAGCTAAACATAACAAGGAGTAGCAAAATAAAGATGAAAATAAAAAACTATTTTTATAACAAGAGAATAACAAGGAAAACCCACCTTGGGGGATGTCTTGAAATTCTATTTTTTTCCATTAGCAATCTAAAATAAATACTACATTGCATCTTCTACAAGGAAAACCCTAGCATCTATCGCTGCCAACTCACATGTGCATACAAGGTGACACCTCATCCTTACATACACATTTACACCTCATCATTGGACTTTGAACCATATTACAAATGTGTGATTACATAGGCATTTAATGCCAATATTATCAAGTGGCATTAGCTCAACTAGTTAGATTCCTCAAAATTTAAGGAGACCAAAGTTCAAATCTTGCTAAGTGATACATGGATAATATCCAAACTTTGTTGTAATACCACTATATGGTGATGATGTAATATGGGTGGGGCCTATTTCAATGCCATATAGCCAATTAAAAAAAATATTTAATAAAGGATATGAAGTATCCAATTTAATGATAATAATTTTAATATTTGATCAATGTTGAATGAACTTGAAATAGGATATTTAACATCTAATATTTGTTAATAATATTTTATTCTATAACTAAAATATATATGAACATAGAATTTTTTCATAAACTCTCAAGCTCTAAAGGAGAGAATTGTGATTTATAAAGGGTGAGGGACTTGAATACAACCCTTGAGTACTGTGTTAGATAAAGTTATGGTCAATTTGGAGAAGTGATTGTTTAAACCACTCTCATTGGCTAGAAACTCCATATTTATTCTGAATTTTAGATCAATACTTTTATCTATTATTTATCTTGTTGGACAGCCTCCTAGGCCTCCTATAAAAATATAGAAAAACATTTAAGATTTTTTCTAGGGTCTAAAACTAATGGTAGTACTAAATTTCATAAATTTAACTATGGCCTCTATTGTACCCCTCAAAACATGGGGGTTTGAGTTTGATTTATATAAAAAATAAGGGCTAGCTCTATATGCAAAATGGGTGGTTTGCATGGCTATAGGTAATGAACCATGGAAGAGATTTATCAATAATACACTTCTTAAGTCCTCTTTGAAAGGGTTATATTCATAGAAAGGCCTTGGCCTTCAGAATATTTTGTTTTGACCAGGCCAGATAAAATATTTTGGCATATTTATTTTTCAAAGCATTTAGTGGACTTGAGATAAAATTAAGGTTTTTTTTTATAATGGAGGTATTCTCTTCCAACAAAGTTTTTTCAACTCTTTCTCAAATTCTATGGTGGTCCCCACATTTCACAAAAAAATTTAGTTTGCTCACCCTCAATAGGGATATCCTAGCAAAAATACCATATAAGTATATCATATATTTGGCAGATTTGTTAAACATAGATATAGGAGAATGACTCTAAAAAATAGAAATTAAAAAATACTATAAAGTGAATATAAGGGATATTACTTGTATTAATTCAATTAAATACTCTTTCCCATACTTTATTAAAGCCCTTGTCCCATTTGTATTGAACTATGAATGGACCTAAGACTAAAATTGACCTAGTTATAAAAAAATTGTTGCATACTCTGTTAAAGAAGCCTACAAATGCTTTGTTTAGCCCCAAGCTTAGCCCCTAACTTAACAAATATAGGGAAGTTAATATTTCTCGATAAAATTGGCTGGAATACATACACATAGTATGCTGCCACCTGTAGAGCCAAAGAAGATAGTTTCACATGGTCTCTTTTATTGGGAGGTCTACTAGTGGGGAATCAGCTCAACTATCTTGGACTTCTTTCTACTTTGTGTATAGAAATTGGAAAAAATAATGCATATATTATGGTATTTATATAACAACCCTCGCACGATTAAAAAAAGAAACTAAAAAGTATATAGACTTACCTTTTTCTTGTGAAACATGGTACTGCTGGTAGTCTCTGTGAGTGTAGGAAAGTTGCAAGATGACAATGAAAGCAAGCAAGTTAGCATAAAAAGGTAAGAAAGGGAAGTTATGATTCGGCTCATGAGCACATGGAAAATCGCACTTTACACGTCATTTAGATGCATTGTAAATTGCATCATTGTGTTATTTATGATTGTTTGAATGTTGCTTGTTGGTAAGGTTTGAGATATGTTTTTAGGTGGCAATGATGATGGGAGCCACCAGCTTGGAAAGGCATATATGATTTTGCTTGGAAAGGCATGTATGTGTTTATTTTTTTGGGAATGATCTTTTTGTTAAAAGAGAAAGGGATTTACCATGAGATGAGGTTTGTATCATTATTATTTTCTATAATAATAATAATAATAAAGTATAAATTTATGAGTGGACAAGACTATGTTTGATAAAATTTATACTTGTGTGATGCAATTTCAATAAGTTGTTGTTAGTTTAGGTAAAATACCTTTAATTTTTTTATGGTCATTATAGCTAGTAGCACACACGAAGTGGAGGAGGAAAAGACTGGGCTATCTGGAATTGTGCATGGAGGAAGAAAAAAAAAACTCATTGCAATCTCAGGTAATGGTTTTTGAAAAAGGAAAAACATAGAAAAGTGTAGGAGAAGTGAATGGAAATGAAAGAAGAAGCATATTGGATTGGTATGGTGAAAAGAGAGAAACAGAGAAGAATGAAGTGAATTTATTGGAAAGCATGGAAACCAGGTTGGATTCTGTAGCATATTTTTTGAGAGAAAAGTGATTTCTATAGAGTAACGTGTGGAAAATATGGATGATTTCTCTTGGTATGAAAATTGTTGATCTATCCAGGCCCGATTTTGCGTTCTGGTAGATTTTTAGGCTAAACTCCCAACTTCCATCACTCTTCGATCTGGAGGTACCTTTCTTCATAAACAAGCTATTGTCTATGAAAATAGACCAGTTTTTTGCACCCAGTGTAGGTCCTAAGGGCACCTCTAGTCCCAGTGTCCTCTTCAAAAATCAAAAAAATAGAAATGTGAAAATGACAACCCCTTGGAGCACAAGGAAGACTAGGCAAAGCAAACAAATCTTCCAGACACGAAGGGCCATGGATCCCCAGGCCCCTCTAGAGACTATGATGGACTCTCGCAGCCTGAAGAGAATCCCTCTCTCCAATCGAACCCCGAGCATCTTGAGGCTGACAACCAACGAGGAGCAGACTCCCACTTGGAAAGTGTATTGCAGGAAGATATGGAACGGACCCCTTTCCAAGTTTTGCCTAAGGCTATTCCTCTGCTCTAAGATACGAGTCTTCCCAATTTTAGTCAGTCGCAAACGTTGCTAGAATATTACCTCTTAGGAAGGAGGGGTGAACAGTCTAGTCACATTAGCCCCCAAAATACAAGGAGCCGAAAGAAAAGTGTGTATTTTGGTAGTGAGAGGAAGCAGGGCCGTCCTCCTAATAAGGAAAGGCGAGACAAAGAGACTGCAACTGACATTGCAAATGGAACCCAGTGTTTGCTAGTTCTAGATGACTGTGACTCATAGTCGGACGAAGCACATGCATCAAAAACTCCCCCTCAAAAAGGAAGGGGAGGCAAGAAAAACTTCAAACTGTCCATATGAAAGTCCTCTCATGGAATGTGAGAGGACTGAACGGTGCAGCCAAGTGAAGGTTAGTGGCTGATATCCATAGGAGGATTAACCCTTCTATCCTTATTTTTCAAGAGACCAAGCTTGATGCTATCTCCTCTAACAAAGTGGCAAAGGCCATTTGGGCCAAGGCAAATTGTCTATCTAGCCCTGTAGTGGGAACAGTGAGAGGACTCATGGTTTTATGGGACCCTTCAAGGTTTGAGGGCAGCTCGCTATCAACTTCCAACAAAATCATTAATGTGCTGTTCCAGTCCAAAACATCCAATTTTTCCTGGATTTTGTCCAACGTTTATGCTTCAAATTCTGCCATAGAGAGAGTAGAAATGTGGAAAGCTATCTCTCTGATGAGGGAGAATTTTAGCAACTTTCCTTGGGTTTTATGGGGTGACTTCAATTGTCCCCTTCATCCTTCAGAGAAAAAAGGAGGTCTAACCACTCCAACCATAGCTTGGAAGATTTCAGAGATTTTGTCTCTACTAATGGTCTGCTTGACATCGAACTCAAAGGGGCTTCTGTAGCACCCTAAAATTGGCACAGTAAAATTGTAATAATTACATTCACCTTAGTAAATAATTTAAATTCAAAATTTAACCTCCCAAACCGCCCGTTAACCGTCGGGTAATCCGTTTCCCCCTTTTCTGTGCCATTTTTAGAGGTTGTTTTGACCGTTTGACGATATCGTCGCCGATCAGACGATATCGCCCCAGATCTGACGATTTCGTCTGGGCTAGGACGTCCAGACGATCTTGTCGCAAAACTGATTTTGCACAATTAGCTTCTGTTCCAACGGGCCTCTAATCCGGGTAGAAGCGTGTCTGCGCCGTTAGAGACCCTCCCCCATTGGAGATCTCCCAAATAGGGATGATCTCCAACCTCCTAACTACTCCCCTAAGCCTATTTAATCCTTAGGACCTTCCCTTCCCAACCCCTGGCTGAATTTCCTGTGACTTGATTTTGCGTGCATTAGAATACCTAGAACATTATTTTGCCTTTGTTATTTTGAAGTTTTCTTGCAGGGACCTCATTGATCTTCAGCCGGAGCAAGCTCAGATCATCGCAGATGATCTCGTTCAAATCTCGGATGATCCTATCGTAATTCGAGATGATTTCATTACTTCCAGATGATTTCGACTGCAATCTGCATTGGGGGCAATCAGTGCCCAGAGTTTGCGCTTTCTCTTATTCCTTTCGCTATTTTATTCTGCATTTTAGTTAGTTTATCCTTATTTCTTACTATTTTGCATTTGGAGTTCACCCATATAGCTTAACTTGCATGATAAGATCATAATTTATCATTAGAACATCATAATTTGTTTGAATTTCTATTCATAATTATTTTTTAGTATTCATACTGTCATTTTGTGTTGTTTCCCTCTGTTATCACAGTAGTATTCTCTGTATTTTGCATCTGTTTTTCTTTTTGCAGGTCTTTGATGAATTCGTCTGATGAATTCGTCAGATCTCAGACGATCTTGTCTGATCTCAGATGATTCTGTCGAATTCCAGACGATCCTGACTGCTTCAAACATCAGAATCTCCATCAGACATCCGGATCAGGTATTCTTCTTATTCTTTCTTAATTTCTCTATTTTTTTGTCTTAAATTTGTTCTCTGTATTCATTAAATCTGCATTTTCATATAGATTAATTTAGACTCATTTGGCCAAACCTAGGATATGAATGCTTAAGGCTAAAAACGAACACATAAAAACACATTCCAAACCTAGGCGTGGAAACTGCCATTAAATGTTTCCTGGTGAACCCACCATCCATCGAAAAATCATCAAAATACACCTCCCTTGAGAGGCGGGACCTTCGCAAAGTCCTCTCAGTCCGAGGTACCGCGACATCCTTTTCCCATCCTCCTTCCGGGCACGGATCCTATAGCCTGAAGGTAAGGATGCAAAAAATTTGGAGCGATACATTTTGGTGAACCCGACGTGAATGCATTTAAAACCTTTTGAAAACAAAAACAAATAAAAATATATATATATATATATGTATACAAGAAAAACAAAAACAAAATCATCATTTCAAGTTTGTATGTTTTAGATTCAATTCTAAATAGTAGATGTTAAATATTACTTTTAGAAGTACTAAAGAAACCATGAGTTTTTACTCAAATCAATATGAGCCCATCAGTAATGTTGGAAGAATTCAGCCAAATACATTTGTTGATTATGACCAACCTCATCCCTATTCAACATCACCTCCATCACACTCTTCTCATTTTTCATCCATAACCCAACAGAACAATCCCTTTGCCAATCCTCTTCATAACGATATTATCTATTCTCCCATATATCCATATTATGTCTATCAATCCACATATAATCCTCCACCACCTTTTCAATATTCTTCTTTCAATACAACACATCCATTTCAACAAGAAAATACTTATTCTTCCAATTCTACCATGCACTCACCTCATACTTCGCAATCTTCCTATCATCATTCTACCCATAATAAAGAAAGTAGAGGTGAGAAACCATTAGGTCCTTTTATGACGAAATTCCTAAGGCATTTATCAAAAACCTCTCAAAAACCTTCATCACGTAAATTTACTAAGCTCAATCAACCAATGGATATAATTCTCAAGTATTTACTTGACACAAATAAGATTGAACTCCCTTCCATAAGACAACCTTATACCACAACAGATTGGTTTAAACCTGAGCTACATTGTGAATATCATAGAGTAGATGGACATATGACACAAAATTGTAAAGATTTAAGATGTGCAATTCAAGATTTGATTGATAAGGGTCTTTTTAATATAAAGGAATTACAATCTACAACTGATTATAAATCTCCAGTAAACAATCAAACTCCTACACAACAAATACCAATAATCAATCAAGACATGGGGATCTCCCAAGAACCCCTATTCAATTATCAACAACAAGAAACCAATCAAATATTGCATGTTAATGTGTCCCATCATGATGATATTATTAATATTGTAACAAAAACTACAAATGAGCAACCTCAAGTTCAATCAACTCAATCCGATATTCAAGATATGGATTCCTCATTTGACCAACCTTCAAAACTATCTTTGGCTCTAGAGAATGATCCAAAATGGAATGTAAGCATAGAAAGCTCATCTTTAGAATCAAAATCTCAATCTGAAATCCCCTTTGATAGCCAACAACAAGTGATTAATCCTCAAGCAAAGATATCCCTTTTAGAAGTATTACAAATTTCTCACAAGGAAATTTTGTTCAAAATACCTAGCCAACAATTTGTTCCTCATCATATTTTCTCTAAGAACATAATTAATGGTGTAAACCCTCTTGAGGTTAACCATATTTCATTCTATGATGAGGAGATTCCTTCCTCTACTCCACAAGAAGACTCCTATCTTTACATTACAGGATCTAGTAAAGAAACACTTGTTAAAACTATCATGGTAGATAATGGCTCCTCTCTTAATTTATGCACTTATCAATTATTCCAAAAACTCAAAACAAAGGAAGAAGATCTTAATGAATCAAATGTTATTATAAAATCTTTTAACAATGAAATTCAAGAAGCTCAAGGTACTATAATTCTTCCCTTTAATATTGGATCCAAGATCCTGGATACTTTATTTTATGTAGGATATTGTCCTTCACCTTACAACCTACTTCTCAGAAGTCCTTGGATTCATACGATGAGGGTTGTCCCTTCCACTCTTCACCAATGTTTGAAGTTTGAACTTGCAAATAAAATTGTTACCATACATGGTGACCCAACACCATTTGAAGAATATTTAACGGTTGAAACATCAAGTTCTATACATTCTCTATTATCACAATTATCTTCTATCCATCACTTTTCTTCATCCATATATGATCATCCTTGTTTACCAAATAACATCCATGCATATATTTTATATATGCTCCCTCCATCTTATCAAGACTTGGAATATAGTGATAAGAATGAAGAACTTTCTTATCCTTCTTACATTTTATTTTGTAACATGATCAATTTTCCACATATAAAAGTCAAATCTTTTGCTACATTATTCTACATTATAACAAAGCTTTTGTTATCACTACCTTTTATTCATCACCTTTTGTTCTTACCTTCACCTCAACCAGATTATCCTTCAAAACCTCCTTTGATTTTGAAGCAACCTTAGACATGCTATACTCAAATAACCTTGTATAGTGTATATAGATCATCTTGTATATACCACCAATTTCAATTCATAAATTAAAATCAAAATACAAAAAAATCAAAATCCTCAAAATCTTCAAAAAAAAATACTAATGCAACTAAGGACCTTAAAGGTAAATTTGAGCCCAACTGGCTTGGACCATACATTATTATTGCTAAATTTGAATCAGGAGCATACAAATTATCTACCTTAGATGGTAAAGAACTTAAAGAACCCATGAATATTTTGCATCTTAAACGTTACTATGTATAAATTTGGTCATTTCATCCATGTATATATTTGTTTAAATATTTCAAAATCACTATCTTGTATTTCTTTCAAATTTATAAATTCAAAAACACCAAAAACATTCATAATCATCAAAATCTTCAAAACTATTTGTTGCATTTATTTATGGCACTTGTTAAATTTTTTGTTCAAAAACAAAAATAAAACCAAAAAACAAAATAATGATAAAAATATAAAAACAGCAATATGCTTGACTCTTTCGAAACCAAAACAATATAAAGAAGAAAGAGAGAGTCAACATTCTCAAAACTTCTCAAAAGTATTTATATATATTTTCTTACAATTATTGCAGTTATATGTTTCAAATTATTTTTGATAAATTAGCATTTATTTGGAATCCCTCACTTGCACACTCACAAAAATAAATATCTTGATTTTATCTGGCATGATTACTAATCTCTCTTATATCAAAGTCCACAAAATTCAATTAAATAAAGTTTGAGCATAGAGAATTGATCTTGTTATTTACTTAAACCAAGCACATCTTTTCACAATAAAATGATTATATTTGTAATTTCCATGTTTTGCTACATAGTAGAAGTGATTTCTTGAGCGAAAAGTTTCCCCTGCTATCCTATCATGCACATGGTCTAGAATCTTTGAGAATTGGCAAAAGGACAAGCTCACCCCTACCCAGAATAAAAATCCCTTGCTCTACAGCTAATCCGAGCAAGTATCCCTAGCAAAGAAAAAGAAAAGAAAAGTTCAAGAAAAAGAGAAAAGAAAAATGTTATTTTATATCATTACAACAATATTTCAAGCACTATCTCAAAAATCAAGCAAACAAAAATACAAAAAGAAAAAGAAGCAAAGTTCAAAAGAAAAGAAAGAAAGCAAGAAAGCAATAAAATCCCTTTCCCTACCCTTTGAAAAGAAAAGAAGGGTTGATGAGCTTGAATCCCTGGAATTCTCAATTATTCGAAAACCGTGAGGTAAGCCCCATAACAGGTGGTTTGTGCCCAACCTGCTTGGCCTTGGGTAACTCCTAGCGTGGTGATATGTCTGTCACATTAGCGACCTTCTTTTGTATGAGACCTATGTCTGCTTATGGATTAGCTAGCTCTTGATAATCCGACCTACATAGTAGTCTAGTATGGTTATATGCATCTACATCATGGTTAATGAACACTTATTTGGTTTCTTCAAATCACTTGTATCATATTATCTTGCTCAAAATCGGTAAATGCACAAAGCAATTGCACACACATTTGTATTTGAGAGATTTTGTGTATCATTATGATAAATCAAGATCGGAAATGAATTCACATATGCACATGGGATTCCTTATAAATCTAACTTTTGTCTTCAAAATACTTTGAAATATTATTTTTGCAACTTGTTTGGAATAAATCAAGTACAGTTGTTTACCATAAAGACAACTATATAATAGAAAAATCAAAAATTTCTTTCAAAAATATACAATCAAAACATATATATCTGGTTGACTTTCGCGACGATGGTATAGTTCCAAAACCAAAATTGGAATTTTATGCCTAGCGCAAGTCCTCATCTTCATATTTTTTGTTTATTAAAAAATCAACCATGCAATAAAACTATCTCTTTTTGATTTTCGCGATGATGGTATAAGTCTATACCTACATATTCTATGCCTAGCGCAAATCATTGTAACAATTTTTATTCCCCATTTATTTAAAAATCATGAAAACCATATGACTTAAATCATTATGTTACACAAATTATGCTTTTAAAAAGCAAACACATTTTCATTATTTCATGTCATTATGTCAACCTTCAATTTTGCAATGATGGTATAATTCCTAAAGAATTATCCAAAAATTTTATCACACTTAGGAATTTATGCCTAGCAAAAATCATTTTAACATTATTTCATGCATACTATTTTCATGAAAATCTGAAAAACAAACCATCATCACCATCATTTTCACCATTGCACCAAAGTCTTAAGACAGTCTCTTAAGCACTCTTTTACTTTTAACAATATTTCTATACTTGGGATTAGCTTGACGACCGAGTGAGCAGCGACTCCATGAAATGGTCTATAATAGCGACAATGTCCTTTGAAATTATTGTTAGAAGTCTCTTTTTATTTTTTATTACATCACATTACAAACAATCAATTTGTTACATCAGATTATTTCATTTAAAATATTACAGCATGACATCAAAATTATAAATTTTCAAAATGACATAATTTCATGAATCCTCAATCCAATTATCAAATCAATCAATCAAACATAAAAGCATCATAAGCATACACATAACACAAGTCATATGATCAAAAACATATCATATATATATCAACAGTATATATACATCATCAAAACTGGATTGGTATGCCACAATCTGTACCTCGGCATACTCAATCCTCTATCAACAAAAAAATAATAATACAATGCTATCATGTCAATCTGTACAAAGCTGTGCAGTCCTCTAGCCTCGAGAGCCCCTCGAGCTCTCAGCCTCATCTCCTCCCCCGCCCTGAGGTGGACGAGGTGGCCCCATCGCAGTCTGAGTAGTACTATGAGTCCTAGTCCTCGATCGGGACGAGGTCCTCGACGACCCGATCCTGATCGGATCTGCGATGTTGGCTGGCAGGGGTAGTCTATCCGCCTCTGGCACCAGCTGATAGTACAAAGTCTGGTAGAAAGTAAGTTGGGCAATAGCCCATGTCAGCTCCCTAGTGCTCGCCCCTCCGCCCCGTGCCCTGAGGCATGCAATCTCGTCTCGGAGCTGTGCCACCTCAGCTCGGTGGCGTGCAGCCTCATCCTGTAGAGTCTGCACCTATGCCTGGAGATGATCTCTCTTCGCTCGAAGAGTAGCGGTCTCGCTACTCTCCCCGTGTCAATGCCCTTGCCCTTATCGGGCGATGGTGGCCTCTCCCTCTATGGAGATGGGGGTCTCGCCTCCCTCCTCTCCCTCTGCCGTGGCCTCTCCTGTGCCTGTGGCCTCCTCGGCTCTCTCCCATCGTGACCCTGGGCCGCCTCCATAGCCGCCTGGCGTCGCCTCCCTATCCGATGCACAACCGCATGTATCGGACCCTAAGCCCTCGTCATCCGAGGAGGGCGGATGCCTGCATACCAGGCATCATAGCCATCGGCTACCCCTACGTCATCCCCATCCACTGGCTGGATGGGGGCATCATCCGTGTCCTGACTCCAGAACCGCTGCATGTCTGGAGCCCCGCTAACTGTGGTGTTATCCCGGATAGTCCGAGAAAACTCATAATCCCTCAGAGATGGGATCCCCTACTGCAGACCGAACTGACGCAAAACTCGGTCATAGCGGTGGAGCTCCACCTCTCCCCTCTCCATCCAAAGCCAGCAAACTCGCCTGACGCGAGCCAACTCCTGTCCATCCTCGGCCCACCCTGGATGCTCCCTCCATGGCCTCCAGGTGATCTGGTCCGGGACTAAGTCATCCAATAGTCTCCGGGACATAGGAAGGTCGATCCGCCGCTGTGACCCTCTCCGGAGCCACCAGTAGAAGACTCGGGGCCTCTCCCCGTCAACCCCTATCAGAGGAAGCCCTACCGGCCTTCGCACTGCAATGTGCTCCCAGCACCAAACCTGTAGGAGCGATGTCATCACCAGACATCGGCCGCCCTTGTACACGACCCCATACAGGATCCTGTACAACCGGCATAGTACATAGCTGCCCCAAGAGAACCTGTACCCGTGGTCCCGCATGTCGCAGATCACATCTGCCAGCATCCACGGCACCCTGCACCCGCTCTGGTGGCACAGCAAAAGTCCACCAACTACTCCAGCTAGAACCCGTGTGAGTCTAGATGCCCCAGGCATCTGACGTAGTGCCTCGATATTAACTCCGCCCTTCTCCAGGGTGAAGCTCGGGTCACCACACAATCGTCCCATAGCATGGCCCTGATTGGCCGTAGGAGTGATCAATCGTCCTTGTATGGGGATTCTTAGAATCCTCCATACATCCTCTAGAGTGGGAGTCATCTCCCCTGTCGGTAGCCAAAAACATGAGGAACCCGGATACCATCTCTCTGCTAGGGCTGTCAGTAGCCCCATATCCGTAGACACCTGTGGCATCTCTGCCACATGCTGTAAGCCGGCCTGTGCCAGCTGATCTCGCTCTGCCTATGTAAGAGTGGCCAAGTCATCCCTCAAACCTCCATACTTCCATTCCCTGCTCTTTAGCAAACCTCTCTGCAACATAAACAACAAAACAACAAACAATCATTAATAAACAATTCAAGTAATTAATAATGCAAGTTAAAGTTCAATTTTATGCAATTGATGATATCGCCCACTATTGGACGATATCGTCCCAAATTTGAGCAGAATCGTCTCCGATTTTGCAAGCCGAAATCGTCTCTAATTTGACGAAATCGTCCCCCTTTCGTCGATTTCGCCCTTGGACGAAATTGACGAAATTGAGACGATTTCGTCGAAGTCGACGGCCCAAAAATGGCCGCGATGCTCAAAATTCATCTAAAATCTACCTAAAAAGCATGTAAAATCAAATTAAAGCATTCTAGTTAAGTCTAGACTCTTACCCGTAGACCGCGTCGGACCTCTGTCGATCTGTGCGTCGTCTCCACCATTTTTGCTTCAGAGCTCTAAAAACCAAAAAATGAACAGTAAAAATGAATTAGGGTTTTACCCTATTTTTCTTAATTTTATTCAAAAATAATTTTTGCTTTTTCGCGTTTTTACCTCAAACGTTCGATTTGGGTAAAAACACGGAGGGGGCACCATAGTAAGCTGTCGTACGATTCGACCAAGAATCGTCGCCTAAAAATGGGAATAATTTTTTGCTTTCTCGTAGATCGAGAAGAACTCATCTTTAACGCATTTTCTTCAAAAAATTCGCTAAAGAGGGGGCAAAATGTAGCACCCTAAAATTGGCGCAATGAAATTGTAATAATTACATTCACCTTAGTAAATAATTTAAATTCAAATTTTAACCTCCCAAACCGCCCGTTAACCGTCGGGTAATCCGTTTCCCCCTTTTTCGTGCCATTTTTAGAGGTTGTTTTGACCGTTTGACGATATCGTCGTCGATCAGACGATATCGCCCCAGATCTGACGATTTCGTCCGGGCTAGGACGTCCAGACGATCTTGTCGCAAAACTGATTTTGCACAATTAGCTTCTGTTCCAACGGGCCTCTAATCCGGGCAGAAGCGTGTCTGCGCCATTAGAGACCCTCCCCCATTGGAGATCTCCCAAATAGGGATGATCTCCAACCTCCTAACTACTCCCCTAAGCCTATTTAATCCTTAGGACCTTCCCTTCCCAACCCCTGGCTGAATTTCCCTGTAACTTGATTTTGCGTGCATTAGAATACCTAGAACATTATTTTGCCTTTGTTATTTTGAAGTTTTCTTGCAGGGACCTCATTGATCTTCAGTCGGAGCAAGCTCAGATCGTCGCAGACGATCTCGTTCAAATCTCGGATGATCCTGTCGTAATTCGAGATGATTTCATTACTTCTAGACGATTTCGACTGCAATCTGCATTGGGGGCAATCAGTGCCCAGAGTTTGCGCTTTCTCTTATTCCTTTCGTTGTTTTATTCTGCATTTTAGTTAGTTTATCCTTATTTCTTACTATTTTGCATTTGGAGTTCACCCATATAGCTTAACTTGCATGATAAGATCATAATTTATCATTAGAACATCATAATTTGTTTGAATTTCTATTCATAATTATTTTTTAGTATTCATATTGTCATTTTGTGTTGTTTCCCTCTGTTAGCACAGTAGTATTCTCTGTATTTTGCATCTGTTCTTCTGTTTGTAGGTCTCTGACGAATTCGTCAGATCTCAGACGATCTTGTCTGATCTCAGACGATTCTGTCGAATTCCAGACGATCCTGACTGCTTCAAACATCAGAATCTCCATCAGACATCCGGATCAGGTATTCTTCTTATTCTTCCTTAATTTCTCTATTTTTTGTCTTAAATTTGTTTTCTGTATTCATTAAATCTGCATTTTCATATAGATTAATTTAGACTCATTTGGCCAAACCTAGGATATGAATGCTTAAGGCTAAAAACGAACACATAAAAACACATTCCAAACCTAGGCATGGAAACTGCCATTAAATGTTTCCTGGTGAACCCACCATCCATCGAAAAATCATCAAAATACACCTCCCTTGAGAGGCGGGACCTTCGCAAAGTCCTCTCAGTCCGAGGTACCGCGACATCCTTTTCCCATCCTCCTTTCGGGCACGGATCCTATAGCCTGAAGGTAAGGGTGCGAAAAATTTGAAGCGATACAGCTTCCTTCACATGGAGTAACAGAAGGATTGGGGGCGGTTTGATTCAAGTCAAACTTGACAGATTCTTCATTTCCCCAGAATCCATTCCCATACTTTGCGGGGCTATCCTTTCGGCTCTTCCAAGGATTGGGTCTGACCATAACCCTATTTTCTTGGAGGCAAACGATGGGCCTATTTTTATGACCCCTTTCAGATTCGAATCCATGTGGATTTCCCACAAAGACTTCAAAGTATTGGTTTCAGCATGGTGGCAATCAAAGGTGGAAGGAAGCGCTCCTAAGAGGGTGACTTTAAAGCTCAAAATGGTCAAAGAAAAACTGAAGATTTGGAACAAAGAGGTGTTCGACAACATTTTTGAGTCCAAAAAATCCATCGCTAAGAACCTGAAGGTTGTGGAGGAAAGGATGGCTATCAAATGTTACACTGAGGGTCTCAGGGAGGAAGAGCGGAGCCTTTTGGTGGAATTTCATTCTATTCTTGCTAGGGAGGAAATGTTTTGGTGCCAGAAATCTCGTGACCTATGGTTGAAGAATGGAGACTCCAACACAAGATTTTTTCACGTGTCTACTATGAAGCATAGGGGGACCAACAAGATCAAAGAAGTGACTTGTAAGGATGGGCACATTACTAGGGATATTGAGGAAATCAGGAGCAAAGTGGTTAATTTCTTTTAGGATTTGCTTGGCACTCCTCCGGATAGCAACCTCCAGGTCCAAAAATCTATGCTCACCAACTTTCTGACTAAATTTCCCCATGAGGTAAGCATGAAACTTCTGGAACCTTTTTCCTCATCTGAGATTAAGGAAGCATTATTCTCCATGCAATCAGATAAGTCCCCTGGACTCGATGGTTTCCCCCCCCCGATTCTTCCAAGTCATGTGGGAAGTTGTGGGCCTGGATGTGTGTGATGCTATTCGGGTTATCCAAGTGTCCAAATCTATCCACCCGAAACTCAATTCCACCTTTCTTGCCCTCATTCCTAAGTCTCCTTCTTACAAAATTTTCTCTGACTATCAGCCCATTAGATTGTGCAATGTTTTTTACAAGATCCTTACCAAGTCTATAGCCAATAGACTCAAAATAGTCCTCCCCCTCCTGATTGATCCTTGTCAAGGAAGCACTGTCAAAGGCAGAAACATCTTGATGGTGTTGTCACTATTCATGAGACCCTTCATTTCGCTTACCACTCTAAGAATGCTACTCTTTTTCTTAAGCTCGACATGGACAAAGCCTTCGACCGTGTCGAACAAAATTTTTTGTGTGCAGTCCTCCTCAAGTTCGGCTTTCATCCCCACTGGATTGACCTTGTCTACAGTTGTATATCCACTCCATTTTTTTTTGTCTTGGTCAATGGGTCCCCAGCTGGGTATTTCCAAAGTTCCAGAGGCCTCAGACAAGGCGATCCTCTTTCTCCCATCCTGTTCATTCTTTTGGCGGAGGTTCTGACTTGGTCCATGAAAGAGGCTCTTCGACAGAACAAGATTTCTGGCATCTTACTGACTTCTAGATTTAATCCTGTCACTCATCAGCAATTTGTGGATGACACCCTCATATCCACTGGGGCATCCATTTCTCAACCCAAGTCGCTCAAGAGGATCATGTTCCATTATGAGCAAGCTGCAGGGCAAAAGTTCAATTACATCAAGAGCAAAATTTACTTTATTAACACTCCTCTACGCAGACAAATTCGGATTTCTAGAATTCTTGAGTGCACTATTGATTCCCTACCTATGTCCTATCTAGGGTTGCCTCTATCTTATAGTGGGCGGGCTAGTGGGGACATGTGGAACTCAATTCTTGAGCGCCTTCATAGGAAACTTGGCACTTGGAAGGGCAAACTCCTATTGCAAGCTGGGAAAGCCACCCTTACCAAAGCCTATATTCAAGGGATCCCGACCTACTTCATGTTGGTGTTCATGCTTCCAAGTGCAGTTCACTCCAAGATTGAGAAGATTCAGAGGACCTTTCTTTGGTCTGGTAATGAAGAGAAATCTAGACTTCCCCTTGTATCTTGGGACAAGGTGTGTTCGAGGATTGATCAAGGCAGCCTGGGGTTGAGAAGATCAATACTTATGAATTTGGATCTGATCGTGAAGCACACTTGGAGGATTATGTCTAATGACCTAGTGGAGTGGGTTTCACTAGTTAAAATGAAGTATCTTGGCCCCACTCCCTTCTTGGATGCTGAAACATCCTTTGTGGCATCGATCGTTTGAAAATCTGTGCTCCAAACCCGACATTTGATCAGTCTGGGAGCCTGCTGGATTTTGGGTGATGGCAATTGCATTTCCATTTGAAAGGACAGGTGGGTGACTGAAGAAGCCCTTGGGTCGAGGGTGGACCTTGTTGGGCTGAGAAGCTTGATTGACCCTAACGCCCAGCTCAGGGTGGCAGGTTTCATAGATCGGAGCACCCGTTTCCCTCGATGGAAGCTTCCTGTTATGGATGGGTTTAATAATGAGGTTACCTTCCTCGATAATATCCTTCAGTCGGTTTTAATTCCTTCTACCATGAGAAATGACAGGATCATTTGGAGTGGTATGGAGGATGGGCGTTTCTCTGTTAAATTAGCTTATGAGCTCCTCACCACCAAGACTGCTCTGGACTATAGGTGGAATACTATTTGGAGGAAAGGAGTTGTTCCTAAAATCAACTTCTTCACGTGGATTGCTTTCCACAATAAAGCCTTAACTATTAACAACCTTCACAAGAGAGGTTTTGCCTTCCCCAATAGGTGTTACTTGTGTTTAGCAGATTGTGAGACGAGGGATCATTTATTCTTGCATTGCCCATTTTCCCACTCTATTCTCGAGCATTGTCCTATCCTCCTTCCAGATCCTCTGGTGCTCTCC
Source organism: Wollemia nobilis (assembly GCA_028583015.1). Lineage (NCBI taxonomy): Eukaryota > Viridiplantae > Streptophyta > Pinopsida > Araucariales > Araucariaceae > Wollemia > Wollemia nobilis. The sequence goes on from JAQPPZ010014470.1 coordinate 6,082,355, forward strand.
CCGATCCCTTAGAGATGCTTTTCACCAATGGCCTAATCCTTTCAAGAATCCCAAGCTTTGCTTCCTCCTTGAGGCCTCCTTCCACCATTTAATTTGGCAAATTTGGTTAGAGAGGAATGCCAAAATATTTGGAAGAGCTCCTAGAGGGCCCCCTTCTATTGCTCAAAGGGCGTTATCTTACGCCATTGAGAATTCTATTGTTGTTCCCAGTCCCCATCCCCATATTTCGAGCGAAGAAGCTATTCTCAAAATGATGAATCTCTGGCCATTTTTGGAGGTTGTTAAAGGGCCCTATCGAAGGAATGTTGTGTGGACCAAACCCCCCATGGGGTGGATTAAATTAAACTTTGATGGAGTGGCTAAGGGGAATCCTGGGCCCGCTGGCGCTGGTGGGGTTTTTCGTGATCATGACAAGAATATTGTGATGGCCTATTGTGAATATTTGGGCTCCCAGACGAATCATTATGCTGAAGTTCGAGGCGCTTTGAATGGTATTCAGATTCTCTTTGAGGATCATCGGCCTCTTATCATTAAGGGTGACTCGCTCAACATCATGAATTACCTTCTTGGCACCAAAAATCCATCTTGGAAAGTCTACAACATCATCCTCGAGGCTAGATATATTCTCTCCTATCATTGTAGATGGAAATCAAATCATATTTTGAGAGAAAGAAATCACGTGGCTGACCACATGGCCAATAAAGGGCTCGTGACCACATGCCTGATTGTGTGGCGGTATCGCTTCCCATCCGAGGTGGAAAGGTTTGCCAGGGCAGACATCCCTTCCTGATGTTTTCCTTGCATAGTTTTTGGAAGGCCCATTCCGACGTGTTTTGGGGTGGTGTGGCATTTTTGGAAGGCCTGGACCTGGCTGTTTCCATTCTTACTTCTATAAACTCCATGATTTCTATCCTGAAGTAGAACCAGTAGCACCCAAATTCGAAAGGACAGAAGGATCGTGATTAGCTGTCCATGGTGTCTGTCTCTTTGTTTGTGGCCTCTCTTTGGGTTTCTCTTGGGTTTGTCCTATTTTCTTTTTGTTGTTGGGTCTCCAGGCCTAAAAGCCCTTTTTGCTATTTTCATGTCTGCAGCATTAGGATGGTTTTATTTTCATTTAGGTTTATTGTTACAGCCAAGAGGTATGATGCATCATTAGAAAGTTGGATAATTTTGTACGTAAGGTTTTGGGATCCTCTATAAAAACCCACTGTTAATATATTATAATAATTACCAAAAAAAAAATTGTTGATCTATCTACACTATGGTAAAGGAATGTGTGTTGTGTGTTCTACATTTATTTATTTTTGGAAGTATTGAAATACTGGAAAGAATGTTGTCATAATACTATGTTTCATCGTATTTGGAAGTAATGGATTGTTGGATAGAATGTTGTCATGTTAATTATGTTTCTTTGTATTTTGAAAAATAAGTGAAAATCTGAAAGAAGTGTTTCCATGTTGCTATGAGTAAACTGGTTGAAAATATAGTGAAAAGTAATTTTTATGAAATTCTTATTTATTTTAACTGCCGAAACAATTCAGGTTGTGCAAGATTGTTTCCATAAATTTCTACCTGAAATTTTATTGGTAGCTTTTAGAAGGAAAAATTGTGTTAAAAAATCCTTGAATAAGTCTCGGGCAAGGAGATATGCACACCTCTATTCTATTTTGTGTTAAAATATATTATGTATGTGTGCATAGTGGAATGAATATTCATTCATCATGAGTTGTCTTTGATCCCTAGCGGTGGCCTCATGACTTCCTCTATGCATGGTCTAAATATCTAATAGCCAAGATCTATGACAAACTATGAGTAAAGTTGTTGTGTGAACATGTGGATGGTTGCGTTGATAAACTTGCGATGGGCGATGGCAAACCATGGACATGCTTTGGATAATTTACCAAAATTTAAAACAACCACTAAAATATTTATGGTTGACTATTTTGGATCTAGAGGACAGTTTAGTTTTTAGAGAAATGTGTCTGGTGAAATGTGCTGACTAAATTATATTCAAATGATAGTATAAGCTCTTAGATAGAGGAAAAATAAAATTTATATTGTAACAATAAAAATAAAGGGTGAATCCCATGTATCTATTCCCATTTTTATGGCACTATGTAATACAAAATGACATTGGTAATATAAGGCAATCCTGCATGTTGAATTTATATTGTAACTATCATGCTATTGTTTATTTAATTGAGAAATTTATTATTTGTATTATTCTTTGCTTGTAACAATTAATGTCATAGTTAATATTTTGAAGAAAACATGAGTTCAATCCTAAAGGGTTTCGAGTAAACTATATAGCATTCTTATGTTCAACAAGTTTAATTAATAAGTTTTACTTTAACTGGAAGGTAGTGTTTAAAACCATGGCCTTAGGAGCAGAATTGAGTAGTTGTAAATGAAAAACTCAAAATGCAAGCAATGTTGTTGTGAAGGCACACGTAATGTGTTTTCCTATCCATTTAGAAAATAAATAAACTATAATATGTGTAAAATCAGGTATGGTATATGGAAAGCAGGTTTGTGAGGAAGGTTTTTTCTAGATTCTCGATATTAGAGGAACTCTTGTGTTAGGTTTGCAATTTAGCTAAGGTCTTTGAAATGGTTTCTATTAGAAACAAATTTTGAAAAAGAAATTCCTTGTGTGGGAATATAAACAATTTATGTTACTTCAATGATTAGAAATACTAAGACCTGGATGAAAGTAGTCAGTCAATACTTTCTAGATGGCATGGGAATTAGAACTCGTCGGTTGAGTATGATGTGGCAAGTCCATTATGCCTTCAACTAATTTGAATTTTATTAATCATGGTTCAATAAATCTTAGAATCTAAATAAACAATTGGCTTGTCTATGTTTATGATCGTAGTTCAACTCTTAAAGATTTATAAACCTAAAGTAACTTTATTCTATTATTGGTATTTGAAACCATAAAGTTATTAAACGGTTTGGGAGGATATCTAAAACCTTAGATTTGGTAACACCTTTTATGTGGTAAATTAATATGGTCTTGTTCATATTGTATTGTTTTTTTTAATGTATTTATTTATATTATTGTAAAAATAATAAGAGTAGTGAACTTTTATTAAAAATCAAATTATTGAACCTTATAGAATTGAAAAATTAGACTATCTTCTTAATGGGATCCTCAAGAAGTTATGGAACTGAATTGAAACATGGAAATACCCAAGGAATTTGAGGTGCGGGTATGCACACAACAAGATTTGGGACAACTTATGACTGATAGAATTGGTCATAAAATGACTCGATCAGATTCGGGATGAGAAGGTGGTATGGGACACCTTTTCCAAGTTGCTACTCGAAGAGCACTATGATAAATTCCATGCTCATTGGACTTAGCTGGGTTAGCCACAGGGTTTGGTATGGGATAAACCACTATGAGTTATAATGAGTATGTGTAATGAAGTCCAAGGTCAGGGTATTGACATGGCACTAACTAACTCTAGATAAGGGATTCACTAGTTAGTCACGGAGGCATAAATACGCTAACCTCTTCCATACTAGTTTCAGAACAAGTCGACTAGTTAGTCGAAGGTTTGGTATGATGAGGTAAGGGAAAAAGTGTCCACCCTCTAGGTGTTATGGGCCCTAGAGGATAACCCTTGCCATGGTTTGATCCTCATGCTGGAATATGTGGATGATAAATGAGGGTAACCAATTCCACAGAATGGCTTCTCAATGGGATTTGGTCGATCTCGTCCACTTGGGTGGTTGGCTACAGCAGTCTTGAACCCAAATGTGGTTTGTTATGCCTGTGCTATATTGTCTATATATGATTTAAAAATCATTGGGTGATCCAAAATGATGTTAACCTAAACCAAACTTTGAAATCTAGGAAAACATTTTTAGGAATGATTAGCAAACTTTCAAAAAACAAATCCTAGAATTTGTTGACTTTATTTTGGGCAACCAGGTGAGTAGTTAGACCTGGGTTGTTACATATGGTATCAGAGCAAAAATGATTCTAAGTTGTAGACTCTGAATGTGAAATAGATTAGGTATTCAAACTAATGTACTACCTCTTTCACCTACAGGTTAAATGGCATGAATGTTGCGAGGTGGGTCCTCAGGAAATCCTACGGGAGGCAGGGAGGAGGAAGTCACCGAAAGACCTGTAAGGGGACCAAGAATGAATTTAAGGTGAGAAGGTCCTCAACGTGAAAGAAGGCTGAAAAGGGTTAATGAGCTTCCTCAGAATGAGACTAGTGTGGAGGAAGGGAACCTTGCAAAGGTGGTGCAATTATTGCAAACACATATGGAACATCAAAGGGAAGAGATGGCCCAATAGAAAACCTACATGGCCCAACAATAAGAATTTATTGTCCAACAATAGTGGGTCATAGAAGACTTAGCTAGGGGAAGAGAAACTGGATTAGGTAGGTCAGGGGATGTACCAAGGGAACCTGAGAGATCCAATGTTGGAAGGGCCAGGGTGAGTAAGGAGTTGGACAAGAACCTGAAAAAGGTTGTAATATCCAAGTTTAATGGAAAGGGCGATGGAGAATCAGCTAAGAATTGGTTAAGTGAACTAGAGTCCTACTTCTCTCTAGTGGTTTTATCCTCTGAATCTAAGACTACTTTGGTAGTTATGAATATGACTGAAGTAGCCCTGGATTGGTGGAAATCTTATAAGAAAGGGCATGAAGTAGAAGTTGTTGACCTCAAATGGGAGGAGTTTGTCAAGGAATTTAGAGATAGATTCTTGACAAGGCAATATTATGTAGGAAAATTTGGGGGAATTCTCAAATTTGTGATAGGAAAGCATGTTAGTATGAGGAATACCACCAAAATTTTATTCAACTATTAAAATATGCATCCCAATATGAAAGCAATGAAGAAATGAAAACTCAGAAATTCATTCTGGGATTACATCCTAGAATCATGATGGTGGTAAATATGCATAATCCTGTCAATTTACCTACTGCATTTGATTTGGCAAGAAAAGAGGAAGCTAATCAGGAAACGAGAAAGGCATATTTTAATTATCAAAAGCTATCCAAAAAGGAAAAATATGAACTTAGAAAGTGGAAAAGTGTTGGCTTTATGAGGTGGGAGAAGGATCAAAATAAGAAACCCAAAGGAGGAGATCATAATAAGCAAGGTGGCAAAAATAAACCTAATTATCAAGGTGGTAGGTTCAAGAGAGATGCTAAGGAGTTTCCCAAAAGATAGGACCAGAAACCCGTAGGTCAAGAAAGGACTAGGGAAACCATACCTTTGAACATAAATGAGAATAATAGTAAGGGAAATAGAGCTCCACCAAATGGATGTTACGTATTTCAAGGAGCTCATTATGCCAATAAATATCCCCTCAGAGTTGATCGACCCTCGAAAGCTCCAGAAGAAGCTAGCCATAGAATCTTTGTAGCCATAGGTAGTTCTAAACTCGATGGTCAAATTACTCCTTTCTTAATGAATGGAAATATTTTTGATAAAAATGTGCAAATTTTGATTGATAGTGGGTCAACTGATAGCTTTATCTCATCTAGATTAGTGAGGGATTTACTTGTTAGACCTAGATTTTTGGCTAATGGTTGGAAGGTAGAGTATGGATCAGGGTAAACCTACCATGTTAACCAATGTCTGTTTGACCCCCACATCTCCTTGCCACAAGGAAAGACTAATTGGCATCTGTATGTGGCACCTTTGCATGCATTTGATATCATTTTGGGAGTTGATTGGTTAAAGGTGCATAAGGCTCTTCTAAATTTTGAGGAGAGATGGGTGGAATTTTTGGATGAATCTAATCAAAGGATTAGAGTTAATTATGGTCGAAGAGAAGTTAAACCACACTTATTGACTGCAATGCAGATCAAAAGGGTTATTAGGAAGAGGGGTATGATCTTCATAGTTAAGTTGAATAGGAAAGAAGAGTCTAAAAAGGAATCTGACCTCTTCCAGAAGCACCTAGTGTTGGGAGCATTCAAAGATGTATTCCTTGAGGATCTACCAAGGTTACCTCCTCAGAGGGAATTTGATTTTTCAATTGAGTTGTTACCTAGTGTTGCACCAATTGCAAGGTCACCGTATAGAATGACACCCATAGAGTTGCAAGAGCTCAAAATGCAACTTCAAGATTTGCTAGAAAAAGGGCTAATCAAACCAAGTGTGTCACCTTGGGGAGCTCCTATCTTATTTGTTAAAAATAAAGATGGTACCTTAAGGATGTGCATAGATTATCGGATGTTGAATAAGGTTACTATCAAAAATAGGTACTCGTTACCAAGAATTGATGATTTATTTGATCAATTGAAAGGAGCAACCATATTTTCTAAGATAGACTTAAGATCTGGTTATCATCAATTGAGGATACGAGAGGAAGACACTTCTAAAATAACATTTAGAACAAGGTATGGGCATTTTGAATTTATTGTCTTACCTTTTGGGCTAACCAATGCCCTAGCCGCATTCATGAATCTCATGAATAGCATTTTTAGAGAACAACTGGATAAGTTTGTACTCATATTTTTGGATGACATTTTGGTCTACTCCAAGAACAAAGAGGAGCATGATCAACATATGAGAACTATGCTTGAGATTCTTAGAAAGAATCAATTATATGGAAAGTTAACCAAATGTGAGTTTTATACTCCACAAGTGCAGTATCTTGGACATATTGTCTCTACCGAAGGGATTGCAGTAGATCCCAAGAAATTCAAAGCAATTATTGATTGGCCAACACCTACTAATGTAATAGAGGTGCAAATTTTTATGGGAATTGTAGGATATTATAGATGGTTCATCAGAGGGTTTTCAAGAATTGCTCAACCCATTACAAACCTACAAAGAAAAGGGAAAAGCTTCAAATGGATAGAGCAATGTGAAGAAGCTTTTTAGATTTTGAAAGAAAGGTTGACAACTGCACCGATCCTGCAATTGCCTGATCCTAATAAGAAATTTATAGTTTGTACAGATGCATCAATTGAAGGGTTAGGTGGGGTCTTGACCCAAGATGATGTGGTTATTGCTTATGAGTCTAGGAAACTTAAGAGACATGAGGTCAATTATACCACTCATGATTTAGAGTTGGTAGCAATGGTACATGCCCTAAAAATTTGGTGATATTATTTATTGGGAAAACCATTTGAGTTAAAGACAAATCACCAGAGTCTAAAGTATATATTTACCCAACCCTTATTGAATGCCAAGCAACGACGCTGGATAGAATTCTTAGTAGAGTACAATTTTAAATATTGAGTACATTAAGGGTAAGGAGAATAAGGTCATCGATGCTCTGAGTAGGAGAGGGTGTATTACTGCAATGGAAAAATGCCAATATGATCTGTTAGATCAAATTAAAATATGGTAAGAAAAAGATGAATTTTGTCAATCTTGTATTGATCAGGTTGGGCAGAAACCTGGAGGGGATGCAGAATATGTTTATAGGGGTGATCTATTATTTTTCAAGAATAGGTTGGTAGTCCCTAATTCAGGAGGATTGAGAGAAACAATCCTTAAGGAGGTGCATAATACTCCCTATTATGCACACCTAGGAGGGGCAAAAATGCACAAAAATATGAAGAAAGCTTATTACTGGCCAGGAATGAAAAAATATATTACCAATTATGTGGCCAAATGTTTGGAATGCCAAAGAGTGAAAGCAGAACATTTGCATCCAGCTGGAAATTTATACCCACATGAGATACCTGCACAAAAGTGGCAAGTAGTATCAATGGATTTTATAGTGGGATTGCCTAAAACAAGATTCAGGCATGATGCAATTTTAGTAATTATGGATAAATTAACCAAAGTCACACATTTTATACCAGGTAATGTGCAAGATGATGCACCCACGATAGCGAGTAAGTTTTCCAGGGAAGTGGTAAGGCTACATGGGTTTCTAGAAGTTATAATCTCTGATAGAGATTCTTATTTTACTTCTAAATTTTGGCAAGTATTGCATCAAGCATTAGGGACCAAACTGAATATCAATACTACTTATCACCCTGAGACATATGGATAGACTAAGAGGGTGAATCAAGTGCTTGAAGATATGTTGAGAATGTACTGCATGGATCAACACACAAAGTGGGAAGACTACTTATACCTAGTGGAATTTGCATATAATAATAGTTACCATGCATCACTAGGTATGGCACCTTTTGAAGCCCTATATGGGAGATGGTGCAGAATTCCCTTATCTTGGGATAATCTGGAAGATCGGGTAGTGATCGAACAAAAAATGGTAAAAGAAATGGAAGAACAATTAAAGAGAATTTAGTAGAAGCTGAAAGAGGTCATAGATCACCAGAAGAGCTACGTGGACCTCAAAAGAACATCGAGGGAGTATTCTGTGGGAGATAGAGTATTCTTAAGGGTGAAGCCAACTAAAAGTTCCATAAAATCTTCCAAGCTTGACTCTAGATATGTGGGTCCATTTGATATTGTAGCTAAGATAAGCCCTGTTGCATACAAACTAGCTCTACCGCAAAGCTTATCCAAAATCCATAATGTCTTTCATGTGTCCCTCTTTAGAAAGTATATTTCTGATCCTACTCATGTTTTGGATGTTTCCAAATTGTAGATGATCGATCCATTAAATATTGAGGTTTGACCTATTCACCTACTTGGTTTTAGAACCAAGAATCTAAGAAAGAGAAGCATAGAGCAATGTCGGGTCCAATGGGACCACTACTCAGATAGAAATGCTACATGGGAAGACGTGGTAGATATGCAACGATAGTTTCCTTATATGTTTGAGTAGATGTAGACTTTATCATAAACTTTTATATGATTTTGGGATATATGTATATATGCAAATGGATATAGAACTGGATACTGAGTAGAGTAAAATATGTTTGTTGTATTACTGAGTAGAGTAGCTTGTAAATGTTTTGTATTGCTAAGTGAAATATTTTGGAACATATGATGGTATATGTTTAACTGATTATATTATGACATAATCTATGATGTGATTATATGCCAATCATGAGAAAATGTGATTTTATGATTGCAATATTTAGTGCTTGATGGAAGCAATGAATTTGATTGATGAATTTGTTTGAATACTTTGGGGTTGTAAAAGATATGAATATACAAAAGTATTTATTTTTCTTAACCTAGTTTTAAAACATAGGGACTGTGTTTATCCCTAGTGGGGGAGGATGTAACGACCCTCCTCACACGATTAATGAAAGAAAGTAAAAATTATATAGACTTACCTTTTTCTTGTGAAACATGGTACTGCTGACAGTCTCTGTGAGTGCAGGACAGTTGCAAGATGACAATGAAAGGAAGCAAGTCAGTAGAAAAAGGTAAGAAAGGGAAGTGATGATTCGGCTCACGAGCACATGGAAACTCACACTTTGCATATCATTTAGGTGCATTGCAAATTGCATCTCTGCGTGAGTTATGTTGGTTTGAATGTTGCTTGTTGGTAAGGAATGAGAAATGTTTTTAGGTGGCAATGATGATGGGAGCCACCAACTTGGAAAGGCATAAGTGTGTTTGCTTGGAAAGACATGTATGTGTTTATTTTTTGGGAATGAACTATTGGTTAAAAGAGAAATGGGTTTACCATGAGATGAGGTATGTATCATTATTATTTTCTAAAAATAAAAATAAATAATAAAGTAAAAATTTGGGAGTGGGCAAGACTAAGTTTGATAAAATTTATACTTGCATGACGCAATTTCAATAAGTTGTTAGTTTAGGCAAAATACCACAAATTGATGTATGGTCATTATAGCTAGTAATGTGCATGAAGTGGAGGAGAACAAGACTAGGCTATCTGGTGTTGTGCGTGGAGGAAGAAAAAAACAACTCATCGCGTTCTCAGGTAATGGTTTTTGAAAAAAAAAAATGTAGAAAAGTGTGCGAGAAGCGAATGGAAAGGAAAGAACACACATATTGGATGGGGAAGGTGAAAATAAAGAAATAGAGAAGAGCATAGTAAATTGATTAGAAAGAGTGGAAACCAGGTTGGATTTTGTAGCATATTTTTTGAGAGAAATGTGATTTCCATAGAGTAACATATGGAAAATATGGATGATTTCTCTTATTATGAAAATTGTTGATTTGTTTACACTATGGTAAAATAATGTTTGTTGTGTGTTGCTACGTTTATTTGTTTTTGGAACCATTGAAATGTTGGAAATAATGATGTAATAATGCTATGTTTCTTCATATTTGGAAGCAATGGATTTTTGGATAGAATGTTGCCATGTTAATATGTTTCTTTGTATTCTAAAAAAAAGAATGAAAAGCTAGAAGTGCTTCCATGTTGCCGTGAGTAAACTGGTTGAAAAAAAGTGAATAGAAAATTTTATGAAATTCTTATTTCTTTTAACTACCGAAACAATTCAGGTTGTGCAAGATTGTTTCCATAAATTTCTACTTGAAATTTTATAAGTAGTTTTTAGAAGGAAAAATTGTGTTGAAAATTCCTTGAATAAGTCTCGGCCAAGGAGATATGCACACCTCTGTTTGATTTTGTGTTAAAATATATTATGTATGTGTGCATATTAGAATACATAGTCATTCATCAAGAACCATATTTGATCTGTGGAGGTGGCCTCATGACTTCCTCTATGCATGGTATGAATATCTAGTAGCCAATATTTATGACAAACTGTGAGAAAAGTTTTTGTGCAAACATGAGGATGGTTGCACCAAAGAATTGGTGGATGGGTTATGGTAAACCATGGACATGTTTTTGAATATTTTTTAGAAGTTAAAACAACCACTGAAATATTTATGGCTGACCATTTTGGGTATCGACGACAGTTCTGTTTTCATAGAATTGTGTCTAGTGAAATGTGTTGACTAAATTATATCCAGATGATAGTATATGCTCTTAAATAGAGGAAAAATAAACTTTATATTGTAAAAAAAAAAAAAATGGTGAAGCCCATGTATCTATTCCCATTTTGATGGCACTATGTAATAGATAACGTCGTTGGTAATATAAGGCAATCATGCATGCTGAATTTATATTGTAACTATCATGTTATTGTTTATTTAAATGAGAACTTTGTTATTTGTGTTATACTTTGCTTGTACTAATTAATGTCATAGTTAATATTTTGAAGAAAATATGAGTTCAATACTAAATGGTTTTGAGTAAACTATATAGTATTCTTATGTTCAACAAGTTAAATTATTAAGTTTTACTTTAACTGGAAGGTAGTGTTTAAAAACATGGCTTTAGGAGCATAATTGTGTAGTTGTAAATGAAAAACTCAAAATGCAAGCAATGTTGTTGTGAAGGCACACATAATGTATTTTTCTATCCATTTAGAAAATAACTAAACCATAAGATGTGTAAACTTGGGTACGATAGATGGAAACCAGGTTTGTGAGGAAGGTTTTTTCTAGATTCTCGATATTAGAGGAACTCTTGTGTTAGCTTTGCAAGTTAGCTAAGGTCTTTGAAATGGTTTCTATTAGAAACAAATTTTGAAAAATAAATTCCTTGTGCAGGAACATAAATAATTGACATTACTTCAATGATTAGAAAGAATAAGGCCTAGATGGAAGCAACCAACCAATACTTTATAGACGACATGGGAATTAGAACCCGTTAGCTGAGTATGATGTGGCAAATCCATTACACCTTAAGCTAATATGACTTTCATTACGCATGGTTCAATAAATACTAGAATCTAAAGAAGCAATTGGCTTATCTACGTTTATGACCATAGTTCAATTCTTCAAGAGTTATAAACCTAAAGTAACTTTATTCTATTAATGGTATTTAAAACCATAAAGCTATTAACTGAATTGGGAGCATATTTAAAACCTTAGGGTTTGTAACACCTTTTATGTGGTAAATTAATATGGTCTTGTTCAAAGTGTATCACTTTGTTTAATGTATTTATTTACACTATTGTAAAAATTAATAAGTAAAAGTAGTGAAATTTTATTGAAGATCAAATTATTGAACTTTATAGAACTGAAAAGTTAGACTATCTTCTTAATGGGATCCTCAAGAGGTTATGGCCCTGAATTAAAACATGGAAACACCCAAGGAAGTTGAGGTGCGGGTATGCACACAAAAATATTTGGGACAATTGATGATTGATAGAATTAGTCAAAATTACTCGGTCAAGTCAGAACAAGAAAGTGGTATGGGACACCTTTTTCAGATTGCCACTCAAAGAGCACTGTGATAAGTTCCATGCTCATTGGACTTAGTTGGGTTAGCCATAAGGTTTGGTATGGGATAAACCATTATGAGTCACAATCATTATGTGTAAATAATTCCAAGGTCAAGGAATTGATATGACACTAACTAACTTCAGATACAGGATTCACCAGCTAGTCACAGAGGTATAATTACGCTAACCTCTTCCATATTGGTTTAAGAACAAGTTGACCAGTTATTCGAAGGTTCAGTATGATTATATAAGGGAAAAACATCCACTTACTAGGTTTTATGGTCCCTAGAGGATAACCCTTGTCATGGTTCAAACCTCATGCTGGAATATATAGATGATAAATGAGGGTAATAAATTCCACAAAATGGCTTCTCAATAGGATTTGGTCGATCTCGTCCACTCGAGTGGCTGGTTGTAGCATTATTGAATCCAAATGTGGTTTGTTATTCCTATTATATATTATCTTTATATTCTTTAAAAATCATCGGGTGATCCAAAATGATGTCAACTTAAAAATACATCTAAGAAAACATTGTTAGGAATGAGTAGCAAACTTAAAAAAAAAAACCCTAGAATTGCTTGACTTTATTTTGGGCAACTAGGTGAGTAGTTAGACCTGGGTTGTTACACTTTCTCACCAATCCCTTGATCCTAGGAATGGTGTCAAAATTTTCTTAGAACTTAGAAGAGCCCTCAAATTATTTGGGCTATGGTCGTTCTAGGAATGGATGACTCCTGAGAATGGCACAACCTTAAAGCTTCGCACATGATTAGAACTAAAAGAATGTTTAGATATGAAAAATATGAGTTTGGAAGGGAATATGTTTTGTGTCATCTCTTATTTAAATTTTTAGGTTTTAGTATAAGATCAAAAAGTGCAAATGGAGCTAGATCACTATAGACACCTAAAATACATCATGTCAATGGCGACTAATCATATGGACATGCTACAAGACCATATGGAAGATCTTGGACATACTCCAAGATAGAGCAGTGGTTCTAACCACTCAATTTGGGCTCCTTAGCCTAATTAGTCTGAACCATAGCCCAGACCTATGGTCTACAGTCTAAACCACGACTGACACCTATGGTTTACAGTATGGACTGTATTTGTAACCTACGATATTAACTGAAGTTCAGTTGGCATTCATCTAAGCCAAATCATTTTGAATGACCATTTATTATAGAAGAAGGTGGTTAAAGGATGGAAACTTCCAATCCAACTATCCTAACCGCACCTTCTTGATATTGGCTTCTCCATGAAGCCACCCCTAGCCCTTGGGTAATCCTATAAGTACCCCTCAAAAATAGGGCAAAATAAGATAGATGAGATAGCACACTTGAGAAGCAAAGCCCTGTCAAATTGTACACTCACTTGAGAGTACTGAGAGAGATTTTTTTCCAACCCCTTTGCTAATTCGTCAACCATCATGACAATTGTGCCATGGATGCCCTAAGGAGCTAGAGAGCCAAGAAATGCTAATTCGGGTAAATAGAGGCCCAATTCAATGATTCAACCACCAAACCTATTAGAGGACATCGAAGGCGAACCTTGAACATTAATTGGACAAGGAGGTCAAGCCCATAACCCTTGAATTTGGAGGGAAAACCACTTGGTTGCTCACCATGGCTTTCAACCACGATTTATAGTGCAGACCGCTAATCAGAGCTGTGGTTTACAACGGAGGTGACTTCTTACTGTCACATTTCTAGTATGCTTAATTAGATTACATTTAGCATTTTAATGGTTTAGTTAGGAATTTAGAGACTTATGACCAGCATAATTAGTATTTTTTACTAACTTATTTCCATCATTGTAGTTTAGACATTAATGGCTTCTTTTCATGTTATAATGCTTCATTTCCAGTAATTGATGCCATATATTGATATATGTATTTCTTGTTCACATATTTCCATCAATATTGATAATATTTGCACATGTTTAGCATAGTTTATGCATTTTATTGAATTCATTTCATTATGCTATTTTCATGCTATTTGTCTTTAAAGGGCCTCATCATGAGAGGCTTCCTATGCTTTTGACATTCTTGTGTTGTTTCTTTATCGTAGGAATACGTTTTAAAGGAGCTACAATCATTCAATTACTTCCTCAACACGAATAAGAGGGTCTACTCCACCCTAGATAATTTCATGTCATCTCGAAGAACACTTTGAAATCATACCTACCCTTGAGAGGGAAAAAAAATACCTCCTATTGTAACAATTGTATCAATATGATTATCCCTAAGAGGGATGTACTTGTAATTCAAGTTTGGCATTGAAATATAATGGAATAAAGCATCTTTTATTGATCATTTCATTGTCAATTTCTTGTTCTTGTATGCATCTTGTATTTTTTTTTATCAATTCTTGCAATAGGACACATTAGGTGTGAGCCTTTTTGGTGGTTACAGAAGGCGATCACGGTAGCACCTCACAAAAATAGACATCTGACTGTGTTTCTTATGATTTTGGAATTGCAGGTATAGACCATAGCTATCAGTTGTGGGTCAATAACTGAACCATAGACCAGACCTACGATTTATACCTGACAACATAGACAACAAAAAATAGAGTGCAGATCAACTCAATACCTGAGGTAGGCCCTATTTTCCACTCTCTGTTCTTTTTTACTCTTTGTGTTTTTACAGAATGCATAAAAATGAATGAAATTAGGAAAAACAAACTAAGAAAAGGGAAATTAATCATGTCCTAGTTCATTTAGCATTTGCATCTGTATAAAGATGCTACTGGGAACAACAGACCTATGATAGCAGTCCACCCTAGGCTACATCATGCTTGATAGAAGTGTTTGTTTGGTTTGCATGTGTGAGGACCAATTAGTGGCCATTGGCATCATAATGTGCATTATCTCAAAGAGCATCTAGAATAGCTTACATTTTTTGAATTTGAAACATTCTTTCATTTGCATAGCATATAGAAAATGAGCATGAGTACTATATGATGCATTTCTTTTATGTATATTAAAACGAACCACACACACCACTTGGCACTTAAACGCTAGTGAGTTGGGCTTGACATCCAACCACTAGTAGGGTTCAGTGACCATGGGTATCATTTCCATCTGTTGGTCCAAATCCTATGTATCCTTTGTTATTAGACCAATACCGAATCCAAGAACCTTTCGTACCCTGGAAAATTTACATGTATTCTCTTCGAAGGGTATAACACTGACTGGGGAGAAACGGGTGAGGATATGGGAGGATCTATGCTCCCTGACCATGTGTGCGCTTCATTACCACACATTATAGGTTGGATTACATGACTTGGAGTTCATAGCCAAGTTTTCGAGCTACGAGTATACATGTAAAAGCTAATTTAAACTGAGAATATCATCCAACACTTTTCAAAACATGATAAGGAGTTCTATACTAATACAACAAATCATTGAAACAACATCAAATAGTTTAGGGCTCAATTTAAAAAATTAATATGAGATAAACACTATTGTATACCTTATTTATGTAATAAAGAATAAATTTAGACACTAGGTACACTATGGTGGAGACACGGGGTGGTCGACAAAGGCATAATCCTGAAGCCAATGATCAAGCCCTAACTAATTCACATCAATAGCACATGTCGATTCCTCGCCCACGTGCACTTCTCGAATGTCATTTGGAAAGCATTAGAGGATATAACTCAACATGAAGGGAACTTACTGAGCATACCCCTACTAGAGGAGTTTCTGTGCATTCTTATAGGCACAAGATAGATTAGGGAGCCTCTCAACATGAGAGTGTTCCACTCGAAAGCCATTATTGAGATCGCATTGCACGCACATATATGGGATCAATTGAAGAGTACATTATACAAGGGTATAAGCTAGTAATCCTATGACATAGGTCTACATGAGGATCCATGGTTCCACATTTGAAGTACATATGAGATCAATATTCACCCATTTAGGGGCATTTGGATAGGGCCACCACTGAGCATAGTCCTGTGCAGACTCCCACATGTAAAGAACATAGAAATATCACCATCGACATGGCTAAGGTGGGATCCAATGGCACACCACTGCATGAGTGATGGATATCTAGATAGTTGGATGGCTTGGGTAGCATCCTTGAGTAGCTAGGCTATAAGCCTACAACTCCGCCCACTCACGCCTTGAGTGAGCACATTATGGGTTCTATAAGAACTACTAGAGAACATGGAGAGGCTTCTAAGCACCCTCATATGATCCATCCACCATATGCGCATGGTGGCATAGATCATAGAGTTTAGTAGGATGCCAATGTCATCTTTATAGATAAATGCAAAAGCATTACAGATAAGTCAAATGGGTACATAATCCATAAGTTCACTTGCACAAAGTATACATAGCAAAGGCCTATCACAGTTAATGACTTGATAGATTGTACAGGCTGGTATCTGATCAACAGCAATAAATTCTCCAAGATCAATTGGAGGATGCTTGTTTGTAAAGACATCGCATTGAAGATGAGAATATTCAATCGCAAAGGCTCATTCGATAGAGACTATATGAGCAGTGCATACGTGAAGAACACATCCTTGCCCAAAATGAGCATGTAGAGAAAGAATGTAGGCTATCCAGGGCTGGTCTATATACTCATGTCAAGAATAGAGAGTGCATCCATAGAAATGCTTTCTCTCAAGCCAATGTGCAGCAAGAGCGCAGGGATGCTCATACTCATATTAGCACCCAACAAAGGGGATGACCACCACCGTTCGAACATGAGGGGTAACAACAATATGAGGAAGAAGAGGGAGCGAGAAACAATCAAGAGTATCCTAAAGAATCTCTAGTCAAGGAGGAGGAGCAATGAACCCCACCTTGATAGAAGAAGAATGTACCTCTGAGACCACCCTTGCGTCAGCTTAGGGAGGAGGAATTCTTATCCTTAGAGGCTTATAAAGCCCTAGCAACTAAAGTGAAGGCGATCGAGACATAAGGCACAACTGTTCAAAATCCAACCTTAAGAAATATTCACAATGAGCCTCTAGACCCCTCGATACCTTCTCTTGCCTATCCTGAGCATTTTCATTATGCATAGGCTAGACAAGTTTAAATATGACAAAGATGCACAGGAGCACGTCATGAGCTTTTTGGATGCCTATTTCCAAATAGCTAGCATTAAATCCTTACTTTTGCATATGTTTGTCATAACACTCTCAAGCCCAGCCTAAGAGTGGTTCAAACAATAGAAGAGGTATACTATTACTAGTTTCGAACAACTGGTAGACACTTTCCTTGAACGCTTTTCTTTTGGCATCAAGAAACAAGCAAAACTTTCCAATTTGGCTGCACTAGATTAGCGTGATGACGAGCCAATTGAGCAATATATAAAGAGATGAAGGAGGTTAATGGCGAAGCTACCATTCCCTATTCCTACCATGAAATTAAATTGAATGTTCACTAAGATTTGTGCCAGGCATATCTCGCTATTTTTGTAGCTACAACAATATTCAACATTCGAGGAGGCTTTGGTGCAATCCAAGGTGATTGAAGACATCAAGTTGCAAGAAGGCAACTTGAAGCTCAATATCAAGAAATAGGGGCCAAAGAAGAGCTCCACAAAGCATAAGGGCAAGTAGACCCACATCAATCAAGTGGTGTTGAACCTCCAAAGAGAGGATAAAGGGCAGCAAAAGCAAAATTATCAGGCCCAACCTCCTCCTGCGCAGTACAAAAAGCACAAAAAAAACTATAAGGGCAAGAACAAAGAAAAATGCCCACCTTGCCAATTGACACCTTTGACGAAATCGCTAACATAGATATTCCACCAATTTTGCAAGGCCAAGGCAATAATATTACTTGAAATCAAGATGGTCGATCCAAATCAACCCAAGGCAAAAGGGTACTAGGATGACCTGTTTTGCATCTTTCATCGAGCGAAGGGTCATGACATCGAAGTATGTTGGTCCTTCAAGCATATCATGCAAAATATGATTGAGAAATTAGATCTTGTAGTGCAAAGTAATCCACTACACCTAACAACTAGAACATGGGGATCTACAAGAATCCACTTCCAAACCATGAGGTGTCGCACAACGCTAGTCACATCAACCAGGTGCATGTCAAACCATCTACACAGGGGTTCGTTGGTATGGTTAATGTTTTCATAAGACATGGGAGGTATGAGCAACCGAATCAACCATGTGCTCCTATAATAATACAAACCACGTCGAACCAACAACCAACACAAAATATTCCAGTCCACCAACAAGATCGGTGGTGACCATATGGAGCAGGCTAGTCCAAAAATTGTAGACAGCTCCTACGAAGCTATCCATATATGAATTAGTATAGCAGTACCCTAGGCATAGGGAGAATCTTATGGATATTTTGAGGTCTATTGAAGTACAATTCTAGGATGCTCAAACATTAATAAATTTTGTGGGACATGTACAGTAGTGCCAGGAACCAACGATCCAATTTTATGATCACAAGATCAGGATGGTTCACATTGATATGGCTGACCTGCCATTGCATATAATTGCATGCATCAACCATGTGCTATTTAAAAGGGTTTTTGTCGACACTAGTTCATCGATCAACATCATAACGACCAAGGCTTTGAGTCCTTTGAAGCTGCCAAAATCACACATCATACCAACTGCATTCATGTTGAGAGCGTTTAATGATGCGTTATGTTTTATGGTTGGCAGGATTGTCCTACCCATCCAAGTAGGCCTAAAGACCATCACTGTGATGTGTCATGTGATAGAAGAAGCCATGCAGTACAAAATTCTGCTAGGGAGGCCCTAGATTCATGAGATGCATTGCGTTACCTCAATATTACATCAGTGCATGAAGTACATTCATGAGGGACAAGTTCACATGGTATTGTCATACGAAGAACCATTCAAATTTGTGAACATAGAAGATCTGCCAGGGGGTTTCATACTCCCATCAACACACTTGGACGTCCGACCAGCATCACCGGCTAAGATTCTAGAAAGAAATCAAAGGGTAGATGCTCAACCATAGATATCTATTTCACATAGATCTGAGCATACTACTGCTACTTCTTTAAGACTGACTGCATCAACGATGCTTCATGATGAGAGGAAACAAAAGGTAAAAATAGGAAAGAGAAGAAAAACATATGCCCAAGCCAATCGCCAAAGAGGCTCCCACCCCTATGGAAATGGAGGGAGCCCAAGATATAGCTGAGGAGGTACCTCAGCCTACCTCACCTGCATTGTCAACAAGGTCATCCACACCACTTGTGATTGTTCATCTAGTCACTATAGGGCTTGGAGAGTACATTGTGCAAAATGTTACCTTCAAACCAATTTTGGAGATAGCACAAGATATGGATCACCCCCATGCTTATAAATTTTTTGTTGGATCCATGGTTCTATTGGGAGAACCCCCAAATTAGATAAAATTCATCTATGAGGGGCTATATCAGCTTCCCACATTTACGACCATGGATGAAGAGAATGACAAACCATTCGTGGTGAATGTTCATTATCTATCAAACCCTGACTATGCTAGACATATTTTTGAGTTATATCACTGGCATGGGTATGACCTTGGTCTCTTTGAACAAGGACGTAGGACTTCACTCAATCCATGCTATCAGTTAGCAACTAATAGGTTTAGCCTAGGATTGCAAATACAAGGACAAGATGACTTGCTCACAGCATCCTTAGATCACTTCTACCTTAGCCTAGGGGATGATGTGTATTTTAACCCATATCATCCTAATCCATATAGATTCTGGAGGACTTACCCAATGGTATTTATCATCACCACTGAGCCACTTGAAGGAAATCATGAAGATCTCCTAGAGCGTATTGATACAAAGTGGAACCCCAGAGACAACCTAGATCACCAAATCCATAGTGCTACTAATGACACAGGTATGCAGGGGCATAGCCCACAATTTTGGGTGATCTTGAGTTAGGAGATCTGTATAGTGATGATGGAGAGGAGTCCACCTCTGATATGAGTGGACCGAGTTATAATTCTGACAATGAATCCTCAAGTAATGATCAATCTGAGGATGAAGCAGATGTGACCTATCTAGGTTATTTGCATGCACATCACACACTGCTTATAGGGTCGGTACATGTTACCAAAGAGACTCTTCTCATCATTGATCACTTGGGGAAAGAAGTAGAGTTGGATTTCTTGACAGTGTCACACTTAGAGTATAATTATTCAATTTATCCAGATAGTGATGACAGCAATCAAGAGGTCAGATTCATGGGGCCGCACCTGCCAGAGCACCCCACAGGATTAGGAGAGAATAATAGGTTTTGGTTATCGAACAGTGATGAAGAATATAAGTTAGAGAGTGCCTACCTTGGTCCTCCCTATTTTCATCACCGTCATCAACCCATCGACATAGATTAGGTCTATTTTTAGTTGTATGTTGTGATGCATTGTCATTATACACATCATTAATTCTCAATGAATTTGTCAATCCAGGGCAGTGTACAAGGCTATCTACAAAAGGAGTGAACAGGGTTATAACTTAGGTCAATTTGGAGCAACAGGTCTTATTGGTGAAACCGATTGTGTGGGGGATTTAGGAATTTCCTATATTTAAATTGCATAAATTAAACCTTAATCTAGTTGCAGAAATGGAAACTAATCATTAACTGGAGAAATGAAATCCTAATTACAATTGCAGAATGAGACCTAATTATGTTGTAGAAATAACAGTTGTAGAATTAGAACTCTGATTATAATTGCAGAAAGGAAATCTATTTACTTTTGCAGTAATGGAAACCTAATTATATCATGGAAATTAAAACCTTTCAATGCTCTATAACAGAAGGTTGTCAATCTTCTGTGCAGGGGTTGACAACAAAACACAAAATGCAAAAATTGTAGAAAATAGTAAATTTTGGAAATGACAGTCTGCAGTATTTTGAATGCTTGCTGAAAGTGGATATTACAACCAAACCATTAATCACAAGATCATACCAATCATAAAATAAGCTAAGATAACAAATACTATTAGTTGTTTACAAGGAAATGAAATGACAAGTTCTATAACTCATTTTGTTGCAGCAAAATCAGAATAAAAACCTGTTGTTAGTCTTCCTCCTACGTCTGGAAGTGGCCAGCCTCCTTGTCCAGAAGAAGGTATGAGTCTCTCTATATAGATCTTATTCACACTCATTTACAACAATATGAATATAAATAGTGCACTTTATTGATTCAAGAACATGATTACAATAATTTTGTTGAAAACCTGTTACAGGACTGTAACAGTCACTTTTCTGATTATTGCCTATTTTATCCTATACTTACTTCTCTACTCTCTACTTCCCTACCTACATTTGCTCAACCTAAATGGGAGCCATATTTATAGATGTCCTAAGATCTACTTACAAATTGATAATATCTCAAAAGATCTAATCCTATTATGCTGCAACATTTCCTCGGTTTATCCAAGAAGAGGATCAAACATGATCTTTCCATAAATGGTGGATTTGGTTGAAAATGATGACAAATTAGATGGAAGATATTTTACCTTACCCTTTTCAATATTTCTTTTCCTTTTTCCAGAATTATCAATCGGTCAACAAGTCAAAAAGCACATTTTGTTTTCATTCCGAAGAGACTGCAATTCTCATTTCGAAGATCCACTCATTTCGAAGAGACTATGTTTTCTCATTTCAAAGATGTCTGTTCATTCCAAAGAGACTTCGGAATGAACAAATGTGTGCTCTTTAAATTATTTTCTCTACATTTCTCATGTGGGTTATCTCTCAGGATCAAATTTCAATGGTCTTCATCTCTTTCCATGTGTGAATTCCATGTCTTTCCATTCATTGGCAGTCGATTGGAATTTACATTAAAAAACCAGTTTTTACTGCACAGTAACAATTTGCTTGCACTGTTTGCTAAACTTAGGTAAAATAAATCCTTGAGACATATCAAAACATAATTAGTGAAATGCTGTTATCAACCTAAGCATATTTCTCATTTAGCAAGTCATAACAAAATAACATAAAGCTATGCAAAAGTTGTAAAAATCAGAATATAGTATTTCAAATACATTGATCATGCAAATAGTTAATACACAACATATTGAATCAACTTAACTAGAATATCAGATTAAACATAAGATTTTTTAGGCAGTTTCAATGTTCAAAACATGTTATGATTAAGGCATTTCCAGGCCTCATCATTTCCCCCCAACTTATATTAATGCATGTCCTCATGCATTCTGTTGGACTATGGAATCACATATGTCCATGTTAAAATTCCATGACCTGTAGAACAATTTCTTGCCTATATAATATCCCCTATTCTCATGAAGGTTTTTGAGCCATTCTTCAAACTATTCATCAGGTTGAGCATCTTCTTCAAAGTAGAATGGAACTAGAGTAATAATGGTTGGAGGCCTAAATCTGAGACCTATCCAATGATGTTGTATGACTTCAATCAGCTATATCACTCCTTCTATCCTTCTTCTGGACCATTCTAAGTTGATGGGGGAGATGGGTTCTCTTTTCTATAAAGACATAGAAAGTTCAGCCCATCTATTTCTGTAGATTGATAATGTTGGAACAAAATTGTCATTACAGAAATTCTAAAATCTGGTCACACAGTCCCTCAAATTGTTCAAGTACATCCTCTTTACATCATCCCTGTTCATCATGGTGAAGTGCGATCTGGTGATAATTGGGTGATTTGGCTGAACTACTCTGACTAACAATTTAGCGTTTGATTCAATTTCTTTATTCTGCCTTTCTCCCGGTCCCAATAAAAATGATTTTGCAAAGTGGACATGAATGCCCTCAATTGAACATCTCCTATGTAAATTTGAGGGTGAAATTCTACTTCTTCTGGAATAAAGAAGTTGTGTAAAAATAGTTCACATAGGAGATTTTTTTGCTCTATAGGGCTATCAAAATATGCTTCTAGGAAATCTGCAGTTGTGTCCAATTTATATGGGAGACCTAAGCTAATCCTCATGACCTACCATCTGAGGTATTTATCCTTCAAAATAATACTGTAAAACTTGGTCGGTCGTCTGAATTGGACCAAAAAATCATCAATCTGACATAAATCAGTCACTTTTTCTTTTAATGCCTAGATCTTTATTTCCTTTGCCTCTAGTTTTTTTCATTACAACTTGAATTTTTCAATCTTAGTGGCAAGCTTCTCATATTTAATCACCCAACTAGCTATGTCTACATTATATTGTTCTAGGGATACAGTATTAGGTAGTCTAAATACATGTGGAACTCTAGGTAGCAGATCTGCTTGAACCCCTTTTTCTGCCACTTCTACTAGTTGATCATCTATCAAAAATTCTACCTATACCCCCTTTTCTGCTATTTCCACTGGTTTGTCATCAGACAGTAATTCTACTTGCACCCCCTTATCTGCTATTTCTACTGAAGGTGTAACAATTTGAAATACAAAGACCTCAATAGAAGGAGTACTTACTTGAACAGTTTCATGTTATTGCTTGGACTGTTCCTATGCTGGTGACTCATCTCCAGTATCTTTTTCTATGCTCTTTACCAATTTTGAAGCATCTTCAGAATGAGAAGGCACTTCTTCAGAATGAAAGGGTGCTTCTTCAGAATGAGCACCTACGTCTGCCTCAACAGAGTCATCTGCCCTAGATAAATCCATAAGTAATTGAGCCAAATCATCCTCATCAATGGATACAGTTGGCTATTTTTTAGACTGTGACATCCTTTTTCTCAATTCTGTCACTTCCTGCTGTAATTTTGTAATTTTTCTTTCCTCCATCTCAATGATGTTTTTTTTCTCTTCAATCCATATGGTTTGTGTTTTGACAACACTTCTTGTTGCTCTCAGTTGTTCTATGATGTCTTCCTCCTCTATTTCTGCTTCAAAATATGATGCAGAGAAATCAGCTGTAGTTGGTTGCTCAATAGCTATCTCTTCTTCTACAACAGTTGTTTGATCTTGTTCAGGAGGCTCCATGAAATTGTTTATAATTACATCTATAATTATTGTGGCCTGTTGAACTCTAGCCACCTCCAAGCTATCCTGCCCAGTCTCTTCCTTAATTATTTGTTCAAGGAATTCTATAAAGTCTTTAGGGGTTGGTTGTATTTCTGTGACATCTGGACTACTTTGTTCACTTTCTTCTTCTATCACCTGTTCTGCCATTTCCCTCAAGTGGAGTCTTGTAGACCTCCTAGTTCCTGATGCAAATTTCTTCTTTTTGCTTTGTTTTCTGATGATAGCAGGGGTTGTGGGGATAGTTTCAGATGCTTCTATTTCCCTTGTTGTTGCTTCCCTTGTTTGGCTAGTGCTTCACTCCCCTATTCTGACAGAACAGTAATAATTTTAGAAAAATGGACCTTCTTCTATTTTTTTGTTTTGCTGCCAGTTCCAAAACCTCTATTTTTTTATTTCTTAGCTCATGAGGTTGAAGGTTTTGGAGCAAGGTGCTCTGTTGCTTATGTTGGGTGTGTTTCTTTATCTATAATAATCTCTACGGTAGTTTCTATTTCTTCTTCTGCAACAGCCTCTATGAAAGTTGTTTCTTCTTCTACAAAAACATCAGTAGCATCTGTTTCTTCTTCCTCCTCATCTTCATCTCCAAAAATTACATCATTTAGGGTAGAGTAAAACCTATCAAAGCTCCTAGGGTTTCCTCTAAAATGGTGTTGGCAGACTAGTTTAATGAGACCATGGTGGCGAGGGCTTCCTTTTCCTTCTTGATATCTTGTTGCCATGTTTTTCAACTCTTGGTGCAGGTACAGGGGAAGATTTACCCTAACTTTTGGTTGTTGCCTACCATGTCTGAGATGGTTTAAAATTTTGATATGATGCCCTGATAACAGTACATATTGCCCTTCATAGGTTAGAAATTTGATTACCCATGTGGCCACTTCATCCCAGGGTTCCTATAGGCTGGCCCTTTTTACCCACTTGCATATGTTGTTATGTGTTAAATATTCTCGCTCCCTATCATTTTCTTCTAGAAATTGATTAACTATATTCACCAATGTATTTTTGCCAAATCTAGAAATTGGAAGACCTTCTAATGGAAGCTTAGTAATTTGACTCAAAACTTTAGGGGTTACCTCAATTTTCATGTCATTAATGTGTGCCCGGTTTTTTCTGAATGTGTGGGTGAACATGCCGGCCAAATCCTCAGAGGACCCATTAAACTTATCCAAAAATGGCATAAGCAATCCATCTTAAAAAATCTATAGCACTTCTGGATTCTCTCGGAGGTGGGTGGTATCTGCTGGTTCCTTTTTTGTTTTTCACCCCATTTTCCTATTTGGGTACGTTAAAAACCGCTCACTTTTGTTACTATTTCTCTGCTAGATTGCTGATTTCTGGTGTTTGCAGACTTGTAGGGTTTGGTTCCATATTTTCAATTGCCCTGTTCTTCTTATTTAGAATGAACTATAATCGTAGCACTGTACCTCATAATCATTTTGTGTTTAGCAAATATGTTTTCGAAAGGAAGGGTGGCACGCGTTTCTATTTTTTCTTTGAACACCTATCTGTTAATGGTTGAGTAGATGTCCTTGCCGTCAGATCCACCTCACTTGTTTTTAGCTCTCTATTTTTCCTGTAGATTCTTACGTGCATAATTATTAGCATCAAAAAATGGTGGCATGTTATTGGTCACATCCCCCATGATTTTGGTACTTTCTAAATGGGTTCAAAAACAAACCACTTCCTAACTGACACATGTTCATTTATCGTATACAGTCAAAAGAATTTTTACTTAATCATATATTTTCCCTTCCTTGGATGCCACATGGAAATGTTATATTAAATGTTCTTTTCGAAGATGATGATTTATTGCAAAAACAATACCTCATTCCAAAGATTATGATTTCATTTCGAAGACAAGTCTTCATTCCGAAGATCATTCTTCTTTACGAAGTCAAATCCTTATTTTGAAGATAAATCCTCATTTCGAAGAAAAATCCTCTTTTCGAAGATCAGGCTACATTACGAAGTCAAATTGTCATTCTGAAGACAGAACTTCATTCCAAATACAAATCCTCATATCGAAGACAAAGCTTTATTTCGAAGACAAAGTGCAACATTCATTTTGCTGTCATTTCGAAGACAAAGTGCAACATTCATTCTGCTGTCATTTCGAAGACAATTTCTCATTTCGAAGACAAAGCTTCATTCCGAATATAAAGTGCAACATTCATTCTGCTATCATTTCGAAGACAATTTCAATCCGAAGAAAATACAACAATTAATCTGAAGAAGATAGCAGGCACTATTTTTTTTGGCATTCTTATTTCGAAGATTAGGCAGAAACCAATATTTTCATTCTCAAAACATGTTTTAAGTATGTCAACTCGTATGGATACATTTTATGCTAATGGTTAATTGTTATATACTATATACCAATCATTTACAATGAGGAAATGTAAGAAACATATACCTGATTAAAACAAGTTAATGCAAGTTTTGAAGAATGACTGCTTTTGTTGATGTTCTGCTGATATTTTTAACAATATTTCAAAACAAGTGCAGTTGGTGAATTTGTACAATGATGATTCAAAAATTTTCAAGGTTATGCATGCTAGAAAACTAGTTTTCATGCATACCAACCCAGTAGTGCCTTAGGAAAGGTTTTCATTGCTGAGCTATTCATTTTTCTCTCTTTTTTTTTCTTGGTTTTTTTTTTTTACCTCTCTTTTTCTCTTTTTTTTCTTGATTCTAATTATGCCTATGAAGGAATTCATGATTTCCCTAAAATCATGCCCATGAAGGAATTCACAATCAAAATATATTCATCTTTTTGTTTTCTGCTTTTATTTTTATTTTTTTGCTTTTCTTGAAATCCATGATCATGCTGATTGTATTGAAGTGGAAGAGGAAATCTCTTCCATCTGTTGTGCATCAAAACTATCAAGCTGCTGCAAGAATTCCTCTTTAGTCAGAGGTGTATGGTATACCCTAAGGCGATGTCCATTCACTACCAACTTTCTCTGTGACCCATCAATAGGATATAGACGAGCTGCTCCATTGTCAAATACCTCTTCAATCTGGTAAGGTCCAAGCCATCTAGTTCTCAGCTTTCCAAGGAAGTCCTCATAACAAGAATCAAACAACAAAGCCCAATCTCCTTGTTGAAGTTTCCTCTGCTGAATGTGACTATCATGCCATAGCTTCCTCTACTCCTGAATTACTTTAGTTTGGTGCAGAGCATCCAACCTAAGTTCATCCAATGCATTCAGCTACAAAATCATGTCTGTCTATGCCTGTGACAATTCAATTCTAATTTCCAATGTTGTGCGCAATGTTAGTAGCTCAAATTCAATAGGTAAGAGGGGATTTTTACCAAAGACTAGTTCATAAGGTGTGAATCCAGTAGTGGATTTCCAAGTAGTATTGTAAGCCCAAACTGCTTCAAGTAATTTATCTAGCCAGTTTTTCCTATGAAAAGCTACTATTTTTGTCAAGATTCATTCTAGTTCCCTATTTGTTACCTCAACCTGGTCATTTTCTTGTGGGTGGTAAGGTGATGATTTCCTATGTTTGATTTCATATAATTATGTAAATGCCTCAATGACTTTAGATGCAAATTAGGGTCATTGGTCTGTGGTGATAGACCAGGGAGCTCCAAATCTCTGAAAAATATGAGTATACAATAAATCGGTGACCTTCTCTTCACGAGCATGTTTGAAAGCACGCACCTCTACCCACTTTGTTAGGTAATCAGTGCATACTAGAATATGCACCTTTCCTTGAGAAGGTGGATTAATAGGTCCTACAAAATCAAGCCCCCACCTATCAAATGGCTCTAAAACCAATTGAGGTTGTAGTGGCATTTCATTTGTATGAGTGGGTTTCCCCATTCTTTGGCATGCATCACAATGCCTGATGTACTTTTTCACATCCTTGTGAAGATATGGCCAATAATATCCAGTCCCTAACATTTTTCTAATTGTGCTTTTTATAGAATAGTGTCCACATGAGGGTTCATCATGACAAGCCCTAAGGATATCATATACCTCATCCTTTCGGATACACCTGCGTAACACATGGTCAGGACTGCACTTAAAAAGTATACCCTTAATCCACTCAAAGGAAGAACTCTATTTGATCAATTGTTTTTCCTGTTTTGAAGTGAAATGTGGAGGAACTTTCCTTGTGACCAAATAATTGGCTATATTTGCAAACCAAGGTGATTGGACTGATATAGCAAATAATTTTTCATCAAGAAAAGTGTCCTCAACTAATTCCCCTTTATCTGTGTTCTGCAACCTGGACAAGAAATTTGCTACAACATTAGCTTTTCATGGTTTGTTGATTATTGTGATATCAAATTCTTGCAACAACAGTAACCAACGAATAATTCTTGCACTTACCATAGGCTTATTCATCAAATACTTAATGGCGGTATGATCTATGTGAATAAATATTTGATAACCTGTGATGTAATGCTTGAATTTGTTGATGGCATAAATTACTGCCAAGAATTCTTTCTTAGTTGTGGTATAATTTTTCTCAACTCTTGTCAAATTCTTGCTAATGTAGTAGATGGCATAGTGTTCACCATTGTCAATTTGTCCTAATGCTGCTCCAATTGCAGTATTGGAAGCATCAGTATGTATGTGAAATTGTAATGTCCAATTAGGTCCTATTAACATAGGTGGAGTTACTAATTTCTCTTTCAGAGCTTCAAATGAATCCTGACACCTTGCAGTCCAAGAGAATTCAAAATATTTAGTCAATAGGGCAAACATGGGATTGGTTATTGTGCTAAAGCTAGGAATAAACCTGCGGTAAAAACCAATGTGTCATAGGAAGCTTTGGACATTAGTCTAAGTTTTAGGAGGAAGAATATTCTTGAAAATTTCCACCTTCTTTGGATCAACCTGGATTCCTTGAGGAGAGATGTGATGACCAAGAACTATTCCTTCCTCCATCATCATAAAACATTTGTCTGGATTCAAGGATAAATGGTATGTTTCACAGCGAGTTAAAACTCTGTCAATATTTTCTAATGTAAATTCAAAAGTCTATCCACATATTGTGAAATCATCCATGTATATCTCAACACTGTTGGTAGTCAGATCAAAAAAAATTGCTAAGACCGCTCACTGAAATGTTGTTGGGGCATTACACAAACCAAAAGGTAAAACCCTATAGGCAAATGTTCCCCATGGACAGGTAAAGGTTTTTTCTCTTGATCTTCAGGTGCAACCTGAATTTGATTATACCCACTAAATCCATCAAGAAAACAAAAATATTTCTTTCCAACAAGGGTATTTAACACCTGATCTATGAAAGATAATGGAAAATGGTATTTGTATGTTACTTGTTCAGATCTCTATAGTCTACACATACTCTTATTTTTCCATTTTTCTTAGGAACTATAACCAATGGAGAGATCCACTGGCTATCAAAAATTGGGTAAATGAATCCTACCTCCATAAGTTTTTCAATTTATTCCTTTACAATATCCCTCAAGGCAGGATTCAATCTTCTCTAGGGTTGTCTTACTAGCTTGACTTCTTCAGTATAAATCATGTGGGTGCATATATCAGGGTGAATTTCTGACATATCCTTGTAGTCCCACGCAAAAGCATGAACATGCTTCTGCAAAACTGTTATCAACTTTTCTTCCTCTTCCCTAGTGAACCAGCTGTTAATGTTCAGTAATTTGCCTGGATGGACTTCTATTTGTTTTGTATTTGGAAGGACTGAACTCACTTCTTCATACCTGGTGATTAGGGAGTTAAGAGGGCAATAAGAAGTTTATGTTTCATTGATTTCTAATGGAAGCATATCCTATATGGAATAATGAGAAGGGAAAATTGGGTTATGATGCCACCCATGTAGTAGTGAAACTGATATTTCATGTGACAGTGCAGATGGCTTACCTTCAAAATTTTGGTCCTCCTCATTCCCTAACAACTGATGGATATTTACTGCTTCCTCTTCTAACCCTTGTTCATGCAAAACATTTATTAGGATAGTTTCATCTTCTAAATTTTCTATGTCATGGAGGTCTTCTGTGTGTTCCCTTACTACCAAGGTGGATAGTGTGGAAATAACCTCTTCTGGTTCTTCATCTGAATCAAAAAACCATAACTGACCTAAAAAATTGCTGGAGGGTCTTGCAGGAGGATATAGAGAGATATATTTTAGATCAATACCATTTGAAATAGTCATTTTTCTAGATCTGTAGTCTATGAACGCTACTACAGTTGCAAGCCAAGGTCTTCCCAGAATGATGGGACATCCATGTGCTGAATTTATTGGCTGTAAAACCAAAAAATCTATAGGGAATTCCCAAGAAGAGACTTCTATAGGGACATATTCAATGATACCTTCAGGTTTTGCAACTGACCTATCAACCATTTCTAAAACTGTAAATGTGGGACTGAGATGTTTGAGTTGTAATTGTTCCATTATATCCTTGGTCATGAAATTTATTGCAGCTCCAAGATCTACTAAGACATTTGATATTGGTACTGAGCCTATGGTAACTGTGATAATTGGACTCCCTGGGTCACTATACTTTGAAGGTACTAGTTTTCCAGACAAGAGATCAGCTATCTTTCCTTCAACCTGAATAGTCTTGGGAAATGCTTTCTTTTTTCTTCCTGCTCTTCTAATGCACAAATCTTGAAAAGTACTTTTAATCACTGGTATATCCTTAATGGTTTGCAATAAGTGCAATGATATAGTTAACTTTCTAAGTTCCTTGACTAGGTCTGACTCAGAATTTTTTGCTCTGGTATTGAATATTTCAGGATATGGAATTATCCTTGATGAAGGTAATTGTTCTGCCTGTGGTTCTATTTTTTCTTCTTCTTTCTCTATTGTTGGTTTAACTCTAACTAGTTCCAAAGATTCTTGCTCTTCATTTTCCTTGATTTTAATTGAAACAAGTTTAGGTACAACTTTTCCTGAATGAATTTGGATGTTACTACAATCAAGAACATTTATTTCAACATTTTCTTCAGCTTCAGCCACATAGACAAGGGATGCCTATCTCATGTTGTTTGGATTAGTGAATAATTGAGATGGAAGTTGAGGTTGTTTCACCTGTTGTGTTTTTAGTGGTTGGTTCTATTTTTCTTAAAAAAATTGATTAGGTGCAGGCAACAAATGCTGAGTTTGACTTTGATTTCTTTGCTGCCCTGGATAGGACTGGTATTGCTGACTCCACTGTGGTTGATTTTGCATCCAATGTGGATTATTATGATTCTGATTCCAAGGTGGGTTACTCCAACTTGTTTGTGGCCATTCTTGGGAATTTATCCATTGATAATAATTCCAAGGATGTTGGGGTGGCTCTGATTGTCCCCAAGGCATAGTCCAAGGATTATACCCCCAATTTGTAGGAAAACGAGGGAGATTTTGGTTCTAAGAGAAATTTCCCCCTTTTTTTAGTCCAACATAGTTGAGTTCCTCATTCTGACTCTCTAACATAGTTTTGAGTTGTGGTAGCAGGTGGCATTTATCACTCAAATGCTTCTTTGAACAGATACTACAAATGGCTAAGATAAATGTTTTATTCAAAGGACACTCCTGCAAAGCATGTTTATTTCTACATCTTGGGCAATAAATTACCAAAGGTTCTGTGGTTTTTTCTTTTGCAGACATTTCTCCTAAAGTTGTGTTCAATTGCACTAGAATATCAGTTTTAAAATTTGCAAGTTCCTCTATTAGGTCCTTCACATCAATGCCATTTGTATTTTTTTTCTTCTTCCCTGCTTAGTGCAAGAGTAATTCCTACAGAGACCCACAATTTCTTCATTACTGAGAATATTTACATCCCCATTTCCCATCAAATCCAATACTTCTTTGGATTCATCTTGTAATCCTCTCAAAAATATGGTTTTGCATAACTCTAGTTCTACAAGTCCACATCTCCTTTGAACAAAGGAGAACCTATCAATATAGTCTTCTAATGTTTCATCATCTTTCTGTTTAATCTTGAATAACTCATATTTTCTATTCTTTACATGACAATACTCCTGATATTTTTTTAAAAACACAGTTTCCATTTTATCCTAGGTTCAGATGGAATTTGGCTCTAAGCTCATGAACCACCGTAATGCTGAGTCCTTGAGTGTTGAGGGAAAAACCTTAAGTTTTTAATTATCATTTACATAGTCATAGGTTTGACACACTACTTTGAATTAAAAAAAAACTGATCAGGATCTTTAGATACAACACCTCGAAAGGTTGGAAGTACTGAGGTGAAATGGTTTTCATGGGAGAATTTTGTGTTGGATTCAAACAGATAGGATATTCAAATTTTTTGGAAGGTTGGGGCATATCCTGATCATCTCCTTCATTATGGACATAGCCATTTTTGCCATCCCTATCTAGATTTCCTCCCTATGCCATAGTTTATTTTTCCTTGGGAATAGTTAAACCTATACAAATTTCACTCTCAAGAGGTCCAAGATCCTCTGTTGATGATGAATCTGATGATTTTTCTTTCTTAAGATGTTCTGATGATGATGAAGCTAGTGATTTTTCTTTCTTAGAATGTTCTAATGATGGTGAGACTGGTGATTTTTCTTTCACTATTTTTGGTAGTTTAAACACAGGTGATTCACCCCTTAGGCGTGAAGATATTCTTAATGGAACAAGCCAAGGATCCTTTTGGGTAATTCTACCTTTTTCATCCCTAGTCTTACTCATTCATGTTTACTCTTGAATGACATAAATTATAGGTCAATAGTTGTTACTTTAACCAACTGTTATATTTAGATTTTATCCTAAATTTCATAGTTCAGCCTAATTAATAGCTATTGGACTATTGTCACCTTCCAGCAACACTATTACCCAGTAACGATGCCAAAATTATGCGTTGTAGTTATACACATCATTAATTCTCAATGAATTTGTCAATCCAGGGTAGTGTACAAGGCTATCTATGAAAGAAGGGGTGAACAGGGTTATAACTTAGGTCAATTTGGAGAAATAGGTCTTATTGGTGAAATTTATTGTGTGGGGGATTTAGGACTTTCCTATATTTAAATTGCATAAATTAAACCTTAATCTAGTTGCATAAATGGAAACTAATAACTAACTATAGAAATGAAATCCTAATTACAATTGCAGAATGAGACCTAATTATGTTGCAGAAATAACAGTTACAGAATTAGAACTCTAATTATAATTACAGAAAGGAAATATATTTACTTTTGCAGTAATGGAAACCTAATTATAGCATGGAAATTAAACCGTGTCAATGCTATGTAATAGAAGGTTGTCAATCTTCTGTGCAGGGGTTGACAGCAAAACACAAATGCAAGAAATTGCAGAAAATAGTAAATTTTGGAAATGACAATCTGCAGTATTTTGAAAGCTTGCTGAAAGTGGAGATTACAACCAAACCATTAATCACAAGATCATCCCAATCATAAAATAAGTTAATATTAAAAATATTATTAGTTGTTTACAAGGAAATGAAATGACAAGTTCTACAACTCATTCTACTGCAGCAAAACTAGAATAAAAACTTGTTATTAGTCCTATTTTTGGAAGTGGCCAGCCTCCTTGTCTAGAAGAAGGTATGAGTCTCTCTCTCTATATCTTATTCACCCTCATTTACAAAAATATGAATATAAATAGTTCACTTTATTGATTCAAGAACATGATTACAATAATTCTACTGAAAACCTATTATAGGACTGTAACAGTCACTTTTCTGATTATTGCCTATTTTCTCCTATACTTACTTCTCTACTCTCTACTTCCCTACCTACCTTTGCTCAACCTGAATGGGAGCCATATTTATAGATGTCCTAAGATCTACTTACAAACTAAGAATATCTCAAAATATCTAATCCTATTATGTTGCAACATTTCCTAGGTTTAACCTAGAAGAGGATCAAACTTGATCTTTCCATAAATGGTGGCTTTGGTCGGCAAGGACGACAAAGTCAGATGGGAGATATTTTCTCTTACCCTTTTCAATATTTATTTCCATTTTTCCAGCATCAGCAATCGGTCAACAAGTCAAAAAGCACATTCTATTTTCATTCCGAAGATAAGTGGCTCATTTCGAAGAGACTACAATTCTCATTTCGAAGATCCGCTCATTCCGAAGAGACTGTGTTTTCTCATTTCGAAGATGTCTGTTCATTCCGAAGAGACTTCGAAATGAACAAATGTGTGCTATTTAAATGATTTCCTCTACATTTATTCGGTGGGTTATCTCTCAATATCATATTTCAATGGTATTCATCTCTTTCCATGTGTGAATTCCATGTCTTGTCATTCATTGGCAGCTAGCTGGAATTTACATTAAAAAATTAGTTTTTGCTGCACAGTAACAGTTTGCTTGCACTGTTTGCTAAACTTAGGTAAAATAAATGCTTGAGACATATCAAAAAATAATTATTGAAATTTTGCTATCAACCTAAGCATATTTCTCATTTAGCAAGTCATAACAAAATAACATAAAACTATGCAAAAATCTGTAAAAATCATAATATAGTATTTCAAATACATTGATCATGCAAATATTTAATACACAGCATATTGAATCAACTTAACTAGCATATCAAATTAAACATAAGAGTTTTTAGGCAGTTTCAATGTTCAAAACATGCTATGATTGAGGTATTTCCAAGCCTCATCATGTTGGTCCTCGTCTGAGAGCAATATGGTTAAACCTAGAGTAAATTTATCAGTTGGTTAATCCTCTTCCACCGACCTACATGGAGCTCTGTAAGACAAATGATCCTATTTTGCAATTGGTGCATAGGTAGGATCCAATTGTCCACAGTCCCCATAGAGAAGACCCCTTTGTGTCTGTGCCATTATATCTTGACTGTGGGTATGAGGGCTGCATCGATTGTATAGAAGTTTGTCCATGTGGTTCTGGAGGCCAATACAATTCTATAAATATGGTCTCTGTTGATTTGACCACCCACTCCACAATCCAATAGATCTGTCTAAACCGTTGTATCTTAACAAAGATGCTATCAATTGGGATCGCATTGATTCACCTATAGAGCCTGAAGATTTCTTGCCTAATGAAGAAATGTTGCAACCTTTCCATTTTGTGCTAAGTTGTGCATACGATGTATATCATGCCAAAAATACTTCCAATTTGGAACATATCAACCCGGCTAATGACATCCATTTGATTCCTACGCCTCATCAGCTTGAGGATGGATCACATATGTCAGTAGAGGAAACCTTCAAGGTGGATATCAGTAATGATCCCACCAATGCAAAGAAGGTTAAACTTGGAGAGAGTCTCACTCCAGATGAGCAGGCCACCCTCATCCCTCTGCTAAAATATAAACCAAAATTGTTTGGTTCGATGTACAAGGATATGCCAGGTCTAGACCCGAAATTGGTTACGCATAACCTTTCACTAGATATTACAAAGAAACCAGTCAAGCAAAATCTTAGAAATATGCATTCGATAGTAGCCTTAATGGTGAAATATGAGCTATAAAATTTGTTGGATGTAAAATTTGTAATTTCCATCGACTATCCATAATGGGTGTCCAATATGATACCCATGGGAAAACCTGATGGAAGAATTCGTATTTGCATGGATTTTAGAGACCTCAATAAGGCAACACCCAAAGATTCATTTTTGTTGCCTAATATCGATGCTCTTGTGGATGCAACTACAGGTCATGAAATGCTCTCCTTAATGGACAATTTTTTTGGTTACAATCAAATTCAGATTAAACCCGAAGACCAGCACAAAACCACATTTATAACACCATGGGAAACATTTTGCTACAAAGTTATGCCATTCAGCCTCAAAAATGCTGGTGCAACATACCAGTGGGCCATGACATACATTTTTCATGACTATATGCATAAAATATTAGAATATTATATGGATGACTTGTTAGCCAAGTCATTACTGTGTATTGAGCATGTGGAGGTCTTAAGGAAG
This sequence comes from Wollemia nobilis, assembly GCA_028583015.1. Taxonomy (NCBI): domain Eukaryota; kingdom Viridiplantae; phylum Streptophyta; class Pinopsida; order Araucariales; family Araucariaceae; genus Wollemia; species Wollemia nobilis. Next base: position 6,118,323 of record JAQPPZ010014470.1, read on the forward strand.
GTCTTCGATTGCCTAATAGAATATAATGTTAGGTTAAATCCTAAGAAGTGCGTATTTGGTGTAACTTCTGGTAAGCTATTAGGATTCATCATCTCAAAGAGAGGCATTGAAGTTGACCTAACAAAGGTCAAGGCTATCTTAGAAATGTGTCCTCCCTCCAATATTAAAGAGTTAAGAAGCCTTTAGGGTAGAGTAGCATTGATAAAGTGATTCATCGCTCAGTTATCAGATAAATATTGACCCATGAATCAACTGCTACATAAGGGGGTCCCATTCAATTGGGATGAGGATTGTTAGATAGCTTTCACTGAAATAAAGCAATACCTGGCAATGCCGCCAGTGATAGCTCCACCAAGGCCAGATGTGTATTTTTTGCTATATATATTGGTGATCGACTTTGCATTAAGTACCATGTTAGCCCAAAATAATGTGTAAGATAAGGAGAAAACCATATATTATATTAGCCGAACCTTGGCGAGTTACGAGCTAGGGTATGTGTATGTGGAAAAATTGTGTTTAGCAGTAGTGTTCGCTACAAATAAATTGTAGAACTATATTTTGAGTCATACAACATATGTTATATCAAAACAAAACCTTTCACAGTACATGATGAGTAAGACGTATCACAATACACATCCTATGAAGTGGATCATGCTATTGACATAATTCAATATGGAATTCAGAAGATAGAAGTCCATTAAGGGAGAGGTCATATTTGATCAATTAGCTAAGGCACCGCTATCAAACAGTAGGCCTCTAACCATAGAGCTTCCATGCAATGCATTCTTCATCATATCTGAAGCTCCTGAACTCAAAGAACAAGAGAACAATGTTGATATGACTCTGTTATTTGATTGTTCAAAGTACGAGCAAGGGGGTGGTGCCGATATAGTGTTTTTCACACCACAAGGAGTTCCAATGTCGTTGTCATTTAAATTATATTTTCCATGCACCAACAATAATGCTGAGTATGAAGCCCTATTGCGAGGGCTCCACATAGCCGTCACCATGAATATTAAAATATTAAACATCTTTGGCGAATCCTTGCTCATAGTAAATCAAGTCAAGGGGCTCTTTTAGTGTCGATGTCTCGTACTAAAAGCCTATAAAGATCTTGTGATCACGTATTTAGCTAGATTGTAATGGTATGACATCGATGCAATCCCTCATTTGTAAAATAGGTTTGCAGACACCATGGCATATTTGGGGTCCTTAATCCCTAAGAATCCATCTGCTGATTTCACTACCATTCATGTTAAAATGCTCTTGCATCCCGTACCGGAGTGAGAAGCCTTTGAAAATAAAATATCAGTCAGTATGATTAGCACAAAACCAAAATTTGAATGGTTCTGTAGAGCTGAAGACTTTTTGAAGAAGGCATCCTAGGGGTCATTAACCTCTTAGAGTTCGACGGGGAGTGGTACTACCATTCACCATAAGGTTGTTTCCCAATCTGCATTTGTAGAAGTAAATACATAGGGGGAGCAAGTCATCTTAGCAGTCAAATCTAAGATTTATCAAAACTGGATGTCGTAAATTAAAGACTTTCTAAAACTTAGTATGATCCCAAAGGGACTGTTGCATGCCGCAAAATGCACATTCAAACAAAAAGTGATAAAATATGTCTTAATAGGAGATATCTTGTACCGAAAAAGTTACGATGGAGTTCTCCTTTGTTTCTTAGAGCCCCAGGAGGCATCATGGGCAATTTTGCAAGCTCATGACGGTACGTGTGGTGACCATTTCAGTGGCATGGCCATCATTAAATGCATCCTTCGAATGGGCTACTATTGGTCCACTATGGAGAAGAAATGCAATGTGTATGTCAAGAAATGCATCAAATGTCAGCATCATGCTAATCTTATGCACTTGCCATCATAGGCCTTACAACCCATTCAAGCGGCTTGGACATTTTCTTAGTGGGGATTAGATATTATAGGCAAGATCTCTCCCCTATCATCGGGCTGACATACATTCATGATCACAACTACTAAGTATTTCATAAAGTGGGTGGATGCAATACCCTTAACAATGACAACTGGAGCTCGTATAGCAGAGTTTAAAATGGAGCATATCATAAGTCATTTTGGGATTCCATCCAAAATAATATCGGATAATGGAAAATCATTCAAGAACAAAATTGTGAGAGCTTTGACATCTAAATATAGAATAAAACATAGTTTTGTGACTCCATACTATTTGCAAGCAAATTGGTAGGCTGAAGCTTCAAATAAGATAGTGGTGGCCATCTTGAAAAATACAGTACAAGAAAACTACAAGGACTAGCATATTCAGCTATCCCTTGCATTATGGGCTTACAGGACTAGTATTCGAACGCCCACTGGGGAAACACTGTTCTCACTAGTATATGGCGCTAAGGCCATTATGCTCTTGGAATTGGAAATTCAAATGCTATGCTTCACATTGAAAGAGTTCATAGATGATGACACCGCGCGACAAGCTCGACTGGATCAACTGATGCTACTTGACGAATGTTGCGTGAATGTTTTGGAGCATCTCTGCGTTTATCAAGAGCGACTAAAATGAGCTTACAATATCAAAGTCCACCAGATAGACTTTGAAGTTGGGGATCTTGTCTTGAAAGAGAACCAACATAACTCTAATTTGCCGCCAGATATGCGAGACAAATTCGTGGCTAATTGGCTAGGACCTTACATAATATATGAAAAGATTGGTCCAGGTACCTATCACCTAACATCGCTAGGGGGTGTTGAAGAGATTGAACCTCTCAACATCATCCATATTAAGGCATTTTATGCTTGAGAGCATAGTAAAAGGCTTCGAGGGTTTGCTTAAAATCACTCAATCAATCCCAAAGGATTTGAGGGTTTGCTTAAAACCGCTCGGTCAATCCCAAAGGCTTTAAGGGTTGCTAAAAATTGCTCGGTCATCCTAAAAGGCTCCAAGCTCTTTCATGAGTAGTTTGGTCAATAAAAAAATCCAAAGGCATATATAAGCCCTTTGGTCAGCCTCAAAGGCTCTAAGAGTTTGCTTGAAATTGCTCGGTTAATCCCAAAATATCCAAAGGTATTTGTAAGCCCTCTGGTCATCCTTAAAGGCTTTGAGAGTTTGCTTGAAACTGCTCAGTCAATCCCAAAAGCTCTAAAGGCATCTGTATGCCCTTTGGTAATCCCAAAGGCTTTGAGGGTTGCTAAACACCACTCGATCATCCTAAAAATCTCCAAGCTCATCTATGAGTAGTTTGGTCAATCAAAAGGTACCAAGAGTTTTTGCAAAACTGCTTCATCAACCCAAAAGCTCCAAGGATTCTCAAAAATCACTTGGTCATCCTGAAAGGCCCCAAAGGTGCTTATAATCCCTTTGTTCAAACCTAAAAGCTTCAAAGGTTCCTAAGAATTTCTTGGTCAATATAAAGGCTCCAAAGGCATGTACTCATCATTTGGTTAGATATGAGGCTCAAAAACTCATAAATATTATAAAATCAATAAAATCCAAAAAAATTGGTAAAGCATAAAATACAAAAACATTTGCATTTGTAGTTGAATTTTGCATTCTCATTTTGCATTCACTCATGCATCCACTACATTACATATAGATATTCATCATCCATTACATTTCGTAATAGAAGGCATTGTGTTTGTCAGTCTTACAAATGACACCACGTTTGTGTCTAAATTATGCATCTCTACATTTATCATGATCCATCATTCATGTGAGTAATTGTGTTTCTAAACACAACCTATTTTGTTGCTATGGAGATATACTAGGGTTTTTCGATCACTCAACCATACCTAGAGGTCTTATCAAGAGTTGGTAGAAATCTTGCTTTGCTTTTGTAGCTAAGGTTCAGTTAGTATAGCCCTTAGCATATCAGAATCCTATCACTAATAAAAAAAATTAAACAATACTAACAAGGACTAGGGGAAGATGAAAGCTATGAAGCAATACTAGGTATCCTGAAGCAAAAAGAGTTATTCTTGCTTATCCCTCTATGCGGACGGTATGGGAAATATTGGCAGTTAGTAAAAGGACAGGTTAGTTCCCTATTCAGAATCCCTTGCTTACGATAAAATGAGCAATATACTAGAGTGATATCCCACATCAATCCTTAAGATTGATACCCTAGATCGATATCATAGATCGACTTCCCAGATTGATATCCCATATTGATATCATAATATCAATATCCTTAATTGATATACCAAAAATAGTTTTCCCAAGAAAATCCCCCAAAGGAAAGTTTCTGAAGAAAATTATCAAATGTAAATGCCGAAAAGTGAAGATCAAATGAAGATGAGAATGCAACCTCAAAATCAAGTTCAAAGTGAAGATCAAATGAAGATCATAAATCAAAAGTTCAAGTGGATATCAAATGAAGATCAGAAATCCAGTTTGAAGAGAGATCAAATGAATATCTAGAGACAATTCAGAATGAATATGGAATCGACTCCCTTGCTTCACCATATATGAGCAAGTATCCCAAAAATTAAAGGATAGAAAGGAATGAGCCTGAATCCCTAGAATTATCGACACTATTGTACCTTATGCATGATGATATGTCTGATACACTTGCATCTCGCTCGTGGGTAGACCAATGTTTGAATGTGGAAGAGCTAGCTTTAGGTACCTGCATTGCCTAGTGGCTTAGTCCAACTAAAATCTAAACTTGGGATTGGGTAAGACATTTGTGGAACCCCTATCTTAGCAATGGGTTGAAATAATCCCATCTGACATCGGGGAACACTCATGTCTTATCTTAAATATATTCATGTGCACACATAGGAATAATGAACAGTTAGGGCATATCCTAGCAAAAACTTTGCATCTCAGAAGCCTAGTATGGTCAGTATGCAACTCTTGATAAGTCTATTAGGGTGTTTGATTCTCATGGAAAACTTCAAAATATCTCTAAAAAGCAACAAATGCTAAAAGCATAAACCGTAAAATGGTAAAAGTCATTACAAGTCATCAAAATGCAAAGTATTGAGTCCATGATACATCATCATATAAAGCACAATCAAGATATAAGATAGATGTCGGATGGATATTAGAAATAATATTTAGACGACCACTAACTATATTGTGCATATTTATCAAATTTTCAAAGGAAAATAGAATGACACATTACATAATTCGCATTATAACATCGCATATCATTGCATTTTATATATGGGTGATTAATTGACCAAATTCTTATCTTCAGAATTTTTAATTACATTCATGATTTTTAGATATTCTGTGGTGTCATCCATTAGATTGATAAACATAATCATATTCATTCCTTATGTTTTAAGTGATTAAAGAATACAAGTTCATTTACATTAGATTACCATCATGTAAATAATGCATTACATACATTGCATAACCATATCGCGGTATCATAATAAATTAAATGCATACAATAAAGAAAAAATAAATATATATTTAAATATCACATCCATATGCATCCATCATAAATAGCATATCTAAACCTGTGTGTCCTCTCAGTCATGTGGGTCCGTTGACTGGAGCTCGCCGTGGACTATCTTGTAGTCCTAGACCTGGTCCTCTGGGACTCCATAGCATGTATATCCTCTAGCACCTACAAGACCCGCAATATGATGAAGCCCTCTAGCTGGGAGATATGAGTTGCCCTCACATCGCAAAGGTCATTTCCCTCCTCTACGAGGGAAGTGAGTCATCTAATATTTGTTGTAGGATCACCACCTCCTATTATTATAGTTGATGGTACCACTGGTGGTGCCATGATAACCTGAGATGAGGAAGGATCACCTCTATAATCCTAGGATCGAGCCAAGTCCCTCTCTGCTAAAGCCATAGCTCGTTGTGCCTCTAAGATCTATAATGAGCTAGTCAGCTCTTGAATCTGACTCTTTGTTGTTGTGGCACGAGTCATAGCACTTGTGAGCTCATCCTAGAGCTAGTGCTGCTACCTCTTGCTATGAGTTAGCTTCACCTCTAACATGGTGATGCTATTATCCCTCTACAACTTCTGAGTATGGAATCACCTAACCTAGCTCTACAGATATGCCACCTGGGCTAGCAGCTGGACTACCTTACTATTTGGAGGCACCTCACCCTCATCCAGTACCTCCTCCTCGATATCCATGGGGGGTGCATCTCCTACTACAGGCTCTACCCCCCAACCACCCTTAGTCTGTGGGCGCATGTTACGCCCCTACGGATCAACCTTAGCCTCATCATCAACCCGACCGAGGGGTCCAGATCCCTATCACTGTAGTAGTGACCACCAAACATCATAAGCAGGAGTATTCCTAGCCATAGAAACACTTGACTCCTAGAAATCATCAGCCGCATCACCAAGTTTTGTCAGTTGTACCCACTGTAAACCTATCTCTAAAGCTAGCTTCCTATAGATGATTGGAAACTCTGGTATGTCCTGGACTAGGCCAAACTACCACAGGACATGAGAGTAAAATTGGTACTCCCTGATCTCATTAGCTAAGGAGATTCCCCATGTAAAATTACCGCAGGACACGAGAGTAAAACTATCACAGGACACGAGAGTACTTTATCATTTTTTGGAGTTCTAATGAGATGCCCCATGTAACATGGAAACCCTAGATGATCCTAATGGTGGTTTATTATCTATAGCATTAGATTTGATAGCTATTTGAGCCTAACTTAATGTTTTACTTATTTTTTAAATTTAGGATTTCTTCCTTAATTTTTTAAACCTAGAAAATGATGAATGAGTGAACATAATGGTGGTAAGCCCTATGGATAATTTTATTAGTATTGTGCTTCCCAGGTTTAGTAAAATAAAATTATTCAATAAAAATAAGGTTATTTTAAGTATAGTTTTTTTGGAGATATGCATTATTTCCTCTCATGTGCAAGTATTAAGAACATTAAACCTTAAAATTAAGTCTAGGTATATTAATATTTTTTTTAAAAATTATCAAATAATATAATCTAAAATGAATTCAACATAATAAATTCCTCAATATTCAAGGAGCAGACCCAGTTAAAATCTTTCCAAGTGATATATGCATACTAATTATCATTTTTTGTAAATAGTATGTCATCATGATAATATGGGTGAGATTTGTTTCAATGTGAGTTATAAAATCATTTCTAAGGCTTTGGCCTTATGCCTTAGACCTCTGTTGCCACTTATTATCCATCCTGAGTAGACTAGGTTTGTGTAGAGTAGATACATTCTGGATAATGTAATTTTTGTTTGGGAGGGTATGGAATGGGCTAGATCCACTCAAAAAAATACTCTTTTCATCAAGATTGATTTTGAGAAAGCCTATGATAGGATTTAATGGAATTTCATCCTTACCATGCTTTGAGCTCTTGGTTTTGGTCCACATTTTTGGAGCTTAGATAGTATGCTTTTTGTGGATGCTTCAGTTGTGCTTACTTTGAACAATTGTCATTTTGAATCAATTGGATCATTCAGATCTATCATACAGGGATGTACTTTGGCTCCTTCTCTTTTCATATTGGTAGCTGAAGCTTTTGGATTCCTTCTTGCTAAGAAAGTGAGTCAAGGTAAATATTAAGGGTATTTCTTTACTTGGATAATATTCTCAACTCATAAATTGAAATTTTGTAGATAATTCTTTTTTGACACTTCCTCTATCAAATAAGTACTAAATTTTCTAGATATTATTTACAAAGCATCAGGATCTAGCATTCAATGAAGACCTCATGTTATTGGCAATCCTCTTTGGATATTCCAAGCTATCTTGAAAGCTTCTAGTGGCATTGGATCCAACTAGGGAAGATGTTTAAATTCCTTGGCATCCCATTTGCATTCTAGAGTTCCCCTGTTGTCTTGTGGAATTATGTTTTACAAAAAGTAGAGAATTTTTTTTCTTTTGGATCACCAAAAAACTTACTCTAAGTCTAGCTAGTAAGTTTCAAGCGTGTTCCAAAATTATTGCTACTACTCATGTGTATATTCATCATGTTGGGTCCCTTCTCAAGCCTACTATAAAAATTTGGAAAAGCTTTTAAGGTATTTTATTTGGGCTAACTCATCACATAAACAAGGGTTTCATCGAGCTGCTTGGGAGATTTGTTGTCTTCCAAAAAAATCAGGAGGTATGGGACTACATGATTGTAAAATACAAGGTTTTACTTTATTTGCTAAATAGATTCTTTGAGCCTTAAGTGATTTTGAAGCTTGTAATGTTCTAATTTGAAACTGCATTTTCACTGGTTTACCTCTTGGCAGGAAGGCTTGGAAAGGCATGAATTTTCAATCCCTCCTGATTTCTTCTATCCTAGTTAAAATTCAAGGGTTTTTTTATCATTCAAAGCATATAGAGAGCTTGGGAGAAAATTAAGCCCTAGTTGTGTTGGCTAGGGGATGGAAAACCGAAAGGTGCTTCTATTTCCACTTATAACGTTTGGTGGTCATATTTTATTACTTTTCAAGGTTCTCCTCTTGCTTTCGTGCAATGGATTCATGCTCAATGGTTCTTCAAGAAAGGAATTTCAATAGTGGTAGAATTTTTTTCGAGATATTCCAGGGATTGGATCCCATGGGATGATTTTAGGAGATTTTTTGGTCTATGGCTATATGATAAGAATACTTATGACCCTATTTTGGATTGTATCCCTTTTTCTCTTTGGCCCATTATTTGTAGGATATTTTCAAAAGCCTTGGTGGTCTGACTAGGGATGGTTTAAGAAAACCTCACTTTTTACTTACAAACCTAAGTTAGGGTATTCTAGGCTTACTTCCAATGTCCCTATGGTTCAAAGACTCAATAAGCGGTGGGATATTCTTTCCACTTAGACTCATTGGAGTCTAAGATTTAAAATGTCTTGGGCAAGATATATTGAATCTAAATATGCTTTCTTTGTGTGGAGCTTATTATCCTATGGTCTTCCTCTTGGATAAATATTAAATTACCTTGGAATAGAGAATCCTTCCTATCATTTTTGCAGTGCTCTAGAGGACCCCCTTCATCTTTTTTGGCAGTACAAGAAAGCTCAAATGGCTTACGATTGGCTTGAGTCCTTCTTTCGGCCACATATGGCCAGTTCATTCACCTAGCATCATGCTTTGCTTGGTGACCCACTAGATTTTTCCTTACCCTTTTTAGAAGTGTGGAAAATTCTTCACATCAGTGTGCTCTTTCATATTTAGAAAAATTCTAACAGAGTTATCTTTTCTCAACAACATAGTTTAGATGAATTTTTAGTTGTTGATAAATGCACGGTTTATTCTTATTTTTTGCTCCATATTTTAGTTCAAGTAGAGAAATTTCATATAGAGATAGAGCATCTTCGCATTTTTATGTAGAACTGGGGTAATTCCCCATGTACAGTCAGTCAAATACCTTCTACAAAGCCTTCTTAGTCTCATGAATTTTCCTGATAATGCTCTCATTGGTGACTTCCCTCTTGATCTATAGAAAGACATTGGTCTCAACTGTCTCCTATTCATCGACTCCAAGGCAACATTGGCAATAGTACATCTCATCATGGCAGTGGATGGGAGGTTTTCCAGGTGGATCCAAATCCAATTTTTTGTTGGGTAGATCCCATTCCCACGTGCCCAATCGCTCTAGCTAATATAGTGGACTAGGGTGTATCTGATGGTATTGATAGCTCTGATATAGGTGATAATGTTCGCATGCTCGATGAGGATGGATGGCTCATTTCCATTCCTTCTAATACCATTTGGCAGCATATGGGGGTAAGGGGCATTGACCTCGTGAGCATACCCCTCATGATTGGCATGATTTAATGTATTTTTTTTGGTGTTGTGGTTGGTGATAGGTTTAACCTTGTTTTTTTTTAGTAATCACTTCCTAATTGTTGGTCGGTAATATGCACCTAATGGAAGGATTGTGTACCTTGCGAACTAGACCAATATTGAGAGGTCACTGGATGGTGTAAACCTGCAACCAATATTCAGAGGAGGTTGATTCCTTATGACTTGATAACTATTTCAATGGAGCTTAGGGAAAACAAGAAAGAAAATAAAACTAAGCTAACATGATTGAATTAAAAGGGGTGGATTAGCCACATCAAGATATATGCAGGACAAAGGCAAAAACACATTCACATATACAAACCATCTAACAGACCAACCGATACATTTCAACTTTCATTATTAACATCCATCACATGCTTGTAAATTCTAGAATCGATAAATCAACAGTTAAAATCCAGATTGCAGAATCACAACTAATTCATTTACCAATTTTAGCAAAAAAGAACAAACATGAAAATACATACATACATGAAATGGTTGGAAGGTCAATTAATGCTTTGCTTATATTATTATGTTTCTTGTCTTACATATAAATTGTAATGGCTCAAAACCCCCTAAATAGGTTACATTTTCTATTTTATAGTGGAGGAGTGCATCCTCCCCTTCCTCCATTGGACAACTTCATTAATGCACAATGTACCACTTGGGCGGTGGGTAATCATCTTCCTAATATCTTACTACATTCTATGAGACCCTTCAAGGGATAGAATATGTAATTATATGATCTTCATTAATTGCATCCTCTCTCCCTGGTTCTATCTCTATTGGTGTTGCTATACTTTTTGCACTTATAGCCCTGCCTACGATGGTTGAGCATTAATTTTACCTGTAACTTGCCTTCTTTTGATTGCAGCGTATTGGCAGGAAACATTGTTCTTGGGTTCTAATGTGGATCTTTGATAGACCTATTGAAGGATAATAACTTGCATTAAATGTGCATGATGTTGTCCTAGAGATAGGCTTGAAACCTAGGCTAGCACTAACTCTGACCACTCATCACCTTTCTTTATCAAGTACTAGCCATGGGAAGGATGTTATGAGGCTTTCTAACGAGTGACAACTTACCGTCCACCCATGTCGCTTTGTGACATTTTGGGATACGTCTACCCCTAAGAGCTTTCAAAATAGCCTCTTGAGCTAGGGTAGGTTTGTTGAGTGGTAATTTTGCCCAAGTACAAAATCACACTCTCCCTAGAATTTTGGATTACAAAACCCTCTCTTGCAAAGAAGTCAAAACAAAAAAAACTTCTCCAAGGTCTCCACCATATTAGAATTTGCATATGTGTATTAGTAATCTCAATAAGATATCATATGAAATGCAAGGAGCACCTTAGTGACTACAAGTAACTATTAACAAGGGAAATATGTTGGTTCATTTTACCATTCTATGTTAATGATTGTTCATAAAACTAAATGAAAGCAAATATAAATTGGCCCTCATATGACTACGATGTAGTGCCTTAATTCTTTTTATCTTGAAATATTTTAAGGTAGCTTTTATCTTCCTTTATTAAGTGGATTTTAATCAAGTTTTATCTTGCATTAAATCCTACTTTACACATGAAAATGAAGATTAAAATCTATCTATGAATATGAATCTGAAATTATGAATAGGATCATTAAATATAGCTCTTTATCATGAAGATGAAGAAATCCTTTCATGTGATTGATAAATTGGTCCTCTTTGATGAAATTAATTTTCATAAAGAGATACTAATTTATTGCTTGAAAATAATAGCCTCATAATGTCATGATGTATTATCCCTCTTTAATGAAATTAATTTTCGTTAAGAATAAATGATTTCATGTTTTAAAACCAAGACCTTTGATGTAATGGTAAATTACCTCTTTTCAATGAAATCAGAATTTTCATGAAGAAAGATGCATTTTTGCTCCAAAACTAATATTTTATTAAATGCCACAAAAATAACCCCCTTTCAATGAAATTGAAATTTTCATAAAAGAAAGGTCATCTCATGCTTATGAATGAAAACAAAAAGCATAAAAATCTGATTTACCTCTAAAATAAAAATTTTTAAAATTCCAAAATTATAAAAATCTGCATAAAATAGTCATTTTCAATTTTTTTTATAAAATCAACCTGACTTCGGAATGACTTCGAATTTGTTCCAGATGATAGATTATACATCATTCTTCACAACCATGTAATTATTTTTATCATTTTATTTTTTTCGATTTTTATTTTAATCTCTGAAAATAAAAATAAAAAACTGCAAAATGAAAGTTAGAAAAATAAAAATGAAATCTGGAAAACATGACAGAAAACCGAAACATAAATATGCAAAATATCGCCAGTATTTTGCCACCCAATTTCTGTAAAACCAAAGATGTGAGAAAATATTGCATGCAACCTCGTTTAGCGAATCTGCATTTGCACAACTCTAAATGCTAGCTTCTAAGGGAAAAAAAAAATAAATTTTATGTTTTAAACTTCAATGAGTGCAACCATTAAAAATGCATTCAACACCCTTTATAAGCCTAAAACATGAAAATAGAAAAATAAACAGTTATAACATGCATGCAAAATAAAACTCCTCCTTTCTTGCACATTAAATGCAAATTTCTGGCCTCTTTTGTTTAAAAAGATATCTGTATTACATCACTTTCCACAAGCATGTGGTCTCCTACAAGGTCTAGCCCCCTTTTCCTCTTTCTATGGCAGATTTAAATCCTTCCTTCCGTCTCTTCGTTTCTATTTCTTGTGTTTCGTTTCTCTACACTTGGTTATCTTTTTGTAATGTTTACCTCCATGCTTCAAGACGCTTCATCATATCTACCTTTGATATGATTAAAGGCCTCCTATGAATACCTTTATTAAAAGCTTTGATAAACTTAATCATAGTGGTCATTTTCCTTTTGTCGTATACAAATACTTATATACATTTTATTTTTTATCATAAAAGGAAAGTAGGGCTTACCAGCCCAAGCAATGAGAAAAGAGCCATTTCAAACTTTAATTAAGCCAAAAAAACCCAGTGTCTCCTCGATTTTGCTGACATGAAAATGCTACCGCTGATGCCGCAGTTCACTTAGACATATTCGCGACAGATTCTCTCATGCACCAGTCGAATCATAATTTGTTGCTCTTATATGTTTACCTGTGTTATAATGCAATGTAACCTCCCTTTCTCATATTTAATTATCATGACGTCTTCGAAATTGCCATAAAGACCCAAATCGACCAAAGGAGGGAAACATAAAGTAATGTTTGAAACACCAATTATTCAGATTTCTTCTTTTTTTTATTATTTTTATTTTACCATCCGGGAATGCCGACATGATATATTCCTACTCCTCTAGATTTCGTGGGGCATCCACACTGTATCACTTTATCATTCATCGTCGATTACTTTGCTTACAGGTTCCCCATGTTTCATTCTTTGGCACTACGACTATATGCGTTATCGCAACTAGACCCCCATTGTCTATTGTACACATGGTCGTCGCTGTGTCCATATCTAGTGCCCACTGATGCGCGCTACCTTCTCCTGCTGGAGTTTTCGCATCTACTCTCTGACGTAGCTAGTGCTACACTATAACCATTGCAGTCCTCATTTTTAAGCAATCAAAACCAACTCTCTCTATCTCCGCCAGTTTTGTTTCTTTCGAATGCTCCATAGCACCGTCAGTTACACCTTGGCTGTTGCTCACTTTTAAATATTAATCATTTAATTGAAATTCCAAATGTAGCATTCTACCTGTAGCCTTTGGGATTCTCAGCAATAAATGGTATTGAATGTCGTTCCCTATATTCTACACTACGTATGACATCCTAACTGATATTCATCGTCATAGGTCTAGTTCATTGTCACGCTTCTGTGCCACTGGGATGATTTTCTCTAAGTATGATGATGCCCGGTGGTTGTTGCCACGTAATCTCGACTGTCACCGCTATCTCATTGTGCATTGACGTGGTCTGCTAGACTCCACATCGGCCACTAATATTTGAGTCGATTATGGTGTCGTTATTGTGCTCTTTACAACATAAACACCTATCATATTGGCCCTGTTATCGGTATTTGGCTGCTAATTCCTCTTCATTATCATGGATTGACCCCATATTATCTCTTTTATAATACCCCTATCACTGGTCGACTGTTATAAAATTGAGCAACCGCTGTTGTCGTGAAAGCTCGCACACACGGGAATTTTTTATTTTTATTGTTTTATTTTGCAAATCTGTCCCTGGGAATTTAGGCACACATCTCGTCAATTTGGTAGGCTTCCACTGCACATTCATTCCCTCTGGAGTCGACTCGTCAGCGACCATACTTATCTCATCTTCTTCATGGCTTGACATCAATGCAATCCCTATCGAAGAGCTTTCCCTATGCCCTGCGTGCTTTGTATCTACCCATACTACGCCTGGCCGCGTCTTCCTCTTTATATCAAGCTTTCATGGCATGTGAAGACTGCTTACGTTCAAAGTTCCTCAACATTGGTCCCATCTCTCATATATGGCGAATGTGCAATCTACGTAATGCTCAATCTGAAAACCATTTTGTCATCCACTATGTCCCTCTGAACAACCTATATCCTCTTCATTGTGGTGTGTCAACGAAGCTTACGATGTTGGATCCACATCTTCGGACACTATCTGTACACAATAAAAAATTTCTCACATTAGATTTTATAAACCAATATTAGAAAAACACCTTAAATAAAACGTCAGCTAAATCAACTTTAAAACAACACCCCTAACATTAGGTTTTATTAAAATGAACTCACACTAGCCATAAAATGGTTATTTTTATTATTATTTCATTTTTATTATTTTTCCATATTTATTTATTTAATTAATTTTTAGTTATTAAACTTTTATAATAATATTATTATATGTAATAATATATATTATTACATATAATAAATATTTTATTTTATTATTTCATTCCATTTTTTTTTATCTTAAGTTTACATGCATATAAAATATATATTTAAACTCATATTATTATTATTATTTATTTGGTTAGTGTGAGAAACTTATATGACCCTGCACGCAGTTATGATCCCGTACGTAGTTGAGCAGTCCCCTCCCAACCATGACACCTCCTAAAGTTGAGAGTTATAATTATTAATAGGGAATTTAACACAAAGCCACCACACACCACTTTTCAACTATTATTATTATATATATGAAATATATAATAATATATGTTTTTATTATTATTAATTTTTTTTATATGTTTTGCTCTTTTTTATTTTTATTTACAAATGAAAGACAACACACAAGTGAAATAAAAACACAAAATTTAACAACAACATTGTTAACAACAAAAATGACAAAAAACTTACCAACATAAATTGACGATAAAATATTGTTGACAAGAAATTGATGACAAAAAGTCATCGACCAGAAATTGACGATAAAAAATCATCAATAAGAAATTGACGACAAAAATATCATCAACAAGAAATTGATAATAAAAAATCGTCGACAAGAAAAATAGTCGACAAGAAAAAGTCATCGACAAGAAAAATTCATCGACAAGAAAAAGTCATCGACAAGAAAATATCATCGACAATAAAATATTATCGACAAGAACTGATGATAACTGCAAACCCACAACAAAACAAAAGCATTAGACACTTAAAACAAACCTTAAACATCCAAATACCACACCAAAAAAAGTGGGTCCCAAATTTTGGGGCGAGTTGTGCGACAATCATAATAAATGGCGACTCTGCTGGGAAATGCTCCTGAGCATTTCGGTTAGAACCCAACCTAAAATGAAAACACACAAGATCAATGAGACACAAATAATTTAGCAATGTCCCAAGAAGGTGGGGGCAATCAACTTTGAATAAAAATAATTAATTCATCTGCCTTTGCTTAGTGTGTGTAAAAGTGATTCATTTTTTCATCTCTAAAAACCTTCCAGATTCCATCATCTGATTCACATTTAGGATATGAAGCACAGATCATAGAATAAAGCTTTTACAGACATAGCCCTACTACCAGTCAGGCGTCTATAGCCCTGGTAGGGTTTATCTAACTCACCCTTGTGTTAGCTTAACGCTTTGCAAAGCCCTTCCTTTTATCCGAGTTATGTCTATACAGAGCCCTACTGTCAGTCAGGCATCCATAGCCCCGGTAGAGTTTATCTAGATCTTGTGACTGATTTGATCAAGTTTTTCAATGCTCATTCTCTCTCTTTTTTTTCTCTCTTTTATTATAAATCAAGCTTTGTCTAGCTAGGGCCCCATTACTAGTCAGGCATCTATAGCCCCGGTGGAGATTTTCAGGACTAGATGACAGATTCAATCAATCTTTGCATAGATTGTATTTATAGAACTTTTACAAAGACTTAAACATCACTAGGGTTAGGAAGCATAAATATAGAATGTGTTGAATTTTTGACTTAATCTGCAAATCACGAAACTTCATCCTTCACAATTTCCAGAAATACCCTTAAATGTATGTGAGTTACATGTGGAGCTTTAGCACAATATTTCATTGTTCTACTCTCCACCATTTTGGTCCCAAAATCTGAGCATGATCACCAAATAATTCATCCCCCTTTTCTCGGGTTCATCAATTTTCAGGTCAAGTACTCCAACCTACTAAGCAAATAAACCTCAAAAATAGGGCCAGAGTCTCAATTTTATTTTTCAGCTCATCGGCTTTCAGCTCATGTACTCTAACCTACAAAGCAAAGGAGCTTCAAAATAGGCCAGAGACCATAAGTTAGTGACCACAAAACATCACCTCAAAACAAGGGAACAACCCAAAATGCAAAACTACAAAAATCACAAACAAAAACTATATACAAATGTACAATATGGTACAAGATGGTACAAAGTTTGATCCATCACTTCCCCGGATCCCAAACATGATTAGCACATTTCAAAAGACATATAACATGATATGTAAACAGATTTTTACAGAAATACAACGAAAACAAGATTAGGCCAAATAATACAATAATTTTCAACTTACCTCTCTCACTCCACCAATTTGATTTAGTTCCATTAATTATCCCATGGGTGAGATTCCAATCATTAAATTGATTATACAAAATTTGATTTTCAATTCTTTCATGTCTATTCATTAATACGTCAAATTCACAATTTGATTTTTGATTTAGAATTAGGCTATCCTTTTCAAAAGTAAAATCTTGTAAATAGGAGCCTATTTCTACCAATTTCAAAGCCAATTCATTATTCATGTTTTTAGGCCCATCAAACTTATGCACAAACTTACAAGCATCTAGGATATCTACTAAATAAGAATCATTATGAGTTTTTATCCTAGATTCTATTATCAATTGTTGATGAATTTGATTTAGCAATTTAAGCACATCAATTTCTTTTTCATTCATCAAAGCAATATCATTAGTGGTGTGAGTATAAATCAAATTTACTTCTTCATTCACCTCTAATGACATTTCATCATTAATAACATTAGTATCCAAAGTAATGTCATGTAATCCATTACTTGAAATTTTTGTAGTCATTAATAGAGGGAAAGATTTCACCTTGTCATCCATACTCAACACATCATGGTTAGAATTTACCAAAAATTGATGAGCGTTTGTGAATTTTTTTTCTCTTCATGATCTTTACCATTATCAAACACCTGTTCAAACATACCAAAGTTAGGCACCCAATCAAAATTGTGACCATCCTTTTCAATCCATAAGTCTTGTATATCTAGGGAGGTGTCAAATAACACATCACCATAATAAATCATTTGAGTTGCTTCACATAGACCAACCTCTTTGTCATTTGGTTCCAATTTCTTGATGACCACCAATGGTATTTCTTAATTTGAATCCTCAAAACAATCATGTGAATTTATATCCAAATTTTCAAAATCCCAAAAAGAAAGAGCAGATTTTACGTCTTCCTCATCCAAAATAGATGAGTCATAAGAAATATTTACCATTTCTTCCCTTTCTATTTCAACAATATTTTCAATAAATTCATATTCAACATGATCTAATTTGGGAACTTTCTCTATTCTTGCAACAACAATATCCTCATGTGAAATGTTGATTTTAGCATCCTGCATGCCAATAGGAATTTCATCGATGGGGATGTGAAAAGTAGATGATTATCATATCTTTCCCAACCACTATAAAAATTGTCATCTAAATTCATGAGATGAAACTCTATTGCATTTTTGACATGATATTTTGATTCACCTATCAATTCTTTTTCCAAAATTTTTATGAGATTTCAAATTTTCTTCCAAAACATTCTCAAATTGTACAGGACCTGTAATATCCTCATGCGAGAAAATGATTGGATCATCCTGCATATCAATTGACACAAAAGTTTCATTATAATATTTGTATTGAGTGTATTCTTCCCACTTCTTCCAAGAATCATAGTAATCATCTTCCAAAATCAAGTGGTGATGCTCAACTACTTCTTCAACATCTTCCAATTTGTCAATATTTTTCCCATCAAATTCACCTTCACCTTCCTTAGATGGTTCAATAATTTCCAAAAGTATGTTACTCATTGTATTCAAATTTGTAAGGCTATCACAATTCAAATTTGTAATCCATGATTCAATTTCATCACAATTTGGAGGGTGAGGAATTTCTTGACCATCAGTTTCAAGAATATCATCCAAAGTGTCCTCTGAGAACAAGTGGTGAAATTCTATTATGTCTTCAAATTCATTTGTTGATTTTATTTCAATTTCACTTTCGGTCACTTTATTCAATTCTATGGTAGGTTATGTCCTATCACATACCTTCAAACTAATTAGATTTAGAACTCCTCCATTATCTGAATACTCATGTACTTCTAGAAATGAACCCATATTTGCACAATCCTCATTAGTGGGTATTAGCTTGGCAATTTGCACCTCCTTTTGTACTATATCTAAGGTGGTTATAACATTTGGACATTCAAATTTATCCCATTGATCATTCACCTTATGCATAATTGGAGTGGAGGGTGTTGTATTAGATGGTTGATGTAGGTTGACATCAATACCTCTAGATGAACAATCTCTCATGGGAACATGTTGCACCTCAACTTGCCATTGTTCTACCACCTCATAGATTATAGCTAAAGATGGGTCATCAAGATTTTCCCTCAACAATGTAGCAAGTACAGGAGGTATGGCTCCCATGTACACTTGAATAGCTTCCTCTTCTGTTATGTCAGAATATTCCCACACTTGAGCATACAACTCATAGAACCTATCATTAAATTGACTCATGGATTCATTAGGTTCTTTGTAGGTAGAGTCAAACTGATTTTTTAGGTCAATTTATTTTCCAACATGGTCAAGAAATGTTGCTTCTAATTGAGCCCAAGAAACCTTAACCTCAAAAGGTAATTGGCCATACCAACCCATTGCTTTGTCCTCTAATATGTAAGAGAATAATCTACAAGCAACATCCTCATGGTAAATTTGCCATTGAAATAATATGCTCTTGTAGATATGCAATTTCTATATGTATCCTAAAGTCTTATTTTGACTAAAATGTCATAGAAACTCCAATACATTTTTAGGAATTTGATGGGGTACTCCAGGTATTTTTAAAAGACCATAATAGTCCCCTAACGAGGATACCATTGCTACTTTTAGAGACACCATTTTTGCTCTTAGTTCATCAATTGTCGCCATTAGTGAAACTCAAATAATAACCTCTAAATCAACTTTGTTAGTCAAATAGAGATATCTTGCAAAGAAATTTAAAATGGCTAACAATTTTCAAATGAGTAAATAAAAAATATCATCATGTTAGTATCAATAAAAAATATATACCTCACTTAAACCATGACATGAAAGAACATTCTCAAATTTGTAAAAAGGTTAGTATTAACACATCATCAAATAGAGAATGTTGAATCAATGAAAGTGATCAAATGGAAATAAAACCTCATTAATCAAGACCAATGTCTATGGCTAAATCTTTCAAGTCACATGAACAATCTAGCATCTAAATAGCAATAAAATAAAATTATTCAAGCTCTCCTAGCTCCCAAAGTGTTGAGTGCTAAAAGATTGCCAAAGATGCTAATCAAATGGACTTGAAATATTTAGCAATATAAAACTCTTGAGTAACCATGAACAATATAGCATTTAAAACCACAATGAATTGCTTAGCATAAATAAAATAAAGTAAACCAATTCATGCCCTCCTTCTAGCGCCAAAATGTTGAGTGCTAAAGGAGGCCGAATATAATAGTCAAAGGGCATGAAACATTAAGCAATTCAAATCTCTTAAGTAATAATGAACAATATATAGCATTTAGAATCACAATAAAATAAACCACTTCATGCCCTCCTAGCACCAAAATGTTGAGTGGTAATTTTCCCCAAGTGCAAAATCACACTCTCCCTAGGATTTTGGATTACAAAACCCTCTCTTGCAAAGAAGTCAAAACAAAACAACTTCTCCAAGGTCTCCGCTAAATTAGCATTTGCATATGTGTATTAGTAGTCTCAATAAGATATCAGATGAAATGCTAGGAACACCTTAGTGACTGCAAATAACTATTAAAAAGGGGCATATATTGGTTCATTTTACCATGCTATGTTAATGATTGTTCATAAAACTAAATGAAAGCAAATATAAATTGGACCTCATATGACCACGATGTAGTGCCTTAATTCTTTTTATCTTGAAATATTTTAAGGTAGATTTTATCTTCCTTTATTAAGTGTATTTTAATCAAGTTTTATCTTGCATTAAATCCTACTTTAAAAATGAAAATGAAGATTAAAATCTATTTATGAATATGAATCTAAAATGATGAATAGGCTAATTAAATGTAGCTCCTTATCATGAAGATGAAGAAAACCTTTCATCTGATTGATAAATTGATCCTCTTTGATGAAATTAATTTTCATAAAGAGATACCGATTTATTGCTTGAAAATAATAGCCTCATAATGTCATGATGTATTATCCCTCTTTAATGAAATTAATTTTCATTAAGAAGAAATGATTTCATGCTTTAAAACCAAGACCTTTGATGTAATGGTAAATTACCTCTCTTCAATGAAATCAGAATTTTCATAAAGATAAATGCATTTATTGCTCCAAAAATAATAGCTTATTAAATGCCACAAAATAACCCCCTTTCAATGAAATTGAAATTTTCATAAAAGAAAGGTCATCTCATGCTTATGAATGAAAACATAAAGCGTAAAAATCTGATTTTCCTCTAAAATGGAAAATTTTTAAATTCCGAAATAATAAAATTATGCATTAAATAATCATTTTCAATTTTTTTTATAAAATCAACCTAACTTTGGAATGACTTCGAATTTGTTCAGATGACAGATTGTACATCATTCTTTGCAACCATGTAATTATTTTTATCATTTATTTTTTTCGATTTTCATTTTAATTTCTGAAAATAAAAATAAAAAAAACTGCAAAATGAAAGTTAGAAAAAAAAATGAAATCTGGAAAACATGATAGAAAACCAAAACATAAATATGCAAAATATCGTCAGTATTTTGCCACCCAATTTATGAAAAACCGAATATGTGAGAAAATCTTGCATGCAACCTAGTTTACCGAATCTGCATTTGCACAACTCTAAATAATCTAGGTGCGAGCTTCTAAGGGAAAAAAATATAAAATTTCATGTTTTAAACCTTAACTAATTGTAACCATTAAAAAATGCATTCAACGTCCTTTATAAGCCTAAAACACGAAAATGAAAAGTAAGCATCCCATCAAAAATCATTACTGGTACACAATTCAAGAACAAGAATGTGCATGCTTTATACAACAAATTTAACATCCAACACAACTTTTATACTCTATATTACCCCTAGGGTAATGGTCAAGCTGAAGCAACCAACAAAACCATCATCGCCATTCTTCACAAAATCATTGCAGAGTCACACCGTGATTGGCACAATCAAATACCTTTATCATTATGGGCATATCATACCAGTATTCGCACTCCATGCATGCAAAATAAAACTCCTCCTTTCTTGCACATTAAATGCAAATTTTTGGCCTCTTTTGTATTAAAAACATCTTTGTATTACATCACTTTCCAGCAGCATGTGGCCTCCTAAAAGGTCCAGCCCCCTTTTCCTCTTTCGATGGCAGATTTAAAACCTTCCTTTCATCTCTTAGTTTTTGTTTCCTACGTTTTGTTTCTCTGCACTTGGTTATCTTTTCGTAACGTTTACCTCCTTGCACGCTAGCCTGGCTTCAAGACATTTTGTCATATCTACCTTTGATATGATTTAAGGCCTCCTACGAATACCTTTATTTAAATCTTTGATAAACATAATCATGGTGGCCATTTTCCTTTTGTCGTATACAAATACTTATATATATAAGTATATATATATATATTATTTTGATCGTAAAAAGGAAAGCAGGGCTTGTTGGCCCAGGCAATGAGAAAAGAACCATTTCAAACTTTAATTAAGCCAAACAACCCGATGTCTCCTCGATTTTACTGACATGAAAATACTACCGCCGACGCCACGGTTCACTCAGACCTATTCGCGGCAGATTCTCTCATGCACTTGTCGCATAATAATCCGTTGCTCTTATACGTTTGCATGTGTTATAACACAATGTCACCTCCCTTTCTCATATTTAATTATCATGACGCCTTTGAAATTGCCATAAAGGCCCAAATCGACCAAAGGGGGGAAACATAAAGTAATGTTTGAAACACCAATTATTCATATTTCTTCTTTTTTTTATTTATTTTACTATCCTAGAATGCCAACATGATATATTTCCACTCCTCTAGATTTCGTGGGGTGTCCACACTTTATCATTCGTCATCGATTACTTTACTTGCAGGTTCCCCATGTTTCGTTCTTTGGCACTATGACTATCAAATAAGCGTTATCATAACTAGACCCCCACTGTCTATTGTACACATGGTCATCGATGTGTCCATATCCAGTGCCTCGCTAATGCATTGCCTTCTCCTACTAGAGCTCTCGTATATGCTCTTTGATGTAGCCAGTGCTACACTATAACCGTTGTAGTCCTCGTTTTTAAAAAATCAAAACCAACTCTCTCTCTCTCTCTGCCAGTTTCGTTTCTTTTGAATGCTCTGTAGCATCATTCGTTACACCTTGGCCACTGCTCACTTTCAAACATTAATCATTTAATTAAAATACCAAATATAGCATTCTACTTGTAGCCCTAGGATTCTCAGCAATAAATGGTATTGAATGTTGTTCCCTGTATTCTACATTGCGTATGACATCCTAACTGATATTCACCGTCATAGGCCCGGTTCACTGTCACACTTCTGTGCCACTAGGATAATTTCCTCTATGTATGATGATGCCCGGTTGTCACTGCCACATAATCTAGACTATCACTGTTATCTCGTTGTGCATTGACGTGGTCTGCTAGACTCCATGTCGAACACTAATCTTTGAGTCGATTATGGTGTTGTTGTTGTGCTATTTACAACATAAACACCTATCGTATTGGCTCTGTTATCGGTATTTGGCTACTAATTCCTCTTCGTTGTCATGGATCAACCCCATCTTATCTCTTTTATAACGTCCCTATCACTGGTTAACTGTTATAAACTCATATTATTATTATTTTTTATTTGGTTAGTGTGAGAAATCTGTATGACCCCTATGCAGTTGAGCAGTCCCCTTCCAACCATGACACCTCCTAAAGTTGAGAGTTATAATTATTAATAGGGAATTTAACACAAAGCCACTACACACCACTTTTCAACTATTATTATTATATATACGAAATATATATAATAATAATATATGTTTTTATTATTATAATTTTTTTATATGTTTTGCTTTTTTTTATTTTTATTTACAAATGAAAAACAACACACAAGTGAAATAAAAACACAAAATTTAACAACAACATCGTTAACAACAAAAATGATGAAAAACTTAGCAACAAAAATTGACGATAAAATATCATCGACAAGAAATTGATGACAAAAAGTCGTCGACCAAAAATTGATGACAAAAAGTCATCGACAAGAAATTGATGACAAAAATATCATCAACAAGAAATTGACAATAAAAATCATCTACAAGAAAAAGTCATCGAAAAAAAAAGTCATCGACAAGAAAAAGTCATCGAAAATAAAATATCGTCGACAGTAAAATATCATCGACAATAACATATTGTCGACAAGAACTGATGATAACTGCAAACCCACAACAAAATGAAAACATTAAACACTTAAAACAAACCGTAAACATTCAAATACCACACCAAAAAAAGTGGGTCCCTAATTTATGGGTGAGTTGTGCGACAACCACAACAAGGTCCTTCTGAACGATCCTACCCTTACAATTCTTTGAACCACCAACTTGAGCTGGGGTAGGAGTTTTGGAATAGCTTTGCCCTTTCTTGTTTTCTAAACTCCCACCATAGCTAGGATGGGGGTTTTCAAGAACTCCCTTCTATTTGTGCATGCTTGCTCATCGATCTTGCAACCATAGCTTGGGCGGTGATTTAGATAGGGCAGATGATATTCTCATGAGTAAAAATTTTGCCTTCCATATAACTTGCCCAATACATGATTTTGCTTCTTAATTGGGGTGGAGATTTGTCAAATCTAGTTTGGGCTAAGGAGGTTGAATTGTTTGCCCCATATTCCTGGTGATTTTCGAGGTCCCTTTACTTGTAAAGGAGGAATAATCCAAATCTATGACTTGATCAAATATTGAAACCAAAACTTGGGTTAAAACTAACCCTGATCCCTATCCATTGGGTTATAGAGTTGACAAAATAGATAACCACAAAATTGTATCAGGCCTGTAGGGGCCTTCAAACTTACCTAGAAGCCTATCGCAGTAGTAGACTCATCCCGCTGCTATTCTCGCCCTTCAAAAGACAACTTGAGATATTGATATCATAGGAATTTAAATATTTAGTTCATTATAGATGTACTCCAAGACTTCAGGCATGGGGAGGGATGCGTTCTTAAGATGGTCACTAATGTCCTCCAGTCAATTCAATATTTTTTAGGAGATATTCAAGTAGTACCTTGCTACTTCCTCTAACTTGGTGTGGAGTTCTGAGAACCTCAAGATAACATCCATCATCTTGTCCACCGCCACAGGCTCATCCAGTACATCAATCTCACTATGATCATGTTTTATGATCTCAAATTGACCGATGAGATTCTAATACATATGAAACTATATATTGCTCTCCTATAACCTTGGAGAGCCGAGTATCCTAAGCTCTAAATTGATGATGATCATTTTTCTACTTCCTTATTCAATACAGCCAAAATATCTTTATTCTCATAGTAGAGGTCCATGACCAAAAGCACCTGGTTCATATGACATCTGGCATGGTCCTTCTATTGCTCTGAGTAAACCATCAGGGTAGCATCTACTCTCCTGAATAGAGTCTTTATTACCAATGCCTGAGGAACCATGTCATAGAACACTCTCCCTTTCTCGACTGCCTCTGCCTCCACCCACTTGGAAATTGATAGTATAGCCTTAATATAAATGTGGGGAGTACCTTTATCATTACCTCTTTTGCCTTATTTAGGTAAAATACCTTGACATCCCTTATCCAAGTTTTTGCAATTGTCGATCCACAAGGCACATTCTTCTCCTTTTCAACTTGCTCAAAGCATCGTCCAAGGTATTTTGCAGTTGTGATTTGGCTTCATATTTAGCATCCTATTTTTTAGTTGATTTTTGAGCCACCTAAAACTTTGCTTTTCATGCATTGATATCCTCATCCTTTTGTTGTAATACCTTCTAATAGATATCTTTACTCAATCCTTCCTACATTTGCTTCACCTGAAGCTCCAGGGCATGTTGCTTCGCTTTTGCTTGCCTAAGTTGCTCCTCTAGACTACTGACCCTTTTCTTGGCTAGTTTCAAGTCCTCTTCCTCCTTGCTAATTTACCAGAACAATGTGTCAGCTTGTACATGCAGGTTTTTGAGAGTTTGTGCTTTGGAAATTTTTACATCCTTGGAAATTAACTAAAAATCCTAATCTTTCTGATCCATCTCCATGAGGGCCTTGTTGACTTTTGGTATCGCTATCACCTGATATAGTTTTCCCTCTACAAGATCCAACTCTAGGTGTGTTGTAGGGATTGTTAGTGTGCGCTCTTATACCAACTCCTCCCATTGTTGATCCTTACATATTCTCTAATTATCTTGAGTCTTCCTTACCACATAGTAAACCTTCGGTAAGTCTTCCTCTATAACCTGTACAAGGACTAGAGTAGTCAAGAAGGATTGCAAGGGGGTTACAAGATATGAGGATGGGGCATGGTTCTAGAATGGACTCACAGACTTTCTTAGTTGTCTTGGGTTGAGTAATGAGGGGGACGACCTAACGAGTTGAGTTTGATCCAGTTGATTCTGGGATGAGCTAGACAAGGGCTCATTTTTTGAAAAAAAATGTAATAGTGGGGGAGTTTCGATGGAGGGATTTGCAGGCAGGGATGATGGAAACTCCAATTATTTCTTAGGTGATGAATTTTGGGTATGAGTGGGAGTCATCATTCTGGATATGGTAGGTATCATCCCAGTAAATTGTGTTTGAGACATGGTGGAGGAATCCTCTATTGCTTGCAATGATGGAGTCCATTGTGAGTATGGTGATCGTGAGTCTACCTCTTTCACTACAATCCACCCTTGAACCATATTTGGAACCTCTCTTGAGGCCAATTGTTGCTTGTAGATATTTCCTAAGATTGTCATTCCTTCTATATTTGGTACCTTTAGGACTAACTTCCTCCTTTCACTTGTCACTTGTTGCAACTGAGTTACATGAGGTCTCAGGATACCCTTCTGCTTCTTATTGTGCTAGGTCTTTTGGGTTGGGGTAGATGAGAATTTTTGGACTTCCACACCACTAGATTTGGATGACCTGGTCACCCTGATTTTCATTGAGAGCTCTATGGATGGTATCTTTTGCCCACTCATTATCCCCATGGATGAGCCTGCAAGTACCTGGTGGTTACTTTAAACTTCATGTTCTTCCTCATTGTCCTTTGAATATTCTCGGCTCGACCCGGGACTAGGGGTATCCTCCTTTTTTAGAACTTTGGGGGTGAGGTCTTCTACCTATTTTTCTTTCTTCTTTGGTGGCTCGTAGTTGTCATCGTACTTAGTGGAGAATTTCACATTAGAACTTCTTAGGAATACCTTCTTGGTATCATACTATTCACATTGCATGATCCACCATTGTTCAGTCTTATGTTTTGACTATTTCCTCTTGTTGATTACATTCTGCAATAGATATCCTTTTATCAGTTGAGAGGAGTCCTTCTTGGGATTGAATATATTTTTATAAGGATACTCGGCCCTCCATAATGGTCGAATTTGCATGTCAAATCTGGTAAAGGGAATCACTTGATCCTCTGGCACGTTCCTTTAATTTAACACCACCTTGTTGCCCTCATTGTCATAATGCCTAAACCGTTGCAGTCTATTATTATCTACGAACTTGGCCTGTACAATATGATCAGGGTCATAGTGCCATTTGGGTGGAACCAAAGGGATATGCAAGGTAGATAGCTTCTCGTCTAATTGGTAAAAAATAGCTCATTTCTTTATGGGTAATAAGATGGGCTTAAGAAATATAGATTATAGAAAAATTACTCTCTTCTTGGTTCCAATCCCAATCTCTCCTCAATGTAACAAATCTATCGACACACTTCCATGCCAAATACCCAACCCATAACGTAGAAAGAAAGTAGATAAGGAGAGTCTAAGAAGCTATACAACCAAATGCATGATCCTTCCTACAAGAAGTAGTAATCCATTATTTCTTGAGACTTGGTCCTCAAAAAATACTTCGCTCTCTCAAAGAGGCATGAACAGTATTGATAGATACACATAAGGGCAGGCCTTAGGAACTGCTTTTTGAACTCCATGTATAAGCTACTATTCCTGAGTGCATGCATCCATTCCATCATTAGGAATATTTTCTCCTTTTCATTTTTCTCTTGAATCCATACAATGTGCCTATCACAGGGTATGTGATGAAAGAATAGCCAAGCCAAATATGATGCATATTGAAACTCCTTACTCGCTTTGCTTTATAGCTCGACCAATTATCTTTGAATGTTTTAAGCTAAAAACCCTACCCAATTAAACCTCAGAGTCTTATGGGCCTAGGAGACAACATAGCCCATTTTTATTTGATATGGTTGCATCTCTTCATCTAATATAAGGCCTAATTGGGCATCCAACAAAGACAAGATGGGTTGGTCCTCTTCTCTGAACTTTGTCATTGGTCAAGGATTGTCTATGTAATATTCTAGTAACTCATTGAGATCCTAAGCCACCCATTGCTTAGGACCATCTTTGAGCAACTACTTTCACTACTCATCTTAATCTATATCAACCATCCTTGGTCTCACAGTTCTCTGAGGATCCCAAGCCATGGTGGCTTTGGGAAAAAAGGCTTCCCAACTAGTACTAGCATAATAGTGAACAACACTCACCCTTCAACATCATGGACTACACCAATAATTGAGTCATAGAATATTTCCATAACATGCACTAGCTTCGAGTAGGTATGAACAATAAATGGCATGAAAGGGCTTAGGTGGCTTCTCTAAGACACAACCTCTAGGCCAATATTGGACTGGTTCACCACCAAAATTGTTGTGGTTTCTCTCATGATCTTGATTTTACCTTTGATTATGATCCTAGTTTCTTTGGGCTACTCGTAATAATCCTCCAATTTTTTCTCCACTTTTGACTTCCCCATATTAGAGCCTTTTCATCAAACTGTGAAGTTATCAGGGGCCAAAAACTTTTGACACTCACGATTTTAAACCAATCCTTATTGTCTCTCCTGGTTCTACACTAGAGATATAGACAAGGCTGAAAGAATTTTACTGGTATCTTCACCTTCTCATTTATAGCACGTGATTGGGGCTGCATGTGAGGTGGCAATAGGACCATTAAAAGTATTTCGCTCAAATCAAAGCAAATCTCTAAGTATAAATTTCCTCTTCTGGTTGGTATTCACCAATGATTTTTAGGATATGAGCCGATAGCCAATGAAATGGTAGTACTTGTTACCTTCGTCAGCTTGGAGTGGCAAGGATCGAACGCCCTTGTAAATTATGTTTTCCTTGTATTTTGTGCCATCATATTTTATCGCTCCTCAATGGTTATGGGTGATTAAGGCCTAATATTTGTTGCACATGTTAGCCAAAAACTCACATGGAGGAGCATGCTTTTCCTTTTTAATGCCTTCAATGCTCATATTGGGATGTGTACTCATAGTCTATCCACTTGGCTATTCATCATATTTCTAACTATTATTCCATTGACAATCTTGGGGTGTAGACCCAGATGTTGCAACATTTGCTATGGGTGTCATGACTATGAATGCTTCCATGCTTTACATTAATGACACTAGTATTTAGTTGGAGTGTGTAAAGGTGCTCTTGTTCTTTGATTGGCATTTAGAATTTTTGGGTTAGTATTTATTTTGGAAAGAGGGGGACAACTATCATCCAATATTGTTGGGCGTAAATCTTTGCGATGGAACTTAAGTATTTTTTGGGTGCTGGGTCATGACTTAACTATCTACTCAACTCCATATGAGGCTAGAATTTTGTTAATTCTTTTTTTCTTTTTATTGCTACACATTTTTTCCCCACTACCATCCTTTCATCGGGGTGGTATTCTTAAGCCCCACCTAAGTTATTAGCTCTTCATTTTCTCCACCTAAAGTGAGCGAGATTTATTATCCTAGTGGATCATACAAATTCTACCATTTTCCATCCCATCAGACCTTTTTAATCTCTATCCTTTCTCATTGGAACCATCTTGATGACCAGTTATTGTGTATAGTTGTAATTTGGCTAGAATCATGACTTTATAGGCTAGGCATAGGCTTGAGTCAAAAATATACTAAACCACTCTAAAAAGAAAATACAAGGCTACTTAAATGCTTTAAGAACAAAACACAGGGACATGCAATATTATTTACATATGTACACTCTTGGGCATGGCTAAGATCAAGCATAGTGCTTGAGGTGTTGACCATTTACAAGAATTGGTAGTAGTCTCCCTTCAAAATATTGTAACTGGTATGCATTTGAATGTTTTTAGCTCTAGAAAAGATATGGACCCAACCAAAATGAATCAAATTTATCATGGGTACCCAATTTTACCTGTTTAACATCCCATTTTAGGACTAGGTCCCCTTTCACAAAATGCTCTAGGTATGGCTTTCTTGTCAAACCAATGTTTTAGTATGCTTTGGTGATGAAACAGGTTATCATATGCCCTGTTCCACTCTTCCTCCAGTTGGATCAGTTGTATCAACCTCCTTTCCATAATAGGGAAACCTTCCACCTTTATCTCATTCATAAAATTTAGAGTTGGGTGTTCTATGTTGATTGGAATGATTGATTCCTTCCCATATACCAATGCATAAGGTGATATATTCAATGCTTTCTTAGGTGTGATCCTATTTGCCCACAGTGCCTGATCAAGCAGAATATGCCATGGTTAGGGATTACACTCTATATTGTGCTTGATTATTTTCAAGAGGTTTTTGTTGGTATATTATGTCAAACCATTTCCTTGCGGATGATAATTTAAAGATACCATATTTTCTGGCAAAATCTAATGTCTTGGTTCCTATAAAATGAGTACCATTATCAGATACAATGGTGGAAGGGATGCCAAACCTAGTTATCAATATTTCTAGGAATTCTATCACCGTCTATTGATCAGCATGTTTAATGGCTTCTACTTCAGCCCACTTTGTGAAGTAGTCAATGGTCGTAAGAATGTACTTTTGACTAGTTGATGAGTTTGGGTTGATCTCGCCAATAAAATTCAATCCCCACTATTGGAATGGTTCTCCTCCGCCACTAGTGGCTACAAAGGCATGGTAACATATTTAACTTTTTCAATGAATATTTGATATTTGTCACATGACTATATCCATTTTAATGCATCAAAGAACACAATCAACCAATAAAATCTAGCTCTCAAGATCTTGGCAGTTGTTGTTTATCCTGAATAATTCCCCCCAAGAATCTGCCATGTTATTTCTCTAGGAATTTCCTGGTCATATCTTGTAGCATGCACCTAAGGAGTACACCATTAAAGTTCTGTCAGTAGAGGACATCATCGATAAATACATAGTCCTTCGACTACAATCTGTATCTTCTCCTTTGTGAGGTTGTCAATACTTTTGGGTACTTTCCAGAATCAAAATAGTGCACTAATTCATCCATCCATGTGATAGGTACTTCCTGACTTCCATCATGCCTTACAGGGCTATATTCTTCTATAAATGCATTTGAATGCTCAACAATAGAGTAAGCTAGATGCTGACAAAAAGCCCTTCCTCTTACCAATTTTTTTGGTTTGATTTCCATATAAAATTCTTGAATATTTGATGTCCAACCAGCCCTTCCTTCATCCAATTCTCCTTGTATGATAAAGCTTCTGATGTCCAGATGCACCACATACACAAATATTTTTCTTTGAGATAGGAAATGCCTAAATTTCTTGAGATGGCATATACCTTTATTTCAATAAAATTATATTTCTCTTCATGTTGTTGTAAGGTCCGATTGAGGAAGGCAATTGGCCTTTCATTATTGTCTTTCCCCTTCTAAGTAAGCACTATGGCATAGCTTTCTTCTATCCTGAATGCATACAAAATGAAGTCTTTAGAGTAATATGGGTTGATTAAAACTAGGGCTCTTGAAATTACCTCTTTTATACCTTTGAAAGCCTCTTGCCGAGCTTCTATCCATTCGAAGTTTGAATTACTTTTAAGCATTTTGGTCATGGGTTTTATTATCTCAACAAAGTTGGAAATAAATTTCCACACAAAGTTGATCTTCCCAAAGAAGGATTAAAGTCCTTTCTTATTTATGGAAAGGGGTAATTCCAATATGGATTTTACCCTATCAGTGTCAATAGAAAGCCCCTATTTTGACACAATGTATCCTAATAACTTACCTTATTGAAAAACAAACACTTATTTCTTTGGATTCAGTGATATCTCAAATGAAGAAACACACTCTTATACTAAAAGGGGGATGAAAAATATAAGATAAAACTTTTTCTTTCAAACTAATAACTGCAATAATGTGAATGCAATAATAGATTAATGCACTATTTCCATACACATAAGAGATAATATTTTTACGTGGAAACACCCTTTCAAGATAAAAACATAGAAACCTATTGCTTATATTTCCTTCAATAAAATTTTGTGGGCACCAACCCACAGGAGACACCAATCCCCTTGTTACAAGTTTGTGGGCACCAACCCATAGGAGACACCAATCCCCTTATACAAGTTTGTGGGCACCAAACCACAAGAGACACCAATCCCCTTATACAAGTTCGTGGGCACCAACCCACAAAAGACACCAATCCTCTTATTCGAGTTTGTGGGCACAAACCCATAGGAGACACCAATCCCCTTCTACAAGTGTATGGGCACCAACCTACAGGAGACACCAATTCCATTTTGCAAGTTTGTGGGCACCAACCCATAGGAGACACCAATCCCCTTTTGCAAGTTCATGGGCACCAACCTATAGGAGACACCAATCTCCTTCTGCAAGTTTGTGGGAACCAACCCATAGGAGACACCAATATCCTTCTACTCACAAATCTGGTCCAAAATTCTATAAGGTTTGCTAAAAAATCTAATCAATATCTGTTCATTATAATCCTTGTTGTACCTTGCTTTTACTCTTTAAGTTATTCTCTTTTCTTGAGTTTGTTTTCTTCAACTAAAGGCAATTCATACATATTCTACCCAAAATTATTTTAACTTCATGAACATATAGAGGATGATATGCACTAGTGTAGAAAGCTTCAAATGGCCAATATGTTCTTCACATTCATTAAGTTTATAGCTTCCACATATTTCACATTTATTACATTTTAAAGGTAGCCCAAGTCTAGCACTAGATAACTTACTTGTGTGTTGAATTGGAGACACTAATACCTTGCTTCCACTCTTTTATACTTCCATGTTATGAAGCACTTCTCAAGCCCTTAAAATTTTGAATTTAAACCTTCTATTCTTGCCATGCCCTTGCTAAATGATAAATGAATAATATCCATGCTTTGTTGCTATTAATTAATCTATAATGCTTTAGATTAATTA
Organism: Wollemia nobilis; assembly: GCA_028583015.1. Taxonomy (NCBI): domain Eukaryota; kingdom Viridiplantae; phylum Streptophyta; class Pinopsida; order Araucariales; family Araucariaceae; genus Wollemia; species Wollemia nobilis. The sequence goes on from JAQPPZ010014470.1 coordinate 6,151,142, forward strand.
AATAAAACTCTTTAAATATCAATGCTCCTTATATCTCCCTTAATACTTTAATCAAAATAAATAAACTTTACCTTCTCTTTTATACTCCAACACAAAACTACCAACTCAATTTTTCTTATATCTCCTTTTCAAAAATTTAAACATATTCCTTATGTATTTAAACTTTATAGAGTTCAATAATTTGTACTTTTTAATATACAATCACTCAAATCCAAGTTTGAAAATAAACTTATACAATTAGTTTTTCTCCTCACATCATGATCGTCCTCCTCTTCTTCTTGTCCAATCCCACCATCTCTTTCTAACTTCAATTAGAAGATGTCCTTGGTGTCATCGCTGCAATGCTCATGCTCCACTCCATTTTCGTGACACAACCTGATGATATTAATTGGTAAAACTCCTTAGGCAGCAATGACGTTCCTTCAGCTTGCTTTTTCTATAGCACTATCCTCAACGGTCTTCAAAACCCTGTGTGGTTTAGAGTTTCCATAAACTTTAAGGTATTCTTGATAACCTTCTATTTTTCTTCAGAATTATTATTCTTCATCCTCATTGGTTCTCTTCAACTGAACATTGCTTACCTATGCACGTAATGCTTCTAATTATGCTCAAAAACTTCCTTTGTTGGACGTCTATGTGTGGTATTTCTTCTCACTTAATCTTCAATGATTGATTTTGTGCTAATATTCCTACCAAAATACTATGCCTATTGAATAATAGTAACTACTCCAAGATGCATGATTATAGTAATGGCTATCAAACAATTTTTTTTCCTTTATTGCACTAGTTCCTTGGTTTGATGACTGTCAGCCAGATGTGTTCCACATATTCTCAACCGTGCTATATTTTTTCTTCTCTACTACATCGTTGTAGATGATTCTACCACTACTCCACCGCTTCAACCAACCACATCTTCATTCTGCCTCCATATACTCTGTCTGCTTCTATTTCGTATCTAGTGCTACTCATATACCTCGAAGATGCTCGCACAATCTCATCGATCCCATGCAATGCATAGTATGTTCATCAATGATCTTGAAAATTGACCCGAATAATATAGGATGTCAATTCCCTTAGTTTTTGATCAAAACCACCACTACCATGTCTCCTTCGCTACTCCATCGCTCTTATTCTCCACCGCTGCACCTAGCTGCTCTACCTAAACCTTCCACCAGTTCGATCTGCCACTCTTGTTCCATGAAGGTTTTTCACTGCTCATCGTCACCCATTTCTCTAATGCTCATATCTATTAGAGACTTTGAATGAAATATTTTCACCATCGCCGCTCCTCTATATCGAAGGCATTCAATCCAATTATTGTCCAAAATAAACTTTGGTCCTTTTATTTATATGCCAATTTTTACTTTCTACTTTTGGTCTTTGGCGCCCATGGTCAACCCACTTACATTAATATTATGGTGCTAATATATTTAAATCTTTAATTTAAATTTATTCATATTTGGCTTTTTCAATATTTACATTAATATTTAAATATTAATGTTAAATATTTATATTTAAATTTGAAACTTCTCCTTTATTTACTTAATAAAGGTCAGCTTTTATACACTTATAATAAATGCATATGATATAATTTTCAAGGCACATACACACATCACATTGCCTTGAATAAATCACCCAAGCATGCCAAGTCGGCCTTTGACATCAATGACAACTCAATAGGGAATAATTCCAACAATCTTCCCCTTTGTCATTGATGGCAACCCTGCAAAGAATATGTCCTTTATTACAATAAGATCAAAATTTGCTCCCCCTTACTGAAATTATCTCCCTTTGACACCAATGGCAAAGGCTTTTTGAGACTAAAATATAAGGCACTTGACAATGCCCCCTTACCACTGCTCTTACTAAGATATTCAATGATGATATGGTAGTGGAACTCCCAACTTACTATGCTCCTTTTCTTGTTCTATTTTCTTTTTTCAAACTTTGGAGGGCATATGCTTTTAAATATTTTGACCATCCTCGTTACTAGATTTTAGAAGTTCAGGGAACATTGTTCTACACCATTAGATTTATGACCAAAATTATTACATTTGTAACAAATGATATTGTAGTCCATGAGAGGTGCAAATGAATTGAAATTCCTCTTGGTGAACCCAAAATCATTTTTAGCATGGATCCTACAATTTACAACTTTATGACCAAATTGATGACATAAAAAACAATAACCATGAAAGAAATATTAAAACCTGTCTGATTGCCCTAGAGGATATGGTCGCATGGTTCTCTCATTGTTGTTTCTGTGATGGTCCTTGGTCCATGACGATGCTTTGTTTTATTTCTTCTTAATGCTTTCCACTTCTCAACACATCAGCATAGGTCTTAGGCTCTTCTTTAATTATTTTCTTTGATGTCTCTATTCCTTTTGAGCTTGAATCTATATTTTATTTCTTTTGACTTTCTTCAAAATCAAGTCTAGTCTTTATAACCAAATATCTCTATACTTTGATAATATTATCCATGATTTTTGTACTTTTCTAAAACTTATGTAGCTTATCATTAGATTCTTTCACTTCCTTCCTCAGAGAGATAACCTCATGTTCCAGTTTTTCACATTCCAACTCTTTTACCTCATGTTCAGCCATACCTTCTTCAATTCGCTTTGCCTTTTCAATTTTCACTTTTACATCAGTGAGATCTTGTGAAAGCTTTGTCTTTATATTCTCATCTTCTTGTTCTTGAGTCTTCAATATTGAGTTCTTATTTCTAAGCATTTTCAACTCTTCAAGAGCAAAAAAAAGTTCCTCTTCTATGTCAACTATGGCTTCCTCTTCATTTTCTAGATATTTCTCCTCTTCTTGTTTTTCAACAATAGGAGCATCTTCTTTCACCTCCATGGCCAAAAATAGGATTTTTTCTCTTTCACTATTGGAGATACTTTCATCACTGTTGTTGGAATAATTTCTTGCTTCCTCAACATAAAGACTCTTCTTGTGCCTTCGGAAGATCTTTTTATCATGCTTGATTTGACCATGCTTGTTTTTATTTTCATGATAAAGTTTTGACCTATCCAAAAAGAGTGTACCTATCTAGTAGATCAATGGAAATCAACATAAAAGCATGAAATAAGAATCAAGATTGCATATGATGATAAAATGGATGTTTCTTTTATTAATATTGAAAGTGAATCTCGGTTATAATCAGCCCATCTTAGGGTCACCCAAATGTTGATACAATTTTGAAGCCCCCAACAAAGTAGGCACAATACTAATGCTCTCTAAATAGTCACAAACTGCTCTAGGGTGGAGTTGACCATATTCTTCACATTGAGGAAGTAATTAGATGATTAAAGCTCTTTTGAATTTGTTTCCTACGATCAAGAAACACAAGAACATTAAACAAATAGGCAGCCTCTCGTGATGAGGCCCTTTAAAGGATTTATACATGCAAATGCCATAATACTAATGAAATCAATAAAGTAGATAAACTATGCTAAAAATATGCAATTCTCATAAATATTGATGGAAACATGTAAACAATAAGTACATCTATCAACCTGAAGGATCAGTTGCATGAAATAAAGCATTATAATATGAAAAGAAACTAATTATGTCCTACTTGTTAAAATGAAGTAAACCTAATGAAATCTTTAATACGGTCAGTCATAGTATCTAAACTACCAAATAAACCATTAGAATGATTAATCTAAACTATCTAAGAACACTACAAAAATAACAGGAAGAGGATCTTATACCTGTTACAAATCATAGCTCAGATGAGCGATCTGCACTATAAACTGTGGTTGAAAGTCGTGGTGAGTAACCAAGTAAAACTAATGAAATATTTAATATGGTCAGTCATAGTATCTAAACTACAAAATAAACCATTAGAATGATTCATCTAAACTAGCTAAGCACACTGCAAAAAGAACAATAAGGGGATCTTATACCCTTTACAAATCATAGCTCGGATGAGTGATCTACACTATAAACTATGGCTGAAAGCTGTGGTGAGTAACCAAGTAGTTTTGATCTCCAAATCAGAGGTTGTGGGATTTATCATCCTTGTCAAATTGATGATCAAGGGTCACCTCAATTTTGTCTGACAGGTTTAGTGGTTGAATTGCTCAATAGGGCCTCCATTTGTCCAAATTAGCGTTTCTTGGTGTTCTAGCTCCTTGGGACATCCATGGCATAATTTTTCATGATACTTAGGTTGGCAAAGTGATAGCAACAAATATCTCTCTTAGTGCACTCAAGTGATTTCACAATTCGATAGGGCTTCACTGCTCTAATATCCAATGCTCTGTCATTTTTTTATTTGCCCTAATTCGAAGGGGTATTTATAGGACTACCCAAGGGCTAGGGGTGGCTTCATGGAGAAGAAAATATTAATAAGGGGTGGTTAGGACAGTTGGATTGGAAAATTTTGTCCTTTAACCACCTTCTTCTAGATCAAATGGTCGTTCAAACCAATTTGGCTCAGATGAAGACTAACTAAACTTCAATTAAGACCGCAGGTGGCAACTATAGTTCAGATTGTAAACCGTAGGTGTCAGCCATGGTTCAGACTGTGGACCGTAGGTCTCAACTATGATTCAGACTGATTAGGCCAAGGAGCCCAAATTGAGTGGTTAAAACCATTGCTCTATCTTGGAGTCTGTCCAAGATCCTCCATATGGTCTTGTAGTATGTCCATATGAGTAGTCGCCATCGACATGACATGTTTTAGGTGTCTACAGATGTCCCTTTTGAGATGCATTGTGAGATCAAACAACACTGAGCAAAAATAGACCTCCTAAAACAATGTCAAAGGTTCTATGATGATCATTAGTCAGATCAACATTAGATGTCCCAAGTCTTGTAAAAGGATGCACATCCTATAATCATTGCTTCCAACTGGGTGAAAGGCTTAAATTTGAAAATATTGTGCCCTTATCATATCATTTGGTGTAGTTATGCATTCCGTAGGTATATTTTGACCCATAGATCTGAAATGCGGAGAACAACAAGCAAAACTATCATATTTTCTATTTGCCCCAAGCAAAGGGGTAAGCTTATGATAGTTGTTGACAATGATTCGTAAGACGAACACAATTTTGACAAGATCAAGGGATCTACGATCTTAGGGATCTTCTATTGATTTTTATTATGATTATGATATTATGACTACCCCCTCAAGTGATGAGTCGATGAGGGTAATGAAAATGTATGAAGCAACGAGGTCACTTGAACACAATGAATTATCTGTATAAACTTAGAATTGAGCATTTAATTACTTGGCTAAGCCTAGTTCAGTGTATGATTACAACTGTTAATAGTAATTGCACATTCCTATCCCATGGAGCAATCAGGCTACAATAGCCATCTTAGGGAATAGAAATGATAAAAATCTAATTAGTTTTATTTTGAATCAATTTTGTCGATGATTTGCTAAAAAAATGTGTCAAAAGAGAAATGACATGAAATGCCTTGTTTCTGTGGAGCAGTCCAGCCTTAAAGGTCTACTTTAGAATTGAAAATAAGATAATTTTGCCCCAAATGTCCTTATGGTTAATTACTCATCTCACCAGGTTGCATGGAGCACAAGTCGCTGCAACCACAAAGTGTATAGGGTAAATAACTAAATATGAGGCACATTTGGCTTTTTTCTTATTTGATTTTTTTTTATGAAAAATTGAATGTTTAGTTGATCATGATGCTTAAAAATCACCAAATTTGCAAAATTGATTACTTTTATTAAGATTTGATCTATTATGAGACATTGATTTATCATTTAATATCTTCCCACGGTGGGATTTTGCTACATTTATTGCTGGTTGCAAACCGCGGGTATAGTCTACGGTTGAAACTTTCAAAATTTGGGAACCGCAGGTCAAACCTACGGGTGCAAAACCCTAATTCCAAGACCATGGGTGTCAACTGTGATCCATAAAAATTAGATAAACCTATAAATAATTTTCCTATTTGAAAATTTCATTATTGTCTTTGAAAGAGACTACAATTTAGAGATATTCTGAGAGGTGAGAGGCATTTCCTAATCCGAAACACTACTAAACCTCTACCTGACATCACACTCACACCTTGATGGTGGACCCTGGACAACCCTCCACTAGCAGAGGCCTCAGTGCGGGCAAGGTAATTTGAAACTGAGTCCTCGCATTCATTACCAATTAAAATGAACCAAATTAATTAATTGGTTAAATCAATCTCATTAAACTGATGGCAATGAACCACACCCTAGATTAGGCTAGCTTAGGATTTATTATATGTTTTTTAATTTTTTAATGTTTTCGGCTAGGAAGTGACCCCGACAGGGTCACATTCCTAGAACATAGCTACCAGCTGTGGTTTCCAATTGTCAGATTGGGTACCACAGGTTCCAGCTACGGTTAAGTTCGAATTACAATGGTAAAAAATATGACCATTGTGCGGACCGTGGGTTAGACCTGCAGTTCACCATTTTTAGGAAATTTTATCAATTTTATTAATTTTGCTAAGGTTTTTTTGGTAGTTAATGTCATTTATTGCACCGATGAGATGCATTATTAGACTTGTAATCACCCTTAGCATAGTTTGTATATTTTTAGCGATTTTTAGCTTTATTAATCTCTTTTTAGGTCATTTTTAGCTGTTTAGTTAGCCTTTCCTTATGCATTGTGTTCTTTTCAGAGATTGACTTCTAGGGCTAGAGAGCTAGACCTACTTTGCAACCTCCACCCACTGTTGACTGACGGGGAGTGGCAGTGGTTTGGGGCCATGGGTTTTGGCTATGTCTTGAATCTACCCACGATCAGGGTAGATCAAGCTTACTTGACTACGTTGGCCCAAATATGGAATGCCTAGACCAACACATTTCACCTATCGATAGGTGAAATGACTATCGCACTTGAGGATGTCTATAGGATATTTAGGATTCCTATTTATGGTGAGCCCATCACCTCCTCTACCTTTTAGAGTAGGGGGGTTGTGTTTGATGAGATCTTTGGTGATTAGGGCTAGGAGGCCCAGCGTAAGATCGACCATGGAGGTATTCACATTGGGTACCGGTACAAGGAGGAGGTCTTCTCCATCTAAGAGGCAGTTTTTATACACCTGGTCACATAGATTGTGCTTCCAGACTCCCCGGATGCGAGGATCCCCTGGAAGCTTCTGGCCAGTGTTAGGAGGGTCATTCAAAGCTCCACATGATAGTCATTGCTCCTAGCCTAGGGGAGCACATTATTGTGCCAGTTGTATCGAGAGCTATATCATATCACTAGTAGGAGCTAGGTAAGCATTAGCTACAATCTACTCTTACAGATTTGGTGTTGGTAGCACATCCGGATCATGCGACCTACAGAGCTTCCCTTGGAGATTACTTCTATTGATGATGCACATTAGTGTTACACCGCATGTTGGCCCTACGAGGATGAGGGGTTCTGGATTAGGTCTCATGAAGAGGATATCGAGCATTATATTGATTGATTTGTAGCACTGCAACCTTATGATATTGAATGATGTCCATATATATATTTCCCTATATGTCTAGAGGTGAAGAACACAAGCTTATACTGAGAGGGGGGGTGAACAGTATAAGACCGCTTTTTACTTTTTCCTTTATACTTCAAAACAGTAAAGCAATATACCCAAAGCAATATCAAAGCAATGCACAAAACCATCCACAAAGTGACACAACAATTTACGTCCACAAAACTTTTCTCTAAAAGTTATCTCAAAGTTCTTTGGGAAACCTTCCCAATTACAATGTTTATGAGCCTCGGCTCAAAGGAGAAACCTTCCCCCAATATGAATTTATGAGCCTCTGCTCAAAGGAGATACCTTCCCCTACCTCTGCTTTGGCTGGTGATCCTCTAGAAGACCTCTGCCTCCGCTGCCCTTAGCAAATGGAACTCTATCCACAGAAGACACCTGTCTTCCTTGCTCTGGCTGGAGACCTCTGTCCTCAACTCTATCACCTCAAAGCTGGTCCTCGAATTTGCACTAAACACAGTCCTTCGGTCTAGCACAAATGTCCTCTTCCTCTGTCTTTGATCAGCACCAAACATAGTCCATCGGTCTGGCACAAATCTGTCCTCAGGTTCTTCTCATAGAACCAATGCACCTCTGTCCTCAAGTTCTCTGATAGAACTATCAAACTCAGCTTCACAAGTCCTCTGCTAGGACCTGTCCAAATCTGCTCACAAGTCCTCACCGAAACCTGTCCAAATCTTCTTACAAGTCCCCAACGGAACCTGTCACCTGCTCACAAGTTCATAAAGAAAAACTTGCTTGGCATGAACCCACAAAGAGAATTGTTAGAGACCCAATGTGATTCATCAACCTCATAGAAGCATAAAGAGAATTGTTAGAGACTCAATATGTTCTATACTTAACTCCCAATCTCAATCTCAACTCAATCTCAATCTCAACAGAATAAGATAGATGTAGTATGCTTTTCTCAAGAACATGAAACACAACCCTACAATTGCCAACCAAGCAATATCTCATTTAACAATAATACTCATGTTCTTTCCAACAACCAATATCTTTTCTCAACCAAATAGGACTTCAACAACAATGCTCAAAGATAAGGTTTAACCAACATCATTCAACTCAACACTAACCTTGAAGCATTCTACTAATCATCACAAGAAAAGGAAACAAGTAGAAATCCTTTTCCCTCCAAAGATATTTGAACAAAATAGCCACCAACACAATATCACCAAATGCAAAGAATAACTTGTTCAAATCAACTCAATGGAGTAAGCCCAATATCATGTATCAAGTAAAAGCAATAACTTGATCAACCAACCTCTATGGAAGCAACTCAACCATCAACCTCAACATAGCCATCCAAGGGTTTCACCAACTCAAAGCAAGTATCAAGACTCACAACCATAAACCCTAGTGCACAATGCTTCCACTACCTCAAACCAGAAATATGCATTCACCAAAATTCTCATCAAGGATAACAATGCATAAGTAGTCTTCAACAAACCAGAAACTAGGACTTACACCCAACCAAAGGAAACCTAGTTGAATACCTTTTCACTCCAATCTTATTTCAGGAAAACATACACCAATCATACTCATAAGAAGAATGTGCCCATACCTTATTGAAGTGAAGGAACCCCTTTGGAAATCTGCCACAATCACAAAGTTCTTTTGCCAATCTTCACAAAGGTTAGTAGATCACAAAATAATCAACATTACTCCACTTTTCAATAATCATCACCAAAGTCTTTAATTGCACAACTTCCTTATCTCTCCTAAAACCACTTGTACCATAAAATAAAATAAATCACAACATTGCATAACCTTATAACTCCCAAAACCACTTATACCATAAAAGTAAAATAAATCACCACATTGCATAACCTTATAACTCCACTAAAATACTTATAGCATTCTTAAAATAATCTTTTAAGATATCACATACTCAAACCCTTATATCTCCTAAAATATTAAAATAACATACCTTATAATCTTGGAGCCTTCCAAAATATTGTTCACCGTGCTATCAACGCTGTGATTCGATCATGAACCTCAAGCTAGCCTACGACTTTAGCATAGGTGAATTAACAACATACGCTAGCGACCATGACAGAAAAAAATACGATCGACATCGTTATTCTCTCATGGGCGATCAATAAAAAAGGTTTATATCTCTGCTTCCGCTAGGTTTCGATCCTGAAACCTTTCTGTTCAAACTGCCTTCTCTCGAACGCACAACCAACTCATCTACCTTGAAGGATAAAATTAGCAGGGGCTTACCACATATTCATATCTTATGGCACGTGCTTCGAAATCCCTTTTAGACTTGTTTTCGATAAGCGTGCAGCCACCACAAAATTATTCAAACAAGCTCTCGTTTTATATGAGTTTCATTTCCCGCATTGCAGGGCATATGTATCACAAGCTCAAATCATTAATTAATCTCGAAGCATGTCTTTTTCTCTCTCCACGTTACATCTCGTAGGGTATCCGAATATTTTGCACATTATATAATATATATATACCCCTTTTAATCGTTACACACACCATCCCTTCACTGGCGCAGGAGCTTCATGCCGAAATCAAAAATACAAAGAGTAAATATCGAACTCCTTGTGGTTTTCGAATGCGTGGGCCCTCAAAAAAATATGCTCTCCTTCGCAGGCGCAGACGATGCACGAAAATTGATATCGATCCATACACTTTTTAATGAATTCCATTTCCACCTTTTATATGCACTAAGATGCATTGATTAACACGTCGGCACTTTTAATTTAATTTAATATTTTAATTTAAATTTTAAATAAATAAAATTTAAACTAAATATTTAAAATTAAATATCTTCATCACCGGGGCACCTTTTTCAACGAAACGAAAAGCCAACTTGGGTTTTAAGAAAAACCCATTTCAAATCTGTTGTCCATGGTTTTAAATAAAACCTTTTATTTTGTCTGCCTTGGTTTTCACAAAAAACCCTTCCGCTTCTTGACATCAATGACAACATCAACACTTGAGCAAAGGCAATGTACCCAATGTACCCAAAATTGCCAACAATCTCCCCCTTTGTCATTGATGGCAAAACTTTACTAAAAACACATCTTCAAGAGCCAAAACTGAAATCACTCTCTTTGAAGTTTTGCTCCCCTGACTTGAAGCTTTCCTCTTCACTTGAAGCTCTCCCCCTTACTCATATCTCTCCCCCTTTGTCATCAATGGCAAAGGGCCACCTTTGGGGCTCGGAACTAAGAATGAGCCTCTTAGCTTAGTCCCTCCCCCACCTCCTGATGAGGTGATTAATTCTGGAGTGGGAGTAAAACTCCCATTAGGCACTGATCATCATCAGCGTCTATAACTTCCTTGCCGGGCCTTCTCTTGAACTCTTTTTCCATATTCCTGTTTCTGTCATTTTTCTGATCCTTGGACCTGATCATGCCACTGTTCCTGTTCCTGTATTCTGGAATTTCAGCTCTACACTGTCTAGCTATGTGACCTTCATTGTTGCACTTGTAACAAGTAACAATGTTATTTCTTTGAGGCATACCTGTTCTTTGAATCCACCTGTTCTGACTAAACCTGTTCCTGTTATTTGCCTTGCAATGAACTGCCTTGTGCCCAAACTGATTGCAAGAGTAGCAATACCCATAAAAGAAATCACCCCTTCTGAAACTATTATTTACCTTCTTCACTTGAGCCATGCAATGTACAGCCATGTGACCAAACCTGTGACAAGCAAAACATCTGCCTTGAAACTTCTCCTTCTTCTCATTCTGAATTCTGTTTTCTGTTTCTATGCATCTATCATTCAAGGACTCATGATCTGAAATACTTTCCTCATTAGAACTCTCTTCCTTTTGGAGTCTCTTACTAGACTCTCCAACTTGTTTCTTGTGTGGCTTAACAAAACCAAGACCTGTTTTATCTGTTGTCTTTCTTTGACCTTTGATAAGAGATTTAACCTTTTTGGAGCTTTCTTGAAACTTGTATAGCTTATCCTTGTACTCTTTATTTTCCTCTTTCAACGAAGCCATTTTCTGTTCTAATTCACTATACTCACGCACCTTAGATTCTAACTCATTCTTGAGTTCTTGTGCCTTAGCCATAGAGACATCAAGACTTTCTATAAGTTCATCTCTCTCCATACAACATTCATCTAACTTATCCTTGAGTCTAGCATTCTTCTTTCTTTCCTTTTTCAAACCACTAAGAGCATTAGTAAGATCACTTTCAAGATCCTCTATTTGATTGCACTTTGAATTATCAAGGCCTTTTTCAAGTTTCTTATCACTAGAGGTGCTACCCTTTTCAAGAACCATACATGCATCTTCCTTATCATTTTCTGAAGCATCCTCATACATACTAGCAACCGAATCATTAATTGTGCAATCATCCTCAAGGTGACCAAAATTTCCACATCTAAGACATTTCATGATAATGAATCTATGTTTTGGTTCTTCCTCTTTTTTGATATGAACAACATCTCATTTTCATTATCACTTGAAGAACTTTCACTATCACTACTAGAACACTTACTTGCTTTGTCTAGGTAGAAGCTCTTCTTGTGTTTGTGAGAATACCTCTTTCCTTGATTGTTGTGCTCATATTTGTTTTTCCTATGATGCTTGTGCTTTTCGAAATCCTTGCTCTTACAGTCCTGTTTATCTTCATCACTTTCATCCTTGGCAATAGTACAGTTAGTAGCATAATGACCAAACTTTCCACAATTGAAACATCTTACGTTTTTCATATTTTTGTGCTTTCTAGAGAACTTGCCTTTCTTGTTGTAATATGCCTCTTCATCACCAGAAGACTCATCACTCTCTTGAAGTTGTTTACCTTTGGAATTCTTGGTAGCCTTGAAAGCTGCCTCCTTCTTGACATCAACCTTCACTTGAGTTCTTAACTCAAATGCTGCAAGTATACTATGGAGCTCATATTTTTTCAACTTATCCAAATCTTTAGCTTCCTCAATAGCAGAAATATTTTCACTAAATCTATTAGGAAGAGATCTTAAAATCTTATCACAAACATCATTTTCAGCAAGCTCAAGACCTAAGTCTTTCATGGAGTTAACAACTTCATCCATACGAAGCATGTAGTCACTAATATTTTCATCATCATTCATCTTGAGTTGTTCAAACATACCTTTGAAGTGTCTCAACTTGGCCTTTCCGACATTTGTATCACCTGTATGAACCACCTTCAACTGATTCCACATTTCACTAGCTGTCTTGCAGTGAATCACTTTGGTGAGATCTGCTTTATGTAAGCCTTTCAAGATTGTATTCATTGCTTTTGAATTGCTGTGATGTAGGAGCCTCTCTTCTTTAGTATTAAGACCATGTTCAGGAATAGTGTACTCATCTTCAATTACTTCCCAAACCTCATTCCCAAGTGCCATTAGATGAACCTTCATCCTTGCACTCCAAAGACCAAAATCTGACCCATCAAGAATAGGTGCTGCATTGCCACTTGAATGATCCATTGTGTTCTTTACTAGCTTTTCCTTCAAGTTGTTAAACCTTTCCGAAGGAACCTGCTCTGATACCAATTGAAGAACACAAGCTTATACTGAGAGGGGGGGGTGAACAGTATAAGACCGCTTTTTACTTTTTCCTTTATACTTCAAAACAGTAAAGCAATATACCCAAAGCAATATCAAAGCAATGCACAAAACCATCCACAAAGTGACACAACAATTTACGTCCACAAAACTTTTCTCTAAAAGTTATCTCAAAGTTCTTTGGGAAACCTTCCCAATTACAATGTTTATGAGCCTCGGCTCAAAGGAGAAACCTTCCCCCAATCTGAATTTATGAGCCTCTGCTCAAAGGAGATACCTTCCCCTACCTCTGCTCTGGCTGGTGATCCTCTAGAAGACCTCTGCCTCTGCTGCCCTTAGCAAATGGAACTCTATCCACAGAAGACACCTGTCTTCCCTGCTCTGGCTGGAGACCTCTGTCCTCAACTCTATCACCTCAAAGCTGGTCCTCGAATTTGCACTAAACACAGTCCTTCGATCTAGCACAAATGTCCTCTTCCTCTGTCTTTGATCAGCACCAAACATAGTCCATCGGTCTGGCACAAATCTGTCCTCAGGTTCTTCTCATAGAACCAATGCACCTCTGTCCTCAAGTTCTCTGATAGAACTATCAAAATCAGCTTCACAAGTCCTCTGCTAGGACCTGTCCAAATCTGCTCACAAGTCCTCACCGAAACCTGTCCAAATCTTCTTACAAGTCCCCAACGGAACCTGTCACCTGCTCACAAGTTCATAAAGAAAAACTTGCTTGGCATGAACCCACAAAGAGAATTGTTAGAGACCCAATGTGATTCATCAACCTCATAGAAGCATAAAGAGAATTGTTAGAGACTCAATATGTTCTATACTTAACTCCCAATCTCAATCTCAACTCAATCTCAATCTCAACAGAATAAGATAGATGTAGTATGCTTTTCTCAAGAACATGAAACACAACCCTACAATTGCCAACCAAGCAATATCTCATTTAACAATGATACTCATGTTCTTTCCAACAACCAATATCTTTTCTCAACCAATTAGGACTTCAACAACAATGCTCAAAGATAAGGTTTAACCAACATCATTCAACTCAACACTAACCTTGAAGCATTCTACCAATCATCACAAGAAAAGGAAACAAGTAGAAATCCTTTTCCCTCCAAAGATATTTGAACAAAACAACCACCAACACAATATCACCAAATGCAAAGAATAACTTGTTCAAATCAACTCAATGGAGTAAGCCCAATATCATGTATCAAGTAAAAGCAATAACTTGATCAACCAACCTCTATGGAAGCAACTCAACCATCAACCTCAACACAGCCATCCAAGGGTTTCACCAACTCAAAGCAAGTATCAAGACTCACAACCATAAACCCTAGTGCACAATGCTTCCACTACCCCAAACCAGAAATATGCATTCACCAAAATTCTCATCAAGGATAACAATGCATAAGTAGTCTTCAACAAACCAGAAACTAGGACTTACACCCAACCAAAGGAAACCTAGTTGAATACCTTTTCACTCCAATCTTATTTTAGGAAAACATACACCAATCATACTCATAAGAAGAATGTGCCCATACCTTATTGAAGTGAAGGAACCCCTTTGGAAATCTGCCACAATCACAAAGTTCTTTTGCCAATCTTCACAAAGGTTAGTAGATCACAAAATAATCAACATTACTCCACTTTTCAATAATCATCACCAAGGTCTTTAATTGCACAACTTCCTTATCTCTCCTAAAACCACTTGTACCATAAAATAAAATAAATCACAACATTGCATAACCTTATAACTCCCAAAACCACTTATACCATAAAAGTAAAATAAATCACCACATTGCATAACCTTATAACTCCACTAAAATACTTATAGCATTCTTAAAATAATCTTTTAAGATATCACATACTCAAACCCTTATATCTCCTAAAATATTAAAATAACATACCTTATAATCTTGGAGCCTTCCAAAATATTGTTCACCGTGCTATCAACGCTGTGATTCGATCATGAACCTCAAGCTAGCCTACGACTTTAGCATAGGTGAATTAACAACATACGCTAGCGACCATGACACAAAAAAAATACGATCGACATCGTTATTCTCTCATGGGCGATCAATAAAAAGGTTTATATCTCTGCTGCCGCTAGGTTTCGATCCTGAAACCTTTCTGTTCAAACTGCCTTCTCTCGAACGCACAACCAACTCATCTACCTCGAAGGATAAAATCAGTAGGGGCTTACCACATATTCATATCTTATGGCACGTGCTTCGAAATCCCTTTTAGACTTGTTTTCGATAAGCATGCAGCCACCACGAAATTATTCAAACAAGCTCTCGTTTTATATGAGTTTCATTTCCCGCATTGTAGGGCATATGTATCACAAGCTCAAATCATTAATTAATCTCGAAGCATGTCTTTTTCTCTCTCCACGTTACATCTCGCAGGGTATCCGAATATTTTGCACATTATATAATATATATACCCCTTTTAATCGTTACACACACCATCCCTTCACTGGCGCAGGAGCTTCATGCCGAAATCAAAAAATACAGAGAGTAAATATCGAACTCCTTGTGGTTTTCGAATGCGTGGGCCCTCAACAAAATATGCTCTCCTTCGCAGGCACAGACGATGCACGAAAATTGATATCGATCCATACACTTTTTAATGAATTCCATTTCCACCTTTTATATGCACTAAGATGCATTGATTAACACGTCGACACTTTTAATTTAATTTAATATTTTAATTTAAATTTTAAATAAATAAAATTTAAACTAAATATTTAAAATTAAATATCTTCATCATCGGGGCACCTTTTTCAACGAAACGAAAAGCCAACTTGGGTTTTAAGAAAAACCCATTTCAAATCTGTTGTCCATGGTTTTAAATAAAACCTTTTATTTTTTCTGCCTTGGTTTTCACAAAAAACCCTTCCGCTTCTTGACATCAATGACAACATCAACACTTGAGCAAAGGCAATGTACCCAATGTACCCAAAATTGCCAACAAGAGGCTCGTGAGTGACTATGCTAGGATCAACGAGATAGATTACTTCTAGATCGTAAATATAAGATTTGAGAGTACTAGTTCTACTCTAGAGTCCTACGGTAGTTCGGCATAGTTCAGGATATCCCAGAGTTACCTATTATTTGTAGGCAGCTAGTGTTAGAGGTATATCTATAGTGGGTGCAGCCTACACCACTGGGTGACACTATAGATGATTTTTAGGAGTCAGGGGTTGTTTTTGTTGGGACCACCCCAGCGTATGATACTTGGTGGTACTTACTTCAGTGGTGGTACCTACTGAGGGTGGATTGGGAGAATAGGTTGCAACAGAGGATGCACCACTGATGGAGGCTAAGTAGGAGGCCCTAGATGAGGGTGAGGTGCCTTCAGATAGTGAGGTAGGGTAGTTGCTAGCCCAGGTGGTAGATCTATAGAACCATGTTGGGAGGTTGCACACACAAATGTTATATAGGGATACATCTATCACCATGCTAGAGGTGAAGTTGTCTCATGGCGAGAGGTAGCTATAGCAGACCAGGGAGGAGCTCACAGTTGCCACAGCCCATGCTATAGTCATAGAGGGGCGAGTCTAGGAGCTGACTAGTGTACTACAGCTAGCAGAGGCACAATGGATTGCAACTATAGCAGAGAGGGACTTAGTCCCAGGCTCAAAGAGGAGACCCTCCATCTTCCCATGTTGTCATGGCACCACCCATAGTACCAACACTCGCACTACCAGGGGGTTGTGATCCTATGATTGATATTAAGTAGTTTACTTCCATCGTACAAGAGGGTAATGATTTATTTGATGCGAGGATAGCTCACATATCCTAGTTAGAGGGGTGGATTAGACTGACAGGTGGACAGGTCCCAGCAGATCCTCATGAATCAGGTACTCATCAGAGTGGATCCAAGACCAGGATGATGGGGCAGTCATCCATGAGCTCAAGCCATAGGGCTCATAGGATTGAGAGGACACATGAATCCTATAGTACACATGGTGCTAGCTCACACAACAGGCACAAGGATGACATAGGTGATGTTGGTGAATCTCAGGCTGGGGGTGCAGGACCTCCATAGTATATACATGTGCTATTTTGTGATGTACTATTTTGTGTGTAAAGTCAAGGATCTACATGGATGTAGCCTGCAAGTATTTTGATGCACCCCCATGTACTCATTGCGGACACACACACACACACACACACACACATATATATATGATATTTTGATCATTTATGGCTCATTATGTGTATCTGTGTATTTTTAATTTTATGTTTATGTTATGCACATGGATGCAGATGTTTATATTGATGCTATGCTTATATGATGTGATGTATGGATGACATGCACTAGATAGCTATTTTAATTTATGATGATGATGATGATATGCAATGATCTAAATGTTTAGATATGCTATTTATGATGGATGCATATGGATGCGATGTTTACTTTTAAATGCATATTTAATTTTACTTTATTGTATGCATTTAATTTATGATGATATCATGATATGGTTGTGCAATGTATGTAATGCATTATTTACATGATGGTAATCTAATGTAAATGAACTTGTATGCTTTAATCACTTAAAACATGAGGAATAAATGCGATATAAGTTTAAAAATCTAATGGATGACACCACAGAATGTGTAAAAATCATGAATGTAATTGCAAATCCTCATTACAAGAATTTAATCAATTAATCACCCATATATGAAATGCAATGATATGAAATGGTATGATATGAATGATATGATATGTCACTCTGTATTCCTTTTTGCAATTTTGAAAAGTATGCACAATATAGTCAGTGGTCATCTAAATATCATTTTTGATATCCATCCGGTATCTATCCTATATCTTGATTGTGCTTTATGTAATGATGTATCACTTATTAGATACTTTGTAATTTGATGATTTGAATGACTTTATTCTATATGGTTTGTGATATTTGGTATTTTGTTGCTATTTAGAGAAACTTTTGAGGTTTTCCATGAGACTCAAACACCCTAGTAGACTTCTCAAACATCCCATACTAACTGTACAAGGCTTTTGTTGGACAAGGCTTTCATCACGAATGACCCAACTGTTCATTACCCCTATGTGTGCATGTGAGTATTTTTAGATAGACCATAGGCATACCCTAGATGTCAGTTGGGACTCTTTCAACCCATATGTGAGATCGGGTTCCTCTTATGTTCGTATCATCCTTGTTTTAGACTTGATTGGACTATAATGCTAGACAACCCCAGGTACCCAGAGCTAGCTCATCTTGCAAATTGATCAGGACTACCCCTCCAAGAACAGTCGAGACTCTTTCAACCCATTGTTGTGTTTGGGGATCACCCAATAAAACTACTACTCTAGAAGTAGGCGGGACTCTTTCAACCCATTGCTGCAATCAAGGTTCATTTTATGGATTTGAATGGTGAACAATTCAGGGATTCAAGTTCTCACCCTTATTTTCTTTCTATTCATGGGGATACTTGCTCATGTGTAGTGATAAAAATCACTGTTTTTCACATTTTTCTCTAAGTGATAAAAATCACTGTTTATTCTTTTTTTCTTGAGCAAGGGATTTATATAGTGCTTTTGATTCACTATGTCATTTTAGATTTGAATTTGAACTTGATTTTTGATCTTCATTTGATCTTTGATTTGAACTTTGGGGGTTTTGACTTTTGAGATGTCAATTTGGGATATCAATTTTAGGATATCAATGTGGGGTATCAACCTTTGATGTTGATATGGGATGTTACTCTGGGATATTGCTCCTTTATTTTAAGCAAGGGAATGTATGGGTAGGGGAAATATTGTCCTTTTGCCAAGGTTCACCATTCTAGACCAAACTATTTGCAAGATAAGAAAGTAATAAAACCCATCTCTCTAAATACCTAGGACCACTTTCGTAGCTTTCATCCTCCCTTATCTTAGCAGGATTTTAAATATTTCCATTAGTGATGGGATCCTGATATGCCAAGTACTATCACAACTAGTGACCTCATCTACAAAAGCAAATAAAGCTTTCTACGATGTCTGAGAAACCCACTAGGTATGGCTGAGTGACTAGAAAATTTTTGGTATACACATATATCTCATAGAAATAGGTGTGTATGAATGTAGTGAATTATGATAAATGCAAAGGTGCATTATTAAAACACAAACGTGTCGTCGTTTGTAAGACTGACAAACACAATCCCTCCTACTATAGGATGCAATGGATGATGAATACCTATTTGTAATGTAATGAAGTGAATGCATGTGTAAATAAAAATGCATAGTGCAAATGCAAATGTTTTTGGATTTTATGCTTTACCATTTTTTTTGGATTTTATTGATTTTATAATTTTTATGGATTTTGAGCTTTTATATTTGACCAAACGATGAGTACATGCCTTCGGAGCCTTTAAATTGACCAAGTGATTTTTAAGAATCCTTGGAGCTTTTTAGGATGACCGAGCGGTTTTAAGCAAACCCTCGGAGCCTTTTGGGATTGACCAAACGGTTTAAAATACCTTTGGAGATTTTTGATTGACCAAACTACTCACAAGAGAGCTTGGAGCCTTTTAGGACAACCGAGCGATTTTAAGCAAACCCTCAAGACCTTTTGGAATGATCGAGCGATTATAAGCAAACCCTCGGGGCCTTTTGGGATGACCGAGTGGTTATAAGCAAACCCTCGAGGCCTTTTACTAACATGACCAAGCGGTTTTAGGAACCCTTGGAGCCTTTTGGGGAGGGTATGCTGCCCTATATACCCCCAGTGTATGTGCCATTCAACAATAGTGAGGGAGGTGCGATACCTCTAGACCCCTTGCTTTACCTTATCAAATGTGGCATGGACGGTGGGGAAGGTATGCTACCTTGAAGACCCCCAGTGCTCATGTTATTCACTGCAATGTAATTAGTGTTTTTAGGAAGAGTGATAGAAATCAACTCTCCCAACTAAGGCATGGACCTCAGCATAATGCTTATGTCTTGGTAGGTTTGAATGAGCGAACCATCATCGTGGATCGTGTCTCATTCTACTAGGTCTTGGACGACCCTCCTAAATGCTTGACAATCCTGAATGTCATGTCTATGTGCTCTATGATACACACAAAAGGGACCCCCATTAGGTGACCCAGTATTGGATGCTCTCTGCTTGACTTAGGGTAGTGTAAATGCATTTGCCTCATGTAACTTTTGGAACAAAGTTAGAGTAGTCATTTAAAATAAAACTACTCCTTGTACTGGCCTATCAGGCTTACGAAGCGACTGACGACCTTGGAATCACTCCTGAGGAGGTGTGACCTTCATTTCAGCATGTTTGGGCACTATAAGAGAACCATATTCCTTATAAACCCCCTTATCCATTAGGTTTTGCACCACACTCTTGAATTCATGACAATCTTGAATGCCATGACCCTATATTCGATGATAAAGACAATAGTGATTCTCCCTGTAACCTATAGGTTTAACTCTATTTGGGTTCAAAGGGATGATATCAGGTAAGGTGATGACCTTATCCTCTTGCAACTTCTGAAAGATGTTATACATAGACTATTTTAAAGGAATCCAAATGCATTGCGACTATTTTGGGTGCTCGACCCGCATTGGCTTACTTTGAGGACCCACTGGTTGGGTTGGTCGCATGGGCTCTTGCTTTTGCTGAGGTTTTTCCTGCACTTGCACAGGAAGCGATTCAGCCTCAAATAAGGGTTGCTTTTGTGATCCCAGGTTTTCAAACTGGTTCATGATAAAATGCAACACCTTATCTTGCTCATCCATACGATGTTCCATTTGTTCTAGGTGACCTAGAATGGCTCGCAAGACTGCCAAAGAGCTCATATGTATTTCCAATGACTGATTTGAAATACCTTTGTCTATTGAAGGAAATGAACAAGTGGATGCTAGAGATCCATTAGGTAATTGCAAATCACCTATTTCCTTCGTTTGAGTTGATGTGGATGCTTCTTGATGATACACTTCATTAGTGCTATCCACATGCCCATGCCTATGACTCAGTTTAGGTTGTTGTTTCACTTCATTGTGTTGAACTATGTTAGTTTCAGTACCCCCAATCTGATGTGGGGTGCACACTTGCCCTTGTCCCTGAGAAGGTGGCACAAGAAATGAGTTAGGAGTGACTAATTTTAAAGGTTTGGACCCCTTTACTATGGAAGCACTATCTGATTGCCCCATCTCCTACTCTATTTGCTCTAGAGTCACTCGATCTTCTGACTTAATGTCAACCATTCCCACAAACTCGTGAGAAGACTCCACAAATGCATGAGTCATAGGTGACTTGTCAACATATTGAGGTTGTCCTATTTTAGTCGTGATAACTGAAACTTCCTCATACTCATGCGATGCCTCTAGGATAGGATCCATAGGTAGAGACTCGACAAAAAGTTGACCTAACTCCTCACTGGACTCCATGGTGGGCGGCATCGTAATGCTAGCCTCTACAAGCTCTTCATATTCAACATCATCCTCATGAGGACTACCTTGTAATATGGTGGATGAAGATGGTATGATACACTCAGGTTCATCCATATCCACCATAGGCTCTTCTGCTTCGGTAGGAGCAAGAGGCTCCTCTAAAGACACATCAGAGATAGCTGTGAGCATCTCCATAACTACATTCATCAATCCCTCCCTGCTAAGATATGTCGAGGATGGAGGGGTGATGGGAAAAACCATCGAGGATAGCGGTGGTAAAAGTAATTCCACCACGGTCTACGGGGTTGCATCCAAACTCTGGATAGACTCCCCAAGTTGAATGTTTAGATGCCTAGGCGACCCACTAGATTCTTGAGGGTGATCCTCAGGTTTATAATACTTGAAAGGATATGGGTCTACCTCTACTATATGGACTTCATTTCCATGGGTGTACTTAATGCACTGATGCACTATGGATGGTACACACTCCATGGCTCTTATCCACGACCTTCCAAGCAACAGGTTATATTGTCTTGATCCCTCTAAAACGTAGCACAATATAGGAATAATATTTTGTCCCACCTCTATGGGGAGGACTATTGTGCCTACTGTAAGGGATTCCACATCATTAAAATATTGTAACATTAAATTTGTTTCCTTGATGTGGGACGGTGGAATTTTGAGATGTTTGAATGCAGAGGTGGTGATGATATTAATCGATGATCCTGTATCCACCAAAACTCGCTTATACGTAATCTATTGTATCCTCACTATGATATGCAATGGAGGATCATATTCCTTGATAGGGAAATGTTTGAATTCCTATTTATGGAAAGTAATCACAAGTTCCTTATATGGCAGAATAGACCGTATATGCCCCAAGGATTATGATGACTTTCGAGCATTGACATTGCTCACCTGTTGGACTTGACTACTCTCAACCTCATGCTTACGCATGGGATACCTGAACCTATCTTTATGTTGTTCTTTGATAACCCTAGGCATGTCTATCCACCTAGAATAATGGCTATCTACTTGCTTAAGAGGTAACTCTTGACGATGCATAGTGTGCGTCACATTGACTTGTTGCCTAAGCACTCTAGGTATGAGCTTCTTTTCAGGAGTTACCTCACATGATTGTTCCTCACACAATTTTTGCTGGTAAATTCTATCTTCCCATTGTTGGAGCTCATCCAACCTTTGTTGATGTGCTCTCTTCTTCTCTGCACACTCATGCTCTAGATGCTCATGCTCAATGTGCGCCTCCTCCAATTGGTCTTGGAGTAGTCGCATCTTATGGGCTGCATGAGACTCAAGTTCCCTATATGACCAACTCATAGAGTAGGATCCACAACTCTCTATCTCACTAGGAGGAGACCTAACGATGTGGGTTATCTTCATGTGTGGAGAAACCCCATGGCCTATATGGGTGAACCCCCTGCGTGACGAAGGGAGCTCGCGATGACTCTCAGAGTGTCACGCTGGGAGGATTAGATCCTTAGGTGAATGATGAGTGTGATGCCTAGCAAGGAGATGTGCAAGATCTAAAAGATCCTCATGGGAATATCGAAGACATTGAGGACCTCTCTCTACATATTCGGAGTCATTAGCTCGTGAGTGAGCTCGACTATGCCTAGTTGTCATGATGTGCCAACTAGACAAGTCTCGAGAGGAAACCTCTCTTACTAAAAATTTTGGCCTCAAGGAAGGCCTTATCTTGATGAATTAAGAAATAAAGAAGCATACAAATTAAACAATGTGATTATCTCCTTTACATTTTAAAAGTGAGCCCTAAACTATTTGATGTTGTTTCAAGATTTCTTATATCAATTTAGAAACTCTTGTCGTGTTTTGAAAAGCATTGAATGATATTCTCAGTTTAAATTGGCTTTCACCTGTATGCTCATAGCTCGACAACTTGGATGTGACTTCTAGGCCACATAAATCCCCCATGTGTGGTAATGAAAGTCCACACCCGAACAAGGAGCACAAGTCCTCCCAGATCCTCACCCAATCTCACCCAGTTAGCGTTATACCCTCCGAAGAGAAGTACATACAAATTTTTTGGGCTACGGATGGTTCTTGGATCCGATATTGGTCTAGTATCCAAAGGTTCATAGGATTTGGGCCAATGGATGGAAGTTATGCCCACCGTCATTGAACCCTACTAGTGGTTGGATGTGACTCCCAACTCACTAGCATTTAAGTGCAAAGTGGTGTGTGTGGTTCATTTTAATTTGCATAAAATGAAAATGCATAATATAGCATAAATGATCATTTTCTACATGTAATGTAAAAATAAACATTTCATATTAAGAAATGCATGTTATATCCTACATGATTTTTGACAATGCAAGCTACTATGCAAATGGCCACTGATTGGGCCTCAAACATGCAAACCAAACACACAATTCTATCAAGCACGCTGGATTCTAGGGTGGACTACACTCAGAGATCCGTTGTTCCTAGTAGCACCTTTCTAATAATGCAAAAATGAATACAAATCTAGGACCTAAGTTCATTTCCTTTTTTTAGTTTTCCTAGTTGTATTGCAAATTTAGCATTCTGGAAAAACACAGAGACAGAAAAAGTTACAAAGGGTGAAAAGTGGGACCTACCTCAGGTCCACATCCGGTCTGTGTTTTATTCTCTATTGTCTGATCTGTCTACTATGAACCGTAGGGCTGGTGCATGGTCTGCACTGTAAACCACGTTTTGTAGCCGTGGGCCAACAATTGAACCGTAGCTGTCAGCTACGGTCTACACCTACAATTTCCAAAACACAAGAAATGGCAGTTAGATAGCTTGAATTGTAGAGTTCCATCGTGATCACCTTCTGACCTATCCAAAAAGTGTGCACCTATCTAGTAGATCAATGGAAATCAACATAAAAGCATGAAATAAGAATCAATATTGCATATGACAATAAAATGGATGTTTCTTTTATTAATATTGAAAGCAAATCTCGGTTACAATCATGCCCCTCTTAGGGTCACCCAAATGTTGATACAATTGATACAATTATGAAGCCCCCAATGGGGTAGGCACAATACTAATGCTCTCTAAATAGTCACAAACTGCTCTAGGGTGGAGTTGACCCTCTTCTTCGCATTGAGGAAGGAATTAGATGATTGAAGCTCCTTTGAATCTATTTCCTGCGATCAAGAAACAACACAAGAACATTAAACAAATAGGCAGCCTCTCGTGATGAGGCCCTTTAAAGGATTTATACATGTAAAGGCCATAATACTAATGAAATCAATAAAGTAGATAAACTATGCTAAACATATGCAATTCTCATAAATATTGATGGAAATATGTAAACAATAAGTACATCTATCAATCTGAAGGATCAGTTGCATGAAATAAAGCATTAGAACATGAAAAGAAACTAATTATGTCCTACTTGCTAAAATGAAGTAAACCTAATAAAATATTTAATATAGTCATTTAGAGTCTCTAAACTACCAAATAAACCATTAGAATGATTAATCTAAACTAGCTAAGCACACTGCAAAAAAAATAGTAAGGGGATCTTATACCTATTGCAAACCATAGCTCGGATGAGCGGTCTGCACTATAAACCATGACTGAAAGCCGTGGTGAGCAACCAAGTAGTTTTTCTCTCCAAATAAGGGGTTGTGGGATTGATCCTCCTTGTCAAATTGATGATCAAGGGTCGCCTTAGTGTCCTATGACAGGTTTGGCGGTTGAATTGCTCAATAGGGCCTCCGTTTACCCAAATTAGTGTTTCTTGGTGTTCTAGCTCCTTAGGGCATCCATGGCACAATTTTTCATGATGCTTAGGTTGGCAAAGTGATAGCAACAAATCTCTCTCTTAGTGGACTCAAGTGAGTTCACAATTCTACAGGGCTTCGTTGCTCTAATCTCCAATGCTCCATCCTATATTTTGATAGTGCTTCGCTATCAAAATGCGTTATATCATTGCCCTAATTTGAAGGGGTATTTATAGGACTACCCAAGGGCTAGGGGTGGCTTCATGGAGAAACAAATGTCAAGAAGGGTTGGTTAGGATAGTTGGATTGGAAGCTTCCATCCTTTAACCGCCTTCTTCTAGATCAAATGGTCATTCAAACCGATTTGGCTTGGATGAAGGCCAACTGAACTTTAGTTAAGACCACAGGTGATAGTTGTGGTTCAGATTGTAAACTGTAGGTGTCATCCATGGTTTATACTGTGGACCGCAAGTCTCAACTATGATTCATACTAATTAGGCCAAGGAGACCAAATTGAGTGGTTAGAACCAATGCTCTATCTTGGATTCTGTCCAAGATCATCCATATGGTCTTGTAGCATGTCCATATGAGTAGTCGCCATCGACATGACGTATTTTAGGTGTCTACAAGCTTTATTTCCTTATTTTTCTTGTATTCCCCTTCTTCTACACTACTACTAATTCCAACTTGTGGGCATTGAGCTGCACAGTGACCATTGTTACCAAAATTAAAACATTTTATAGTATGCTTACATTTGTATTTTCTTGGTCCCTTATTTATTTGCACAAAGTTAGCTTCTTCTCCACTACTCAATTATTCATTTGATTCTGGTTCTTTATTCTTTTTCTTTTTTGAAGCTTTAAGTGCAACTTCCCATTTGGATGTTTGATCTTTTTAAGTCCTCATTTCATAGGCTGTAAGAATTTTGTGTAGCTCATTCATGCTTAAGTTTTTAAGATCCTTCATTTCTTCAATCATCGATACCTTTGCATCAAACCTCATGGGAAGTGACCTTAAGATTTTTTGAATAATTTTAGATTCATCAATACTTTCTCCAAGTCCACAAATGGTGTTGATAATTTCATCAATGCAGAGAAGATATTTGGTAATATCTTCCTCATATTTCATCTTCAAGTCTTCGAACTTCCTCCTGTGGGTTTGAAGTTTTGCCATTTTAACCTTGTCATATCCTTCATATGTTATTTGTAACTTATCCCATATTTCTTTTTCTAAGGTGCATTGCATAACTTTCACAAAATTTGATTCACATAACCCACTTAGTATTGCAATCATTACCTTAGCATTATGTTCAAATGGTTTCTTGCCATTTTGATTCATGGGAGGAGTTGTAGGTGATTTAAATCCATCCACAACAGATTGCCATATATCATAGCCATGTGCCATCAAATAGGTTTGCGTCCTTATGCTCCAAAAGGTATAATTAATCTCATCGAACAATGGAGCTCTATTTGACAAAAAACCTTCTTGGTAAGCCATGTGTGTTAATGTAAGATCTTCCTTCAAGTTGTTAGGATTTCATGAAGGAACATGCTTTGATACCAATTGAAAAAATACATGCTTATACTGAGAGAGAGGTGAACAATATAAGTTAAAATGTTTTCTTTCAAACCAATAACTGCAATAATATGAATACAATAATAAATCAATGTACAATTTTCATAAACATAAGAGACAAGAGTTTTACGTGGAAACACCATTTCGAGAGAAAACCATGGAAAAACATTTCTTATATTTCCTTAAATAAAATATCATGGGCACCAACCCATAGGAGACACCAATCCCCTTGTTACAAGCTCGTAGGCACCAACCCACAAGAGACACAAATCCCCCTATACAATTTTATGGGCACCAACCCACAAGAGGCACCAATCCCCTTATACAAGTTCATGGGCACCAACCCATAAGAGACACCAATCCCCTTGTTCAAGTTTGTGGGCACCAACCCACGGGAGACACCAATCCCCTTATGCAATTTTGTAGGCACCAACCCATAGGAGACACCAATATCCTTCTGCTCGTAAATTTGGTCCAAAATTCTGCTCAGGTCTGTTAAAAAATCTGATCAATATTTGTTCATTATAATCCTTGTTGTACCTTGCTTTTACTCTTTAAATTCTTCCCTTTTCTTGAGTTTTCTTTCTTCAACTAAAGGTAATTCAAACATATTCTACCCAAAATTATTTTAACTTCATGAACATATAGAGGATGATATGCACTAGTGTAGAAAGCTTCAAATGGCCAATATGTTCTTCACATTCATTAAGTTTATCGCTTCCACATATTTCACATTTATTACATTTTAAAGGTAGCCCAAGTCTAGCACTAGATAACTTACTTGCATGTTGAATTGGAGATGCTAATACCTTGCTTCCACTCTTTTATACTTCCACGTTATGAAGCACTTCTCAAGCCCTTAAAATTTTGAATTTCAACCTTCTATTCTTGCCATGCCCTTGCCAAATGATACATGAATAATATCCAAGCTTTGTTGCTATTAATTAATCTATAATGCTTTATATTAATTAAATCAAACTCTTTAAATATCAATGCTCCTTATATCTCCCTTAATACTTTAATCAAAATAAACAAACTTTACCTTCTCTTTTCTACTCCAACACAAAACTAGCAACTCAATTTTTCTTATATCTCCTTTTCAAACTTTTAAACTTATTCCTTATGTCTTCAAAATTTATAGAGTTCAATAATTTGTACCTTTTAATATGTGCTCACTCAAATCCAAGTCCAAAGATAAACTTATACAACTAGTCTGTCTCCTCACATCATGATCATCCTCCTCTTCTTCTCGTCCAATCCCACCATCTTTATCAACCTCCAATTAGAATATGTCCTTGGCATCATTGTTGCAATGCTCGTGCTCCACTTCGCTTTCATGATACAAACTGGTGATATTTGTTGGTCAAACTCCTTGGGCAGCGATGACGTTCCTTCATCTTGCTTTGTCTATGGCGCTATCCTCAACAGTCTTCAAAACCCTACGTGGTTTAGAGTTTTCATAAACTTTGAGGTATGCTTGATAACCTTCTATTTTCCTTCAACATTATTATTCTTCATCCTTGCTGGTTCTCTTTGACTGAGCACTGCTTTCCTATGCACGTAATGCTTCTAATGGTTCTCGAATACTCTCTTTTCTAGATGTTTATGTGTGGTATTTCTTCCTTCTTGGTCTTCAGTGATCGATTTTGTGCTAATATACCTGCTAAAACACTATGCTTACCAATAATAGTAACTTCTCCCATACGCATGATTATAGTAATGGCTATCAAATGGATGTTTTCCTTTATTGCATTGTTTCCTTGGTTTGATGACTATCAGCCAGATGCATTCCATGTATTCTTAACCATACTATATTTTTTCTTCTCTATTGTATTTTTGTAGATGCTATTATTGTTACTCCATCGCTCCAGCTGGCCACAACTTCATTCCACCTCCATATGCTCTATCTACTTATGTTTCATATTTGACACTTCTCATATACCTCGAATACACTCACACAATCTCACTGGTCCCATACCATGCATAGTATGTTCATCAATGACCTTGAATATTGACCCAAACAGGATAGGATGTCAGATTCCTTAGTTTTTGATCCAAACCACCATTGTCGTGTCTCCTTCACTACTTTGTCGCTCCAATTCTTCTCCACTACCACGCCTAGTTGCTCTACCTGAACCTTCCACCAATTCGATATGTCGCTCTTATTCCATGAAGGTTTTTCACTACTTGTTGTCACCCATATCTCTAATGCTCATATCTATCAGAGACTTCAAATGATATCTTTTCACTATCGTCGCTCCTCTATATTGAAGACATTCAATCCAATTATTGTCCAAAATAAACTTTGGTCCTTTTATTTATATGCCAATTTTCAATTTCTACTTTTGGTCTTTGGCACCCATGGTCAGCCCACTTACATTAATATTATGGTGCTAATATATTTAAATATTTAATTTAAATATATCCATCTTTGGCTTTTTCAATATTTACATTAATATTTAAATATTAATGTTAAATATTTATTTTTAAATTTGAAACTTCTCCTTTATTTACTTAATAAAGGTCGACTTTTATACACTTATAATAAATGCATATGATATAATTTGCAAGGTGCATACACACATCACACTACCTTGAATAAATCACCCAAGCATGCCAAGTCGGCCTTTGACATCAATGACAACTCAATAGGGAATAATTCCAACATTGAATTCTCTACATTTCTCAAAAACTCGAGCAAGGTGTTTTACATGCTCCTCCTTTTTGTGGGAGAACATTGTCATGTCATCTAAGTAGATAACAATCACTTTATTGACCAATTCACCAAATACCATATCCATTGCTCTTTGGAAAGTAGCTCCCACATTAGACAATCCAAATGGCATACGTTGATAGGCGAAGGTTCCCCATATGGTAGTAAAGGCCATTTTGTACTGATCCTCATCTCGAACCTAAATCTGATTGAAACCTGAGAAGCCATATAGCAGAGAGAATCTTTGTGCTCCTGCTATCGTGTGTAGTATTTGGTCAATTTGAAGCAATGATTAGTGATACTTTAGAGAGACTTTGTTTAAGGTGCAAAATTCAACGCAGAGCCTGATGTCTCCATTATTTTTTCTGAATGGGACTAGATTTACCACCCAAGTTGAGTGCTTAATGGGATAAATTATTTTGGCACTAAGCAATTTTAGGAGCTCTTGCTTCATTAGAGCCTCGATCTTTGGATTAACCAGCCTCTATTTTTGACATACTGGCTTTGAATATGGATCCATCTCAATGGTATGTTGAATAGTATTTTTATCATAGACCTTTAGGTCATCATATTTCCAGGCTATAATATTATCATACATCCGGCATAGTTCCTAGATTGAATTTAATTCATATTCAAAGTTGTATGTGCTCACTTTCAAACATTTTCTCAGGGCTATTAAGATTTTCTTGGATCCTTCGGCATCAATCTTGATCATGTGGCTTGTTGGACGGTCATTATTATCAAACAAACTTTCCATAGTAATAATCCTTTTGGGATGTGATTATTCTTCAACTACAAAAATCCTTCCTCTTCTTTGTGATATTCATCTTTCACGGGTTCATTAGAGCAATTCATATCTAGAATCAAGAAATCTACTATTTGTTCATCATTTTCAAAAACTTGCCAAAAGTTATCTTTATCTGGTACTGAAGGCCTATATATCAACCTTACTACCTTAGGTCTATATATGTCATTTGATATAGAGAAATAATTAGCTCCTATCGCTGCTAGGGGTGTCAACATGAGTATTGTGGTCTCTAAGGATAGATTTGATGTTTAAAGCTTCAAAAGATTCTAGTAGATCCCATACTAAGTTTCTATAGGCTTTAAGGTAGTTTTGCTTACTTACACACTTCTCGGTAACCTAATTAATTATCAGCTCAGAGTTGAGGATCTAGTGCAAGGAGTGTTAGCACTATAGGAGGAGCCATAAGAGCTAGAAATATGGGTATTTCTAAGATATCATGTGTCGTTGGAGTAGTAGGCTACTATGGGATATTCACTAAGGGAGCATTCGTAGGGTAAAGTGGTGGCAAAGACATAGACTATAGTCGATTTTGGGCTAGCTTAGGAAAAAATGGTATAGTAGGCTTAGGAAGCAGCTGACCAATGGCTATCAGGAGCTTTTAAATATTTATGGATTTTTGGAATATCTATGGAAAGGTTAGGACATTGGCTTGCCTTATCATCAGACTCAAATTTGGACTAAAGGCTCTTAGATAATAATACACAATTTTTTATTGGTTGGCCTAAGACCCTTGGGGACCCTATGCCAAGAATGATTAAATTTGATATTAAAATCACTTATCTCTTCCTAAGGATGCTTTTGTATAGAGGTGAACTAAGTAAGTGAGGAGAAGGGATTGACATTTTCATTGAACTCAACAACCAACCTTCCCTCCAAGTCTGCACACAAAGTGATACTTCCATCAGGGAGGGTTCTATACCAATATAACATCTTACCTTTCAAGGAGATAACCAATAACCTAATCATGACATCCTCCTCAGTAATATTATGAACAACGGCCAAGGCTGCTACATCCTGGTAGTTTTTGAATGTAGTCTTTCTAGTGCCATTATATGTAGATAATGCTTTTAGGGCTACGAGGGGAATGGTGTTCTGATTAGTAAGGTTGAGGGGACCTGTATTGTTCTAGGTAGGGTACCCTAAATTTTGATTTTGGTTTTGATTTTGAGCCATAAATTTCATAGGGGTAATTGGCTCCTCCAAGTTAGATTCAAAATATTGTTGATCCTTCGAAGGTGTGCATAACGAGATAGGCTTAGGGGACATTGGAATTTTTTATTTTAGGAAATTCATCTCAAAGAACTCAATAGGGTCCTTAGACAAATCAGCTTTGTACCTTGTAATCATGAAATATTTATACTGCAAGGCTTTCCAATTTTATGGTAAAACAAATTCACCAATGATTATTGGATAATAGAGTAGAGAATCACCTAACTCTATACTACTCAAACTATGATATTTTTTTTATCCCACTGGGCGTGCCAAAAATTGTTGATCAGTAATATGTACCTAATGGAAGGATTGTGCACCTTGCAAACTAGACCAACACTGAGAGGTCACAGGATGGTGAAACCCTACAACCAATCTTCAAAGGAGGCTGATTCCTTATGACTTGATAACTATTTCAATGGAGCTTAGGGAAAACAAGAAAGAAAGTAAAACTAAGCTAACATGATTAAATTAAAAATGGCATATTAGCCACATCAAGACATATGGAGAACAGAGGTAGAAATGCATTCACATATACAAACCATCTAATAGACCAATCGATACATTTTATATTTCATTATTAACATCCATCACATGCTTGTAAATTCCATAATCAACAAATAAACAGTTAAAATCCATATTGCAAAATCACAACTAATTCATTTACCAATTTTAGTAGAAAAGCACAAACAAAAAATACATACATACATGAAATGGTTGGAAGGCCAAACAATGCTTTACTTATATTAATATGTTTCTTGTCTTACATACAAATTGTAATGGCTCAGATCCGACCCTTTGAATCGGTTACATTTTCTATTTTATAGCCGAGGAGTGCATCCTCCTCTTCCTCCACCCGACAACTTCATTAATGTACAATGTACCACTCGGACGATGGGTAATCATCTTCCTGATATCTCTTTACATTCGATGATACCCTTCAAGGGATATAATATGTCATCGGATGGTCTTCATTAGTTGCAACCCCTCTCCTTGGTTCTATCTCTGTCAGTGTTGCTATACTTTTTGCACTTATAGCCTTGAATGCAGTGGCTAAGCATTAATTTCACCTAAAACTTGCTTTTTTTTACTACAAAATATTGACAGGAAACATTGTTCTTGGGTTCCAATGTGGAGCTTTGGCGGACCTCTTGAAGGATAATAACCTGCATTAAATGTGTATGATGTTTTCCTAGAGATAGACCTGAAATCTAGGTTAGCACTAGCTCTAACCACTCATCATATTTATTTAACAAATACTAGCCATGGGTGGGATGTTCTAAAGCTTTATATTGGGTGACAACTTACCGTTCGCCCATGTCGCTTCATTTGGGCGGTATTTTGGGATACATCTGCCCTTGGGAGCTTTCAAAATATTTTCCCAAGCTAGGATGGGTCCTTCTGAATGACCCCATCCTTACAATTCTTTGAACCACTTGTCCAATTTGGGGCGGGGGTTTTGGAATAGCTCTGCCCTTTCTTGTTTTCTAAACTCCCACCCTAGCTAGGGTGGGGATTTTTGAGAACTCCCTTCAATTTGCGCTTGCCCTCTCATTGGATCTTGCCGTCACAACTTGGGCAGTCATTTAGATAGGGTAGATGATATTCTCATGAGTAAAACTTTCACCTTTCGCATAACCCGACCAATACATGACTTTGATTCTTTGCTAGGGTATCCAGTTTGGGCCAAGGAGGCTGAATTGTTCGCCCCACACTAACTCAACCTAAGTTAGTCTGACTACCTATTGGGGTGTGCCTATCCACCCATTTTTTTGTTGTAAAGACTTGTATTTTTAAATTAATTAAAAGTTAGACCTTTACATTAAAAAAAAATTAATATTTGTAATATTAAAAACATCTTATATTAATTTTAAAAACCATTACTATTAATATATTTTCTTTATTAAATAGTATTACTTCAACAAATTACATTCCTCAATTTTTTTTTTTTTTAACTTTTGTATTACTTATATGCAAGTAATAAGGCTACATCGTCGGTCCTTCCAAGAAAACAGGGGTTTCATCCATAATTTTATAGAACAACAACTATGTCTTAAATCCATTCTACTAATACAAGGAAAGAGGGATCTATGACTTTCTTCTAAGTCACTATATATAGGAATTAGAGTTACTAGCATAGATTTTCCCTAGTTTTCTTTGACCACCATCGAGGAGTATCTCCATAACAAGTTAGATCCTCATTGTCTAAAGCCCAATTTGTCATAGCATTTGCAATTTTATTTCATTCTCGAGGAGCGTGAAGAAACTTTACTATTATAAATCTAGACTAAAACACGTGTATCTTGTCAATCACCCTTTGTAACTTTCAATCCTGAGAGGAGGTCCTAGTGGGCACCTTCAATTGATTAATGGTTACTTGTGAGTTTGATTCAACCTATACTGCAGACTAGCCAACCTTAGCAACTTCCTGAAGACCACAAAGTATAGGACATACTTCCGCCATATTTA
Source organism: Wollemia nobilis (assembly GCA_028583015.1). Taxonomy (NCBI): domain Eukaryota; kingdom Viridiplantae; phylum Streptophyta; class Pinopsida; order Araucariales; family Araucariaceae; genus Wollemia; species Wollemia nobilis. The sequence goes on from JAQPPZ010014470.1 coordinate 6,185,058, forward strand.
TAGGGAGGACACCAAGATTTGTTCCAAAAATAAAGGCATGAGTACCATCTAAGAGTCTTCCTATGCCTCCCATGCTTGCCCTTCCTAGATTACCTCTTGACGCGTCATTTGTGTTAATCTTATGGAAGAGGCTTTCCATGGTCCATCCCTTTGAATTTCATTCACCCAAAGGTAGTTGAAGGAGACCTAGGTTTCAAATCTTTGCCACAATACATACATAATAATTTGTAGTTATAATATAATACAAAAAATCTTATTTCAATCCCTATAACCAACTTTAAAAATATATATTTTTTCTTTCTTATTTTATTATTATTATTATTTTGAATTTACATGGTGGAATAGGTAGCCGCCACAAATCCGGGTAGGTTGTCCGGCTTTTATGGCCACCACAATATTCTGCGTTGTACGCCAAAGAAGCCACCACACAGATCTTCGCGCAGTTTGCCCTTATAACCACCACCATGCCACAATCATTTTAAACATTTTACGTCACTGAAAACACCAGGAAATGGACAAGCATTCAGTCCAACGAAGCCCGAGATTTGAACCTTAAACCTCCGCCCCTTGGACCTCTGCCCCCTTACAAATTTGGTAGAACCAATTGATCTACATCATTTTGATGAGCCTGAGATCCAGGCTGATATGACCCTGTTCTTAAATGGCTCCAAGTGCGAGCAAGAGGGTAGCACATGAACCAGTAAAATGAAGACAAAGAGCCAAGATGATAAGACACCTAAAGAGCATTTATAAGAGCCATTTGAAGTGTGAACCTTTCTTATTTTATTATTACCATAATTTCATAAATCCATTATTCAAAAACATCGACCTAAACTTATTTTTATTTTAAATTATAAAAAAATATCACATCTTTATTTATTTATTTTTCCTAAAAGTTTCACCCAAACTTTAAAGTTCAAACTCAAGGACTAATATCTCCAACCCATCACCAACTTTTCAAATTAAACTAAACATAACACTCAGGTGATTGCAAATAGATCGCACTATGGCATAATAATAAATTTCAAACTTAAACAGTGAAGGCATGAAATCATGTGGGAAAAAAAAATAACAAAGATTACACATCCTTTGCAGTGACATTTTTCTATGTAACTTCAGTCCTGATCTATTGTAGACTTTTTAATAAATTCATTGCAAATAACCAGTTTTTTCTTCCATGCTCCGAAATTAGATGTCTTCAGTAAAATAAATTTTAATTTGTTTTGTTTCATTAAAATAAGTTTGACTCTGTGTGGCGGATGCATGTATAAAACGAGAGGTACTCCTTGAGAACAGGACCGTCTGAATATGAATATATATATATATATATATATATATATATATATATATATATATATATATATATATATATATAAAATGATAGATATTTTAAACATATGGGTGTAAATGGGTAAATGGGTTTAAGAATTTAAGGCGCATAGATACTTTGTCTGCAGATTGACAGAATAATGACTTGCACTTACCCGTCAAACACCTCTATTTGTTCAACCTCCTCCTTGAAATATTGACATGTCCTTTAAATTCTGTACCTTTCATACCGATGTTGCAACTATCCAGAACAACCACGTGTCGTCTTCTCAGCTGTTAATAAGAAAACCACCTTCATGTTATCGAAATATCACCTTGATGTTAATATCTTCCAAGGAATTAAATAACGTCGAGTCACACTGCTACTACCTTCCTAACTCCAACAAATCTGATTGAATTTTCGACCCACAATATCATTTTTGTTGGAATGTTTTATTTTACTGCCAACACAGCTCAGAAGAGCTATTTTTGACATGCTCCAATAATTGAAAATTGCTTATCTTTCGTGAAAAAATATTATAATATAAATTTTAATTTTTGGTAAGAAATCTCTAATTGTGAGTCAACCTCTTAAAAAATTTAATAGGAAGGGGTAAATTATATAAATAATTTTGAGCAATCTGGCTCTCTATTTTTAAAAGAGTTACTGAGAATTAGCTTTTTCTAAAAGAATAAAATGATTAGCAAACTGATAAGAAATTTTAAGAGAAGATTTTAAATATATAAAAATTTTGCCCCAGATTTTGAAAAAGCTACTGAGAATTAACTTTCTCAGTCAATCTGTTAGAAAATTTATAATATATCAATAATTTTAAATAATTTTATTTGTTTAAGTGGGTTTTGAAAAATTAATAAAAATTAAAAAATTTAACCTATATAAATAATTATATAAATTATTAATTTATAATATTATTTATAAAGTAATAATAAGATTAAGTTCCATGCCCCACTCACAGGAATATGGCCTTGAAAGACACCAGTAAAAGTCATAGGATTCACGAGTATAAACTGGTTTTAAGAAGACAAATGTGTAGTTGAGATATCTACTCTCACTGCTGAGCACCTTTGCCACTGACAATATGGTAGGTTGCTCATCTGCTGCTGCTGACACCCTACTGATGTTTGAGAACCCCTATCGATGTTTGCCAAGTGTTTCATTTTTGTGTATGTCATTTATTTGTAGAGGAGAAGTGCCTCCAACACCTCTTCTATTTTGTCTTTTTTATTGGATAATGTGATAAATGGTTGAACCGTCCATTTTCAGGTATGACTTCAAATTTATCGGTGTTGTGTTATAGTGTTTTTTTGGATTCGGTAGTGTAATAAAGGGTTGAGCAGTCCTGTCTTAACTATAAATTTTAGATTGTCTTCTATAACTCTTATATCACTTAATTGTTAACGATTTAATATGAGAGGAGTTATCACCTATAACCCCTATATCACCTCATTGTTAACAACTTGGTATGAGGGGACTTGACATGACCAGACTTGGAAATCATCCGTAGCTTGGAATTAAATGTTAACCCGACTCAATAAATCAAGTCAATATACTACCTTCATAATTTATTAATCTACCCAACCTTTAAAACATGTATCCTAATATTTTTTTACAAACTTCTACCCTACTGATGTTTGAGACCCCTACCGATGTTTGCCAAGTGTTTCATTTTTTTTTGTCATTTATTTGTATACGAGAAGTACCTCCAACACCTCTATTTTTTCGGTGATGTGTTCTGGTGTTTTTTTAATTGGATAGTGTGATAAAAGGTTGAACAGTCCTTTTTTCAGGTATGACTTTAAATTTATGGGTGCTGTGTTTTAGTGTTTTTTTGGATTCTGTAGTGTAATAAAGGTTGAGCAGTCCTCTAACTATAAATTTTAGATTGTCTTCTATAACTCTTATATCACTTAATTGTTAACGATTTAATATGAGAGGAGTTATCACCTATAACCCCTATATCACCTCATTGTTAACAACTTGGTATGAGGGGACTTGACATGACCAGACTTGGAAATCATCCGTAGCTTGGAATTAAATGTTAACCCGACTCAATAAATCAAGTCAATATACTACCTTCATAATTTATTAATCTACCCAACCTTTAAAACATGTATCCTAATATTTTTTTACAAACTTCTACCCTACTGATGTTTGAGACCCCTACCGATGTTTGCCAAGTGTTTCATTTTTTTTTGTCATTTATTTGTATACGAGAAGTACCTCCAACACCTCTATTTTTTCGGTGATGTGTTCTGGTGTTTTTTTAATTGGATAGTGTGATAAAAGGTTGAACAGTCCTTTTTTCAGGTATGACTTTAAATTTATGGGTGCTGTGTTTTAGTGTTTTTTTGGATTCTGTAGTGTAATGAAGGTTGAGCAGTCCTCTCTTAACCATAACTTCAGATCTTGGAATTGTCCCCTATAACCCCTATATCACTTAGTTGTTAACGACTTAGCATGAGGGGAGTTATTCCCTATAACCCCTATATCACCTAGTTGTTAACAACTTGAAAGGACTTGGTATGAGAGGACTATTGATGGCTTGGGATTGAATATTAACCCATCAGAATCAAATCAATATACTACCTTCGAACTTATCAATCCACCTAACCTTTAAAACATGTCTCCTAATATTTTTTTACAACTTATCTTTGAACTCTTAAACTCAGGTAGAATATCCTAATGTTTTCTTATCTTTGAACTCTAAAACTCAGGTAGAATATCAGAGGCACTAAGACAGCTTCTGAAGCACGGCAGAGAACATAAGATTTTTACAAGGTGGTAGAAAATCATGGATGAAAGCCCTGCACATATGGCAGGTGACTTGTCCTATGAAACTCCAAACAGCAGAAGAAACACAGTAATACAGAAGAAACACAGCAAGAAAGAGGAGGATGACAGAGTTCTGACAATAAGAAATATTTGAGAATATTTCAATCAGCCGTTCACTTCAATCCAATCCCTATTGTTCTACTCCCCTGGCATAGTACTCCACAGGAAAGGTCCTAGACAGGCCACTAATGCTCTTGAAGTGGATCTTGGGAGGTTCCTTGTCATCCACCCATATCAGCATGTCCTTGGCCTTGACACACTTGACAGGCACCCATATCAGCATGTCCTTGGCCTTGACACACTTGACCTCCTTCATCTTCTTCTCCATCTTGCATGAAATCAGTGGTTGATATATGCAATTCTTGTATGCCTTCTTGAAGTAGTATTTAATGACACCCATATCAGCATGTCCTTGGCCTTGACACACTTGACCTCCTTCATCTTCTTCTCCATCTTGCATGAAATCAGTGGTTGATATATTGAATTCTTGTTTGCCTTCTTGAAGTAGTGTTTTGCGTGTTTATAGAGATTTTTAAAAGAAAATATCCTAAAGCAAGACGGTGGCCAATAAATATTACAAAGTTTCCTATAAATTTCAAGGCGATTCATTAATGCTTCCAATTAAACTAATTTCGTTATGTTACATTGATTAATATTGGCAGTTAATATGTTGCACATGGCCTTGTTATGACAATATTACTCCTTTCAAATTTGACTTAGTCATTGTATTTCTAATGTAATGAATATCCCTAAAAAATTAGGTAAATTTTATTGATACAAATTTTTTTAATAAAGCATATGAAGTATGTAATATAATGATAAGATTTTTAATGTTTAATGAATGTTGAATTGTTTTGAAATAGGATTTTTAATATCGTTTGTTATTTTATTTAATAATTAAAAAATATATGAATATAAAATTTATTTATAAACTTTCAAGTTTAAAAGAGAGAGTTATGATTTTTTAAAGGTTGGAGGATTTGAATACAACTCAATTTTCTCTAGTAATATATATGAATATATTATAAATAAATATATTAATAAAATATTGTTAAATATTCTTTAATTTAATTGCTTATATTAAGGGGATATGACTAGTTGATTCAAGGGTTAGGGTTTGAAGACGAAAACATATTGTAATAGAGATTTTGTTATGTGGAATTTACCACACTTCAACTATTGTGAAGGCAAACATTAGTGGTTTTCTGCTTACATTTTTGCCTAGATTTAGGCCTCATATTTTTAAGCTATGGCCATGTAGCAAGTCTTTGCTCATAATTTTATGAATGGTGTTTCTGTTGAGAATGGTGTCACTCACGAAGCAACCCAAGAAATTCATCTCCAAAATGTTACAGATAGTAATGATTATAAGCTCCTTCCTAATTTTAGGTAGATTATAATTTTTTTTCAAGTATTACAATATTTTCAAAATAGTATCATCGTTAGATATTTCATGGGCGATTGAGCTCCCCCACTCATCCATATCTAGTTTTGGATCCAAAAGATATGGGAGTCATGGGCCTTCAAGTTGCTAAAGTTAGGAGTTTGTCTAAGGGTTTTTATTTATTTTCCTTTGGGTCAGTTGAGAAGGCTAGAGCTATTTGTGAGACAAGAACATTGATTTATTTTGGTTATTTTTTAGTCATGTCTACTTATGAGCCCAACTTTACACTTGATGATGAAATGGGTCTTTATTGCCTAATGTGGGTCAAATTTTACCCATGCATTTCAAGGACCTTATCTCTCATCTTTGTAAGAAACATAGATAGTTTATTTATTTAGAATCTCCTTGTTGGTTCCATCCATGGCCTTTTTCCAAGGCCTTTGTGCACATTCTGCTTTTCAAAGACTGAAAGGATGATATGTACTTTAGGTTTGATGATAAAAATCAACTTTAGGCTATTTAATATGTTAATCTTCTGAATGTTGAATTTTAGTGCCAAAGTATGAAGCACTTGGCCAAAGACTACCCTTTGCTACACCATCCACAAGTGAGTCTTCTTGTGTAAGAAGATTTGGATAATTTGAAAACTAAATAAATTGATACTTGACCCAAGTAGTCACAAAAAAAATGAAATCCTAGGCCAACTCTTTTGATCATTTATTTTGGTTTTCAGCCTTCTAGCCCTAAAAGATTTTTAGTTTCTCAAGTCAACAAAGTAATTACCAAGCCTCAAGTGGCTAGTACCTTGGGCCCATAAAAACCTTTTGGAACCATTAATTTTGGTTTTCAATATTCTAGCCCTACAAGATTTTTTGTTTCTCAAGTCAACAAAGTAATTACCAAGCCTCAAGTGGCTAGTACCTTGGGCCCAACAAAACCTTCTGGAACCAATCTTGGCAAACCCTTGGAAAATTTTAGAGTTTTGTTCTTATGAATGAACAAATGCGTACTCATCTAGAGTCACTAACTCATACTAGTATACTCATGGGCAACCATACTAAGAAAGAAAAAAAACTAGTTTCTCTAGGAGAAGATATAAACTCATCCAATGGTAGTGTTCTTCCCTCAATAGGTTTGAGGTTCTCCAAAGTGTAAAGATGTAGACAATGAAGGAGAGGATATGGATTTAATTCCTAACACCCCTGAATAATGTTAATGAACCAAATAAGTTTTCTCTCATGGAATGTTAGGGCTTTTTCTGATCCAAATAAAAGAATTGTTAAGATTTTTAGTAAAAAAGAAAAAAATATTTCAATTTTTTTATTTTAAAAGTAAAAATTGTTTGAATTCTCTTTGATAGGTCCAAGGTTCAAATCCCATTCAGTATGAGGGGACCATGACCCCTCATAAAAACATGTTTTAACTCATTGAAAGTGTAGACCAATTGGTTCGACCAAACCTTGTAAGGGGGTGGAGGTCCAAGGTTCAAATCTCGAGCCTTGTCGGACTGAATGCTTGTCCCTTTCCTGGTGCTTTCAATGGCGTAAAAGGTTTAAAATGATTGTGGCATGGTGGTTATAGGGGTAAACTATGCAAAGAACTATGTGGCAGATTTTGGTATGGATAGTGCATAATACTGTGGCGATCATAAAAATCCAGACAACCTACCTAGATTCATGGCGGCTACCAATTCCACCATGTAAATTTAAAAAAAAAAGTAAAAATTGTAACTAGAGAACTAAATTAATTTTTTTATTTTTTGGAAAAACCTTGTAGTGGTATAGATAGACCACCTAGGAGGTCATGGTGGTGCTTCCATGGGAGTGTATCCTTCCCTTGTAGGGATGGTGGTCAATGGGGGTCTAACCCCCAACACAAGATAGTTTCGATTCAATTTTTTTTTGATAACTTCTTGTTGGGATTCATCAATGTTTATGCTCCTAATAATGCTAAGGAAAGAGTCAATTTGTGGGAGTGGAGTTTTGAAAATATTTCAAATAGCCCATATGTGGTTTGTGGGGATTTAACATGGTGGATAAGCAAGAAGATAAAGTGGGTCTTGTCCTAGTTAAGCTAAGAGAGGGAATGTCAAGCTTGGGCACTTCTATAGAATGTATTTCAATTATATAAACCAAATAAATTTAGAAGGCAAGAATTCAAAGGAATTTTGTATACCTGGTTTATTCATAGGGCATATGAGATGGATGTCCTCAAATGATTAGATAGGGCCATACTCTCTTACCACTTTCCCTTGTTTTTTTAAGAAGGTAATTCCTAGACAATTCAAGCTATCTCAAACCTTAATTGTTTAGACCACCACCTTAACATTTTTTCCTATACTTGGGAGTAGAAAAATAGAAATTATTTTCACTTCATATTTCATCTTAATTTCTCACATCTCAATAACTTGTCTTGTATTAATTTTATAAAATCTCTATGGATCTCTTTGCCTAGGCCCAAATCTTTGGGGTGGATTATCTAGCAAAGACCCATAAGTTAAGTGACTTTATTCCTCAGGAATTTTGGTAATAAAATTGCCTAGGCTAGGAGAGAGGAGGTTAGTAGGAACTAAAGAAAGCCTCAAAGGGCTTCTTATTGAGCTTTAGGAGAAGCGTTATGATGAAAAAAAATTCTAGAAGGCTACTAGTCTTTCAACCAAAAATTTTAAAGATAAAGAAGTAAAGGCTAGGGGGAAATAATAAAAGCTTGATTGCACTAGCTCAAGACTAGAGATTGAGCCTCCAAGGATTTTTTCTCCTTTCTTCAAGAAAAATTAAGATATGTGAAAATTTTCCTACTAGAGATTGATGGCTAAGTTTCCAAATATTAGGAGGGGATTAAATCAAAATTTTTAAATTTCTACCAAGATTTTTCACATTGTAAGGCCAAATAGAGGAACATAGGGTGCCCATGCAAGATTTTATTGATATCATGCCACCAAAAATTAGCTGAGAAGCTCAAGATAAGCTTGATTATCCAATCACTCTTGAAAAATTTAAAAACCATCTTTTAGCATAGATAACGATAAAGCTCTAGGTATGGATGGCTTTCCCATTAGATTTTATAAAACCACTTGTGAATTTGTGAGACTATATTTATTAGGAGTGTATAAATAAGCCTTGATGAGAGGATCCTTTGGGAAATGGATCAACCAAGGCCTTGTCAGGCTCATTCTAAAAGGAGGAAATAAAGATGATTTGAAAAATTAGAGGTCCATCACTCTCCTCAATGTGTCTTACAAAAAAACTCTAGACTTAAGGTTGTACAATCTATTGTCAAATGTCATTTATCTTAAATAAGTAGGATTTATCAAAGGTAGGCATATTCTTGATAAAGTATTTACTATGTGGGAGGTGCTTCACTATGAATCAAGCATTAAGGTCAATTTGATTTTTCTTAAGTTAGACTATGCTTAGGCATATGATAGAATTGAACAAGACTTCATTAACATAATGATATAAGCCTTGGGTTTTGGTTGTGCATTTTATACCATGGCAAATTACTTTTTTCTAGTGTCAATGCAACCTTGAATATCAATGGTAATATTTCTAGAAGCTTCTCTCTAACACAATCCATCCGTCAAGGTTACCCTCTATAACCATAATTTTACATTCTTGCTATGGATGCATTTGGATATAATAGTTTCAAATAGTAAAAAGAGAAATCCAAGGGGTCCCATACCTAGAGAACCTATGGCACACCTTTCACTTATAGTTTTTTTGTTGATGACACATTCCTAACTATTGAAAAAATTCATGACTATATTGAAACAAGTGAAAGATACATAGATATCTAGTATAAAGCTTTAGGATAGATGATTAAATAGTGTAAGATTTGTGTGTACAAAACTAGTAAAGGCCCAATGCCTCACTAGTTGCAAAGCAAAGAATGGAACTGGCTACAACTAGGCCAAGTTTCTAAGTTGTTGGGAGTTTTTTTGGCCTTTGAATGTCATACCTAAGCCTTGTGGAGTAGTGCAACAGAGAATTTTATAGACAAGCTAGAGAAGTAGGTGCCTAAACTACTCTCATTGGCTAGAAATTACATATTTGTTCTAAATTTTGGGCCAATACTTATGTCTATTAATTATCTTATTAGGTAGACTCCCAGGCCTCCTATAAAATATAGAGAAAATTTTAAGATTTTTCCTAAGGGCCAAAACTAATGGCAATACTAATTTTCACATAATTAACTAGGACCTCTATTGTGCCCCTTGAAATATGGGGGGCTAGGTTTGATTGATATCAGAAAACAAGGACTAGACCTAGATGAAAAATGGGTGGTTTGTATAGCTATATGGAATAAGCCATGGAAGTAATTTCTTAAGAATACACTTCTTAAGGTCCCTTCGAAAGGATTATCTTCATGGAAAGGCATTGGTCTTTAGACTCTTTTATTTTCTCCAAGCTACATAAAAGCTTTTGACACCTTTATTTTCCAAAGTATTTGGTGGGCTTGAGATAAAATTAAGGTTTTTTTACAATGGGGGATTCTCTTCCAACAAAGGTTTTTTAGCTCTTTCTTAAAGTCTATGGTGATCCCCACATTTCCCAAAAAAATCAGGTTTGCTTACCCTCAACATGGATATCCCAACAAAATGAATATATAAGAAGTATATCTAATCTTTAGCAAATTTGCTAAACATAGATACAGGAGAATGGCTCTCAAAAACAAAAAATAAATAGTGCTATAAAGTGAATAGAAGATATCTAACCTATATTTTTCTAGACTTTATTAATATCATTGTCCCATCTATATCAAACTATGAGTGGATCCAAGACTAGAATTGACCTGGTTATAATAATTCTATTACATACTTTGTTAAAGAAACCTATAAATGGATCTATTCAACCCCAAGCTTAGCCCCCAACTTAACAAGTATTGGGAAGTTAATCTTTCTTGAGAAACTTGGCTAAAACGTATACACACAATTTATTTCCACTAGTAAAGCCAAAGAAGATAGTTTTCACGTGGTCTCTTTTACTAGGAGGTCTCCTAGTGGGGAGTTGGCTTAGCCATCTTGGTATTACTCCCTCATTCTAATTTGTGTGTAGCAATTGGAAAATCTAATGCATATATTTTCATCTTGCTCACCAACCCCTCAAGCCTAAGAATAGTGTCAAATTTTTCTTATTTTCCTTAGAACTCAAAATATCCCTTGGATTATTTGGGCTATGGTCATTCTAGGAATTGATGAATCTTAAGAATACTACAATATTAAAGCTTGGAACATGATCCAAATTGATTTTTTTTTTTTTTTAATGGAATTTTAGAAATAAAAGAATGTTCATAAATGAATAGCATGAGTTTGGAAAGGAATATGTTTTGTGTCATCTCTTCTCTAAATTTGTAGATTTCAATACAAGCTTAGAAGGTGCAAATGGAGCTAGAGCACCTTCGTCATTTGTTGCAGTTCTAAGGACATGCCCCATGTAACATGGAAACCCCTAGGAGATCCTAATGGAGGTTCATTAGCTACAACATTAGTTTTGAGAGCTACTTGAGCCTAGATTAATATTTTCTTGTTTTTTAAATTGGTTTTTTTCTTAGTTTTTTAAACCTAGGAATGAGGAATAAGTGAACATAAAGGTGGTAAGTGCTTTGGCTACTTTTTTTTTATATTGTTCTTCCCAAGTTTAATCAAAATAAATTATTCAATAAAAAAATCTTTTTTGAGGTATGCATTGTTTCCTCTACTATGCAAGTATTAAGAACATTAAATATTAGAATTAAATCTAAGTATATTAACATTTTAAAAAATGCTATCAAATAATATAAAATATTATAAATAAAATGAATTCAACATAATAAATTTCTCAATCTTCAAAGAGGAGACCCAGTTGAAATTATTGGAGATATTACATTATTTGGGCATGTAATAGACTAGGGTGAGAGTCTACACTTGAGGAGTTTGATTTATATTTTCTTTATGTAAGTATCTATGTGCAAGATATGCAAGTGTTATGTAATAGAGTATGTATGTGTCATGTAGAAGTGTGCGAAGTATCGTAGAGTTAAGTATGCATGTAGATAGAGAGTGAATAGTCATGTATACAAGTGGCAAGATGTGAAGCCAAAGGACATATGAGAGTTGTCCAAGAGTCACCTTCCTAAAGTTATATTATGGAGACAAAGTTCCATGAAATTTATATGAATGTAGCAAATCTCAAGATTGTATATTTAACTTATCAATGATATTATGAGTATTTTCATTCATTAATACTATCATATTGTTGAATGTTATATTGATTTATGTTATATTATTTTGTAATCAAGTCTTCATTATTTTTTAAATGATCCTATTTATATACCTAAGATAATCTAGCTTAAAAGTCATCAAAAATATTACCAAATGATATATACATAATAATTGGTTGACAAGGACAACCCAGTGGTTAAGGCTTTGGCCTCTCTTTGGAAAGGTCCAAGGTTCAAACCACAACTTACCCAAAAAAGAGAGGTTAGATGACAATGATCGTTAGCTGCCCCTGTATGATGCCATAGAGGATCAGGGTTCCATTGATTTCATCTAGCCTAGTGGACTAGGGTTTACAATAACAATACCTAATAATATTAAGGATTCCTCTATGTATTAAACTATATATATATAAATATTTATATTTTTAATTTTAAAAATACATTATATTAATTTAAAAACTACCACCTTGATATTAATATCTTCCAAGGAATTAAATAACGTCGAGTCTACACTGCTAATACCTTCCTAACTCCAACAAATCTGATTGAATTTTCCACACGCAATATTAAATAACGTCGAATCTACACTGCTAATATATTTTTTGTTGGAATATTTTATTTTGCTGCCAACCCAACTCAGAAGACTTATTTTTGACATACTGCAATGATTGGATATTGTTCATCTTTGGTGATAAAATATTATAATATAAATTTTAATTTTTTTTTAAAAGAAATATCGAATGGTCAATCAAGCTCTTAAAAAATTTAATAATAAGAAGATGTAAACTATATAAATGATTTTGAGCAATGTAGCTCCTCGTTACTTAGAATAAACTCTTAACCTCGTAAGAAAATAAAAAACAAGATTTAAAATATATAAATAAAGGTGGAGGACCCAAGACTGGAATTGACCTTATTATAATAATTCTATTACATATTTTGTTAAAGAAGCTTACAAATGGACCTATTCAAGCCCAAGCTTAACTCCCAACTTAACAAGTATTGAGAAGTTAATATATCTCAAGAAACTTGGCTGAAATATATACACATGGTTTGTTGCCATCAGTAAAGCTAAAGAAGAAAGTTTTCACATGGTCTCTTTTACTAGGAGGTCTCCTACTTGGGAGTCAGCGTAGTCATCTTGGGCTTACTCCCTCCTTCTGTATTAATTGAAAATTCTAAAGCATATATTTTGGTCTTTCTCACCAAAAATTTTCTTAGAACTTAAAATATTTCTCAAATTATTTGGGCTAATGGTCATTCTAGAAATTGATAGCTCCTAAGAATACCACAATCTTAAAGCTTGGAACATGATCCGAATTGAATTTTTTTTTTTTTTATAGAATTGTAGAAATAAAAGAATTTTCGTAAATGAATAACATGAGTTTGAAAAGGAAAATGTTATGTGTCATCTCTTTTCTAAATTTGTAGATTTCAATAAAAACTTAAAAGGTGCAAATGGAGCTAGAGCACCTTCGTCAATTGTTGCAATTCTAATGGCATGCCCCATGTAACATAGAAACCCCTAGGAGATCCTAATGGAGGTTTATTAGCTAAGATATTGGTTTCAATAGCTACTTGAGCCTAGCTTAATGTTTTCTTGTTTTTCAAATTGAAGATTTTTTTCTTGTTTTTTAAACCTAGGAATGATGAATAAGTGAACATAAGGGTGGTAAGCCCTTTGGCTATATTTTTTATATTGTGCTTCCCAAGTTTAATCAAATGAACTTATTCAATAAAAAAAAAAAGGTTATATTAACTATAGCTTCTTCGTTTTTGTGGTATGCATTGTTTCCTCTACTATGCAAGTATTAAGAAAATTAAACCTTAGAATTAAATCTAGGTATATTAATATTTTAAAAAATGCTTTCAAATAATAAAAAATTTATAAATAAAATAAATTCAACATAATAGCTTCCTCAATCTTCAAGGAGAAAACCCGCATGAAATTGTTGGAGATATTATATTATTTGGTCATGTAATAGATTAGGGTGAGAGTCTACCATTTAGGAGTTTGATTTATATTTCCCTTAGGTAAGTATCTATTTGCAAGATATGCACAAGTGTCATGTAATAGAGTATGTAAGTGTCATGTAGAAGGGTGTAAGTGTCTTAGAGTTAAGTATGCATGTAGATAGAGAGTGAAGAGTCATGTATACAAGTGACAAGATGTGAAGCCAAAGGACATATGAGAATTATCCAAGAGTCACCTTCCTAAAGTTATATTACGAAGACAAAGCTCCATGGAATTTATATGAATATAGCAAATCTCAAAATTGTATATTTAACTTATCAGTAATATTTTCATATCATATTGTTGAATGTTATATTGATTTATGTTACATTGAGATTTGTACCCATTGATATTATTTTGTAATTAAGTCTTTATTATTTTTTAAATGATCCTATTTATCTAGGACATTAGATAATCTAACTTAAAAGTCATGGAAAATCTTGCCAAACGATATATGCATAATAATTTTTTGACAAGGACAACACAGTGGTTAGGGCTTTGGCCTCTCTTTGGGGAGGTCCAAGGTTCAAACCACAACTTACCCAAAAAAAGAGAGGTTGGATGGCAGTGGTCGTTAGCTGCTCGTGTATGATGCCCTCAAGGATCACGGTTCTATTGATTTCATCTAGCCCAATGAACTAGGATTTACAATGACAATACCTAATAATGTTAAGAATTCCTCTATGTATTAAACTATATATATATGAAAATATTTATATTTTTAATTTTAAAAATACATGATATTAATTTAAAAACTATCACCTTCAAATTAATATCTTCCAAGGAATTAAATAACGTCGAGTCTACACTGCTAATACATTCCTAACTCCAACAAATCTGATTGAATTTTCCACACGCAATATTAAATAACGTCGAGTCTACACTGCTAATATCCTTTTTGTTGGAATATTTTATTTTTCTGCCAACCCAACTCAGAAGAGCTATTTTTGACATACTACAATGATTGGAAATCTTTGGTGATAAAATATTATAATATAAATTTTAGTTTTTTTTTAAAAGAAATCTTTAATGGTCAGTCAAGCTCTTAAAAAATTTAATAATAAGAAGATGTAAATTATATAAATGATTTTGAGCAATGTGGCTTCTCGTTACGTAGAATAAACTTTTAACCTGATAAGAAATTAAAAAACAAGATTTAAAATATATAAATAAAATTACTCCATGGATTTCAAAATTAACTTTTTCAAAAAAAATCAATTAATCAAAAATTTAAAATATATAAATAATTTTATTTACTTTTTTTAAATAAATTTAAAAATTAAAAAAAAATCAAATATTAATAATTTTTTATATAATTACTAAATTATTTATAATATTAATATAATATTATTCATAATATTAATATAATATTATTCATAAAATAATAAGAAGATTCAGTAGCATGCCCCACTCAGGAATATGGCCTTGAAAGACACCAATAGAAGTCACTGGATTCACGAGTATAAACTAGTTTTAAGAAGACAAATGGTAGTTGGTAGTTGAGGATATCTACTCCCACTGCTGAGCACCTTTGCCATGAGCACCTTTGCCCCATGAGCACATTTGCCACTAACAATATGGTAGGTTGCTCATCTGATACACCCTAGTGATGTTTGACAAGTGTCTCATTCTTTCTTTTTCTTTTTTTTTTTTTTTTTTTTTTTTTTTTTTTTTAAAGAAGAGAAGCGCCACCAACACTTCTTCTAATTTTTTTAATTTTTTTGGAATTTGGGTAGTGTGATAAACTTTTATGGTTGGCACACAAGGTTGAGCAGTCTCCTCTCAATTATGACCTTTTGTAAGGCCGAGAGCTATGTTTATGAATAGTGGGTTGACATATAGCCACAAACACCCAAACCACCCACCATATAAATAGTGGGTTAACACATAACCACAAACATCCAAACCATCCACCATCCGCCATCTACCATGATTTGAACCTCGATATTGTTCACCTAAACTTCTTTTTAGAAGAGAATAGGTTACATCCCATTCATTTTTTTACTACCAACCAAGGTTCAAATCTTGGAGCTGCCCTTATAACCACTATACTACCTGGTTGTTAACCAGGGTGGCTCAAGATTGAAACCACCTTAGCTCAGCCAAGTTAGGTCACTCTACTACCTCTATCCCAAATAAGGCTTGCCTAAAGTTTGAACCAGGGTCTATTCTTGCTCTAAATAAGGCTTGCCTCTAAAGTTTGAACCTGGGTATCTTCTAGTTCCAAATAAGGTTTGCCTCTAAAGTTTGAACCTGGGTCTCTTCTTGCTCCAAATAAAGCTTGCCTTTAAAGTTTGAACTTGGGTCTCTTCTTTCTCCAAATAAGGCTTGCTTCTAAGGTTTGAACCTGGGTCTCTTCTTGGTAAGTGCCTAGAACTTACCAATCCACCAAGATTGAAACCGTCGTCCGGTTACTTAGAGTCAGGTCAGTCTACTACTTTTGTCCCAAACAAGGTTTGCCTCTAAGGTTTGAACCTAGATCTCTTCTTAATAAATGCCCAGAACTTACCAATCCACCAAACCTTTAAAACTTGTCTTTAGTATTTTTTACAGCTTACCTTTGAACTCTAAAATTCAGGTCTTAAATATATCCTTAACAAGGAATAGAAAACTATTTTAAATCACTGGATATTAAAGAACCCATATAAAAAAAATTCCCTATAAAGATCTCTAGTTATATTGTTATGCAAGTTTTAAGAAGAAAGCTTTTATTGCGAGTGAGAACAGACAATAACCAAGCCGAACATTGAATGAATTATCATCCAATGGCAGACACTAAGACAGTATCTGAGGCCCGGCAGAAAAAACATAAGATTTTTACAAGGTGGTAGAATATCATGGATGAAAGCCCTGCACATATGGCAGGTGACTTGTCCTATGAAACTCCAAACATCAGAAGAACCACAGTATGAGAAATATTTGAGAATATTTCAACTAGCCATTCACTTCAATCCAATCCCTATAGTTCTACTCCTCCTGGCATAGTACTCCACAGAGAAGGTCCTAGACAGGCCACCAATGCTCTTGAAGTGGATCTTGAGAGGATCCTTGTCATCCACCCCAATCTCATTGACAAGCACCCATATCAGCATGTCCTTGGCCTTGACACCTTTGATTTCCTTCATTTTCTTCTCCATCTTGCATGGAATCAGTGGTTGATATATGCAATGATGGAATCAGTGGTTGATATATGCAATTCTTGTATGCCTTCTTGGAGTAGTGTTTTGCGTGTTTATAATTTTTGTTTAAAAGAAAATATCCTAAAGCAAGACGGTGGCCAATAAATTTTAGAAAGTTTCCTATAAATTTCAAGGTGATTCATTAATGCTTCCAATTAAACTAATTTCGTTATATTAAATTGATTAATATTGGCAGTTAATTTGTTGCCTATGGCCTCGTCGTGACAATATTACTCTTTTCACATTTGACTTAGTCATTGTATTTCTAATGTAATGAATATCCCTAAAAAAATTAGGTACATTTTAATGATACAAAAATCCCTAATAAAGGATATGAAGTATCCAATATAACGATAACATTTTTAATATTTAATGAATGTCGAATTGTTTTGAAATAGGATTTTTAATATCTTGTTTGTTATTTTATTTAATAATTAAAAAATATATGAGTATAAAATTTGTTTATAAATTTTTAAGTTTTAAAAGAAAGAGTTGTGATTCTTAAAGGCTCTAGGATTTCAATATAACTTATTTTTCTCTAGTAATATATATGAATATATTATAAATCAATACATTAATGAAATATTGTTAATTGTTTTAAAATTTAATTGGTTATATTAAGGAGATACGACTCATTGATTCAAGGGTTAGGGTTTGAAGCCAAAATCAAATGAAATATTGTTAATTTTTTTAAAATTTAATTGGTTATATTAGGGAGATATGACTCATTGATTCAAGGGTTAGGGTTTGAAGCCAAAAACATGTTATAATAGAGATTTTGTTCTTAGAATTTACTGCACTTCATTTTTTTTTTTTTTTTTATATATAGAAGCAATGGTTACAATCACGATTTTTAGTAACTACCAGCACAGTTGGTAGGGTTCAAACTATCTACAAAGGCTCCCAGGACTTCCACCGTCTCGGTACATGGTAACCCGGCATGATATGGGGACCGTCGGACGCACAAGGGTTGCACCGTCATCATCAATCTGGCGCACCACTTAGAGGAATCAGATTTGGGCTACTGTCTGTGCATGGGCAAGCCCGTGGGATTGGAACCTAGGTCTCCTCTCGGTAAGCGTCCCAATTTACTGCACTTCAATTGTTGTGAAGGTAATTATTAGTGGTTCTTTGCTCACATTTTTTTCTAGATTTAGGCCTCAGCTTTTTAAGCCATGGCTATGTAGCAAATCTTTGCTCATAATTTAATGAATGGGGTTTCTGTTGAGAATAGTGTCACTCATGAAGCAACTCAAGAAATTCATCTCCAAAATGTTACACATAGTAACGATTATAAGCTCCTTCCTAATTTTAGGTAGATTACATTTTGTTTTCAAGTATTACAAAGTTTTTAAAATAGGATTATAGTTAGATATTTCATTGGGGATTGAGCTCTCCCACTTACCTATATCCAGTTTTGGATCCAAGAGACCTGGGAGTCATGGGATTTCAAGTTGCTAAAGTTAGGATTTTGTCTAAGGGTTTTTATTTCTTTTCCTTTGGGACAGTCAAGAAGGCTAGAGCTATTTGTGAGACAAGAACATTGATTTATTTTGGTTGTTTTTTAGTCATGTCCAGTTATGAGCCCAATTTTACAGTTGATGGTGAAATGAGTCTTTATTGCCTAATGTGTGTCAAAGTTTACCCATGCATTTCAAGGACCTTAACTCTCATATTTGTGAGAAACAAAGAGAGTTTGTTTATATAGAAGCTCCTTGTTGGTTCCATCCATGGTATTTTTCCAAGGCCTTTGTGCATTTTTCTTTTCAAAGATTGCAAGGATGAGGTGTACTTTAGGTTTGATGTTAAAACTCAACTTTAGGGTATTTAATATGTTAATATTCTGAATGTCTACTTTTAGTGCCAAAGTATGAAGCAGTTGTCCAAAGATTACCATTGGCTAAACCATTCACAAGTGAGTCTTCTAGATAATTTAAAAACTAAATAAATTGATACTTGGACCTAAGTAGTCGCAAAAATAATGAAACCCTAAGCCAACTCCTTTGACAATTAATTTTGGTTTTTAGCCTTCTAGCCCTAAAAGATTTTTAGTTTCTCAAGTCAACAAAGTAATTACCAAGCCTCAAGTGGCTAGTACCTTGGGCCCAACAAAACATTTTGGAACCATTAATTTTGATTTTAAGCCTTCTAGCCCTAAAATATTTTTAGTTTCTCAAGTCAAAAAAGTAATTACCAAGCCTCAAGTGGCTAGTACCTTGGGCCCAAAATAACCTTTTGGAAACCATCCTAGCAAACCCTTAGAAAATTTTAGAGTGTTGTTCTTATGAATGCACAAAGACGTAATCATATAGAGTCACTAACTCGAACTTTTACACTCATGGGAGACCATAGTGAGAAAGAAATAAATCTAGTTTCTCTAGGGGAATATGTAAACTCATCCAATGGTAGTGTTCTTCCCTCAATAGGTTTGAGGTTCTCCAAAGTGATGGTGAAGCTAAATATGTAGACAATGAAGGAGAGGATATGGATTTAATTCCTAACACCGAAGAATGTTAATGAACCAAATAAAATTTCCCTCATGGAATGTTAGGGTTTTGTTTGATCCAAATAAAAGAATTGTTAATTTTTTTTCGTAGAAAAGAAAAAATTATTTCAATTTTTTGTTTTTAAAAAGTAAAAATTGTTTGGCTTCTCTTTGAGAGGTCCAAGGTTCAAACCCCATTCAGTATGAGGGGACCATAAAATTAACTCATTGAAAGTGTATAGAAATGGATTCAACCAAACCCCATAAGGGGGCAGATGTCCAAGGTTCAAATCTCAAGCCTCATCAGACTGAATTCTTGTCCCTTTTATGGTGCTTTCACTAGCGTAAAAGGTTTAAAATGATTGTGGAATGGTGGTTATAGGGGTATACTACGCGAAGAATTGTATGGTGACTTTCAGGGCAGACAACACAGAATACTATGACAACCATAAAAATCTAAACAACCTACTCGAATTCGTGGTGGCTACCGATTCCACCATGTAAATTAAAAAAAAAAAATTGTAAATAGTGAATTGAATTTTTTTATTGTCTTTTAGGAGAAACTTTGTAGTGGTATAGATAGACCACCTGGGAGGTCATGGTGGTGTTGCCATGGGGGTGTATCCTTCCCTTGTAGGGATGGTGGTCAATGGGGGTCTAACCCCCAACACAGGATAGTTTCGATTCAAATTTTTGTTGATAACTTCTTGTTGGGATTCATCAATGTATATGCTCCCCATAATGCTAAGGAAAGAGTCAAGTTGTAGGAGTGGATTTTCAAAAATATTTCAAATAGCCCATAGATGGTTTATGGGGATTTTAACATGGCGGGTAGCCAAGAAGATAAAGTGGGTGTTGTCTTAGTTAAGCTAAGAGAGAGAATGTCAAGCTTGGGCACTTCTCTAGAATGTATTTCAATTATATAAACCAAATAAATTTAGAAGGCAAGAATTCAAAGGAATTTGGCATACCTGGTCTATTCATATGGCTTATGATATGGATGTCCTCAAATGATTATATAGGGCCATACTCTCTTACAACTCTCCCTTGTTTTTTTAAGAACGTAATTCCTTACTCTCAAGCATATGAAGTATCATTAGATTTTTAATATTTAATAAATGTTGAATTGTTTTGAAATAGGATTTTTAACATCTTGCTAATAGTATTTTATTTAATAATTAAAAAATATGGGTATAGAATTTATATATAAACTCTGAAACTTTAATAGAGAGAGTTGTGATTTTTAAAGGTGGAGGACCCCAATACAACCCACATCTCTAGCAATATATATATATATATGAACATATTACAAATCAATATGTTAATGAAATATTGTTAAATATTCTTTAATTTAATTGGGAGATATGGCTCAATAATTCAAGGGTTAGGGTTCAAAGACAAAAACACGTTGTAATAAATATTTTATTCTCTAGAATTTAGTATACTTCAACTATTGTGAAGGCAATCATTTTTAAGCCATGGCCATGCAGCAAGTCTTCACTCATAATTTTATGAATGGGGTTTCTGCTGAGAATGGTGCCACCCATGAAGCAACCCAAGAAATTCATCCCCAAAATGTTGCACAAAGTAATGATTCTGAGCTCCCTCCTGATTTTGATCCAGAGCTTTTGGTTGAGGTGGATTACAATCATTTTTCTCAAGTATTACAAGATTTTCAAAATAGGGTTACCATTGGATATTTCATGGGTGATTGAGCTCCCCCACTCGCTCATATCTAGTCTTGGATCCAAGAGGCATGGGAGTCATTGGGCCTTCAAGTTGCTGAAGTTAGGAGTCTGTCTAAGGGTTTTTATTCCTTTTCCTTTGGGTCAGCTGAGCAGGCCAAAGTTATTTGTGAGGCAGGAACATGGATTTGTTCTAGTTATTTTTTAGTCATGTCTAGTTATGACCCCAACTTTATAGTTGATGGTGAAATGGGTCTTCATTGCCTAGTGTGGGTCAAATTTCTAGGTTTACCCATGCATTTCAAGGACCTTATCCCTCAGCTTTGTGAGAAACTTGGAGAATTTGTTTGTTTGGAAGCTCCTCGTTAGTTCCAGCCATGATCATTTCCTAGGGCCTATGTGCACATTCCACTTTCCAAAGACCTAAAGGATGTGGTGTACTTTAGGTTTGATGGTAAAATTTATCGTTAGGATGTTTGATATGTTAATATTTTAAACGCTTACTTTTGGTGCCAAAGTATGAAGAAAAACCATCTACCCACTGGCAAGAAGATTTGGATAATTTGCAAATTGAAGAAACTGATACTTGGACCCAAGTGGTCGCAAGAAAGTGAAACCCTAAGCCAACTCCTTTGGCCATTAATTCTAGCCATCAACCTTCTAGCCCTAAAAGTTCTTTAGTTTCTCAAGCCAACAAAGTAATTACCAAGCCTCAAGTGGCTAGTTCCTTGGGTCTAGCAAAACCTTTTGGATCCCAGTCTTGACAAGCCCCTAGAAAATCTTAGAGCTTTGTTCCTATGAATGCACAAAGGCGTACTCATCCCAAGTCACTGACTCACTCTAGCCTGCTCATGGGAGACCATAGCAAGAAAGCAAGAACCCTAGTTTTGCTAGGGGAATATTTGAACCCATCCAATGGTAGTGCTCTTGCCTCACTTAATAGGTTTGAGGTACTCTAAGGTGACGGTGAAGCTAAAGATGTAGACAATGAAGGAGAGGATATGGATACAATTCCTAACACCCCCAAAGAATGTCAATGAACCAGATAAGTTGTCTCTCATGGAATGTTAGGGGTATGTCTGACCCAAATAAAAGAAGAATTGTTAAGGATTTTTGTAGAAAGGAAAAATCTATTTCAATTATTTGTTTTCAAGAAGTAAAAATTGTAAATAGTGAACTGAATTTTTTTCTCAAGTCTCTTTGGAAAGACTTTGTAGTGGTACAGATAGACCACCCTAGAGGTCATGGTGGTGCTACCATGGTGGTGCATCCTTATCTTGTAAGGATGGTGGTCAATCAAGGGTCTGACCCCTACCACAAGACAATTTGGGTTCAGATTTTTATTGATAACTTCTTGTTGGGAGTCCTCAATGTTTATGCTTCCAATGATGTTGAGGAGAGAGTCAAGTTATGGGAATGGATTTTTAAAAATATCCTAGATAGCCCATGGCTGGTTTGTGGGGATTTTAACATGGTGGATAGCCAAGAAGATAAAGTGGGTCTTGTCCTAGTGAGGCTAACAGAGAGGGAACATCGAGCTTGGGCACTCTTCTAGAATGTATTCAGATTATCTGACCCAAATAAATTTAGAAGGCAAGAATTCAAAGGAATCTAGTATACCTAGTCTAATCATAAGGCAGGTGAGATGCATATCCTCAAATAATTAGACAGGGCCATGCTCTCTTATGACTCTCCCTTCTTTTTTAAGGAAGGTAATTCTTAGGCGAGTTCAAGCTATCTCAAACCTTAGTTGTTTAGACCACCACCCTATCCTATTTGCCTATACCTAGGAGTAGGAGAATAGAAGGGATTTTCACTCTAAATTTCATCTCAACTACTCACATCTCAATAACTTAACCTGTATCAATGGTATAAAATCTCTATGGCTCTCTCTACCTAGGCCCAAATCTTCTTCAAGGTGGATTGTCTAGTGGCAAAGAGCCATAAGTCAAGTAACTTTATTCCTCAAGAATTTTGGTAAGAAAATTGCCTAAGCTAGGAGAGATAGGTTGGTAGGCACTAAAGAAAGCCTCAAAGGGCTTCTTATTGAGCTTTAGGAGAAGCCTTATGATGAAGAAATTTTCTAGAAGGTTGCTAGTCTTTCAGCCAAAATTCTAGAAGATAAAGAAGTAAAGGCTAGGGGGAAAGAATAAGAGCTCGATTGCATTAGCTCAAGACTAGAGATCGAGTCTCCAAGGACTTCTCCTTTCTTTGAGAAAAATATAGAGATGAGAAAATTTCCCAGCTAAACATTGATGGCCAAGTTGTCAGAGATCAAGAGGTGATTGAATCAACTTTTTTAAATTTCTACCAAGAGCTTTTCACATCGCAAGGCCAGATGGAGGAACGTAGGGTGGCCATGCAAGAGTGTATTGATGTCACACCACCAAAACTTAGCCGAGAAGCTCAGGATAAGCTTGATCAGCCAATCACTCTCGAAGAAATTAAAAAGCATCCTTTAGCATGGCCAATGATAAAGCTCTAAGTATGGATGGCCTTCCCATTGAATTTTACAAAGCCACTTGGGACTTTGTGGGACTAGATTTACTAAGAGTGTATAAAGAAGCCTTGATGAGAGGATCCCTTGGGAAGTGGATCAATCAAGGCCTTGTTAAGCTCATTCCAAAAGGGGGAAATAAAGATGATTTGACAAATTGGAGGTCCATCACTCTCCTCAATGTGTCTTACAAAATTCTTGCTAAAACTCTAGCCTTAAGGTTATGCAATCTACTACTAGATGTCATTCATCCTAAACAAATGAGATTTGTGAAAGGTAGGTATATTCTTGATAATGTACTTGCTATGTGGGAGGGGATCCACTATGCATCAAGCATTAATGTCAATATAATTTTTCTTAAGTTAGACTATGCTAAGGCATATGATAAAATTGAATGGGACTTCATTGACATAATGATGCAAGCCTTGGGTTTTGGTTGTGCATTTTATACCATGACAACTTCTTTTTGCTAATGCCAATGCGGCCTTGAATATCAATGGCTATATTTCTAGAAGCTTCTCTCTAACATGATCCATCCGTCAAGGTTACCCTCTAGCACCATCACTTTTCATTCTTGTTGTTGATGCATTTGGATACTTACTATAGTTTTAGATAGAAAGAAGAGCAATCTAGGGGATCCCATACCTAGATAACCTCTAGCATTCTTTCACTTATGGTTGTTTTGTTGATGACACATTCTTGACTATTGAGGAAAGTTAGGACTATATTGAAACAAGTGAAAGATGCATGGATATCTATTATAAAGCTTCAGGATCCATGATCCAATGGCATAAGGTTTGTGCCTATAGAACTAGTAAAGGCCCAATGCCTCAGTGGTTGCAAAGCAAAGATTGGAACTAGCTACAACTAGGCCAAATTTTTAAGTTGTTGGGAATTCCTCTGGCCTTTGAATGTCATCCCTCAGCCTTATGGAGTAGTGTGGTGGAGAAAGTTATGGCCAAGTTGGAGAAGTGGGTGCCTAAACCACTCTCATTGGTTAGGAAATTCTAGATTTGTTCTAAAGTTCTAGCTAGTACTCATGTCTATTATTCATCTTGTTGGGCAAGCTCCCAGGCCTCCTATAAAAAGATAGAGAAAATTTTAAGATTTTTTCTATGGGCTAAAACTGATGGTAATACTAGTTTTCACAAAATTAACTAGGACCTCTATTGTACCCCTCGGGACATGGGGGCCTAGGTTTGATTGATATCAAAAAATAAGGACTAGCCCTAGCTGCAAAATGGGTGGTTCATATGGCTATAGGTAATGAGCCATGGAAGCGATTTCTTAGGAATACACTTCTTAAGGCCCATCCAAAAGGATTATCTTCATGGAAAGGCCTTGGCCTTTAGACTCTTCTATTTTGGCCAGGCTAGATAAAGACTTTTGGCACCTTTATTTCCCAGAGCATTTGGTGGGCTTGGGATAAAATTAAGGTTTTTTTTATAGTGGGGGATTCTCTTCCAAAAAAGTTTTTCAGCTCTTTCTCAAAGTCTATGGTGGTCCCCACATTTCACAAACAATTATGGTTTGCTTACCCTCAACAGGGATATCCCAACAAAAAGACTATATAAGAAGTATATCAGATCTTTGGCAAATTTGTTAAACATAGATACAGGAGAATGGCTCTCAGAAACAAAAATTAAACAGTACTATAAAGTGAATAGAAGGGATCTTACCTGTATTAACGCTATTAAATACTCTCTCCTAGACTTTATTAAAGCCCTTGTCCCATCTATACCAAACTATGAGTGGACCCAAGACTAGAATTGGCCTGGTCATAAAAATTTTGTTGCATACTCTATTAAAGAAGCCTACAAATGGCTCTATTCAGCCCCAAGCTTAGCCCCTAACTTAACAAGTACTGGGAAGTTAATCTTTCTCAAGAAACTTGGTTGAAATATATACACATAGTCTGGTTGCCACCAGTAGAGCCAAAGAAGGAAGTTTTCACATGGTCTCTTTTACTAGGAGGTCTCCTAGTGGGGAGTCGGCTCAGCCATCTTGGCCTTGCTCCCCCAATCTGCTTTGCATGTTAGCAATTGGAAAATCCAATGCATATATTTTGGTCTTGCTCACCGGCCCCTCAGGCCTGGGAATGGTGTCAAAGTTTTCTTAGAACTTGGAAGATCCCTCAGATTACTTGGGCTATGGTCATTCTAGGAATGGATGACTCCTGGGAATGGCACAAGCATAAAGCTTGGCACATGATCCAAATTGAAATTCTTTTTTCTATGGAATTGTAGAAATAAAAGAATGTTCAAAAATGAACAACATGAGTTTGGAAGGAAAGATGTTTTGTCTCATCTCTTCTCTAAATTTGCAGATTTTAGTACAAGCTCAGAAGGTGCAGATGGAGCTAGAGCACCTTCGTCATTTGTTGGAGTTCTGGGGAGATGCCCCATGTAACATGGAAACCCCTAGGAGATCCTGATGGTGGCTCATCAGCTACAGCATTAGTTTCGATAGCTGCTTGAGCCTAGCTTAATGTTTTCTTGTTTTTCAGATTTAGGATTTCTTCCTTAGTTTTTTAAACCAAGGAAATGATGTATAAGTGAACATACTGGTGGTAAGCCCTTTGGCTACCCTTTTTTTATATTGTGCTTCCCAAGTTTAATCAAATGAAATTATTCAATAAAATAAAGGTTATATTAACTATAACTTCTTCTTTTTTGTCGTATGCATTATTTCCTCTACTATGTAAGTATTAAGAAAATTAAACCTTAGAATTAAATCTAGGTATATTAATATTTTAAAAAATGCTATCAAATAATAAAAGTATTATAAATAAAATAAATTCAACATAATAAATTCCTGAACCACATGAAATTGTTGGAGATATTACATTATTTGGTCATGTAATAGATGAGGGTGAGAGTCTACAATTTAGAAGTTTGATTTATATTTCCCTTATGCAAGTATCTATGTGCAAGACCCTTATGTAAGTATCTATGTGCAAGATATGCACAAGTGTTATGTAATAGAGTATGTGTCATGTAGAAGGGTGCAAGTGTCGTAGAGTTAAGTATGCATGTAGATAGAAAGTGAAGAGTCATGTATACAAGTGGCAAGATGTGAAGCCAAAGGACATATGAGAGTTGTCTAAGAGTCACCTTCCTAAAGTTATATTGTGAAGACAAAGCTCCATGAAATTTATATGAATATAGCAAATCTCAAAATTGTATATTTAACTTATCAATAATATTATGAGTATTTTCATATCATATTGTTGAATGTTATATTGATTTATGTTACATTGAGATTTGTATACATTGATATTATTTTGTAATTAAGTCTTCATTATTTTTTAAATAATATTTTGTAATAGAATATTAAATAATCTAACTTAAAAGCCATCGAAAATCTTGCTAAATGATATATACATAATAATTGTTTTACAAGGACAACATAGTGGTTAGGACTTTGGCCTCTCTTTGGGGAGGTCCAAGGTTCAAACCACAACTTACCCAAAAAAAGAGAGGTTGGATGGCAGTGGTCATTAGGTGCCCCTGTATGATTAGGGTTCCATTGACTTCATCTAGCCCAATGGGCTAAGGTTTAGAGTGGCAAAACTTAATGGTGTTAGGGATTCCCCTATGTATTAAACTATATATATATATCAATGAAAATATTAATATTTTTAATTTAAAAAATATTGAACTGCAATATTAGTATAGTTGTAAGGGCTTTGGCCTCTCTATGAGAGGTCTAAGGTTCAAACCCCACTCACTACGAAGGGACTGAGACCCCTCATAAAAACCTATCTAAACTCATTGAAAAAAAAAAAACATATATATTCTTTGTTAAATGGTATTAATTCAATCAATTACATTCCTTAATTTTAAAGGAGAGACCTAAATTTGAATATTTGTCAAACAACCCATACATAAGGTCATAATATTGATAAAATTTATTTCAATCTCATATAATCAACTAAAAAACATATATCTTTTCTTTCTTATTTCATTATGATCATAATTTCATAAATCTATTATTTAAAAACATCAACTTAAACCTTTTTTTTATTTTTTAATTATAAAAAATGTTACTATCTTCATTTATTTATTTTTCCTAAAAGTTTCACCAAACTTTAAAGTTCAAACTCAACGACTAATTGCTGCAACCCATCACCAACTTTTCAAATTAAAATAACCTTAATATTCATATGCTTGCAAATAGATTGTACTATGGCATAATTATAATTTCAAAATAATAAATTTCAAACTTGACAGGCACAGTGAACGCATGAAATCACGTGGGAAACATTATTTCATGCAAATCCACTCCTGATTTAATGTAGACATTTTAATAAATTCGTTGCACATAACCATTTTTCTCTTCCATGCTGTGTCTTCAACAAAATAAACTTCATTGCACGTCTATTAACATACAGATATTGAGGTGTAATAGAACATTTTAATATATTATATTATCATATTAATCAATTAAAAAAAAACAAGAAGGTTAACCCCACCAAACTCTTTGTTCAACAAATAACTTGCACTTGCCTTTCAAACACCTTTGTTCAAAGTCCTCTTGAAATATTGGAATGTCCTTAAATTAAATGTTTTCAATATAATAAATTTAACATTAAAAGCAAGAACCTCTATTTGTTCAACGTCCTCCTTGAAATATTGACATGTCCTTTAAATTCTGAACCTCCATACCGATGTTGCACCTATTAAGAACAGCCACGTGTCTTCTCAACTGTTACTAAGCAAACTACCTTGACGTTATCGAAATATCACCTTGATATTAAGGTCTTCCAAGGAATTAAATAACGTCGAGTCAAGACTGATACTACCTTCCTAACTCCAACAAATTTGATTGAATTTTCCACACGCCATATCTTTTTTGTCGGAATATTTTGTTTTGCTGCCAACCCAACCCAACTCAGATGAGTTATCCACCAACAACTTGACATAAGCGGACCACTTAGATCAAGATTGAAACTTTCGTTTGGTTATTTAGAGTTAGGTCAGTCTACTATTTTTGTCTCAAACAAGATTTGTCTGTAAGATTTGAACCTAAATCTCTTCTTAATAAACCCCTAGAACTTACCAATCTACCCAACTTTTAAAACTTCTTAAATATATCCTTAAAACTATTTTAAATCACTGGATATTAAATAACCCATATAAAAAATTTGCCTATAAAGATCTTATATTGTTATGCAAGTATTAAGAAGAAAGCTTTTATTGCGAGTGAGAAGAGACAACCAGGCCGAACGTTGAATTCCATATCATCCAATGGCAGACACTAAGACAGTATCTGAGGCACGGCAGCGAGAACATAATATTTTTACAAGGTAGTAGAATATCATGGATGAAAGCCCTGCACATATAGCAGGTGACTTTTCCTATGAAACTCCAAACATCAGAAGAAACACAACAAGAAAGAGGAAGATGAAAGAGTTCTGACAATAAGAAATATTTGAGAATATTTCAACTAGCCATTCACTTCAATCCAATCCCTATAGTTCTAGTCCCCCTGGCATAGTACTCCACAGGGAAGGTCCTAGAAAGGCCACCAATGCTTTTGAAGTGGATCTTGGGAGGTTCCTTGTCATCCACCCCAATCTCATTGACAGGCACCCATATCAGCATGTCCTTGGCCTTGACACCTTTGATTTCCTTCATCTTCTTCTCCATCTTGCATGGAATCAGTGGTTGATATATGCAATTCTTTTATGCCTTCTTGAAGTAGTGTTTTGCGTGTTTATAAATTTTTTTAAAAGAAAATATCCTAAAGCAAGACAGTGGCCAATAAATTTTACAAAGTTTCCTATAAATTTCAAGGCGATTCATTAATGCTTCCAATTAAACTAATTTCGTCATGTTACATTGATTAATATTGGCAGTTAATTTGTTGCACATGGCCTCGTTAGGACAATATTACTCCTTTCACATTTGACTTAGTCATTGTATTTCTAATGTAATGAATATCCCTAAAAAATTGGGTAAATTTTATTGATACAAAAATCTATAATAAAGCATATGAAGTATGCAATATAATGATAAGATTTTTAATATTTAATGAATGTTGAATTGTTTTGAAATATCTTGATTATTATTTTATTTAATAATTAAAAAATATATGAGTATAGAATTTATTTATAAACTTTCATGTTTAAAAGAGAGAGTTGTGATTTTTAAAGGTTATATTAATTATAACTTCTTCTTTTTTGTGGTATGCATTGTTTCTTCTACTATGCAAGTATTAAGAAAACTTAAACCTTAGAATTAAATCTAGGTATATTAATATTTAAAAAATTGCTTTCAAATAATAAAAACATTATAAATAAAATAAATTCAACATAATAAATTCCTCAATCTTCAAGGAGAAAAGCCACATGAAATTGTTGGAGATATTATATTATTTGGTCATGTAATAGATTAGGGTGAGAGTCTACCATTTAGGAGTTTGATTTATATTTCCCTTATGTAAGTATCTATGTGCAAGATATGCACAAGTGTCATTTAATAGAGTATGTAAGTGTCATGTAGAAGGGTGCCAGTGTCGTAGAGTTAAGTATGCATGTAGATAGAGAGTGAAGAGTCATGTATACAAGTGGCAAGATGTGAAGCCAAAAGACATATGAGAATTATCCAAGAGTCGCCTTCCTAAAGTTATATTATGAAGACAAAGCTCCATGGAATTTATATGAATATAGCAAATCTTAAAATTGTATATTTAACTTATCAATAATATTTTGATATCATATTGTTGAATGTTATAAATCATTGTTGAATGTTATATTGATTTATGTTACATTGAGATTTGTACACATTGATATTATTTTGTAATTAAGTCTTCATTATATTTTATATGATCTTGTTTATCTAGGACATTAGATAATCTAATTTAAAAGCCATGGAAAATCTTGCCAAATGATATATGCATAATAATTGTTTGACAAGGACAACACAATGGTTAGGGCTTTGGCCTCTCTTTTGTAGGTCCAAGGTTCAAACCACAACATACCCAAAAAAAAAGAGGTTGGATGGCAGTGGTCGTTAGCTGCCTGTGTATGATGTGCCCCTGTATGATGCCCTGGAGGATTAGGGTTCCATTGATTTCATCTAGCCTAGTTAACTAGGGTTTACAATGACAATACCTAATAGTGTTAGGGATTCCTCTATATATTAAACTATATATATATATATATATATATATATATATATATATATATATATATAAATATTTATATTTTTAATTTTAAAAATACATAATATTAATTGAAAAACTATCACCTTGATATTAATATCTTCCAAGGAATTAAATAACATCGTGTAGATTCTACACTGCTAATACCTTCCTAACTCCAACAAATCTGATTGAATTTTCCACACGCAATATTAAA
Organism: Wollemia nobilis; assembly: GCA_028583015.1. Lineage (NCBI taxonomy): Eukaryota > Viridiplantae > Streptophyta > Pinopsida > Araucariales > Araucariaceae > Wollemia > Wollemia nobilis. The sequence goes on from JAQPPZ010014470.1 coordinate 6,216,025, forward strand.
TAACATCGAGTCTACACTGCTAATATCCTTTTTGTTGGAATATTTTATTTTGCTGCCAACCCAACTTAGAAGAGCTATTTTTGACATACTACAATGATTGGAAATTGCTTATCTTTGGTGATAAAATATTATAATATAAATTTTAGTTTTTTTTGAAGAAATATCTAATGGTTAGTCAAGCTCTTAAAAAATTTAATAATAAGAAGATGTAAATGTTGAGCAAGGTGCAGCGACAGTATTGTCATTGTTGTCAACACACTCAGATGGACAGGTTGATGCAGTGGACAGTTGTTCGGAGGTTGTTCGGAGTATGTACAGTGATGTTCAATGCTTATGAGGATGTTTTTATGTTTAGGTGAAGTTGTTATAGGTTTTTCATGCAAATTTGCAAAAGTTGAAAAAATCATCAAGAAGTTAAAAAATTGCAAAAGTTGTCACGGGCACAGTTGGACAGGATGGATAAGTTTGGAACATGCCAGTATATCAGGAAACAATCCATAACAGCGTTGGAGGTGTCAGCACAGTGTTTGGATTTATTGATGACGTTTCTAGTATCTTGGTGGATGATTTGGCAAGTGGTTGTACAAGTCAAATAAGGGTAGTTTTTTCAGAAGCACTGCAAGCAAACCGAGAAGAATTTTGTATCGAAATTCAAATTGAAGTTGGTCGTTATCTTCAAGAAAATGTGTTCCAAATTTCCACCAAAATGGAGAAATGAGGCGAATGTTACAAGCGTTTCAAGACTGTCACAAAAATGCTCTTTTTAGAAAAAGTGTGTCAGTAGCATTTTTCATGGAGGTGGTACAGGTAAACTGTAAGGATTTATATAGCGAGATTCAGACTAGATGTAGTCAGTATTGCAAAGATTCTACGTTTAAAATTTTAGAGAAAATATAGTTACGAGGTGAGAGTTATGATTGTTGCAAAAATGGTACAAGTCACTTTTATGTCAATTTGTTCCACTTATGCAAAATCCTTCAGTTGGTCGTTTCGACCTTGCAGAGTTGCCAGAGTTTCGGTTTCAGTGTTGTTACACCTTCAAGGCATCAAATAGAGCATCTTTCGTTTTTGGTTTGAGCTGTCACGTGGCTCTGAAGTAAGATAACGAGTAAGGTGTCAATTATTTGCATGTGACGTGTTTGACGAAATGCCTTCTCAAAATATAAAAATGAAGTTATATTGTTTTAAGAAGATTCATTAAAGAATTTTTTTTTTAAAATTGAAAAGGAAAAAAGAATGCAAGTGTGTGTTTTTTAAGTGACAAGGGATTTTATTGAAAAATGGGGACTTTATTTTGTGGAGAGAAGTGTGTGTGGAAAAAAAATAAAGAGTGAAAATCCGTGATTTTTGGAGAGTGGTGAAAAATATCACTTCAGTATTTTAGGCATAACTTTCTCATATGATATCCATTTTGGCTGAAATTTTGAGAGGAGTTTGCAAAAAAAGTGCTACACAATACCCATAAATAGTTTAGCAATTGGTAGAATGAGCTAAGAGAACAATCAATTTTTTAATGAGAAGAGAAGATTCAAATTCTGAGTAATGCAGAGAGAGGGATGTTATACTGGGTGAAATAGAAAGTTTTAGATTTTGATCTTACAGACCATAGAGGGTTCTAGTTTCAGTGAAGACATTCATATATGTCATTTTATTATCAATATCAAAATCAAGTGGGTGCTTGGTAGAGGGGTTGGTGCTCCTTTCTGTTGGTGCTCCTTTTTGTTGATTGGTGTAGATAAATCAGGGGTTGTTGCTCCTTCCAGTGGGTTCTGGTAAATTGATTGTAAAGTTGGTTCTTTGCAAAGGCTGGGTTTGGATAGGAGTCCAAATAGTCATTTTCGGGGATGTAGCCAAATCGGTGAACCTCGGTACATCTTGTGTTGTATGATGTTCTCTTGTTATACTTTCTTTATTTGGTTTTATATTTTCATTGTTTTGGCTTTGAGTGTTGAAGATTTAAGTTTTAAAGAGCTACACTGATTCACCCTCCCTCTCAGTGTCATTGTGAGACTAACAATAAACTATATAAATGATTTTGAGCAATGTGGCTTCTTGTTACTTAGAATAAACTTTTAAGCTGATAAGAAATTAAAAAACAAGATTTAAAATATATAAATAAAATTACTCTTATGGATTTTCAAAAAGTTATTGAAAATTAACTTTTTCAAAAAAATCAATTAAGCAGAAATTTAAAATATATAAATAATTTTATTTACTTTTTAAGTAAATTTTAAAAACTTAAAAAAATCAAATATTTAATAATTTTTTTAAAACAATTTAAAAATATATAAATAATTACTAAATTATTTATAATATTAATATAATATTATTCATAAACTATAAGAATATTCAGTAGCATGCCCCACTCAGGAATATGGCCTTGAAAGACACCAATAGAAGTCACTGGATTCACGAGTATAAACTAGTTTTAAGAAGACAAATAGAAGTCACAGGATTCACGAGTATAAACTAGTTTTAAGAAGACAAATGGTAGTTGGTAGTTGAGGATATCTACTCCCACTACTGAGCACCTTTGCCACTAACAATATGGTAGGTTGCTCATCTGCTGCTGCTGATACACCCTACTAATGTTTGCCAAGTGTCTCATTCTATTTTGTAGAGGAGAAGCGCCACCAACACTTCTTCCAATTTTTTTTATTTTTTGGGATTTTGGTAGTGTGATAAACTCTTATGGTTGGCACACAAGGTTGAGCAATCTCCTCTCAATTATAACCTCTTGTAAGTCCGAGAGCTATGCTTATGAATAGTGGGTTAACACAGCCACAAACACCCAAACCACCCACCATATAAATAGTGGGTTAACACATAGCCACAAACACCCAAACCATCCACCATCCACCATCTACCATGATTTTAACCTCGATCTTGTCCACCTAAACTTCTTTTTAGAAGAGAATAGGTTACATCCCATTCATTTTTTTACTACCAACAAAGGTTCAAATCTTGGAGTTGCCCCTATAACCACTATACTACCTAGTTGTTAATGAGGGTGGCTCAAGTTTGAAACCACCTTAGCTCATCCAAGTTAGGTTAGTCTACTACCTCTATCCCAAATAATACTTACTTCTAAATTTTGAACCAGGGTCTATTCTTGCTCTAAATAATGCTTACCTCTAAGGTTTACCTCTAAAGTTTGAACTTGGGTCTCTTCTAGCTCCAAATAGGGTTTGCATCTAATGTTTGAACCTGGGTCTCTTCTTGATCCAAATAAGGCTTGCCTTTAAAGTTTGAACTTGGGTCTCTTCTTTCTCCAAATAAGGCATGCCTTTAAGATTTGAACCTAGGTCTCTTCTTGGTATGTTCCTAGAACTTACCAATCCACCAAGATTGAAACCATCATCCGGTTACTTAGAGTCAGGTTTGTCTACTACTTTTGTCCCAAACAAGGTTTACCTCTAAGTTTTGAACCTAGATCTCTTCTTAATAAATGCCCAGAACTTACCAATCCACCAAACCTTTAAAACTTGTCTCTAGTATTTTTTACAACTTACCTTTGAACTCTAAGGTTTACCTCTAAAGTTTGAACCTGGGTCTCTTCTAGCTCCAAATAAGATTTGCGTCTAAGGTTTGAACCTGGGTCTCTTCTTGCTCCAAATAAGGCTTATCTTTAAAGTTTGAACTTGGGTCTCTTCTTTCTCCAAATAAGGTTTGCCTCTAAGGTTTGAACCTGGGTCTCTTCTTGGTAAGTGCTTAGACCTTACCAATCCACCAAGATTGAAACCGTCGTTCGGTTACTTAGAGTCAGGTTAGTCTACTACTTTTGTACCAAACAAGGTTTACCTCTAAGGTTTGAACCTAGATCTCTTCTTAATAAATGCCTAGAACTTACCAATCCACCAAACCTTTAAAACTTGTCTCTAGTATTTTTTACAACTTACCTTTGAACTCTAAAATTCATGTCTTGAATATATCCTTAACAAGGAATAGAAAACTATTTTAGATCACTGGATATTAAAGAACCCATATAAAAAAAAATTGCCTATAAAGATCTCTAGTTATATTGTTATGCAAGTTTTAAGAAGAAATCTTTTATTGCGAGTGAGAACAAACAATAACCAAGCCGAACATTGAGTGAATTATCATCCAATGGCAGACACTAAGACAGTATCTGAGGCGTGGCAGAGAAAACATAATATTTTTACAAGGTGGTAGAATATCATGGATGAGCCCTGCACATATGGCAGGTGACTTTTCCTATGAAACTCCAAACATCCAAAGAAACACAACAAGAAAGAGGAAGATGAAAGAGTTCTGACAATAAGAAATATTTGAGAATATTTCAACCAGCCATTCACTTCAATCCAATCCCTATAGTTCTACTCCCCCTGGCATAGTACTCCACAGGGAAGGTCCTAGAAAGGCCACCAATGCTTTTGAAGTGGATCTTGGGAGGATCCTTGTCATCCACCCCAATCTCATTGACAAGCACCCATATCAGCATGTCCTTGGCCTTGACACCTTTGATTTCCTTCATTTTCTTCTCCATCTTGCATGGAATCAGTGGTTGATATATGAAATTCTTGTGTGCCTTCTTGAAGTAGTGTATTGTGTGTTTATAATTTTTGTTTAAAAGAAAATATCCTAAAGCAGGACGATGGCCAATAAATTTTACAAAGTTTCCTATAAATTTCAATGTGATTCATTAATGCTTCCAATTAAACTATTTTCGTTATATTAAATTGATTAATATTTGCAGTTAATTTGTTGCACATGGCCTCGTTATGACAATAATACTCCTTTAACATTTGACTTAGCCATTGTATTTCTAATGTAACGAATATCCCTAAACAAATTAGGTAAATTTTAATGATACAAAATCCTTAATAAAGGATATGAAGTATCCAATATAACGATAATATTTTTAATATTTAATGAATCTCGAATTGTTTTGAAATAGGATTTTTAATATCTTGTTTATTATTTTATTTAATAATTAAAAAATATATGAGTATAGAATTTATTTATAAACTTTCAAGTTTAAAAGAGAGAGTTGTGATTTTTAAAGGTTGGAGGATTTGAATACAACTCAAATTTCTCTAGTAATACATATGAATATATTATAAATCTATACATTAATGAAATATTTTTAAATATTATTTAATTTAATTGGTTATATTAAGGGGATACAACTAGTTGATTCAAGGGTTAGGGTTTGAAGACGAAAACATGTTGTAATAGAGATTTGTTCTGTAGAATTTACGACACTTTAACTACAATCATTAGTGACTTTTTGCTTACATTTTTGCCTAGCTTTAGGCCTCAGATTTTTAAGCTATGGCCATGTAGCAAGTATTTGCTCATAATTTAATGAATGGGGTTTCTGTTGAGAATGGTGCCACTCGCGAAGCAACCCAAGAAATTCATCTCCAAAATGTTACACATAGTAATGATTATAAGTTCCTTCCTAATTTTAGGTAGCTTACATTTTTTTTCAAGTATTACAAGATTTTCAAAATAGGATCACCGTTAGATATTTCATGGGCGATTGAGCTTCCCCACTCATCCATATCCAGTTTTGGATCCAAAATATATGGGAGTCATGGGCCTTCAAGTTGATAAAGTTAGGAGTTTGTCTAAGGGTTTTTATTTCTTGTCCTTTGGGTCAGTTGAGAAGGCTAGAGCTATTTGTGAGACAAAAACATTGATTTATTTTGGTTATTTTTTAGTCATGTCTAGTTATGAGCCCAAATTTACACTTGATAGTGAAATGGGTCTTTATTGCCTAATGTGGGTCAAAGTTTACCCATGCATTTCAAGGACCTTATATCTCATCTTTGTGAGAAACATAGATAGTTTGTTTATTTAGAATCTCCTTTTTGGTTCCATCCATGTCCTTTTTCCAAGGCCTTTGTGCACATTCTGCTTTTCAAAGACTGAAAGGATGAGGTGTACTTTAGGTTTGATGATAAAAATCAACTTTAGGCTATTTAATATGTTAATCTTCTGAATGCCTACTTTTAGCGCAAAAGTATGAAGCACTTGGCCAAAGACTACCCTTTGCTAAACCATCCACAAGTGAGTCTTCTTGTGTAAGAAGATTTAGATAATTTGAAAACTAAAGAAATTGATACTTGGACCCAAGTAGTCACCAAAAAAATGAAACCCTAAGCCAACTCCTTTGATCATTAATTTTGGTTTTCAGCCTTCTAGCCCTAAAATATTTTTAGATTCTCAAGTCAACAAAGTAAGTACCAAGCCTCAAGTGGCTAGTACCTTGGGCCCAAAAAAACCTTTTGGAACCATTAATTTTGGTTCTCAGCCTTCTAGCCCTACAAGATTTTTAGTTTTTCAAGTCAACAAAGTAATTACCAAGCCTCAAGTGGCTAGTACCTTGGGCCCAACAAAACCTTTTGGAACGAATCCTAGCAAATCCCTAGAAAATTTTAGAGGTTTGAGGTTCTCCAAAGTGACAGTGAAGCTAAAGATGTAGACAATGAAGGAGAGGATATGGATTTAATTCCTAACACCCTCGAATAATGTTAATGAACCAAATAAGTTTTCTCTCATGGAATGTTAGGGTTTTTTCTGGTCCAAATAAAAGAATTGTTAAGCATTTTTGTAGAAAACAAAAAAATATTTCAATTTTTTTTTTATTTTAAAAAGTAAAAATTGTTTGACTTCTCTTTGAGAGGTCCAAGGTTCAAACCCCATTCAGTATGAGGGGACCATGACCCCTCATAAAAACATGTTTTAACTCAGTGAAAGTGTAGACCAATTGGTTTGACCAAATCCCGTAAGGGGGATGGAGATCCAAGGTTCAAATCTCGAGCCTTGTCGGACTGAATGCTTGTCCCTTTCCTGGTGCTTTCGATGACATAAAAGGTTTAAAATGATTGTGGCATGGTGTTTATAGGGGCAAACTATGCAAAGAACTGTGTGGTGGCTTTTGGTATGGATAGCGCATAATATTGTGGCAACCATAAAAATCCAGACAGCCTACCTAGATTTGTTGCGGCTACCAATTCCACCATGTAAATTAAAAAAAAAAGTAAAAATTGCAAATAGTGAACTAAATTAATTTTGTTGTCTTTTTTGGAAAACCTTGTAGTGGTATAGACAGACCACCTAGGAGGTCATGGTGGTGCTTCCATGGGAGTGTATGCTTCCATTGTAGGTATGGGGGTCAATGGGGGTTTAACCCCCAACACAAGATAGTTTCGATTCAAATTTTTGTTGATAACTTCTTGTTGAGATTCATCAATATTTATGCTCCCAATAATGCTAAGGAAAGAGTTGAGTTTTGGGAGTGGATTTTTGAAAATATTTCAAATAGCCCATATGTGGTTTGTAGGTATTTTAACATGGTGGATAAGCAAGAAGATAAAGTGGGTCTTGTCCTAGTTAAGCTAAGAGAGGGAATGTCAAGCTTGGGCACTTATCTAGAATGTATTTCAATTATATAAACCAAATAAATTTAGAAGGCAAGAATTCAAAGGAATTAGGTATACCTAGTCTATTCATAGGGAATATGATATGGATGTCCTCAAATGATTAGATAGGGCCATACTCTCTTACCACTCTCCCTTGTTTTTTTAAGAAGGTAATTCCTAGACAATTCGAGCTATCTCAAACCTTAATTGTTTAGACCGCCACCTTAACATTTTTTCCTATACTTGGGAGTAGAAGAATATAAATTATTTTCACTCTATATTTCATCTCAATTGCTCAAATCTCAATAACTTGTCTTGTAGTAATTGTATAAAATCTCTATGGATCTCTTTGCCTAGGCCTAAATCTTTAGGGTGGATTATCTAGCAAAGAGCCATAAGTTAAGTGACTTTATTCTTCAAGAATTTTGGTAATAAAATTGCCTAGGCTAGGAGAGAGGAGGTTAGTAGGAACTAAAGAAAGCCTCAAAGGGCTTCTTATTGAGCTTTAGGAGAAGCCTTATGATGAAAAAAAATTCTAGAAGGCTACTAGTCTTTCAACCAAAATTTTTAAAGATAATGAAGTAAAGGCTAGGGGGAAATAATAAAAGCTTGATTGCACTGGCTCAAGACAAGATATTAAGCCTCCAAGGATTTTTTCTCCTTTCTTCAAGAAAAATTAAGATATCGAAAAATTTCCCAACTAAAGATTGATGGCTAAGTTGCCAAAGATTAGGAGGGGATTGAATCAACCTTTTTAAATTTCTACCAAGATTTTTCACATTGTAAGGTCAAATAGAGGAACATAGGGTGTCCATGCAAGATTTTATTAATATCATGCCACCAAAAATTAGCTGAGAAGCTCAAGATAAGCTTTATTATCCAATCACTCTTGAAAAATTTAAAAACCATCTTTTACCATGGCTAATGATAAAGCTCTAGGTAAGGATGGTCTTCCCATTAGATTTTATAAAGCCACTTGTGACTCTGTGAGACTAGATTTACTAAGAGTGTATAAAGAAGCCTTGATGAGAGGATCCTTTGGGAAATGGATCAACCAAGGCCTTGTCAGGCTCATTCTAAAAGGAGGAAATAAAGATGATTTGAAAAATTAGAGGTCCATCACTCTCCTCAATGTGTCTTACAAAATTCATGCTAAAATTCTAGCCTTAAGGTTGTACAATCTATTTTTAGATGCCATTCATCTTAAATAAGCGGGATTTATCAAAGGTAGGCATATTCTTGATAAAGTATTTACTATGTGGGAGGTGCTTCACTATGAATCAAGCATTAAGGAAAATGTGATTTTTCTTAAGTTAGACTATGCCAAGGCATATGATAGAATTGAACAAGACTTCATTAACATAATGATATAAGACTTGGGTTTTGGTTGTGCATTTTATACCATGGCAATTTACTTTTTTTCTAGTGTTAATGCAACCTTCAATATCAATGGTAATATTTCTAGAAGCTTCTCTCTAACACAATCCATCCGTAAAGGTTACCCTCTATAACCATCATTTTTTATTCTTGCTATGGATTCATTTGGATATAATAGTTTCAAATAGAAAAAAGAGAAATCCAAGGGGTCCCATACCTAGAGAACCTATGGCACACCTTTCACTTATAGTTGTTTTGTTGATGAAACATTCCTAACTATTAAAAAAATTCATGACTATATTGAAACAAGTGAAAGATACATAGATATCTATTATAAAGTTTTAGGATAGATGATTAAATAGTTTAATATTTGTGCATACAAAACTAGTAAAGACTCAATGCCTCACTAGTAGCAAAGCAAATAATGAAACTGACTACAAATAGGTCAACTTTCTAAGTTGTTGGGAGTTCCTTTGGTCTTTGAATATCATACCTGAGCCTTTTGGAGTAGTGCAACAGAGAATTTTATATACAAGTTGGAGAAGTGGGTGCCTAAACTACTCTCATTTGCTGGAAATTACATATTTGTTCTAAATTTTAGGCCAATACTTATGTATATTGATTATCTTATTAGCTATACTCCCAGGCCTCCTATAAAAGATAGATAAAATTTTAAGATTTTTTCTAATGTCTAAAACTGATGGCAATACTAATTTTTGCATAATTAACTAGGACCTCTACTGTACCCCTTGAAATATGGGGGACTAGGTTTGATTGATATTAGAAAACAAGGACTGGACCTAGATGAAAATTGGGTGGTTTGTATAGCTATATGTAATAAGCCATGGAAGTAATTTCTTAAGAATACACTTCTATATGTCCTTTCAAAAGGATTATCTTCATGGAAAGGCATTGGTCTTTAGACTCTTTTATTTTCTCCAAGCTAGATAAAGGATTTTGACACCTTTATTTTCCAAAGCATTTGGTGGGCTTGAGATAAAATTAAGGTTTTTTTACAATGGGGGATTCTCTTCCAACAAATGTTTTTTAGCTCTTTCTTAAAGTCTATGGTGATCCCCACATTTCACAAAAAAATCAGGTTTGCTTACCCTCAACATGGATATCCCAAAAAAATGAATATATAAGAAGTATATCAGATATTTGGCAAATTTGTTAAGCATAGATACAGGAGAATGGCTCTCAAAAACAAAAATTAAATAGTTCTATAAAGTGAATAGAAGAGATCTAACCTATATTAACACTATTAAATACTCTTTTCTAGACTTTATTAATATCATTGTCCCATCTATATCAAACTATGAGTGGACCCAAGACTAGAATTGACCTGGTTATAATAATTCGATTACATACTTTGTTAAAGAAACCTACAAATGGATCTATTCAACCCCAAGCTTAGACCCCAACTTAACAAGTATTGGAAAGTTAATCTTTCTTGGGAAACTTGGTTGAAATGTATACACACAATTTATTTCCACTAGTAAAGCCAAAGAAGATAGTTTTCACATGGTCACTTTTACTAGGAGGTCTCCTAGTGGGTAGTTGGCTTAACCATCTTGGTCTTACTCCCTCATTCTAATTTGTGTGTAGAAATTGGAAAATCTAATGCATATATTTTCATCTTTCTCACCAACCCCTCAAGCCTAGGAATAGTGTCAATTTTTTCTTAGAACTCATAATATCCCTCAGATTATTTGGGCTATGGCCATTCTAGGAATTGATGAATCTTAAGAATACTACACTATTAAAGCTTGGAACATGATCCAAATTGATTTTTTTTTTTTTTATGGAATTGTAGAAATAAAAGAATGTTCATAAATTAATAGCATGAGTTGAAAGGAAGATGTTTTGTGTCATCTCTTCTCTAAATTTGTAGATTTCAATACAAGCTTAGAAGGTGCAAATGGAGCTAGAGCACCTTCATCATTTGTTGCAGTTCTAAGGACATGCCCCATGTAAAATGGAAATCCCTAGGAGATCCTAATGGAGGTTCATTAGCTACAACATTAGTTTTGATAGCTACTTGAGCCTAGATTAATATTTTATTATTTTTTAAATTGATTTTTTCCTTAGTTTTTTAAATCTAGGAATGAGGAATAAGTGAACATAAAGGTGGTAAGTGCTTTGGCTACCTTTTTTTATATTGTGCTTCCCAAGTTTAATCAAATGAACTTATTCAATAAAAAAAATGTTATATTAATTATAACTTCTTCTTTTTTGAGGTATGTAGTGTTTCCTCTACTATGCAAGTATTAAGAACATCTAACATTAGAATTAAATCTGGGTATATTAGCATTTTTAAAAATACTATCAAATAATATAAAATATTATAAATAAAATGAATTCAACATAATAAATTCCTCAATATTCAAGGAGGACACCCAGTTGAAATTGTTGGAGATATTACATTATTTGGTCATGTAATAGACTAGGGTGAGAGTCTACAGTTTAAGAGTTTGATTTATATTTCCCTTATGTAAGTATCTATGTGCAAGATATGCAAGTGTCATGTAATAGAGTATGTAAGTGTCATGTAGAAGTGTGCAAGTATCATAGAGTTAAGTATGCATGTAGATAGAGAGTGAAGAGTCATGTATACAAGTGGCAAGATGTGAAGCCAAAGGACATATGAGAGTTGTCCAAGAGTCACCTTCCTAAAGTTATATTATCGAGATAAAGTTCCATGAAATTTATATGAATGTAACAAATCTCAAGATTGTATATTTAACTTATCAATGATATTATGAGTATTTTCGTTCATTAATACTATCATATTGTTGAATTTTATATTGATTTATGTTACAATGATATTATTTTATAATCAAGTCTTCATTATTTTTTAAATGATCCTATTTATATACCTAAGATAATCTAGCTTAAAAGTCATCAGAAATCTTACCAAATGATATATACATAATAATTGGTTGACAAAAACAAACCAGTGGTTAATTTTGTGGTCTCTCTTTGGGGAGGTCCAAGTTTCAAACCACGACTTACCCAAAAAGGAGAGGTTTGATGGTAATGGTTGAGTTTTTTGTTGGTTAGTTGTCCCAGTATGATGCCTTGGAGGATGGGTTCCATTGACTTCATCTAGCCTAGTGGATTAGGGTTTATAGTGGCAACACACACACATATATTCAATCCATAACTGATTATTTATATATGAATGAAAATATTAATATTTTTAATTTTAAAAATATATTATATTAATAATTAAAAATATCAAATTGCAAGCTTAGTGCATGGTAAGGGCTTTGGTCTCTCTTTGAGATATCCAAGGTTCAAACCCCACTCAGTATAAGGGGACCAAGAGCCCTCATAAAAATCTATCTAAACTCATTGAAAAATTCAAAAAAATAATATATTTTCTTTGTTAAATGGTATTAATTCAATCAATTACATTCCTCATTTTTCAATGAGAGACCTAAATTTGAATCTTTTTCATACAATTTATAAATAATAATTATCCAATGTTGTAATTGGAATGCAATAATATATATATATATATATATATATATATATATATATATATATATATATATATATATATATATATATTATTATCTAATGTTGTAATTAATGCAATCATAATATAATATTAATAAGATTATTTTCAATCCCATATATATATATATATATGAATGAATGAAAATATTAATATTTTTAATTTTAAAAATATATTATATTAATTCTAAAAATATTAAACTGCAAGCTTATTGCATGGTAAGGGTTTTGACCTCTTTTTGAGAGGTCCAAGGTTCAAACCCCATATGAAAGGACCAAGACCCCTAATAAAAATTTGTCCAAATTCATTGAAAAAAAATTCAAAAAAACAATATATTTTCTTTGTTAAATAGTATTAATTCAATCAATTACATTCCTTATTTTTTAAGGAGATACTTAAATTTGAATCTTTTTCATACAATCTATACATAATAATCTACAGCCCTAATATAATACAAATAAAAATTATTTCAATCTCATATAACTAACTTAAAAAAACATATATCTTTTCTTTTTTATTTTATTATGACCATAATTTCATAAATCTATTATTTTAAGTACATTAACTTAAACTTTTTTCAATTATAAAAAATGGTACATCATTCGTTTATTTATTTTTCTAAAAGTTTCACTAATTGCTGCAACCCATCACCAACTTTTCAAATTAAAATAACCTTAACTATAACTTTTCAAATTAAAATAACCTTAATATCCTTATGCTTGCAAATAGATTGTACTATGTTAATATCCTTATGCTTGCAAATAGATTGTACTATGGCATAATTATAATTTCAAAATAATAAATTTCAAACTTGACAGGCACAGTGAACGCATGAAATCACGTGGGAAACATTATTCTATGTAAATCCACTCCTGATTTAATGTAGACTTTTTAATATATCCGTTGCAAATAACCATTTTTCTCTTCAGGCTCCTACATTAGATGTCTTCAACAAAATAAACGTTACTATCTATCGATTGATAGATAAATATTAACATAGGTTTATATATTATTAGATTTATATTATCATATTAATTGATTAAAAAGTAATTGAATATGTTATCAGATTTATATTATCACATTAACTAGCTAAAAAAAGCAAGGAATTAAACTTACATTATGACATTAATTATCACTTTAATTCATTAAAAAGTTATCAGACTTACATAAAACAAAAAGACGAACCTAACTAAACTCGCTGTTACATAGTTTTCTAGGTATTGTGGGTGGTGCCCTTTATATCTTTAAGGTGAGGAGTGGTTTTCGTTCAATAAATAACCTACACTTGCCAGTCAAACACCTCTATTTGTTTAATGTCCTTCTTGAAATATTTGCATGTCCTTTAAATTCTGAACCTTCCTACCGATGTTGCAACTATCAAGAACAACCACGTGTCTTCTCAGCTGTTAATAATCAAACCACCTTGACGTTATCGAAATATTATCGAAATATCACCTTGATGTTAATATCTTCCAAGGAATTAAATAACGTCGAGTCAACACTGCTACTACCTTACTAACCTCCGACAAATCTGATTGAATATTTTATTTTGCTGCCAACCCAGCTCAGAAGAGCTATTTTTGACAAACTCCAACGATTGGAAATTGTTTATATTTGATGATAAAATATTATAATATATTTAATTACCAAAATAAAATAATATTATAATATATTTTCGTGAGTGTAGTTTATCAGTTAAGATGTGTTAGGATTCACTATATAAACATGCAAGGGATTCTTGAAGCAAACAACTTAATAAGTAATAACATAAACTATCAACCATCACAGAAGAAGAACATAACATGCAAGACAACATAAAACACAACATATAACATAGTTCACCCAACACCAGTTCTTTGTATTAACACCAATACAATCTCTGAAGGGAGTAATATTGCAACACAACCAGTTGCAAATTCCTCTTCAAAACACCAGCATCTCCACACAATTACTCTAACAGTAATTCAACATACAAACACCCTTGCATCAAGCTCTACACCAAGCTTCCTGATCTCTCTACATGAGATGCACAATCTTGTGCCCTTCCCATAAACAAGATACAATCCTCTCTACCGGAGGTATTACATAAATAGGGAAACCCAGTTACATGCATGCTAAAACAAGCATCCTATAATTAACCCAAAAAATCACACCCTGCAAAATCACATTGATTTCTATGCAACCATTAATTTTATAGATTCTATCTTGGAATTAGACACCAAGGATAGACCCATCAATTATGGCTTTTTCTAGATTGATTTTTCCAGTTTAGAAAGTTTCCATGCATAAAAGCAACTAGTTACCAAACAGAGAGAAAAACTATTTTTTCCATATTTAACCGAGATCAGACTCCACAACCTAACAATCTCCCACTTGGAGACTAATCCACAACAACTCTACCGCTGTTGCATTTTCCAAAGAACATCTTTAAGCCAAACAAGGAATGTCAACTCCTCCAGATTATTGTAAACATGCTCTGAACCATCACACCGGACTAGTGTCATCCATGCACTTTTATCCTATGATCAACAAGCAACACACAATATCTCTACCACAAATCAGTGATAATAACAACATCCTCATAATTACTTTGTATCATGGTGAATCAAACATCACCACCATGGCAAGATCTACATATAATGGATGACCCATATCATGCACACACACAATATGGCTTTACCACTAGCTTTGAAAGCACACTCCCCGAGTGTGGAATTACCTTCCAACTTAGGGACTTGGGGTCGCAATGATCCAAAGCTATAACCATATTATGTGTTCCATCTTGAAAAAATATACAATAAATCCTGAGCCATGTCCATCTTCTTGGACATGTCTCCCAGTTCCCACTGCTTGAGAACTCTTTGGTCCTCCAACGTCAATGTCAAGACCAGCCATATCAAAAAGTATCAAAATTTCACTCATTAGATTCACATCTGACCTTTCTCCTCCATCTCTATTCCAATACCAGCAATCCTTTTTCAGGTGCCCCTTCTTGTTGTAATTATGAGAAACCAGGGTCCTTCCGCTCTCGCTGTATAACGCCTAGAAATTATTTATCATCTTTGACGTCACACCTAACAGCTCCATCACAGTACTTCGTGAAAGAGCTCCACAGTTACTTTTTTCCAAATGAAACAAACACCCTGAACTTCTCTTCTTCTACCATAGCTCCCACTCAAGTTAAGTTCCCACTCAAGTCAAGCTCCCACTCAATCCTGAATCCCAACCTCGTTCTGATACCAATTGTTAGGATTAACTATATAAACAAAAGGGATTTCTGTTGTTAATGATTAAGTTTCTTGCATCAAAAATCCCTTTTGTTTATATAGTTAATCCTAACAAGATGTCACTTGCATTATTATCAATAATGTGATTCGTATTTAATCCCTATAATAAATATGTATAAGAAATATTACTCCAAATAAATAAAATATTATAATATAAGTTTTAATTCTTGGTAAAAAAACCTCTAATGGTGGGTCAACCTCTTACAAAAATTTAGTAAGAAGATCTAAAACTATATACATAATTTTAAGCAATCTCGTATACTGAGAATTAATTTTTTCTTAAAAAAAAAAGTTCAAACAACCTCATAAGAAAATAAAAAACAAGATTTTTTAAAATGTATAGATAATTTTTTGGATTTTCAAAAAGTTATTGAGAATCAATTTTCTCTAGAAGAATTAAATGGTCGATTAATCTTGAAGTTCGGGCACAGTGATAATACTACAGCAAAAATGCTGCAGCTTGTGGCTTGTTGCCATATCGCGACAATCTAGAAAGAAATGAGACGGAGGCAACAAGGTGTTCCGAAATCACAATATACGAGGGAAAAAATATGCGGAAGACCCAAAGTGACGCGAAATCACGACAAATGATTTTGCGTCACTTTCGTGAGTTGCTTTGGACGAAGGTGCGAGGGGTCAAAATATGCCGCGATTTCGTGACTCACGAAAATGTTACAATTTTGGAGTCAAAGTTTGGTCAAATAATTTTTTAATAAAAGGGGCACGAAAACCAATGTCTAGCTTTTAGAGGAATAAAATGACAAAGGGACTTAGGAGAAGAAACACAATTTATCCTTTGCAAATGGGAATCCACGCATTTATAAATAAAACACGGGAATCTTTAAACGGAGACGATAAAAAGATAACATAAAGTTGTATTATAACCTCGCTCTGTTAATCAACAGGAAACACCCGCAGTGCTCTCAAATGCAGAATATATTTCATATATTGATTAAAATAAACCAGATTGCTATCGCAGTATTACAATGCCAAATAAAACTTATACCCGTGTGCTTCTGCTCTGGAAGCTTACATACATCTGCAAATAATATTGCAGGATGAACACACATACAGGAATGTTGAAGACTGTGGCTTCAGCTCCTGATTTTCTTCTCCTCTGCTCTTCTCGGCTTCTTTGTTCTTCTCTAGCCCTCTGCTCTGCTTTTTTCTCTCACTCTACCAAAATAGAACCCCGAAAGAAATATATATCTAGGGATTCATGCATGAGGCGGGAAAGATCCACCAACTACTCTGACATGCAGTTAACACAAAATTAGGGTTTCCATCCAATCGTCGAACTGACTGACAGTCTCAACTACCAGTAATTAATACGAGTGCAACTGGATCCGATGAATGGTGCAGTAGGTGGATTTGCCAGAGGTGTCAAATCTGGTTTAATTTTCTAACACCCTCCTTTAAACCATATTTCATAAAAACTTTGACACCGAGCATCTCCCTCAGCCTGTTGAAGTCTTCCTCCTTCAAAGGTTTTGTGAATATATCTGCTATCTGTTCCTTGGACCTGCAAAACAGTAGTTCAATCTCATTAAATTTCACCAGCTCCCTGATGAAATGATAGCGGATGTCGATGTGCTTCGTTCTGCCATGAAACATAGGGTCCTTGGACAATGCTATGGCAGAATTATTATCACAAAACATAGTTGTTGCTGCTTCTAGCGGATGATTCAGTTCACTCAGAACTCTTCTCAGCCAAACTGCCTGGCAAGAGGCTGAGGTGGCAGCAACATACTCTGCCTCAATAGTTGATAATGCAACAATAGGTTATTTCTTTGAGGACCATGAGACTACTCCAGATCCAAGATGGAAGGCATATCCAGAAGTGCTCTTTCGATCATCTATGTTGCTAGCCCAATCGCTATCTGTGTAGCCAATCAATTCAAGTTGGTCTTTTCTGGCATAGTGGATTCCATGGTTCCTTGTGCCATTAACATATCATAAAATTCTCTTGCCTACTTGCCAGTGAGTCTCCTTGGGTGATTCCATGAACCTACTGATTAAACTCACTGCAAACATCAAATCTGGCCTAGTTGTAGTCAAATACATCAGGCTTCCAACTAACCTTTTATAGAGAGTTGGATCAACAGTTCTGTTGTTATCAGTTTTACTCAACTTCAGGCCTATTGCAACCGGGGTGATGGCAGGTTTGTTGTCCTCCATCTTAAACCTCTTCAGGACATCCTTTGCATACTTGCCCTGAGAAATGAAGATGCCATCTGTAGATTGGTCAACTTCAATACCAAGAAAATAATTCATCAGCCCCAAGTCTGTCATTTCAAACTCCTTCTTCATGGTTGTTCTAAACTATTCAAATAGCATATTGCTATTACCAGTATAAATCAGATCATCTACATACAAGCATACAATTATCATCTCCCCCTCTGCATTTGTTTTCATATACAGAGTGTGCTCATATGGGCATTTAATGAACCCATTCTCCTGAAAGTAAGCATCAATTCTGTTGTACCAAGCTCTGGGTGCTTGCTTCAACCCATACAAAGCTTTCTTTAGTTTCAGGACTTTGCCTTCTTGCCCCTCCAGCTCATAGCCGGGTGGCTGGTCTATGTAGACCTCTTCTTCCAACACTCCATTCAAGAATGCAGATTTAACATCCATCTGGTAAACATTCCAGCCTTTTTGGGCTGCCAATGCCAGAATCATTCTGACTGTGTCAAGTCGGGCTACAGGTGCATAAACCTCATGATAGTCAATCCCTGACTTCTGCTTGTAGCCTTTTGCCACTAATATGGCCTTGTGCTTGTCTACTTCACCTTGGGCATTAAACTTTGTTTTATACACCCATTTGACCCCAATGGTCTTCTTGCCTGTTGGAAGATCCATTAACTCCCAGGTCTAATTTTTCTCAATTGCGACAATCTCATCATCCATGGCATTCACCCATTTTCTATTCTGAATTGCTTCTTCAAAAGTAATTGGATCACACTCAAAAAATAAAGCAAAATCAGAATGTTCTTCATCAGTTTCATTTCTGGTTACCTCATAAATATCTTGCAAGCTCCTTGTCTTTGATGGTGTCTTCAAGTTGGAGATCCTTGTTGCAAGTGGAGGTGATCGGGATGATGAGGTTGTGTTGTTGTTGGCACCATTGTTACTGCTTGAAGCTACAGGTGGTTGTACTCTATTTTCATCCAAATCCATAGATTCAATAATAGCTGGCTCTAGTTGGCCAGTCTTTGACTTCCAGTTCCATGCTTCATCCTCCAGGAACTTCACATCACGGCTTATAACCATTTTCTTTGTTACAGGATTATACAACCTGTAAGCTTTTGATTGTTCACTATAACCAGTGAAGATACATTTCTTAGCTTTATCATCAAGCTTCTTTCTCTTCTCATCTGGAATATGTGCATATGCAATGCACCCAAAAACTCTTAAATGAGCCACACTGGGCTTTTGATTGCTCCAAGCTTCTTGAGGAATTTTGTCCTTCACACTTTTGGTGGGACATCTGTTCAACAGATAAACTGCACAGCATACAACTTCTGCCCAGAACTCATGTGGCAAATTCTTTGCCTTTAGCATACTCCGTGCCATCTCCATTATTGTTCTGTTCTTCCTCTCTGCAACACCATTCTGTTGTGGTGTATATCTGGCTGTAAACTGTCTTCTAATTCCATTTTCTTTGCAAAAATTATGAAATTCATTGGAGATGTACTCACCTCCTCCATCTGTTCTGAGAGTCTTCACATAATAGTTGCTCTGTTTTTCAACTAGAGCCTTGAACTCTTTAAATTTGTTGAAAGCTTCTGACTTTTGCTTGATGGGATAAACCCATGTCCTCCGACTGAAGTCATCTATGAAAGTCAAAAAATATTTATTTCCAGCAAATGTGTTGGTCTGCATAGGACCGCAAATATCTGAATGTACCAGCTCCAATGGCTGTGAAGCTCTCCAAGACTATCCTGTAGGGAAAGCATCCCTGTGTTGTTTCCCAACTAAGCAACCTTCACAAACTTGATTGGGTTGCTCTATAAGGGGTAAACCCTTCACCATTTGTTTCTTGTGCAGCAGGTTCAGGCCACTAAAACTCAGGTGACCGAATCTAAGATGCCACAGCCAGGTAGCATCTTTTACAACTGCACTAAATGACAGCAATAATTCATTTTGAATTTGTAGGGGAAACATTTTGTTCTTTGTCATGGAAACTATTGCCACGAGCCCATTCTCTTTATCCCGAATGATACAGGCTCCATTTTTAAACTACATAGTGTGCCCATTCTGTACAAGTTGTCCAACGCTTAACAGATTATGTTTCAACCCAGGCACATAGTACACATCAGAAATGTTCTTTCTTTCACCATGCTTGGTACGGATAATGATCTTTCCTTTGCCCATGATAGGTACCTTGTTGTTGTTCCCCATTTTCACTTCAGATTTAATGGATTCATCAAGCTGTGAAAACATATCTCTGTTTCCAGACATGTGGTTACTGCACCCACTGTCAAGATACCAGGTGTTCTTCTGGCTCTCTTCATCAGTACTGCAAGTTAACAACATATTCCCACACACATCTCTACTATCTACATTTTCATTTTCATTTGTGTAGTGGGCTTGTTGTTTATTATCCTTGGCCAATTTCTTTCTACACTCATAACTAAAATGGCCAAATTTCTTACAGTAATAACATTGAATTTTTTATTTATCATACCTCTGATTTGATCCTCCTTGCTGATTTCTATCATTGCCTCTTCCTCCGGCTTGATGAAAATTGCAGCTGGTCTCTCCATAATTGGAGTTTGACCTTCCTCCTCTCTTGTGGCCTCTTCCACGCTTTCCTCTATTACTCTATCCTCTTCCTCCTTGAGAACTTGAAGTGCCTTGGTGAGATTCATCTCTTCTGCTATTGTCTCGAAATGAGACCTACGATTTGAAGGCTTGCTCCAATGAGGACTGAGATGACCGACTCAACCTCTGCTCATGTGTTTGTAGAGAACCCATGAGCTCATCTATAGAGAGGGTTGTCAAATCCCTCGATTCTTCAATCGCTATCACAACTGAATCAAACCTTACTGGCAAACTTCTCAGAATTTTCTCCATAATTCTCTAATTATTCATAATCTCCCCATTCAACCGCATCTGGTTGATGACATCCATGGTTCGGGTGAAGAAGTCACTCATGGACTCTGATTCACTCATCTGCAGATTTTCAAACTCCCTTCTCAACATCTGCAACTTCACCAACTTCACTTTGTTGGTGCCTTGATAAGAGCTGGCAAGTATTTCCCAAGCTTGCTTTGATTTTGTTGTTGATGCAATTCTTGGGAAAATTGTCTCTTCAACTACTTGCATTATATAAAATAATGCCTTCTGATCCTTCTTTCGATTCTCCTTCAACAAATCTGAATCTGCTTGGGAGAGAGCGGCCAATGCTGCTGCATCTGCTGGTTCTGGATAACCATTCTCCACCAAGTCCCATAGCTCCTGAGACCCAAATAAAATCTTCATTTGAATGCTCTAGTAATCGTAATTCTTGCCACTGAACCATGGGATCTGCAACTACAATGAGTTGTTTTCGAAAGCCATTGCTTCTATCTTCCACGGGAAGGCTCAAGCTCTGATACCAATTTGAAGTTTGGGCGTAGCGATAATGCTACAGTGAAAATGTTGCAGCTTCTGGTTTGTCATGATATCACGACAAGCTAGGGAGGAATGAGATGGAGGAAACAAGGTGTCACAAAATCATGACACACGAGGGAGAAAATATGCGGAAGACCCAAAGTGACGTGAAATTGTGATAAACAATTTTGCGTCACTTTCGTGAGTTGCTTTGGACGAAGATGCTAGGGGTTAAAATATGTCGTGATTTCATGACTCACAAAAATGTGACAATTTTGGAGTCCAAGCTTGGTCAAATAATATTTTAATAAAAGGGGCATGAAAACCAATGTCAAGCTTTCGGAGGAATGAAATGACAAAGGCATAGGGACTTAGGAGAAGAAATACAATTTATCCTTTACAAATGGGAATCCACGCATTTATAAATAAAACACGAGAATATATATTAAACAAAGACGATAAAAGGATAAACTAAAGCTGTATTTTAACCTCACTCTGTTAATCAACAGAAACACTCGCAGTGCTCTCAAATGCAGAATATATTTCATATATTGATTAAAATAGACCTAACTTATATCGCAGTATTATAAAGCCAAATAAAACTTATACCCGTGTGCTTCTGCTCTGGAAGCTTACATACATCTGCAAATAATATTGCAGGATGAACACACATACAGGAATGTTGAAGACTGCGGCTTCAGCTCCTGATTTCCTTCTCCTCTGCTCTTCTCAGCTTCTCTGTTCTTCTCCAGCCCTCTACTCTATTTTTTTCTCTCTAACTAACAAAATAGAACCCCGAAAGAAATATATATCTAGGGATTCATGCATGAGGCGGGAAAGATCCACCAACTACTCTGACATGCAGTTAACACAAAATTAGGGTTTCCATCCAATCGTCGAACTGACTGACAGTCTCAACTACCAGTAATTAATACGAGTGCAACTGGATCCGACGAATGGTGCAGTAGCTGGATTTGCCAGAGGTGTCAAATCTGGTTTAATTTTCTAACAAATCTTTTAGAAAATTTAAAATATATAAATAATTTTTATAAATTTTAAAAAATTTAAAAAAATCAAATAATTAATTGATCTTTTAAAAAAATTAAATATATATCAATAATTATTAAATTATTATAATATTAATATAATATTATTCATAAAGTAATAAGAAGATTAAGTTCCATGCCCCACTCACAGGAATATTAAGTTCCATGCCCCACTCACAGGAATATGACCTTGAAATACAACAATAGAAGTCATAGGATTCACGAGGGTTTTAAGAAGACAAATGGTAGTTCATAGTTGAGGATATCTACTCCCACTGTTGAGCACCTTTGCCACCAAAAATATGGTAGGTTGCTCATATGCTGCTGATGTTTGCCAAGTGTCTCATTCTTTTTTAATGTCTTTATTTGTAGAGGAGAAGTGCGAGCAACACCTCTTCCATTTTATTTGTGTTGTATGGAATATTTTTTTGGATTTTGGTAGTGTGATAAACTTTAACGGTCGATGTATAAAGTTGAGTAGCCATGATCTTTTGTAAGGCTAAGATCTACGCTTATCAATAGGGGATTAACACATAGCAACAAGCACCCCTTTGAACCTTGAACCTCCTAAAGAAAAACCAAACCTACTTATCAATAGGGGATTAACACATGGCCACAAACACCCCTTTGAACCTTGAACCTCCTAGAGAAAAACCAAACCCGGTTATCAACAAGGGATTAACACACAACCACAAGCACCCTTTTGAACCTTGAACCTCCTAAAGAAAAATGAAACCTCGAAACATTGCATTGTCCACATCTATGAGGACTTCTTTCATCTACGAGGACTTCTTAATAGGAGAATCGATTACATCCTATTCATTTTTTACTACGAACCAAGGTTCAAATATTGGAGATGCCCCTATAACCACTATACCACTTCATTATTGATGACTTGGCATGATGGGGACCACTGTTAGCTCAATATTGGAACCACTGTCACTATACCACTTCGTTGTTAACAACTTGGCATGATGGGGACCATTGGTAGCTCAATATTGGAACCACCGTCACTATACCACTTCATTGTTAATGACTTGGCATGATGGGGACCATTGGTAGCTCAAGATTGGAACCACCATCGTCAAGTTGATGTACACTCAACGAAGTCAAGTCAGTATACTACCTTTATCCCAAATAAAGCTTGCTTCTAAGGTTTGAACTTGGGTTTCTTCTTGCGCCAAACAAGGCTTGTCTTTAATGTTTGAACCTGGGTCTCTTCTTGATAAGTGCCTAGAACTTACTAATACACCACCAAAAGATCGAGATTGGAGATTGGAATCGTCATCCAGCTACTTAGGCCAGTCTACTACCTTTGTCTCAAACAAGGCTTACCTCTAAGGTTTGAACCTAGGTCTCTTTTCTACTTAGGTCAGTCAACTACCTTTATCCATAACAAGACTTACCTCTAAAATTTGAACCTGAATCTCTTTTGATAAATGCCCAAAACTAACAATCCACCTTCTCCTAGTATTTTTTACAACTTATGTTTGAACTCTAAAATTCAGCTCTTGAATATATCCTTAACAAGGAATAGAAAACTATTTTAAATCACTGAATATTAAAGAACCCATATAAAAAAAATGCCTATAAAGATCTCTAGTTATATTGTTATGCAAGTATCAAGAAGAAAGCTTTTATTACGAGTGAGAATAGACAATAACCATGTCGAACATTGAATGACATATCATCTAATGGCAGGCACTAAGACATCATCTGAGGCATGATAGAGATAACATAAGATTTTTACAAGGTGGTAGAATATCATGGATGAAAGCCCTGCACATATGGCAGGTGACTTGTCCTATGAAACTGAAAACATTAGAAGAAACACAATATGAATAGAAAAACACAACAAGAAATATGAGGATGACAGAGTTCTAACAATAAGAAATATTTGAGAATATTTCAACCAGCCATTCACTTCAATCCAATCCATATAGTTCTACTCCACCTGGCATAGTACTCCACAGGGAAATTCCTAGACAGGCCACCAATGCTCTTGAATTGGATCTTGGGAGGTTCCTTGTCATCTACCCCAATCTCATTGATAGGCATCCATATATCACCATGTCCTTGGACTTGACACCCTTAACCTCCTTCATATTCTTCTCCATATTGCGTGAAATCAATGGTTGATATATGGAATTCTTGTATGCCTTCCTAAAGTAGTGTTTTGCTTGTTTATAGATTTTTTAAAAATAAAATATCCTAAAGCAAGATGGTGGCCAATAAATTTGACAAAGTTCCCTATAAATTTCGAGTAAGGCGATTCATTAATGTTTCCAATTAAACTAATTTCATTATGTTGCATTGATTAATTTCTTGCACATGGCCTCGTTATGACAATATTACTCCTTTCACATTTGACTTAGTCATTGTATTCCTAATTTAATGAATATCTCTAAAAATTATGAAAATTATATTGATACAAACATCTTTAATAAATTATATGAAGTATCATTAGATTTTTAATATTTAATAAATGTTGAGTTGTTTTGAAATAGTATTTTTAATATCTTGTTAATAGTATTTTATTTAATAATTAAAAAAATATGGGTATAGAATTTATATATAAACTCTCAAGCTTTAAAAGAGAGAGTTGTGATTTTTAAAGGTGGAGGACCCCAATACAACCGACATCTCTAGCAATATATATATATATATATATATATATGAACATATTATAAATCAATATGTTAATGAAAGATTGTTAAATATTCTTTAATTTAATTGGTTATATTAGGGAGATATGGCTCAATAATTCAAGGGTTAGGGTTCGAAGACAGAAACACGTTGTAATAGATATTTTGTTCTATAGAATTTACTATACTTCAACTATTGTGAAGGCAATCATTTTTAAGCCATGGCCACATAGCAAGTCTTCACTCATAATTTAATGAATGGGGTTTTTGTTGAAAATGGCGTCACTCATGAAGCAACCCAAGAAATTCATCTCCAAAATTTTACACATAGTAATGATTATGAGCTCCTTCCTAATTTTGATCCAAAGATTTTTGTTGAAGTAGATTACAATTATTTTTATCAAGTATTATAATATTTTCAAAATAGGATTACCATTAAATATTTAATGGGCAATCAATCTCCCCCACTCACCTATATCTAGTTTTGGATCTAAGGGACATGGTATTCTTGGGCCTTCAAGTTGCTAAAGTTAGGAGTTTTTAAAAAGATTTTTATTTATTTTTCTTTGGGCCAATCGAGAAGGCTAGAGCTATTTGTGATACAAGAACATTGATTTATTTTGGTTGTTTTGTAAGCATGTCTAGTTATGGCCCCAAATTTACAGTTGATGATGAAATGGGTCTTTATTACCTAGTGTGGGTCAAATTTTATCCATGCATTTCAAGGACCTTATCCATCATCTTTGTGAGAAACATAGAGAATTTTTTTATTAAGAAGCTCCTCTTTGGTTCCCTCCATGAACTTTCTACAAGGCCTATGTGCACATTTTGCTTTTCAAAGACCAAAAGGATGTGGTGTACTTTAGGTTTGATGATAAAATCCAACTTTAGGCTATTTAATATGTTAATATTCTAAATGCTTACTTTTAGTGCCAAAGCATAAGAAGATTTGGATAATTTGAAAACTAAAGAAACTAATACTTGGACCCAAGTAGTCACAAAAAAAGTGAAACCCTAAGCCAACTCCTTTGACCATTAATATTGGTTGTCAACCTTCTAGACCTAAAATATTCTTAGTTTTTCAAGTCAACAAAGTAATTACGAACCCTCAAGTGGCTAGTACCTTGGGACTAGCAAAATCTTTGGGATTGCAATCTTGGCAAACCCCTAGAAAATTTTAGAGTTTTTTTCTTATGAATGCACAAAGGCATACTCATCCAAAGTTACTAAATCACTGTAGTCCACTCATGAGAGACCATAGCAAGAAATAAAGAAACCTAGTTTCTCTAGGGGAATATCTAAACTCATCCAATAGTAGTGCTCTTCCCTCAATAGGTTTGAGGTTCTCCAAAGTGACGGTGAAGCTAAAGTTGTAGACAATGAAGGAGAGGATATGGATTTAATTCCTAACACCCCCAAAGAATTTTAATGATCCAAATAAGTTTTCCCTCATGAAATTTTAGGGTTTTTCTTGACCCAAATGAAAGAATTGTTAAGTATTTTGTAGAAAATAAAAAATTATTTCAATTTTTTGTTTTTAAAAAGTAAAAATTGTAAATAGTGAACTAAATTTTTTTTGTTAAGTATTTTTGGAAAAAATTTGTAGTGGTATAGATAGAAACCCGAGAGGTCATGGTGGTGCTTCCTTGGGGGTGTATACTTTCCTTGTAGGGATAGTGTTCAATGGGAGTCTAACCCCCACCACATGATAGTTTTGGTTCAAATTTTTGTTGATAACTTATTGTTGGGATTCATCAATGTTTATGCTCCCAATAATGCTAAGAAGAGAGTCAAATTATGGGAGTGGATTTTTAAAAATATTTTAGATAGCCCATAAGTGGTTTGTGGGGATTTTAACATGGTGGATAGCCAAGAAGATAAAGTGGGTCTTGTCCTAGTTAAGCTAAGAGAGAGGGAATATCAAGCTTGGGTAATTTTCTAGAATGTATTTCGATTACCTAATCCAAATAAATTTAGAAGGTGAGAATTCAAAGGAATTTGGTATACTTGGTCTATTCATAGGGATTATGAGATAAATCCTCAAATCATTATATAGGGCCATACTCTCTTACCACTCTCCCTTGTTTTTTTAAGAAGGTAGCTCTTGGATAGTTCAAGCTATCTCAAACCTTAGTTGTTTAGACCACCACCCTAACATTTTTGCCTATACTTGGGAGTAGAAGAATAGAAATTATTTTCACTCTATATTTCATCTCAACTAATCACATATCAATAACTCGGTTGTGTTAATTATATAAAATATCTATGGATCTCTCTACCTAGGCCCAAATCTTTCTTAGGGTGGATTGTCGACTAGAAAAGAGCCATAAGTTAAGTGACTTTATTCCTCAATAATTTTGGTAAGAAAATTACCTAGGCTAGGAGAGAGGAGGTTAGTGAGAACTAAATAAAGTCTCAAAGGGCTTCTTATTGAGATTTAGGATAAGATTTATAATGAAAAACATTTCTATAAGGCTACTAGTATTTCAACTAGAATTTTGAAATATAAAGAAGTAAAGGCTAGGGGGAAAGAATAAGAGCTTGATTGCACTAGCTCAAGACTAGATATTGAGCCTCCAAGAAACTTTTCTCCTTTCTTTGAGAAAAATATAGAGATGAGAAAATTTCCCAACTAAACATTGATGGCTAAGTTGTCAAAGATTAGGAGGGAATTGAATCAGTATTTTTAAATTTCTACCAATATGTGTTCACATAGTAATGCCATATAGAGGAACATAGGGTGGCCATGCAAGAGTTTACTGATATCATGCCATAAAAACTTAGCCAAGAATCTCAGGATAAGCTTGATTATCCAATCACTCTCAAAAACATAAAAAACCATCTTTTAGCATGGCTAATGATAAATCTCTAAGTATGGATAACCTTCCCATTGGATTTTATAAATTCACTTGTAACTTTGTGGGATGAGATTTACTAAGAGTTTATAAATAAGCCTTTATGAGAGGATCCTTTGGGAAATGGATCAATCAATGCCTTGTCAGGATCATTCCAAAAGGGGGAAATAAATATGATTTGACAAATTGGAGGTCCATCACTCTCCTCAATGTGTCTTACAAAATTCTTGCTAAAAATTTAGCCTTTAGGTTGTACAATCTACTATTAGATGTCATTCATCTTAAATAAATTGGATTTGTGAAAGGTAGACATATTATTGATAATGTATTTGCTATGTGGGAGGCCCTTCACTATGCATCAAGCATTAAAATCAATGTAATTTTTCTTAAGTTAGACTATGTTAAGGCATATGATAGAATTTAAAAGACTTTATTAACATAATGATGTAAGCCTTGGGTTTTGATTGTGCATTTTGTACCATGGCAATTTATTTTTTTGCTAATGTCAATGCGGTCTTTAATATCAATGGTAATATTTGTAGAATATTCTCTCTAACACAATCCATCTATCAAGGTTACCTTCTAGAACCATCACTTTTCATTCTTGCCATGGATGCATTTGGATATAATAGTTTCAAACAAAAAATAGTAATTCAAGGGGTCCCATACCTAGATAACCTATGGCATTCTTTCACTTATAGTTTTTTGGCTAATAACACATTCCTGACTATTGAAGAAAGTCATGACTATATTGAAAAAATTGAAATATGCATACATATCTATTATAAAGCTTTACGATCGATGATTCAATAGTGTAAGACTTGTGCATACAAAACTAGTAAAGGGCCAATGCCTCGCCAGTTGTAAAGCAAAGAATGGAATTGGCTACACGTAGGCCAAGTTTTTAAGTTGTTGAGAATTCCTTTGGCATTTGAATGTCATCCCTCATCCTTGTGGAGCAGTGCAACAAAGAAATTTATAGCCAAGTTGGAGAAGTGGGTGCCTAAACCACTCTCATTGGCTAGAAATTCTATATTTGTTCTAAAGTTTGGTCCAGTACTTATGTCTATTATTTATCTTATTATGCAGGCTCCCATGCCTCCTATAAAAAGATAGAGAAAATTTTAAGAGTTTTTTTAAGGGCTAAAATAGATGGCAATACTAACTTTCACATAATTAACTAGGACCTCTATTGTACCCCTCAAAATATGGGGGGCTAGGTTTGATTGATGTCAAAAAACAAGGACTAGATCTAGATGCAAAATAGGTGGTTTGTATGGCTATAGGTAATAAGCCATGAAATTAATTTATTAATAATACACTTCTTAAGGCCCCTTCAAAAGGATTATCTTCATGAAAAGGCATTGGTCTTTAGACTATTTTATTTTGTATAGGGCATATAAAGGCTTTTGACACCTTTATTTTCCAAAGCATTTGGTTGACTTGAGATAAAATTAAGTTTTTTTTATAATGGGGGATTCTCTTCCAACAAAAATTTTTCAACTCTTTCTTAAAGTCTATGATGCTCCCCACACTTCAAAAAAAATTGGGTTTGCTTCCTCTCAACATGGATATCCCAACAAAAAGACTATATAATAAGTATATCAAATCTTTGACAAATTCTTTAAACATAGATATAAGAGAATGACTCTTAGAAAAAAAAATTAAACAATGCTATAAAGCAAATATTTTAGATAGCCCATAGGTGGTTTGTGGGGATTTTAGATAGCCATAAGGTTGAGCAGTCTCCTTTCAGGTATGATTTTTTTGTAAAGCTAAAGTTATGCTTATCAATAGGGGATTAACATAGTCACAAACACCCCCACCATCCGTCAGTTTGAATCTTGGACCTCCTAAAAAAACCAAACCCCTAAAATTTGCACATCCATAGGACTTCTCTCATAGGAGAATCAATTATATCCCATTACATTTTTTACTACCAACTAGGGTTCAAATCTTGGAGTTGCCAAGTCAATTCAATCTACTACCTTTGTCCCAAGACTTACCTCTAAGGTTTGAACATGGGTCTCTTCTTGTCCCAAACAAGGCTTGCCTCTAAGGTTTGAATCTCGATTTCTTCTTTGTAAGCTCTTAAAACTTAACAATCCACCCTCAACTTGGTGTGAGGGAACCACTGATGAGTCGAGATTGGAACCAACTACTTAACAGAGTCATATTATTCTACTACTTTTGTCTCAAACAAGGCTTACCTCTAAGATTTAAACCTAAATCATAAACGCCAAAACTTACAATCCACCAACCCTAAAAAGTGTTTTTACTCCACCAACCCTAAAAAGTGCTTTTAATCTTTAGAACTCTAAAATTCAGCTCTTGAATATATCCTTAACAAGGAATAGATAACTATTTTAAATCACTGGATATTAAAGAACCCATATAAAAAGAATTGCCTATAAATTGCCTATAAAGATCTCTAGTGATATTGTTATGCAAGTATTAAGAAGAAAGTTTTTATTGCGAGTGAGAAGAGACAATAATCAGGCAAAACATTGAATGACATATTATCCAATGGTAGACACTAAAATAGCATCTCAGGCATGGAAGAGAGAACATAAGATTTTTACAAGGTGGTAGAATTTCATGGATGAAAACCCTGCAGATATGGCAGGTGACAGGAAACACAACAAGAAAGAGGAGGGTGACAGAGTTTTGACAATAAGAAATATTTGAGAATATTTCAACCAACCATTCACTTCAATCCAATCCCTATAGTTCTACTCCCCCTGGCATAGTACTCCACAGGGAAGGTCTAGATAGCCCACCAATGTTCTTGAAGTGGATCTTGGGAGGTTCCTTGTCATCTAGCCCAATCTCATTGACAGGCACCCATATCAGCACGTGCTTGGCCTTGACACCCTTGATATCCTTCATCTTCTTCTTGTCCATCTTGCATGAAATCAGTGGTTGATATATGCAATTCTTGTATGCCTTCTTGAAGTAGTGTTTTAAGAAAATATCTTAAAGCAAGACGGTGGAAATTTTACACAGTTTCCTATAAATTTCGAGTAAGGCGATTCATTAATGATTCCAATTAAACTAATTCCGTTATGTTGCATTGATTAATATTGGTAGTTAATATGTTGCACGTGGCCTCGTTATCACAATATTACTCCTTTCACATTTGACTTAGTTATTGTATTCCTAATTTAATGAATATCTTTAAAAAATTATGAATTTTTTTTTTTTTAATTTGTAATTCTTTATGTACATAGTATATCATCAGTATGTGAGGGGAGAGATTTGAACTTGGGGCATCTCAATTTTAATTGGAGAGTTTTAACTACCCACTTGCTCTCCAACTCCTTTACATGAAGGGATAAATTATGAAAATTTTATTGATACAAAAATCTTTAATAAATGAAGTATCTAATTTAATGATAATATTTTTAATATTTAATAAATATTGAATTATTTTGAAATAGGATTTTTAATATCTTGTTAATAGTATTTTATTTAATACCCAGGTGTTGTAGGTGAGTTGGAGAGGAGAGAGAAATCCTCCAAGAGAGGTCCCAGGTTCAAATATCCACCCTACCAAAAAGCTGAATTGGGTATCCAAAATCCAATTGATAATGTTGGTGCGGGCAGGGTCGGGTGTGACTTTCGGGTGACTTTGACGGTGTAGAAACCCCTATTCGTGGTCTCTCATACCAACGCGGCCTCGCAAGGGGTTTTTCGCTAAAAAAAAAATAGTATTTTATTTAATAATTAAAAAATATATGAGCATAGAATTTGTTTATAAACTTTCAAGCTTTAAAAGAGAGAGATATTTGTTAAATATTCTTTACTTTAAATGGTTATACTAGGGAGATATGGCTCATTGATTAAATTGTTAGGAATTGAAGACAAAAATACATTGTAATAAATATTTTGTTCAATAATTTACTACACTTTAACTATTGTGAAGGCAATCATTAGCAGTTCTCTACTGATATTTTTGCCTAGTCTTAGACCTAAGATTTTTAAGCCATGACCATGTAGCAAGTCTTCACTCATAATTTAATGAATGAAGTTTTTGTTGAAAATGGTGCAACTCGTGAAGCAACCCAAGAAATTCAACTCCAAATAGCAATTCTTCACTCATAATTTAATGAATGGGGTTTCTGTTGAAAATGGTGCAACTCACGAAGCAACCCAAGAAATTCATCTCCAAAATGTTACACATAGTAATGATTATGAGCTCTTTCCTAATTTTGATCCAAAGCTTTTGGTTGAGGTAGATTACAATTATTTTTCTCAAGTATTACAAGATTTTAAAAATAAGATTACCATTAGATATTTCATGGGTGATCGAGCTCCTTCACTCACCCATATCTAGTTTTGGATCCAAGAGACATGGGAGTCTTGGGCCTTCAAGTTGCTAAAGTTAGGAGTTTGTCTAAGGGTCTCTATTTCTTTTCCTTTTGATAGGTTGAGAAGGCTAGAGCTATTTGTGAGACAAGAGCATTGATTTATTTTGGTTGTTTTTTAGTCATGTCTAGTTATGAGCCCAACTTTATAGTTGATGATGAAATGGGTCTTTATTGCCTAGTGTGGGTCAAAGTTTACCCATGCATCTCAAGGACCTTATCTCATCCAAAGTCACTAACTCACTCTACTCTACTCATGGGCAGTCATAGCAAGAAAGAAAGAAACCTAGTTTCTCTAGGGGAATATCTAAACTCATCCAATGGTAGTTCTCTTCCATCAATAGCTTTGAGGTTCTCCAAAGTGACAGTGAAGCTAAAGATGTAGACAATGAAGGAGAGGATATGATTTAATTCCTAACACCCTCAAAGAATGTTAATGAATTAAATAAGTTTTTCCTCATGGAATGTTAAGGTTTTGGCTGACCTAAATAAAAAAAATGTTAAGTTTTTTGTAGAAAAGAAAAAAAATATTTCAATTTTTTGTTTTTAAAAAGTAAAATTTGTAAATAGTGAACTGAATTCTTTTGTTAAGTCTTTTTTGGAAAAACTTTGTAGTGATATAGATAGACCTCCTGGGAGGTCATGGTGGTGTTGCCATGGGGGTGTGTCCTTCCCTTGTAGATATGGTGGTCAATGGGGGTTTAACCCCCACCATAATATTGTTTCGGTTCAAATTTTTGTTGATAACTTTTTGTTGGGATTCATCCATTTTTATGCTCCCAATAATGCTAAGGAGAGAGTTAAGTTGTGGGAATGGATATTTAAAAATATTTTATATAGCCCATAGGTGGTTTGTGGGGATTTTAACATGGTGTATAGCCAAGAAGATAAAGTGGGTCTTGTCCTAGTTAAGCTAAGAGAGAGGGAATGTCAAGCTTGGGAACTTTTCTAGAATGGATTTTTATTATCTAACCCAAATAAATTTAGAAGGCAAGAATTCAAAGGAATTTGGTATAATTGTTCTATTCATAGGGTATATGAGATGGATGTCCTCAAATGATTAGATAGGGCCATAATCTCTTACCACTCTACCTTCTTTTTTAAAGAAGGTAATTCTTGGATAGTTCAAGCTATCTCAAACCTTGGTTGTTTATACCACCACCCTAACCTTTTTTTCTATAATTGGGAGTAGAAGAATTGAAATAATTTTCACTCTAGATTTCATCTCAACTACTCGTATCTCAATAACTCATATTGTATAAATTGTATAAAATATCTATGGATCTCTCTACCTAGGTCCAGATCTTCTTTAGGGTGGATTATCTACTAGAAAAGAGCCATAAGTTAAGTAATATGATTCCTCAAGAATTTTGGTAAGAAAAATACCTAGGCTAGGAGAGAGGAGATTAGTGGGAGCTAAAGAAAACCTCAAAGGGCTTCTTATTGAGCTTTAGGAGAAGCATTACAATAACAAAAGTTCTAGAAGGCTACTAGTATTTTAGCCAAAATTTTGAAA
Organism: Wollemia nobilis; assembly: GCA_028583015.1. Taxonomy (NCBI): domain Eukaryota; kingdom Viridiplantae; phylum Streptophyta; class Pinopsida; order Araucariales; family Araucariaceae; genus Wollemia; species Wollemia nobilis. Next base: position 6,249,627 of record JAQPPZ010014470.1, read on the forward strand.
TATGAGAACTTGATTGCACTGGCTCAAGACTAGAGATCGAGCCTATAAGGATTTTTTCTCCTTTCTTCAAAAAAATATAGAAATGAGAAATTATCCCAACTAAACATTGATGGCTAAGTTTTCAAATATTAGTAGGTGATTGAATTAGCCTTTTTAAATTTCTACCAAGATTTTTTCACATTGTAAGGCCAGATAGAGGAACATAGGGTGTCCATACAAGATTTTATTGATATCATACTACCAAAACTTAGCTGAGAATCTTAGGATAAGCTTGATTAGCCAATCACTCTCAAAACAATAAAAATCATCTTTTAGCATTGTTAATGATAAAGCTCTAGGTATGGATGGCCTTATAATTAGATTTTATGAATCCA